>OX461810.1:17697301-18952784 GCA_949802685.1 Dicyrtomina minuta
GATTTTTTGCAAGACGATTTCATATAGGAAAGCTTTGTAGTACAAATGTTCTCCGCTTTTCTATACTTGTGTATGCTGAAACCTGTCCATGTGGTTGGAAATCAGCGTTACAAGGTGTATTTCATATGTATACAGTGTTAGTTGTTGTGTAATCTATAAGATTTTAGATATGGGTTAATAAGTTGAGACATTAAGAGTAGTAAGTACGATTTAGAAGTTTTAGACGTGCCAGTGTGTGTTTGAGACGTGACTGTGTGTAATTGAGATTTATAATTTTTGATATGATGTGAAGTGAAAAGACAAAAAGCATTCAGAAGTAAAATATTGAATAAAAAAAACAGATTAAGAAATTAAACAAGACGAAAGTTATCAAGGAAAAACAAACAAAAGTTAAATCACGATTATTTGTATGCTGAAGAATACGGAATGTAAAAAGACAAACCATCACTCAGAGATAAAATACAAAATGGAAAAAAGATTACAAAATAAAAACAAAAGAAAAATATTCAATTACAAAGAAACAAAAGTTAAATCACGATTATTTGTATGTTGAGGAATACGGGACGTGAAAACACAAAACTCCAACTGAGGTGAGTGTATGAGTAAAAAGACGATAGAAAAATGACAAAGTACAAAACAAAACAGTACTTACAAAAAACAAAAGCCATAAGACGAAAATATGTATGTTAAAGAATACTGAACGGGAGAATACAAAACTACAATAAAGATGAGTGTATGAGTAAAAAGACGAAAGTAAAATAAAAATCAGTACTTATAAAAAAGCAAAAGTTAAAAGACGAAAATATGTATGTTGCAGGATACGGAACGTGAAAAGACAAAACGACATCTAGAAGATACAATCGGAGTAAAAAAACATAACAATAAATAAAAACAAGAGAAAAATATTTGATTACAAAGAAACAAAAGTTTAAGAATACTACAATTGACAAATTAATTGATATTATATGAGCGATAAAGGTCCCATGTGTTGGCATTTTGGCATTATGGCATTCTTCCATTATGGCATTTTGGTATTATGGCATTCTTATATTATGGTGTTTTGGCATTATGGCATTATGGCATTCTTCCATTTTAGAATTTTGACATTTTGGACAGTTTATCTTGAGATGACCTTGTTCATGAAAACATTAAAATACATATTTATTAACATACATATTATGTATTTTAAAGTAATGAGTAGTTGAATTAAGAAGTTACTATGGAGTTACTGATGTATATGAAAATGAGTACTTGATATATCTTGCTATATAGGAACATGTGATTGTAGTTTGATTTTTAATATGTGATGTCAGAAGAATTATTAAGTTTTTTTATTCATCATTTGGTTGTAAAGTCTTTATTATTATCAGATGGATAATCAGTGGGAGGTCGTTTCCACGAAAACGAAAACGAAAATTAGAAAGGCGTTTGGATATTGAAGTGTATTGAGACGAGTATGGAGGAAGCTAAGCCTTTTACATTCAGAAAGGTATTGTTTTCAGGTAGAAGGATTAAAAAAGGGTATTTTGTTGAGACGACTGTGGAAAAAGTAAGCCTTTTACATTTAGTGAGGTATTGTTGTCAGGTAAAAGGATTAAAAAAGGTTATCTTGTTTTTGAAAAGGAGTAAGAACCTGTACAATTTTATATTTATTTTCGTGTTTAGACTTGCAATTTGGTATGAAGTGAATAAATATCATGTTATGAACTTTAAAATTCTGTTTGGACTTGTACTTTATTAAAAAATATATTTGTGATAATGAGAAATACATATGTGGGGGTGTGTGGACTTGTCTTGGTAAGGGTAATTTACATTTATTTTATTTTCAAAGAAAACATACACATACTCATTTTGAGTTCAATTTGTTTTGTAAGTATTTTCTCAAAGTTGATTTTACATTTGTATTGATCTTAGCATTATTAGTCTTTTTAGAGTTTAGGTGTTTTTGTTCTTTTGGAATTATATATTTCTTTTGTGTCTTAGAAATCGTTTTACCTTTTGAGGTACGTTTATCACCTTTATAGTACAAGTTGTGTGTATCATTTACAAAGATTAAGGGTAAATTATTACACTTGGAGACTGAATCTTTGATTTTATGAATATCTTTATCACTTGTAAAAGGTGATTCAACATCGAGTTCTTTTATCTCCCCAGAGAGGTTACTGTGATCTTTTGAATTTAAGGGTATATTATTTTCACCTGTATATTCAATATTTGATTCAAGCATCAATGAAATGTAACTTTCAAATTCATTTACAAAAGTATTAGTAGGTTTGTTAGTTAAAATAAAGCTTATATCGGTATCAACGTGATTTTGGATACTAGATTCTACTCGTGTTTCTACTACATTTGTAATTATTGATGTTATTTCTTCAATATTTTGAGTATGTTGAGACAAGAAATCTTGGATGAACAACGACTTGTGATTAGATGTAAGTACTTGATCTTCATATCTTCTGAAAAATGATTCAAAGAGATCGATTATCCGTGTTTGATGTTGAGTAAGAATTATATTTATTGGATGAATGTAATCAGGAGTCTGTAAAAGTTGTTCTTGAGCTGGTGAATTAGATGAAGTTGTACTTGAGTTACTAGCTTTGTACATTGTAGATTGATTGAATGTATTGGAAGACTCTATTAAAAACACAAATTACATTTTATTGTTGTGTAACAGACCACAAAAATGGTATTAATTAATTTGAAAAGATCTTAAAGTAAAAAAAAAAGCCTTGACTTACCGAGTTTGGAGATTTGGTTGTTTATTGTATTCGTTGTGTGGTTCAACATGCTATATATATGAGTAAAATAAACGATGAAGTGTAAATCAGAGAGTAAAATACACGTTTAAATGTAAATCAGAGGCTAAAACTTTCTACAACTTGATACGAGTGAAGCTTTGAAGAAAATTGGAATGTGAATGATAGTTTCCAAGAGCAAAAAACCACTTTATATAGTGGGAAAACGCCATGTTTTATTATGTACTTACCTGATTTGACTGGTCGATCTGAAAAGTAACATGAAATTCTAACTACTCTGCCATTTTACCGACATTGAGTGTAGACTTGTATTATTTCTTAGTAAATGTACTGATATTATTATGAGTAAAAAGATAAAGTTTAAGTTAAAAAAATATGAGGAGTGAGAAATTTGTTGGCATTATGGCATTATGGCATTCTGGCATTCTGGCATTTTGCCATTTTGGCATTTTGCCAAGAATTTACCTTCAGGCTATTTCATGTATAGTTACATTGGAATACATAGCTTCTGTTCATATAAGAAGTTGAAAAGACATGGGAATGTGTGCTTGATACATAGAGCTATATGCAAACACGTGGTCGGGATATAGAGTCATGATAAAATTCTTGTTGAGACAAGAAAAATGTCTTAAGTGTAAACGTTTTTGGTTAAAAACTTGGAAAAAACTGATATTTTGATAAGAATACTGATAATTTGGTGGAAAAAACTTGGAAAAAACTGATTAATTACAGAAAAAAAACTGATTAATTGGATGAAAAAACTGATTAATCGGATGAAATGTAATAAAACGGATTAATTCGTGAATAGTTACATTGGATTACATAGCTTTTACTTATATACGAAGTTGAAAAGACATGGGAATGTGTGCTTGATATATAGAGTTATATAAAAGCACGTGATGGAGATATAGAGTCACGATGAGACAAGAAAAATATTAACGTTGGATTCTTGAGACAAAACGATTACCAGCGCTGGATAAAATTAGAAAGGTTGGTGAACTTTGGAATTCTTGGAAAGGTGCGCCATGGGGGTGCTCACCGTCCGCATCGATGAGGATTAGGTTAAGCCCCTTCACCAAAATACTGCCTGTATTAAGGATGCACCTGCATGACCCTTAGGTTAAACCTATAGCTATATAGCATTATCCTTATGGGGATATAGCATTACTTTTTTAAGTATAGGAAAGGGCTTACTTTTTTGAGTGTAGGAAAGGGCTTACTTTTTTAAGTATAGGAAAGGGTTGACCTGTTTGAAGGATAGACCGTATAGAATACATATGAAATACATACTTACTTTTTTAAGTACACTGATTGGCCTTATATTCACTACTTATGTATGTATATGAGTAGAATAGGTATACAAAGCTTGAATCGTCTTAATCATCTACAAATTCTCAATTCAATGCACAATCTTTTCAACTTCATTTCATATTTCATTCGCGTCCCCTTCCTCTTCTTCGTCTTCGTCTTCGCCTTCGTCCTCCACTTCTTCGAGGCGAGAACTCTGGGAAATGCAACAGACCTAACAGAAGCGTGAGCCTCATGGTGTACGTTGGTAGTACCTGGTAGGTACGTAACCTACCTACATCAATAGTAGGGTAATGTGCATGTTCCATATATCTCAAAAATCCCATTTTAATCCATATACTTATTTTGTTGTACTTGGATTAAAATATTTTTAAAGATAAATCCCGTATTACTCATGTTACTGTATATTTTAGACTATACAAATTTACAAACAAGTGCCTACAAAATAGCGACAGTACTGAGCTATGGCAAGCCAAGGTACCTTCAAACATTTTGCTAAATAATTCACCTAAAATCCCATTCTTGCCAAACTCCAGCCTTTACCAATATTACTAATATCAGTCTCATTTGCAACAGTACTTAAGTCCAAATTTGTATAGATATCGACGTAACTTATAGCTTACATTCAATAATTTTCATGACTGAGCATTGTAATACTGATATCCATCAAATACCGCATGCCACACCAAAACCACGTAAATTGACGCCTATGTGATGTGCTGTGTGTGAGAGGCTGTAACTGTATGAACTCACACCATGTCTCTTTTAAGTAGAAAACTTGAGTCTTTGTAGATTGGTGCTCATCAATCAAATCTTTCAAAACTTTTGTTTTAAAGTAGAACACATGTAAAAAGAGAGAGAGAAAGAATGAAGAAAAAGACTGAAGATGGGAAATCATGCAGGTCTCCTCTGTACGTATTTAATCATAATCAAATAGTCGTAGCATTTTTGGATGCCACAAGATATACGTAGTCCATAGTCCACAGTACCAGTGCCTTAGAGTAAAACACTGACATGTATATATGTGTAGGCATGACGTCCTGATTCACGAAGATATTTGTATTTTTTTCCAAACTCGGTTCTGGTGTTAATACATTTAAATGGAACTAAAATGCTTGAACTAAAATCCACGACTACGGTATCTGTACTCTGTACTGAGAGAGCATAAAAATACTGATATATAGTCATAGACTGTATTATCAATGTTGTTGTAATTATTCCATTAGAACGTCTACATCATGTCTACCACACAGTATTGAAAAATTGAGCACATGTGCACATGACTGCATGATGTCACTCGTAACTTCCTTGACAAAAAAAAATCCAAAAGACGACTGAGGACGAGGAGGGCTCTGAATATAGTCAAATCAAATATCAAAGCCTAAAAGCAATATAAAAGCACTTGAGTCAGTAGGGAAAAAACCCTGATAGTCATGGACGTGTTGTATGGTTGGCTTACGATAGCGATAGCGATAGCGATAGGAATGGTGAGGGTATGTACCTTGGTGGCATGGGATGGCATCGGCACGGTATCAGCTGAGAAACTATGACAGATTACAAGTTGAAGTTGGAGCGCATCACATGTGCCATGACAAAATATCACCCCAATCATATAATTAAAGTAGGAATGTGACACACTCGTCTCAAATTTCCTTTTATCAACTTACATTCTCGTAGTCCCGGCCTCATCCCCGATCATCATCCAAGTAGTCGTCATCCCCATCCTCATCTCTATGGTCCTCGTCCAATTTATCTATAAGGGCGACAGCTAGTACAGCTACCTATCTATCTATCTACCTATCCAGTTATATCTATGCATCTCTGTCTCCAGTTCAGACTCCAGGACAAGGATGAAGATCTATTGCTGTATGCAACAGTTTCAGATTCAATTACTTTCCATCTCTATATACTGCGCTTTAGTACGGTGCTCTACGGTGTATCTCTTTTGGTTCCGTCTTCATAGGACAGTCAGGAGTCAGCGCATCACAAGTCCCACTCCAATGTTTTCATATTACTAAATATATTTGTAGTAGTTTTCCCTAGTACAGACTCAAATACATACCTAGATACATTATTGGCTTTAGCTTTATTTCTGTACATGGAATTTTTCCGTAGCTACGTATGTAATTACGTATGTAAAAATTTCAATCTCAATTTTCAGGGTTATATAATATGTTGTCATTTTGTTGTCCTTGCGGTGCCGTTGCCGTTGTAGTTGTCGTTGTGGTGGTTCGCATTTCTTTTTCTCGTGATTATCCATATTAAATATGTATCTACTTGTCCCTGGCTGAGTGTGTACATGTATAATCTAATGCTAAAGCTAATAAAGAAGACTAAAGTTGGATGAAGCTGGAATCCATAGGGCGAGTGCCGTAGCCGTAGCCAGATCAAGGGAGAGAGAAGCTAATATGGTGAGAAGGTTTTGTTCACTACGCAACATGATGTATCACATGTCGCTCTCTTTTCATCCGCCTCCTTCAGATATTGATAAAATAATAAGCGTGGGACTTCACGAGAGCTCCGCCGTTCTTTTCCTTCCTTCTTGTCCGCATGCAATAATGTGTGTAGACACCACTACCGCCACCACCACCACCAGTTTTCCTCTGAAGGCTCCGGCTGTGTGGAGCTTAAGCTATGTACATACTGAACCTCCTTCACGTATAAAGATATTCCCTTCAGTACTAATAATATTCCGTACACATTTATTTCTATATGACGGCGGTGGCTCAAGAGGAAAGCAACTAGAGTCGGACTCGGCT
The DNA here is from genome assembly GCA_949802685.1 of Dicyrtomina minuta. Taxonomy (NCBI): domain Eukaryota; kingdom Metazoa; phylum Arthropoda; class Collembola; order Symphypleona; family Dicyrtomidae; genus Dicyrtomina; species Dicyrtomina minuta. The sequence goes on from OX461810.1 coordinate 17,704,125, forward strand.
CGAGACGAGACAGCCAGGCCATGAAGGAGAAGCATGAAGTCTCTTCTGTCTGAGTGGAGTGAGAAAGAAAGCTAAAAACAATTTTCGAGCACGAACGAACAAGGAAAAAGGAAGTAGTCGAAGTCGAAGCCGAAGGAGCTGAGAGAGAGAGACGGACCGGGAGGAGGATTTCATTTTCAATTATGATTTCCCCAAAAACTATAACTACACAGGATGTACATACGCACTGAGGAGCTCTCTCTCTCGCTCATTCTTTCTTTCTTTCATTTCTTGAGACATAGGATCTAATCGAAAGTAGAAAATGCGAGTCTCATCACAGGGAATGAAATTAGATACACAGACTATAGAGAGAGAGAGGACAGAGTCAAGCCCCTTGTACTAATATTAGCTTCATCTTTCTCTCCTTTTTGTGCTACTGGTATTCTTATGATATTTATTATGTTGTGTGCAGAGACGTCTCTCTGTTAACACACGACCATATTTGCACAGAGGAGGGAAAAGGCCAATAATATAGACAACTGTATCACTGTCTTGTGTCAGTTATAATATCAGTAAAAACATTAGTTTTATACATGGTGATATAATTGCATACGGAGAAAACACACACGCTATGGTATCACTTTCATTGTTGTTGTTGGTGGTCTGCAAACATTACAAGTAAATATTTATTTAGTAGTTTCATACCATACTATTTGAATATAGAACCCAAGGCTCATGTTATGCTATATAACCAGTGTTTTGTCTTGAATGTCATTGTTGAAGAGGCAGTATTTGACAAGTCATTTTTATAGGTTGATTTACTGTATTTGAGAGACATTTTAAAGGTGATCGAAACATTTTGGGTTTTTCAAAGACGTAGTTTGCAATTTTAAAATGTAAAAATGCGTTTAAATGCGTACAAGTTTTTAAAAATGTATAATTCAAACGTTTTGAACTTTAAAAAAACGTATAAATTCAAACATTTTGAACTTTTAAAAGACGTATAAATTCGAACGTTGAGAACTTTTAAAAAACGTATAAATTCAAACATTTTGAAATTTTAAAAAACATAAATTCAAACATTTTCAAATTTTAAAAAACGTATAAATTCAAACATTTTCAACTTTTAAAAGACGTATAAATTCGAACGTTGAGAACTTTTAAAAAGCGTATAAATTCAAACATTTTGAAATTTTAAAAAACATATAAATTCAAACATTTTCAACTTTTAAAAATCTTATAAATTAAAACGTTTTGAACTTTTAAAAAACGTATAAATTCAAATATTTTGAACTTTTAAAAAACATAAATTCAAACATTTTGAACTTTTAAAAAACTTAAAAATTCAAACATTTAAAACTTTCCAGAAACGTGTAATTTAAAAATTTCATGCATTTAAAAAATTGCTTAATCCAAGCGTTTTGAGCATTGAAAAAGTATTTAACTAAATTTTTGTTATATCCAAAATTGTTATAAATATAAAGGTGGTGTTACCACTTCATTGAATGACAACAATATTCCTGTACAATATTCTAACCATTTTTCGTATTTAGATAAGAAGCCTCACGATTAGCTGACAGACTTGTTAATGACCAATAAAAAGACACAATATGTACAAGACCATACGACTGCGCCTTAATTTTCATTAAAAATTGTATCCATTCTTATAATAGAGCTCACAAAAGCGCCATTATATTTATATATATTGATATATAAACATCTTTACAGTTTCATTCTTACTGAAATGATAAAGAATTTTATCCACATGGAAAACTATTAATGATATAAATCATAGCGCTCATACACACACTGTGCTTTCATAAAAGTCAAGAAGCAGATTGAAATTTTGAAAAGGTAGGACACTCTATAGTGTGGTAGGACCAGGACCACATCCAAGGCTCAGAAAAATACGATCAAAGGATTAAATATAGACTACATAACTACACAGGAGAAAATGATAATAGTATTTTAAGGGTTTTTGTCATCTCAGTCAGAGAGTCACAGAGAGAGAGAGAGGGACCGAAAAAAGGAGAAGAAAAATGTCACTCTGAATCCAAACTCTTCAAATGATTAAATACCGCATGAGGTTTTTCTGGAGGAATCAAAATTGGAATTAATACAAACATATGTGACAAAGGGACATACTACAAACGTGAAGGGATGTACTCCAATGCTGCAGTTTGCGGCTGTGGGTGTGTGTACACTTTTTAACCGCTACCATTCTCCACTCTACAGCTGACGACCCCGTTCCTATGGTCCTCTCTGGTGAAAATTGTAATAAAGAAGAACTCAAGCTGTGAATAGTATTGAAAAGATATGATCCAAATAGAAAAGTCATTCTTTGTGAAGATCTTCATGGAGAAATCAAATCAAATCGTTCACGTAGAAAAAGATAGTGGCAGTAGTCTTACTTAGACTGAGGGCTACAGATAGAATGACTCGAAGCTGTGACTGTGGCAGACGGGTGATCTTAACTAGAGATTCATATATGATTAGACCGCAGACACCACCAGACCAGAGCCGACACCGAAACCGAAACCGAAACCGAAATCTTAAAATACTATACACACGGGATGTGGATGGCCATGGCGATAGAAGATTTAAAGGAAGGAAGGAAAAGCAAGAAGAACCGCGTGTCTCTTCTCTTGCTCCCGTTCTGGCTACAAAACGATGAATAGCATGTGAGAGCAGGCAGCATCTGGCACCCCCCAAAAGTTATCATCATCTCATCTGACATCATGCCAAAGCCAAAGCCGAAACCGAAACCAAGTCCGAAAGCTTACTTTTCCTCATATCATCTCAGACCGCATCATCAAATGAAACTACACACTTCTTCTCAGAAATATCTCCGTATAGGTTTTCACATAGTCAGCCTTGATTTTCATTCTCCTTGACAACCCACTTACGCTACTACTTATGTAGGTACCTACCCGCTTCCCTTAAAAACAATTTACCAGATTTGGCTTTACGGATACGGATACGGACACACACGGACACTCGGATATATCTCGTCGGAGCGTATGTCTAACTACTAATAATAGCGCAAAGATAGTTGGCTCCTGCCTTGGCCATGAAGGACTCGGACTGGACTAACAACTGTGAACCATTATATCAACTAACTTTAGCTTTCACATCTTTCCTTTTCTTTGACGTCTTAATTTCCAAGTCGGGCCAATCTGTAACATTTTACCTAACTTTCCTTGAAGAGAAAGTTATTGTTTTAACTCTTTCCTCCTCCATGTCTCTGTATCCGTATAGTGTTCTTCACACCACTGGAAACAAATCTCACTCATCGTCAGACTGACTTTGGGAACAGTTTGCTAATGATTTGATTTAATTACAGATAATTTTAATTGGCAACTTTTTTAGGATTTCTTTCCCACCGACCTGACACCTGACTGTGACCTGATGACTTTTGATTTTGGCACGTGTACGTGAATACAAATGTGTACTGTATTGTATGAATTCTGGAGGATGTGTTGTAGTTGAGAATCAATTAAGTAAGGATTTACATGTCTGGAGAAGAGTGGTGAAAGGACTGAGTGACTGTGAACCATTTACTTAAAATATGCGACGGCGAAAGAGAGAGAGAGTTGAGGGCAATTTGTATGATTTTAAATAGGATTGTAGAGAGGAAGGTCGAGGATTCACATTCAAACAGATTCAACAAAAGTATCGTATCCAAAAGTCTCGGTGTCGGGGCCGGTGTCGGCGCCGGTGCCGGTGCGGGTCTTGGAACTCTCGAAAAGCTCAAGTTGAAGTCGAAGTCAAAGTCGAGTGGGTTAGGTCGAGCTTCATTCAAGTATTATATGGTGCAATAAAAATAACAATTTAGCAGGATATATGGGCCCGTTTAGACCCGTTAACGGCTTTCGTGGTCTTCCCCAAGCACGCTTGAGGTGCTTTTTCCAACAAGCCTCTCTCTCTCCTATGACTATAACATGTCCCTATTCCACATGTCTTTGAATGAAACACAGGATATACTGTACTCACTGTGCATATATACTAAAGACAAAACCAATGCAGCTTTAAGATACTGTACTGCTCACTCCTATATAGGCACCTATACTTTTCACCTTCTATGCACATATATACTAAACTGTTCAAGGAAAACACTAAATCTTTCTTACACGTATGTACGCCACTGAATGCATGTCTCGTGCCTATGTAGGTAGGTAGGTAGCTACCTACTTGTATTTATTTATTGTGTGTCCCTTTTAATAGCGTGTACAAATATTTTCATGCTGTGACAAAATTAGGGCACATTTTTTAAGAGCTGTGATTTAGACGTTGCCCTTTTACACTGTGTCCTGACTGTATAGTGTGTGACTTGTTTGGCTTTGGCTTTTGCCTTTGTTTTTATCAGGCGGGGGAGAAAAACTCAAACGTTTTAAAAATAAATGATCTTCTACTTACCAATTTAAAGATGACCGAGAAGACAAAGGGACGGCAACATCAACAGCAGCGGGAGGATCACGATCTTGTTCTAGTAATTGCAAAAGTGCATTAATAATATTCTTCCGTTTTGTCATCCTGTCATTCAAGAGTCACATGGTGTTTTTTATATGGAACTTTACAAAAAATTAAATATGCCAGCAATATTTTAAAATACAATTTTATTTGGGTTTTGTGTAATGACCTTTACCTGTGTTGATCTCTACATATAAAATCTTCAGCTTTAAAATTTTTTTAATTCAAATTACGTTTTGTTTGTGGTAGGATTTACTTACAGATAAATCTATATTTTACTTACTAACCAGAAAACCAGATGTAAGAATATTAAGTTTATCATGCAGTACTTAACCTCGTGTACTTTACAAATATTAAATTATGTATTTTCTTCTAATCCCAAACGGACCGTCATTAGCTTATAGGCTCAAGGCCCACCCACAGTCCATTTGTCATTACAGTAGGAGGCATAATTATACTGTGACGATTTTTCTTTATTTTTGTATAAAAGCAATTTATTAAAAAAATGCAAAACTCTCTTCTCCCTCAATAACAATAATTGATAAACATACCTAATAAATCATTTTGTAATATTTGTAATATATAATTACGTTTAAATTTAGGTTCGTAACTTACCATCGGGATCACGGGGCCGGGCCGTCCCCGTCCCCGTTCCCTTCCCCGGCGTCCGGCGTCCGGCATTATTACACACACAGTAGAGTATTAATCAGTATTGTTGTTTTTTGGAGCGTTAATCAGATTCGCATGAGAGAAGGAAATATGGAAATGAAACACCACACCTATTGAAATCCCGTCCCATAAAACATTGAAGCCACAAAATTCTAATTCTACCAATAGGAATCGGAATCGGAATCGGGCTGGTGTGCATAACTCTGGTCTCTGGTGATGGTAATTCATAGTTTGTGGACTACTGCGTCATTAATCGCCTCCAAAATTTATCCAATTGCAAATAAGGTATATCGCGTGAGGTTAAAATATCTGAAAATGAAAATATCTCTTCTCTGTTCCTGTTTCCACAGCTCAAAAACGACAAACATGAACATGAACATGAGCATGAACAGGAGAGCTAACACACGTAGGGTCTATGGCAGCGGTTTCGTATTTATAGGTAGACAAGGAGCAACATTATATTATGTATTAGTCATTATGGGCAGGAGCAAGGCGTCCAATTACTTGCACTGCAATCAGAAAATGTATGCAGTCCCAACTCAGGACTTTCTGGAGTGAGTAGATGGTAGAAATGTTAAGCGGGTGCATTCACATTAGTAGTATTACTATTACTATTACCATTAGTATTAGTACCTAGACACTATGTTCTATATAGGAAACAGTACAGACTACGAATATATACTGTACAAAAAAACCAGGAAGAAAAAGCAGACACTAAAGACTGAGCACTGAGCAGTCTACACACACACACTCAGTGAACAACGCTAATTACACAATAGTCACGTTAGACGTACGAGTCCGTGAGAAAGGTTCAAACGGTATAATTTAAATGCAATCAAATTCTCATTAAAGAACACCACATCATACCAGAACCAGAACCAGGACCAAGTTAACAGGAACAAACCATCAAACATCACATGGGCTACAACCTACAACAATTCTCTATACATTCTACACACTTTACTTTTTTTAGTCTTTTCCTCACAAATCCAAAAACCAAAGCCAACCAGCATGTCATGCTCACAGGATCAAAACATGAAACAACCAAAACAACCATCTTGCTTCTATTTTTTTCAAAACACAAAAACACATTTACCTTATGTGCTGAGAATACTCTTTAAGTCTTCAAGTCTTCGAGTTTGAAATTCAACAAATCGGTTTTTCATATTATGTATGTCACAGTCAGACAGACTATACGGATTCTATAAGTACCAAGTATGAACATCCTGTGCATGGTCTAAAGTCAGCATTAAAATTGTTGTGTTGTCTGAGGATATATACGTCGCCATGTAAAACCGTCGTGGTTGAATCCATATATAGATAGTAGATATCACATTAGTATATGGTGCTCAAGTATTGCATGCATGCCATGAGCAGGAATCGAGCCCTACACCGCACCGTAATGCTCCCATGAAAAATCACAGTTTTGACATGACAGCTCCTCTGCCCACAAAGTTTTTTCCATGCTTGGATTTCCATTTCGATTTGACCAAAACGAAAACTTTACTTACCAGTACCAGTCCCAGTCCCAGTCTCTCAGCTTTATAGGATTTTTCCATATTTTCCTCGAGCTCATTTCCGCCTATTAGACGAAGAAGACTAAGAAGAAGAAGGAGGTCTCTCGTCTGTCATACATATGGCTACATCACATCCGAAAAATAGACACGAGATAAAAAGCAGAGCCAGGACCATCACGACCAGGACGTACCTACCTACATGTAGGATAGGGATAGGACGCTCATTCTGAGGCTGAACAGATATTATGAATTTGTTGACATCATTGAGAAAAAGTATATAGGGGATTATATCCTATCCTTTTTGAGTGTGTAGGTGTGTAGGGAAGTGAAAGCATTTTGATGTACAGCCAATGTCAACATAGCCACAGACAGTATCCAACGCCAGTAAACGTCACAGAAACAGAAACCCGGAATATAATGCAGTATTTTGGATTTAAAAAAAAACAATGTTCAATTTTAAAGTTTGTACTCCTATCTATTCCTTTTGTATCGGACAGAGTTTTTAAATTGTAAACAAGACTCCTGAGGAGTGTATAGGAAAGCCCAAAGCTTGTAACTATATAGTGTATAGGAAGGAATGGCCGTCATGTGTGTGCCCAAAAGTCCAAGTGAAAAAGAGTTATTGGAGTAGGTACCTTCCATGTTTCCCACAATCCACAATCCACAATGTGACTACTCGCTCTTTTTGGGTGTATATAGGTGGCGGGAATCAATTGAAAAGAAATCATATAATGGAATTCAATCCAATTTCATAGAATTGAATGGAGTTGAGAGAGTTGTGTGTGTGTGCTTCTGCTTCTGCCTGCCTCCCTGCCTGTCTCCCTGTTACACTTTTCCAAGTTGGATACATAGACAGAGAAGTGGTTGTGTGGTGTGCATGAAGCGGAGAGACATTGTAGACGTACGTTTTTTTTCTCTCTCGTCTCCTGCTCTCTTCTATCCCAGTCCCAGTCCCAGTCTTCCTCTCCCAATGGTTGAACGGAACTGAAGCAGAGATGAAAAAAGATGCTGTATCCAATCGAATTAGTTTTTCGGGGACACAAAAAGTGTATTACGGATAAAATATACGCAGAGGCAATAACTCAAACGTCTATCTGTCAGGAACATAATGCTTCTAATCTATCTCGCAACCATCTCGCGTCCTCTCGGATCTTTCCCATTTGATATCAAATAGAAAACTTTACTTTTTACAACAAAGTCTTACTCTGAGCTACACAGTACTATACGGTGGAGCTGACTATATAGTGGGTCGGATATAGGTATATATCTATAGCATGTACACATATAGATTTGTGGGACTGGAACTGGGACTCGAGTATAGTCCAAACCCTCACTTCCCTTTTGCCTCTTGTACACAAAAATCTTATGTGGGATTTCTTCCACAAGAATTGCACACACAACTCAATGTATTAATATCAAAATTATTTTTTTCTATGCATGTATCTATATATATATGTTATGATCACCGACTCCTTGTATTGTGGGCACACTCTCCATTTTACAATAAGTGGTTGCTAATGTGGAGCTGCCAGAGATCTGTCTCTCAAAGAAACTCTGTACATTCGAGCTTTTTCTTTTTTTACATTTTAGTAGATCATTCATAACTATGTAGGTACTTTCACTCTCTGACTGACTCTCCGTCTCCGATCTTCGCAGTCCCCCACTTAACGACAATATACCAACCAACAAGAAAGTTAACATTAAACTTACTTTTACTTTTCTATGGATTTCTATGTATTTCTAGTACCTACATAAATGTGATATTTTGTAATATCAGGAATGTCAGTGTCAGCCCTTCATAAATATCTGTAGTAGAAACATCAAAAACAACAACAACAACAACATTCCCATCCTGAACAAATTAAACTTTGTTTTATATGGAGCACATACACAGTTATACACACAAATAGAAAGAATGTTATGAAATTTGGAAAATGTCAAGGCTTCTCCATCCGTTTCCTTTTCCCATATTCGGATATTCCCACAGTGCATAGGACTGACTGCATTGTGTGTGCTCTATGGTTTTTGTAGTGAGCGAAATTTTGTAATAATATCCCACTCACACACACAACATCTGCACTGAAGCTATGACACTGGCACTGACATTACATGTATAGGCATGCATATTCGTATCCGAAACCAAAACCAAAATTTGAATGTAATAAAGCATTATTATTATTATTATTATGAAAATATGAATATGGTTCTATATATAGGGATAAAAGTGAAACTATTGTCACGTCAAATTTGAGAGAGATGAGATCCCCGCATTCAAAAGGAAAATGAGGAGAGGGAAATGGAAATGCAAAAGCTTAGTCTCCACTCTCTCTCTCTCGCAACTTAAACTAAAACTCATAATGCATGCAAAGTATTGCCTGTCACTCCATTTCCAAGCTCTTGACAAACAAGCCATGCGACTGTAATATATACAGTACAGTCACAGTAACATAACAGCTCAGTCTCGCTACTATATGACTTGTGCAATATCGCCAGTCATATGGAGAATAATGCACAAAACAGGATGAATATACACGTAAAGGAATATTAGTGTCGTGGCTGCGTATTATATCCACGTATAGCTTTATAGCTACATAGCCTTACGGTGCGGTGGCTATACCCTATCCCCTTTGGATTCTGTGGGAGAGAGCTAAAGACTAAAGAGAGAGGAGCGGCGGAGGAATTCTGGATTCATAGCCATGCCATGGATGTGGATGTACGTAGACTTGACATCTAATCTGTATGTGCCCGGCTTGGTTTCTAATCAAAATGAGAGAAGGAGTGAAGGAGTCGGAGTCGGGGAAGGAGTCGGAGTCGGAAGGATGTGCTTCTATGTTTAAGTCAGTGAATACTTGACAGTCAGGAAAGACGAAGGAGCCCAGAAGTTCTTCCCGGGTTTTACAAATGCACATTAGCTCATGTTTCTAACATGGCTATGGAGAGTCATAGGCAGACAGCGGGCCTTCACATATAATGTTACCTTACCTACATATGCCTTATACAGTGGAATCTAGAAGAAGAAAGTTAAATCCAAGAAGCTCAATGCTTCCTTCCTTAGTTTCATTTCCCCGCTGAATAAGAATGAAGCATGGTGTGTGAACCAACACGATTATTATTATGTATTCAATCCCACTTCTTTCCATATTCCATCCAAACACAGACACACACACACACACACACACAAACACAGACCCAGACCTCATAATAATACAGCGCGTAAAATTTGATTTTCATTTTCTATTGAATTCCCAATAATTCTTTTATAGCTACATTATTTTTTGCATTATTTACAAGTTACTAATATTTTACTACAAGTTTGACTGGTTATATAATTGTCAATTAAATAATGTTTAATAAATCCCAGTAAATTTTAAACATTGCGATTTACTGTGTAAAATAAAGGAATTAGCATATGCTCATAGTGTATGAGTATTACAGATAGTGCTAGGCAGAGGCCTAACTTCTATAGTATGTAATTACCTGCTACATATTACAGATACAGACTGGCTAAAGAAACATTTGGAAATATGGAGAAAGGGAAGAGTACAGGGAAATGTCGAGACAAGGCTATTTAGTAGGGAAATCTCTTTCCTATATATTAAATAGCCTTGTCCTATCCACTATCCACGCTCTCCACACTATCTTTCCCTTCATCTCGACTCGACCTCGACAATGCAATGATCCCCGTTTTGAAATTCAAACCGAGAAAGTATTTATGCATTTTGAAGGGAGGGAGAGAGAGAGAGAGAGACGAGTGGAACAAGATGAAGCGGAAATGATGTTGGAATTCTGATTAGAATGCATCTGATACCATTACAATTTCCCCGAAGGGTTGTGACTCTTTAATAAGCTGAGGGAATACAAACAACCTTGATTGCTCTCTAAATCCAGAGTCACAAAGCATATATACATACATGGATAAAAAAAAGAAAAGAAAGAATGGGAAATCATGGAAAAATCAGTGTGCGTAAAGAGTTAATGTGTCCAACATTTCCCCTCTTCTCCATAATATCTTTCCCTAATCTGAGTGTTTGTCTGTACTATATATTATGTAGCTGTGAACAGATCTAATTCTATTTTAGCTTTGTAATTATTTAGACGGACATGGACAGGGACATATTGCATACCTATGTAGGCGTTAATCGATATTTATTTCATTGCCATTAGCGTGTGTGTGTGTGTGTGTGTATTTGTAATGGATTTTGATACAGATTTAAAAGCTTCAGTATGAAGCAAGTTCTAGTCAAAGTTAGCTTTGATGTTAGATTAGCAGAGTTACTGGTACCGGTGCCGGTTCCGGTTTGTAAAATAAAGTAGAAACTATCAGTCTGTACAGTGACCATATAGAATGTAGAACCTTTAATCAAAATCCCATTAGTCCATTAATAATATCTGTGTTCAGAGATTGAATTAAATTATTATGATTATTATTACATTACATGAGAAATATGGAGCACAGACTACTATATAGGCTGGAGACAAAAGTTGCCCAAGGCAAAAGTATATAAAGTATATAAGCCTTCCTATAGACTCCAGTATTCCAGTGGTGTGCCTATACACTGCCTATATATATTTATACCAAGACATACAGACAAGACAGAAGACGAAAAAAACGAAAAAAACCAGAACCAGGGTAAGATGTTTTCAAATCGGACAGTTTGTGATTTATGATAGTATTCCAACATTACACCTGACACCTCGGCTCTCTGTCTGTGTATGGATACTTTTAGTTTTAACCGTAACCAAAGGAAGATCCAGTGCCAGGACCAGAACTATAGAAAACATGGGCTGTCTTACGTTAGCTGTACACGCTCAAGCATTAGTGTTATGTTGTGAGCAGGAGAGCGAGATGAAACAAGCACAAGAGATAGCCTACCGACAGACATCTACGAGATGGATTTTTTATACTCTCTCTCTCTCTCTCTCCTTCCTTCTTTTTTTCCCTTCTTCATCCGACAAACTAAAACAAAACGGAGGGAAATAAAATGAAAAAAATTTAGAACCATTTTCTTTTTTTCTTTATTTTTGAGCTGTAGTCATCGGCATCGGCATCGGCTGTACAAGTAGTTACATGTACTCCTTCGGTTGATGTTGATCTGGGTTTTTGTGAAGATCGGGAATGACCCTACTCAAACTTCAATTCAAACAAACACCAAATAAAAGTATGACCATCCTAATCACGATCCTGTGCAGACAATTCGAATTCACATCTCTCTGCATCTGCCTCTAAATAATATATTCTGTATATCCTTGCATGGCGTTCCCTATGCTCGTGTTATTCATGGAAATGCTAGCTTTTACATGGTCAGCTTACAATGGTTATGGTTTGTAAGGATGTGTTTACATCCTTAAACAGAGAGATAGACATAATGTTCCAGTGAAAAAACCCATACTTCAGATATCTTGCCCTGGTTATCGGGTCCTACAAAGTTTAAATACATAGGAGAATATATCTGCCAACAATTATACCGTGTAGTTACGTTACAATGACGATTACAGAGAAATACTTGGACTGTATGATAAAAACGTAGCATAATGTGTAGTAGTAGAAGAAGGAAAAGTAGAAGAAATAGAGGAAAAGATTGGGAAAAACGTGAGAGCCGAGGGGTGTTTCGTCATTTCTTGAAAATGGCTAAGCTAAAGCAAAGCAAATGCAAAGCCAAATGGGTTTCCAAGGGATTTTTTTTCCTCTTATTTTTTCCCCTAAATGCTATGGCTTGAGTTTCTGGGAATTAAGAGGAAGTGAATATTTGTGTGTGTGTGAGCGTAGAGTGTAAGTAGGTACCTATATACTTATCGTTTGTCCAAGTTAAATTCGAAAATGTCAGTTGTGTCAGTTTCCTGTGTAGGATGTATCTAGCTTTATGCCCATATGCTCATAGATACTTGTATATGTTCATTGAATCTCACTATGCCGTATGCAAATAAAGATAACTTTTAACAAATACGTCCAACGCCTGTGAATCTATTTTCTAGACTAAATCTTTATTGTATCATTCATTCTTAATTTTCAGTCTTGTTACAAATTACATACATTCATAATCAAACCAATGGGCAGCTATCATATAGATAATAATAGCTGCCAATACAATTTTAATGATGAGGCGACTATTAAAATAATAGTCGCCAATACAGTATTAACATACTCTATGGTGTTATGAATCTGCTGACATATCTTGACACGTCGCAAACTCCACGTCCACATTGTAAACCCCATTTAGGTTAACAATGTGCATTCACTACACCAACTGCATCTTAATGTGCTGACTGCACTTTAACAGTCATCACATTCTGTCAAGCTCATTCAACTACTTCACTCTACACACACTCTCGTATGACTCGGTGGAGACATGGAGCCACCGCCACCGGTACCTCCTACATCCTCCTAAGTAGTTAATGACTTGCTCCTCCTTCCACCTCCGGCTCTCTTCGAGGAGGAGACGGATGTAATCCGAAAATCATGTTCCGGATTCTTTGTGCCCTCTCGTCTGTTACCAACACCAGCCTCAATGGACTATCAGATCCAGTAGATGAAGAAATTCCAGAGAAGTGTGGACTACGCTCAGTAGCTCCACTTGAATCCAAGTTCCCTCCTCCAGCTGTACTATGGCTCTCGTTCAGCAGCGCAAGTATCTCATCGTCATCACCAAGTCCGATTCCTCGTCCAGACCGCTGTATTCTCCAGGTCCACTTGAACTTGCATATTAGAATAATAACAAATCCCATACCTAGAGTCAACAGAACACAAAAACAGGTTATTAACACTGTCCACAATAGGGAAGGGCCTTTCGTTCCTCTATTGATTACTGAATAATACGAACCCTCTTCGAGCTCGGTATTAATCTTGGTCCAGTTCAATTCCAAATCCAAATGGAAGCCAGCAGTCTGCGCGAACAATGGGTCCACCTCTTCAGTGTAACTCATGTCTACCATAGCACCCTCGAACTTAACTTTATTGATAGAAAAGGTCGTCACAAGAGGTAAAGTAAATACCTCCCTGGGGCACTTCTGCGTCTGCCGGGGTCCAATTTGATACTCTGAACCATAACAATAAATATAGTATTTATCGTCATACAGTTTGACTTGTACTAAGTCCTTCACGTCTCCATGGTCCTGACTCGCACATCCAGTCGAAACATATGGCGCCATTTCATCTTTAGAAATTAGCCCATTTCGGCATTGGCTATATGAGGATACAACTAAGTTCCCCGGATATGGTAACCGTATATCCACATCATATAGGCAATCCTCCTTCTTGGATAATAAAGCATTCATAGGCCCTATATATTCAAGTTTACAATTCTTACCTTGTTGATTCTTCACCAACAGAGTAAAAGGGTCCGCCTCCACTAGTACTAATCCAGTATTTACGATAGGTACTAGAAAATCCAGAAACAGCTTACTTCTGTCTTCACTGAGCCTACAGCCTTTCGGCTGAGAGAATCTGAGTGGGCAGGTTTCGCCACAGGGAAGAGTAAGATTCATAAAATCCAGAAATCCCCCCGAAATCTTTCCATCAGCCCATTCTCTCCTGAACTCCTGGATTATGGACCTTCCAATGAGTAACCTTCCTACTAGATACGAAATCATGAAATTAGACTCCAAATTCTTAGTCTTAAAATCATTCAGATCAACTTTGATCATTTCCGTCCGGGACAACACTTTTATCAGCTCCTCCTGTAGGTGGTGAATATTCTTGTCCCCGGTATTAATCTTTGATGCTAAATCGTCCAGTCTATTCTGTAGGTTTCCGGTTATCTCCTGAACAACCTTAATGTCCTCCTTGTTGGTGGCTGCCATTGATATTGCTGCTATTCCGATACCCGCACTCGCCACAACTGCAACGAGGATCACAGACAGCATCAATGGGCTTCTTTTTCCACGTGTAGAAATCCACTTTTTCCGAGGACATAGGATTTCCAGTTCATCTAGAAAATATTCTTCATATGATTCTAGACATCGACGGTGAATTTCTTCACCCAGTTTTCCTTGTGTTCTATCTTTCTCCACGACCGTGCATGGTGAAAGTAAGGATACCATCATGTGGATGGACTCAAAACCACCCGCCACCGGACTAGGATGTCTACGCCATAAGACATTTCCAGTTTTCGTCTGGGAGGAGATGGGAGCAATCAAACACAGCACCATCATGACATTTAACATATACGCAGACATACCACATAATCTCCCTGTTAAAATGCTCTGTTGCTCTGGATCCTCCACATTCGCGTTCCTCCTCTTTTTCTTTGGTGGCGATTCAAGTTCTTCACCTGAATGAAAAGTCTCCTCCGCCTCTAACTTCTCGATCTTTTCGACCCTGTTGAGGTTCATTCGAGTCATTTGTTCATTCAGCGTGTCATGCGGGAGCGCCTTGGTAAACGAATCGGCCAACTGTTCCTTGGTTGGTTTCCATTCTACATCGATTTTACCTTTCTCGATCTGCTCCCTCACATAGTGATATCTCACATCTATGTGCTTTGTTCTTTGGTGAAATTCCGGGTTCTTGGCCAGCCTTATCGCCGCCTGGTTATCCACTCTGATTTTCATCGGATTAGCCCTCCAGAACCCTAGTTCCTCCATGAACCTTGTCAGCCATACAGCCTCCTTAGCTGTCTCCGACAAAGCGATATATTCGGACTCCGTGGATGACATAGCTACACAATGTTGTAGCTGTGAACGCCAAATGATGGGGCATCCGTTCGCTAAGAACACCATGCCCGTCGTTGACTTCCTGTTCACATTTTCCCCGGCGTAGTCTGCGTCCGAATATCCAATCACTGCCATCTCATTAATCGGATTAAACGAGATTCCTCTTGTGATCGTTTCCTTTAAGTACCTAAGTACCTTCTTGGCTGCGTTCCAATGCTCCTCACCGTACCCCGTTAGATATCTAGACAGCTTAGATACTGAGTAACTAATGTCCGGCCTAGTGTTCCTTGCTAGGTATATTAACGCTCCCATCAATTCTTGGTATGGGTACTTTGCATCTGGAATTTTCAGCTTTTCAGCTGACCAGCCAGCTGACATAGGAATCTTCTTCCCTTTACAGTCAACCATATTGAATCTATATAAAAGTTCTCGCACATAATGCTCCTGAGAGATTCTTATCTCTCCATCAGGGCAAACCTTTATACTAATCCCTAGGAAAATCGATGGGGGCCCGTCCGTAATTATCAGGTCTTGAGTCAATTGATCAAGGATCCTCTCTTTGATTTCTTGGCACTGGCACAGTAGCAGTCCATCATCTACATATATAGCTATGTAGACCGTGAATCCATCAAACTCCCCAGTGAATACACATGGGTCTGACAATGTGGCCACAAATCCTATCTTTCCTAGAATTATTTTCAATTTTTCAGCCCAGATCCTCGGGGCTTGTTTCAGTCCGTATAAGCTTTTCACTAATAGACAGACCATGTCTTCATTACCCTCCTCGAATCCTTCAGGAAGTTCCATAAATACTTCCTCGTCCAGCTCCCCGTATAGGAAAGCCGTCTTCACATCAAATTGAGTAATGCTGAAGTTTCCTGCAGCCGCTATGGCCAGCAGAGTTCTCACCGACTCGAATCTACACACTGAGGCGAACGTCTCTTTATAATCCAGTCCTTTTACCTGTTTATAACCTCTGGCGACCACCCTTGCCTTATGTTGGATCGGTCGTCCTTGTTCGTCCTTTTTTATAGTATAAACCCATCTCGATGTAAGTACTCGTCGACCCTTTGGCCGCGGCACCATTCTCCAAGTACAATTCTCAAAGAGGCTAGTCATTTCCTCTCTCATCGCACTTGCCCACTTATGATTTTCGTTGGACTCCATTGCCTGTTTGTAATTCCTAGGCAAACCTGGTTCCCTTGGACTTTCCGTATCCTCTTCTAAGTCCAAATCATTAGTGTAATCCAAAGTAAGGACAGCGGCAGTCAGAGCGCAGAAGTCATTCACACCATAGTCCTCCATAGTCCTAGGATCGTTCACTCCCAGTCTCTCAATAACTGGTAGTTGGCCTCTGTTTCTCAGTTCTCTTGTAGCTGCGTCTGTGTCCTCCTTCCCCTTGGTCTTCTTTTTACCTTTATCCTTTTTAGAACTTTTTTCTTTCCCAAAGGTTAAGGAGACGGAGGTTTTCCCTCCCGTCTTCTTCTCAGACTTAGAGAATTTTTTGATTCCCTTTTTAACTGTGGATACATTCAGTTCGTCTGGTTCACTTGTCCCTTCCTGAGAGACATTCTCATTCACGGGTGGCGCTCCTAATTCACTCTCGGGAGGTGCCACTAGATCTAGCACGTCCTCCTGATCCTCCGTACCTTCTTCACCTTCAACTTTTACTTCCTCCTCGTTCTCAGCTTCGGTTCCAGATTCATCTGTGCTGGCTTCTCCAACAAGTTCAAAACTGGAGCCGCTAGAAACTGACTCTGTTCTGAGAGGAGAAAATCGATTTTTTGTTGGTGTAGGTAATGGACCCAGACGCTCTGCCCGACTTGGACCGGCCTGGTTGAGGTTCTGAGATGAGACGTCAACTCTTAAGTTGACCGTTCTCCCTCCTTCATCCTCAGGATCCTCACACTCTTCTTCCACTTCCTGCTCGAACGACAAGTACCTTTTGTTTTTACTTATCGTTGTGAAGTTGGGTTCCGCAGTGTTCTTGAATTCTTTGACATTCATCTTTTGAATGTCCTTGTCTACCCGCATTTCTTTAATTCTTTGAGAGGCTTCTCTCACTTTTTGAATTTTCTGAGTCTGTATTTCTTTTGGAGTATAGACTCGTTCAGACTCCAAGTCTCCCTCCCTGATTTCGAGGAAAGTTCCTGAGACGTCTTCCTGAGGGATTTTGAATTCTTCATTCATTTCCATCGATATGTGATCCTCTGCAATGGTTACATGGCGAGCTTTGATCACATCACATGACTCTTTGTCATAAATCCTGTAGTTTCTAGGATTTAAATCGTATCCCACCAGTATACCTTCTCTCGCCCTCTCCACCCATTGTTCACCGGGCTTCCTTCTGACAAGAGAGTACACTGTTGAGCCAAACACCCTTAGGTGCTGCACTGAAGGCTTTTTCTTATGAATCCTTTCATAAGGTGTTTTATCTGGGCTTCTTTTATTGAGCAGTCTGTTCAATAAGTAGACGGCACAATCCACTGCCTCTCCCCAGAACCTTGCAGGGAGCTTCGCCGCATTCAGCATTGTTCGTGCCGAATCCTTTACGGTCCTATTCTCCCTTTCGATCAAGCCATTTGGCTGGGGGCAATACGGAGGGGATCTCTGTATTTCAATGCCCAACTTCTCGAGTTTAGCAATGAGTTCTTCACTCATAAACTCTCCTCCCTGGTCCGTCTTCAACTCCTTGGTTTTATTTCCAGTTTTAGTGAACATATCTCTAATATATTGCCTAATATACTTGGAAGCCTCACTCTTATCTTTTAGGAAATAAACAGTCCTGTAGCCAGTGGCCACATCCTTGCAGAGCATAAAATATTCATTACCTCCGAGAGATTTAATACTTTGCCTGCCCGATAGGTCAATGGCTACCTTTTCACCCGGTCGAAGGTAGTCCGTCTGTGGGAGTGTGTTAAATGATTTCTTGGTCATTTTATTCTTGACACAGTCACCGCAATGTGACTGATCATGGATGCAGTTGAACGGAAGTCCCCAAACTGCCTGTTTCCTAGCAGTATCCTTGATGTACTGATAGTTCACGTGGCCGAATCTCTCGTGCCACTTGGAGCCCTTGACCCTCCTGGCCGCCAGAGCCAGGTTTGAAATGAATGGCTTAAATATCATTTCCGCGATGCCGTCTGAGCAGACGACACCAGTCAATTCTGGATCCTCCTCATTTCCGGGGATGAATCTAACCATAATCCCTTTCTTGAAAATGGAGTATCCGGCCTCCGTCATTTTTACTTCTGAGAACAAATTCGCCATCCCTGGTGAATATATGACTCGTTGGAGCTCATATATGAACCAGCTTCCGTCGGCCGCTTGAGCCTGTACCGGAACTGTTCCGAACCCGTGGGCTTTTATAAAGTTCCCACTGGCCACCTCAATTAGCTCGGGTTTCTTAAACTCGGTAAGGTCTTGGAACCACTCAGACACTCCGCAATAGTGACTGTTCGCCCCCGAATCGCATATCCAGGTAAAAACTACTGGGTCCACTGCCTTATTTCTTTGTCGATTCCTATTACCCTTAGCCATATGAGCTTTGAAAAATTTTGGCTTACCGTCTTTTTCAGACTTTGGTTTCTCCTCATCTTTCTTTCCCTCGCCATCGGCCTTTTTATTCTCTGGACACTCGTATCTGTAGTGTCCAATCTTTTGACATCCAAAGCACTTTGCCTTTGCTCTGGCTGCCTCCTTTTGCTCTTTCGTTTTGGCTTTCGTATTCTTCTTTCCTTTTCCGGCACCAGTACTCGCAGCCGAGAACGCTTTATTCTCAGAGGCTTTGGTAGGAGTTGCAAGTCCATCCACTTTCAGTCCTTTCAACCGTGAAAGTAGCTCTTTAAGTGTTTTCCTAGTATCTGGAACCCCTTTCCAAGTTTCAACGAAATATTCGAACTTTGGGGGAAGACACTCTATCACTTTCTGAATTTGCATCACTTCTTCAACCGGGAACTTCTTTTCACTAAGTTCCATAGCCTTGGAGGCTAACTCGTTGAAGATCTCCACAGGAGTCTGACCCGGCTTAGGTACATGTGTATAGTAGGCCAATCTGGTCGATGTTAAGTTAACTGCACTTGTGTCGCAATTAAGCGACTCCAAGGTGGCATACATCTCTGCTGCAGTAGCACAACTCTGTGTACTGACCAACAAATCGTCAGAAATTGTTGTCAGAAATATCGTTTGCACTTGCAAGTCCTCCTTGTCCCATAACAGCTGGTACTTTTCCAGTGTTAAGCCGTGTCCATGAGCACCCGCAGTCGCTTGGACTTCCTCGGGTCTCAGGTAGCTGCCGTCTGCATACTTCCACAACTCGGCCGACCTTAGAAGGACAGACACTTGCCTGTTCCACCTTGCGAAATTCTTGTCATTTAACTGACCTACCCCTCTGGGGTCAATTTTATTAACAACCGACATTTTAATTCAAGTTTAAAAAAACAAAACACCCGTTTTTTTACTCACCGAAAAATAGCACTTTACTTTTCCTTGGATTCTTGAATTTTCTTCCGAAAAATGAGTGTTATTCACACTTCAAATTTTTATTTCTGTCTCTAAGTATGTATATACCGTGCTCGAGAACGTGTAGGATGTATCTAGCTTTATGCCCATATGCTCATAGATACTTGTATATGTTCATTGAATCTCACTATGCCGTATGCAAATAAAGATCACTTTTAACAAATACGTCCAACGCCTGTGAATCTATTTTCTAGACTAAATCTTTATTGTATCATTCATTCTTAATTTTCAGTCTTGTTACAAATTACATACATTCATAATCAAACCAATGGGCAGCTATCATATAGATAATAATAGCTGCCAATACAATTTTAATGATGAGGCGACTATTAAAATAATAGTCGCCAATACAGTATTAACATACTCTATGGTGTTATGAATCTGCTGACATATCTTGACACGTCGCAAACTCCACGTCCACATTGTAAACCCCATTTAGGTTAACAATGTGCATTCACTACACCAACTGCATCTTAATGTGCTGACTGCACTTTAACAGTCATCACATTCTGTCAAGCTCATTCAACTACTTCACTCTACACACACTCTCGTATGACTCGGTGGAGACATGGAGCCACCGCCACCGGTACCTCCTACATCCTGCTCAGCAAATGGTAGAAGTCTCCAAGTCTCTTGAGCCTTCAGTTTTTAGTTTTAGACTTGGAGGATTTCCACTTTGACTTCCACTTTGAGGCTTTTCATCTCACACATAGATAAGGTCCACATACGCATAGGCAAAAATTCTTTTCAAATGAAAGGCATAGCGAGATATAATATAGAAGTAAAGGTTCTTTATAGTGTACAGTATCTGGATGGTTGGTTATGGTTATGCTTGAAACAACAAGGCATAATATGGATTTATATAGTTGTATAAATTTGTCAGACTTATTAGTGGACAGTGGACCA
Source organism: Dicyrtomina minuta (assembly GCA_949802685.1). Lineage (NCBI taxonomy): Eukaryota > Metazoa > Arthropoda > Collembola > Symphypleona > Dicyrtomidae > Dicyrtomina > Dicyrtomina minuta. Next base: position 17,724,833 of record OX461810.1, read on the forward strand.
CTGTTGTACTGCACTTCTTGACTAGTGAGTAGGGACATATTATATATACAGAAGAGTTTGGTATGAAATGAAAATGAATGCATTTTCGGTCCGGTTTTGATGATCCCACCCACCCACTGTTTTAGCTTGTGGGCACCAAAGATTACATCTTCCCTTGTCTTGACATCGAATTCGAAATTCGAAGTCGAATTCGACTTTGACTTGGAAACGACTTTCCTCAGTCAATTCTTCTCCTTGTGGTTGGTTTTAAAGGAAAAGGGAGAGAGGGAACACACAGACAGCTGTTACAAGTTGAAAGATTTTGATAAATCTCATCTGCTCATGCTTAAGTGACACGAGATGCTTGACGAGGGTCAAAAGAAGACACACGTGACAATAGACATGAACCTTCAACTCAATTTCAACTTCAACGTCAAATCCAAACTTGAGAATTTTTGTGGCTCTCATTTACAGTACATATACTTCCAAGTAGGTACCTACCTAATAAGGTAGCGTACCTAGGTGCATTTGAAAATAGTAAAAGAAAATCTAATGTGTACTGACTATAATAATAATTATTACGCAATTATAAAGTAAATATCTATACAACAGCAAATTTCCTACATAAAAAAATAAAACTAAAACTGCAGAAATTTTAAATAGAAAATATGAAACTCTATTTATATTTATACTTGAGCTATATAGCTTCATGGAAAAAATGTGAGAGATGTAAAAATGTGAATGTACATAAAGCAAAGATTAATTTAGTTTAAGATTACTTACTTCCCTATAGCAATAATAGCAATGCAATAGGAGCAGGAGCGGCATAACAGACACACACAGATACACATTTTGAGAAGGCATGTGTCATATATATGTACCCCCTACATACATGGATGCATATCCGCACATAACGGATACATACCGTGTATCTAGCCGACTGTAAGTAGGGAGTACCTACAGATATTTGTGTCCTTATTCTTACAACGAAAACCAAGGGAAGAAAATAGAAGAGTATCTAATAGTGAGAGTGGCAAAGAAGATTTATATGAAGAACGTCCCCTTTGAAAAGTCTGTCTAGTCCCAGGCCAAATAAATAACCCGGCCCAAGAGAAGTGTGCTGTGAAGGATTCGTGTCAAACTAAAGCCTATTCCTATTTCTTTTTTTTTCAATGTTTGTATATCTGGAGAATGAATTCTCTCTCTCTTTTTCTCATGTAAGCATGTCTAACTAATAAGTACGGATTCCTTTTACCGTCTCTCTCTCTCTCTCCTTACTCTATGAATATATCTGTATCTGTCTGTATGGATAGCTAGATAAATATATATGTACAATTAGACATCCGTGCTGTAGCATTTTTTTCCCTATATACAGTATTCAGTATATTCAGTATCAGGACCAAAACCAGGACCAGGACCAGGACCAGTACACTGGGAGACTGGGAGACTGCTGCTTCAATTCCATCCATCCATTTTTCCTTTTCCCCAGCCTGTCCCGAAAAGTGATTACCAACTTAATGGAACCATGTAATCGATCTTACACCAAACACACACACACACACAGATATAACTCACTAGTCAGTCTTAAAGTGCACTGTACAGATAGAGATACAGATAGACTCCAATCTTATATTATATGAACTCCAGGCTACTCTGTATAGTTATAATATGTAGCATTGATTTAGATTCCAGGATAATATTGGGATGCTAAACCACGTATATCCACCCTTCAAATGCAGTATAGTAATGTAAAACAATTCTTAAAAAATCAGTAAAACCAAAAATGGGGAGATTTTGAGAGTGTAGATTAAAAAATATGTAGCATACAGAAACTACAAATATATTGTAGATACCTACATAGCTTTACAGTAGAAAATTTTAAGTTTAAAAAAAAATTTCTACCAGCAAAAAGTGGCGGTTTCAAAAGAATTTAAAAAATATTACGGTTTAAAAATCAAAGTTTTAATGATAACTGATGATTGTGCACAATTATTTTAATGGAGATTTGTTCAACTTTTAAACGGACACTTTCTCGAGATTTTGAAGATACAAAAAAACAACAAAAATTTTGTTTGTGATTTTGTATTCTGATATATGACTGAATCTGTAAATCCAAAACTGAATCAAAATCTAAATTCTTCTTCCAAAAATACGTTTGGTAGTTGCCTATACTAACAATTGGGAAAAAGTAACACCAGATTTTTTCCCCTCGTCTCTTCCACTACTATAGTAGGTATAGGTACCTAGTTAAGTTTCCGGCATCTTTTCCCGCTCTCTTGCTCCCTGTCTCTTCTCTATTATCATGGCTCACCATGGTTTGCTGACTACACTAATTTTATCCGAAAAACCAATCAAAGTATGTGTAGTAGTAAAGACTATGCTACACGGTCGGGCTCTCCAAGCTTTCATTTGTCTTCTACTTCTCCTCTTTTCCCTATGGACTTAACTTTTAGTTTTTAAGGAACAATTCTAACTTCATACAAGTTTAGTTTTTGGTGAAGTGGCGCTGGGCATATATATATATGCTATATAGTACAATGTTGGGAGTGATGGTAGTAGGAAGTAGTAGTAGTAGAAGACGTAGAAGACGTCTAGTCGAATGGTAGTGATTAATTAGATTTGGCAATGGAAAAAAGTGTGAGGGACGCTGATGATATTTGATTTTCCATTGTATTGTGTTTCTCATTCTTAATAGGGATTTTATACACGTTTTTTTAGCTATGTTTTCACTACTAAGAAATGTGTATATAGCCTATGATGTACTTACAATTGACCTTTATGGTTAGTTATATACTGTTGTGATCTTTAACCGTAAGACCGTAACATCGAATTTAACGATTAAATTAAACTGCATCCACATCTGCAGTCTCCATGCAGCTGCAATAGTCTTATAATTCTAATAATGTTTAAATCCCGATTTTCCTCAAAACTTTTATATTCAACATATTCACGTAAAACTTTTGTACGTGTACCACCTACTTCTTTTACACGGGTTTAGGTTAGAAATTGGATTGGGGAACTAAAGTAGAACTAGGTACAGCTATAGAAGTCAAGCTTTAACTCTGACAGCTTTTAGTAGTAGTAGAGAGCTCCATGAGCAAAAATTCATTTTTATGACAAATCGAATAAAACTTTTGACAAATGGCATGGTCTGAAGTGAATGTTTCATCTATTAAATGAACTATTTTTTTCAAAGTCAAATGTCTAAAACTGGGCGTCACTCCCCAAGACAAAAAGAAACGAAAAATAGGCAAGGGGAGAGAAACATGAAAAAAAATAGGCTTAAACTCAAAAAAGTAGGGAAATACAAAAAAAAATGTGCGAAAAGCAAAACTATGTAAGAATCTATCCCTGTCAAGAGAACCGTTCAAATTTTTTTTTCTTCTGTGTTTTGTACTTCTACTTCATTTCATATAGCTATAGTTGTTCTGTATAGCTAAAGGGAATGAGGAGGAGAAGGAGGAGGAGGAAGGGATTTTATAAACGTCATGGGAATATACACAGAGATGCACATAATAGAGAGAAGGGTCTTTTAACTTTGATTTCTTTGCATGCTTCGTAATATTTTAAATCCTGAGGAGAATCCGATTTGTTATTTAAAAGTAAATACATATAATATTACATTTGCATAAATATGGGAATAACAAAGTAGCTATTTAGTACTGATTTGTATTTAAAATGTAGTAACAATAAAATGCAGTTGTAATATTTACTGTTTATTATCATCTTATCAATTGATTGCATACTACGGCTATAATTAATTCTTCTATGTTTTACAAATTTCGCCTTGAAAGTCACAAGTCCTGTACCAGAAGTAAGCAATGTTATGTAAAAAGTGCTATCTGCATAAATTCATATTGTAACATAAAAGGTGTTTAAATATGTAGGTACTTTACCATTTTAAAAAAATCGTAATTAGAGCATTATGAGATTTTCACAAAAATATGCTAATGTTTCTAGCTGTGCTAATTGCTAATTTAGCTTTTCTAAAATATACAAAATATCTAACACACTGCCTCATTGTATGCATTTTAATCATATAACACACCTTTTGCAAACATGAAAAATGTTATAATTGCACATTTTAAAGGTGTAAATTGTTCTAACTATAAACATTATTAAAAAAGTTTATAATTTTCTAATTCCACATACTTAGGTACAAATTGTTCTAACTATACATTTTTAAAAGAGGGAAATTTCCTAATTGAATATATTGTTAAAGGTTCAAATTATTCTAAATACAAGTTTTGAAAACTTCACATCACCATGCTAAACTGTATTTCGGAAACAGGTCATAATATTTTAACCGCAGACTTTGTAAATTGCAATATAATTTGATGACACACATTTTAAATAGTAATTAATGTCCTACCCCTACAAAATAATATATAGTATGCAAGTGAATGGCAGCTAAAATAATTTGAATTTCTACAAAATCTCATAACAATATATACTACACATCCTTTATTGTATCTTCAAGGACGAGTACGATATATATATACACAGATGTAAATCCTGACACTCTCTCTCTCTCTCTTACATATGAACCAAGAATCTGTTCGTGAAATCAATGAAATTTTTATAAACGATAACGATCAATGACTCTATGTGTACATAGTTATCTCTCTCTCTCTCTGTCCGTGGTCTCGGTCTCGGATCACATTGGGTCCCTTTGACCCTACGTTGCTCAGCAGTGAAAATTCCATAGGGAAGCTCACCTTATAGGAAATTTTTGATATATTTTTTTTGTAACAATATATGACCTCAAAGTAACGTAGACGAAATTATTTCAAAATATGTGTACAGGATTGGCGCGAAAATAATTTTTGAATTTTTAGCTTTAACATTAGTTAAACGGGAAAAAGCGTCCGGTTCTTGTCAAAAGATGTATCTCAATTTTTTTCGAAATTTCGAAATTTATTTTTTTTTATGTAGACTAGAATACGCCATTACACAGACAGTGTCCACATTTGCTGTACGTTAGGAATTTTGTGTTGTATGAATTTTTGAACTTAGTGAAAACTCATAATATATTACAGCATGAAAATAGGTGAGTAGGTAAAACAGTAAGGTATGAAGACTAACCTAAATAGTTTAAATAGGTTTTATAACCATATCTAGTATTGTATACGCAAATAATAAAAATCAGTGAAAATCATCGCAGTCTTCAGCAATAAGCATAATCATGTCTTCTTGCCGATTCATCAAGCTATCTAAATCTTCATTCTCAATGATGACTAAAAAATCCTCTTCCAAGTCGTCATTTTGGGAAGGTTAAGACGATGATTGCGACGCATTGGGCGTAGACAGTGGCGAAGTTGACGGTTCCTGTAAGAAGCATATGACTTCACAAGGCAAGGGCTTAGCAGTTTTTAGATTGAAGTATAACCGCAAAAGTTCAAAACTACTTTTATGCTAGTGTTACAATGAAAACGATTATGAAAAATTCAAACTTACTTCAGGTTTTCCAATTACAAACCAGAGAAACACCAGTCTTTTGATTTTCACAACAATTTAACTGGCTAATTATCACAATGTTAATTATTTTAACTTTTATTCTTATGCACCTGGTTGGTGCTTATTGGGTTTACAATCAGTTTATATCAATATGTAACTTTAAACACATTTAACTTATTGAAAACCACAGAAAATGTAACCGTTTTAAACTATACGTCTACACAGTATACATACCTAAACAACACTGAAACGGAAGCGACTTATACAATAAGGGACCGTTCTGCAATGACGAATGCTCAATTTTAGAATTTAAATACCCCCCTTCCCAAGTTAAACAATAACTTAAGTGTAATTAAACACTATAAAACACATGCCCCACCCCGTTTCTCAAGTTAACAAGTAACTTATGCATGACCCCTTTGTCGTCTGAACTCTCCTTGGTTAAAGTCGGCATAGCGTTTGTTCACTGGCCAAGAGTTTTAATTTTTCAGTTTCTTGTTTTCATAACTGAAATTTTCAAAATTCATACCACACGAAATTCTTAACGTACAGCAAATGTGGACACTGTCTGTGTAATTGCGTATTCTAGTCTACATAAAAAAAAATAAATTTCGAAATTTCGAAAAAAATTGAGATACATCTTTTGACATGAACCGGGCGCTTTTTCCCGTTTAACTATGTTAAAGCTAAAAATTCAAAAATTATTTTCGCGCCAATCCTGTACACATATTTTGAAATAATTTCGTTTACGTTACTTTGAGGTCATATAATGTTACAAAAAAAATATATCAAAAATTTTCACTAAGGTAAGCTTCCCCATGGAATTTTCACTGCTGAGCAACGTAGGGGCAAAGGGACCCAATGTGCGGATGGAGGGGGAAATCCACTGAGCTCTTATGTAATAGTAATCGTAATACTAATAGTTAAAGCAGGTTGTTTTTCATTGGTTTTTGGTTTGTGTTTTTTTTTGCGTGTGTATGTATATCTTCGTCTCTCCTCTTTCCTCTTGGCTGAGAGGTTATGTGAGAAGACTACTACAGTGTAAATAAAAATAGTGGGAAGATGCAGAACATGAAAAGGGCAGAGAAAGTGTCTATATAATGTGGACGTTGAATGGGTTGAAAATACAGATGGATTTTCATTCTACTTGAAGTAGTGAGCCAAAGCGATTTTTTTCCCTCCTCGTCTCTCTCTCCTTGTGTCTACGACTCACAGTCAGAAAGAAGATCCATACCCAGCACCAGCACCAGGACCAGGACCATAGAATCAGCGTCTTCTTCTTCTTGTTCCTTTTCTTTCCCTCTCTCTCTCTCTCTTTCGCTCCGAGTTCTTCAGTGACTTGAAGTAGTGCAAACGGAGCGAAAATGGATGCAAGAGTCAATGATTGAAAGGAAGGCGTGTTTCTCTCTTTCTTCTTCGGCGAACGTCTGTCCAAAATGATTTATTATTTCGATTCCGGCCATTTTCTATTCCATCAGTTTACCCTCTAGCATCAAACCCGAGCCATACCAATGCCATGCCATGCCAGGCCACACCATCCCTCTACCATAGAATGCTATCATAATATGTGTGTGAGTATGTATATGCTTTACCCCCATTCCCATCACTACCTACTTTATGCATGGCATCCATAACATACTATTAAGTACATTCATACACCAAAATACATAACATACATCATTACGATTACATCCAGACTCTCTCCCTCTCTTCCCTCTCTCTCTCTCTCTGTCTCTCCCTCCATTCCATTTTCCATACACATACGTCTACGTCCAAAGTCTACACTTCCACTTCTTGAAATTTCTTCAAAACTCATATGTAACCTAGGTACATAGCATGTCCTATGACCCTACAGTGAAATTCAAAATGTGCTCAAAATTCCTACTAAATATAGGTATAGCATTGTACACATGGTAATATTTCTGTGTAAAAATACTAATAATTTGAATTTACAAATTAGTTGTTAAATTTTTGAAATATTTAGTGAGGCTTGACCGTTTGCTTGCATATCCTACGCTATGCTAATTCAAACATTAGTATAAGCTTTGATATTATTGTTAAGCCTAAACTTTTAAATGATTTAAATTCAAATTTGAGCATCTGTAGATGGACACATGCACCGGACAGCGACAGCGCCACAACTTATATAATTTAGCAGATTATTATTATTAGGATTATTTAGAAAATGTAATTTTAATTTTCATAAATATATTATAAAAGTTAAAAAATTTAAAGTATTAATTCTTATATATTTTTGGCGCATGGGTCGTCCTTGGAGTTTGTAAAACCGTAAACTAGAAAAATTCGTGCCGTTTGTGTGTGTGTGTGTGGACGGCAACGGCAAATTTGTGTAGATCTGTAAAAGATTTGAGTTGTGGTTCAGATTGTGAATTTGTAGAAGTAGACGTAGAAGTAGAAGTAGAAGGCGACGTGATTGTGATTTACTGGCAGCGGCACTGTGACTCTGACTATGTTTATGTGTACCTAGGTACTTATGTAATGTTAATGTTAATGTACTGATTTCATTGCGCCGTCCACAGATTGACGTTGAGGTGTTTACGTATTAACGTATTTTGAATGTATTAATGTGAAAATTTAAATTTATATGAGGCACGTTTTTACTGGGTTATATATATATGTAATGCTTCAATGTCTTAGGCATATACCTTGATTTTGGTTGGTTGGGAGATATTCCTGAGCAAGTGCAAGCTTTGGCAGTGTTAATTTCATTTTATGACATTGACTGACATTTATGGATGTGACTTTCATACTTGGTAAACCATAGAAATATTTAGATTACGTTAATAAATGTATATTTACTATGTGCTGGGGATGTTTATGTGGGTGAGGATATATGTTTTTCCTATATGGACTATATACCTATACGTAGACACAGACTTACAACTTGTATATTACTGATATATGCATTTACACATATTATTATAATGATATTTTACTCCATGTTCAGTCAGACATACTGCATACAACTCACAACTGTCACGTCACGTCATACATACTATATGAGGACTCAGCTGAAGCTGATATATTCTTCAAAATCTTCAAAGTTAATGCTACACACACAGCCTTTGAGTCTTGAGACTTGAGGTTTGAGGTCTTTCTGAGCATGTTGCGCTTCGTCCTAATCATGATAGCTAATCGTAAGTATAATCTTTTGACATGGGAGAAGACCAAGAAAAGACCGGCAAAACATTCTCAACTTGTTATTTTCAAACCTGTGCCTTGTCACTTGAGCTCAGACTTCAAAGTCATTTCCTCTATTTTTTGGTTTGGTTTCCTTTCCTTGAGGTGATTTTTGAATTTAAATTCGATACTATCTCCTGCGCCCTCTATAATATATACTATCTATGTATTTTTCTCTGCCATCTTAATCAATTCAAGAGACATATACGCTATTATTTAAACGCTATATCAGCACATTTTAAATGAAATTATATTTAAAATGTAAAATTAATTTTTTTAAATTCGTGCTGTTAAACAATACCCCTATATTTGTAACTACATACTTTGATTTCTGCTCTAAATTCTTGCGAGAAGATTCTGCTAAAAAAATAGAGTTCACGCACTGAATGCTCAGTAAGTTGACATTCACGTACACGTTCACGTTAGCTGTAACTTTACATGCGAGAGCGTGAATTAAAATAATGATGATGACGGCTTCTCGCTTATCTTCCCTTTCAAGTTTGAAAAAAAAACAAAAACAAATAGTAGACTAAAGAGAGATGTATAATTATTATTACGATGAGAGGAGTACGAGAGATTTACAGAGTATAATGTGTAGTTTCTAGGAATAAAAGTACATAGTAGGTAGTTATATCCGGACAGATGACAGAACCTACCTACCTATACCAATGTTAGTAGCTAATTAAAAGGGCGTGAGTGTCATCATCTATCTTATTTAATCAGTGCGTCAGCACTAGAAAATCTGAGGCGGTTGACAGGTACATAACCGTTCCTACCATCGTCCATTGAATACCAAAATCAAAACAAATTGACGAAAAAAAAATTATACCATGTAAGGCCTTTTAATATTGAGCCTGAGAATATTTTCTCTAACCAAAACTCCAAAATAAAAAATAAACAAATCTGTTTTCAGCTGATTTTGATATGACCTCAAAAGTTGAATGTATAATTTTAGATTAAAATCAAGATTTCATGTCCATAATATATACATTTCCATGCAGGAGGGAGAGGGAGACGCAAAGGCAAACATACAATCAATGGATTTAATTGCTCCCAATAATTATAGAGTGGGCTCAGGGAAAACTTACAAGGCGTTCCTCCAAAGAGCTACCTTACTACCTATATGACTACCACACTCACAAATGGCCACCTAAATAACCTCATATTATATGCACCACGAGAACCCGAACGCCCGAACCAGTGTATGATTTTTTTTTGATACATGTATTTATTACAAAATTGCAATTAAAACCCAAATCAAAATCATAATCTAGCCAACAAAACATCTCACAATCTACATGCAAGAAAGGGGTAAAAACATATAGACGGTAAAAGGTTGTGACTTTACAATTTACAGTTTAACGTCCTTTGAGAAAACGTGTGCCATAGGGCCATTATCATTGACCCTATGTCATATGTCACTGGTTATGTAAGTTCTGCAGGAGGTGGTGACCCCATAATAAATATCTCTATAATTACACATTTACTTTATTATTTTTCTCTGATAAGATAAGCATCTCTCTGCGTTTATATGTTTTTAATTTCTATTTCTAATTCTTGGATTTTATATCCAATGTCTGAGGATGAGGATGAGACGAGCACCCTTATAAAATTCCGTCCTGAGATGAGCTGCCGAGGGATGGTTTTGGTTTTATGGTGTTGCTCTGGTTGACTTAGGATTCTGATTCTATGTGAGGATGCGGATGCCGTATGGATGGTAGGTGCAGTGTGAACGCCAACTCGTGATGGGTTGTGTAGAGTAAAGGTTGGGAGGTGGGCCACCAGACGTCTGCAGTTGACGATAGCCAAGAGCTCAAGTTTGTGCCTCACATTTTGATTGACAGCTGGAAATGAGATACGATTTATTCTCATTATCATATCATGAGTGTCGTGTCAGAGATCTGCCAATGGAACTCCGTCCTGAGCCAAGCAGCCATACTTTTCCACGTTCAACTCCACCCGATCCTTCCTAACTACGATTAATCACTGTCGACTCGAGCAACTCCCACTAGAAAACCAAACCAAACCATAGCATGGCATAGCATGGCATAGCATAGGAGCAGAGAGCTCGACGCTCTCTGCCTCTCTGTACCCTCCAAAAAGCCTCGAGAACACGATGCGATGAGAACGACTGTAAAAACTAAACCAAACCAAACCAACTGATCCCCCAAACACTCCGGCAAACCATATGATTCTCTGCATACCTTAACCAACTTCCAACTTACAACTCACCACACATAGCACATACACACACACACACAATACCGTAGAGCTGCAGAAAAGAACACGTACCACTCACACAGCGTACATACATACGACTTATATGCACATTGAAACCAAAACTGACTAAACAAGTTCCGTAGGCTGTCGTGTGGACGGTAGACATTAGAGCTGGAACAACAATCCATATGTAATACCTATAGCTTGTAGCTTACGTCTGGACGTATGGTCACATAATTAATATGAATTTCTACGTATGTGTTTCAAATTTGTATTTGTATTTGTATGCATTGATTGTAATCGTAGTCGTAGTCGTAGCCGTAGTCGTAGTAATCGTATCTGAAATCGGATCATGGTAAAATATTTTAGTTGTGTTTTGTTACTATAATATGCCCACGACCTGCTTACTCATAAATGAGCGTGAGCCGTGTGCACCTGTAATAATTAGAATACGCATCTGTAATAAATGTCACATTAACCAATCAAACATATCTATGGATTTCCTAAAGTATTATCAATTATGATTACATGTTAATTCCCCTTAACTGATATATTCCCTCCAATAATCGACGAATGAGACTCACTGCAAGCACTGATTAATTTGTTATGCATGGAATGCAAATGCAGGGGTTAGTATGCTCAAGCTATGGATGAGATGAGGTGTGTGTGTGAGCTATTAATTAAATTGATTTAATGCACCCGTGATATGAATGGGTACTACAGATATTATATGTTATACTCATACTTATTGATGAAATATGTAAAGGTATGCAATATACTATATAGTGTGCTATTGTCTAGGTGTATGAATTTTCAATATAATGAGTAATGAAGGAAATAGTAGAAAAAAAAAGAGGGTAAATTTTTTTTACGTTGAATCAATCTGACGCTTTATCATATGATTATTATAATTATTGGTATAGATAATAATAATAATATTGTAATAATAATAATACATTGTACAATAAATGTCAAACTCATCATCATCATTCATCTTCATATTTTTATGTCTATGTTTACATCATGTGATACACAATAATAATTAATTTTAATTTTAAAGACGTACGACAAATACGGTATATATGTATATATAGTATGTAGTTTTTACGTATATCTGTTGTGTTGAGGGCATTCCGTATGTATGTAATTATAGATATAGTATATTATATAGTATATATAGTATTTTATATTCATCATTCAATATTCACGTTCTCATGAATTAATGAATTCTCCTTCGTGTGTATAATTTAGTCTAGTAGTATGTACGTAACTATTCGCTAGTGTTATCGTTATCGTTACATTTAATTAATTATAACTATATTCTATATAGAGAGGATCCGCCTATATATTGTATATAGAATATATAAGCTTAAATAATTTACCTGTCACTGTATGTATCTGTATACTCTATAATATTTTCTATTTTATAGTCTATAGCAAAGTTAAAATTTAAATTATATTTTACACCTACAAAAATTATTATATATATATACATAGGTAGGTAGGTATATATATCTTTATGTGTTTTGCTAAATATATCTGTATATTTTACCTATATATATTTTTTTTATGAGATTAGTCTTATAATACATAAAATTTATTATGCATAATCATTCCTTAATTTTAACATCTTCTTCAATTCAAAAGTTCAAAGTTTGAATGTTTTTTGTGTGTGTAGCGTACGTACTTGAAGTCGTACTCGTATAGCGGTATGTATTGTATTGTTATTAGTAATTTTACGAATAATACGTATTTTGAAAAGATGCTATAGTAGTACTATAGTATTAGAATTATGCCTATATTTTACTTGTATGTACTTTTACCATATGCGTGTAATTATTACATATAGCATTATCATGTATATCTTTGTTTCACATTACAAGAAATTTTTGACTCACAGTATAGTACGTATTTAGTTACGTATTATAGTTTTAATTGTAATTTTTAAATTCTGCTTTCAAAGTTTCTTAGAATTAATTTCTAATTAAACAGTGGGTATCCTTTATAGTCGCAAAAAATTTTGACTTCAATGAATTATTTTTGTGAGTTAGATTTTTGGATCAAATATCTGCCAATTTATAGCAATTTATTTTCCTGACTTTATTTTGTGTAGAAATTAAAAACTATCAACACGAATACAATTTTTTTCCAATTATTATAAAAGTTTCAATTTAAATAACTGCTGTGCATTTTGTAAATGAATTTCTTTCGAATAATGAGTTGATAAATTATTTAAATTTAGAATCGCAGTGTGCAAAGGATTTATGTTTTGTAATTTGAATAAATTAAAGGCTAATAAAATGAAGGTACCTTCTTTTTTATCTTAACTGTAAAATTTTTTAGTGTGTAATAACAATAAGCAATAAACAATACAAATACTACTACTACTACTACTCGTTTAGGTTAAAAAAATCGTATCTACAATGCAATGTATATATAATGTATAATTCGTAATTCGTATAACTCGGTGTGTACTGACATTTCACTAATTCCCTCCTTTGAAATTATATAGCGTATACTACGTATGAAATCGAAAATTTAAATTTAAATAATACCGCTGAAAACAAAAAATCTACAGCTTCTACAGGCATAATTATCTGTAGCCGTTTCGAATAAAATATATATATATAATAATATAATTATACTATAATACTTAATGAATTCGTATACTGGAACAATCACGAGGAATAGTTACCGGGGGTTTTGTAAGGACATAATAATAATAATGATAGTAATAATTAATTATTATAATAATACATAATTATTATTATGGATTCTACATACACACAGACACACACACATGTATAGTATGTGTATGAGGTATGATGCTATCAGTACTCCTAATTTTTTGGTTTCTCTTCTGGTATACAAGTGTGTGTACTATTTTCTGTTTCTATTTTGACAATTAATAATTAATTATTATAACGTTTCCCTTTTACTATATAGTCAAAAAAACCAAAAATTTCTACATATGGTTTTGGTATTATATTCAATTAGAAAAATTTTCGTATACTTTCTGTTTTTCTTTGTCTACTAGTACTGGTATACACATGTATCTTCTATACAGATCATTTTATTTCTGTTTGAAATGGTTGTATAATTTTTGTAAAATCCGAAGGTGCTAAAAAATACCAGTAAGTAATAGTAATAATAATAATCTAAAATTGTAATGTACTCTTATCTCGTATATCTCGATGTGACTAAAAAAAATTACTCAAGAATTATATTGGAAAATTCAAAAATTGTATTTCCGCAGCAAAATAGTTTAAGAAACAATAATATAATAAATCAAAACAAAAAACTGAGCAATTGTTTTTTTCCTTTAATTTAACTTTTCATTTGCTGCGGAAGTTGGACCTATTAGTAATTAATAAGTGACAACCACCACAGATAGATAGTCATGTAACTAATTATTGTAAATTGTAATAATTGTATATAGGGAAGTGGGGACTATCTAACAACAAAACCACTGTACGTGTTTCGCGGGTAGGTTTGAATTGTATACTTGAATAACACAGAATGATATTTCCTTACATTCTATAGCCTAATACTCGTATTAACTGCTGTATACATACATTATGAGATTCTTGGTGAATTTTTTTAATTCCAAAATTTAATCATAACTTAATAAACCTACATATACTTGTGTCCTCCTGTACTGAACTACTTTAAGGGCTCATCACGTTCACATTCATAAATTCAAATAATAAAAGGCTATAGAATTTTGAGATGAAATAAGTTAAGTAATAAAATAACTTGAGATTGTAATAAAAAAATTGAATATCTGTACATTCTGTCTATGAACATGCGCACCCCTTTGTGATTTGATTTTAACATTGAATTTTTTTCAACCAATAATAATAAAGTCGTAATAAAAACCTTGTGTCATTTGAATCTTAATTTCTATATGTATACGAACAATTACTATTTCAGAGAATGATAATACTGTTCAATATTAAATCAAAATACATATATATAATAATTAATTATATATTAAATATTTATAGGTTTAAATCAGTGTCATGACGTGGTGTGATACGCATATTGCCCGCCTCGAAAAAATCCATGGATGCCTTCAGTGTGACTACAAAAACTTTAAACCAATCCTATATAGGGTAAGAAAACCTTCTATCTACGTAGACATCTAGTACAGTATGCATGAAATGGACTATCTGACATGTGAGCAGTGATTTTAATGTTAATCATAGAGCTAGATACTACAAACGTGTACGTAGGTATTTTCTACACAGTAATGTAATTAAAAGTATTCAGATTTCTTTTGAGATTGGAAATAAAAAGCAAAACAAACAGAAGGAAATTAAAATAATGTAATATTCGTATACTCATCCAAGTATCAGTAGAGAGCTCATCCTTCAGATTCAGATTCAGATTCAGTTTCAGTTTCTTCACCACCCAAAAAAAGCATGACCACCATTCACAAAAGTCAGCCGTATCGCGTCCTTATTTTCTATTTTCGTGTACAGCTTCACATACAGTAACAGTGTGGGAGCTCATCAAGGAGAATGTTGAAGCTCTATGCCATGTGATGTATGGGAGATGGGAGCTGCTCATCCGGTGTGTTGTCTTGAATTTCACAAAAACTATCTGTACGCGCATGTCCCCGATTTTAACCGAAACCGAAGCCCATAGCGACACCGATACCGACACCGACACCGTCACCGAAGCTCAAGTCCCCACCAAATAAACCAGATGATGATAAAGGAGCACAGAATGTTTTACGAGGAGAGACAGAGGCCAGGGCTGACATTGAAAAGTGAAATTGAATTTCTTCCTTTCTTTTACTTTTGTGGTATACTGGTTTCAATTTCAACGCGCCCTCTCCTGCATATCCGCTCTTTTTTTTGTTGAATATCGTTAAAAAAATTCCCAGTGACTGGACCGACGACTGTACAAGTAAGAAGAAATTCGGAACATTTGACTCTGAGAGTTGACAGTAGGAGACATGTATGTAATTTTTGCAAGTAGACAAAAAATACGACGAATTTTTTTTAAAGAGCAATTTAGAATTTAGAGCCACAACAACACAGATGATGAGACACACAAACGATGACAATAGCCAATTCGGATAAATCTCCATTAAATTTTCCACCGTTGACCGTTCACACGAAAAAACACGCACGAATACGAATATGTATAGTAATATATAAGAGGCTCCGTCCATCGTCCCATTTGTCCATGACACTTATACAGCGGGTTAATTTTTTAAGAATTTTGAAAGTATTTTTTTTCTTCTTGTTTTAAAAAAAATCACAAAATAATATTCAAATGAAAAGACGAAACACAAAAATGTAATATTATACTTTTTTCTTTTGCACAAACCCCTCACAATGAATTAAATACACTACATATTATTATTTATGTGTATTGTATGCACTGTATATACTTTTAGATATTGCAATCTTGGAAATTGCTTATAGTGTCTATAGTCGTAGCGTTTTAAACAAATACGTATATATTCTACCCTATTTGTTTTACCTTATATATTTATTTATGTACGCTATGTACACTAAATGGAACTCGAATAGTTTAGTAATAATTGCTATAAATATGTATAACTATATATAGGTATTCACTCTTAATCCTGACATCCCTATATGATTTTATCATTAGCATTATTTTTTATCTTTATCGAAGACGAAGACGACGATGACGATAACGTGAACGATGAAGACGACTAACCTCTGTATGTAATTATGTATGTATAATACTTGCAATTATATTTATATATCTAGTATAGTTGTATAATTTAGTATGTGGATGTGTGTAATTGTAATTTTTAGACTAATCGTACATAGCTGTAGTTGTGGAGCGTAATACAGAGTATAAGGAGTATAATAATAATTAATATTATTATTGTTTTAAAAACTAATTACTATCTGTACATCACTAATTTAATAGTAAATAGTATATATATATATGTGTGTATAGGAGTGTTGGGACGATATATATTACCTACATACGAGAACGAACGAACAGAATCACGCACGAATCATGTACATACAGAAACAGATACACATGAGATTAAAGTCTTGCTTTGCCTTTATAGCCGTGGCCGTGGCCGTCTGGCCGTAGCCGTAGTATATCATAGTCGTATATCATTAGTAGTAGTATCATTGTTGTATTTCTATGTACTAGAGCTATGTATGTATTTATATAGGTATGCATTTTGTAGGTTTTTTCTTTTCTTTAAATTTCTATTTCATTTCTTCTTGACGACGACTCTCGAAATATTTCGAAACTCGAACTTTCTTCTTTGAAGATTCTTCTTTATTATTTTTTTTCTGTACTCTTCTCAAGTGGTAACTTTGTCACAGTTTTAAAGGGAAAGGTGTTTGTTAATTCGAAAATGTGTCTAAAGCATTAGCAAGCAAAATTTAAAATGACATTTTCGTGTTTTTGGATTCTGATTCTTATCTTACCATTACCAATTATTAGCCTTGTCATAATCATAACCATTTATCGGATAGTATATAAATTTTTAGTATAGTTTACAAGTCAGCTGATTTGTAAGCCAACTGTGTTAAAAGCTAGAGTTGGTTTAAAAAACTGAGACCGAATTAATAATTTTAAATTTGATTTTTGGATCGGAAAAATATACTGGCACAAAAAAAGGGAATCTTGAATTTTAAATAAAGTATTTTCTTCCAGTAGTTTTGAATTTAATAATGCATTTTGTCCTGCCATGTGCCTTCTTTTGCCCGATTGGTTCCTTTTCTGTTTGACTCTTGATTTTGACTTGTGTGCCCCCCTGCCTTTCCCTTTTCTGTGTGTAATATATAATTGATTTTTTTTTTGAATTCTTGCATTGGCTTTCTCTCTCTCGCTCTCACTCACTCTCTGTTCTGTTTATTTGTGTGTGTGTGTTTTGTTTGCTGTTCTAAGGTGGGGAGTTTGAATTATTAGGATCGTGCTCTAAAAATGGAAAAGAAACAAAAGAAAAAAGAATTAATTAGTATCATCGAGAAGAGATTCATCAAGATCAAGTGAGATGGGTGTATTGGTTTCGGAATTGAGACCATTGTCACTGCCAGATGAATTTGACTCGGGCTTCGTCTTATTCTCCTTTTTCCATTTCATTCGACGATTTTGAAACCAGATCTTGATTTGACGTTCCGTCAGGCAGAGTGCATGGGCAATCTCAATCCGTCTTCTCCGGGTGAGGTAACGATTGAAATGAAACTCTTTCTCCAGTTCCAGAGTCTGGTAGCGGGTGTACGTCTGTCGACCACGTTTCCTTTCTGTACATAATGACAACAAAAAAGACAGAAAAAACAGACTCGGTTAAAACAAAATCAATATTTCCCAAATTATTACTTGTAAATGTAAAATAAATAATACTAATTAAGTTAAATCAGTCTCGTGTGTGTATGTATTACAGGCAAACATGGTCATAAAATTATGCAGGATTTGTAAGCATCACGTCTATGTATCCCCAGTTATGATTAATGCAAATAGGAAACACGTGTTGTTTCTCGTTTACTATGACGTAATTTAACTATATTGTTTAGAAATTCAAATTTTTTCAAATATTTTATACCATAAAGATTTGCTCCAAATATCCGTTGGTCGATTTTCTCTACATTTGGTCTAGTATCTAGTATCTGTATCTTGTACAATAGATTTGTAGGTTGCATTTAAGCATTTAATCTTAAAGAGCCAGTAGACCCGCCTTAGTTTTGTTTAGAGGACCAACCTAAAGCACCTATGCCTATCATGTAAATACTATAAGAATATAGTAAGTGCGAGTGAAGTTGCATACTGTACATACGTACCCTGTGTAGAATGTGAAATAAAACGTCACGTGGAGCCTGGACTTTGACAATGATGAATGTTGGAAATTCAATCGAAAAATCAAGCTGAGCAGGCGGTCCTTCCTGCTCCTATTCTACACACAAAGAGCGATTGATCGAAAGCTCATTTCTTTGAACACCAAACGGGTCTGTCCACTTGTCAGCAAGGGGTCATTCTTTCAGTTAAATAAGCTATATGCACAGCCCTACATCGTCCACTAGTCCGAACCCGAACTGTATAAATGTATCAGTATATAGGCGAAAACCCTACGAGTGCATAATATTATAGCTTGTAGCAAAACCATTCTGTTGGCGTTGGCATTCTCACGTATCTTCATACATAGGAATCAAAAGTTATAAGGTAAACGTAACAATAATTATTATTCTTATTGTTTCTCGCACCATGGAAACTCTTCACTCTCCACCGAAGCCGAAGCCGAAGCACAGCACACACCATGGGAAAGTACATATGACATATGGGATGGCAAAGCTATATAGCCGCATAGCCCATTCAAAGTCATAGCCATAAGGATTTCAGCAGGTCATAAACATAAAATGGAGTCATAAGTATAATAAATTGTGAATGTTTTGATATGGAAAGCAAGTACCAGTACCAGGACCAGCACCATAGGAAAGATAAATAATTATGATTATGATCCCCATTACCATGTAATTTACTTACTTAATCATTATGATTATGTGATTTCTTTCTCATATGATTATGTTCACCTCCTAGCCTCATGTATGATTAGAATTGGAAATAAAATTAAAAGGATGCACAATTTAATAGATGACACTAATTCATTGATTATATGCTTGAGAACTGAACACACTGACTGAGCAAAGTACAAGAAGTTGGTATCTACATAGTAGAAACATTTTTACATTTTTTACCTCGTATTTTGTAGAGTAAACGCTTTACATATTATTCATGGGAACCACTATTAGATTGAGCGAGCGACTGGGGCTATGGGAATGCTGAAGCCAAAGCAAAGTCCAAGTTAAACGGTACGTAGTACGTAGAATGTAGTACCTACGTGGATGTTTAATTACGGATTATGTTTTGCTCAGAACTCAGAACTCAGATCTCAAGTCTCAAGACTAAATTAAAATTGTATAATTTCTCAGCTAACGAGTTTCTCAGGTTCGAATTCAAATATGTTAACATTTGGTAACCTGGTGGGGATGCACATACAACAATGTAGAATTGACTGTAGACTGTAGATAGTGGATTTTAGCTTACGCCGAGTATAATAAGGCAAGGCCTTGCCCACCAATGAAATGAAATGAAATGAAATGAAATGACTGACAAGTTGACTGAAAAGCCATTCATTATTCCACAGGACTTGATTAGGGTTCGTCAATGCCCCGTAGTACGCATGTTCGTCTCATAATATTCCCTTCTTTCTTTCTTTTCTTCTTTCTTTCATTCGCTCAATTTCGTCTCGGTTCTCCTATATTCTTCATAATAATACTAATAGGAGTGTAGCCGGAGTAGGTACTTCTCTACTACAAGAGACAGACACTTCTAATTTGGCTCAGACTGCTCTTTGTCGGGCCCCTTAGGCTGGAACCTTTCATTTGGTTTCACTCTCTCAGCCGTTCATGTTCATGTCATGTCTGTCAGGGGCCATTCTTACTCTGTTACGTTTTGGAATGGAAATGAACACGAAATACCAAAAGGAAAAGGAAAATTAAGCATAAACACAGGACCATAGGACCAGGACCAGGACACAGGAGAGAGAGAGAGGGATCTCCCTCGCCTCTGCCTTACATCACACATGCACATTTACATAATATCTCTGTATAGGGCATATGGACTCCAGACTTGAGACAGGCTTGAAAGGTCTCAAAGGCCTGGCCTGGTCTGGTAGTCTGGTCTGGCAGTGAAGAGTGAAACAGAAATTTTTAAAGAAATTGAGGACGATATTACATAATGTAGTGTGCACCTATACCAGGACCTGGACCATCCCTCAGTGCAATACTGTATGTGTGTGTGTGTTTGATATTCTGGAATTTTTGTGTGATGGCGAATGGCGTCGACGACGTCAACCAAGTCCAAGTCGACGTCGACGTGAACGTCGACTGTGTGAGACATTGAAGCGTCAGGAAGAGAATTTGAATTTG
This sequence comes from Dicyrtomina minuta, assembly GCA_949802685.1. Lineage (NCBI taxonomy): Eukaryota > Metazoa > Arthropoda > Collembola > Symphypleona > Dicyrtomidae > Dicyrtomina > Dicyrtomina minuta. The sequence continues at coordinate 17,745,628 of OX461810.1, forward strand.
AATTTCCATGTTGGAACTCTTTCATGATTCGACACATCATTTCAGGGAGATGACAGGTGTTATTTACGATTTTACACAGCCACACGTTCAACTTTGACTAATGCCTAAATAATAATATAATGGGTAGTCTGAGGGCTGAACTCTGTGGACGATAAGATTCTAGATTATGATAAAGCTATATCAGTATTAACTTTATGAATTACACACAGGGTCATTACGGGAGAGATTATCCATGCTCAAGCTATATAGCACTGTATTATATATATAGGGGCTCGTTTTTTTTCTGTGCAGTATTTCCCTCTTCTGCAGTGCATATAAGTAGGTACCTACCTAGTCAGACATAGAGTCTACATGCGTGCTTTTATTATTATTTATTATTGCTGTATAATATTCATAACATTTCACGCAAGTACTTCACGTCGTAGCGTTGTCGTTTCAAACACATAGTAAACCACCATCACACACATGCACTTCCACATTATAATATCATATCGAAATCGACCATCAGAATCTCTCTCGTAGTCGTAGTTAATTTTCTCTCGCTCTCCCTTGTTTTTCGACGACTTACCACTGTGTAGACTGCAGACTGTGAGTCCCATGCCAATAGTTCACATGTAATATTATGTATGGCTTTTTTGCATGCATGACTGACACCTGAATATCAAGAGAAGGAAAACTAATTCTATATGAGATGATGGCGTGCGAACTCCTGGACCTATGCAAAGTCTCTCTCTGTCTCTACCTCCTTCCTTCTCTCAGTTATTTCTCTCTCGTTTAGCTAATAGTGCTAAACATAGTTCATTTATGGAGTGGACTTTGAACTTGATGCAAAATTAGTTACTTTATAAGGAACAATCTAGTTGGGTCGAGTATGGACTGAGAATGCCACATAGGTAGGTAGTGGGGATTTCCTAATTTGTGTAGCTAAATTAGTTCCCATTGTCACATGTCGAGTTGAAGGTTTTAGGATATGCTTATTGAAGCTGTATAGTTTGTATAGTGTGCAATGTATTTTTGCTTTGGATTTAATTTGTAATCGGTGGATTATTTTAATTTTGTTTAAGATTTTAGATTTACACTAATTAAGGTCAGATTGTTTTGTGAACAATTAGTAATTAGGAGGTCAAGAAGAACGACAAGAGGAAGTACATTGTCATTGTCGTGTGACAGAGGTAAAGGCGTTAATGTCTGTAAATATGGAAACCTTATATCGTCGATGAAGAATGAAGTTTGATCATCTCCCTTTGGAGCTAAAATGAATTATGATCATCTCCATTCTGATTACAAATTGGTTTTGATCATCTCCATTTTTCATGAAATACGCCAAACGAGATATGTTAATGATTAGTTAATGGTTTAGTAATTTAAAACTAAGTACATTAAGGGTCACCCATAAATGACGTCATCAGAATATCCCCATTTTAAGTCCCTATGACCCTCCTGTCATCAGAGTACCCGTTGGGTAAATGGCTATCTTTTGCATGCGATACCATGAATATCCAAGTAGGCTGCTTGACCATACCCATGACGTCATTTATGGGCGACCCCTTAATTTTTTTAAACTTTCAATAATGCTTTATTGATGAAATAATCCCTGGTCTCATGAATGATGTACTAATTTATTAATTTGATTAAATTATTTCATCAATAAATCGTTGTTGAAAGTTTAAAAAATTAAGGAGTCGCCAATAAATGACGTCATGGGTATGTTCAAGCAGCCTACTTGGATATTCATAGTATCGCATGCTAAAGATAGGCAATTACCCAACGGGTACTCTGATGACAGGAGGGGTCATAGGGACTTAAAATGGGGATAATTTGATGACGTCATTTATGGGTGACCCTTAATGTACTTTGTTTTAAATTACTAAAATATTAACTAATCATTAACATATCTCAGTAGCCGTGTTTTATGAAAAATGGAGATGATCAAAATTCATTTTAAAGCAGAATGGAGATGATCATAATTCATTTTAGCTCCAAAAGGAGATGATCAAACTTCATTCTACATCGACGATATCTTTAAATCAGTTAAAAATTTTGTATCTGTCTTTCCAAAAAATGAGTTTTGAAAAAAGTGTAAGCCAGAATAGAGGTTTTAAAAATGCCCCCTTTTTACAAATTTTGTCAGTTCAAAAACGCTAATTTTAAGGTTTTTTTAAGAGTTAAATTACATAATTTTATCAGATTTTGAAAGAATAAAAAATGTTTACGCCACTTCTAAGAGGATGCAACAATTTAAATTACGTTTTAAAATATGTATGTACATTTTTATTTTATTTCAAAAATTTACCATAGCTGATATAAGAATTTGTGACCCATTTGTTAATTTTGATATTTTGCCCATAATATGAAGCAATGTAAAATCTAATATCTAGAATATCTGTACATAATCCAGCACCAATTGACATTATTTGTATTTCCCAATTTCTGCACCATTGAAAATGTGAAATACGTAGGCCCCTAATAGCAAATGACGAGGTTAAAATCCATTCCAAAAAATATGTTACAAATTCTTGTTTAAGCCCTAAAAATTAGCTACACTCTCAGGCCGAATCTGGATAAAATACAAAAATACGTATAATAAATGTACAATGGAACTCATCGGAGTATGAAAATCATAAGGGAAATGAAAATGAAGGGAAAGCTATACATGCGTTGTTACACAGGTCACAGAATTGTAGCCACGGCAACTGAAAGAGACTAATGGTAGTCAGTAATGTGATGGTATGGTGCATTATGGTTTCCTATGGTCTGGTTTGATATAGTGTACAGCCCCTTCAGTAATTTGCTTTGTTCAATAGAAAACATCCATTGAACTAACATCTCTTTATTCAAGCAGCCAGTCAGTCTTTGAGGCTTTCGGATATTTTAATAGATTAGCTAATATGTATAGTGTAAAAGGGCCTATATTTGTTCATTGAACAATACAAAGTACAGGCGTAGAGAGAGATACAGACGACGAGAGAGAATAGAAATGATTACGGTTAAAGAACATGAGATAGTCATAGAAAATGTATGACCTAAAAGACGGAATATTGATGAAATAATACGCGTAAGTAAAGAGTAAATGTTTGTTCTCTCAATTCCCTTTTGCCCGTGAGCTGCATGAAAAGGTGATAAATTATTCTTTCCGTCTCTCTGCTCCTGTTTCTGATGTTTTTCATCATCCACACTCCTCTCCTACAAACTCTCCTACTAAACCAAAGGAGAGGAGTCTGTACATAAAGTGAACAACATATGAAAATGTTACCTAGAACAAGAACACAATATATCTCCCATGCCCCGAACAATCCACCCAATAATAACCATCTATTATTTTATGTATTTTTTATCTACTCACAACCTACACTATTTTTTCTCCACCTATGTACACAAAGACAAAGACAGATATGCATTCTAATCCTGAGTGGAAATATGCTCCCGTTTTCCCTATAAATATAGACTATAGGCTATAGACTATATAAATGCTAGACGGCCTTTCAATTCCTTAAACTGCTCACTTTTAGCTTCAGTTTTGGCCTTATACATATAACATGGCTTATTGAGTATATGATGATGAGATGATTCCAGATCCAACCTAGCGTTAAAATTTGTTTTCCTCTGACATGGGTTCATGTGTTGGAATATAAAAGATTCTTGTAAAAAACATGGCATAATGCACAATCAAACCATATTTACTAGATGAATAGTATTTCACGTAAATCCATGTACCGTTAAACTTCTAATAATAGTTACGTGAAACTTTGCTTTAGACCATGTAATTAGCAACGTAAATTAGAACTTGTTACATTAAAATTTTTTTAAATCGTTGAATTTCAATTTTGTAAAACATCTAATTACATAGAATGTTATGCAATTTAAAAGTCTCACTAGAATGTTATGCGCGCCAATTGGGGAAGGAAAGTCATAATAAGACAATATATTTCAGTTCTAAAAATCATGTAACAAGGATACTCTTTCAAATTTTTAAAAGTATACAGTTTTCATACGTGGCAGATATTCAACTTTGCAGGTATGTAAAAATCCCAAATGTCTGCTACGCCAACTTCCAACCAACCAAGCAATAATAATTGCGTTCCATTTCCCAATAGACTACGTGGATTAGTACACATACAGACTCTGGACGTCATTTACCATTTACGGATGCGGATAGAACAAATAATACCTGGGTCTGGTCTGTTCGCCTGTATGTGTGTATGTGTACAGTGAAAACTCGCATGTCCTAATACTAATACAGAAAAAGGGTTATTTTTATTTTTATCATTAAAAGCCAAATCTACCTACCAGCAGTACAGTACACACACACACACACACACACACACACACACACACAGATACTAGGCACACATATTATATTAATGTACATACGACAAAGTTACTGTGGCTGAGTAAATAAAAAAACAAATAAGCCAGCTGTGTATCGGTTTTTCTATTGCAACTGAACCAAGAACTGACTATGCTTTAAGCCCCAAACGAAACTCCTTTTGATGAAGACATTAATCATTTAGCTTGACTCGCCACTGCCACACGATGAAAAATAGAATAGAAACTATAGAAATAGTGTGCTCCTATACTATATATAGGGGGAGCAATAAATACATACATGTGTGTAATATAATTGATAATTATATACGAGAGAACGAGGTGCATACCTGTACAGGATTTTCATTTTCATATTTCATGTGTTTTCCATACTGACTGCGATATATATATTTTCCGTAAGTTTGGATTAGAAATTAGAAATTTCCTTTTGAATTTCACCAGCACCAGAAATGAGTGAGTCTATCTGTACTACTCCTAAGCTACTACTGCTACTACTCACTACTCACTCCTCGCACTGGCACTGAATTAACTATTTGGATACGGAATTAAACAAGATGACATGAGTCCATGTTTCCTGCTCCCAGTGATATATGTGCCTTTTCTATTAGCAAAAGACTGTGAGTATAGTAACTCCGCGTCATGTTTGAGGTTTGTATTTTATTTTATTATTCTATAATACCCATAATGGAGTGTCCACAATTGTTTTGGGGTTCGATCCAGACTAACTAATGAGCTCCCTTTTTGGTGCTTTTATTATTATTGAAATAAGAGAAATAGCTTTTGTAGTCTGTAGTGGTTTTATCCAATTTATTGTACTTTCCTCATATTATTCATAATGTACAACTCACTTTGCCAAAGAATTTTATATGGTAATTGAATTTAGTTATTTACAGTAGTGGCGGGGTCTAATTGAACCTGTGTAAATACTACAGCCTATACAGTATCTTACTATATACTATAGGAGGCGTACTACTGGAACTGGAACTGGAATTAGTATCTTAGGTCTATATATTGGTTACAGTAATAATTATTATTACCCTCATAAAGGAACACTGCGAGGCTCATTCATCAAGAAAATGGATGTCAAGTTAAGGGGACTGACCACAATTCGAGACATTAATCTACTTATAATACATTCATAATTCATGCGAAATTCTGAATTAATTGAGTTTTTTTTCTGTATATATAGACAGGGGGGAAATTTTATTAATTTTAAATGTAATACAAATACAAATCCGAAAACTTTGTAGTTGAGTACCCTGTCTGTCAAAACCATAGGAAACAGTTTTATTGACTTTTTTACTCATTATTTAGTTAGACTGTAGGAACAAGTTTAGATGTATAGCTCACTGTATTGTGGGAGACATGGTAGGGTTTTTTGACATGCTATGCGTAATGTAATAAATTACAGAGTAGCGGTATGGTGGTGCCATTTATTTCAATAATACTTATTACCTTACTATTTTACTATTTCGTTACACAAATACTCTCTTTTTTGACTTTGAGGATCAACCTTGTATAATTAGTCAACGTGTAAATGCTAAAGTCAAATACTGATAATAAAAAAAATGTTCTATCTATACATTTACATATACTATAAATATCACCCAACTATTAGCAACGTTGGGCGCTCTACTAAAGACAGAAATCTTATTGGTACTGACTAATTAAAAATACATAGATTTCTCAGGTAATTCCCTGCAGGCTCTTGGCCTCCATATCTTTTCATGTATCGTCACTTTTTTATCCTATGGACTAGACAAAGCCGAAGCCGACACTGCTCCCACTTCAAGGAAATCATTGATCATACTTTCATCTGTTTCTGTATTCTAACAATTCCTTCACATATTATGTAGCGCATACATGGGCACACATGGGCACTGACACTGACGGTGACGTTGACAAGTCAGCCCACTAGCACTGCATAACTATATAGATTGCATTTTCAGACCTGTGAATCTGATCGTGTGAGAGAGAGAGAGAGATGAGATTAGTTATCTATTCACGTTTACAAGCCATAACAAATTATTTATCTGTTTATATATCTGTGCACAAGTGGAGGCAAGTTCGGCTTTTTTTTTTGTTAAGGTACACCTTAGATACACAGATACAGATAAGGTCCTTGCAATATTCTTCTGCAGTACATAAGGATATAGAGTCAAAAGTTGAAATTGATTTCGATTATTAATCGAATCACGGAGTAAATTAACAAAATTGAATTGGAAAATTAATTTTTTATCACTCGACATATTTTTATTTAATACGTAGGTAGGTAGGTATGTAAAAGTTGGGTTTGGTTGGATATTGCACTAACCAATATTGAAGGCAAGGTTCAAACTAAAAGGTAAATCTCCATGATGTGATTTTGACCGTTGAGAATTTGTTCAGAGATGCTATCACACACACAGAGTCAAAAATTACAAAAGTACATACTACATATTGTGGTATGGTGGTGGTGGCCATTGCCGTTGCCGTAAACTCTACTTTTCACCATTCATCTCCATCTATCTTTCGTGGCGTCAAAATAAAACAAAGATTCAGGATAGATTTTTTGTTTTGTATTTTCAGCTCTGAATTTGAAAGTACGTAATACACGCACAGTATGTATTTCGAGTACTCATCTTACAATGTGAGAAGAAGAAGACGTGCGCATGTTTTATCCTTATCCATATTATATGTGTGTAGTCTGATGATTCTGATCATGTTCAATGTTGTGGTGTGGTATCATGATCAAGATCATGTTTCTCATGTAAACACCAGATTTGTCTTCTCACACTTAATGAACATGAATGAACTATTTCTTGACTTTGACTTGACGTTCTTTGGAGATTCGAATATTTGGCTTTGGAAACTTCCAATTCTAAATTCTATGTATAAAAAATACACTGGTGGAAGAGAGCGAGACGAAACTCGAAATTTTTGTTTGTTCAACTTTACATAATATATATAGTCAAGGATATATATTTACGTGTAGGCTATACACAAATATAAGTAGTGCAAGTCTTGTAGATTTCAACAATTCAACAAGATAGAAAACAGACAACGGGGCTTGACTGTGGAAATATTTGATCAATCACTAGGCACTACGCACTATGAGAGTTTAACCGTGAACGTAATACAGTACAGATGCATAGAGAGAGCAATGGTGCTTGTATCAATCAGCTGGTGTCTAATAATAATAATGATAATATCACAGTATGAGCTGTACTTTTAAATTCTAAGAAATTGTAAATTCCTATGCTCCCAAAACAAAAAAATGTTTTTAAATTTATTTAAATAAAACACGAATTTAAATTTTTATTTTAAATTCCGATACGAGAAGTAGGCAACTCAACAAACTGACGACTGATTACAACAGCTCAATTTTAAGACACTAAATGTCAACGACAACTGAGCAGCAGATATTGCCTGTAAGAATTAGCCTGTGTAATGTTTTACATGGTGAGATTGCCCAAGTGCAGTTGAAGACGAAGCAATAAAATTTTTGTTACGATTGTTATTACAACTTACTTAACTCTGTGTCACATCTTATTGTACTGCACTGCCTTGCATTATTGTAGGTAGGTACTTTACTGCCCTGTATTTTATTTTTATTGTATTGTGTAAGAAGTCAAAAGTATCTAAAAATTTATTGAGATTTCAAGAGCGGTCATTGTCCACCATTCAAATTGAGCATTTAACCCTGTCCTTTGACACCCTATGATTGTTTTCCTAGCTATAGGATTACTGTTTGTACAGATGCAGATATCAGTATTCAAATATCCAGCCTGAATCTGTGCGTGTGTGTTTTACATATCTTCTCTATAGCTACTTACATACACAGATTTATTAGCTTCTCTCTGAGCATAATACGGGTTAAGTTGAGTGTGGCCCTTGAATTTGTCTTTCCACTCGAGGCCCGAGGTACGTAGTAGGTACACTGATACTCTCAACAATCAAGTTCAATTGAGATGACAAGAGGAAAGTCATAAAAATCAAGTCAAGTGGAAGGGAAGGGCCTCGAGGAAAAAACAACTTTATTTTATGACTACCTTTTGAGTTTCGATCTCCTCCACACTTTTACCCCCTTCATTCCTTTTTATCTCATTCTGTCTGTACTGGAACTGGGAGTGATATTGGGTGGCTTTGGCTTTGGCATTGGCATTGGCATCTGTACAGAAATGATTGTGACTGCTGGAGCTGCGGAATCTGGAACTTTCAAAAGACACTTCCCAGACTTGTTCTCAACTTCCATACAACTGGCGATGCAATATTGTGAAAGTAAAGTTTGTGTGCCGGTGCGGAGGAAAAAGAGATAAGAGCAAATCTTTCATCTACATACATATACATATGACATATGTAAATACTTAAAGCTTTTGGCTCTTTTCTGGAAAAAAATTCTGTCTTCTTAACGTGTGTCTTGGTCTCTTGGTTGGACTTGGTCTTATGGTGGTGTACATAACTTAAAAACATGAACAAGTACAAGTACAACCTGAAGGTCTTTTAACCTTTTTTCCCCCTTTCATTTCTGTGTATCTTCTACTATTCTACTATCTTGCCTACCTTACCGACGTCGTGCAACTTTTAGATACCTGCCTGAGTAATATATTACGTGAATCTTCTCCCTACCTCCTTCTCCTGTATAATATATTTCACCAGGTTGACTTTTCTGCATAAATGAATTGTTCAACTTGACGACCAACTCACCTAACTCGTGTTTTCTTATCTAATGAAGCTGCTGGAACGTCAAAACAAGTTCACAGCATATCCATCAACTGGATTCTTCTCTTGACAGCATAATAAAAGAGAATGAGGGAAGAAGCCCTTCTACGATTGTACGTAGGTACTTTTATTCCGAGTGTCAAATCCAAAAATTACACTTTTCTATTAAATGACAATTTCAACGATGCCGCAGTGCCTTGTCTAAATCTGTAACCTGAATGTACAGTGCATTTTAGCTATGCATAATACTGTAGGAATGTTTTGATATTGCCCTACATTATGTTAGGGTTCATTTAAATACTCGAATTTGACATCTTTATTATGCTATATCGTCTGTAAAGAACCAAAATGACTCATATCCAATTTAAGTTAGAATCAAAATGAGTTATGTCATAAAAACCCTAAATGAGAAACATACATAAAATGTTAATTAAGAGTTTTTGAAAAGTGCAAATTGTTCTTTTTACATGTTTTCGAAAAGGTTCAACATGTTCTAATTCCTTTTTTTCGAAAAGGTGCAAAATGTTCTAATTCCATGTTTTCGAAAAGGTGTAAAATGTTCTAATTCCATGATTTCGAAAAGTGTAAAATGCTCTAATTCCATGTTTTCGAAAAGATGCAAACTATTGTAATTCCATGTTTTCGAAAATGTGCAAAACGTCCTAATTCCATGTTTTCGAAAAGTGTAAAATGTTCTACTTACATATTTTTGAAAAGTGCAAAATATTCTATTTAAATGCTTTCAAGAAATATTTTAATATTTTTGTAGATAGTGGATATTGTTTTTAGCTACCAAAGGATATAGGTCATTTTGGTTCTTCACAGACTATACATATTATGTAGTGAGTTAGTCATCCGCGTATATATTATGCATTTTGAATAAATAATTATCCAATAAAGAGAGACAGAGAGAGAGATAAGGATAAAGACTACACATCAACTACACAAAATTACAGACATAACCTTCTCTAATCTTTTCTACGGTGCAAGATAAATCATTATTTATTGAACTACAAACTGTAATTTTATTTAATTACAAAATTAATATTAGTTTTATTATTATTATTAGTATTTATGATACATTATGAAGGAAAAAAACTGGATAAGCCAGTAAATGAATACAGTAGAGTGTAGTACTGAGGACAGGAATATAAAAGAAGATATATGAGCAGCATAATATGTATACAGTGAGAGCTCTTAAAACTAAATAAATAACTAGCTTAATAGTTCTATCAGACTAATGATGATAAGCAAATGGGATTTTAATAGTTCCCTCCTATCACAGCAACTACTGTACCACTACATAGACACTACACACAGATAAATTCATGACCATGTGGTTCACATCCAATGAGTTACTATGGTAGAGGGCTTAAACACGTGTCTAAAATAATTAACGTTGTCTAACATGCAGACTATGTATCTGATAATATACTCACACTATTGTGCATCTTTCCAACCTTAGCAACAGCATAGCATTAAAGTCAGAGCCAAAACCAATGCCAACCTACCGCAGATTACGTAAGATTGTAATTTATGACTCCCATTGCATTTCCATTATTGACCTACACCCTCTCTCTCTCTCTCTCTCTCTCTCTCTCTGTAACTACAGATATGAATACAAACCAAACCAAACCAAAGACCAAGAGAGAATGAATAAGCTTTATACATTTATATGCAACTAATCTCTGCTGTTTTCTATTTCTCTTTAAGCAAAATGTAATATCTATATCTGTCTACACGTTTTCTACATAAGCGTTTACAGTCTCTGAACGGAGGTAATTATTTATTTGTTTTGTTTGTGTAATTAAATAACATAATAATATACAGTTGTAAGTTACAACTGTTGAATTTTAATGCTTCACATTTCTGTATTCTACGAGCTGCAAAGTACAGTGCGAGTTCAGTGACTGCGTGAGTAGTTTGAGTAAATAAAAATATCACAGCTTGTTATTGAATGAAATGCAGTGTGTTATATTATGTTATGAGTAGTCTCCCATAAAACAAGGCGTAATTTTATTACTTGGTACATAATATATACCTACACGAAAACGAGAAGTAAATAGCTCAATTTGTAAATAGTATAAGCGAGAGTAGGCATTTAAACTAATATCACTACAGATATAAGCTTAAGTGTTCTATAATACTAATGGTAATGACACCCATGATAAAAATGTAAACAATAACAAATTGCGGGGTGTTACTCACTCACTGAGTGTTGTGTGGTTGTAAATAATAATAATAATAACAATAAAAACAGGAGAAAAAAAAAGATTTTTACGATGCGCGCGAGATGTATTCATTAGGGAAAGTCAAAGTGAGGAAAGATAAAAAAATGGTACAAGTATGAATGATATCAATTTCATCCCATAATGCATTCATTCAGAATTCTGATTCAGACATTATACACTGGATACACGTAGACTGTGCTAACGATAAGTTACTATAGGAGTAAAGGAGTAGTAAGGTGAAGTGGAAGTAGATGAGATAAGCATTAAAACTAAATGAATGGTCTTTATCGGCTCAGATCTGATTTCCTCAAATGTTTTACAAGCTCATAAAAGTCCCATAAACCTTCACCAGCCTTGAACTTTCGGAAGAGTTATAATGCGCAGAGAGACCGTATATAGCATTGTATAAGGCTATCAGAACCAGAACCAGAACCAGGTCCAACTACTACTATATACCACCACCACCAGATTGTGTAGTATAGATATGAAGAAGTTCATGTAATCCATAATGCATAGGTAGGTATGCGGCTATGGCTATGGCTATAGTATAGGCTCTATAAAATACTTTGCAGATCCTATCCTAACCTGTATTATACAAAAGCTCAGTGTAGCATATGCAGAGCGGGAAATCTGCAAGAGATTACTACTCTTGTATAAAATTCTATGGAAAATGGAAAGGATTCATTTTATGCTTGTGGCATGAACGCATGGAATATAGCCATTGAATTCCGAGTGCCTACTTAAAATATACGGAAATCCTATACTCCACACTCTGACTCTGAGAGTCTCACACACACACGTTGTAGAATGTAGAATGTTAGAAGGGATAATAAAATAGGAGATTACGACAACTTTTATGGGCAATGTGGACTGCGGCTGCTTCACCGTAACCGTAACCGTAAGGCTCGAGACTATATGTATATTTTTGCCTTCTTTTCCCTACGACCGGAGCAGTCCAAGAAGTGGAAGCCGAGAATGAAAACGAGAAAAACTTGAAGTTCAATATTGCATTTCCAATTCGTAGTACGCTACTCTACTTGACTACTACTTTTACTTTCCATTTCAATTCAATTGAGAGAGCTGTTGTGTGGAAAGCGGAGAGTGCAACAAGTGGAGAGAGAGAATTTTATTTTCAAAAAGCATGTGATTTTTATCGTCAGTTAAGTACCTACATTATCTGTAATAGTACCCGGCTCGTTTTTATTTATTGGATTTTCATGGGGAGAATACACTGAGCGGGATTATATTATATGCGAAGCCTACTGATATTCTATGAGCCATGTGTAAAGTGCATAGGGTGAATATCGTCTGTGAAGAACCAAAATGACCCATATCCAATTTAGTCTAGAATCAAAATGAGCTGTGTCATAAAATAAAAATGAAAAACATGTTTAAAATGATAATTAGAAGTTTTTTAAAAGTGTAAAATGCTCTAATTACATGTTTTGAAAAGGTACAAAATGTTCTAAATCCATGTTTTCGAAAAGGTGCAAATTGTTCTAATTCCATGTTTTTGAAAAGTGCTCAATGTTCTATTTACATGTTTTTAAAATGTGCAAAATTTTCTATTTACATATTTTTGAAAAGTGCAAATTACTCTATTTAAAAGCTTTCAAGACATATTTGAATATTTTTGTAAATAGTTGATATTGTTTTCAGCTAAAAATGGATATGTGTCATTTTTGTTCTTCACAGATGATATACGCCATATCATGTTTTTATGCCTTGTAAGTACAGATTTTGAAAGATGCAATTTTTAGGCCAGAGGCCAGAGGTGAAAACACGAGACTGATTTAACACACACAAAATAGAAATGGTAGAAATAAAAAAGTGAAACTTACCAAACTGACTCCTCATCCAGGGATAGAGTGGACTAGGCAGAGCTGCAGCAGGACTATTCTGTTGCGGCGGACTTTGGTGCGGATTTTGATTCTGATGATTCCCGGGATGTTGATGATGCTGTTGATTCGGATGTTGTTGTTGTTGAACACCGAGCGGATGTTGTTGAGGATGACCAGGGTGGCCGGGTGGAGGGCCACCCATGCTATTGTACATCATATGGTTATGATTATGATTCCCATTGGCTGCTGGATTGTTTAAATGATTGACATTGACATTGACATGGTTCGACTGGGCTACAACTCCAACTCCGATGGGGTCAGGACTCTGAGGTGGTCCTTGGACGGGGGGTTGAACTGGTGGCTGCTGTTGATTTGCCATCTTACAAGATGAGTACTGTCCCATTCCCCCAGTCCCTCCTCCATTCACATTCACACCCTGTCCCCCCACGACATGACCCATAGGATTCACGGAGGGAGGGGGTGAGGGGGGTCTGTACTGATTATCAATTATTTGACCACCACCCTGATAGTAGTTGACTGGGGTGTTGGCTCCGCCCACGGCTCGAATGTCCAGCCGATCATATGGGGGGAATCTGGGGTAGGGGAGTTGTTGCTGGGAGCCGCCGCCACCATGATGATTCCCATAGTGATGAATGGTGTTGCGTGGGTCACAGGAGGGGTCCGGGGTCGTCCCATTCACGGGGGTGGTGCAGGACTGGTAATGGTCCGGAGTCCCATTGCGCAAGTCCGGAATGTATGAGTTGGAGAAGTATGAAGTCATACTATGGTGGTGAGGGGGGGCGGGGGGGAGCGTTGTAAACGTTGTCGGATCCAGCTTTGACCGGTTTTAATGTAACTTGTTTGTCCTTTAAAAATGTGTATTTTCTTTTTTTTTCTTCTACTTAGCTTAATCTTATAATTCCCTTATACTAAATGTACTGTAATCCCTTAATTTATCGTATACTCATTGAACTAGCTTCGTATATTCGTAAAATCGTACTCATCGATGCTCAATCTTTTTTCGAGTGAACATCTGATCTGACAATTTAAACTAAATCCTATATGTGTTTCTCCTTCTTGCTGTATGAATATAACTCTTTAATTATACTCAAAGCTGTTTTCTCTTGCTTGGTTTTGGTTTCTTTTAATTCAATCTTGTAGCCGCATCTGTAATTATCACACACAAAATATACACATTCTCATGAGTAAAGCAATTTTAATTTAGTTTAATTATTCACCAATCACCATCACTATCATTAGCATTTCTGTCTTTGAGAGCTATTAGTTGCTTTGGGAGCACTATACATTGCGCATTGTTAGCGTTATTAATTGCATGAACGTACTTAAAATTAAATTAAATCCGTGAACACAGTCTCTGTACATACAATATACAGCACAGTATTTCAGACTTGAGACCCATGTTTGCTATCTTTCTGTATGTCATTAGGCTCACATGGAATTTTAAAAGTCAAACGAGACTCTTGGGACTAATCTCAACAGTTGGACCTTATCAATATCAAAAGCCATACGTTGAGATACAATTACACTCACACACTGTATCCCTACGCACTATATACTGCTAAAATATACAATAAAACATCATGTGTATCCGTCCGTATTTTGCTAAACTGAAACATATATATATATATAGCCGTAGGAATGGGGAATAAGTCTCGTAAATTATGTGTCGGTCGGTACTGCTGCGGAAGATATAGGCAAAATATTATTCTTTGTTTTTCTTTCAAAAGCTCATAAATGTCAAGGGAAATGGGCCTCTTGTATCAACAAGTCTTCAAGAGCCTCTCATAGACACTCCTGTTGGAGGAGAACTCTCCGGATTTTTATAGGAGTGTGTGTGTGTGTGTCGTCCTCACAGATCCATTTTCACCTTATACTTCTGTCTACACACAAATCATGAGCGGAACGTTTTCTAATCTTCCACTCTCTCGCTCTAACCCTCGTCGCTTCCTTATGTTTTCACTCTCAAACTCTCATCTATTTCTATTTCCAAATCTCCATTTCCGTGCTGACTCAGAACCAAATTCACACCACTAAATAATACACTAGATACACTTGGGCACATTTTTCACCATGTATTAATTTAATTTGTGTAGCTCTCATTTTTTAAATTCTATGATCCAAAATTATTTTGACCAGTTAATAAAGTATACACACAGACACTACGTTTTAATTTTTGCCCAAAGTGGAAATATCTTTAGAAAAAACGATCAACGGATGTTGGAGCAAGGACTTAGAACCAGACCTATCCAAACAAGAAACGTAGAAACGCAGGAGACACGAGAGCATTTTGAAGAGTGAGAAGTTTGAGAAGTTTCCAGTTTTGACTTGACATGTTGGTTCATAATCAGTGACTAACTAACATTACACATCCATGTAAGTGCATAAATGAGTTTTACGCCGCCGACAGACCCAGTCAGACATCCATTCATAACCCATATATACGAAAGCAAAGAATTCATAGAAAATACATAGAAATGTGTGTGTGTTGCCCGTCACATGTTTTTGAGGGTGGGTTCATTTTTCGACTCACTTTTGCTTGGACGTACATACAGACTACATAGAGACAGACAGAACATAAAGAGCTTGGCATGTCATTTGACGCTCATTCATGCAAAATTTGTACAAGGGAAGTGTTGTTCAGGTTCAGTTTGACACACATGTACCTCACCGAACGAAAAGCGGAGACTCATCTATTAAAGTGCCACATTTACAGTATACACTCGACGACTCGTCATCCCTGGTCCTGGTCCTTAGACTGTTATAGAATATAGTTACAAGTATAAGGTGAAGTCATAGGAGCCCTGACGCTCTGGCTCTGGTTCTGCTTCTCTGTTCTGGCTTGACAGAGAGAAAATGGAAAAATTCGGGGATCATTTCCAGTTGAAAACTGCACCCGCAACTAAAACCATTACATTACTACATATTGACTCTTGTGCACAGTTATACATTTGAAATTACTTTGGTTTTTGTATTGGCTTTTGCTTGGTAAAGTTGTGTAATGTATTTTCAATAGATTGCTATGTACACTAAATAAATGTATGTAAGGCTGTAAGTGCAGTGTGCGTGTGGATGAATGTAGGCTCGACTTTTAGGTGCATCGAATTTTTATCTACGAGTCCATTTAAAGACTTGGGCAGGCCACATATCCACATCCGAAACTGTATGGAGGCAAGAACGACATTTTTCCACATGGCTCATTTATTGTCTCCACCATCCTGAAACTGAATTTCGGAATCGGATGAATAGAACCTACACACATTGTCTGCACTGTATTCTGTAATGCATCAATACTTCCAATATCTATGTAGGTAGTATAGGTACCCACTTCTATATAGCTAATGCTAAATGTAAACACATGACTCCTTAACCAGTGCCAGTAACCAGTAACCAGCCTCTACAATTCCAATAATAGGAAGGGACTCTTGCCCGTCCACGCTCATTCAAATTGTGTTGAGGTAGGCTGGCTGCTCTCTCCACGTACGACATAAAGCAAATGGTATGCCACGGCTCGTGCGGCTTGTACAAAAATTAAACATATTTGACATCTCTATTCAGTCACAGTTCTGGCGCTGGCTGACTATAGTGAGATTGAAATAGAAATAGAAATAGAATGCCAGGCATATGCTTGAAAAAGCTGACAGTAATTTTAAGCGGTATTTCCATCGGTCTGGGTCGTATTGTATTGGGTATTGGTTATCGATTTTTAACTTTTTAACCAAACCATTTCAGACTCCCGTGCGAGGCTGAATGGAAGCTAATCAAATCTCATCGTCAGTACAATGGAATTTAATGACGGGGTTTTTTAAAGCGACGACTCAAGAGATGTAAAAAAAATCGCCGTTTTTATATTAATGGCTTTAAATCCAAAGTGTGGTTAGAAGCATTACAAAGAATAAACTGCATCCAGTTTTTTTGTGTTTTATATAGTTTGAATAGTTTGGGTTTGGTATAGTGTATAAACTTAAGTACTTCGTTAAAAAGCAAAATTCATATTGGTACGAACGAAATCAATATCCATGGTAAGGTAGGTATTATAGTTTACAGTTCCAATAAAATATCTGTAGATATAACAAATGTGGTATAGTAGTATACACAGTACAGTAAAGAATATGTACGGTTTTATTGCTAGTTCCCACTACCCTCACACAGACAGTACGAGCGCTAGGAAAGCTCCAGTAGTAACAGTTTAACAGTACACATCAGGTAAACAGCCTGCCCTGTTCTAAAGTTCAATATCAATTTAAATTATATGTAAACAGGGTCATATAAATTGTGTTAGAATTGAAAAAGGTTGAACTTGAAGGTGCTATAGCTAGATCGTAAAACGGGCGTTAGACTGGAAAATAAACAGCAGCACTGGATGCATATGACTGAATAGAACTGGAATTCTGGAGTACTGGACATGAGATATAAACTAGCGGGACTTGGATTGTAAATAATGTAAACCGTTCTTTCACTCCTCACTGGAACTGGAACTGGAAGTGGTGTATTACTCAACTTTTATGGTGTTTTGATTGTTTTATAATGGGTCATTTGTTTATACCCTCACTGGTTTAATGGTTTACTACCAGTTGCATTTGCTTTGACTGGACGAGGTGAATTGTTTTCCCCTCAATTTCTCCAGTTTCTACGCGTCCACTCTCAATGGTTTATGCTGTAATAAAAGTAATCATAAAAATCTACTCTTTCCGAGCCCGCACTAAAGTCGTCGTCCACTCAAAATGAAAAAGACAAAAAGGCAATATGAAGAGGATCTGTAAACTTTTTACAGTTTACCTTTACATTTATGTAATACCAATTCCTAAAGTACAATGAATGTTATGACTGCTGTAAAATAATTGCTTGTTTTTTTTCTTTATAGATTAGTAGTACTTGGAATTTTTATTTGTCAAAGAAGACGGAAAAATTCATGTAGAAAACAAGGGAGCTCGTCAGTCATGTTCAGGGAAATGGACGGGTAAAACGTCCTATTTTGTGCTTTTATTTTTCGTAATTTTTGTATTTTACTAAAAATTTGAAACTGTTATATTCAGACTTGGCAATTTGTGTAATACTCATAATCTTCATAATTTTAGTGTTTATTAGTTCTACAAATACTTGAAAAGTTGACAGTGTTTAATTCCAGGTGCTCACCAATGTGAAGCTAATTGCTAATTCCGACTCCCACGAAAAATTAAATTGCTTCAAAACTATCTATACAGTAAAGTGGGATTCAGTGTTTTAAAAAATTAAAAATGATTTTAAATGCAAATTGTTACCTTTCCATTCCAAATTCATTGGACGAGGAAACAAAATTTAATAAATTCAGTAAATAAATAATTTGAAATTGGAATTGTGCCCCTACCTACTCAGTCAGTTTTTAATTTGGAATATAATTACAGCGCAAATACTCGACAGGGAGGTGCACAATCCTGGATATTTGGTTAATTTAACAGAAGTATCAAAAGCTGTCGAGAAAAAAATGGAGTGTGGCGTGGAGGGAGTACTCCCATTGCCCTCTTTCAATCACATTCTCAACCGTGCTACGATTTACGAGCTCTGAGGGTTGTGTAATATGTTTTTGAAGCAGAAGAGCGTCAATGTTCTCTCTCCCTCCGTTGGATTTGGGATCTCATGGGTTCGAAACTTTGAATGAAGGGATCGAAGCAATGCAATGGGATGGGATCAATGGGATGCGATAGGATAGTGTAAGTGGCTTGCTTCAAGTATGTTGCACTGGAGAGTAAACTCACTTGTCAGTGTAGTTAACTGCTACTGCAGCTGTAAGTATCAATCAAGTTGATTAAAATTATTAAGCATTTTCAAATTTTAATGTTGCTATATATACTCTGCTGTATATAGTATATAGAGATGTTGAACTATTTTATTCCATACGAAAGTTTATAAATTGTTGAATGTAAAGATGGAGAACTACAACACCTCCTACCAAACCTACAATGTGCAGATACGTTGGTGCAAGGAATAAATTATTATTGGGAATATTTAATAAAAATCGAGACTTCCTAGGATGCTAATAGTAGTAGCTGTTCTAATTTTTGAATAAGTTGCCCTTATTATTTTTTTAAAAACGCCCAATTAAACGCTGATTACCATAATGCCAATGTCAACTGAAAAATTGATAACTAGCTCTGAAACGTTTTATTAAAAAATACTAACTAGTAAGTTAATGGACTAACATGTCGTTCTTATTATGTATGTAAAATATAGCGCTTAAATACGCAGCAAGTAAATATATTTCCACTTTACAAACATTTCTATGCAGAAAGAGCTGAGGTACAACAACAACAACAGTCGTTAAGTGCAGGGTGCAATAACCATGGAAATCAAAAGAATTCATTTTTTAAAACTTAATAATGTGCCAAAAATAAGGATTCATTATTAATGCCGGACGAAGGAATTTTTTTTAGGCAGCAATTTTTTTCCGTACAGAAACCACGATTTTGATTTTATTGATGGTTTTATTTGGTAAAGCAAAATGCTGTATTTGCATTTTTAGAAAAGTTTAAAATGGTCTTTTTACTTGATTCAGAAAAGTGCAAAATGTTCTATTTACATGTTTTGAGAAAAGTGGAAAATGTTTTATTTCCATGTTTTTGAAATGTGCAAAACTTTTTATTTGCATGTTTTTAAAAAGTCAAAACATTCTTTTTACATATTTTTGAAAACTACAAAATGTTCCATTCACATGTTTTTTGAAAACTCAAGCAGCGGGGGCTGCCTACGCTGGCCGTATTATCCAGCCCTGCAAAAATATCTAATTTGTGGATTATTATCACTACACAGTTATTACGTAGTTTTACTCGCAGAAATAAATGTCCCATGCATACTCAATACAGCAGTCGGCAGCCATACTGTGAGCCAAATAATGAGTGACAAGTTGACAGGGAAGGCGAAGCCAAAGGTAAAAAATGACTTGTGAACCATTTTGAAAGAGGCGTGAAGGGAGGGCTGAACCCTCCAATACCTTTGAATTACATTCTAATCCTTGTGTGAGGGAAGCCTTAAGTGCCCACAGTGGATCCTCTATCTACCATCTACATACAGACATGATGTCTTATGTAAAGGCAGAGAGGCTGTCTGCAACACAGCAGTAGCACCACACTGGCACTGGCACCGGCACTAACACCGACACCGACACTGGTCCTGGTCCTGGTCCTGGTGGATGGTGGAGGAAGATTCATATATGAGGAAGCCATCACACTCCCAGATTTCAATACACAGGCGAGGAAGGGAAAAAAATGGAAACGTAACCCTATAGAAAAGCAGAAGGGTCTCTCTCAACTTTCAATGATGGACCCTACTGAGTCTGAGCATAACCCACATGTCACTCAAAATCTCTAGCAGCCATGCACAAAATATACAAAATACAAATCCGATTTCTAATTCAGATTATTTAACATTTTTCTTCGTTTATTTTTTGGCATGGGAGCGGAAGGTTTTTTTTAAAGCATTATCAAAATAATAATTTACAATAAATATTACAAGTTTTTAATTATTGGAATTTATTGTCGGAATCGGAATCTGTCTGCACGACCAATGACAATGAGTGAAAGTTTATCTATTGTTTCCATTTCAATATTCAATACTCAATGAACAATTGAAAAAAAAACATCAAAAATGTTTAAACTATCTACATACGCTATACTACTACCCAGATCACAATTGTTTCAAATACGCACATGGCATGTATTTTTAAAACAAAACTATAAAAAAAATATGAGTAAGGTTACATGCTACATATAAACTATATAGACACACGAACACGAGTAAAGATATATTTTTAATTTAAATCAATTATTGCAATGTGTGGTAGGTATGTACGTATTTACGTCGTACAATATAGCTATGCTTTTATATATCAAAGGATGTCACGTAATACGCGTTAGAGAAACAGGAAATTAATTGAAGTTAAAATCACATTTTGATTATATACATATTGGGTTCATTTCCTCAAAAGCCTGGCGTGAAAATTAATTAACTTGACTCACCAAAGTACCTACTACTTACTACTACTGCCTTTTACAGTAAAGCTCCGGCTCCGTGTCCCTATAGTCCGTAATCTGTACCACCAAAAACAATTTGCAATTTGCAAATGTGTTAATTTCTCCCGTGTATCATTACCACTTCTGCTACTACCACTTCTGCTGCTCCTGTGGCAGCAGGTTGGGATCAAATCTCAGAGCGGAAGTTGATCAGCCCTTTAAATATTGTTATCTCGAGAAAATATATATTATCACAGACTGACGTAAACCAAAACTACTAACTACATTTTCCAACGAGATTTTTCTTTGTGAAAAAAAAACAAATTCTCACTCATATATAGTATGTTACACCTCAACTACTTTTAATTCGGATTCAAACTGAACAGCTGTATAATTAAGTATTAAGTATAAAAAAAGCATCATCTAAAATTCACTATACACACATATGTTTAAAAAGTCCTTTCCTAAATGTATACGTTTTTTCCTGGACAAACAAAAATTACACCTCATCTGCAATTATGTGAAAAATATAGAGAATCATTCGAGGAGAGTGGAATTTACATGGGCGAGTTGGAAGTTGTTGGCTTTTGGATTAGAACGAGATCGAGGTGGGGTGGCAGAACGGTGTGGTGTGGTAATCGTAATCGTAGCCGTGTAGTCCACCACACCACACCACTCGCACTTGGCAGAGCCATTCGTAGTGTAGGTAGTAGGTAGAAATATAATAATTACATTACAATAATTCTGCCCTGGATATGGATATGTATACATTAGATATAGGATCTACCCCTGTATTATTAAAATCAGAGAGGGAAAGGTAAACGGAGCAGAGTCCACGGACGAGACGACGATCGTGAGTGCAATAGAAAGTTTAACATATAAGTACAGATATGAGAGGTCTTTCGACTTTGAATTCCACTTCGACATGTGCCTAAATTACACTGTATGTATGAAAGAGAGAGAGAGGACGACGAATAGAAAATTACTCCACCTTTTTTTATTCGGAATCGGAATGAGACTCAACTGACTGACTGCGCTTAACTCTACGGAGGGCCATCCATCAATACCTACAATTCTGAATTCTACACAAACAAAGCAATTGAGAACCCACATGAGTGAGTCAGTTGTTAGAGTTGGAAGTTCGGCTGGAGTTTACTTAATTACGGTAATTTTATAGAGTGCTAGGTAGGCCGGACTGACTGGCACTGGCACTGGACTTGGGTAGTGTAGTCAAAGAGTATAAGCTTACGTTACTACCACAACTCTAATCTTACCCTTGGCTGCCTCAGTAATTTTCGACAATAGTAATTACCCCTTTACGGGTTCGTCTACCACTACCACTGCAGAGACCACTGCACTATACCACCACCCTTTCTCGTTTTCCAATTCGAATTCGACTCACAATCAAAATGAACCTACACACAGAAGTACCTACCTATACCTACCTACATAATATGTACCTACCTACACTGTGCCCACTGCACTGCTGCACACTGGAATTGAAATTCCATTTTCATTTTCGTTTATTTTTTCATGTCGATTTTCGAATTGGATTTCGAATGGAAACTGAAACAGGAATTGCAGCAAATGAATTAAGTGGTCGGCTGTCGGCTTTATAGTTTTGATCAGTTTTCTATTTTAAGTGCCCATGTCTTTAAATATCAACCTATCAAAATATAAATTTTTGATAACCAAAATTAAATACCTAGCTAATTATAAAGGTGAAGGTATAATATGCTATGAATTATTATAGAAATAGGATACGTGAAAAACTAATTTGGGGGTTGGGCATTAGCTGTACAAGGGGAAAAAAACATCAATTTTACTTTTTTTTAAATCTTATTGTTAGTTAGTTACTCCACTCTTCCAATTATTTCCAGGAGCACTTAACGTAAATTCAATTTACTCAAGCACATGTTTTACTAAAAATGCGTAACGCGGAAGAATGCTCAGCATTTAATTTTGGATTAAAATTCAAAGCGCATAATGTGTTGTGCTACATACTCACTACGTCAGTAGCTTCAAAATAAGAAATTTACATAGGAAGTTTAAATAGTTAAACAAAATTCGATGTTTAAAATCTAGGAGAAAAGAACGCAAAAGTATCGTACTCGTAAATTGTACAATAGGGAAGTGATTATATCATTGATTTTTAGTATTTGATATTTTTTTATTTTCTAAAATCTGCAAAGAAAAAAACAAATACGGAAAAAAAGAATAGATTGAAAATGGAAAGTTAAAGATGAACGTTGAGTGGTTTGGGTAAAGTGAACGATTTAACTGGCTTCACGAGGACCATGACCAGGGCTACACAGGAACCAGGGCCAGAACCATGACCAGGAAAGATGGATGAACTCGGTTCTCGTTTCAAGTGATAATGCATGCATTGGGGGATCAGTTTGGAAACATGAAATGAGAAAATATTGCCAACGATCCTTATTTGAATCCCTAGAGAAACTCAGACTCAGACCAATCCATAAAACACATGAAGGAGCTATCTCTCTCTCTCTCTCTACACGTACAACATCCTCTGTAGTCTGTATGCAATGTTATCACAGTGGAAATATAAGGATAAGCGCTTATAGAAAAATAGTTGAGATTCACTTACAAAACCAAACCATCACCAAGGAACCCAAACCAAAAAAAAACATCCAGCGTCAGCGTCACTTGTCCGTAGTTTGTAGAACGCAACGTGTCGTCCTTATTTTTTTTTCTCTCTTAAAGACAAATCTCTCAAAAGTATTTTTTTGTTTGTTTTAAATGAAGACACACTCAAACTAACATTTTTGATTTTAATTCTGATAAACGAGTTTCCTAATCCTTTTAACCTATTCACTGATTATTCTCGTGCTCCTCATCTAAACTAATTAAAATATACACATAGAGCTGTTGTGATGAGATTCTTTTTTGGCTCTGTTCTCCACCTAACTATCAAAACCTCCATTTAAAAGAGCTATACTCACTACCCACTACCCACTGTGGCTTTTGAATTCTCTTGGCTTGCCAATAATAATTCCTATATATATTCGTACTGCAATTCTTATTGTAGTCTAGCTTCTCCTTTGACGCATGGAGAATGATGGAAAGTTAGATTTGAATTATTGAAATATGTTGAAGAAATATTATAATGTTGTTTGTAAAAAAATATCAAAGCAAAATAAGGCAAAGCTCAAACCAAAATAAAGTTAACATAAAAAAAATAGGAATAGTATTTTTTTAAATGTTGACAAAACATGAATAGAGTCATAAAATACAAATAAACGTAGTAGTAGGATGATGCTCTGTTGGAAGTAACGTTATTTTTTTTTCTATATGAGAGATACACAAACAATAGATATTTATTATTTACATTTTCCCCCGAAGTTTAGTATGTAGGCCTATATAGAGGAGATACTGTTTGCATGTTGTATTAAGGGATAGTGCTATATGATGCTATAGTAATAGCACCGGCACTGGCACTGGCACCGGCACTGGCACTGGTGACTCGTAGTCGTATTGAATAGAATTATAATTACATTCTTTCATGTTTTCAAATTCAAAATTCAAAGTTGACTGTAACAATGGAGGACTGGGAACTGGGAAGAGTCATACGTGGAGTTCTCAAGTACATATTTTGAATGTATTGTATTTGTATTTGGCCATGGAAAAGGAAGCGTCATGAGACAATAATTGAAATCGCAAGTTTATCTGATGGAAGTTTCATGTCATTTTCCATGTCAGCAACTATGCAATGTGCTTCTTTGTACTAATGAAATTTAAGACGCTCAGGCTGATGAAGTGACTTGTTTGCTTTTTTTTTGCTGTCTCTGAGCTTACTCCATAACCAAACTCCATATGTATTATAACTTTGTATACAAAAGTACAGTCATCAGTTCAGATTAAAGTTTGTTGTGTACTTACATATTATACTTTGGATAAAATAAGAGTAGGTACTTATAGGCTTAGCCTATCAAATATAGGAGATGCGTACATGTGGTTACGTTTTATGTAATACGCCCTTCCACTATAGGGCCAGGCCAGTACCAGTACCAGTACCAGTACCAGTACCAGCAAGTTCGTATCACAGGGCCCATTCCCAGGTTGAAAGGACTCACGAGGGACACGGTATCAAGCAAAAACGCTACCCTTAAGTATTATACAGCTATAAAAATGTTTGAGTTTTTTGGTAACGTAAAAAATTGGCTTTCTTGTCGAATTTAACATGCTATTTCAAAATAAATACATGGTTTCCCTTTATATGTCTCGTTAATTTTGAAATATTCATTTTTTAAACTGACGAACATGTCAAATCCTTGAATTAAAATTAAATTGTAAATCTCATCATCAGAAAACTTAGAATATTCCAGTTTCCAGTTCATCAAAATAGTTTTTCAAAACCAAATCTATTTTTTACAGTTACAGCGCTTGATAGGGCAGCACGTATCCCTCGTGAGTACATTTGACTACTGAATAGTGTAGCTCCCAGGAACATGAAAAATTTCTTCATGATGCTCTCAGCCTTTTTGAAATGGTGAGGATGGAGAAGAAGATTCGATGGAAGAAATGCAAGTACCTCGAGTCCTCGAGATACTATACTCATGTGAGTGTGTCTGTGATAAGAATTTTTTAACTCATCGTCTCTGTCATGTTTCTCGTCTCATATACACTTGACATGTTTCTTTGAGTCTTGGTTTTGTGGGTATTGGTACTGGTCCTGGTGGAAATAAAGCTGAGCTGTGTGGTTGGGCCGGTACATGTAAATCTTTTCACAATGAGTTTGACTATACGACTATATCTGTTAAGTTTGTGGACTGACTGACTGCCCTATGTAAAAGTATGAAGGAGGAAAAGATGCCAAAGAGAAGACAGCATTTTTTCCCTCCGTCATCTTTCATCTATCTCTCTCTCTCTGATTCTGATCCTGACTTTGAGTCGTAGTTGGTCTCGTATATAGTCGTGTACAATGTCTCATCACAGCGACTATACATGGATTTTTATAAATAAGTATTAACGAATATGCACAAGAAATGAGAAACATGCCGTAATTGTGTATATAGTTATACATTTCCTCAGTCTCAGTCAGTCAAACTCTCAAGTTGAGCGTCAGAGGCTGAGAGATTGGATTTTGAACATGAGCCAGAGTCAGGGAGTCAGGGCGAGAGTCATCATATGCAGTAGAGAGTATATAGAGAGACTGAATTATACAAAACAAAATTATTTGTATGTGTTTGCATTCATAAAGGTTCCTAAATATATAAGTACAGGCTAAAGTATCTAATGTTGTTTTTTATACTTGATTTCAAAAAACTTCCCGACTCCCGACTACATTTTTATTTACAACCACAATGCGTCTCACTAACTTGCCTGTAGTCTGTCCACCAACAACAACCACCAACATCACCATCACATCACCCTCACTCATGACTCATTCATGAATGATACTGTAATGGAAATTGATTTGTTCAATTTTTATTTTGCACCACAAGTGGCCCAGAAAAAAATTATGATGGCTCCATTAGATCTTGGAAAAATAAATACTGACACAGTGAGAGAGCAGAAGAACTACTTGGGCAGACACATTGAAGTCTTTATGATTCCAATTAGTTCCCTGCTCAGCTATCTTGAGTCTCATCGAAATATATATATCTACAAATTTTTCAAGTATCGGGGTTGATATAATATCAGTATCCGTATCAGTATCAGTGAGCGATGAGGAGCGAAGGTGTCATTGCATACAGAAGGGTGAAATGTTAAGAGATTTCTACACCCTACGCTGTCACACAAAGTACCTAACACATATAAAATACTTCCAAACGCAACTAAATGCACATGTAGTAGGTTACATATCTAATTTATTTTATTCGAATCGAATGTGTAAGTAAAATGCGTAGGCTTTCGTAGCTATGACTTAATTTGTAGCTTTAGCTGATTGAATCCAACCGGGAATTTTATTATTATTGCGTTTTCATACGTTTAAACTTACCACCTGCTATATGATGTGCTGTACTACTGACGATAAGGTATTTTCAAACATGAAGTTTTAAAGTTTTTAATGACAAGGCGGAGTTTAATTTAAAAATTAATTAATTTGAAAATGTCAACCTTTCCACCCAGACTCCAGACATGTAATTTGGCCGTAGTAAATTTGCGAACTGCTGTAGAGCAGGTTCCAACCCGTACTACGTACTGCCAGTCAATTGTAATCGTAGTGCGCATATAAATTAATATCACCCAATTGCCAGGCCGCAGTGTTAGCAGGCATCTTAGGTAAGCTTAAATTGTCACAGATAGAGATGTCCACAGTAAAAATGTGATGGGACAGGACAGTTGTGTTGGGGATATTTGGAAACACTCAGCAATGGAAGTGGGCATACTTTTACTTGGTGTATAAATCTGAGCGTTACCGGTACCGGTACCGGTACGGGGTGCCGGGTAATAAGTACAGGCCCTGGTAGCGCTCACCCAACCACTTGGAGAGGGAAAGATGAATGGACGGGAGTGAGACTCTCGCCTGGTCACATAACTCAGAAGGAAAGGAGAGGAAATAAGAAATAGGCAAGAGTCAAAGGTAGGACTGCGAACAGCCCATAAAAATCTATCAAGTGGAGATTTAAAGAGCTATAAAAATCAGAGCGATACGAGAGGGAAATCGGTTTCTCTCCATCCACTCGCATAAACCTATCACATCTCCTTGTAGATCTAGATCCACACATCTTAGCACCCACTCAAATTCATTTTATTTCTCACTTTTCACCAGCCCTCACTTCACTCTCTATCACAGTCTACCTTATAGTTTCAATTTCGGATTCAGATTCGGATTCGGTTTCGGCCTCGGTTTCGGTTTCGGTTTCAGCATCGGTTTTCGAGTTTGAATTTAAATTCAAAATTCAACATGTACGCCGCAAATACCACAATATGGAGTGATAGCATTTCCTAGTTACATTCTACATGTTATCACTCTTTCAAATTTGTACTCTTGCGATTTAACTCTCAAAATGCCTCATGCCTATATGCACCTTTGCCTTTAAAAAACATGGTCTTAAAGACTATTGACATTCTATTTAGAATATCACCGTCAGTCAGGGCTTTCACGTATGACGTAACAAAAACACTAATAAATTGCCCTGTCTTATTAGTTTTGAGCGATTGGACGTTGATAACGTAGAAGAACTAGAAGTTGGATTTTTGGATTTTGAATTTTCAAATCTAATCATCTGAGGAGCAATATAGTGTTACAGTTTGAGTTCCAAATATTTCAGTTCCTACCTGAGGTTCACGTGTACAGTAGATACTCAATATCTGGACCTACCAAACAACCACACGGTTTTCTATGCTACGTTACTTACATGTGTAACGAGAGCATTGGATGAGACAGAGGTAAAAAGGAATAGGAAGCTTTAAGATAAAGAAAGGAAGCAACACTGAGAACACACAAGGCAACACCTGTGAAAATCCGAGAGTGTGTATGATATGGTGTGTGATTAATGAAGATCCCTGTTCCAAAGGTGGACCTTTAACGCACAACCAACATTATGTGTACCTCAATCCTGACAGATGATGGATTGGTCCTGGCATATTATCGACCAGGAACAACAAAAAATGTAAAAAAAAAAAAACAAAAATATCTACCTTTCCCATCTAACAACCCACAATAACAACAGCAACCCATCCATCCATTCAGCCATCCATCCATCCTTCGCTAACGGCCTCATCATCATAATATTGTCTAATTTATAAAGTTAAAATGAATCCTACAATTTTTTTACAGACCCTATCAACTTTAATAACAATAAACAGCACCGTCCCCTAATTAACTTTTTTGTTCACTATACGCTCCTGCTGACGGATCTAATAAAAAAATTTGTATCTATACTGCGATAATATTTGTAGTCTCGCCTAGTTTTTCGTCCTCTGGTTCTGCTTGTACAGTCACAGTTGTAGGGATATTACCTTCAATTTTTTATCGATTGTTTTACACTTTATTTTATTTTTTTTTGTAGTGTTATTATTTAGGGCTACGGCTACGGCTATATGACTTGCGGTATATATGGTATGTCAATAGTTTGTTTTTGGTAATTTTGTTGGTATTTTTCCGCCACTTTAGTACACCACAAAAATATTTCTTCATTGTTTGTGCATATTGAAATCAATGAAAGAAATGATTACCATAAATAAAATGATGGCGCAAATCACCACATAAAGTGAAAGGAAAATTAAAATTGGGCTGTTTATATAGTAAAAATACTAATAATACAGAATATTTTTATCCTTACGGTTATTTAACTACAAATTACGAAATTACTCTATTACATAGATGAAAAAAAGTTGATACATACCAAATGTGAAGGTATCTTAAAACTTTATTTTTTTCTCTCTCTCTTATAAAATATCACAATGACGATTTGGTTCCGTGAGTTGTAAAATTCGTGTTTAGAAAAATTGAAATCGAATTTTGAAATAGATGACGCCGACAGTCAGGATCTATATATGTATATATTATGTAAAACGTCTACGTTTACGCTTGAGGATGTCGACGTTGTTGACGTTGAAGTTGATGTCACGTGAAGTGAAGTAAAGCGTTTGAGTTGTTATTTCAAGTAGATTCACGTATTTTGTTTTTTTTTTGTGTATGGTGGAGATGCTTGGGTGACTTATAATTTTTTTTTTAAATTTAAAATTTCACAAAGGATTCTGTAGATTTAGAGCCAGAGCGTCAACTTTTTTTATAATATACTCGGAATCTTAACACGAGTATAAAACCTTAAAGAATTACACCTTCCTTGTATATTTTATGTGTAATGTTTATAGAAAAAATTCATATATCTGTACTACAGATACTTAGTTACACATTTAAGGATTTTTTTTTAAATGTAAGTTTGTATAGTAGAATGTAGTCAGTCCTTAGGAGTCAGTCAAACGAGAAATTGAATGAACGCAAAGATTACAGTAATTTCTGAATTCTCTGATAAGTAATGTCTACAGATATTATATAATAATCATATACTTTTTTTTCTATGTACTCATACTATTTTTTTTTCTTCGTATTAATAAAAGACTTCTTTGCATGTCTAGAGTTCAGTTGCAGTTAGCTGTATATATTTATATAGATTTTTCCCTTGGACTGATTTATACTACCGTCAAAAAATTATACCGTCTGTGTCTTGTATATTGTGGTAGTATTTTTTTTATATCTCCCCGTTTATTTTATTTTTTTGGACTATTCAATCAACTCAGCGTGTAAATATGGTAAATTTTTTAGTGTACAGATATACTTGTAATATATATTTCTTTTTTTTATTACACTAAATATTTATTTACTAAATAGTTCTTCTAAACCCTTCTCTTACCTACTATATTTCACGCTTGCTTAAGGCCATGTGATGTGATTTGACAATTTTTTTTTCTCTATATACCTCCTCTGATGATGATAAATAAAATATCAATATTTTCTTTTTACTACTATGATCTATATTTTTATATCTATTTAATTAGTAGTAGTAGTAGTAGTATACAATATAAACAAACTGAATGAGTGAACATGAATTTGACAAGACTAGAAACAGGATTGAATATTGAAATATTTGAATTAATTATTTAGGATGTTTATAGTAGTGTAATAGTAGTAATAGTAGTAGTAGTGGTATTCGTCGTCGTTAGTGCTAATTGTAATTATGTAATTAGGTAACTTTTAAAATTGTGTTTAGGTTTGTTTTTAGATATAGTATATTTCCTTAATTATTTTAGTATATATTTATATAGTAAGATAGGTGCATATAATTCTTTACATTTACAATAATTATTACAATTACAGTAATTTGAACCCTGTCGTCATTTGTAATGTAAAATAATATTGGTTTTGGTTTGTGTGTGTGTGTATGCGTGTGTATTTTCTATAATAATTATTCTAATTATTGATGTTTGTGTTTTGTTTTTTAAAAAATATTTCAAATACTTTTCTTTTACGTTGTCAACTTGTAATTGAGTAATACCTTGAATCGTTTATCTTTTTTTATCTTTATCCGTTTTTTGTGTGTGTCTCCTTGTCGTCTCAAAAGTCACTACTACACCTCAGTATGTAGAGAAATAGTATGAATGAGCTATATAGGAGACATGTGCTCTTGTTGCCACTGCTGGTACTGGTACTGGTACTGGTAAAGCCAAAGCCTATGTAGTGCAATGGTAATGGTGTTGTAGGTATACTTTAATTTTTTGTTTGTTTGGTAATATAGATGTACTATTTGTGTGTTTGTTTTAAGCTTTAAGATAATTTTAGATTTGTAAAGGCTCAAAATAGAAAAGCCAAAAAATCAAAAATGGCCGTCTCCACGTGAAGAAAATTAAACGATGTATTAATTGAAGGCACAGTCACTTTGATGAACTGAAAATGTTTGTCTGTTTTTTTTTGTTTATTTTTCGTTTGTCTTTTGAATAGAAATAAATTCTATGTTAAAATGTGGAGAGAGCAATGTGGAGGAGAACTTGAAATTGTCTCGAGTTTTTTGTTTGGTTGTGGGAAGGTTTAGAGAGGAGGTTGTGAAGTTAGATTATTTTAATTACAAGCATTTCATCTGGTTGTAATTAGTGGAGAGTTGTAGTTGTATAGGCTGTAGAATGTAGAATGTAGAATGATATATAAATTTAAATTTCACCTAAAGGCTTCTTTTTTTTTGGTTTGTCTACGTGTGTTTTAAAAAAATCTTGTTGATTTAATGATTTAAATATTTAGTTGGCGCGCGCTCTTTCTTTCTTCTCCCTCACATCACAACATGAGATCGGGCTGATGATAATAATAATTGAAAGGATTATTATGAGTTAAATGTGGAATATTTTTGATGACTATGATTTTGAATAATATTTGAGGACTCTCCGTTCGTCTCTTAGTCTTTTTATTGTACATATAAATTTTTTTAGGGAAACCAACACTCCTGAGACAGACACAACACTTATCCATAATCCATCCAAAATTTCAATTTCATCTCACTTCATGGGGATTTCCTTCTCGCTCCTCTCGTATTTTGACAGCCAGTAAATATCTTTGGGAATTACAAATCCCATCTTTATCTGTAGGGAATTTAGATTTTTTTTCCTCTCTTCTCAACTTCTCCTTCTTCTTTTCGTTATGTATTTCCAAAACAATAACACTCTGCCTTGACTTCTATTTCTATACTGTGCCACACTATACTCACTTACTCACCACCGTCTGTTCAGATTCAGATTCAGACGAGGGTTTTAAATTATTGTTGTCGGAATTTTTTGAATTCACAATTGAATTGAACTGTAAACTCTTAAAGTGTCCATAATTTATATACTTTTCCCTTTACAATGTTTTTTAAAAAGAAAGTTTCAGCTCCCAAGATTTCCAGATTTTAACAATTCCTCGTTTATTTGTCCAACTCACATGACACTGTGTGAAATGATTTTTCCCGATTATTAATGTGTAGTAGGGATTTCTTCAATTTACTTGTGTTTTTTGCTAAATGTCAACTCAATGTGAGTAGTTGTTGTTTTTGTTGTTATTTGCCATCACAAGTTACTTAATGAAGATGTTTTGGGGGAAAATCGAGGACTGTCACCTAAACATGATGGAACTTCACTGGTGTGTGATGTGTCTCTCTGTGTGTGTGTCTATGCTGAGAGTGTGGACTGAACTGAGAAGGATGGTCAATGATAGACGAGGCTATAAATGGCAAAAGCGACGAGGCAGTCGCTCCACGTTGGACTTGGACGAGACTAACTCTTTTTGGTTTTGGAAAATGTGGAGTTTGGTTGGTATAGCGTCGTGGTGACAGAACGTGTGACTCAAACTGGGGACAAGCCCGGTTTCGTGTGTCGTTAAATACTTACAGCACTTGACTGAGGAGAGAGAGAACTTGCCTCGAACAGAGATCCTCTCGTGGTAGTCGTCGTCTCACTCTGGCACTGGCTCCCGATGATGCTCTTGGTAGTAGTAGTAGTTGTTGTAGTAAGTAGCAAGACGCAAGAAAGCGAGCGAGCGAGCCGACACATGTGAACTCGTGAGTGTGGAATCGGAATTACCGTATGCACACACACAAACACACACACACACACACACACACCATCAACTACCACTACACATAAGAGAGTACGAATTCGAATTCGAATTCGAATTCGAATACAAAACGAAAACGAATACGAGGCCGAGGCCGAGGTAGTCAACTTGGTGGATTTAAACTGACGAATATAGAATATATACAGGGCGGGCTATATAGTATTATTATTAATGCTTACTAGTAAAATACAAACATATAGTTGGGGATATAATAGGACTGCATATACTAATGTGTATATAGTAAGTATATCCAAGTATGTACGTATAGGACATGCGACAGATATGAGTAGTGTGTAGATACAGATGCTGGGCTATAAGCCTGTATAGTCTGCCTCTGTAGATCTGACTGTCACAAATAGGTATGTGAGATGTAGCGTTATTTGAGGATATGTTTTTGTGTTGTATGAAGATATTCAGTGGTTTGGTCGCTCGTCGGAGGGAACGATAGATACTCTCAGGATGGATGATGGGAGGAGAAAGAGAATGGAGAAACAGTCTGACGACTACCGTTCGCACTCCTCTGTTCTGCCTGATCATGTCGTTCCTTTTCCCCTTCCTTCGTCCCGTCCGTCGAGCCTCCAAGCAAACCAAAAACTTTTCCTCGTCTCCTCTCTATCTATGTACTTACCTGCGTGCATATCCCTGTATAAGACTATATACCCTGCCCTGTACAGGTATCATTCCCGCCTATACTTCTATATCAATTCATGTAATATCACCCTGTGCTATGCTATGATCTGGATCTGGAATCTGGAGGCTAGATATGGCTATTATGGAACTAATGCATGTGTATTCTACGCTAGATGCTTTGCTATATAGCTGTAGCTATATATCTACAGCTACAAATAGAGACGATCCTATTACCACTTAATACATACTACATACACAGATATTAGATTTTAATACAGCTGTGTGCAATACATTTGGTTCTCATAGGGCGAAACAGATTCAGAATCTGAACTGCCTCCATATATACTCCATAATATACCATACTGCACTGTATGAGATGGACATGGGATTTTTTGATGTATGTACTCGTTGATGCCTATATATAAATTTGTTAAGGAACTCAATTCTAAAAAGAGACTTGGATAGATGACGATGACGATTTCGTTATATAATGGTTTCGAGTATATAGGGAGTAAAAACAGCTTACGTCGATAAACTTATGGCTGAGTATATACACTGTGACTACGGACTGTGTGAGCCTGCGAGGACGTACTACCTACATAATAAAACAGAGCGTCTGTTTCTTTCTATGGAGTTGGAGTTTTAGGATGGATTAGAGTTGAAATTCGTAGTGCGCAGCAGCTTCCCTATTTTCCAAGCACCGAGTCAAACTTCCTCTCATTTCAGAGAGCACTCGGGATTCGTGAGTCCTCTGGCTCTTTCTTTTACAGGGAACGTAACGAAAACACTCAAATCACTCCTCATACTGATGCCCATACTGACTGACGATGAAACCATGGCAGAATATTATGTATGGCTCTCTAGCCAGTGCCAGTGCCAATGCCAGTGCCAGGGGTTTCGTAATTGTAATGATAATGGTACGGCACACACGACATAAGAGAGACAGTAGACAGGATTTTATTTCGTTCAAAATTTCTCCTTTCATTCATATACCATGCAACCTACTAAAAAAAAATGAGTTTTAGTTTTTTTTATGCTTTTCCTTTTTTTAAAGAATTTTTATGTAATTACCTACAATTAATTACAAGTATCGTGTAGGCCTCATTTAAAAATGACCGTGGGTATAGATATAGATACTAGGAGTTTTTCTGGAATAAAAATCGGAAGGTATAAAGCTAAACAATATATGGGGGTGTATAATATTTGGAATACATGAATTTTTGGCGATATACAGGTTTCGTTGTAAGATAAATATTAATTAAAATTAATGTAATCAACCGCAGCCAGTACATAATATGTATAAAAGTGCTAAATTCTCGTGTCCTGACGGGCTAAAGAAAATCCGTCGTTGTTGGATTTGGATTTGGATTTGGATTTGAATGGAAAGGACATGGCACAGAGAAACATAGCTGAACGTGTGAAAGGTAGACTGGGACATTTATCAATAATTTATACGAATGCTAATTGCATCACTTAAACAAATTGCTGGCGAGGTTCATCTACTTAAAGAAAGTCCATCTAACTTGTGTTTTGTAATTGATTCGTGGAGTCTCAGCGAGTAGAACTAATGGGTAATTTATTTTATCCCAAGCGTCCATTAATTTTCACATGAGGTTCCAGTTCCATAGCTGTATACGTAAGCGTATTTACATATGGGCTTATATCTGGATAGGTGGTATACTTATATATGTACAATTTTGGATTTTGGATTTGGACTTGAATTTGAATTCAAATTCTCGAGCATGTTGCACGGTTGTTAATATATAGAGAGAGTGATACATGCACATTTATTAGTCACACCATACCCCTTTCCTCTACATGTTACAATGCCATACGGATACGGACCGAGTACTACTCATCCCTTGTATTCTATCACAGAGTATTATTTTGTAGATATTGATAGAGCGAATGAATCAAATAGGAGGATGTTCGGATCGATGTGCTCAAGTATTCAATGAATTTAATATATCAGTATATCAGTATCGTGTATCACCGTCGCGTCGTCCTCATGAACAACCTGTGTTTTGCACAATTTCAAAATATCGCTATAATATCTTCTTCCCCTACTCATAGTCAGGCCTTTATAAATCCAAATCCAAAGTGCAACGTACCTACTGTATTTGTGTGCGTAGCTATAAATTAATATACATCCACAAACTATTTCCGGTTGGCGCTAGCATTGTACAGCAGTGTAGAATGTATAGAGATTAGGGCTTTATGCCGGTGCCGGTGCCGGTACCGGTACCGATCCCGACAGACCCGTGTAGAAGAACTGAAGCCATAGCATATTTCAATGAATTCTCTCAGCTAAGGTTTCAGCAAAATCAGACTCAGGAAGGCGTGAAACTTTCGATTAATGCTTCCTCCGATGCGGAATTAATTCCGAAATGTCGCTACATTCTCTCATGACTAAACTAATTTATGAGTGAAGACTTCCCTGCTGGATCCAATATTATTCAATAGTCGTTTCCATTTTAGTCCCCATTCTTATTTTCCATCTCGGTCTGTGTAGTACTGTCGACTGTAGTTACAGCTATAAATTGGGCATACGCAGTTAAGGCAGTTACATTCCTGGGCACGTATGTACACCACCTATATGGATACTCATCACTAAGTTTTACGAATATGTAGGCGTTTTTTTAATTTCTGAGGTATTTTCTACCTGAACTTATAGGTATCGGCTTTTTACATTCTGACTGACCGCTTATGTTTGTTGGTAGTCAGTTTCCGAATCTTCAAAATTCAGTCATATCGTGTGTGTATTATGGTTGCATTAAATATAGTATTTTTTTACAAATTTTTAGTGCTTCCCATTGCGTGCAAATCATAATTGTAATCGACAACCCTACTACCATAACAGC
This sequence comes from Dicyrtomina minuta, assembly GCA_949802685.1. Lineage (NCBI taxonomy): Eukaryota > Metazoa > Arthropoda > Collembola > Symphypleona > Dicyrtomidae > Dicyrtomina > Dicyrtomina minuta. The sequence goes on from OX461810.1 coordinate 17,782,270, forward strand.
GTGGCATTTAATACCCATTAGGGAGATTAAAGCCCTGTACTAATTATTAGTACTATGCCATATAGCCCGGCCAGCCGTGATTTATTACAGTTGGAAATAGTGCTAAATTTGAATGAACTTAAAACCGAACCACCACCAGTACCACCACCAAGATTCGAGTAGTAGTAATAGAATTCGTTTTTATTTTATTACCTGATAATTTTATTACGAGGTCATATTTCAAAAAAATACATAGCTCAGCCCAGAAAATAGCACATACACACATGTTTTCCTCTCTCAATATTTAAAGCCAAAGTCAAAGCCAACATTTTCCATAAAATATATGTGTGTGGTACGACAGGAGTGAATTGAGAGTCGAGGAGGGTTATTATTGAGTGCTAAGTGGTTGGTTGGGCTGATAGGAAATTATGAAGTGATGATGACTTTATAAACACATTTAAAAGAGAAAGGCAAATATATGTTAGGATGGTGCTGTAAGGATAAGTAATAAATATGCTCGGCTATATGCCCCCGAGTTCTCAATGATGATGATCATATGATGCCAAAGCCAAAGAGATGAAGAGTTGCATACTGCGCTTGATGGAGGGAGAGTGCGTTCAGAAAATTCAAATACAAATCACAAGCTATTATGCCTACTTTGTTTTGTATTTATTGTAGGTACTCACATGTATGTAACACGGTGCGGTGGTGTCGTTCGTAATGGCTGCGGGTCGAGGTCTAGGCGTTGGAGTTGGAATATAGGTGTAATAAGTTTTGAAGCCGGGGCCGTCGCCGTCGCCGTACTTATAGTAGACGTGGAAACGGTGTGAGTTTATTCCAGCGCGATTACGATATACGACTCAGAGTGTTGTTAACAAGGCAGTTATGGTCGTTTAAATAGCCTGAGTAGAGATAAACCCCACCAAACGAGTCATTTTGCTTAATTTTATGACCCTAATAGACATTAAGTATTATATGACCGCCGTGGAGAACGGAATGAGAAATGAACATAATACAAACTCCCAGACTATCCCAGCTACTAGTAAGCACCACACTATACCGACGACCGACATATATACAGTTGTATAATGCAGATATGCAGTATGCACTCGCTATATTAGAGAGTTGTTGGCACACTCGCCTCTCCCTACTAAATTACAAAGAATCCACATACCTACACGAGATATTATAACTCCGCCAATGTTTATGTACATTTGTCCTTATGTTTGTAAACTAACCTTACCTATTCAAAATATGCAGTCTGCACTCAAGTCATATATTACGACTTACTATTTAGACATAAACGTTTATTCTACTATTACTACATTATATTGCATTGCACTATATACAATGCGGTCGTATATTACACAGCTATAGACCATAGTGCCAGCGTACAGAGTATAGTGACTACTACTGATATAGTCTACGCTCCAAGATTAATGGAAACAAAAACTGGAACTAGTCTCTATCTCCTATCCTATGAGCACGGGCTGGGTACATTTCAAGTGAAATATTTCTTTCTGCTATAATAAGGAACGAATTTACCGGGTTCCCTTTTACCCTAACTTCCTACACACACACACACACTCCACACACTCGACTTATAGCTACCAAAATAGAGATAGAGACATCAAAGAGGAAAGAGGAAAAAGAAAACTTCGACTTTCGACGACGGAGATTCCAAATTTATCCTTTGATGCTCTGTGCATCCAGCACTCGACACAATACAAATGCAACAACTACACTCACACATCCAGGACCGCAGGTCCAGATTCAAATCCAGATCCAGCACACTTTATAAATAAAAAAGCATGTGTTGTAACTTGTTATAGGATATTTTATTTTGTATTATTTTGAAATGTTTTTCCAAATTTATAACACAAACACAGTATAGGTAGGTACTCTAAGAAAATTTTTGTAAGAGAGGAATTTTACAGGCGAAAATGTATTTGGTATAAATTCTTTTCTTGGGTGAAAATATAAACAAGTTTTCATATGGATCTCTAAACACACCTTTTTGTTTTGCTATATGATTTAAAAGTTTGAAACCTGGAAGACATATGCTATATTATGAAGACAGGAATTAACAGTAAAAATTGTAATAAGACACATTGCCATTTATCAATTCGTAGAAGGGATTATTACAGATATTTCGACAGGGGTTATAATGTGAAGATGAAGATAGCTAAAAGGCTCAAGTGGAAGTTGGACGAGAGCATTTTTGGTGGAACCATAAATTATCTGTATGGAGTGTATACAGCAAAGCAGTGGAGTGGAGTGTAGAGTTCACTTTTAGTGGACTTGTTTCATCCACCTCTTACATCATGTACATTTATCCAGTAACTTACTTTTTCGGCGACCGACCGCCTCGGCTTCGGCTTCGGCTTCGTTTTACGATGTTATGCTACACGTTACAGTTTTATCAGAAAGAAATACAGCTCTCTCGCAAGTTACTACCTACCTATCATCTGAACTATAAAAACACAGAGGCACTACAAACTACAAGCTGAAGCTGTTGCTGTAATAATAAAACTAAATGGGAGGAGGATACATTATACTTCTTTATATCTTCATTATAATAAAAAGGTGTTTTCTGTCTCATCGCACCAGTATTTTCTTCCAAAACAATATTTACAATGAATTGAAATTGAAGGTGAAGGCTAAGAAGGAAAGGCTCCGGGGCAGACACACAGTACATTACAATACAGGCATGACATACAGAGAAGAGATACAAGTCTGATATCACAGGAGTGCATTCTATAATATTCCACAGTCCTACAGTCCTACAGTACAGGCACATCAGATTAGAATATTAGATATCTCTAGTCCACTAGTCCATATTTCCATTTTTCCATTGTCTTTTCCCTTTATATGAAATGAAATTCATCCACACACAGGAGAACGTGACAGGACTGGTAAGGATTTTTAAGGACGCGTATTTTTACATCGTAATCATAGTCGTACAGTCGTCTTACACATACTGAGACGACGCGCTTTGTGCATAACCACTCACGTTTATTTCCCTTTCCCATTTTTATCTTTATAACCGCAAGGCGGAGGGATTCTATCTCAGAATAACAGACACATAGTATTTTCATACATGAGTACCAATTTAGATTTACTGCCAGGAGAGAGATCAGCAAACAATTTCATAATAATCATGAACCGAGAGGTCTAATTTTGAAGATTAGAGAGTTCTAAATATTTTTCTGGGATTTTCAACACTCATGAAGGATTGGGATTGGGATACTGGGAAAGGACGGCACATGATAGTATGTGTTTCAATTTTGAGATGTCGAACCACAATGTGTGTAATTGAATGAAAGATGGCTGTTAGAATAATACATCTCGCCATCAGGCACACATCCCTGGCCATGTCCATGTCCATACAGACTGGAGACTGGCAGTGGCACTTGCACTCACTGGATCTGAAGGAAGGATGCTGATTAATGAAAAGATACATGGAGAGAGAAAAAATGGTGAAGTTTTGGATTTGGATCTGCTGCTGCTGTTGCTGTTGGATGGGAGCGAGAAATACAGAGAGAGAGAGAGAGACAGAGGGTCAAATTCTGTGACAGAGCTGAGCTGGATCCTGGATCTGGATTTGGATCTGGATCTGGATTTTGGATCTGTAGCTGGATGTGAACGTGGACGTGGACGTACGTGGTGCTGCTGGAGTTTTAGTGGGGACAGTTGAGTTCCGTATTGAGATGGAGAGACAGTTTAGACAGGAGCAATGGCGTTGTGTTGCCAATAGGAGGGAAGGAGTAGACAAGATAAATAATGGTAGTGTAGCATTAAGAGACGAGGAAAAAATTCATGCTATGGCGATGGATAGAAGTAGCGGGATTTAGACAAAGATTGATTATTTCGACAAGCGAAAGCAGAGCAGAGGGGGTTCCAAAAACCAAGACCAAAAGAACCATAGGACCAGACCATCTCACCATCACCACCACCACCATTCAGCATACCATGCCATACCATACCATACAATCATCCCTTCTATTTTCTATTTTCTATCGGCTTCAATTATTACAGTACATAAGCTTACGTGCATACTGCATCCTGGATAGAAATACATATTGATATTATTATGTACACTACAGAGCACTTTACTACACAGAGAGTCGTGTGCAAGGGAGCTGCCATAGACAACACCGCACAACACATCACATCTTTCCCTCCTTCACGCTCCAAGAGAAAACTATTCGGTTTGTTCATCGAGTTCGAATTCGACTTCGACGTCGACTTGGACTTGGACTACGAACGAATCCGTATTAGAATTCAAAATACGAAACAGGGTGGAGTTCTCTCGTCGTGCTGTACAAGTGAGGACGAATGTCCATGTCGCACTTTCCCACTAACGATCCCGTCCCCATGTGTACAGCACTGATATTGTGGTATTTGGTATGGATCTAAGTATATTGATACATGTCTATCCACCCCATCACAATTCGATTTCTATAAACATCTAAATGCATTGCATTATTTGAGAGACCACGGCCGTGGCCATCATACTTTCACTGTTTCTAGAGCAGCATCACTGGTGTGAATGAATATTAGTGAAGCTCCCTTCTCCATAATATAGCATAATAAAAAGTACTAAAAACCGCCCAAGAACCGCAGCGCAGTCCGTATGGCATGTCATGTCGTGTCATAGCATGGGATGTGTGGCTCAGTTTATTAAATTTCCAGCGATTAAAATCCATTTTATATGCACTGTGTATGTATGAGTGGACTGGAGGACTGACGCTGAGGCAGAAATTGATTCAAAATTCGTAATCGAAATCCAATTTGAATACATAATATGCAAAACCTAAAAGTATGATTTATGCTTGACAATCACAATTGAAAGTTATAATGAATATTTCATCTGCATTGTATTATATTTCGTATCATCAAAAAGGTTATATGTATACGCTTGGAATGGTCATGGCCATGGCAATGCTGCTATTATGGGAGAGTTTGAAGATGAGGGAGGGGGGGGGAGGTGGGAGGGAAGAATACTGCAGAATTTCAAAAGTGCGGTAAGTGGTGAACACATTACGTCGGAGGCTATAATAAAGCTCCACAAACTCCAGGTACCACACCAGGACCTCCAATAATTTCGAATTTCTGAATGAAATCTAGGATCAAATTATGAATTTTTTTTTTGAAAATTTAATTCTACAAAATAATATTAATAGGAATTGGAAGTTGGGTGGGATATCTCTAGTAGTAATGTGCTCTTACTGAGCCTGTCTTACGCTACCCACGCAATTGTCGCGGTGCGCGGTAGTGGCAATATAATAAAATAAATATTTTTGTAATGCGCTGTCAACTGTATCTCTACAATAGCATAATAGTGAGTAATACGCTCCTACCATTTGGAAACGTAAATGGATCTGAATGGGAAGGGAAACGACACTGATAATACGTGGCAACTTACACCTTCTCAAATGTGTACATATCAGTACTGATATTTTTTAAAAAACCCATTCCGTTATTATCTATGTTGTGCTCCCTGGGAACAGGCTGTATGTAGCTCCCTTCGCCATCGTGTGATTCGTGACAGTCTATGCATAAAATAGTGCTCGATAAGCATTACCACACCACACCGCACCACACAATCACAATACAATACATGATCCTACACAATAGGATTGCAGGAGATCGAAATCAAATATACATAAGGCTGACTGTACTTTATCTATATATATATACAGCGATAGACAAAAATGTTTCGAAAAAAGACACTGTTTTATCCTACGTACCTACGTCTACTAAACCTCTTACATATTTATTACACTTAAGATCCCTTCCCAAACCCGAACAAAAGCTTGACTATATACTAGGAAATTCACATTCAGCACTCGATTTGAGATTCGATTCTCTCTCGATCTCTCGCTCCGTCTCTACCCATGTGATCTGAGACCTGAGCCTTGGGTCTTGAGTCTTGAGAAGCCTGCCCACTGAGGGAGTAATCCATCCTCATCAGTGAGCGGAATATCCCCATCATATAACACAATGCTCTTCCCATGTCCATGTCCAATGCCGAGGTTCATACTAAACGAAACTGAACACAGACAGAGAGAGAGAGAGATCCACCATTGCAACTCTGCCGCAGAGTTACTCATCAAAAATGAAAAAAGAATAGTTCATAATATTCTAAGGATCCCACGTACATATATATGCTGACAAAAATGTGAACGAAAGGGAGAAAATAATAATAATAATATGAAATCCGACAATTTTTTGGATGATTCGATCCGGTATCGTATGGAGACCCAGCGCTCTCCTGGGTAGACAGAATTGCTACAGCGCCCTTTGAGACTTCCCATATCATTATCTTCAATCGTACATCGTATTTTCCGTTACATAGTACGTAAAAATAAACTAACTACTACAGTAATGTTAATGTCGATGTCAACCGTCTTTCGAAAAGCCTATACGTACAAAACCAACGAAGCAAATTAAAAATCAGTGTAATCCTCAGGTAGGTAGGTACTTCAGATTCAAAATTAGAATTAGAATGAGAATTTCTATTAAAAATTTCTATTTGTCAACAGACATTCTAACGATAAGAATTAGTCACAATTTTTTTTCCTCTTTGAAATAGCAAAATCAAATATGAATTCATAGTTCTAAATTTAATGTAGAAAATGTCAAGAGCCATGCATGCAATTCTGTTCATGAATAAGAAAAGCTTGCTATGAATACACTGTGTTATGCACATAATTTGTAGTCTCGCATTAAGTGTTACATATTAAGTAAAGTAAGTACCTACTTGACTGACGCTACAATACATACTACCTACATACAATCTCATAATTTAAATTCACACTCGCACCCCTTCTAACATGAGCACATGGCAATGGTAATGGTAATGGCAATGGAAGGAACAATACGAAACACATTACTATACAAACAAGTCAAGATAGCATTATACATATGGGCAATTGCTCTCCTCACACAAAACAAAACAGCCCAGTATGCTGAGTACAGAGACGGACACAATAGAAATCTGAGCCTTCAACTTCAATATAGAAACTTACATTGAAGATTTTGCTCGTGCTTAACTCATACAAACCCAAGTAAGACGAAAATGAAAAGGAAGACGACGAGGAACCATAGGCAAAGAGACGAAGGAGACGTGCATGTAAAATGTACATAAAGTGATAATAAATAAATTCAGAATTTCATGCAGACTTCTCTCTCTCTCTCTCTCTCTCTCTCTCCTTTCCATACAAGTGTAGAATGCGTGTGCGAGTGAAGCTCTGAAAATATTATAAATGCATGCAATACCGGCACTGGCACTGGCACTGACACTGGCTCTGGCTCTTGCAGATTCGTATGCTATTAGTATGCACATAGATATGGTGTCATGGATATCAGTATAACGGAAAGCATTTTAACAGCATCTCGATCTCATTTTCAATCTCCTTATAGGTACGTGTGACTGGCTCCAACTATACCTTATACATGTCATAAGTATATCCCAGACCATATTCAAATTCCATAATGAATTTCGAATTCTAAGCATAATACAGATTGCTTGTGGTAGTGGTGATGTTGAGTAGGTGAATGCGTGGATGAGGATTGGAAAATATATAGAATACAGATTCAGATAGCCGTGCAAGATACGACATTTATATAAGCAATCCGATCCATGACAACAACACAAACAGCTACAACACAATGCAATGTAATGTAATGCAGTGTAGTCGTATATACTCGAATAATGCATGTAAACAGTATACCTACACGAGAAGGTAAGTGTACTACTTAAGAAATTGAAATTGAATTTACATTTACATACAATGGGAATGGTGTAGTTGTTGAAACGAAAAGGATGTATAAGGACAGGGACGGGACAAGCGCTGGGTTTTGAGTGGAGAGGAGACTCCGTTAACGTATATTGAATTAAATTTGAAAATTAATTAAAAGCTCCGTCAGGCTATAATGCTATTGGAAGGGAGCTACACAGCAAAACTGAATGCAACCATTCAACTATAAATACGTGAATGGCCTATATGGCCTATGGTCCTGGTCGTACTCGTGTTGGTGTGTGTGCGTTTGCATGCAAAAGCTGACGCTGATTGTGTCTCGTTCTGAATTTGCATCGTTTTATATATACCTCCAACTCCAGCGTCTATTTGTATCCTTGTGTGTGTGTGTGTGTGTGTAGCCCACTGCCAACGTTCCCATGTGCAGATATTTATGAACAGAGATCCATTCTAGAAACTGAATTCGAATTCCCACTGTAAATTTCCGTTTACTATATGAACACGAAAAGTGGGAGAGGAGTTGAGACGTGCATATCTGTCGCAGAGTGGCTATAGGTGTTAATTTAACACGTTCCCATAAATAAAAGATATCAACTACCTATACTACCTACTGCCTACCTTTATGTATATATCTGCAGGATATGTATAGGCACTGCATTTCCCATTTAAATCTATCCACTGTAAACGTAAGCTACACAACATAACATATTAGCTACCATTGCTTTTGTTATTTTTGCTATTCACCACTGATGAAACAGAAACAGACATAGTATATATACAACAAGCCTCACAAGTCTACAGTCTACAGTCTACAGTACATAAGGTGTGTCTAATACATTTATATTTCTGATGGAATTTCCTTTATTCTCTCATCCAATTCTGCTCTGAAAATCTATTTCATTCCCCGTCCTCCTCCGTTGTTCCTTCCTTCCGTCTCCGTGTGCTACGTTTTGCTGTTGGCATGACCGTCGCAGGCAGTCCTCCCACGTAATGCATCATGCATCCAGAGATCCAAATCCAAATCCGCGGAAAACATGCAAAACTAAAAACGTATAATATGTAGTAGTGAAGGGAGCGGGAAACATAGAGATATCTGTAGAATTGCATTTTAAATTGAAGCGCTATAGTTGTATCCCTAATCGTAGCCGCCTTATAACCGTAGCCGTAACCGTAGCCGTAGCCGTAAACTCAAAACCGTCAAAGTGAAATCCGTATCCATTCTCTGATTCTGATATTTTCGTGTTGGTTGGCTTCCCTTTTTTTTGAATATAGGTTCTTGGCAACTTCCACACTCCCACGAAATAAATGGAATCAAGCTGAAATGAGAGCTTCGCTGTCTGTTCGTACGTGTGTCTGGCTGGATTTCTGGATGTGCATGTGGAGAGTGAAGATGAGGCAAACTTTAGGGAGAAGAGAGACTGAGATGGAATGGAAGTCAGGAGAAAGAAAAAGAATAGAGGGAAGAAGAAGAAGGAGACGGGAAGGAAGAGGGATACGACGGCAAAAACGAGTCCGGGAAAGAACGGTTTTAGAGAGATACTATATAAGACTAACCGAGACCGAGGCCGAAGCCGAAGCCGAAGCCGAGACGGGGACGCGACGAGATGTGATGCAATGTCGGGAGCTACAGCAACTCGTCACCGAAAGAAAGCCAGTCTAATATTTTATATGCCTCTAATTCTAATAAAACTGTAGAATGTGTAGTAGGAGTATAGAAAACTAGGAAAAGGAATCTTCCCTATGGCTCTGTGCAGTGTCCTATTAGGACAGGAAGAGATTCTATATCATAAAGATGCTATATCCATATATCGTCTGTGAAGAACCAAAATGACCCATATCCAATTTTAGCTAGAATCAAAGCGAGCTATGTAAAAAAAACACCAAATTAGATAAGTATGTAAAATTTTCAGCACTAGTTTTTAAGAATTGAAAAAACGGTCTATTTACAGGTTTTTGAAAAGTTTAAATTGTTCTATTTACATGTTTTTGAAAAGTTTAAATTGTTCTATTTACACGTTTTTGAAAAGTATAAACTGTTATATTTACTTGTTTTAAAAAAATACAAAATGCACTATTTTCAAGGTTTTATGATTTTAATTATTTTGTAGATATTGCATTTTGGATTTAACTAAAACTGGATATGGGTCATTTTGGTTCTTCACAGACGATATGTAAATATATAGATGTGTAGCTTTTGCCCATTGCATTTACTCCTAATGTGGAGTGGAGACGTTCTGGAGCTCTGCTGCTGGATTCTAGATTCTACAGTGAGGATGGACAGAATATCAGTTGGGATGAAATGGATTGCATACTAAATTGAAGAGCGCCGTCGCCATTCTCCAGAGCAATAAATCTGTCAATCTATCAAGCCAAACTTGAAAATATATTCAACCCAAGGGAAAAGATTGTCATGCAATGCTCCAGTCTGATCCATGGATTGAAGTGAGTCGTGCTAAATATGAGATACGTGAAATCTTATCTTCTCCTCCTCCTCTTTCCTTTCCTTTCTTTCTAATAAGACTCCAAAAAAAGTAGAAAAGCCATAACTAAACTCGAAACCAACTCTCGGGATTACCCTTATAGTCCTTAGTCCTTGTCGCTCAATTAGATTGGATTTGGATTGCCACTTCGTCGACTTCGACTTCTCGACTAGTGCGCCTCATAATGGAGTTGGTTTGAGTCGGAAACCCAAATGTGTTTCGACATCGACATCGACATTGACATCGTCATCCTCAGATGCTCGCTCATATTTGTTGGCAATTCTCCGATATAAAAATAATCATGGAAAATTACTTTCGTTTAATATTGGTATATATTGTGGACACGACATTACCTACTTACTAACCATATTATATAATTCAAAATAAAATACTCAAATATATAATATCTGAATTCTACATTGAAATAAACTAATACATAATAATAAAAATAATTGGAAACCACACAAAGGCTCAAAAAATCAACAAACTTTTTTTCACATTAAAAAAAATAGTTTTCAACTCAAAAAAAAAAATTAATGGCGTGAGGAAAATTGCGGCCTGGCCTTGTAGTTAAAATCTAAATAAGTAAATAAGATTACGATTACATACGTTTACGTTTAGGTTTAGGACGACGGAATGATTATGGTAGGAAAGAACTGAGAATTTCCAATGTGCGCTATACAATGTTCCTATGTAGTAGATACTCTATTATGAAGGAGCACACACACACATACGCAGGTCTATATAGTTTGACTGTACATGTTATTTGCTCTTAATCTTTTATACTCTCCACATTTGCATAAATTCCCCAAACCAAAAACCAAACCAAACCACTTCAAGGGTAAAACATATTTTTTCATGCATCACTGAACTGGCGTAGTTTAGATTGTTTGAAGAAAGAAAGAAAAAAAATACTCAACTGATATCTTGTGGGTTCAAAGAATGAGACGCCGTATCAGGATCAAGAAAATTTCCTTCTATTAGTATTCCCTTTATATTATACTTGTGAGTACTTATGTGTATATTTTGGACACATAGAAAATTTACAGTGGCTTTCATTCCTGTGTAGGTTACATATAGAGCATTACAACATATTATATTATATATAGGAATAGATCACATATCGTATCGCATAGTAGTTTCAAAGGCATTATATATTATATCCAATGGAGAATGCAACAGCTACTGAACTCATTAATTCTAAGCGTTCCTTTCTTGAAAAAACATGAAGCGTAGGGAATTATGGTTTTCCACGATACGAATGACACAAATATGGATTCTTGTGATAGGAACTTGCTCGGGGGAACTGCTACCACCGCCACAATAGGAACTGCAACAGAATTTTTCTATACAGTAGATACTACATCCTTTCATGGACATGGCCACGGCCACAGTATGGATGATTGAAACTAGAAACGGGTACTGCCACCGCCACCACCACCAACTCATGATATGAACTTATCGGTGCGGTGGAGTAGTAATAGTGATACTAACAATAAGTGGGCATATCTGTACAGTATCATAGTACAAAGTACAAGCAAATTCAAAGTCACTCCTCTGGAGTCTGGAGCATATTGGGGAGTTGTGTTCAACATGTACAATGTGGCCATATGAGGAAAACAAGAAGAAGAATGCACTTCCCATGTGTGTGTGTGTGTGTGTGTGTGTGTGTGTGTGGAATCTCCCAGTAGTCCTCTGTCTATCTCTCAGACCATCCTACATAGTTATATGTATCTGCTCCCGCGGTCCCGACTGCGACTCCGACTCCGACCCCGGTCTACATTAGGGAGCTACATAGAGAGCGGATATTATTTATAGGATGGCAAGAGTTAAGTATGACTGTAGTGATAACAAGGCGACAAAGCATATCTGCACGTAGTTATTTATTGCCAGCCAAGTAAATCGCTCTCATCCTCTAAAAGCTCAAGAAAAGGAGCCGAGAGAGGAAAGGAAACTACCTATTACAATGTATTAAGTCTACTCAGAGTTCACAGTATACTACTGCAGTCCTTCCTGAAACTGAAACAGATTCAAATTCGAAAATTCGAATTTCCCAATTGGAGAACATGGAGGCAGGAGCCGGGGCCGGAAGACAGAGAACATCTTCTACTTGAAAACTTAAACTACTCAAACACGGAGTTGTACTTTCCAGAAATTTAGGATCCGTGCCGGTGCCAATGCCGGTGCCACGAAGACGAATAAGAGTGAGGAGTACTCTGATTCTGATTAGGTATTGGGAGGCCCTATGGGTAACGAAGGCACCGGTGTTGTTTGTGCATATCATAGGTAGGTAGGTGTAGGTACGTATGACATATGGCTCGACTTTGTGAGTAGGATATGTGGCTGTGCGATGGAGAAGTGTGCCGAGCTCATTGCTATATTATGCAGAGGAGCCAGGGTCTAAAGTTCTAAAGGAATTCATTAGCACCTAAATTTAGAGAATATTCACATGTCATAGGCAGGAACCGAATGACAAGGAAACATTTTACTTTGCCAAGATAAATGGCTCTAGTTGTAGTTGTACTTGTGGAGCATAATCTGTATTCTGTATGGGCATAGGGCTGCTTAGATAGGCAGCTGTTATATTGTGTAGACTACACTTAGGCTAGGGTGTTTTTGAAGAAGCAATACCATGCTTTTGAAGTATTGCTTTACCACATGTGATTTAGTTGGTTTGGGAATGCTGGCTTTAAAACGTTTAAATAAGGGAATTACCGCCTTTTTTTATATTCAAAATTGTTTTACCTGGATTTTTTTGAAAAGTTAAAAGTTGTTAGTTTCCAGTTATAATTTCTTGAATTTCAAGTCTACGTTTTTGAAAAGCAAAACATTTTGTAAACTATGCTCCAATTAAAATTTTTAAAAGTACCTACAGCATGAAATGCTTTATTTAGTAGTACTTTTTTAAAATTTTTCAACCACAATATTGCTATAGAACCCAAAACGTAGACAAACACTGTGTTCTAAAAAAATTTTTAAGCGTGCACCTAGCTGCTGTATTACATCTTCAACTCCTATATACTAGTAAGTCTATAATCGGTATGATGATCTCCTAGAAAGAAGATACATAAAGAGTGAGTGTCTTTATAGACTAAAAGTAGACTGAGAATAATGTGTATGACCCTGAACTTCTGGCATATTATTCCTTATTATAAATTTAATTTAATTCAAAGTTGAGCACATACTATTTATTATATACCATTATTAAAAAAAATTAAAAATTAGTTATAGAAACAGGAACTATGGCTACGATTAAAAATTAAAATTAAATTACCACACCAACACCAACACCAACCACCAAGAAAAAAAAGAATTTAATATAAAAAAATATATAAGCTCTGTGATTCGACTAAGCGAAGGGGTGAAAGCATCTGTGATTCTGTGTCCGTGGGTGTGGAACAAAACAAGGAAAAGTACAAGAGAGTAGAGAGAGAGAGACAAGAACGAAGGAAGAGTTGAATTGTGAATTGAATTTATCGTAAAATTCGTAAATTCGTAAAATACCATACATAAGTAGCATAACATTGGAAATTGAATTTAAAGAGGATGTTTGGTGAATGACTGCACTTTTTTTTATATGGGCGATCCTCATCTCCCTCTACATCTATATACAGTCAAAGGCTGTCTGTGTGCATCTGTACAGTCTACATGGAGTCTGTACATACGCATAGTTTACACATGGCATTAAAGTCTTTTGTTATAGGAGCCAGGGAGATATGTACTGTGAGTAGATAAAAGCCCCAGAGTGAAGTGCTAGTATGAAATAATGGTTTTAAATGAAATTCTACTGGATCACAGAGTAAAATTTATGACCCTTTGAGTATTATGGGGCTTCTCTCTCTCTCTCTGACTCTGACTCAACCGCCTCGTTCGTATATATATTTCGCTTTTCACTCTCAACTCCGATGAACAAACCCACGACCAACGACGACGACTACGACGACGACGACGTATAGAGCCTCACATAACCAAACCAAACCAAACAACTAACAACCCTCAACAACATTTACACTGTTGTCTATGTATCATCTGAATCATCCCATGGCAGCAGCAGCAGCACCCAAATGCTCACACTCGATCTCTTAACTGTTAAAATCTATAACGTGTCACTATGTATGAACCCATGCTGTCTATATACACTATGTACCCTATCCTAGAAATAGATAGAAATATTTCTTCACATTTGAAACAATAACAATTATATTGTATTTAGGTGCTCAACGTTTTAATTATTTCGTTCTTTTTCTTTCTTTTTTCCCCCTCTACAGAATATCATATCATCATCTGTGTACATCTTAGGAGGATCCAAAACTTTCACATTCTACATTCTACCCGTCGTTTGAGAACTACCGTTGGTCGGGAAGTCGGGACCGTCCCCGTCATCGTCACAACTCTCCACGGCAACGGCAACGGCAACTGCCACAAATGCTCTCCTCCGTCCGACTTAAGAGTTTGTTCATGTGCCAACGTGAAAGGCGAGCGTGAAGGGAAGAAGAAGGAAACAACACAATCTTCCTCTTTGACACGGGCACAATTTATGGATATTTCAACTTGAAGGGAAACCCTAAGAAGACGCAACTGGGGAACAAAAACTTTGTTGGCTGAGGCTATATCATAGATAGAGGATTGGATGATGAGGATATTGCGGATATAGCATTAAAAATACCAAAAAGTACCTAGGTAAAGTCTAATTACATACATACAGACAGATACATCTATATTTTTGTACTTTGTGGATACTTGAATTTTTTTAAGGATTTAATTTACTTACAAATTACTATACATTTGAAATGACTTTTTTTATGTATACAGTTTTACGTTGAAAAATTCCAGCAGTGCCCATGCCCCAGCTCCATAGCTAAACTAAACGGAGAGAGTAATTAAAAAAGTTCAAGTGGAATTGAAGACCACCAAGAGTAGAGTAGAAGTTACATGTCATAAGAGCAAGAAGTGATATGTGCCATGCCATGTGCAGCATCATCCCATAGTCATAGAGAGAAATCTGATTTCTTTATTAAGTTTTAAACGTCTCTCAAAAAAAGTAAAAACAAGTTAGATATACTACGTAGTATGAAAGGATTCAGACTCGACCAGTGTGTGTAACTGTACATAGTTTTGAGTCTTGAGTCACACAGTACACTAAAAAAATGGCCACCACCACAAGAAAGATTAGAAGAAAAAAACTCAATAATAATATCTCATAAACAAGTTTTGTCGGTGTTGGTGCTTTCGTCGAGGGCGTGACCTAAGCTCACTACCTCTGATCCTCATCCTCCGTCTCTCGTGTACTACAAACAATCTAATGTTCGAAACAAGGCAAAGAAATTACCTCAAAGGAGCCTACAACAGATATCTTCCCTCTCCTACTTCTTGTAATCTACGTAGTACTCTCCAACTTTATAGTGAGTAAGTCGTTTGTAAAAGTGTGAAATAAAAAGGACAGGAAAAAAAAATAACAAGGTGAACAATTTAAATGGAATATCTGTACAGAGTGCTAACACTAATAAATTATATATTTCATCTACTCTGCTTTTTATTCATGTTTGTATTTGCCCTGGTACTGGTACTGGTGCTGGTACTGGTCTGTGTACAGATTTAATATCCTTCATAATATTATGGACCTACATCCTACGTAGTTTAACTTTTATAATAATTCGCCACTCGTAAATCGTCATTCGCTTTTGTAGGTACACAGAGGCTGATATTTGCAATACTATAGTAGAGTAGTATAGCATATATCCCATTGCGTCCCGCGCTTGTATCTATACTTAATTTAGTAATATACTATGCAAAAGCATGTGGTTTGGTTCTGGTTTTTGTTTTGGACTTTTTGAGGTTTGTCCTGTTTACTTCAAATCAAACAGTGGAACACTACTACTGTGTACGGTACGACGGATACAATATGCAAAATCAAATCTATGTAATCCTTCAATATTGCAAGGTAGTGGTGCATGCTAGATTAGTTTTACAAATTTAAATGGCGGTATATAGTAGGTATGTAGTAGGTGAGGTAGCTTGTGTTGTACAGTATATAAATTGAGTGAGTAGTGGTCGTAGACAGATTTCACCTAGTATATCTAATATCTGTGCAGACGGTAGACAAGTGCTACGACGTGATCTTTACCCAAGATTTGGTGGTTTGCACGTGATTTTCTCTTTATCTCAATCCGACTACCTATTAGCTGAATCACCTGCCGTCGTTCTGAGTAATCACACACATTTATGCTGGCCTTTTCGTGGAAGGGTATCAGTAAGAAAATTTGTTCAAATTATGCAGTTTGCTCCATCCTGTATGTACCTACCTATGTAGGTATGGCTTGTGAGTTTGGTTATGCTTATGAATTCAGCCCTATAGAAGTCTGTAACAGTGCTATAGGCGAGTGCGAGTAAAGAATATTGGACGTGTATTAAGTAACCACACAACTAATCCTAAACAGTGAGCGGTGAACAGCATGGATTGACTGCGTAGATAGTTATGTAGATAGTAGATCGTATACATATTATTGTAGAGTCCTGACTGTGTGATGTAACAAGTGCATAAATATTATGGCTTGCATTTTGAATTCTTATCTTTTCTATGATTCATGTTCATGTGTATGTAAATAAGGAGTAGGTACGTAGTAGTGGGGAAACGTGACATGTTTAGTTACCTAGGTAGGTATAGGTACTATAGGTACAAGTTGAACATGCGTTGTTGAATTGCCAATATTTTCTTCCTTCGCCATTTATATCCCATTGACAGTTTCGTACATGTAGTGGACTGAACATTATACTGTACAGTAAAAAGGACGTATATAAACCTGTATAGACTATAATATATACTACGTCTGTATTTTAGTTTTCGTTTTGGTATTTAAATTTTTTGAATTGTATCCAAAATCCAGTGAACTCCCATGTACCCATCAACCCATCCCAATCTCAATTCATATTCCATCCAATCCAAACCCAACACATATTGTAGTACATAATAATTTCCCTCCTTGAATCAGCTGTATCTGAGTCTTCAATCTGTAAGCCTTAGTTTTCTACTTGTAATGTTTTATATTCACATTCAAAGCTATATAGCTATTTAAATTGAAAAATGTATGTCAAATCAAATGAGCAGTGTTGTTACTTATATTGTGAAAATCTACATACTTGAATTTGCAACTTTGAAGATGAAATTTTTTAACTTGTTCAATTTAATAATTATTTGTTGGGAATATTTTTAAGAAAATTGTATATTTAATATTAGATATTAAGTATTACGTATTATTCTGTACTGATAGCCTTTTAGTTGTAGAAGGAAATAAAAATTGTTTTAAAATTTTACACGGGATTAAATTGTGATCGTCACTCGAGCTTAGCATCCACATAAGCTCCCTGACGTTGTAGTATTATTCCCTTGTGAGTACAAGCAAATGCATAGCAGAACCAGAACCCGGCTCAGTACCAGTACCAGTACCAGTACCAGGACCAGACTAACTCAGGCTCAGCTATTTGAGTTATCCAAGCGTATAACTCTGTGTCTGTGTACGTGAAAAAATATTATTTAACGCTAGCTTTTCCTCTCCCCACCAGCTTTAAAATGTAAAGCTGGAGTGAGATAAGTTGGAGGCGTGTCCTTGTGGGAAGGAAAGCAAATACAAATATTTTTTGAGATTCAATTAACTTCAAAATAATAGTGTACTACTACATACAAATGAAATATCTCATATTATGTAATGTGGAATCAATTTGTGAAGCTTGTCTTTCTTACACTGCCAAATTATGTCCCACGTTATACAAACTACAAAGATATTCGGGCAAACATTACTACCTACCTACTTTTACACATTTACTGTCCTATGGGACCGGGGCCGGGGCCGGGACCGGTGCCGGTACTGGTATTTTAATTAAAATTAATTCCCTTTCTACGAAATTCAATTGTAAAACAAAATACGTCGGCATGTGTGTGTAATTATAGTAGAGGTAGGTACTATCCAGACTGTTGTATTAGTGAATGTAACAGAAGCAGAAAATGATTTTTTTTAATAATGAATTTTATATTTGTACTAAAAGAAACAGCTGGGAATTTAGAAGGTATGTAGACTTACCAACATGGAATGAATTTGACTCAAAATTATATTTGATTAAGTTTTTAATTTAAATGCAAATTACTAAAAATTATCGCATTTTCGTATTTTCAAAAATGTAATAAGTAGCAATTTTGATTTTTGTGGATGATAAGACTATATACATTTTTATATCTGTAATTACGGGGCTCCCTCTCTCTCGAGATTGTAATATTGATATATTGATTTGAAAATGAAAATAATTTTGACATTTATCAAACTATATAGATAATTTGTAATCGACGTTTTGTACCCTTAACATAATGTAACTGGTAGACTGGTGGCTCATATAAGCTTACAACTATTATTACATCATACTTTTTATCAGTCCTTGTACCTTTGCGGCTGTACAAAAGAAATACAGTGGTAATTTCACGAGAGGTATAAGTCTATAGTATGTTCTGTGTACACATAATATACTGTAATTTTCTAATTTATTTACCTTTCCCTTAAGGTATAGGTATGGTAGCAATACAATGTAACTATTTTATACTTTACCTCATCTAAAAATTTAATTTAATTAAATTACTCTCACAGCTTCACTTTCAGTCACAGCCAATGGTTAGATTAAGCACACAGCGTGGAGACGCTTGGCTTAGAGGTAAAAACAAAAACCCGACCAAGACCACGACCACCTACAGATACCAAAGCAAGATAGCATTTTTTTATGTGATTTTGATATCCGTCGTTTTTATATGTATTTTGTATGTAGATACATCTGTTCCGTTTTTTTCTGGTAGTCTTAAATTTTTTTGAATTAATATAGTTAATACACTGTCTCATATTTTAGTATATTATAACCCGTCAAGTGGTTTTCAATGTAATCAAAAAAGAGCGTGCTTCTCACGTATGAAACGGTCGGCAAAGTGGATTTATCTTGTAGTATGTAATGGCAATGGCCACAGGTACAGAGCATCATATAATCCACTTCTATTCTATGCACGATGTACGTGTGACGTGATACTATCAAACACAAGATAAATATGAGGCTATGAATTAGCACTGCTTCTTGTTTTTCCGCGGCAATAAAACTGTTACCATGAACTTTAAGGATGTTAAATCGTTAATTAATTTTCTTCATATTACCAGTACCAGTCCAGTCCATTTACACACACGCAGAGACACGGACCACATCACGAAATATGCAAAGAAAAAACAAAATAAAACGTAAAACACAGCAAGGCATTCATTATTGTAAAAACCGCGCATTTTAAACAGATACATCAAATAAAAACATAAAATACAATCCATTTATAAAATTTCGTTTTTTTTCTGGGCTGCTATATTGACATGAAATTATTTCAAGACGGATACAACACGTGACTTGATCTATTTTTGTGGATTTAAAAAACTGCATAGAAACTGTACAGTCAACAACAGAGTACATACACTAGCGTTTTAGTTATAGCGCAACCCGATTATATGATAGTGATCGTGATCTCATACGTTCATGGCAGATTTGACGAAAGCAGAAAATCCACACACACACAAAAATACTTTTTTGAAATCTACGGAACAATAATAATATTACTGATATACCTATGTAGCTCTATTTCTACACACCAATGTTATTTTTCTCAGTCTCAAAAAAATACGTCCAAATGCACTTATCCTTACAAGTCAGATCAGTGAGACAAAAAGGTAAGAGGGAAAAAATGTATTAGAGTCCAAGTCAAAGCCCAAGCCAATGCGAGCGGAGCTTAAGGAAGAAACGAAGCCAGGCCAGGCCAGGGCAGGAGTAAGAATCAGAAGCTTAAAAAGAAAAAGAAACCTCTGGAAAAAAATAAAATCCATAGGCTACTTTTGTATATTCACTATATGTATTGCAGCTCTGCACTCTATATAAAAATACTGCCACCACGGCCTATGTACATAGCTGTAGACCCTATAGAGTGTATTGAAGTAGCAGCAAAGTAAAAGAGCTGTGGGATGTCCCCTTTTTCCCCCTCTCGTATCAGTACATGACCAGTGAAGACAAGAAAGACGACATGAGAAAATGAAGAAGGTCGCAAATAGAGCGGATCTCATCTCCAGCATACAAAAGCAAAAAAACTTCATCTCACCGACTACCGAAGCCGAGGCCGAAGCCGAAGTCGAGGCCGAGACCAACCATCATACCGATACCACACTCTAGCATATACATATTACAGTTGTAGATACATACGATCATCTACACTCAATGCATTCAATCTGACTTGTAACACGTACCTAATGCACTTCACTTGAATGAAACGAGACGGACTTGTGAAAAGATCCGCTCCTCATCCTCCTCATCTCCCCATCTTCTACATTCTACGACAGTATAACAGTAGCTCATCTGCCCTTCTTAAGAATTGTTCTTTTTTTTGTTACTAAAGTAACAGCAGCGAAATACACTTAGGTCCGTACATAGTCTAGATGTTACATTCTAAAAAAAGTTTTACTCAATTTCCATATACAATCCAATACCCCATCCAAATCTATGTAAATCCAGATCCAAATGCTATAGACTTGTAAGCTATAGACAGCCCACATATTACAAGTATGGATATGGATTTAGATAGCTTCTTTAAATCATTTTAGAAGCGTGAAAAGATGGCATTTGACGAGAGACGGAGAGCGACCACAACTACAACTACAACTACAAAAGCAACACTGAGCCGATCCCGATGCCGATGCCGACACCGATGCCGACACCGCACCGAGGCATGTACAAAATATACATGGATGATTCATGCCTTCAAATCAGGACAGTGTAATCTAATAAAAATTTCGACTACATAAATATTTCAGCCCTGTAAGTAGGGAGGAGCAGTACATAAACTGAATCCGAGACTCTACCAAATCCAAATTCGAAAAGCAACCCATCCTACAATATATCCTTTTTATTTCATATCTATATGCGTTGTCTCGTATAGATGGATTGGATGGATGGACGTCTCAAGCCTTCACAAAATATTGTACAATACCCATGCCTTATAATTCAGCGGGCATATCACACCATATCACACGTCTACTGATACAGGAAAGATTTTGAGTGTATTTTTGTTTTTTATACGATCACTTCCTTCGCTTACTACTGACTACTGATATTGCGTATCTCTACAGAAATCTGATTCTACATTCTACAGTATTACATTCTATGAAGTGAAAATTTATATTGTTGTGAAATATCAGGAGGCAGCATAATATGGTGTTAGTTCTATATAAGTGACTACTGATATAAAGGCAAGAGGTTGGTCACATATATATAGCTGTAGTTCTTCATGATTGCAATGGTCTGATTCAAAGACGGAAAGGAAGGGAAATGCATCTCCCATGTGGTGAACCAATAGCATTATAGGTAGAGAGAGAGAGACTGATAGTTATATGAATTGAAGCATGTGTGTATGTGTTCGCTCCGAAAGAGAGAGAGAGAGAGAGAGAGAGAAACTCCCTCGTTTTCCTCCGCTTAATAAAGAAAAGCAGGGCTTTTGTTATTCTTTTGTAGATGTATCCTAGGAGTTGGTGGGACGCGAATAATCTGACAGCCAGAAGTGAATTATAGCTCTATGAGACGGAGACGGGAGAAGAGAGAAGTGAAGTGAAGAAGAGGAAAAAGGAAAGAGAGAGAGAGAGGAAATTCGGAAGCCTACGAAACCAAACCAACGAACCAACTAAAACGCAACCAAGAAACTAGAGAGAGGGAGACAACCAAAGTCAGGAGCGTACAGAACGAGAAGGAGAACGAGTGGAGAGACAGAGCACAAAACTGACTGACAAAGAGGAGGAAGAAAAAAAAATGGATCTAGTTTTCCGATTTTCGCATCGTAGCCGTCTCCGTCTCTTACATAACAAACGCAAACATAGGTATACATACTTACGGAAACGGGAACGGCGGAGCGATATGTTGCAATACTCTCTCTCTCTCTCACAATCCAATATCTGACTGGGAGTCTGAGGGGGAAAGCAAAATGCCCTTTAGGTTCTCTCAAACTCACAGTCAGTCTTTCTTTTAGTCCTATACACACAACTGCTATGGCTGTAACGGTACCGGTATCGGTTAATCGGTAAGAGCAGTATAGGGGCATAGCTACAAATCCGCATGTACATACAACTTTACGTGAAATACAAAACTTGAAAAGATTTTTCCAACTTGAACTTTGTATTCAGCCAAAACAGTGAACCATGCTTTTATTTATTTTGTCAGGAAAACCCAAATCTGCCACTTCCATTCCAAGATTTTACTTATTTACTACGTATAGTTTTACATTTTACAGTATACATATTGGTAGAAATAAAAATTCGGAATTATTCAAACCACCGCCGCATCAACTAATAAGTCATTAGGAGAGTACTGATAAAACTATAAGTAGTACGCAAGTTTCTATGCAAAGATTTCAAATTGTCAAATATTTCGCTGTAAAAATTAAAATAAAAAAAGTTAGGAAAAATGAGTATAATACTAAAGAAATATCATCCTATATACTATCCTAATATGAAACCATCTCACTATATGTAACGTACATGGCACGGTACGGTACACAAGCGAAAAAAAAATGAAAGTCAAAGTGACAGGCAAATAGTGGAACTGGAAGAGAAGTGGAAAGAGTCGAGATGGGACCTTCCTTCCATGAGACTTGGAGGATGACGATGACGCGGACGAAAACGACAAACTGTCCAGGGTATTGTCATGGGAAAAAATTGGATTTGCCCAAAAATTTTAGTCCTTTAATAAGGAAGTGTCTATCGGTATGTATGTTGCTGTCGCTGTCTGAAGTTCTCGAGTCAGTATTCTGCCACATGCTGCACATACAGATATCTACAGATTTCTGGAGCTGGAGCTGGAACTGGAACTGGGACTGGGACTGGAGTTGGAGTTGGACTGAATTGGGAAAGAAAGGCAGGCAGGGAAACTGCTGCTGGCTTTTGCTTGTACAGCACAGGAACCGCCTCTATCACGTCTCACGTCATGTCAAAATTCGGATAGAAAATAATTGGAAAATCCCATTTATCCATCCGTGGTAGACAGGCGGAGGAACGGAAGACAACTACGAGACTTGACTTGTACATATACTTACACATATAGTCACACTCTGTCTACTACTCCTGTCTCCTGGCTCTACATACATATATGACATGTACCACTCCGTAGTCCGTACAATACTTTTAGGATATGTCCTTTTATAGAACTGTGAATGTAGACATGTAGGGAGGCAGGTTGAGTTCCATCCTATACTACTGATTTCACAGCTCCTGTACATGCCCATCTAAGTCAGTTTTTAGCTTATAGCTTAGTCTTTCATAGTTTCAGACTTTGAGAGAGTCTCACAGTGCTCGTGCCCCACAGTGCATGGTTCTCTGAACTTTCTGCCTCACACACATATACAGACAGATCAGAGAGTGGATACATAATGTGAGGAGTATGAATACGAATCCGAGTATAGGACTGACAGCGCTGTGGAGTTGGCTTTAGCTTTGACGTTGGAGGTAGGACCAGACCAGAACCAGAACCAGAACCAAAACCAGGATGAGCTGTGTAGTTATAGTAGTCGACGTCGTACTTTTAGCCGTAGCCAGACACGTAGATGGTATAGTAGGGAGGCATATTTGTATAGAAGAATACAAGGGGAGATATATATATATATGTTTTTCGAGGTATGGCAGTGGCAGTAGTGCACAAACTACAACTTCAACTATCGATCGATCCACTGGCTGAGCATAAATTTTCCTATTTGAATTGTGAGGGGATGAGCAGTGAAGTCTCTGATGCGAAAGAATAAGCAAACCAGAAAAAACGGAAGAGAAGAGAGCAACTAAAGCAATTGGAGAGAGAGAGAGAGGGCAAACCGTGTACACATCCTACACACTCCACACACTGCTAAACAAAACTACACGATTATCTCTCTCTCAGTCGAACTCGAAGCCCGATCAAAATTAAACGGCCCTTTTTTTTTCTTTCTTGTGCGTGTTGGGATTTTATTCAAATATCAGTATCAGTATATCTGCTGTATAGTAACTATACTATAGCCTACACCTTCCTACAGTATTCCTATAGTCATATTAATAGAAAGCAGAAACACCATTTTTTTTGGGGGGATTGTTCTCTACTTTTGTATATACACGTATAAGATATGCATGGGTAGATAGACTTCGACATCGACATCGACATGGAAATCGACATGGATGGTCGGGAGGTCTGTTCTGTTGTGTGTCGCACTGTCCGTAAAAGATTTTTTAACACGGACGGGAACGAACTCAATGATTATAGAGCATGGATTATAGGAGTATGGATGATTTTGAGAGCAGAGTTTCAACAATGTGCTGCTTTGATAGTTGGTATAGTAGTAGCGTCATCATCAACTGAATCTGAATACAGAGTCATGTCATACTATGTAGGTAGGGAGGAATTCACAGAATTCACATACATTAACACTGCCAACTATAGAAAAAACATAGAAGCTGACGTAATCTTGAATGGTTCTCCAAACTCCAATGTTTTTGAGCTATATCATCCTCCACATGATCCTGATCATATCATGATCACGGCTATAGGAGAATAGTACAAAGTACACACACAGGACTCGGAAATCAGTGGGGTGTATAAAAACCAATGATTCACTTCCCTTTCCATGTTTCAATCACAGTCGTTCTCGTCGTCCTCGTCGTCAATTTCCCTACATGAATGTATTTTGAGTGTATTTCTGGTTTTGATTTTAGTTCTACAGAAGCAACATGGAATACAAAATCTGAAGTTGAACTTGAAAAACAAATTGATTACATAGAGACGCTTACGATTACGATTAAACAGACAACGGCAATGAGAGCTATAGGCCAGAAGGATTCGCGCAGAGCGTTTCCCGCTATGTAAATATCTGTAAAAGTATCAGCTGTACTAATGTTCTTTTACGTATAGTGTATTTGACTTTGTCTTCCTTTTCCGATTACATTATTTCTATAAAGTGAATTTTCTACTACGATAGACTACATTTGCTTTTGTAGCAAGGGGGAAGTCTATACCTATATGTGATGTAATAAAGTACTAACAATATAAGTTCAGATGTACACAAAAAAATATCGTAGGCGGTGGGAAAAGTATCGTAGTTTTTCTGATAAATTATATTGTATTTAAGGTTGAAGATTAATTCCATCCATTGCGCAATGCCGATTACATAGCTGTACATAAAATTCCCAAGCTGACTGAGACTCAAACCGAGACCGAGACCGACACCGAGGCAATTCTGCTGCGAAGGAGCGAACAA
The DNA here is from genome assembly GCA_949802685.1 of Dicyrtomina minuta. Lineage (NCBI taxonomy): Eukaryota > Metazoa > Arthropoda > Collembola > Symphypleona > Dicyrtomidae > Dicyrtomina > Dicyrtomina minuta. The sequence goes on from OX461810.1 coordinate 17,807,808, forward strand.
GAAACGCAAGGATGAATTGACAACGGAAGTGAGCAGTCAGAAACGGAAAGACGAGAGCAGGCGGAAGTAGAAAGACAAACGGAGCTCAAGTGATATAACAGAGGCAGAGGCAGAACAGACGAGGGAGGGGGAGAAATAGAGAGAGAGAGAAAGAGGGGGGCAAATGCCAATGGTAATGGCCAATACAATCCAACCAATGTGAGTAAAAGTTACTCAAGGAAATAAAATATAATAACCAACTGTACAGTCAACACTCAGTCAGAGTTATAGACGCATGGTATTTTATATCTATTACGCATTATTATTTATTATTTTTACTCTGCAGCTGTACTTTTTCACCAATTTAATTTTACACGGCACTCGGTTTTGCCAAGTTTTTAAAAATGTACGAAAACAAACCGAAACCAAAATGATATTTGATGCATTTAATTTAATACTGAATTAAACATTTAAAAAAAGCACGTGGTGGATTTAAATAATTTATTTTAAAACAAAACGTTTTACATTCGTAACCTCAGAAATGTAAATCTACTCATCGTATAAAATTCATGTTTCAATTAATAATGTAATAACTATGAATATTATGGGTAAAGCCCCCTATGTATCAACTGAATTAAAAAATGCCTGAGTTGATTACAGCCTACCTACGAGCCTTCTCAATTTCAAGATAGAATTGTGCATGCATCTGGTTCTGGATTCTGGATGGACCAAAATAAAAGGGACAGGTTGGAAAGGAACTATAAGAAAAAAATAGTGATTACAACAACTGCAACCACCAAAAATCCTGCCATTTACAAGAATATTTATTAACCTGTGTGTGTGGCAAGAGAGCGGAAGATCCTTTTCATCCTTTCTCGGTTTCTCATAATATACTATACAAACAGAAGGATAGTACGAGTAGGACGTACGAAGTACAAGTGAGAGAGTGAAAGAACCGAGAAAAAGAAAAGAAAAAAAACATCAAACACACACACACACACAGGGAGACACATACTACGGAAGAAGACGCAAAGACGAAAAAGGAGAAGAAAAAATTTCATAACTGAGCTTGTCTCTCATGAATTTATCTCATTTTAGATAAAAATGCTTTCCATTTATCATGTTGTAATGTAATGGTTTCTTCCCTTTTACCGCTCATCCTTCATCCTTCATCGTTCATCGTTCATCGTTCATGCTCCATGTACGGTACCGGCACCGGCACCGGCTCCATACGGACAATACAGAAGGAGATGCGTGGAGACTGAGCATATAGTATGTAGTAGTAGAACTGTAGAAATGGAAGTACAAGTCAGAAGAACTGAACCTCATAAAAGAGCTCAAGAGAAACATCTTCACCTACCCCGAGAATTATTGTGCTATAAACTGATTTTATTTATCTTCCTCTCCCATCTTTATTATCTCTCCATTACATTACACTCTTCCCCACCACCCTCACCGCCTCACTGGCTAAGTTGTAATAATCATCGTATATGTACCTATGTAGTTTCCAGAATTGGCCTATGGAAACAATACATTTCATACAGACAGAAAATCTACCTTGGTAGCAGGTTTATATAATTATAAAAGGTGCTACGTAAAATAAATAACTATGTACAACTTAATTAAAATGCTACTCACTGTAGGCAGATCTGTTTCCTATATGAGTAATGCATACATAGAGCTTTAGCTTAATTTAATCATATTATCTGTATATAACATAGAGCAAAAACTGAAGACACTGAAGAGTAAGGACTGAGGAGGCAGAGCTAAACGGATTTGATTGAAACCCATAATTCACAGAGCTGTGTAATGTAAAATGATGCTCTTGCAAATTCCATCGAAAGCCCATGAATCACGTATCGTGAAAAGTTTAAGTCGAACTTGTCACATCAAAAATAAGTTTCAAATAAATTTTTCCCAGCTATATGCAGCGTGAGGTTATACACAGTTGTTATACCGATGTCCCTATGTATCCAGTTATAAAGTAAGTAGGATATATATGAGCTATGTATTATATGATGATTTTTTTCAGGAAGACAGTTGTATAAGAAAACAAGAAGCAAGAATAAAGCTCATCTCAAAGGCGATGTGTGTGTGTGTGTGTGTGTTTGTGTGTGGAGTGTGAGCGATATGAGAAGTGTAGGAAGGATTGACGAATTCCAATTTCCCTTTTGTAAGAATAGTAGACGTTTATCCTATGCCATCCAATCCGGACCAAAGGGAAATCGATCATTTTGAAGTCATCTCTCCCTCCATCCATTTCCAGTTCCATTCCCAGCCAAGCCCGACCGACCGCTTCAGCCATTCTTCAAAACATGCGTAAATCGTGAGAAAACTTGAAGCTTAACGCTATTTTGGAAGTAACTTCCACACTGCACTGGAAATATAGAACTGAAACTATATGGAACCGAAACTCAAGCCAAATCTCCGCACAGATTCTCTCTCACAGACCTCCGCATCCGTTTTTCTACCGTTCTTACGGAACGGAAGAATTACTAATAGTATGCAGTCGAAAATCAAACTCAAAACTCGGAAGTGCGTAACAAAAATATAAAATTAACATACCTGATACTTGCCGTGTCCTATGCCTATACTAACTTGTAACTCACACCACAATATTTATTTTGTATAGTAAATTTATTAGAATTGTTTTGAATAATTTAAACTAGGAACAATAACTATATTTCACTTACAAATCTATATCACACAAAAAACCTGTATATACAAAAATATACATAACACAAGATTAATTTTCACTTTCATTTCTTCAGCATTCAAGTTTTGGCGGTGGTGTATTGTAAATCTCAGTAAAGATTATTTTTAACTTGAACTTCCACGAGTAAAATATCGGTAATAATATAACTGAAACTAACACGGATCCTGTTACTGCTAGTGCTGCTGCCGGTGCCGGTGCTGGTAATAGTAGAAAAGGAGTATCAGTAGACTTAAGTAGAGACAGTCTGCTCCTGTTCGAGTACATACTTGCAGATATAATGGAACATTATTTACTTGGGTTAAAAAACTTTGGAAGTGGATGGATGCAATTCATGAATTTCATGAAGTGACTGCAGCCCCTATAATATAACTTCAACTATATCAGGAGAGGGACAGTTACAGACTATAGATAGGATTACGAATTACGACAGAAGAAAAACAGAAGAGAGAAGACGCAAGGAATAATATTATCTATAAGGTGATATATATCCACACGTACACAAGTACGAGTACCTACCTACATATTATAGACACAGACTCTCGTTTCGTTATCCTTCGCTTGGCACATAGTATGCAAGCAAGTAATAAATCTTAATGTGTTCCATCCACAGAGACAACTACGCACTGAGCTCCTTAAATGTTTCCTACTCGTCACTGTGTAGAAATTAACATTATTACAATGCAATGGTGCGTCCGCATTATCAGTCAAAATAGCAAGTAGACGAGGTGCAATGTTGTGGAGGTATAGATGCATGTATAATTATAGTAGAAGCATATAGTACCTAGCAAAAATCCAAGCATATATATAATTTCATATAATTTAATATAGGTATAACACTCTACTATACGGACACTTATAATGCATCTCCAGTAAAACATTTTATGATTTTAGATTCAGAATTCAAAACCGAGTTCGACTAGGAACAGGAACACACACACCGCTTTAATGTATGCACATATATCTACAGTGTATTACGTGCCTATAGCATACGCTAGAACTTAAATATCCATTCAAGCCGTCTCCTGACTACTGACACCGCACAGTATCAGCAGCCAGTTTCCAGATCCAGTTCCAGATTCCAAAGCATAATAATGCAATGAAATAGAAGGAAGGAAAGTAAGAAAAATAAATACATAGCTGTAGAAATTCTGTAAATACCGTTAGCTTTGGGATTTGAAGGAAAAAAAACAAACACAGTCAAGTTAAAAGTCAAAGTCAGAGTGTCAGTATTTCCCAATCATATAATAAGAGATTGACTTGAACTCGGAGCCCACCTTTCCTTCTTCCCTATTTTTTCAGTTGGTGACCTAATATTCTGACTGTTTTATTGCTTTATTGCGCAACTTAAAAAGGGACGAAATACCAACATCAACAGTAGTAGACGAGGACCAACTCCACCAATTATGTACTGACTGTAGTGAGTACACTTTGCATGTGCTTTACTGGTATCTGGAACTGGGATACCTAGGTACAATTGTTTGTATTGCTCACTCCGTATACATTCAAGGCTATAAAGAATTATGGACTTTTTTTAAGGGTCGATCATAAAATGTAAAGAAATGTGAAGAATAATAGGACGGTCCTTTTTTCTTATTCTGTCAGAATAGACAGACAGCGAGTAAAATCTGGCACTGTGTAGGATCTGAATTTTTGGGAAATATTATTCAGGAAATCAGGGCGGTGTGGTGGTGGTAGAGTAACCCAGTAGGAAAAAGACCATGTAGTAAGTTCAGACCCGTTACATAATTCGAATACGGTATGTACTACATACATAAAAGAAAGAATTACTACCAGGGCCAGATATACTTAACTAGGTACGTATAGAACATACATAGATACTTGCACAAATACTATGTAGGTATGTAGTTTAAAGGCCTAACTTTCTAAACGGTATATAAAATAATTCCCGCCTGCTACAGATATACATCGAAAAGCATTTGTCAGTAGCCTCCACATACAACCAGAAACGGTTTCTCTACTTTCTACACCAAAACCACCATAGGAATGGAAGCAAACGGTAGCGTGGCTACGCTCACACTGGCACTGGCACTGGTACTCGCTTTTATTTGTTAGGTAAGGTTAGTTGAGTTTTATAGGCAGTAAAATCCAGATGGGCCATCAAAACCTTAAGAATTGCTTCTCCCGAGCTCCATACTCCATATACCATAGTAGCATATTATGCATGTAGACCTTATAGCAGACGGCATATATTTAATGCAGGGAAATGCAAAAGTCAAATATGCTACTTATATATTTACGTGAACCATATAATAGAGTAAGTACTGATAGTTAAGTGATGATAATAGTAATAAGGAAAGAACTATGAAGTCAATGTCAATGTCAATTGGTTGTAATAAAATTCAATGAAGAGATAACAAACTTTGAACGTTCTATCTAAGTCCTGGCTTTTTATGATATGTTGTCAGCAGTAGGAGAAACGACAACTTGAACATCAGTTTGAAATCATAATTGAGACAACTCACGTTCAAGATACAAGTAGGGCTCTCTCGACTAATACTAATTTTTGTGTGGATTAAAATTAAACTTACAGTTTGGAATTTTCCCCATCGGTCTACAACACAGTGTGTATCTTTTTAATCTGCACAATTTTTTTTAAATACAAAAATAATACAATTTTTACAGTCTGCCTGTGTTTGATATTTAATATCAAAAATATTTTTCAAATTTATTTGTTCCGTTAAAATTCAAAACTCTTAATAATTGAGTCAACAACGAATTATTACCCTGTGATAAATGGACGATCAAAAACTTCGTGTAAGTTCACAATGTGTTAATGGCAGCTATTTTATTAAATTCAGCCAACAATGGCATATTTAAATAAAAGTACCTACTTTAAGAATATTAAGTTAATAAGACTAGTTACAATTACTTTCCATAAATATTACTAATTAATTTCTACAGACACCACAACTACACGAAATCGAAGCGCCTGATACTAAATAATGGAAAAAGTGAAGTTAGTTTGTCTACACAGAATATTCCAGGCTCCAGTTACTTTGCAGCACCCTTAAGGAAAGAAACGAAGGAAGAAGAAGAGAGACACCTTGAAAAACAGGTGCGAACTGTGTAACAATGGGATGAGTTTATGTAACACCGGCCGGAAACAAGAGGGAGACCCTGCACCCGAAACACCCAAGTGTCTCGTCTATTGTTAAAATCTTTCCTAAGCTTTCAAGTACCTACCAGTACCAGTACCATGCCATGACTGTATTTCGTATTCTGAAGCATTCAACGTTTTTCTACTGTGAATTGTGAATAACAATACTCCTCCATTTTAACTTTGCGAGTGCCACACGCCACGCTTTCGTGGTGGGATTAATGTATTTGTGTGAGCGAATTCATGTAGCTATTCACCTACCTATAGATTATAAATGTTGCACTCCCGTCTAAAAGTAGTTTATTAGCACAGATATTAAAACAGAACTGACCTAGCTGTGCTGAACGCGCGCGGTCTGTGCTTCAAAAAATAAAAACAGTGGTGTGAAAAAAGTAAAATTTGAGCTTCATTGAACCTATTTATAAATTCAATACGCATACTTGCATTTTTTTTTCTTTGTATTTTTCCCAACGAGTGAGCATAACACTTTAGAGCGATGAATATAATTATTATAGCGAGCATCTCCCTTCCAATCCTACTGATTACTGCAATTAGCTCTAATTAATACATAGTCTACAGAGGTGATAGTGACCAGAGAAGAATTTTTATAATCCTAAATCATAAGCTCTGTAAATTTGTACACTGTACTTAAAGGAAGTTATGAGCAAGAAAATTATTGTTATGATTTTGTAGGAACAATTAATGAAGACGGGGGAAAAAAGTTTATCTCCCCATAAAATAATCGTTAATGGGAGGAATACGAGTGTAATAGGTGCAATTTGAAGTCAATTAAACACTAATTTATCTTGTAAAGAATAGTGTAGAACAATATATTAGGTGAGCACTTGTGTGTAGTTCCATTAATTCCAATTCATGCTTTGTTTTTTGTATATACGCCATTGAGACCATTTGGAGCTATTAAGCATGTGGCTATATAGGTAGGTACATGCATTACATGGAATGGAAATGGAAGATGTGCTTTTTTATCAGATCAAACAAACAACATATATTAAATTTTATGGTTTACTAAAAGACTCGCCAGCCAGATAGATAGTAGTATATAGAATTCATAAGCTTATAATAAAAATATATATGTATACATAAACGTACCATTATTAAAGTTGGACTTGTGATCTCCTGAACACAACAAGTTTTGAGTTGTTTTGCTCTGATATACTTTTAGGCACACATTCATACATAACAACGCGGCAACTGCTGGCACTGGCACTGGTACTGATACTGGTACTGGTACTGGGAGTAGATGCATATATAGACGCTGTATATCAACAGTTTGACAGATGCAGGATCTTCCGAAGATGCAGTGCTCTCATATTTTATTTTATACTTTGTTTCAGCAGCATAACAACTCCAGCTACTTTTTATGTGGATAACCCACGTGAATTATTTCCAACTTTTAGACTCACTCACACGCTTATAGTTCTACTGCATTAATATTTTGCTTCAATTTTAAATTCCCTTTAATGACCTCAAATAATAAATAATATTAATACATATTTTTAAAATTTTCACGTTTTCCCCCACTCTTAATTGTTTATACTGCACAGACGAATTAGATAATTATTTATGCTAAAGAGAACGACGGACGAAGCCAACTGTGACAGCGACAAAGACAGTCCTATAAATTCTCCACATCACATAATCACAGTTCAGTTTGCGCTGTTGTGCTATTGCAGTAATTGAATTCCACCACATACGAACATAAAAGCCTCATCCATAGGATTTAAAATTTAGTGAGACTTGTTGTCTAGCTTCAAAAATTCACAATATGACTTCATTATCAATAATTTAGAATGAAAGAGAGAAAATAAATAATGTAAACATCTGTGTGAGTGTGTGTAATCTTCCCTGGCCAAAAGTCAAAGTTCTTCACTCACAAGTTTGACCACACTAAGTTATACTATTATTATTATTAGTATTAGCAAATGGTGGTAATTAATTACTTTTTACCTTCCAACTAATACGTATAATGATAAGAAACAAGTTTTTGTATATTTTTTCCCCTCGCTGAGTTACTGTCTCCGAGCTAGTGAGTTCAGTTGAATATCAAAATTCACAGTAGGGGCTCGAGCATTTATATTTTATTGCTAAATAACCATTTAAGTAATTGAATTAAATTGTTATACTGCACGCGAATTTGTTTTGCTTCACATTTCACAAACACAAAAGAAATGAAGAACTCACTAAAAACTCTAAACAACAAGCTCTAGACAACGAAGCACATAGTTTTGAAAAAAATTAGTTCAGGACCAACAGGACCAGCAGGACCAGAAAATCAGGATCAAGCTATCTGTGCAGGTGTTTTTTTTTATTTTGTTTTTAAAGAGGTGGGCAAGAAACTCAAGCACAGTCAGCAGTACAGATAAATAGTGATTCCATTTATGGTAAAAATAGTAACTTATTCCAGACAGTATGAGCTTCACAAGTTGGAGAAAAGACAGTTTTATTTTTTATTTTTTAATCAAAAAATAGGTTTAATTTAATGTAAATTATTGGATGAATTATCAGTACACAATTTTGGAAATAAAGAGATACAGAGTTGAGAGTTGAGGGGATATTGAGACGAGATAGTGATAGTGAGGCTCTGTTCGGCCACACACCTGACCAGATACTGATTACGTATTGTTCACTAATAATGTACATGAGCCTTTTCAAAATTGAGCATGATGAGAAAAACTATAAATCGTGGTCAGATCGTTTAGCTCATTGCCCATTGCATTTTATGTATTGCACTCCATCGCATCTCGCTCATCGGTGCTTCCCTTCCAAATCTCTGTATATATGTAATATTCAGTATATGCAGACATTGTAATGAAAAGAAGTTGAGTGTAAATGGTAAATGGTACATGGTAAATGGTAAATGGTGGATAGGATAATAAGGATATCAGTAAATGAAAGCTTGTAAGTATATTATTATTTGATACTTTGTTATATCTACCGTAGATTGTAACTATGTGATGTCTGCCTTAAACATTTTGAAGGTAAAAAAGTTAGGTACCTACGTATATAGCGATATTGGTATGCCCTTACCCATGGGGTTTGGGTTTGGGTTTGGAGTTTGGATATTTAGAGTTAGAAAAAAATTCAAGTTTTTCTTGTTAAAATGTAGGTTGGGATGTTCATAATAAATATGTTCATGCTCATGTTGGGGTACGGAGCGAGTTATAAAGACAGAGCTGACTGAGATGATCGTTTTATTATGGGTCCTTTCATACTCTTGAGTCTGCTCTGTCTGTGTCTGAACATTGTTGTACTTGAGGAAACTTTTGGGCGATAGGCTCGTCCCTCGTCGAAGGTACCGGTAAGATGTTCCGAAGAAATCATCCAAAATCTTATTGGCTCTCAATATCGAAGCCCCTAGCTCAAAGAGAGACTTCCCGCAGGGACATAAGGGACTGGAAGGAAAGCGGATTCTTGAAAATTTTTAAACCTTTCCTAATGTTCTAGACATTGTTGCCGTTACCACAAACTACCAACAGGAATCATTATACCATACTCAATTGTGGAGATCGATATCACTATAGACGAGAGCCAGAATTGTGCAGGTCTATTTTCGCTAATAATATTCTTATAGTTAGTGGTATTTTCAAATAACAAGCAATTAATCATTACAATGCTTCACAGTTACAAATATTTTGTGTTTAAGCAGACTATTTTAATTTCCTTATTTTTGTTTGTTTTTATTAGGATTCTAGGATACAAAATTGTACAAGAAGAAACGACGGTTCAAAAAATAAGAATCTCCAAGTTTGTATACGTTTTTTTAAGATTAAATATATTTGTAAAACATTTAGAGCCGAAATTGTTTAGTTTTTGAAAAGTTCAGATCCAGGTTTTGGAATTTGATTGTACTGAAAATTAAAAGCGTGTATATGCTGAATAAGTGTAAAGTCTTGAAATTCTCGTATGGGATTTGCTTTGCATATTCTTCAAGTATGTAGACAGTGTGTTGTATTATTCAAGAGTTCTTCGACGATTAAAAGAAATATTTTATCAAGGCTAAATGTGGGCGTATGTTAACAAACCATTTGTAATTATTGTATGTTGTTAATTTCCTGATGATTTAATTATGATTTTTTAATTAGTACTCTTTAAAGCATTTAAAAGGAAATGCTTCGATCGTACGAACTACTACGAATGGATTGGCCAACTTTTTGTATCAATTATATTAATCTGTCTGGCAATCAGAAAATCAGAGAATGTAAGGCTAAGGAATTACACTCCATGAATTAAACGCCTACCTTTTTAATATGTTCTCTCAAAACGTATTTAAATACTTTACTGAAGAATATTGACCCACTATTATGGTGACGAGCGGGAAAAACATAATTAAACAGAAGCAAGAATAAAGATGTAGTAGTGAAACAAAAATCAGATATTTCCAAGTCTAAAATTCACCTTACATTGTATGTGCCTTTTGTTTAGTTTAGTACCGTTTTCTTTGGCTAATTTTAATCCAAACCAAGTGTACATTGCATTATAGAGTTGATAAAAATCAATATTGATAGAAGTTCGAATTAGTATCCGTAACCGTGACCGTAGCCGTAGCCGTAATAATAAAATTATGAAATCGAAGTTAAATAGTTTACAAAACAACAAACAAAGTATTGGTTTAATCAAAGAGTAAAGTAGTGTATCGCAGAGTAATGGAAATTCCAACTCAAAATGAAGTAATAGTAATAGTAATGGTAATGGTAATGGTCTAGAAGCCAACACAAATAAATAATATTCTCTTAAGTGGAAAATTGGATCTGGAACAAAACGACCGCAGGTCAGCCCAGGTGAAGATGTAGTTGTAGATTGGTTTTAGTTTTCTTTCTTCTCCTTCTCCCGACGCCTCAAAACCGGCCAACGGGGCAGTCGGCAGTCGACAGCAGTGGCGGCAGAGTAACATTGTTTTGAGTGGTAATTGTTGCCTCTCTACTCCGCCCCACTACTGCCGCGACTATACAAATTTTAAACAACAAACGGGAGTCGCCGTCCACGGCAACCTCCTATCATGACGACGCTCCCTCCTTGAAGAAATAAGACTGTCCCCAGTCTATCTTGACGTAGAAAGGGGGGGGGGAAGAAGAGCGGATGGTGGGCGGAGAATGATGATGATGAAGGTGAGCTTCACTAATTTGACCCCGATGAGGGTGGAGGGGAAGATTGGGGAGAAGGCGATCTCGGTGGTGCGTTGCGACGGAGCCCGTCGATCCGAAGACCCAGCGCTCTGAGACGGAGATCCTCTTCCCGGCGATTAACTTGGGCTTGGTCATAAGCCACCCGGCCCTGTTGCAGTCGGAGCTGGTGATGAGCCTCCTGGTATTGGAGTCGGAGCTGACGATGCGCCTCCAGGAGCTGGAGCCGAGTTATTTCGAACTCCATCCTCCCCTGGAGACTCCAGAGTGCCATCGCTAGGACCCCCTGGGGCCCCATTTCAGCGAGATCGCGATGGAGCTGCTGTAACGCCGACAGTTGGAGCCAGTGTCTGCGCCACTCTTCCTCGGTTGGTGCCGTAGGCGGACACCCGGAACCCCACGGGTTAATTTCTTTCGGTGGAGGTGGTGTGGCCGCCAATGTCGGTTGTTGCGGCTGCTGTCCAAAGAAAGGGTTCGGTAGGAGCTCAGGTGACAGAGATGAGCAAGCGACGTCTCGCCAAGCAGTAACAGGGTCTTGTAGGTGCGATCCCTGTGGGGGAAAGAGACCGCCGTCAGATGGCTCTTCCGAAATCGGTGTGGTCAGTTCGTCCGGCTGAAACGGTACTACCGGGACTTGCTGGGCGTCCGCAACCGGGAATAAAGAGTCCAGGAGTTCGGTCCAGGGGTCGTCGTCGTTTGGCGTATCCATGATAAGAGACACGGGCGGGCCCCGGGGGGGCGGTGTTGCGGTTGAACCATCCGGCGGTAAGGACCCTAGCCCAGAAGTCAACTTGGATTTTGTGGGGAAGAGTATTCGTGTGAGCTCAGGTTCCTCAGGGGGTCTGGTCTTGGTGGGCGTGCCGGCCGTGTTGGAGGCGGTACCTCTTCCAGGGAAGCTGAGTTCCCCGACGATGCTGGAACCTTCGTGAGAGCTGGCCGTTGTGGGAGCCCTAAGCTTCTTGGCGGGATTTATGATGGCGGCTGACTGGGTTGTCGGCGAAGCAGGTGCCTTTTGGTTAGAGCTGGGTTTAGAGACGGAGCAGCCCATGGAGGAGAGGAGCGGCTCGGGGGAGGAGCATGGCTTAAAGCGGGAGCGGCGCTTGACATGCGCCTTGAGCTTGGTGGTGGGGCTCATTTTGCTGCGGCTGAAGGGTCGCCTAGCAGAGGCTACCTGGTCGACAAGTGGTGATTTTGGGACGATGGACGTTGGGAAACACGAAGGTTGAGTTGGTGAGGCAGGTTTGTCAGAGGCCGGCGGGGCGGAAGATGGCGGTGGAATTGGCAATGGGAATATAGTTGGCGGCCAGTGTGCTAGGGCAAAGGCTCTTCCCGAGGAATACTTGGCGGTTGGTCTCGCGGCTGGTCTCGAAGGGGTGACAGGCAGAGTTGACAATTTGACGGAGGGGCATGAAGGTTTGGCTGTTGATGGGCCGAACAAATCGATCAGGGTGAGTTTTTTCGGCGGCAAGGGGCCAGCTTGTTTTTTCGGCGGCAAGGGTACAGCTTGTGGCTTCGGCGGCAAGGGTACAGCTTGTGGCGTCGGCGGCAAGGGGACAGTTTGTGGCTTTGACGGCAATTTTGGGATCCGGTAAACCTTGGGTTTGGCAACCTTTTGAATTTGGCCCCAAGTGAGTCGACGCAGATAGGGTTTTGGCTGGTACTTAGGGTCCCCTGCGTTAATATAAGTTCCGTCTCCGAGTCGTAGCAACTTAGCTTTTGGAATCGGGCTCTTCTTTGGGGGCAATGGTGCAGGTGCGGGCTTTTCAGAAGTATCACTTGCCGAGGGCGTGGGTAAGGGTTTCGGTTGGACTGGCAGCGACACATCGTGAGAAGGAGACACCGGAGGAGAGTCAAGTAGGACCAAATCTAGGTCTGATGGAGATTCGTACCCTCCGTCCATGAGGTCTTTGCCGTCGTCGCGATCCGACATGGTAGCAGTATCCAGAAGCAGGTAACCTGAGAAAAAGAAAGCCCATATAAACCACCACCAAAAGCAAAAAGTGTCCAAGAAACCCTCTATAAACACGGCGATTACGAAAGGTAAGGAAAAGTGATAGACCGGATTAGCAAAAACTAAGGACCAGTTAGCAGGACTCGACGGAGGACAGTTTTCTTGAAACACAAGTACGAGAAGAACAAGCAAATAGAGATAGAAGCCCAGAATTGACCCCCTTGGCAACACGTAATTCCAGAGTGGTCCCACCCAATGATGAAAGCCGACCAATGTTAAGAGGAAAACCCCAAGAACAAGGTTGTGCGACGAGAAAATAGTGGATAACAAAACCGCTTCACGTGAAGACCGGGAGAAAGGAACCAGTATTGATGAGCAAGAACCAGTAGGAAGATCTGCGTCAGAACGAACGGGAAGAATATAAGGCTTAAGGTTTTGTGAATTGACCTCCCGAGTTCTACGGAGCTTGGTTTTTGGACTCGTAAACTCGATAACATAACTACGGGGAGAGGCTTGAGCAACAATAGGATACGGACCAGACCACCGTTTCTTGAACTTATCGACGCGGCCAACACTCCGCACAAGATTGGCTACCAACACAAGTGAACCAATGGGAAAAACCACGACCGGATGAGCCGCATCAAAGTTCTCTTTATTGCGTCTACGATACACTTCCGTGCTATGCTGAGCTTCTTTAGCGGCTGATGCAATGTTTTTGTGGCAACGCAGTGGGTCCGTCGAGGCTAAAGAAACATTAAGAGTAGGAAATATATGGTCACATGGAAGCGCAGGATCTCTGCCGTGAAGCATAAAGAACGGGGAGAAATTTGTGACTCGATGGATTGTAGAATTATATGAATAAACTGCCGCTTGGAGGCACTGGTCCCAATCGCCATAGTCGTCGGAGACAAATTTTGCCAAAACTCGCTTCAAAGTGTCCACATTCTTTTCTGCCTGGCCATTCGCGTTGTGAGAATAGGAGGGTAGAATATGTAACTCGGAACCATAAGCAGTGCACAGGGAAGCAAAATCGGCCGAAGTGAACTGAGTACCCCCGTCTGCAATAATTTTTGAAGGGATGCCGTGGCGAAAGAATATTGCCTCGGTAACAGCCTTTATAGCCCATGCGCTAGTTTGTGAAGGGACGGCCACGGCCTCTACGTACCTCGTGAGATGGTCACAAATGACGACAGCGTAGGAATTTCCAGCCGTGCTTGAAGGAAATTTTCCCATAAAGTCTACACTGACCGTGGAAAAGGCCTCCGAAGGGCAGGTAAAAGGAGTTAACGGACCACTGACGGGGACTTGACGCCGATTAAAGAGCTGGCAAGTTTCACAACCCTGCACAAAGCGGAGGACATCGCGAGCCATCTTGGGCCAGTAATACCGAGAGCGAACTGAATTTAACGTACGGAAGTAGGCAAAGTGCCCCCCGGTTTGGGAAGAGTGCACTAACTCAAGGAGCTGGACTCTACAACCCTGTGGCACACACAACTTTAACAACCGTCCTGAGTCCACACCCGAAGCTTTGTACAATAACCCGTCCGAGATACAATAATCCTTAAAATTTGACTTCCACGGTACCCCTTCAGACTCCCATTTAGACAAGTCGTCAAGGATGGGCTTAAAAGTAGAATCCTTGTGCTGAAGGGCTCTAATGTCCGCCTTTGTAGGGTGGTCAGGTGTATGGGCAAAGAGGAGGGCTTCAGGGAAGTCAGTTTCGTCTGCAGGGGCAGGGTCAACTGGGTTACGGCTGAGACAATCTACATGTTCGTGCAATTTGCCCGACTTATGTTCCACCGTATAGTCTAAGCCCTGTAGGCGAACGACCCAGCGGGCCAACCTGCTTTTGGGGTTCTTCAGTTTGAGCATGAAGCATAGGGAGTGGTGATCAGTTACAATCTTAAATTGTCGTCCGTGAAGCATGGTGTAGAATTTCTCACAACTGTAGACTATAGCCAGCGCTTCTAACTCCGTCACGTGATAACGGGTCTCAGCATCGTTGAGTGATCTGGAGGCATAAGCCAGGGGGCGCTTTGCCCCATCCACGGTTTGCATCAAAATCGCCCCTAAACCTTCAGTACTAGCATCGGTGTGCAATTCGAGGAGGTGGGCAGGGTCAGGGGAAAAATGGGCTAAAACTGGGGGGTTGACCAAACAGGACTTAAGAGTCTCAAATGCACAGTGGCATTCAGCCGTCCATGCAAACGGGGTGTCCTTCTTGAGAAGTTGATTAAGAGGAAAAGCAATCTTAGCAAAACCGAGAATAAACTTACGGTAATAGCTACACACTGACAAGAAGGAACGTAACTTCTTTACAGTTTTGGGGACCGGGAACTTTTGAATGGCCGCCGTTTTTTCCGGATTAACGGAGATCCCGTGTTCAGAGACTAGGTGACCTAGGTACATGACCTCCGCCTGGGCAAATGAACACTTTGTTGGTTTCAAGGTTAACCCAGCATCGGACAGAGCCTGCAACACGATCTCCAAGCGTTCGTTATGCTCCTCAAAAGTCCTGCCGAACACCATGACATCATCAAGGTAGACCAAACAGTACTTCCACTTGACGTTTGCCAAGACCTTATCCATCAGCCTCTGAAAGGTTATAGGTGCGGTCGTCAGGCCAAACGACAACCGCTTATACTGCCACTTTCCGTCATGGGTGACAAACGCGGTCAACACTCGGGACGCGTCCTCCAGCTCCACTTGCCAGTAAGCTGACAAGAGATCAAGGGTAGACATAAACTTGGACCCGGCCAGTCTTTCGAAGATGTCATCAGCTAAAGGCAAAGGGTAGAACCCCCGTGTCGTTAACATATTAATCCTCCTCCAGTCCACGCAAAACCTAAAGGTCCCGTCCTTCTTCTTCGCTAAAACGACAGGTGCACTCCATGGAGACACAGAAGGCTCAATTACATCGGCCTCTAACATTTCCTCAACCTGCCGGGCGATCTCTTCTCGCTGTTTGTGGGAACACTTATTGGGGCGCAGGGAAATTGGCTCTGCATCAGCAGGGATATCAATGGAATGTTTGAGGACCGTAGTCTTACCTAACTCAGCATTGGAGAACGCAAAATTGGTCCTTCGAGCCGACAACAACCTGTAAAGTGTCAACTTCTGCTCGTCTGTTAAGTGATCAGGTAGCTTTATTGTTCGTATGTCAGGATCAATATCACTTAAGGGGTCGTCCTCAGACGTTGCTTGACCCGTGCCCAACACCGAACAGCTAACACCCTGTAGGTCATCGGGGACGTCACTTACAATTTCAGCTTGGGTTAACGGAGTAACGGAGCCGAGAAGCTGCTTGGACCTCAGATGAAGGTACATTTCCGATGCATTCGTGACCCAAAGCCAACCCTTAGAGTCCTTCACAGAGAAAACGCACGTTGGTATAAGCAGGTGGGACTTATGCTGAGTGGACAGATATGGCTCAAAGAGCACCTCGCCGTCTGGACAGCCGTCACAGTAAACAGCTACACGATGGGAGGTTTCAGGGCGTATGTCAACCGGGTAACTCGTTCGGACATACTTCTTGGTAATCGGAGGGGGCACAGCAGGGGTCGCCAGAGAAGAGGCATAAGAGGATAAAGCGGGGTCAGTGTGGGCCAAGGGAGCTGAGCCTATGGGGCCAGGAGTGTGGCGTTGGACCAGTGTAGGTTCCGAAGTCAAAGAATCAAAGTGGCGGCTTCGGACATTATCTGCCAGCTGAGTTTCAAACTCTGGCATGTACGCATCCAGAAAGTCAATGCCCAGCAGGAAATCATGCGAACCGTCAGGAATAATATAAAACCGCCACAACAACTCAGCACCGTACACCTCAACTGGGAAGATAATGTAACGATCAACAATGGTCCGGCCGGTGGTAGCCACGGCTAACTTGAGTTTGAAGGGGGACTTCAGCTTCTTAATGTTTGCGTGATAGGGTCGTGGAAGATACTGCAAAGCCTTTTCGCTTATGGCGGAAATGCAACTGCCATTGTCCAACAGAGCATAATGATAACTGCCGTCAACTGCAATCAGAGTTTCGATGACAGTTGCAAGCTTATCCGAAAACAAAGGGAGAGGGGATGACTCTACTGTAGGCGCAGTAGTAGTCTGAGGAATCAACGGGTCCGCACTTCTGGCCGGCTCAGGGGCAGGGCTAGGTGTGGTCCCACCTTCTGATTGGGTAACCAGTCCCGTGGAAGGACGCACTAAACGAGGCCGAGCTGAAGCGAGAGGTAGTGTCGACGCCAACCCGGGCGTAGGAACTAAAGAACCCCGGCTGTGCTGGACAGCCGGGACACTTAGTTTTTTGACTGCTGAGGTGCAGAGCTAGCTGTAGCAGCGGTAACGGTGGCAACGCGTGGGGCAGTGCCCCCAGCGGCAGCTGGTGGATTAGGGGCGCGCCAGTTTTCAGCCTGGGGGCCCCTGGGGGAGACATTCTGCTGGCGGCGACCCGAAGGTTGGGCGGTGCCCCGCTGTTGTCCACCGCGCTCTCTGTTGTCATAGCTGGCAGGGTAATATGCCGGGACCCGGTTACCTGAGATGTCAGGGTTCGGAATAAAATAAAGGTTGTGATCCGGGCAGTCTCGAATGCAATGACCCACTTCGTTGCACCACCCACATACTGGAGCTGGCGCAGTGTGTTGGGGAAAGAGGGAGGGTAATGGCTGTCGAGGAGGCGCCACGAGCGACGGTTGGGTGGGCGCTACAGCTGCCGGGGCTGGCTGCGGTGGTGGGCCCTGATAGGCTGCCAGACTCGGAAAAGTCGTGTCGGCCGCGTACTGAAGGGCACGGCAGATCTTAGAAAAGTGCTCCAGTTGGGTTTGGAATTGCTGCACCGTGGCCTCCGCCCCCAGCTGCATTGACACTGGCCACCGCAGATCATCACCCAAACTCTCTAACAGAAAACTCACTTTCTTTTGCTCAACCATAGCCGGGTCCATACGGTGAAACAAGGAGAGCTTGTGGATAATAAAATCCCTGGGGGTGTCCAACAGGACCCGGAACCGTGACCGTAGCCGTAGCCGTAATAATAAAATTATGAAATCGAAGTTAAATAGTTTACAAAACAACAAACAAAGTATTGGTTTAATCAAAGAGTAAAGTAGTGTATCGCAGAGTAATGGAAATTCCAACTCAAAATGAAGTAATAGTAATAGTAATGGTAATGGTAATGGTCTAGAAGCCAACACAAATAAATAATATTCTCTTAAGTGGAAAATTGGATCTGGAACAAAACGACCGCAGGTCAGCCCAGGTGAAGATGTAGTTGTAGATTGGTTTTAGTTTTCTTTCTTCTCCTTCTCCCGACGCCTCAAAACCGGCCAACGGGGCAGTCGGCAGTCGACAGCAGTGGCGGCAGAGTAACATTGTTTTGAGTGGTAATTGTTGCCTCTCTACTCCGCCCCACTACTGCCGCGACTATACAAATTTTAAACAACAAACGGGAGTCGCCGTCCACGGCAACCTCCTATCAATATATATAAATATGTAAAGCATGAATTTTGACACGTTGATATTAGCTACTAATGTGAAAAAAACAGTATGACACAATGCATTTTCATTTAAATTCCAATACAAAGGAAATGTACAGCAAATTTAATGGAAATACTCTACTTTAAAAAAAGGCATTAGTCCTAAATACGATCAAGCTCCGTGGAAGCTGAAACTGAAGGAGGGAAATGACAACGAGAAACGTACTGGAGCCACCGTTACCGTTACCGGTACTGTCCCCGTTCGAGCGACAGTCAGAGTCACCCTACCCAAAAAAGCCTGGATTTTGATTTTAGTACAGGAAATGTTTCGCTTCCAGGATCGAAAACCAGAAGCGAAACCAGGACGAGGACGAGGAAGTGATGTACATAAAAGGAATACTGCAGTGCGAGTGCAACTTCGGATTCGGATTTGGAATCTTTCTATGCATTATTTAAACTTAAACGTATCCCACATAATATGTACACATGTATTTAATTTATAGTATAGTATACGTATAGATGTACTAATATGGTCACTAATAGATAGATAGCAATTTACACAGATGTAAGTAAAAATCCTTAAGCCAAGCCTATGATGCAGCATTTGGATTATACAGGGAAATACGGAAATACGAAACTACAATAAAAATATATCTATATACCAGTACAGTGCTATATAGGCTATATATAGGCAGTTCATTTAGTAGGCTCCCGGCCCCAGGACCAGGACCAAGACCAGGACCAGACCCGGGTAAATGGTGCGGAAATACAGAGTGACGAACGATCGTTTTTGCATGCCAAAACAGCACGACTAAGATTTGTTTTTCGACAGCTCCCCATAAAGAATGGTTGGGACCATAAAAAGAATGTCTACGTATTTTTCTACCCCGACTTTCTAATCTATTGTGCATTCAAATGAGAAAACAAAATTCATGACCTTTCGTACATCTCAGTTTCAGTTTCACTCGTCCATGCCCATAATATGCATTCCCACTCCAACTCCAACTCCATTGTCATCATCACTACAGCCTGAACCTATAGCTACACATACTGGAATGAATTGATTTTGAATTTCATCCCACAGCTTTAAACTACATACAGTCAGTAGAAAAATACAAACTCTAAACGATTACGAATTTCGAACGAATAATCAGTATAGTTTCCATCCAGTCAATTTTCAAAACTGATTGTGATAATTGATTCAAAATCTGTATGGTACATCGGTAATTATAATTATAATTTGTGATCAACATATTATTCTGTTAAACTATTTTTGTCAAGCTTATAATTTGAATATTTATTTGTCCTCACACACTAAACTGCACAATATTCTTAATACAGTTTTAACTTTATATTTTTATAGCAAGGTTAACTTTTTGTAAATTGATCAAGAACAGAAATAGGAACAAAATCAGAGATAATAAGCCTCAAGAAAAATATAATCCGTGCATTACAGTGTGCAGTGCAGTTCGGTGCGAGCCAGTGGAGTGCAGCTCATAGTGCAGCACTCTGGTTTTTTCCCTATTTCGTATGTATTCGTTTCTTATGCTCGTTTTGGTTGTTCCTTGTGGAAGTCATAATTCTTGTTGGGAGACAGAAGAGTCCAATGAAAACCTACAATTAATTCTAAGCCGCTCCTGGGCCGTCCGTTCGACCCGCTTATAAACTCCTTTGGGCGAATGGTAAAAGTTGCTGTCGTGAACTAAATAACTGCTGCCCTCACTTTATGAACGCTCCAAGACTGACTGAACGATCATCCTTCCACACTACATACAGACACAGGTAGAGACTGCAATGGAATTTGTTTTCTTAGATTCAGATTTAGATTTTCATATTACCTACCTTTTCATAAATGTTACCACATGGTTTTTGTCTTTACAAATTTAATCAGTTGAATTTTTAAGCAAAAGGTACCTAGCTTTCAGATTTACAAAAGAGTTTACAATTTTCTCAGGTTTAGCATTAATATTAAATAGGCAACGCAATGACATCACTTTTAAATCGTAACTCTGACCTACAGCAATAAAGACAGTAATTTAGGAAATAGGAACAACGTGATTCTATGCACCGAAACAGAATTGCTATGGGATTTAGTCACTACATTCCAAACCCAAATCCAAATAAGAAAATGTAAACTATATAACTGTAACTATAGATTTTTTTTAGATGCTTGTACATACATGGCAGCGTTTTTTCCCTATGCCCTATCATACTGACTGACTGATGCAGAATATTACATTGTAGAAGAAATGAAAGATATGGTATGTTTTGGTAATAGAAACAAGCAGTGTCAATATAGAATCTTAAAAGACATTTTTTAAACTACCTCCGAATAGTTCACACGCAATAACATAACAGTTTCTTCCAAGTTTTGTGAGCTGGAATTTTGTCATGAAATGGAATTTCAAACAAAATACTTATCCAAGATTGTACAGCGTATATATACATATCAAAATTCTACCATGGCACTGTGTCTGTCTCTGTGGAGTCCAGACCGTTATGAAAAACAAAGTAGAAAGTGAATTGGATGGAAAGCGAGACCATAAGACCAACACCAACTATATATCTGTACAAATGATTTCATATTGTCATATCGTCACTAAAAAGACACACGAAAAATATCAGAAAAGCAAAACTTGGTTTAAGTCACATTGCTTTATGAATATTTTTAGTAGATAGCTCGTTCTGCACTTTATAGTGACCAAACTACGGTCACAGATACGAGTATTAGGTAAGGTAACGAAGGAAGTAACTGAATTCATAACTGTACTATGCGTTGAGGAGACCCAGGACCTAAACTGATACCGACACCGACACCGAAACAAGAGACAAGAGCCAATTTGAGAAAAAATACTGTTTTTTATTTAAGTTTTTACAAGGTGTCATAAACCGAAACGGTTTTACACACAGCAGTAAAAAAAACTGGAACTCAGCCTGAATGCCTTTTACAGTGAGATCTGTATAGTCTAGCCATAGCTCAGGTGGATTTGTCTCCTTTTGTTACACTTTGCCAGTACCAGTTATTGCCACCTTTTTTGTCATAATATTTCTCTAGTGCCTACCTACCTACTGCAGATACTATATGGTGGTGTACTGCTCACGTAAAATGGTAAAATTGTAAAACATTGTAGATATGACATAACATAGAGATATTATGGGTTGTTTGTGTTGGTGTATATGGAGTGGATGGACTTGGTCCGCTGGAAATCTGGAAATGGACAATTTAGTTTTCTTTTTTCCCCTCGACTGAATATAGGTCACTAATGAGACAAGAAGAAGAATTTTAAAGGTTGACAAGGACAATCAATATAAAATTTTATGATGCCCCAATTTTAGTTACAATACAATTTTGTAGAGAGCTATTCAATATGACGCTTTTCTCTACGTTTACACTCAATGAGCTAAACAGTCTAAACAGTCCTACCATTACTACTACTACTACTACTGTTATGACTCTTATTACAGGAGAGATACCTTTTTTTATGATATGGACACCTTACGGTATAGTGTAAACAAATTTTTGGAGGAGATTCATTGAATTTTAAAAAACTAGGCTAACTGTCCACTCTCTAGTCTCTCTTGGATTACGGTTCTGGACGGAACTCTTAAATTAAAGTAAATTCAACAGTGTATACTTTCAAATTTTGTAAATTTTCTACTCTGTTCCCTTCAGGTGAATTTAAATCAAATACAATATTAATAATTTTAAAAATTATAGTGGCTCGAAATAATGTGGAACAGTGTAATTTGTGTGTTTAGTTTAATTACAAAGCTGGTAGCAATTACAAATTACAGCAAAGTGAAATGTAAAAAATGCAAAATAATTCGAAATTTTCCAGTTTTGTTCTCGTTCCTCATTCCGATTCCGATCTTGTCACAGAAAAAATTTAAAATATTAATTTCAAACATAGTTTAAATTGAAATTATTTAATTGTGTATCCCTACTACCACACTGTGCATTAAATATTTTGTTTGTTGAAGCTATTTCTAATTTTTATTACACACTAAAATTGGATCATTCTCAAGGTGAGGAAAAAATAGTTTTATGAAAAATGACTTCTACAAAAATTACATACTGTACAGATACAGATTACAAACTTAATGAAAATATTTTAGATTAATATCATCATACATAATAATATATTCTATAAATTCTTATTGCTGTACATACATGTGTAATTTAATTTGGATCTAGATTCTAGATTTTAAATCCTAGGTTAAGTTGCTCTTCACTATTTAGCCTTCATAGCACTGGGGATTTTATCTCAAGAAATAATTTCGTGGAAGCATAGTTGGTATGTATTTATATCTATAGAAGTTTCTATAGTCTCTAGATACGAAGCAAGTTGAATGTGATAGATCGTAATATTTCAATGAATTACAATTAGGAATATTACTAGATATTCCAATTACAATTACACACAAGCATCTGTAATAAGAAAAGAATGAGGATAATACAGAGTCGTGTGTGATTTATGTATAAAGCCTAAGGTCACTTTCTATATCATCAGTCCCGGTGCCGGTGTTAGCAGAGGCAGTTCAGGCTGCTATATGAAGGTAAGGCGCATACCTATATGTAAGTTAGATAGATGTGTAGCATGATTGGGATGTTTCCAAAAAATAGATTTATTACTTTTCACCCCTTAAAATAGCAATAGGGATGTGAGATGAGATGAGTTGAGATGAGATGAGAATACATCTCTCTGGAAAAATTTCATTTTTAAATCATGAAAAAAATTCAGGTACAAATACATACACAGAGAGATGTGCCCGTCGTCGTCGTCGTCGGACGGCCCCTTTTCCAAGGCAAGACGCAAGAGTGCGGGGAAGATTGTGCGTTTCAATTTTCATTTTCTATTCTTCAGCCTCGCAGCCATCATACACATCATGTAAAAATAAAAACAACGCAACGCAACGTGGTCTGGTCTTGTCTGGTCTTATGAAGGAAAGGAGGACGTAATCCTATTACCTTATGCATTTCTTATGGCATGATGGAACGGCTTACCACTTATAAGTGCACTAGCACCATCTTATTCGTTAGTCATATGCATAAGTACCTAGGTGATTGTGGCCGAACTGCATAATAAATTCAGTTCAGGCTTGTTGCATACATAAAAAATTTCTGTATCAGTTTCGTTGTTCGGTTATGCAGTGCCGTACTTTTATCTATTTTTTAAATTGTCTCTGATATTTTTGACAAAAAAAACAAGAATGAAGCGATTGACACTTAAATATTGTAACGTATATGATGCTGCGTGTCACATGTCGTGCTTTAAGGCAGTCAGCTTCACAGTTTATCTACAAGATATGAAATCGTTCAATGTGATGCAATCCTCATTAGCAGTATCTCTGTCAGAAATCATAGTGCTCCGATATACTTTAGTCTTTCATCTAGAGTCTACCCGATGCATTCATAGTTTTCCTGGTTGGTTGTGTGACTTTTTACAAAATAATTAAAGATTAAAGTTGCATTAATTATGAAAGTTCTAGACCACATCCTGCCTCACAGAACAATGGAGTACACGCACGACGTCAAAAATAACACACTACAGTGAAAAGAACTTTGTGTGCGGTTGGCTTTGAGGATTTGAACAGGTTATAAGTTAAGTGAAACGAAAAGGATTTAATCATGGCATTGATAAAACATAATCTTTTTTGTAATAATAATGATGTGCAATACGTACGCGTTGTTTGTATATATGTGAACATATTTTAACATATCACAGAGTATTTTCATGTGATGACAATTATTATCGTTGTATTTAAATGTACCTACTGAAATGATGACACACTCACTATGGCCACCATGCCAAAGTGGATGGCAATGGCAATGCTTTGATGCCTCCACTGACAATGTAAATATATCTGTAGACGTAGACAAATAGAGAGATAGACAAAGAGAGAGGAATTGCTCATAGAATATGAGAATTGTTTAGTTGACACATTGTAGACGGAGAGTGTGTGTGTGTAGTCGTGGAGTATGTCGGATATTTCATTGTACTGAGTGGCGTGGCTATTGTTAGTTAGTCAAGGAGTCAGCAGAGCGAATCAAATATTCCCATTAGAAAGAGGTCTTGGTCTAAATGATATTTATCTTTATGGATGTACTCATGTACACAACACACATCTCTCTCCTCATACTCCATATCAGTATACTCACTTGGGAAGATATAGCTTTAGATTGAGATTACAATTGAATTACTCACGCAAACATTGCATGTTCAACTGACTTAAAATTCCCTGTAATCACTTGATTTTCTTCACAGCTCTTTGTGCATGGGCTGTCTCTTTTTCTGTTTCTGGGTCTGGGTCTGGGTCCTCTGAGTCTAGGTGGGTGCGCGCATCAGTCAGAATGAATATAGTTACTATAGATGCATACTGCTACGGTTCATATACGTTGTGTGAGAGTGGGGAAAATTTTAAAGCTGTACTCTTTGTTTGACATTTTTATTTTCTGAACAAATGTCTTAATTCTACTCTGTAAGTATTTATGTGATTCTTTACATTATAATTTCTTTATTTTTTATTTTGTCAACGCTGCTGTTAAGCGTAAAACAAGTACTAATAGTAATAAATGAACTAGATTTCTTAGCTTTTGTTTGTTTGCCCACGCAGACAGTTTCCCTGGTGGGCCAAAAAAAGTTGGATGATTGAAATCTAAACATGTCAACAATCCTCTGCTTTGTACTGTATTACACTAAAAAATTATTATATTAACATAAACGTACCGTACTTAAGCCGGGCAGACGACACAGTCAAAGAGCTGCTGTGTTACAATATTGCTATTTTATTTTTTAGACGTGATTTTAGTATGATTCCCAAAGCAACTGCATAATATGATGTTTCAAATATTCAAGGGTTGGCATCGGCATGAAAATTGACAGAAATGCAAAATAGTGGTAGATAGTAAGTCAATTTTGTAGTCGCATCTTACCTGCAAAAGAAAAAAAAAGAAATTAAAATTAAATTCATAATTAAGATTTGTAAATAATTATCTACATACATACATTTCTCCTGTGAAGAACCAAAATTACCTATATCCATTTGTAGCTAAAAGCAATATGAACTATCTGCAAAAATATTTAAATATGTCTTGAAAGCATTTAAATGGAACATTTTACACTTTTCAAACACATGAAATTAGAACATTTTGCACCCTTTCAAAAACATGTAAATAGGACATTTTACATTTTTACGATATCTGAATATTTGCATTTTTGTATTTTTGCTTCTGTTTATAAATCGGTGGTAATTACATTACATGTGCGTAAATTGTATGTTTGTTTTCTTACATTTGCCCATTGGATTAACCATGATAGACAATCAATGCCTGTAATAGTAACGCATTGGAAATGTAAAATTTATTAATGAATTAATTTCTTTAATTTAGTAGCATGTGTGGAAACACAGGTATCATAGGAATAGATTTTAATTTTTGTAATGTAATAAATGCGTGTGAGACTGTCGTCATGTGTCTAAATAATTTCCCTGTCAAAAATAGTCTATGTGGAAGAGTTTCTCCGCATTTTCGTATTGAGACTGAGAAGGTGGACGTGGACATGAAGCACCATATCTCATCGAAAATCGGAACTAAGAACAGATCCCGTTCTCGGATAGTTTCACATCTTTTCCAGAAGGGGAAAATGAAAGGCTTCTCTGAGATTTATTTCATATAGAAAAATATATATAGGGAGTCTAGCATATAGAAAAGCTCTCTCTGGAAGTGTTACGGAAAATAGGATAGAAAAGTATCTTTCCATTTTCTAGTGCGTGTGTGTATCTAGTGAAAACCTGTATAGACCTGGTTGTTCCGTATAGCTTTATAGCCATATATACAGATATACTTTCCCCATGCTATTAAAAGTATCGATGCATGCTTACAAAACGGCCAGTGCCAGTACCAGTGTATAGTCAGAATTGTGTGTATGTGTGTGTGGAAGAAGTGGAAGTGGAAGCATAAACGTAAACGTTGCTCTGTTCGTACTTGTGAGAGAGTGAGTGAGTGTGGAGGGGGAAAAGTCGGGAAAAGCACAAAGATTGAGTGCGCGCCATCCATGGCAATCTTTGGAAAGATGCCGATTCCAGATCAAGTTTCTCAACCCGGTGGAAGAGAGCGTTTCTTCTCTCCCGCCTTCAAGCCTACCTCCTCCTCAATCCTCTCAACTCACCATCATCGCATCGCAGGCTCCTTCACATTCTACATTCTACATTCTACAGAGTTGTGCAGGAGTCTCGACAGTGGAAACAACTTTTTCTCACACCATAAGAAACTCATGTTGTTGGATTTGGATTGGGAGGTTGTTCTTCTTCTTTACACATGGCACCTCACCTCCCTACAACCGACCAACTACCTACTGTCTACGTAGTAGTACTCCAACAACAACAACAACAACAACTCCTGCAGCCCTAATATATTATTCCTAGTAGTAGCATATAGCAGCACCTTAAATTCTTAAAGAGGTGTACACTTATTCATTCAGCAGTCTCTGTCTGTCTCCTGTGACTCTCGTCGTCCTGAGTGCTATAGTGAGAGTTCCACTGCCTCAACTCCAATTGAAGCCAACCATAATTTTTATGACTTCATACCACATAAAACTCTAAATAATTGGATGGTTAAATTATGATGAGCTCATTTCAATAAATAAAGATTTAGACGCAGATTTGATTACATTATATACAGCCACGTATGCGTGGAACGTAAAAATTTTCATACAGCGGCGGGTCTAGAAATATCTAGAGGGGAGGGCTGCTTAATTTTATACTGTTGCCTATCTTTACAATGTTAATGCACTCCTCTATTTTTAGGGGAGGGGGGCACTCCTGTTAGCCCCCTAAACTCTGGATCCGCGGTTGTGTAAACAACACGCTTATATGTGCAGATGATGTGTAATAGTAAAATTATAAGTGAAGGGACTGCTGCACAAATGATCCCCATTTGATTGCTGTCAATATAGAAAGTAAAATGAATTTATTATTATGTGTTTTTTTTTAAATCCATGATAACAAAACATAAACAGTTCAATTCACACTCTGCGAGACTCGTAACAGCTGTGTACAACAAGTACAAGTACCTACAGTCTTATACTCGTCGTAATGCTTATAGCTATATAGTAATTTGATAGTGAGTTTTTTTTCTTCTATATACTATAAACTATTAAGATGATGAGGGTGTTGAATGCATGCGGAATGTATTATGGAGGAGTATGGAGTTGTAGTAGAAAAGTACGCGTCGTCGTCAAGTACGTCGTACGTGGAGTAAGTACATAAGATAATAGTAATAGTAATAGTAATGACATATATAAAACTTGTTGAGCTTCAAACGTACAATGAGACTATTGTCCATAGTTCCATAGTTTATGACAGGCTAAATCATAATAACAATAAAGAAGTCATTATTGTTTGTGGTGATGGGCTTTTCCTTCATTTACAAGCAGAGCTCAATGTTTATGTTCCTGCGAGAGAATAATGCACCGAGACGCGAGTGTGTATAGTATCTTGTCCCGTGCATTTACATATGGTAAAATTTATTTGTCCCTTTCCTCACTAGTCAGTACAATTCAATGCCAAGTCAAAGCTCAGAAGTAATGCATAATATAATTAGTACATGTACCTACCTACCTACTCTACACTGTATCGGGTTGTGTGGTCGTATTTGATTAAAATTAAAAACCATAATAATTATTATTACCACCACATAATTATTGTCACGCTAAATAGTCCAGTTGTTTCGCATTTTTGATGACATTATACAAAGCATGGAAAAATTAAGGCAGTCAACAGCACAAATCGTGCTAAGGCAGCTGATTTAGACTATTTTTTGTGTGTGTGCATCGAAATACTTACAATGTTTGCATTATTTGGATTTATAATAATTGGACAGGGAAACAATCTCAGCTCGCTAATCTGTCCTCTGCTGGTTCTTTCCTGTGTGAGTGAATGAGATAATGCAGATTATATTACAGATATTGAAAACGTATGGGGATGCATATTATGATATTGGTATTTCTCCTCCACTACTGAACTACTGATATTATGGGGCCTATGTAGAAATATGCATTACACAGTCTGATCTGCAAGTATGTTGTGAGGATTGTGATGGTTTTAGTTGAGTGGGTCTTGTAGCCAGGGCTTTACTATTGCTACATATATTGCTGGGACTGAGAGTAGGTATTTTACTGGTGCTGGTGCTGGTACTGGTACTGGTTGGTGGTTGTGTGCTGGTGCTGGTGATCTTTGTGGAGAAGTGGAGAGAGAGAGAGTGAGATTCGAGAGCGACTATGTGCTGAAGACGGTGAACGTGTAAGTAAGTAGGATTGGGTAAGGAATGATGCAGTCTTCATAGGAAATGCCATTACGGCCGACTTTTACGATTATTGCTGACACTTTAAGGAGGATTGCAAACGCCTTGCCGATTCAAAAAACAGATTCAACTGCCACTAACCCAGCTTGATACACATCGTACACACTTCATATCATTATCCACACTATTGACGATGACGATACGATGGTTCCCTGATTCTGATTCAGTACTCTGGAGAGATATGTCCATAGCCAGAGCAGGGATCCCACTCTCTCCATATAGCAAATGTACGATTACTACACCATTGAATTGATACAGGAATAAGATCCATATTTGTATTTGAGTGGTGGTCGTGGTGATGGTAGTGGTGGTGGTGGTGGTAGTACATCGTTCATGCAACAGCTTATAAGTATCTTCGAAGACCTTATAGCAACCCACCTTTCCTCTGTCCTCGTCGTCCCCATACTGCCAGCCACCAGTCACCAGCCACCAGCCCTGGCTCTGAGGCAGGCCACTTTTCCGTTTCATTTAACATTTCACATAAATACAAGCATTCATTCATTATCATCGAATTACGGAATTCACTCATTCACTATTTATTCTATTAGCTATACCCATACATGAGTCCCCCTCCATCCTCGTCCTGGTCAATACCAATCTCAATCCTCTCCGTTTTTACTATTGTCATAAATAGGTCGACGTCGACAGTAACAACAACAATAGTAGATCATTTTACTTATGGGGCACAAGCCTCGTTTCAATAAAAATTCCAACAATTCAAACTCCAAAGAGTTAACTACTGTAGTCACGTGCGAATTTCAAAGGCTAATTTGAAAACTATTATACATATAGCTTATGATATGGATTAGCCACGTATGTGTATAATATAGTTACACAGTCACAGCCAGGTAAATTTCTAATCCGATTGCAAAAATCTCAAGTAGTAAATTTAGTTTCAGTATCTGAAACTGAGCCACTTGGATCTTTGATTTAAAAAATAAATATTTGAATTAAACATTTAATTCGTTTCATTCAGTGGTGGCTAGAATGGAATTTATGGGGAATTGAGAATCGAGAAGAAAGACGAGGAGGAAAGATTGATTATTGGCGGGTTGAAGGGAAAGAGGAGGTTTAAGTTTAAGGAGTTTTTGTTTGTATCTGTATATAGTTTCAACGCTATGGTTTTAAATCTGCCTGAATAAAAACGACCAGAACCAGAACCAGACTAGATCCTTATGTGTACTCAAATCGAAATAGAAATCGAGCTCGAATTCGAAATCGAATTTTGAAAGTCAACTGGGTCCGCACAATCCACACACACACTCACACAAATTATATATACAAAAACATCTACCGTAATAATAAAATTTAAGACGTTTTGGGGCGGCCGGGGTGGGTCGAAGTTGAGAAGCATTTAGAAAGCTATATAAATATAGAATGTGTACATAACTTTATAATAATGTAATCATGTAATAGCTATAAGAGTTACGGGCTTACTGGGGCATATATACAAAGTACAGCACACATAGAAGAAAAGGATATGAAGACGGTGACGGTGACGGTGACGGAGACGGAGAAGTATAGTGAGGAAAATACACGAATATATAGAGAGAAGACGACTGACTGACTGAGCAGAGTTGAGCATAAGCATTATAGTGTGTGCAGTGTACAGTGAAGAGTGGAAGTAGATACAGAGAATGGAAGCAGATTGGATGCCTGAAAATCCATCAGGAATGGCGACCCTACGTCGTCAATTAATCACTGTCAGAAAATCGAAATGGCTGAAAGCCAAAATTCCCTTTTAGGGGAACAAGTGCACACCCTCAGCGTCATCTTCCTTTACTCTCCTACAGTACACTTCTACACATACTTTTTCCATCTCTATCTCTCTGGTCTCTCTCCTGCCCTATATCAACTTCAAATATGTACAGACACAGATGCGCCCTATAAGTATCTGTATCCTCTCCGTCTGTCTGTAGTCTGTAGTATGGTCATGGTATCATCCAATTTATACACAGAATGTATTCAGATAGGTACCCTTTGGCTTTGCCCAATAGCGCAGCACACAATATAAAACTCTCTCGCTCAGGTTCCCACACACAACTCATCTGCGTACATATAAATTGTCTGAGTTGGAGTTGAATTTTGGATTTTGGAAGTGGGTCCCGTGTCCGTGTCCGTGTACCGTACATACTTTTTGACTCTGCCGCCGGAGCCGGAGCCGGAGGAGCGGAGAGAGAGAGAGGAGAGAGCTTCAGCTTTGAATTCGACTTGGCAATCTACAAATATGAGTTAAATGTGTACACGTGGAAATGAAAATTTTGGCGGAATGAAATATTGTCGAGATATATTTAAACTCACGTAGACAGTAGGCAGAGAGGCAGAGGCAGAGGAGATGTTAAGGTACTCACATTTAGGTAGGTAGGTACATGGGAATGGTGACGGTATCTATCTGTGGACTCCCAAAATATATGTACAAGGGATATAAACAAGTCGAAGGGAGAGCTACTAGTAGTAGTGGATATCCGTTTGGCTGTGGCAGTAGCCGTGGAGTTACGGTCTGATATATGCACGTACCTACATCTGGCTACAATTTTACTTCTTGCACATCATCCATCATGGCTCATCCCTAAATTTTGATTCTACTCAAGGAATTCTCTGTTAATTACGACTTATCACATTGTAACCTTTTGCTCGAGCATGAATTTTCTCTAGAGATTCCCAACTCCACTCTTACTACTCGTCTAAACCAGGACCCAGAACCAGAACCAGAAGCACATCTACTACTACTACTCACTCCTGCAAATGCTCTACATGGTCTGGCTACCTACACTGCTGAAGTATGTGAGCTTCTACTTCTATGTATTTCTACGAAGCTACCCTAATCGCCCAAGTAGATACTCCAGCTGATAAATAAAGTAATTTGCAATTTAGTTAACACTATATACTCATTCCGCTGCTATACCGTATCAAAAGTTTGAAGTGCAATAGTAATTTGCACGTTATTCTTATTTTTCCCGTCCATATACATATACTCTGTGTAAAGTATAGCTAATATAGTTTAGTGCACTGTGTTCTTATTCATATTAGCACTGCCAAAATCAATACAGCTAATTTATGTCGGATGTATTAGCCCCACTACAGGGTGAGCAATTTCTATTTTAGCAAATAGAAATGTAGATATGTAAATCATATTATGCAAAAACATGTATTACTAATTCTTTTTTAAAGCTTAATAATTTGAGTGCCTACTTCGCATGCCGTCCTGTTTATAATAAATTTTGAGGGCCTCTTAAATTCCTACAGAATTCCATATTATTATTGCGGATTTTACCAGTAGTTACTAAAATATGGAAAAATTGTAAGGGCAAGATCGATGCATGAGAAAAAATCTGTTTGTACTTAGCTAGAATTCCCTGCATTTGACTGATACTTGTAGGTACTTACAAAAATACTCCTGTGTAGAAATTGAAAGGGAACTTCCCCATGTTAAAAGTCCACCCCTTAAAGGAGCCCTGCCAGACAAATGGACTTACCCAACATGGAATTTTTTGCCCTCATCCCGAATCTATATGTCCCGTCCCTTTTCTTCTTTGTGTGAGCCAAGCCGAGAGAGCCAAATATCAGTAGAAGAACCAAAGGAAAAGGCATAGAAACCCATTGAAAATGGTGCTGAGAGCGTTCCAGTTCCAGCTGTAACGAGTTGTAATGCCAGACCCAGGCCAGGAGAGCCAACGGAGATTATTAACGGCAAAAAGGGACACATGAGCGGAGACTGGAGAGATGGAGATGCTAGTGTAATATTATATGTAGTAAGTATGTACGGGAACGAATAAGGAACGAGAACGACCCTTATGGCCTGGCCTTATTATGCATTATGATGAGAAGCCAACTCCAACTCCAACTCCCTTGTAGGAAATCCTACAAAAGTAGGTAAATATAAGGCATCCAAATGGAAAAGTGAAACTGACATGGAGTCTTATTTTATCTTATCTGACGAAAGTAAATCTCAATCCTAAATATAGTAACAAACAAGAAAGTTAAGCAATCTTTTTTTTTCTGTAACACACAAAACTTGTCCTCCATCCTCTTCCCTTCAATCCTCAACATTTCATAATGTGATCTCGCTTCAATTTAGCCACAATTCAGACTGAGACTTAAGCAGACAGACGGACCCATTTTGTTTTAGTTTATTTCCCATTTTTATTTCTAATTTTACTCTACAAAACAATTCCAAAAAAAATGAAGGAGAAATAAAACCTTTTGCCTTTTGCCACTATGGCTATGGCCATTTGAAAAAGTTGACATTGAAATTGAAAACGAAAACCGAAATTGATAAGAGGAGACAACAAGAAATGGAGGAAGAAACACATGAGGAGAAGACACACAGTTTAGAGTTTTTGACTCCAAGTTTTAGTGATCTAATCAGTGTATCTCGACGATCATTTTACCTACCGTGTTGCTTCTTGTGACCGACCGGACCATCTTTTAACTTGTAAAAAAAATAACTGAAACTATATGAAAAACAACTAATATCCTATATAGTACTATACTGTAGCTTAAATTCTACACGTTTTTTATCAGTGCTGCTGTGTCCGTCTGTGTGTGTGTTTCTATTTAGTTTTCTTGATCGTTCAGGTTACTTCTACAGTTCTACAAAAGTTGATATAATAAATTTCTGTTGGAGAAGAAGGAAAAGGCCACTTTTTTTCTCGCACTTCTCAACATGTCAAGACGTGAAGATATGAAGACAAGAGAAAAAACCTTTTGTGACAAAGAGCGACCTCCGCTTACCTGCTGAGACAAAACCTGTTAATTTCCTTCTATATTTTATTTGATTGAAGAAATGGAAGCTAATGTAACAACACACCAGCCCATCAATATCAATATCCTAGCCGAAGAAACCATAGGGCATAGGGTGAACCTATATATTTACTATATAGGAATTAATATACACGGTCACTCCATGCAGTTGCAATGCCCAGTGCCCAGTGCCAGTTAAACAATCAAAGTCAAAGTTGCCGAGACTAGTTTTTAAAAAAAAAAGAAATACAAAGAAAAAAACAAATGACGAAAAAAAGAAGTTAATATTGTCATAAATATATTTGAATGGGCAGATTCAAGAGCCCAACAAGAACCGAACCACCAAAGATACTGATGCAGAAGAGATGCAATACACATACATCTTTTCAACTTGGAAGAAAAGACTGTGAGACAAGAGACGCGTTGAGAGAGGATTTTTGAGTAGTACAGATTTCTCATTTCACATTTGTTGGATTTGGATTTGGAGTTGGAGTTGTTGTGGAGTAAGCTAAATAATTATTCAGTGGAGAGAGAGAGAGAGAGAGATAGAATGATAAATATTTTAATTAGGTTAATCTACTTAAATCTGTATAGGACACAGAGTCTGTGCCGGATCTCTCACAGTTTAGTTTCTTATCTGACTCGTCTTGACTTGACTTGGCTTCTGCAGCCTCCATCGCCAAGGAGGATCCAACTCTTTTCTTTCATTTCACTCGATCCACCTCATAAATAAACTGCCAAAAAGTAAATTGGAAATCTTCGTGTGTAAAGCTGAACAAAATGTAAGGGAGAAGCGAGCGAGGGACGTAAATACAAAATACAATGCAATGTTTGCTAAAACACTATAGATGTATAGACAAAAAATTAGTGATAAGAATCTTCTGTTAACATCTTGTAATTGAAGACACACAGGTTAAAACCTGAGGGTAGATGAATTGAATTCATTAGAATTGGAATTGCAATTACATTTCGAATGCAAATATGAACTCAAATTGTACAATAGGCTGTGGATTTAATGTGTGTTAAATGGAATCCTTATTCTAATGCCAATCTAGTGAGGTCTGCTGTAATTATAACTTTCTATCCGTACACACACACACACGTGCTAAGTTTGAGATTTTGATTTTGTTAAAGCAATTTCAAGTATTTTTATTTTCATTCTGGAAACGTTAAAATTTTAAGTGCACGCGCTCAAAATTGAATTTATAATTGCTTCTACACATACTGAAATTTTACATTTTTCGTAAAAATTTTGAACCACTTTAGTTTTTTGAAAGCTATACCAATACCAAGCTAAGATCTTGCTTTAAATTTTCCGCTAAAATTAGTCATTTGTTATGAGTAATATAGAACTTGCTACATTTAATACATTTGAAATATATTTAGCCACGTAATGTGAAATTTAAGTTAAAATTTCCCACTGAAATTAGTGGGCAGTATTTTTACTGTTTGAAAATTAAATTTCTTGCGACCATTATAATTTTAAACGAAATTAATTTATAAATATGGAGGAGGCATTTTGAAGTTTTCTACAAAATCAGCGGCAAATATTTTAAATGTTTCTTTTTTGAAATTTCTATAAATTGCTGCTGTAAATGTAGAAGAAAATCACGTATTTCATTATCAATACTTTGTTATTTAGTTTTAAATATTGCTTAAAGTCAACACTTGCATAAAATTGATAGACTCCATCTGCCCATAATATGACCGACACCTTTAAAAACGTATACTTCAAAGTGACTGTAGCTAAATTCTGTTTGTAAAACTTTATCAAATTGAAATTTTTATAGACAGGCATCAAAATTTGGAAAATTCCGAATTCGAAGAAAAATCTCCATTTTTATTTTCACTGAAAATTTTGAAGCTGACGGAAGGAAAATCAAATTGAGTTAGTTACTACATACAGAATATAGAGAAAACTCGCATATTATGCTTCTTGAGACTATTAGACATTAGACAGACGGGCAGTAATGAGAAATCAATGGAAATCGAAATGGAAATCGAGAGAGAACTACTCATTAGTCATGCTGTCATAAATCAAAATGACTCGACGTACAAGTTGTATTCGTGTTCTGATGGCTGGCCTAGCGCTCTCTCTCTCTCTTTCTGCCTTTGAGCATATTAAATATTATAAGGGGATTAGTAAAATGCTAATGTGTCTTCTAGGAGAGAGAGAAAGAGGCACAGCTCGCGTATGTTACAACTCTCCTGGTCCTGGTCCTGGTCCTCACTGGATCTGAATGTGGACGTCTAAATGAGCCAGCAGTTATTCGAACATGTCTCTCCATGTTCCTCTCCCGATGAAAAATAACCAAGCCAAATGAATGACTAACAGCAATTCTTCATTCTCACTTCCTAGGCTTCCTTTCAGAATTTCACAAAAAGTTGAAGCTAACACACACACACACACTTTGCGTGTAGTA
This sequence comes from Dicyrtomina minuta, assembly GCA_949802685.1. Taxonomy (NCBI): domain Eukaryota; kingdom Metazoa; phylum Arthropoda; class Collembola; order Symphypleona; family Dicyrtomidae; genus Dicyrtomina; species Dicyrtomina minuta. The sequence goes on from OX461810.1 coordinate 17,843,698, forward strand.
TGCAGAACTTACATATATATCCTACTATTTAGCAGGTCCTATAGCAGGTCCCTTAGTACCTTACGGTTCCTATGCGGGTGCCTAGATTTGGTTGTGGAGACTGAAGGAACATGGAGAAGGAGGGGAATCCATCATCATCTTCTGAGACTTAGAAGATGAAGAACTCATAATTTCCCTAAAAAGTGTGCTTCATCATTTAAATTACTATTTTGTTCGGCACACATGTTGGTACATTTACGTCTCCGTCCACGTTCCACGTTCCACGTTCTCCATCTCCATAGAATTAAAAAGACCATAGGACTCAGGACGAGGGAAAAGACGGAGACAAACCGAATCATATGTCGTGAGCTTTTATGCATTCATGTCTTTTCCTCCAATTCATTTTCCATATGCGACTCTATGTGTATGAATAACCTTTAAAAACATTCGAATTTGAATTCGAAAAGCTCGCTTCTTTCCATAGTAGTGTCTACAGATAGTCTCTAGTCTCTACTCTACACTAATTCATAAAGTTGAGAAAAAAACGAGAAAAAAAAACGGAGATATGATTCTTTTCTTTAAAATGTACTACCTCATTCCTACTGATAATCGCATATTATGAAGATGTAAAATTTCTGTCATGTCCAACTTTATCAGTAATTATTAAAACTCTATGCTCTCGCTGCTGGAGCTGGAGCTGGAGCTGGAACTGGAAATGGAACTGGAGTTTTTTTTATTTCCTTCACACACTTTCATAACGTATAGTTCCTACTGGCTCTCTAGTATTAGAATGGGAATTCCAGGGGAAAAAAATTCCTTATTAACACAAGCGTTACTCATAACGTATGATTAATTCCTCACCGCGCCTATCTCTATTCTCTTGAAGCGTTAATGCTTCCACTTTTTCTCTCCATTGTTTGAATATTAGTAAAATTGGGGCGGGAATATAAATTTATTCTAAATTCGAATGTGAAAAAAAATTATATTTTATCTGTGTACATAATTGTACGTTTGTTATTAGTGGGTAATTAACATATATTATCATAATTACTTCATATTTACCAGAGCAAAAATTACGAATATTGAGTACTACACGGTCACGGAGCGGTGGGAAATTGAGACTTGTAATTAGATTCCCTATTGTGTTTCTTGTGTAAAGAAATTTCTCGTAAGAAAAACCAAGAGGGAATAAAATCAAAACTTGTATAAAAACCAAAAAAGTAAAGTATAAAATTAAATATATAGAATATGCCTTAGAGCCATATAGTATGCTGACTACATTTTTAGTTTTATTTGAGTAGATTCTAGAATTCTAGAATCTAGACTGTTAGAAGAAGAAAAAAAACCAGGACCAGAACGAGGATTTACTACATACTTTTTCATAATAATAGTACATTTTCGAAATGGTTCCAAAAACCAAAACCGATATAGTGATAGCGTTTTTCATAGTCTTGGTCTGGCAATACAGTAACAATAAGACTGCACACTACATACATAGAAACAGTGGATGAAAAAGTGAAAAAGTAAAACAAATTTGAGACATGCTGTAGGTATATTATGTGAGGGTATGAGGATTGGACCGGGACCGGGACCGGGATAGTAGTGGTAGCGGACACATGGAGGAAGTATGAGATGTCAGTGAGAGAACGGGGAAATAAATCTAAGGAAGAAAAATACTCACAATATAATGGAAAAATATTGTAAACATATAAGTGAGTAATGTAATACAATGTAATGTAGGTGTCTATGAGGAATGGCTTCTTTGTACTCTCTCCACTCGTTGTAGGCTCTGACTTTGTTGAATCTTCTTCTCCTCAAATAAAACACAGAGTCTTACTTTTCCACACATCCACAGAGACTACATCCAATGCTCAAGCAAAGGCAGACACACACCAACACCACATCATACCATAGCACTCAGACTAGGCAGTACAGATAGCATGTATAGGAGAATCACTGTAGCCCAGTAGTACAGATATACACAGGAGTCCACACTCCACAGACAAAGTTTTAGGAAGGGACTGGGACTGGGAATGGGAATGTTAGCATTTATAAATGTATGTGTTTGTTGTAACTAACTTAGCCACACATACTAAAGCATCATAAGTTATAGACTTTCTAAGTAGGTATAGTCATATCCACAATCCACACATCTCTATGGTTTATAGTGCATATAAGATAAATAATGGTGGATGGCTATGTTGCTACTTGCTTCTCCTTCGACTTGGACTTCTTTTCCTTCCTTCTTCTCGCGTCTCCGTCTTCGTTTTCGTATTCGTCTTCTCGGTCTCGGTTTCGTTTCGGGCTCTGGTTCTGGCTCTCTACTTCCCAGTAAGTCTCATGGAAGATGGAAGGAAAGTATAGAGAATCTATACAGAGTAGGTATATAGAAAGGAGAGGGAAGTGGAGGCGAGGAGAGGGAGAGGGGAGTAGAGTGAGCGGGCAGAGTGAGTGAGTGAGAGAAGGCGAGTGCAAAGAAGCGAAGAAGCAATTTTTTCAGAGTCTTATAGTCTACGGGTTGAATTTCGCGTCTTAAGTCCGTGGAGATTCAGAAAAGCAATAACTCAGCAAGAGTTACGAGGGCATGGGAGACAGGGAAAATTGCAAAAATGGGCTAATCTATCTTTGTTGGGGAAAGTAAGGCAGATAAAAGAATTTGTCTCAACTCGGAGATTTAGGACCCTACGCCTTTCCCATCCCTTCTGCCTTCTTCGTCTTCTTCTTCTTTTTTCTTCTCTCTCTCTCTCTCTCATGCCATGCCATCCATGCAGTGTGTGTGAAGTGCCATGGTGGCAGTGTGGTGGAAACCCTACCATACCCGGTACCGGTACCGGTACCGGCACTATGCTATGTACAGCCCCAACGTATCTACATACACGTCTCTCCTTCCCTCCACACTTCACCGGATCCTCCATCTTTCTTTTTTCCGCATCAGTCTCATGGAAAATCTTCCACTCTTTTATTCTGAGGTTTTCCCTATAAATTCTATGCAATGCAGAGAGAGAGTCTTAGAGAGTTGTTCCTCTGATGAGAATCTTCAACCGTCCATGCAATGAACAAGAAAACGAAAAAAGAGAGAAAAAGAAAAGAGAAGAAAAAAAAAGATTCAGGAAAATTCAATCCAATCAACTATATCCCATACATTTTTTTTCTTCGTGTTTCCACATCTTTTTCTATCTCTCTTTTTCCCTTTGCACACTTTGTCTTGTTTTTCCTTTCTGGAGGAGCTGGCCCCATGGCCCTGGGTAAGGTCTATATGCCACTCTGACTGAGAGACGGTTTTGGTCTGGTCTAAAAATCCGAATTCGAATCCAAAATTCGAAGCTAAAAGACGTATACCAGCTTCATCTCTCAAATAGAATTGACATGAAATAAAGGGGAATATGTATAGTATGATCACTATGATCGCGTGTAACTTTAGCTCCAGCTGCTACGTCTACTTTTCTTGAACATATTTATAGCATTGTGATTTCATTACATTCAGCATGTCAGGACGAGGACGAGGATTTCAGTATGTTTTTCAGTATTTCATCAGGACTCAGGACCAGGACTCCTGTGGCACTATGATAGAACCACTGGTTTTGGTTCTGGTTATTATAACCACACTACTGTTGACTACTTACTCTTCTAGTCCTATACGTCCGTAGCCATGCAGTGCAGAGCACAGAATAATAATAATGCTTTCTATTCAAATTCCTCAAACTAATGTAAATTCTGACGTTATTTTTTTTTAGACTCTCTGATATATATTTTTTTTTATATTATTTATTTTTTGGCATGTTGAGACATCCACCCTCGCCCTTTAATTCAGCCAAACCATGCCATGTCATCCCATCCCATGGCCATGCTAGAATGAACTTACAAACTCAAAAAAATAAATTGTGTATACTATATAGTATATAGTTGTGGGTAATACATTTAATATTTCTGTAGAGTTGTATAAAATTCTAGAATTGTAGATTGTAGAATTCTAGAGACTGAAATGATTTAAGTACAATTTTTTTCTTCTTTTTTGCATTCCATGTTTTTGTAATTTTTTGTATGCAAAAATGGAGAGGAAACATGTGTAGTGCTGCGACGACTGGGACGAGAACGAGAACGAGAACGACTGTTCCTCCTTTATTGATTTATGAATCCATAAAAAGATTGTAAATATATCTGTTTCAATAAATTCCTAGGATTGCAAAATCCTATATGACATAATATATAGTTCCTTGTTGGCTTTGACTTTTGGTTGAGTTAAAAAAAATGTGTATAATATGGAGAATGGAGGAGACACACAGACAAGTACACAGATATCTCTTAGAAGTTTGCTTGGTCGACTTTAAAACTTGACGAAGCGGAGAGAGACAGAATGTGTGTAGTATGTAATGTGTAAAGTGCCTACCTATAGTGCATATATTTTCGTTGACTTCTCTGAACACAGAGACTCACTCTGGCAGAGTTTCCTCCGTCGTCGTCGTCGTCATAATATATATAAAATACTGATATTATATATTCTCTCGCTCTCTTGGTCTCTTGGTCTGTCTGTAATATTATTATTATATAGAAAATAGAAAATACTAAGTCAGCTGCCCGCCTGCCGAGTCACTCTCCCGTTTTTCACTCGTCCCAACAAAAGCAGAACGAAATTCAGTGACAAGAAAGGCAAGGAAGGCGATGGCGATGCATCCGGGTAGTTCTTCTTCCTACGTACATACCCGCTTCGTTCTCTCTTTCCTTTGACTTGGACTTTGGCGGGGACTATCAGTCTGGAGTTTTGGTCACCGTATAATATGCTGTAGTGAGTATACTGTTCTCAAGCAAGCCAGTTCTAGTTAGTTTTGAGCCTCGCTAAAGTTAAAGCTAAAGTTTGCCTATAGATATATGTAGCTATACACAAGATTTTCTGAACGTCGTCGTCGTCTAGTCGTACGCCCTGCGATGAGGTTAGATCTCTTTTGTTAACCATGTGTGTGTGTGTGTGTCTGTATAGTATGTTTTGTATAGGTCTGGGTGATGGGATGTACGGAGTACGGATACGGACGGAGGAACGGTACCGGGACCGGGACCAGTACCGCTACCGGTACCGGCACCGTAAAGTTTTCTCTGGGAGTATAGCTCTAGTCTGTCGTTTTCGTAGTCGAATTCGTATTCGTATTCCTAGTTTCGTAGTTGGTATTATATAAAAGGAGGAATGTACGCAGTGCTTTCTCTTTCTCCAGAACCGGGAGATTCCCGGACTGTGTGTCACCATATTTCTTTCCCGGGGTTTGATATAAGCCCATCGGTATAATTTATTGCGGCAGAGCCTAGTCTCAATTGAGGGATTTCCTCAAGCGAGACATTCATCGATTCCTCTCTCTCTCTCTCCTGCTGCCGCCATTCCATTATTCACATTCACATGCTCGTACACACATCTCTGTAGTGTGTGTGTGTGTGTTTCTGTATAAATGTACATCAGTGGGAGTGGGACTGGTACTGGATCTGGATCCGTAGTCTTTTTTCCAATTCCAAAAAACATGGCAGAATATTCCACAACCTCAATTTATATCAGTATGTATAGCCACCTATAGTGTAGGATACCATCACCATCACTTCGTCTCTGACGACGAGTTCTGCATCCGCTTCCCTATTAGTTCACTTATAGTTGGGTTGAAAGTGAGTGGGTGAAGGAAGGAAGGTAGAGAGCGACGACGGAGGGAAGTTTCAGCAGTAGTCGGATTCGGATTCGGATACGGAACCAAAATCTTAACCCTTTGTCTTGCTCTAAAACCAGAGACAAAACCAGGACCAGGACCAGGGCCAGAATCCTACAGCTACTATATTTCTACCTACTACAGTTACCATTCTGATTTAGATGGGATAGAGGGAAAAGGGAGAAGAGATATGACATGAGAAATTTACAAACTAAATTTTGAGAGGATCTATTCTGTCTGTACTTTTGCTTATTGGTTATAACGTATGGTTATCCCTGAGCTGGAGAACTTTAGCCTATGTATTTAGTCTGTGTTAGAAGGAGGGTGGGTGTTGGTGACGACGACGACGACTGTGTTCTGTCTCCGATTTCTCCGTATACATATCCAGTGTTTTCCAACGCCGCTTTTCCGCTCTCGGGATTCGGTTTCGGTTTCGGTTTCGGAGAATATAATTCAGTGGAATTGGAAAGTAGAAAGTAGAGAAACCCTTCTTCCTTATATAATATAATATCATTATGTGGACACCTCCCCGACCCAAAACCGAGACCGAAACCGACTTCTTATCGATTAGAATAAAATTGGGAAGAAGAGATCCGAAATCGCTATTTCACATTAATGTGGAATTCAAATTGGATTTGTATCTTACAAAAGAAAGATGTGACTCTGCTGTCAGCCATGCGAGAAATTGAATACACGCACTTATTGGTTTTCATTTGGATTTTTTTTTATTTCGGAGAGAGATCAGAATCAGAAGAGGCATATACTCTGCAGAATGAGACTTTCAGGAAAAAGGGAATATTGGAATATTATTATAATGTCTTTACACTATAGCTGACAGAGACAGATCAGATACTAAAAAGAGGAGTTCTGTTCTGTGGCACGACGTAAATTCAATTTTAAAAACCCCAGCAAGATATCGTATTTAGTAAATCGAATTACTTATGCATTACGTACATATCCCTTGCCACATTTTGACGGCTCACAGCTCCCATATTTATGTATAGGTATATACTATATAAATCCCTATATGGGAAAATAGCAACTTTAAAAAAATGAAAATCGAAACCCCAAAAATTTCAAATTATAATTCCTTGAGGACAAAACTAGAATTAAAGGACACCGCTTTTTTTTGCTACTCGAATATACATACACTATATCCACACTGATATAGCTATATATCAGTGCGGATATTTGAAAAACGAAGCGCGTAATATCAACACCGCCGATGCGAGAACGATTAGGAATTGACAAGGGCTGCGCGTATAGGTATGTAGGTACATAATCATAGATGACTTGACGAAGGGTAACGCTTCGTTGCGGAATTATTTAAAGTTGGTAATCCTCAAAAAATAACACGTATAGTCCTTTTATATTTTTGTGCAGTCACTTAGGAAACCGATGACGGCTGTACTGTCCTCATATTGCAACTCTTGCACGACATGTCTTTTATCCTTTTATAGGGTGAGTGTGAGTCTCATAGCACATCACATCACATCGCATCGCATCGTGCGTTTTGATCGTGACAATTCCTGTGGTTTGTGCAAAGCTTTTATGCATGACTTCCCTCCCTTTCTGCCTATCTCCTTCTCTCAATGTATTTCTCCTGATTCTGACTGACATTTTTTAAGTGCGTGTGCGGATACGGATTATTTTGTTTTTGTCACCGACCTTGTATCCTGTACAGTTGAATGCACTAAAGTGTGAGGAGATCAGGATGATGATAGTGTAATTAATATCTACAGATATTTTTACTTGGATCTCGACTTCGATCTCGATCTAGACTTCCATCTCCAACACCATTACCATTACCATCCACATCAAATGACTCAATCAGTCACAAATACAGTAGTAGTGGCAGACCAATTTCATTCTACACACTACAATGGTTCGTAATGTGAAGTCTACTAATAATGTCCTCCCAATACAATCATAGTAGTTGCTCAGTCGTACAAAATGCAGTGCATATTACGACTACTGAACTCGTTTTCGTTTCCAATTCCATTCATGCACAGTTGAGTCTTCCCTTAAAGTTCAACACACTAATTTAATACACCGTGACATTTATCATTTTAATTATATACACAAAATTCCAGAGTATTACTAATGTGAAACGTGTGTGTAAAGAATACTATTCAAGAACTCGACATATTCAGCACACATATAGCATACAATATCATCACGCATAAAATTTTAGTTTTTTCTTATAAATATTTTCCCTCCAACCTATAGTATGGTCCTGGTTCCTGGTATATTATGGCATTTAAAAAATTAAATGGCTGCCGCATTACATTATGTAATAGCGGATGAAATTTTAAATGGGAAATTAATCGAAATCGGAGTGATGTACTTGTAATGTATTTGTTGTTGCATTATTCTTATTAAAGGTCACTGCACTGCGGACCACCGTTCAGCAATGGAAAAATTTGTGCACTACCTATTTTTATTTACGCTGTCAGGAGTCAGTTAGTCATCCAATGCTCAAAAGTGCAGTATAGATATTTTGATTTTTGTGAATGACGGGCCGGGGCCTGGGCATTGGATTGGAGAAGGAGAAGCAACAGTTTTCTCCGAGTATATGGAGAGATAAAAGGAGAGAGAAAACGAGTTCAAGAGGACTCTCAATGTTAGATGCAGTTTTGTAATGTTGTAAAAAGTTGGCGTAACTGAATATGTGCAATACTAAAAATCCCCTTGTATATGCTCTGTATAGTCTGTCGGTATTTGTGTGTCTCTCACTGAGTGTGTAGTAATAGTACACGGAGAAGTTACGTTTTACGTCCCGATTACGATTACGAAGAGAATAAAGTGTACTGAGTGAGAGTTAAGAGTCTATGCATACAGATACAGACACACACACACATTCTGTTTGGTGGTGCTGGTTGGTTTTGGCTAGGGCGAAAGATGTGTGTGGGACCCGTACTACTGCCACTACTACTGGAACTGGAAGTACTGGTACTGGTACTGGCAGTGAAGAGAGCCGTAAAAGGAGCAGATTGGTATCGTTGAGGGAAGAATATAGCGTATAAAATGGACCATTTAGAAGACCATTTGAAGGAATATCTCTCGACAAACTGCAACTGGAGCTGGAACTGGAAGTTGGCCTATGTTATGTTATGCTTCCCACTACTCCTTCTCTCTGCCTGTGCCTGTAATAGGATGCTCAGGCTGGTGAGTTTGAAGCTAGTTGAGTTGAAGTGAAACTGGGAATCACCCACTCGGTCGTTTTATACAAACGTTTATGTCAACTAGCTCTCATTAATTTCCCCAAAATAACCCCATTTACTCCCGAAGAATAACCCAACCCTGACCTTCCCTTAATCCTCACTTACGAGACTCTACCAATGTATAGCCCCCGTCTACTATGTTTATATCATATCCTCACGTATGCATGGAGAGAGAGAGAGAGATTCCACAACACTACTCACTCCTCCGGTTATATACAAGAGTAGTAAAAAGCTACAAGTTTAAACGCACTCACACACAACAATCCTATATCCCCCCTCTCACCTAGATTTCCCTCTTTTCATTCATAAAACTCCGTGGTGCGGTGCTTTTATATAGTCGGTGTGCAAAATTCTCATTTAAAAACTACAACCAAATTACGTGTAGGAATAATTGAGAAATAAAAATCATTTTTAAAAAAAACAACGAATTATAGAAAATTAGCAAATTAGTCAAATTAAATTGGCGGCGGAAATGTAATATTTTAATGGGATGTGAGATGTGATTTCGTTTGAATTTGAGAGCAAATGCGTGTGTGGAGTGTGGATAAATGAAACAAGGTTTGAGTTAATAACTTTGTCTATGGAATGGTATGCTATAATATGGTATGGTTATGACATGGCTGTACTGCACTGTAGTATGGTATGGTATAGATTCCCTCTTAATAACTCAATTATATTGTGGACTATTACTATTACCATTACCATTATGAACTCGGCACGTGAGTCTATGTGGAGACATTAACGCATCTTTTATGTGCCTAGTTTTTTTTCCATTCTTCAACTCCATCCCCAACATCATCACCCTTCAACATGCATATAGACTACAAGGCTTGTTCACGTAAACATTATTATACCCTCTCTATCTGGACTGGAAGAAACATAATATTTATTTTGTTGTTCTTTCTGCGGGATGGGTGGATGGATGGCGGAGAGAGGAATGGAAGGGAAGGTAATAACAATACTCTTATTATGCCCAAACAAGGACTAAACTTGATAATCACACTGCTAACCAATCTTTACAACTTGAAGATTTTATACTGCAATCAGTCTCTCTCCGTGCAATCCTACTATTTGATTTCCATGTATGAATTTCCATGCGCAGTATCTGCAGTACTGTACTGTGTAGGTAGGTAGTACTATGCAATAATTTTACTAGTATGCATATTAAGGGGTAAGCAACGCATATTTACGAGTTGTCGCTTTAGCTGTCGTTGTTGATGTCACTGTCATAGGATCCTCTCAGAAAAAATGTTGTGAATACGAATTGGAGTCATAAATACTCGAAGGTCTCTTCACTTTTTAAACAAACAAATGTCTATGGTTATGCCTATGCTATGGGTTGACAAAACTATATGCCCATGCTAGGGTATGCACAATAAATGATGTTTTTTGAAGCATATTGTATTTTAAAATTGTTACAGGTCTCCTTACCTACCTACCTACATAGTATTATGGATAGTAGAAAAAAAGAAGTGGAAATGACATAGAAAAAGAAGATTCACATAGGTTAGTTTTGATTTTATATTTTTCACCATATAAAGCCCATAGCCCCATAGTGTATGGAGAGTGCCTAGCTTCATCTCTGCCCTTTTTTTTATTTTGCCTATTTTTGGAAGTGGATTTCATTCCACTGTGGCCTGTTACTGTTTCGTTAGATTCTCCTCCTATGGATATGACTGTGACTGTGTGGAGAGAACATTATTATGAGTGTGGAGAGAGAGGAAGACGAAATACGAAATACGAAATGGGGAAATAACATATGCAGGCCGACCACCGTGCGTAAAGATGAAGTTGTAAATATGCACTTTATAACTTGCTCCTTGTAACGTTTACGCAAAGTATCAGTTTTATGGGGCCGTAAAAAATTATTTTATGTGCACTTCCATTACATGTTATGACGTGCATATGTACAGCACGTAGTACATAATATGTGTACTTGCTGTATGATACATGGTATTATTATTATTATGCCTCTCGGATTCCTATATTGCTATGGGGCTCCTGCACTACCTTCTTATTTCATATAAATGCCTATAGGTACTTGTATATATATATTTGTCCATACTCTACGCGCGGCCCTATGGTTCCTGGTACTGGTACTAAATGTCGAGAGAAGTAAACTACAAACTACAAGTTGTTATGTATTTACTCACTTATGATCTCCACAGAGCAAACCTCCTTAACCCTCGCCAATGTAATTCAATATAATCTTTGGTTATGTTTCCTTTATGACTTGAGAGCATTTAGTTATGTTTTCTTCATATCTCGACACACAACCAGGATAAAATATGATTTCCACTCTCATTTTCATTCACAAAACTTTCAGTCTCTCCTTCAACACTTTTTCAATTACCCGCCTGATTTTTTGAGAGAGAGAGGAATTCCAATAGGAATCGGATTCGGATTCGGAATCGGAACCCCTCTAATATATATATATATGTATTTGCCTTTCCCTTTTTTTTGAAGAGGCAATATCAATAAGAATAATCGTTATCGTTATCGCTATCGCTATCATTACCATTACCATTGAATTGATGATTTATTACTGGGTAAATAAAAAATTATTTTCAATTACTCAATTACGGGTGAATTCAATTAATAATTAGGCTGATTATTTACATTTGCAGATGTAAAACAAACATTGCCAAATGTGAAATGTAAAATAGTGGTGTGTCTTTTATTGAAATATGTTTATTTTAACGGAAAGGAGGGATTTCAATTAAAAGGAATAGCTTGTACCTACTTCAATTTTTGAATATCTAAATATTTCTTATCGTAAATCCTTCTGATGAAATTCTGCTCTCTTGAATTTATTGCCGATTGAGAAAAAAAACCGGTAGCTTTTTTGACTTGCTGACAAAGTCTACGGTAGCAGTGTAAGTAGTGTGTAACTACGAAAAAGTTGTTGTTGTTTGTCAACCCAACTTAAGGTAACTTTTAGGTGATAAAGAATATGAGGCATTCAGAAGGATTTTTGAATTTTACGAATAACGAAAAGAACAGCGCAGCTGTTGGAGAAAGATTGAGGCGGATGTAGGGAAGATATATTGTGTTTTGTGTTGCATCGATTAATACTACAAAAAATGTCATTTCAACTTTCGACCTCATATTAGTTATTGAACCACTTTTTAATTTTTTTTTTTAAATAATTATTATCACAAAATTTAAAGCAGAAATTAAACCAGAATTTACCATTTAAAAATCTTTATGATTATTGGGATATTTATACATCAATAACAATTTCTACACATTAAAAGAACCAAAGTATTAAATTATTTCAAATATATTGAGCGAGTAAATCGAGTAACGAATCAAATGAGCCCAAAATTGCTTCTTGCTAAGAGGAAAATCAAATGCGAGCGACGCCATGATGTAATCTCCTTGAAGGGAAGGGCCTGTCACCCTAGGAGCGCCAGCCTTGTTGCCGCTTCTCCCAACAATTCTTAAAAACTTCAATTTCAAAACGAATTACTTGCTAATTTCAAAGATAATTATTGCCACTGAATTCTCCTGATTCAGTTGTGTACTAAGCATGTGAATTCGAAAGTAATTTAGCTTTAAACTTGGTTTAGGCAGAGTTTTTAGTAATATTGGAAGAAGTACGGGAGATTGGCTGGCCTGAAGCGTGGAGGGATACACGTAGCTCATTGGTCCCTTCCCCTTCAAATGCTGTCGCTGGTCCGTTGCAAGGGCGAATAGGTGACTACCATGCGTACCCGCGTAGATTAGACAGAACTCTGCTATTAGAATAAAACGAAATGCAATTTTTGGAAGTTTGACTTGCAATAATAATTATTGGACCCATTTTACTGATATTCTATGTCAATGTGTTTTAAATGGATAAATGGATCGTTTGAGTGTTTGTCAGGATTTCAATTATTATCTTAAAGTAACATGTAAGTCATAAAAAATTTAATTCTTACTTCTAATTCTATACTGACGATTAGTATCTCTAGGAATTTTAATTTTCTTACTACCCGCGGGTAGTAGTCATTTTTCAAGCTATTTAAGTTTGCTCGATAAATGTTTTAAAAAACGGGAACGGGAAGGATACGTGGCCTTTTAACCAGGAATAAATCTCACAATTAACAAAATTCTGGCTTTGAATGTTCCTAATATTTATTGTAAAATACTCTGCGTCATAATATACTGTATTATTAATTAATTCTACACCTGCATTACAACATGGTTCAAATTATTAAATTATGATTATTGCCCCACACAGTGTGAGTAATTGCCGCCAGGAATTTTAAAGGTCTCATTAATTGAATGAGACGTTTGTTTACAAAAACACCATTTGAAATGATTGACGGGAGTCAAAGTATGATTTGATTAGGAGAGTAAAAAGAGATTAACATTGTTGATACTCGTCGACTCGCTCATATGGTTTGGGATGAGCCGTGTAAAAAGAGAAGTGAGCCAAAGGGCTGCTGCATTTGTTATGTAATATACGAGGAGTGGGGAAGAGAGTCATTTTGTGGGTTTTAACAAGCGGTTATCCATGAAAAGCGTTAAACTCGTAAATGTCTTTCTGCATTAGTTTTGTTTCATTTACGAGGGATGAGAGTTTGAATGGAAAAGTTGGTGAACGTAAATGGTGATGTGAAAACATATGAGGTTTTATTCCGACGTATATCAGGAGGTAAAGTGGCTTTCCAACGATAAATGTCACGCCCGGAAGTTCTTTTCATGTGTTAGTGGCATTTCCCAAATATACCTTTATCCCTGATCCTCCTTCCTACAGTCTACAGTCTACACACTACCATAACCACTACCACACTACTACTATTCCTATTCCTACTACTACTACTACTACTACTATTTCTACACAGTACACTTTACACAGTACAAACTACAGAATTCCAAAATCTACGGGTAGATCGACGAGCGAGTATTCCTTCTGTTTTTTATGATATGCTTTCCTTCTCTTATTTCATGCATTGTCATAATATCATCGTGTATGCACTACCCATATGTAACCCTAACCGTCTTATTATTTCTACAAGCCTAACATACTACACTTGACATAGGTAGGAGCTACTTTGTACTTCAGCACCATTATCAGCAATAACAATAAGTATTATATTTCCGTCCATTTCTCAAACATACGAGTACATAAGCTACAAATGCCCTCTCCCCATATCCAGAGCTCACTCACGTCAATAGCTAATCCATCACTTCTTCCTTTGGATTTGGATTTGAGGAAAAGTAAAGGAATCCGCGGAAAGTGTAAAATTAGCTGAAACATTCATCAGAGGAGAACCCGAGCGGGAAATGTCAAATGTCAAAAACGTGTAGGAGTAATTGTAATACTAGAGATATTTGATATATTTATGCCCGTCTTTTGTATGTATTTAGGTGCCTTAGCCGCAGTGCCAGTAGTGAGTAGTATTGTACTCGCGGCTTTGGAAACAATAGAGGAAGTGTGTAATCAAGTGGAAGTAGAAATGGTGAAATAAAGTGTATAATCTACTGCTCAGGGCTCAAGTATAGTAATAAGTAATAAGTGTTCTCGCGTCTCCTTCTGTTCCGTCTCCGTGTAGTGTAGAGGAGAAAAAAGCGAAAAGCCACCCTCACTTCCATCTTTCCTAAATCAGTCACCCTCCGTTTCGTTTTTCCTTCTCGTTTCTTACTGTATGTATGTGCCTCCATGTAACTGGAGTAAATGGCGTTGGGGACACGACAACAAAGTGAACGCTACACATTCTATATACACTAGAATTCTATAGAGTACAGCAGGGCTCTATATGATTTGTATTATTAAGCTCGAGCCCATAATTAAAATAGCCACGTGTTTCACACGACGAAATGACAGTCCTTCCACCACCTAACAACATACGAGCAAATAAAACTGTTCTGCGGTTCTGACCCCCCTGTACATATATGCCTTGTTTTTGGTCCGGGTAATGTTATAACCTGTACAAATTTTATTAAATCTGTCGTGTATAGGATTAAATCCAGCAAAATTATTATTTCCTACACACAATTTTCGGACACTTGCTATTGCAACCTACATACTACAGAATGTAATGGTATCTACTGATATTCTGGTTGGTGTGGCATATAGTTAAAATTGGAAAATAGTTAAATGCAATTTAAATAATATAAACTTAATACATTTAAGGTATGGAATTTCTGCAATGCGAAGACTGTGTACCTACTTAATGATAATGCCAAATATGTCGATGTCTATTGCTATACGCAGAGATTCGAAAAATGTTTCTGTAGGGAAATGTAGGAGCTATGTAATATGGAAGTGCTGAGAGCAGAGCTGATTGATACAACCAACAACCCTCGTTTTTAGATCCCTTAAACGCGACACTCTTAAATACATACGGATACTCGAAATACTTCCACAACCCTCCGAGCTTCATTGCTTCTATAGTTCTTATTATTGAGTCTATGCACTCAAGTATCTGTCTGTGAACATTGGTTGGTTCGGCTTGAGTTAACATTGAACATCCTGAGACTTTTATCAGGGAAGTCTTTTGACTTTACAACCCCGAAGCCATTTCCAAAGTCAGGAATAATGTATGTACAAAAACCTTTGCCACGTGTACATTTTAAAATACTATGTACAGAGTCCTTAATAACTTTGATTTGAGCCAGAGTCCAATATGTCTAATAGGCTTCATTACATTCTTATGAAAGATTGACAAGCTTAAGAATTTTGACTACACATTTTTTTTGAGGGCTTTTTATTTTAATAATAAAAATGTTGGCCCCGTCATCGAAGAATTCTCAAAAAGGTATGCCTTTAAAAATATGCACCTTCACCCTTGTGTAGTTCTTCAATGTAAATTTGAATTTAACACACAGTCAAAGTTCCCCCACAAAATTAATACAGATTATTTGTCTTAATTATTTAAGTCTATGGGCACACGCCAATAAAAACTGGATTAAGTATAAAACTTTTTAAGCTGATTTTTTGTTTTTTCTTTACTTTAACGTCAAAATTTTGATAGGAGTGCCTCTGACATAGTGTTAACACCTTCCCAAGCCCAAATCCAATTAAGTTGTGGCCTGGGCCATTTAAACGCTTAAAAGTTAAGCTTGTTGGAAGTGTAATGATACGACGATTAAAAGGCTTAGAAAACTTTTTACAAAAACTTTAAAAACTTGTGTGAAACTTTTTCTTTAGAGAAGATTTTTCCACCCTCAATGTATGCATGAGTGGTACGTACCGATATATCAGTATTTCTTGGAAAAAATTCAATGTAGAAACAAGGGGGAGAAATGCAAAAGGAAAAACAGTATACAAGTGTTTCTCTTACCTGATCTCCAGAAAAAGTGAGGAAGAAGATGGTTCATGAACTCTCCGATTTTTTTTTGAGGGTCGGCTGCGTTTATATATAGTGTGTAAGTTGTTGGTTTAAGTTTTGGTGTGTGGTTTGGTTTGGTTTTTGGTGTGTAGTGTTGGTTTTTGTTCTGGATTTGGTTCTGGAACTGGAACTGTGGTTCCTTTTGGAGAAAAACTTGAACTGGCAGAATTTCAGATTGAGGGGAAAGTGAAGTTAAGCTGGTCGTTCTCTCGCTTTTTAGAGCCTCACAAAGTGTCCATAAAATTTGATGGGTGTCACTTTTGCAACTTGTCAGATACTTTACATGTACTTTCCGTACCGTACCGTGTCCCGTCTACTATACCATTCAACCCTTTTCTATATAGATATATATATTTTGACTCGAAAATTCTCGTATACAATGTTGTAGTACTTGTACTTTGTTTTTTTTTCTTCTCTTTTTTTATAAAATCAAAGATCGTAAATTAATTTCAATGTCTTTCTTTTTTTTCTTTCCCTTTATTTTCAACTTGTTGCCGTTGCATTTGCTTTCCTGCAAATCTTTAAATTTCTCTCTCTCTCCCTCATTCACCCCAATGTCAATACGGAAATAGTACTAAACAATGAACAAATTTTTATTTTTATTTTATTTTGTTTTATTTCATTAATTGGTTTGACAATATTTTTGAATGTGTGTGAACTGCTTGAGATTTTTAGTTTGTATATTTTTCAATATTTTATTTAGTGACAGACAGATAGACAGAAAGAGAGGAAGAAGAGCTCCTTATTTCTCGTATTTTTTTTCTTGGCTTGACTTGAACTGTACAACGTGTTAGAGAGAGACAGTGAGTGTTTGTGTGTGTGTGTTTACGTGTACTTGTGTGTGTATGTGTGTGTGTACAGGGTACAGGGTACAGGGGTTGTGCCTGCTGATTTTTTGAAGAGAGAGAGTTGAAGTTTTTTGGAATTATTTCTGAAGAAGCTAGAGCTTCTCGCTGTGAAGTACGAAGTGGAGAGAGAGAGCTCGTAAAGTAAAGAAGGTCGGAGCTTTGTCAATTCCCCAAGACTGTTTAATGTGAAGGGCTGATAGTGGCTGCAAATAACCACTTTAGATCAGTCAGGCCCACACGAGAGCTGGAGAGAAGAGGCTGCCTTCCTTGTACTTTTTCCCATCCCATTCCACCTAGTCGTATCGTAGTAAGGCCAGTTGTCGACGTGAGAGCATAGGACAGAGCCACAGACTCTCTCTATGCTTTTCAAAAGGAGAGAGAAGCGAGTGAGCGAGTCAGCGAGCGAGCGAGCGAACGAACGAACGAACGAGCCGCCGCATCCCGACGGTCTCGGCCCCCCAATCTTCAACAACTATTCACATTCAACGTGGTATAAAATACGAGACATAAGATACAAATACAAGACCTACTCTTATACTTTATGATGATACACCCAGTCATGCTTATTAAATTCATTCCAAGCACTTGCTCCCCTCCTGTATATACTCTGTAGCCACCTACCTAGTACATAGCATAGCCTCATATTTCCTACTTACATAAGTATCAGTTTTTACAATTACAATTACATTTACATTTACAACTTTGCCTATATTATATTATCACTGCCATACACTCTATGCACTTCCACTACCATGTCACGGTGTTGGATTTGGATTTGGATTTGGATAATATGGTCTTGGTCCTTGGACGCTACAATCTTCATAGTTTCATGACATAGCTGGAATTGGAATGCTCTCTCACTCGCTGCTCCTCTCCTCCTCATCTTTATTATGATTGAGCTTAAAATTTAAAATCATCTTCACACATTAAGACCCTCATAAAAAATTTCTGTGACCATGTCACACGCTGACATGGTTGACTTCGACACTGTAGAAAATAGAGTGTGTGAGAGTGCACTACATAGTAATGTGTAGGGATGCTCATGCTTTTCAACCCTTCACGAAAAACCCATATATATCTGCATACTTCATAACATAGGTAGGTACTACCAGCATCTCCATAGCCAACTTTACCATCATCATCATCCTTCTCGTATATTGTCCTAGCACATCATCATTAAATGAGTACAGACTCTGTGAGGAAACTTTACGAGGAACTTTACGCAAGAACTTGCAACTAGTGCAATTTTGTACTCTGTGTTCTGTGTAGTGCCTGTAGTGTAGTATGTTCTGCTATCTATCTGCTATATCCACACAGGATATAGGACAGAGCCTTATATGTTATGTTGGGTGATTTAACGGACTGTGATGTGAATACTGACTGGGACTGAGACTCTGTTGCAACGGAAAATGAAGATGACGAACGAACTGTTTTGACTAAATTAAATTATTATGGAATACTTTTCCTTGTTGATTAGATGTAAATTGCATTTAAGAATGTGAGTGCATGATCAGGACCAAGTGCCAATGGCCAGAGCCCACAGTGTGGAATATGGAAGATGGACGAGGTGTACTGTGTGCAATGCGTGTCTCGACATCGTCCATTTCGTCGCATTGTCACATTGATACAGTCACACAGTCCTTCTGGTCATAGAGTTGTCGGTTGTCGTTCCTGTTGTGGTGTAGTAGTTAAGCAGGAGACAGAATTTTAAATTACAATATTGCAGTCTGCAAATACAAGGCTGCTGCTGTGTTTTATATGGCTTCCGAAGAAATATAAAATTAATGGCAGAACTTACATATATTATTATGAGTCATGAGTATACATTCAATTTGAGCGTTTGTAAACATTAATTGTAAAATGAAGTGGCAGTTGAGGACTGTGCTTCTGACTTGTGCCTATCTTCTCTCTGCGTTTTTGCTACATTTTTTTAAAATAGTAATTTGCAGTAGCCCAGATCCCAACAATCCCAATAAATATTTGACCATATAATAATTTTCACACCCTTTCTATCTACCCTCTTGACTGCTGTGACTGTGACTATGCAGTTGAAGTTGGAGTGGAGTGGCTTTTAGCTTCGAGTCCAAGTTCTTTGAAGCTTCCTCAATACTCAATCGACTTTTGTATTTGTAATTTGAAATTTGACAGAGGAGGAGCATTGTATAATGAGAGTTTAGGACTTCAACACCTCTTTTTTTTTGTGTTACTGTTGGGCGCTGGGATTGGAACTTTGGGACTTTGGGTAATTCATTTTGGTCTTTTGGTTTTTGAGTTTTTTTGAGGGTTGGGTTTTATTAGCCTAGGTTAGGTTCTCCTTTAATGACAGGGCAATGGGACATTTTTCCATTGTACTCGCTACACTTAGGTACGTTGACTACGAGAACGGCTATTGATATTTTTGATATATGGCCTTTCCTTGATTTATTTCTTAAAAATTATTTCTATTCATCAATTCCATTATCCCCAATTCATGTAAGTACCTTTCATCAATTCTGTTTTTTTGAATAGAATTTTTAAATTCTTATTAATACAATTCGTGATTACTAATATTGGTGTAGTTATTTGTGTGTGTGTTGGAATTGTTGTGAAGATTTACAGCCTATCGATATATAGGTGAATTTTGAATTTTAAATTAAAATATTTAAAATACGTATACAAAATTATGCATTTTTACGCCATGTTTATTTCTGTTTTGAAATGAATGCTATGCTATAATGCTCCATCATAGTCATAGTGCTGCGACTTGCTGACGCTGACGTTGGCTTCGGATTTTCCACCATCACGTCATTTGTTTATTTCATCAGCTTTTTAAAGTGTAGCATGTTATACATTTGTCCCAATATGTACATACAAGTATTTGAATTTGGCTTAAACTTTTTTCAACGGTTCAAATAAACAACAGTTTTTTTTATTTCATACTAGAATTTTTACAGACATAAAGATAGCACTAGCAAGCATCTGATGGTCAATTAATTGTGTACGCAATAAAAACCAATTGAACGCAGATTATATGCATGCACTTTTGCTCCTTGCTCTCATGGGAATGTCGAGCGTTGAATGTTGTAGGATTTTTGAATTGTAATATCATCGTGTAGGATATCTTTAATACTTGATAATTATAAGGATTGAGCCTAAGTCAAATGGACACTCGCGCGCCAGTCGATGTCGATTGTCTGTGTGTCTTGTGTAATGTGTGTACGTAGTAGTCAATTGTTCACATAAAAGAAAATACACAAGAGAAGCTTGTAAGAAGAAGATATATGATGAAGCTTACTTACTCATGATGATGTTGCTGCTGATGATGATGATGATGGTGATCAGATGTCGAGTGGAGATGAGGGAGCAGCGCATGCGAATCATTGAGAGAGAAAAAATAAATATGATTTTAATTCTGATAATTATAGTTTGAACAATGTGTGTGGTAACTTTTCATCGTTTTAAACCATTTTAATTCAAAAGCTACAATTAAATTCTCAAGATGAGAGGTTTTGATTACATCAACTCTGAACAAAAAAAGTTCTCAACCCCTGTGTGTATACTGTATAGGATAGGGCTCACACTCTCATAGTCAGTAGCCACAACCTATAACTATATAGCCTATCGTGTATATATGCATGCAGACTTTGGTGGCTGGACTGATTGTGAGAGGCATGTAATGTAAATACGAAATGCAAATAAGAAAGAGAGAGAGATATTTATCACAATTTTAACTCTTATAGATATCATACGGAGATTGGGGATGTAGTCGGTAGACAGTGGAGAGAGATGTATAATAGACATGTAGTATATCTCGTTCTCGTTCTCGTTCTTGTAAAATGGATGTGAAGGGAAGTGGAAGTGCACAATTTTGAATTTGACGATAGTCTAGCCAATAGCAAGTCTTGACAACAAATCCAACGAAAACTCACCTATATTATTATTATCATTATCGCTTCTTTTTTTCTTTCTTACCTAATTCAATACCAGCCACTGGGCAGTACCAGTACCATAGACCAACACTAGTACCAGCACCAGACCAGATACGAGATACCACAGCTGTAGAGAGAGAGACAGAGACGCAGAAAGAACTACCTACAGTCTATGAACATGAATGGACACTGGCTGTCGATGTCGATGTCGACGTCGATGTGGATGCAATATCTGTAATTATATAATAATGAGGGGATGGGAAACGTAGCGTTAACGCTGTGAATTCTGTGCGTTTCTGTATCTCCATTTCTATCTGCATAATATCTGTATAGTAATCTGATAGACAAGGGCAAGATCAAGCAAGAGCATCTATCTCACGTACTTCAAACAACATCCACATTTCATACTATCAGTATACCTCCCATAGTTATTTACCATTTGAACTTTTAGCATTGATATTATATAGGAATTAGGACCAATCATTATGTATCATTTACATACAAGCTTATCTGCTATACACTGTTACAGATATAGTTGATTATAATAATCCACCGCTATATGAATTAGCATTGCTTAATTTTCTACTAATTTTAAATGTATATCTGTAAGCCCTCATAGCCGCACAATTAATATGATTAGGATTACAATGACGATTTTCTTGTAACAAGTATAGGTATTCGAATTAGTGAGTGTGAGTACCTCCATTGTGACGAATATATTTGCATATCGTCATATTAGTTTATGTAAGCATGCATTTGCATATGCATTGATCCCCAGAGCTTGTAATAGTCATTCAAATGGCGTCCATGCACTTTTGCATGGACGCGAGTTTAACTGTAAATGCTTGTATCTTAAGAATCTACACCCGGATTTTGCTATAACTTTGTATATATATAGTGTGTTATACAGAGTTACTATATATGTAATAATAATGTTAGTTTCCGTCCGAAGTTCTATGGTACATAAGCGAATAGTGTTAAGTCATATACCTACGTAGTACTAACTTTGCATGCTTATATATTACGAACCTACATTAGGCTTTAGCTGTAACTTTGAATATATATAGTGTGTTATATATAGTTACCTTATATGTAATAATAATATTAACTTTGGCAGGAAATTTGATGTCATGGCGATGCTTCTCAGCATACGCCATATACATAATGTATAATTCCTATCTTAATCATTGCCGTACCTTTGTCGCTTAATTCACCCTCAGTTGAAATACATTTCATTGTAATATTATTGTTTGTATGTTCTTGTTTTATGTTTAAATTAGTATCATGATGGTATTCTAATTCATTGCTTTGTTCCTAATTCTAACCAATTCCACCGCTCACCTGTATTTTGTATTTATACTTAATCCAATGCTTGTAGTGTCCATTTATTACTTTGTCCAGTACCCAACATAACTGTAAATTAATGCTAATCAATGTGTCTCTATTATGGTCGCTTGTCACTCCAAGCTGGTATATAAACCCAGACCTCGGTCTATTATTGAGTGCTGTAATCCATTGAATTTGTCTTGTCTTGAGTTAAACTCAGAATAAATATAGAATTATACTCAGGATTTGAGTTTTACCTTATTTTGTATTTATTTGTAGTTGTATTCCTTGCGGTAAAGCAAGATGATTTACTCTCATATTTATATCTAATTACGTATATTTATTTCATATTATTTTATATCCAATTTAATAGTTACATTTAACTACGAACACAAGACCAACTGTGTTGTTTTCTATGCTTAGCACACCTAGCTTAGAAAATCCGTCACAAATTTGGCGATCTTGGCAGGATTAGGTTGGATAATTTAATCCTAATTAATTTTTTTTAATCGACTTTATTTTTATTTTTTTTATATATTTCAAAAATTCTCGAGGTATTTACGAGCAGGAGTTAGGTAGCTTTGCAGACAGGTATTTGCTAGGCTGCATTGCAACTGAAAGTTAAGATTAGATTTTGATTTTTTCTCAGTTGCATTTCAAATTCTCAAAATCCAGTGTAAATCGTGAAATTTTGAAATAAAGGTGTAAAAAATTTTTACAGTTCATGGTTTGTGTTTTTACTGATAGACTTTTCCAGTGGAGTCACAAATACAGACTTTACTGTTTTAGGTTCGTATAAAATAAGTATACAAATACTACGATGATTAAAAACACTATAGGTACTTTATTAAGTTAAGGCTGCATGATGGGGTCGTATTACTTAAGTACTTCCCTGCAGTACATCTACGATGGTGACGGCATTCCACTATCCTATAGTAATGCATGTAATAATAGCTCGCATGGATATCACTTTATTGTTGCTGAAGATATAGAACTGCCAGCACAACAAATAGAGTCAGCTCTAGATACAGCGTTTGATAATCTGCATGTCAATAATTTAAAACTTTTTGATGATATGCGCACGTCCCAGAGGCTGATAATGGCAAACCTGGTTGACAAGGTGCAGTCGATAATGTTTGAACTGGAGTCACATTCAAATACAGTTGTGCAGACACAAACTGAGAACTATATACCTAGATGTAACGTTTCCATATTAGAAACTATACCTAGTGGAAGTAGTCAAGTTCCAGTACTTACTGAGGAAGCTGAAATTATTAAAGTAGTAGCCCATGCGCATGTAAATGAGTCCAAAAGCGGCGAGTCGTTTGAGTGTAGCTTATTTGTAGACAATTCTCCTGTCCTTGTTCCTTCTCAACCTCCAGCTAGTTTGCCTAATTTTGTTGCATCTAATTTAAATGATTTTGATTTATCTCCGCTGTCACAGCCAAGCTCAAGCTCAAGTCACAGTCAGTATAGTAGCAATGTGGTTAGAGAGATCGAATTATTGGCTGCTGTTCAATCTTTACCTGTAGAGCAGCACCAAGAAAACTCCATAGAGCATAATGCTGAGTCTGAGGATGTGGAAGACATTCTTTTGGGTTTTAGGACACGCAATGTGTCTCTCGTCATGGCTAAAAATTTAGCTTATGTACCTACTGAACAACAGACTCGACTCTTATTAGCATTATTGTGTTCTGGTAATGCTTTGCATACCAAACATTCTGCCACTCTGCTCAATCAAAAACTTGAGCTTAATAATATTTTACAGATTTCAGATGCACATCCTATTTTTTCAATCCCCGGAGTCAATTTTTTCCTTACAAAATTCAAAGTTTTTTACCCATTGTACTTGTCAAAAGTATTAGTTGTGAATCAACAGCTACCACACAAATACTTCCAACGGTCTCATGGACGCATGCTTTGGATGTCTATTCATCGGTTACCTTTAATTTTTGAACCCTCCGAGTTGAGTAAAGTAGAAATACACTTTTTGCTTCTCCTTGAAAGTATAACGTATTTTGCATGTTTTGTGTTTGACCCTGGAAAATACCTGGAGGAATTAAAATACCCAGAAGCTACTATATTACCAAGTTTATTTGACACGGCCTCCTCTTGGATTTGTTCTACCTTTAATGCCTGTGATTGCAGTTAATTTATTCCTGTACCTACTCTTATGCTGACAGAGCATAATGATTTATTTTTCTCAACATAATTAAGTAGAATTGTTTTGCAAGTCACCAGCTGAATATTTGCCTGTCCAGAAGTTTAGTTGACAAAAGTCCTAAATATTACTCTGATGCCTACATAAGTAGATGATTTTTTCCAATTTAGTTTTGCATGTGACTGATTTAATTAAAGTCATATCCAGAAGTTTTAGTTGACCAGCGTCCTAAAAGGTATTCTGATGCCTACAAAGGTAGATGTTTTTTTTCCTTTTTTAAGCAGCACAGCAGCCACCATCTGGATTCCCATGAGACGCAATAATGGACTAATTCTTGGAGACAAAGCAGCGACGATGGCAATCTCAATGTTGGAGTTACTCTCATCAACCCACTTCACATCTTTACTGCCCATTTCCCACAACGTAGCAGAATTTATGAAGCAATCAAGCCCATCAGACTACGCAGTATACTTTTACCTACGCAGGAAGGTGTTGGTTTATTCATAATTAATGTAATTGTTCTGTCTTGCACCTTTTTGTATTGTAAATTATTATTTCAGTAAGGTAATTATTTCAGCTAGCTGTGCCTCATGCTATTTAAATTTGAATTATTTATTTTTGCGCTGTACTTTCATAATTTTGTTTCTTCTTTTTCATTTCAAAATTAATTTTTTTTAGTTTAAAAATAGTAATTTTGATTTTAGGGGGAGGGGATGTGACGAATATATTTGCATATCGTCATATTAGTTTATGTAAGCATGCATTTGCATATGCATTGATCCCCAGAGCTTGTAATAGTCATTCAAATGGCGTCCATGCACTTTTGCATGGACGCGAGTTTAACTGTAAATGCTTGTATCTTAAGAATCTACACCCGGATTTTGCTATAACTTTGTATATATATAGTGTGTTATACAGAGTTACTATATATGTAATAATAATGTTAGTTTCCGTCCGAAGTTCTATGGTACATAAGCGAATAGTGTTAAGTCATATACCTACGTAGTACTAACTTTGCATGCTTATATATTACGAACCTACATTAGGCTTTAGCTGTAACTTTGAATATATATAGTGTGTTATATATAGTTACCTTATATGTAATAATAATATTAACTTTGGCAGGAAATTTGATGTCATGGCGATGCTTCTCAGCATACGCCATATACATAATGTATAATTCCTATCTTAATCATTGCCGTACCTTTGTCGCTTAATTCACCCTCAGTTGAAATACATTTCATTGTAATATTATTGTTTGTATGTTCTTGTTTTATGTTTAAATTAGTATCATGATGGTATTCTAATTCATTGCTTTGTTCCTAATTCTAACCAATTCCACCGCTCACCTGTATTTTGTATTTATACTTAATCCAATGCTTGTAGTGTCCATTTATTACTTTGTCCAGTACCCAACATAACTGTAAATTAATGCTAATCAATGTGTCTCTATTATGGTCGCTTGTCACTCCAAGCTGGTATATAAACCCAGACCTCGGTCTATTATTGAGTGCTGTAATCCATTGAATTTGTCTTGTCTTGAGTTAAACTCAGAATAAATATAGAATTATACTCAGGATTTGAGTTTTACCTTATTTTGTATTTATTTGTAGTTGTATTCCTTGCGGTAAAGCAAGATGATTTACTCTCATATTTATATCTAATTACGTATATTTATTTCATATTATTTTATATCCAATTTAATAGTTACATTTAACTACGAACACAAGACCAACTGTGTTGTTTTCTATGCTTAGCACACCTAGCTTAGAAAATCCGTCACACCATCAATAAGTATAAGTAAATATGGCGCACACATTTTAGTTACACTTACGAGTCGGCGTTGACGTCGCCCCTTGTTTTTGTTTTGCTCATTGTACCACTACTGGACTGCTATATCCCTTCTGGTGAGGGTTTGGATTTGAATTTGAATTTTGGAATTGGCTTATCCACCAATTAGTAGTGCATAAATATATTTGAGCCATGAGACTATTAACTACACCCTTCACCACAAAATTCTATGGGTATAAATATTACTTGTTTAAATGCAGCGTGAAGAAGGAATGGGCTATGATTGTGCTATGGTCATCTTTGATTTTGATTCACGCTTTGATCTTCCTCTTGCAACCAGAATCAGAACCAGAACCAGACGACCAGGCCTATGACCAACGCCTGGTATGTGGTATGATTTAGATAAAATATTGAAATTGAAGTTACATATATATAATTGATAGAATGAAAGCATTGAATTCGAATTTGAATAAAGTCTATGAAAGTGAGGAGTGATAGCTTTTAGAAATGAGAACAGAACACAGACACACAACTACAAATGTAAGCATTGTAATGTAATAATGAACTGTAAAATGGTATATGTGGTATGGTTATGGTATAAATATGCTGCATGCGGAGATAAAAAAAAGATTGTCAATGCAAAAAGACCACAGGACCATACTCCGTATATTTTTTCCCTATGTCCCTCCCCTATGAAACTTTAACATTACAAGGCTTACACTGAACACACGGTGTTGAAGTTGAAGGAAGGAAACTCAAAGATCCATTGATCGTATATTATTATTCTTATTCGTATTCATGATCCTTTGCTCTCCTGTCTCTGCGCCTCTGAACTGTTTCTTTTGACGATCTAATCTCTGGTTTCATGCTTTGAAGCACAAGCACAAGTACAACTAATGGAATAACGAATAACTATATTAACATTCATTCAGTGTGTTCAGTGTAGATCATATGGTGGGTAGACTTATATGAATTTACATCTCTATGATATATCTCATGATTTGATTTGTATTCATGGGTACGTACAGAGTACGCGGATCAGTATGTATGGTTATGCTGTATAATTTTATATCAAATTTTACACAGACAAAATACCCAGATAGTAGGGAGTAGATAGGAGTATAGTATATTAATATTTTGTACTCAACTAAAATCAGACTCTGAAAAGACATGTCTTTTCGAATGGCTGAACTAAACTCGAGTACTCGAGGCTCGAGACTTAGAATAAGGAACTAACAAATCACAAAGCTCAGAGGCTCTGGTTCAAACCTCAAGAGTTGATGATGTTAATGTGGATGCAATGCATGTAGAACATATACCAACTCAAGCTTAATAACATATTATAATGCAAACCCCCAGAAAATGTTGATCATGTTTTAGAGAGACAGCAGTGTGTGTGTGTGTGTGAGTTCACTCAGGCTCTTTTGCTATTGCTGTTCTGTTGTGGTGCTGGAGAGTTGTGTAGAATATTTTAATTAGTAGTGTAGAAGATACATGCGTGACTTGTATTTACTCAGGATATTTATATTTCAGTTCATTTCGTGTACAGTTCATAATAAAGATGTTATGATTTGTGTTTATTTATGTACTCTTCTCCTCATAAAATATTACCAACAACTTTCTTGCGGGGCCGTCTTACATTACTCTCACAGATTCCATGTTCGACTCTGTCTGACGATGAGTAGGTAGGTATATCTCCAATCTGTAAGGCACATTAAACATCATTGGAGGGACGGCAAGAGTATATTCGTATTCGTATGCTTTTTATGTTTTTTCAAATTGAAGACACTCTATTTTGCCTCCTCAGCAACCATCGATCTATTACTATACATATGCATACCATTTAGCATTTGCCTTTATACTCATTTTATGTAAATGCTAGCGTAATCAAAATTCTTAGGCCATGAATCATTTTCTATTGATTAGTTTGATATAATTAACTGCACTATTACCACTTTTGTTGTCACAAACTTTGTTTTTCCAGATTCTAACCCAGAGTAATATGTTTACTCTAGTATTATTTAGTTCCTCACCGTTAGACGATTCATAAATAACAATATAATACTATTTTGAAATCATATTTTTCCAGCTAAAATTTTGACGTATTTAATGAGGTTTGGTTTGGTTTGTTTTGATTAGCACACAGTGTAATTTCTCTATGTGTATTTTGGGACTGTACAAATATCGCAAATTTTCATGGTACGGCTAAAACCTAAAATTTAAACTTACAGTAGTCGGTATATTCCTAAGTGTAAATGTAGGCGTTAAAGATTTAGCTGTATTTGCACTTTAATAATAGTTGTGACGCGTAGTGGCTGTTGTAGAGCGTTGGAACGTTGGCTTGATTGAAATTGACGACACAAATGGGCTAATTGGCGCCGTACTAAAAAATTGTTATCTCCCCTGCTGACGTGTAGACTTCGTAGGCCGTAGGATTACTAAGCCAAGTTTGCATATCAAAAGGGAAATATGACACTTTGTTGAGAGTTAGTCCAGAACCTGATGATGGTGGAAGGGAGATAAGTCTCATCGCTCTAAGCAGGGCAGTCCAGGAGTCAATAAAAACATTTACAACTTGACCTTTCTCACATGATTGATCTCGACCACTACACACACGAATAAGGCAGAGAACGGTACTACAGAACTGGGATTTCAACTGGTCCTACTCGTACAGTCACAGTAGTGCTGGCTCTGGTTTGGTGGGAAGAGTTGTATTTTGTATTCTGTGGTTAAATATTCCAGAGCAGCAACTTTTGTTGGACACTTTTAAGACCGAAACGAATTAGAATGGCGTGTTCACAAAGAAAAAATTAGAATGCGGAGCATATCAGAGTGAAAACGAAAACGAGGCAAGTGTTAAAATGAGAAAATAAGCCAATCGGAATTTAAGGGGCTCTGTATAATGCAGTGACAATACTGCTGACACGTGCTCAGCCGGGCTCGACTCTGGTTTGACGAAAGAGTTGACAAATAGAGACAGACGCTCCAATTTACAACGCTCAGGGTTCCTATTATCCCTCACAAAGGGAGTCATATGTCACTGCCCTTTTACGTTGAAAATATTCGCGGTTGAGTTCTAATTGGCTTCACTGTATCTTTTTGTACTTTCCAAAAATTTCATGGTTTTACAGTCAGTACACTGAATGTGGGATCCAGAGAAGAGCGCGCGTGGACTCTAAAATCATACAAGGGACAATAGCTGACATAAGTATCTGTATTTTTGTATAGGCGTCGGTGG
Organism: Dicyrtomina minuta; assembly: GCA_949802685.1. Classification (NCBI taxonomy): domain Eukaryota; kingdom Metazoa; phylum Arthropoda; class Collembola; order Symphypleona; family Dicyrtomidae; genus Dicyrtomina; species Dicyrtomina minuta. The sequence goes on from OX461810.1 coordinate 17,873,173, forward strand.
GTAATTGATTACATTTTTGCACAAATGGGAATTCAAATTCTCACCAAGACCCGTTTAAAAACATATTGTTATTGTTTCAAATTTTTAAATTATATTTTCTAGTACATACTGACACTGGTATTCCGTATAAAATTTTGTACCCCGTTGTTTTTGCTTTTGTGTGGGATTTGTTTAAATTATCAGTGGTTACAAAAATGAAAACGTTGGTGACGGTGACGCTTACACTCTCAGACATTTTGCTTTTGCTCCTTCTGTAAATCTGTACATATAGTTACTTATGCCGGTAATATACCCTGACTGTGCGGCTGTCCTATTATTGGTTAAGATATTGGCATTGGCATGGAGACTTTTTTTGTGTGGGATGGACTATGTATTTAGTTACACGACCAAAATCTCAGCCCTCCCTGCCTCACTTACCTTCATTTATGCAAAGCTATCAGTTGAGTATCTGTACGCATGGAGGAGGATTTTGAACGGGTAACACGACGAATTATAAGTGTCTTTTTTTTATTTTGACTCTATGGGCTTGTAGGCATTCGACTCCTGCTTCGACAGGGTTGGAATTAGAAGTTGAACAGATGAAAGAGAAAGAGAGAAATTGGCCCAGCTATCTAAACAAATTATAGTTTATCTTTTCAAGCCCTAAGGTTCCCTTTTCTATGCTGTTATAGTACCGTCATACAAATATAGTCAAGGGTGCCAGGGTGCGAGTTCAACACACATATCATTAGTTTACATATTTCCTTAGAGCCCCGAAGTAGGTCCTGTAATTATAACATAGGAAGGGCTTAAAAGTGTAAAAAATTACATTTTAGCCTTTTTGAGCTCATTTCAATGTTTAATGCAGGCATGGAAACGGAAACAGTTGCAGTTGGATTTGGATCCGTCGAATTTAAATGTCGAATAAAATTTGTTCAGTTGTGCATGATTTGTCTTATTGTGTCATTTTTTGCCCTTAAACTAACGAGCCAAGCCCACAAAATACATACATAATATTTATTTTGTGCCCATTTTGTTTCTTACAATTTACCTACAAATTGCAACCCTCAGAACTCTTTAAGGGTAAGGATTGATACAAACGCCATATGGACTGAACAATTTTACTTTGAATGTTTTGAAAATATTAAAATTAAAATTTGTGTTTGAGTTTCCGCTTATGATTCATCTACACACAGGTTCAGGTTTTGAAATTTGAACCTTTGAAAACCGAACCAATGTGTCGTCGCTTCCTTTTTACAAGTGAAAATATGAAATAATGGGGAGACAGGGGACAAGAGATAAATCTGTCCCACTATAGCTTTCGTATCTGTTGGGGATAGCTTCGGTTTTTGGTATCGGCATCGGTATCGGAGCCGGCGGTTCGGATTCGGATCGGATGAGAATCTCTGGATTTGTCATTTTATTTTTATTCCACTTCCATTTTGAAATTTAACTGGGACGGTTAAGGGTGTGGGTTACAGTTTACAGTCAGTGGATATATACTGATATTATAATACAATAGGATTTACTTGTGTAAAGTTTGGCTGCCAAGTGACTCGAAAAAAAAATAATAGAATCAATTAAATTGACAAAATACCTATTTGATATTCCACCTTTTCATAGATTTTCTCTCACTAATGTCCTTCCCTCCAGGGATTTATGTGTTTACTTTAATTTCTACTTCTTTTACAGTTCTACAGTTCTACTACAGCTTACAACGCCAACCCTTTGCCCCTCTCACAGATATTTACATTTGACGCGCGTACTACAGACAATATAATATATATGCAGGGTACCTAGTCAAAATGGCACTACTCTATAATATATATAAAAGAAAGATGTTGATGCTGTCACAACATTTACACATTTGATAAAATATTCCAACTGAACAATTTAATGTTGAAAATCTTGTTAAATGTGTCTAAATACTTGTGGTTGATTTTGTACAGTAAAATGCAAGAGAATGTGTTCTGTGTAAAATGTACAAAGTTTAAATCAACAAGCATATTTCCGCTTTTGTCTATGTATCATTCACGCAATTTACTCTATCTCAAGAACACATCAGTAATTGATTTAAATCCCTCCAACTTTTAACATTTAACATCTATATTATACCTCTCACAAAGGAATTTTGCATATTTAAATATTTTAAAACAATTACAAGGAAATACGAATAAATAACAACCACAATTCAGAATTCATAGTCAAATCAGAATAATTTGAAATTGTCACCGTTATATTTATTATTGCAATACTTGACTCGCTATAGACTATATAGACTATCTGCGTGTGTGTGAGTGGGATTCGGATTTTGTACAGAAAGTATCCGTCTGTATTTTCACAATGCAGATCCAAAACCACAGAAATCCACAAACCGTACTTACGTAGGTACGACTCATACACTGAGAAACCCACAAGGGCTACCATATAGAACTTTTACCAACTAAATACTTAAGGGAAGATGAATGAAGATGAAGCTAGATAAAAGAATTTCCATAGTTAAACATGTGATTTACGATTGAAGCTCCCAATTCTCTGCTATGCAGTCCAACGCTGTACTATACTGTGCTATGCTATGGTCGCACAAATGATCCTAAATCCTCCTTTTCAGTTTACAGTTTAGACAAAGAAGCCAAAGCAAAGATATTTCTAAAAACAAAAAAAAATTACATCAACTAAAAGAAAATATACATGTTGTAGGTTAGGCTTTAAAAAAACTATATAGCTATATAGTATCGTACAGTACAAAATAAATATCTCTATAGTAGAACAGTGAACAGTGCTACAGGACTCACTACGGCATCATGAGAACTAAAACTTACAAGAAAAAAAAATACAAGTGAAGTTGATTAATGATTTTACTGAGTTGAGAACTGAGGACGATGCAATGTTGTAGAGTTGTACAATGTGTAAATATATATCCGTACTTTTACTTTTGGTCGTTTTTTTTTCTCAAGAAAAATACTAATGCTGTAGTAGTAATGCTGATGGTGATAGTGGAGAGTCATGTTAGTCATAGAACAATAGAATGGAGTTTTCAAGTTTGAACTTATTGTTATGTTATGTTATGTGTGAGCCACTAAAACTACACAACCGCCACTTTGCTAGGGCTACACTGTATGTGTATAATATGTCAATGTAAGTAGAAACTATGTACATACATAATATGTTGCAGTCATCCCAAAGCCCGTAAGTAAGTACCTACCTAGAGGTACATTATGTAATAATGAAAATGGATGGGACTCGCATATTTGTAGGCTGTAGACTGTAGGTTGTGGAGGGTAGACGGTAGGCATGTGTAGAGATGTGAGGATACTACTTACACAGGGTTCAAGTTGAACATTGAGACTAACAATAAAGTAAAAAATGGGAATAGAACAGAACAGAGTGAGTCGTTTTTAAGTGAAATAGGTAATGAAAATGAGAGAGAGAGAGAGAGAGAGAGAATAGTGGAATGAAATGCGTGCTTTGTGATATCGTGTTCTTGGATCAGTTCGTCAGTCAGTCTGCATTAAAGATGCCGTCGCTCTCTCTCTGAGTCGCTCTCTGATGTTTCACCCAAAACAAAAACCGAAAAATACTAATAAAGGGTAAAAAACATGCAGGACATACTGGTACTGGCTGTTGTGAGCAATGGGAAAAACAATAATATGAAATACAGATAGACACTATATAACTACCGATATGTCCTGTCCTATACTATACTATACGGTAAACGGCAACGATATCTCTTCAAAATGAAAATTCCTTTCTCCCCCTTTTTTATCATCATGGAATATTTTCCTATGTCGTTGGTACAACTCCATTTTATAAAACATGTTTAAAAAATTATTATCATTGTTTTCGTCTGCACATAATCAAATATGTAGTAGTACCTATATACATCTGTAAAGCGATTTAGAACTCAACCAAATTAAATGCATTTCAGTGATCGAAAATGTAAATTATAGCTTTTTAGTATTAGTATGTATTTTGTATAGTGGATTTAAAATTAAAGAAAGGGGCTGTTTATCTATAGTCTATGGTACTGGGACTCATAATATTATTTTCGCCTGTATGCAATGTACAATAGCAATTCTCTATACATCGTTGTCTTTTATTATAGTCTACTCTACGGTGTCGGCTTCATGTTGGCGGTACTTGGGTTAAATGAAAGTCTGCATAATTATATGCGGACTGGAGGTGCGTGCATATCATGTGGTGAGTAATTATATGCGTGTGCTTTGTATGTACTGGATGTCAACCCCAGTGGTTGTGATTGCTACTTCAGTTTCAGTTTCTGTCCCTCTTTTTAGAGACTATAGAGCCGGTCCCGGTCCCGGTACCGGGACCGGTACCCGAGCCATGACTTTCATTACACAGATTCGGAGACGCGCATCAAGTGTATGTAGGGATTTCTAGGTATAATCTCCTTGTTATATATAGGTAGACGCATTAGGATGTGGAACGTGAGTGAACGTGGAAACAATTACGTACTACGTCGAGAGACGCACATAATATTATTCGGGTATATTAAAGTATATATAGGAAAAGTTGTTCATTAATGATATCTCATCTATCTCCTCTATGCATCCCTTTGTCGTAGTCGTACACTACCCTAGAACAGAGATACTCACGATACTTTCCCCATCCATAATTCACATTCTTAAGTATCTTCCACTGTCTAGGCCAAAAATTAAGCTCTTATCATGCAATTTTCATTCGTGATAATATTTTTTCCATCAGTCTCTCTCCATACTTCTCTCTCTCTCTCTCTCTACATACACCCTCACCGCATTTCTCAAACCAAACCAAACCAAACCAAAAGAAATCCAAGACACAACCAAAAAGCTCCAAGACCGAGATATTTATGTGCGCACAGATAAATTTCCTTCGCTTTTTTCCCCCTTGAAATTGCAGATGGATGACTATGATATCGGCATCGCGGGTTCTGGACAGATAACCGCAAAAGAAATACAATACTTGAAGTATTTCTTTTAAAAAACTACTGTGTGTGTGACTGTCTCGCTTACAGAATTTCGATTTTGCTTTTTTGTTTATTTACACTTTTGTAAATGTAAAAATAATTAAAATAAAATTGATTCACTACAAAACAAAGAAAACAAATAATTTTAATAAATTAGAAAAATTTAAACATTTATTTTTACAAAATTTTTTAATTAATTTAAATAATAGCTTTATATTACTGTTTTATTTGCAATAAGCTACATCATAAGGTTAAATATTTATGTTAATAATGCCGAGATACCAAGACCAACCGAGCCAAATGCCACTGGCATAATTTGCAAGTTGCACTCTTACTCCCCGGAAAAAATGTGGTGGTATTTTGAAGATCGAAGGGATGAAGCTAAGCGGTAATCTTTCCGATACGAATACCGCGAAATAAAACTATTTTGTGATTTATGCATTGACTTTGCCCTGTAACAATATACCTACATCTATCTATCTGCCTCACCCCACAAAGTAACTTATAGGGCTGCTCAGGTTAAGATTTGGAACTGGATGGAAGATACTGGTAGAGGAAATAAGAATTCTCTCTCAGCTAGGACGTATATAACAATTGGGAAAATTAGATTAAACTCGCCCAAGAATGTTTTAAATAATAAGATCCGCTCGCATAAATTGAATGGTAATCTAATCTTAAGATATTAAGTGAAGGAAATAAATTAAAATGAAAAGACGAAGGAGAAAAAGAAGAAGGAAAAAAGATTGGGGCTTAAGACTTGAGAGAGAGAGACGTACAGATAGAATTGAAGAGAGAATTGTTGAGACAGTCTAAATTATGGCAAGTTATCGACTATGCGTATGCGATACTCTTTGCCGTTTCCATCTCCATCTGTATCTGCACTCGTACGTACCTCTGCCGAATGTCTGTCTGTGTCTGTACTGCTTGAAGGAAGAAGAAGCCGGTTTTTTTTCTCTCTCTCTCTCTCTATTCCTTTAATTTACAACTAATATTTTACATTTCTCTATTGGCTTCATCTACCGTCTCCCGTCTACCGTTCACAGTGGAAGAAAAGTCTTTTGCAGATACACACAGGACCACTTTACTATGTATAGTCAGTGTCAGTATATGCATCGTACCTACCTACATCTAAATACGCTCCGTGTAAACTCCGTGATTAAGTTACTGCATGGTAATACACTCATCATAATCGTATTCTTACACCTATTTATGTGCTTGTTTAACTGACTCTTTATGACCTGCTGGCTGATGCTCAGGCAGTGCTCGTGATGCACTTGATGTTTATGTTGATTTCAATGTTGTTGATGGTAACACTGCTCAGCATGGCTATATTACACTGAGATTGATATGCACATAAAAATGTTCTCTCTCCACTCTCTGTACAAGAGCTTAGGGCAGGCTGTGTGAGCTGTGGCGGCGGCTCACAACACACACAACACACGGAGAACTGATATGTACATAAATTACGTTGGTTAAACTTCGCTCGCTCCCTCGCTCGGGTGATGTGTGTGTGTGATGCTAACTTGATTCCTTCTTCCTATTGAGTTTTCACTTGGAGTCTTCTTTAGCATATACACAAAAATCCGTACATATGTTGTATTTACATGTCTATTGGTGCATAGAATATATAATATGTACAGTATTGTCTCATCGGGAAAAAAGCTGGTTTCTCTGGTTTGCAGTGGCTTGGTTTGTAGTAATAATAAGTATGTTACAGCATATAGGATATAGGGGTATTATTTGGATTTGGGCAGGCCAGGGTGGTGGTGGTATAGTGGGTCCATAAGCTATACGCTGGGTTACAACTTAGTCTGGTTTTTCTAACTCTGACTACAACAGAAAGGAGGAAAAAGACGTGGAGAGGAAACAGGAGTATGTAGTCAAGTTGCTATTACTTTTTATCAGCCTCATCCTATGGGTATTTTATGTTGTTTATGAGTCTTTGCAATATATGAGCCTCAATCTCGCACGCATTCCCGTATGTACATGACCACAGAGCTTCCTCTGGCACTTTGACGGAGCTGACTGAGCTAAGCCTCCTCTCTCTGTTCTGTTCTGTGACTGTTGCTGTTGTTGTTGTTGTTCAAAATTGTGAGTAAGAAACACGAAGGGACGACGACGAAGACATAGACGACGACGACTACGATGAATAAGAAAGAAAAAACAAAACTACTTACATAGACATTACTTATGTTCTACTACTACTACGCACATATGCATTTCCTCACCTTGCGCCTCACGTTTAAATTATATACTGTTCATTTGGTGCCGTGCCTATTTCTTCTTCCTTTTTATGGATCCACCCAACCCCCTTTTTGTTTTAGATTTATAATTTCATTAGTAATCGACCTTATTTATGACTCTATTAGCGATTAAAACATAATCTTGGTCAAAAGCTCGTAGCTTCTCAAGAGTCCTTATCCGTGTTATCATCTGTCTGTAGGTGGGGGGATCTGCAATTCACCATTTAGTTTTTTTTTCAAGGCAATTTTTCTCTTGGTTCAAAAATTTCTCATATAAAACTACTACATGCAAAAATTATTGAAGCTCTATTTTTTTTTGAGGGGGAAAATATTTTAGTTTTTTAGCTAAATTACGAGTTCGTACACTCGTTGTCCGTCACTTGAGTTTTATTAATCTGGACTGTGTATCGGCATCGGCATCGGCATCGGTATCATCACCATCCCACTTCGTCTCTCTCGCTCTCGTTCCCCTCTAATCGTAAAAGTTACTACAAAAGACCGCTTTGATAAATACCGAAGCATTGTTTTTTATATTTATTACCTAAAAAAAATTTATAATCGCATTATTATCATTCTGCCATGTTTTTAAGGAAACTACTTACCTTGTTAAAAAGTGTAAAGTGGAGAGACAGCTACAAAGTATTGAACTTTATTTTTGAATTCTAAGGTTATGAAATTGACTTTGAATTTAGCTTTGCAATTAAAATTAATTTGTAATATATAAATAAGGCATTGAAAAATATAGATCAGTAGTACTATAATTCATGGGATTTAAATGCTTTGTGAATAATTTAATGTGTCTATAATATAATGCTCACATCAAATTTTATTGTCTGCGGTCTACTAGTACGTCCAAATACTATAATGAGCACGAGGGCAGACGAAATTTAATGATCTTGACATTTAATTTAACTCTATATGTCTATATAGCTATGTAAATCACCTCTCTAGATATGATATGTGCTTTCCTTTTCCTTGTATTGTTCAGAGTATTTTCTTAATTACAATTATTATCATTGTATGCTCAATGGGATAAAGTACAAAGTATGAACGAAATGATAAGAGGCAATAATTACGCAATAAGTCCAGACCGCCTACTAATATTATGTATGTGATGGGCTTTGAGACTGTAATATGTACTTCTTTTTTTTTACTGAGGAAAACCACGGGCTGCATTGCAATATATATGCAATGCTTTTCAATGGAAGGAAGCATCTTCCTCTGCTCTTCTCTACATTATGTGCTATCTGTATCTGTACACAGTCACAGTGAGCTTAAGACTAAGGTTGTGGCTAGTTGCTGCTGCTAGTTATTATTGCACATGTGTGTGTCTTCCCTTGGAGAGTCAAGACAGAGAGAGAGAGAGAGAGAAGGAATGGTGCATATTATTTTGAACCAAGTTTTTCGGGAACAGGTGGAGTTTTTTCTCATCTGAAAATCTATTGGACACACTGTGTGGTCGTAAATCAGGACGTGAGGAGCCGACAATAAATCATGAAAGCTTCTACGTTTCTTGTTTTTCGTCGTCCGCATCCCAACTACTATACTATATAGTCGTATTCGTATATCCTTAGTACCCATAGTCGTAGTCGTATTCGTAATCTTAGCGCTCTGTGCTCCATGTAATGTAGGTACATATAGATATATTTTCACATTTTTCCTTCGTATATATATATGTATAAACTTTGAGGTTTTGAATTCCCTACATTGCATTGATTCCGATATTCCAGCCTTTTAGCCTTAACCTCTGCCACATTTTTGTGAAAGCAAAAGTTTTTACACTTAATGTATTTTTTATATGTATTCAAAAACCAAATTGAAAATAATCCAGTTTTTACCCATGTCCATAGCTATAGGTATAGCAGTATCCCACTCATCATGAGTATTGTGTGAAAAATCGAATTTTCGAATTTAAATCGCTACGATGTAGAAAAGTGCTTTAGTAAAAAAAAATTGAAGTCAAAAGAAATTTCAAAAAATTTGAAAGATGTGCTATAGTTACAGATTGCAGAGCTGCTACCAGCTCCTTGGAATATTTTGTATAATTATGGGTATGGTTCACCACCACCACACGGTTGGAGTGGAGCAGCGTGCGCATGGAAGTTTTCCTAGTTTGTAAAATTATGCTGGCAATAATTTAAATGCTAATGAAATTTTTTTGTGAGCGCCTATATACTGCACTATATACACACACAAAAAAGCCGTCTGTGATGCGTAGCGTATAGATAGCCAAATATAAAAAAAAAACTGTGAACGTACCTACCTGTATGATTATATCAAACTAAAAGAACTAAAAATTTTTTAAATGAATAAAGATGATTACTCAAGTTTATTTTTCGCAACTTAATTTGATTTTGACATTTTCATTTAAATTTGTATGGGTTAAGTGAGGAGCCGGAGTAGTGTGTTAATCTTATTGCTATTTATGATGCTTCTTGGCATTTAACAATTAGTAGCCGTGTGGTTCGTCTTGCTCAAGAAAACTCGTTAAACAACAATAGGGAGTGGTTTTGGTATTGGTGTTGGTATTGGTGTTGGTATTGGGACTGGTGAATGTGGACGGACTTTGATGCTTTCCTCATGCCATGATACTATATGCTAGGTATGTACCTCCTATAGATATTATACAATCTCCAAAGTTGTAAGTAATCGCCATCGTTATGTAATTCTAATGACTTGGTTTGTTTAATAAATGCTTGGTAAAATCAATATTAATACAAAAAGAATGCACTGTCAATAATGGCATAAATAATTTCTAGCTTCGTACATGTATATACCGGCCCGTCTAGCTTTAATCTTAATGCTATGTATTTTATTCAAAATTTAAAGACAGTCACGGATCTCTTGAATCTAGAACCTAGAATCTACATAAGGTTTGATTTGGAATTTAAATTTTGATTTCACTGTGTATAATATATCAGTACTCACTATACATATTATATAAATTATTAATGAATCAAAAAATGAATGGGAATCGGAACCGGTAGCGTTACTTGTAGTCATTTGATTACACTCAAGTATTATTATTATTTGAATGTTGAGCAGCCTCCAACATGTAGAAAAAACCTCACAAGCACAAACTAATTGTCAGTGTGCAAGTAGGAAAGACGTCCATCATAATAATTTTATGGATTATATAATAATTATGTTTCCCATATTTTTAATGCTAATCAGATATATCATAGTATCAGTATTTTTCATTGACCAAAACCAAGTCAAGAAATGGGGGGATGTATACAATTCTGATCTCCTGCATGCATGCGAGCAAGCTGAAACACACGGTCATGTCTGTACGAATTAAAATAATATCAAATCATCAACTATATTCTTCTTAAAACTTGGTCTTGTATTTCTTTTTGTATTCGTGGTCGTATGGTGACCATTGAGGTTAGCTGGTTGGTTGACTTGGTTGGTGTTGCTGGTTGGAATTGGTTGAATGGTTGGTTAGTTTCGACTGGGGGATTAAGAGTGGCCTGGATACCGGACGGGATGAAGCTAAAACGTGCTATAGTAAGTTTTCGTCTTGGTCTAGAGGTGTATTTGTTGGGGAGGTACACACACACAGACACAGGGACAAGATATAGAAAAAGGATTAAAAAAAGCTGGAAAATGAATGGAGAATGAATCATGAGGCACAGCGAGAGGCTGTCGTGCCAACAATGAACCATCATGATGCGAATATCCAATACGTTGCCCATATTAATGTTCTCCGCCAGACCCTGTCTTTGCCATGCATAAATCAACCATCCTTCTCTCCGTCAAAAATGAAAAGAAGAAATAATGATAAAAAAATTATTCGATATAACATGAGCATCTTATACATACTATATACGTACAGTTGTCTTTCTTATATAGAAATACATGGAGTAACTATGGGTTTAAACAAGATATTATATGAATACCTTGAACCCGCAATAGAGACCAAAACCCACGAAAACATCGGAACTGATATTGTAGCATAGACATAGACATGAATAATATGATTACAAAAATAATAAGTATTGTGTCGAATATGTACGTTAATATGTATATACGTATTGTACTTATAGACACTTTTGTATTATTGAAATTGATATATTATTTGTATTGGTATTGGTATTGGAATTTGTATGGCTTTGGATTATGCGGTCTGCCCACGATTATAGAGTCACTCGTAATTCCTCTATGAGGTTGTTATAAAGTGCAGTGGAATTTACAATTTACAGACTTGAGTTTTTGTGGCGGCAGAGCAGAGTATAGGAAGGTGTCATAATATTACTTTGGTTTGGTTATTATTTCATGATTGGTAGTGCATCTTCTTCTTCTTCGTCTTCTTTAGATTTATGTCTCAATTTTTAAATTCCAACTAAAAAAACGTTATTTAAAAGGAAGCCCCCAAAATTGTGTAGCCAAATGGGGATATGATGGATATTCTCATTCAAATTCAAATCCTCATTCTTCTCTTTCCCTCCAAGCTTTTTAATTTGTATCAGTCAATTTAGGAGGATTTGTAAAAAAAATCAAAATTAATTAGGCCGTCATTAGGAGGGGCAGTGGGTGTGTGCTCCACTATGCTACTACTACTACTACTACTACTAAGCGTAGCTGTCTTTTTGCTTCGTTCTACTCGTATATCTACAATTTTCATGCCAAAATCCCTTCTTTGTGGAAAGTCCTGTGCGGTTGTTCCAATAATTCAAAATAAAATGGGTTCAAAACTCCGTATTTTGCAAAATGCAGATTTAAAAGAAGAAAAACGATTATGGAAAAATTAGAGACCGACCACCGCGCAGCCGTAATTGTAACCGTGTATTAAAAAACAAAACATGGTGAACATTAAAAAATTTGTGACAAACCCAATTTGCTCCATGTCTAAAAGGATGCGGAGTAATATAAGTCTTGGTACATTGTAAATTGTAAATTGTAACACAACTTCATTATTACCATAACCATATAATATATTGTTGTAGTTTGCTGCTGTTCTTTTCTGCTCTTGTTGTATTTCCTAATCCACAGATTTGAAAAAATTTAATCCACCCTCCAATCGTTGTTAATTTCCCCTTTCATTTTCCACCAAATCAAACTATGTATTAAATTTGAGTAAGATTTAGTCTCTTTTAAATTCCCCAGCTCATCCTCCTCAGGCTGATGGATGGTCCAACAGAGTTTTTAAGTATTGGTTGTTCACTAATTTTTTCCACTGGTGTCTCTCTCTCTCTCCAAATCTCCTCTCATATCAACGAAAATCAGTTTTGTCAGATGCAAAACATGTACATGGAGCCGTCGTTGTAGCGGATGCTTGAACTTGTTCACTTTTCTCGCGGTGGCTGACTGGGGATATATACGTACCTACCTAGGTATATAGGTGCATGTTGGTCTCGGTTTTCGTCTTGGTCTTGGTCCTGAGAGTACAGTGAGAACCATCAATTATTTCTGCTTGCCCAGCTTCTCAAAGTGAGAGAGAAGTTCTACATTGAGAATCTGCTTTTTGGATTGGCTTTTTAGCATTGCACACACCTATTGCGGAGAAGACTAGGCGAGGACGAGGGAGAGTTAAAGACAAAGTACAGCAGCTAGCTGAACGGATTTTGAGTGAGTGAGTGAGTGAGGTTGAATACAAAGTAAGAAAATAGTCGAATGTGTTGTAAGAGCAATTATTTGATTGCCGGTTTCTTACTCTGCGTTAATTTCATACACGAACTACGTTCACGTTCTTTCAAACTTTCAGATATCACACACACACACACACACAGGTCCTCTAGTCTTGAGTTTTGATCTTCATATTATGCTTATAGTGAATTTGCCCATTTGCCCAACTCAAATGTAAGCCTTTGATATAATATGTCTACCACCAGTATATATGTATATCCATAGGCAGAGACAGTTGGGAAGATAATATGTACATAATCACATGTAATAGTGGCGTAGTAGTGGCAACATATTATCTAGGTGGGTAAGTACATACAACACATGTAAACTTTGCACTGTATGTATACACCATTTAACTTTGACTTTGACCAATGAGCGCAAATAGAGAGATTCATTTTTTTATAGATTCGTATTATTCGTATTCGTACATGATTTTTTCAGTTTCCTTCAGGGTTCGTTGAAACAATGTAATTTAATGGTAAATGCTGGATTTCTATACAGTCTTTTTGAGCAGTCTTCACGTCCAAGAAACTTTCATTGTGGTTTATCATTTTCTGATTTACGCGTCACACACACACACACACACAGCCTATTGTAGATACCTACGCAAAATCTCTGCAGTAGAATTTGAAATCGAATTTGAAATTTACAGATGCAAACACAGGGAAAGGATGTATGTATTTTACCTATGCGGTGTGTTGTACAGATATCCTGAAAATTCAGGTGCATGTAACATATTATGTACAGGATAATCTAATACTATACATTATTATTATGATTATGTATTATGTCATATGGACATTGTTTGTATCTCTGCAGTTTGTAAAATAATATCATTATCATTGAAGCTTTGGCTATATAGGACGGGAGGTATAGGTATGTACATACTAGACCCAGTCATATAATAATGGTTGGGCTGTGAGTGCGTATGTGCAGAACGTGTGATGGTAGCAACTAGACTGGAAAGAAGAAAATGTTGTAACACCTTACCACGTAGTTATCTCTTCTCATGATTTTTATCCAATTATTTATACTTTACTTTAATACCAGCCTACACTAATATATATAACTATCTATCATTTTGTTGTTAGAATTGTATTGGAGTGGATACTGCGGACTGCGGATGAATGCTTTTTCTTTACCTATGTGGACTCCACTCGCAGACGACTCAAACGTCAAACTATGACTTTGTCTGATTCTGATTGTGACTATTGAACAAGTCTTCTCCTCTCCCTACAAATTTTTCTCAATGTTTTCCATGTTGCAAACACGGCACAATGTTTAAAAAAATATTTAGATATAATAATATATATAAGCAAAATTATGCATTCATAGCTCTCTTCTTGACTCAAATTCAAACCAGCCATTTATCCCCGACAACCTATGTAGTTATGGTGAAGATGAGATTATCTTAATTATACACCTGTAGTATTTTTCCTATACCACTCCGTGGGGTCTGTCTTTGACTTTGCGAACTTCACTACCTAGGTAGTGTTGCAATCATAATATGCTTGATACTTATATCTAATAATTTATATAGATACAATACTTTTAGCTGGATATTGTTGCTATTTTTCAAAGTTCCTACTCGGGTCCTGATTCCTATATATTTTGTACTATATTTGTATGTAATCTTGTATGTAAATTTTGGAGGGACATGCACATACTGATATAGCTGAACCTTGGAAATTTTCATGTCGTAGTAGGGTTTACTGTATGCATTGTTTTTTCTATATATCTGTATGAGTGTTCCTTTAAGATTTTCCTAGCAGCCGACTTTAGCCAAGATTTTTTATGCGGGAATTTTTAAAGTTGTATGCTAAATGTATGCTGAACATTTTTGCATTTTCCATAACGATAATTTAACACGAATTTTTAAATTCAAAGCATAAGATAATTTAATACCTTTTTAACAAGGTCCGTTACCAAAATTTGAGGGCATCATCATATTAAAAATATTATGAAGTGGTGGTATAAGGAATTATAATGACAGAGGGTAGGAGTCTCGATCCGGCTTTGGCATGGACAGTTATAAACAAGCCTTAATATTTATAATATTATATTTTGGTAGTTACGTTATATTAGCCTGCGGTCAAATTTCTCACATTCATTTTTTTTTCCTTTATTAAATTTTGTTCACAGTTCTGTTGCTGGTTTTGGTTCTTTGGGAAAGAAGAAAGATCCATGTGATTCAACCCTCGGCCTGAACCTCACCATAAACATATTATCCACAATAACATTTTGTAGGTATAGCAACTGAAGTCCTGTAGACTCATCAAGCATGAACTCCTGAAGGTCTATAGTGTGAACTATAGTTCAAGAAAGCTTCAATTTCAACCATACAAACTCCAGTTTGTATTGCAGTATAGAAAAAGAAAAGATGAGCACCATCCGATTCGGATTCCAACAGGTACTACAGAAATTTCGAGACCCATGGGTAGATTGACTATTTAGAAAATCATAAATAACTTTACACACAATGCTCCTTTCTCCTCTGTCTGACTCTGTTACTGTCCGTCGTCCGTAATCCATATATAATATGACTAAAAAGGTTGCGCTGTCCCGAGCTGCCAGTCTCTGTGAACACTGTAATTGTTTGTTGTGCATTAAATAGCTAAATAATTTATCAACATTAGACTAAAGAGATAGAATTGTATTTTTAGAATGTACAGGATAAGAACGTAGTGACTGTCCAACTTGGACAAACTTAAACATTTTGTATTTATAGCATGGGTGTATCTGAGAACAAGTACCCTGCAGCATACGGTAAGCGGTATATCGTGCACAGTGCATAAGGATATATCTAAAGGATGGGACAGGGAGTATCAAAGCTTCTTAAACAAGTTAAGATTTAGGTGGTCCCTTCCGCGTTGCGTAACGGAGGCCTTTCCTATCGCAGTAGGGAATCCTTAAGGATTCCACTATTTTTTTTTCTTGAGTTCGAGTCATAGATAATACTTGCGTATTTTTAAGCCTATAGGCCTAGATACTATAGGCAGTTGTAGATGCAGTATATATAGGCATGTTATTTGGGATATGTTTGGAGTTGGGCGAGAGGCTTATCGCTAGAGAATTGGAGAATGGAATGAGTGGAAAAGAGTATCACAATGACTTATCAATGCGAATGGTTAGAAAAAGATAACGAATGATAGGATACATTGAAAAGGAGGGATCCAATCAAAACATGGAACACCATTCAAGTCTCTCGCTCTCTCGCCCGTGTGTAAAGTACACTTGAATTATGTTTTATGAAAATTCTACATGGTTCTATCTCTGTCTTCTCTCGTACGCGTACTCCACCCGGGTTTCTCCAAGTTCCAGTCCAAACAATATGATGAATTTGAATTCCATCTCATAAGCTTTATCATAGGGTTAAAGGAGATTTTAATGAGTTTCTTTCACCCAACCGCCCATTATTCAATCTTTTCATGAGAGATTCCTTCTATACTACTTGCAGGTAGGTACATATCCATCCTTCCTTCCTTCCTTCATTACACCGTAGCACAAGCTCAAGGAGAATGATATGAAAGGTGTCTCTCCTCTCTTCGCGTCAAGTGTAAGTGGTAGCAGTTGGCTTTGGCTCTATGGCTTGTGGACTCTTCTTGGCTTAGGATTGGGCTCGAGTCAAATTCGAAATTCCTTTCCACAAAAACGTTACTTTCTAACGAACGGGAGAGATTTCATGTTTAACTATGAAGATGGAGATGGGCCATCGCATCATTTCCACATGTATAAATATCATGCAAGTATCAAAACTAAGTTACTATGTGTATATATGTGTAACTGTAGATTTACTACACTGCCGGTGCCGGTGTCGTTTAATCTATCTTTCCTTTTGCTATGTGATGTAATGTAAATGTACGGATAAGTACGTATAGATATTTTGATAATAAAAAATAAAAAATGAGCCTTCCATTAAAAGTGGCATCCCTACACCACATGAATTCAATGCGTCAGACGCTTGCTATGAAAAGGTGATATTTAATCCTGAGTCTCCTCTGTAGTATGTGCTTATATAATGTAGGTAGGTATAATCATATGTAAATTTTCTATAGTGTTCTAATTACCTTGGCACTTAATCCAAAATTACAATTACAATTATGGCGTGACCGTGTAGTAAACATTTGCGTAAATAGTACAGAGATACCGTGACCGTTTTCCTCTCTCTGCGTCTGAGACTACTGGGACCGAGACAGGAACCGGAACCGGAACAGGTCCTATTTTGTACCAACTTTAATTTTTTAACAGCCTTTTATTGTTCTGTAAAAATGTGTCCGATTTGTAACGTACACGCATCGTATTTTTCATAGGGGCTAAGACATGAAAAAAAAATGAAAAACGTGGTGTAGCAGCAAAGGGCTAAAAGGGAACCCGAATTCTGCAGAGTTTAGTTACCGATACCGATACCGATACCGGTGCCGGTGCCGGTGCCGGTGCCGATACCATAGTGGGACTCACTGCCTAGTCCTACGTGACAACGTGACCCATGTTTAACTTCAACGTAATTTGGGAAATATATTTTGACTCTTTTAAATATATGTGCTCAAACACAAGTTTAAATTTGAGTTAGCGTCAGGCGTCAGCGTTGAGATCTCCGCACAAATGTTAAATGGGAGGAGGGGGTAGTAGTAGTAGGGAATTTGAGTGCGGATGATGCTGAATGCAGATGATGCAGAATGTATCCGTATCCATATACATATAAGTACTACACAAGCCCTATTTTAAAAGTTGGTTCAAGTATGAATGAGTCGGTAGTTAGTTGGAGTTTGGATGTCGCAGACGATTTAGTGCTTATCGCAAATAAAGAAAACAAGCTGACTCGAAACTTATAAATCTTTTGTCTCTCAATACGCCTTGCCTTCTCCTACTCCGCGTCCTCCGTCCTCCGTCTAGTCCTACTTCCTTCGAATATCCCACTCTCTCTCTCTCTCCGCAGTATCACAGTATTCGTACAAAAGGACATAGTCACTTGGCAAAGATTAACTTTAACTTGTCCAAGTTTTTGTTTGGAGTTAGTAACGATGCTCCTGAATGTATATTGACTTAGGACTGACTTACTACTATATAGGAACCTCCGCTCCTCACACGTCACACACACAACGACAACGACAACGACACAACTATCGCCGTCCAAGTCCACGTCCAAATCCAAATCCAAATCCAAACCCAACCAACCATCCAATTTGAACATCGAACGTGCTTACATACTCTTTGTTGTAAGTTGTAATTTTTTTTTCCATGGGCGGTAAAAACTAAAACATATCTCTCTGCATTCTAAATCTCTGAGAATCTGAGAATTTGTGAAACATACATATATCCATACAGAGTACATAGAGTTGTTTTGGTTTACCCGTGCTCACTTTTTTCTTGGGTGAGCTATGAAACTCAAATCAAAATAGTATTACTATATCACCATCATACAGTATGAGTGGAGGGCACTTTGTAACTCTGTACATACAGCCATTAGTGCTCCATAATGCAGTGGCTACACATACTGCATCTTCTCATATTATGTATGTAGGAGTCCCCGTTGTAACTCAATATTAAACTTGAGAATGTTTTGTGGTGTAGTTTCTTTTCTTTTGTGAACGATCTGTTCAAGTCATAGTTTGTGGTGCAAAAATGTGTTCCACTCCATTTTTAGTACAAGGACTAATGGTATGATTTCTTGAGTGGAGAGATGTAGAATGTAGAGATGTACAAGTGGAGAGCTGTAGAGTGTAAAGTAGTGTACGAGGCACCATATGTCCCTCCCATGCCTCGGTTCTCTGAAACACACAAACACGCACATACACAGACAAGTCTTATAACTAAAGTACTGGTTACTTTTTTGCATTAGTGATGTAATATTTTTACTATAATTCTTCTTGCATTTTATTTTTGTATGTTTGGCTATGTTTCACACTACTCACTCCTCCTGAATGCGAGTGAGAGTAGTCGTAGTAGTGGAGAGATACTGCTTTAGGCCGTGACTGTGGCTGTGACTGTGTGTGTGTGTGTGGAGAGTGAGAGCGAGGAGTTTGAGGGCAGATATCTGTAGAGTGGAGAGAGAGAGAGAAATTTTAGCTGTTTCTGTTTGAGAGGAAGTAACAGCAGTGCGGCATTCTTTATGAGGAAATATTGCCTTTATATGTAACTCATTTTTCTTGTCACGAAGGTCCCGAAATTCCACGATATATTGGTATTTATATAGGATATTTCCGGAAAGTTGTAAATCACCAGGTTTTCGCGGCTTGGCATGCCGTTTATTCTGTACACCACCAAACGGCTGTATATCTGTTTCACTTGTGTGAGTGTGTGTGTGTGTCTGTCTGATGTTAGCCTGTAGTCCTGTAGTACTGTAGTCCGTGCCTCGGCGGTTGTCTCTGTGTGTGTTGTATGAACTTATGTACAGAGCAAAAGATGTGAAGATGCATTTCTCGCTCTGCTTCATTCCTTTGAATTATTGTCCCTTCCCGCCAGCCAAATAACAGCATGAACATATTAATGCTATACTTTACTAAAGGCCACAGCCTAGAAGTAATCTTTAGGGAACTCAATTTCACTCGAGGAAATTTGATAATATTCTTATAAGGTTCCAAGCTGTATTTATTACCGACGAAGTGTTACTTTGTTATTTATAAATTTTATATCTTGAAATTACTTTGTTGGATGTTTTTCTCTTATGTCTCTCGCTCCTCTCTTTCCTCCTATGCCTACCATACCATACTATCAACATCTCGATAGGAAAAACAAAAACAACAATTATGTATCTATATATTATGTGGTGTACGTACGGCCACTTCCCATATATACAGATCAAATAGCCATAGCCACTACCACATCCAACGGTCCAACGATCCATATAGCAAAGCCCTATATTAACAGTGGGTACTGTACTGTACGACTGTATCTATCTATATCGTTGAGTCACCTGGTGGAAAATGAAAACGATAACGATATGAACTTTATTATTACTTGCGAAAAAAAATACACTAATTAAATTGGTTCGCTCCTCTTTGTTTCCAAACTCTTCCCACGAGTGTCAAAAATCCAGCAATACAATAATGATACGATAAATATTAATAATAAAACCTGAACATTGTTTTACTCTCTCATGTCTCTCTTCCCGTATTTTCCGTATAAAATTGAATGAGTTGAAGTTCAAAGTTTTCTAGTTTCACATGGTCTTCTATTATGCTATGGTTCTGGTAAAGGTTAAAAAACGATATATGAAGTGAAACTATTAAAAAGACACATGCTGGGTTTGCCTAAAATCTGAAGCACATAATTCTCTACTCACCTACATATTAGAGAAAGAGCCGAGTCCGCACACACAGTATTCAGAGACCGTTGTACAGTCATATAAAACAGAGCGGAGTGGTGAGCTTCGCATCAGGTGAGCGCGGCTCTCTCGTCCGAGCTATCCGGACCCGGACTATTTTCGTATTGGGTGTTACACACACACGGAATTCATTACATTTCTCATTGGGTGGTAAATGAGCTAATGTTTTACTCACAGTGGCAGGGAGGGAGAAAGGAAGGCTGGCCCACGACGACGACGACCGTCCAAACTTTCAAAATATTATAGTAGTGTAAAAAACTAAAAGTTTGTAATTTATAGTGCGTAGGTCATGCTTTAGCTTTCAGCTTTACTTTCATCGAAACTTCGAAACAAAAATTATGGTCATAATCATGGACGGGGAAAATTCAATTATTGTGTTTTTTTTTCAAGTTATAATATTTTCCTGCTATACTTAGGTAGGTACTTTTGTATTTCCGCCAAAAAATTTAAAATTTACAACTTTGTGTTATGTTATGAGTAGCGCAAGTCGCTCTGGTTTCAGCTGTTATTTCTTTATGGACAGAATTATTATTGAAAAAAATGTTTGATAATTTTCTACCAATCAATTTGATTTAGCTCAGCATTAAAAGAATTTGATACTCTTATATCGTTAGAAAGTAAATCCCGACACTACTACAAACTGCAACTATGATCCTGATACTCTATGTAGGTACCTATGTACTACATAGGGCGAGGAAAACCAAAGCCTCCTCGTCTGGTTCTGGTTGAGGTTAATAAAGTTTATAGGGAACGTGAAGGACTATACGAGTATACAAGTGTGAAGATGAAGATAAAACTGTAGATCATCATATTATTAAAGGATGCATCTCACGACTTCATCTTCCCAAATACAATGATGTATAGACTGTATAGAATATGAGAGAGGAGGAAGAAAAAAAAACAAAATTATAGACGTACAGCTCCCTCATCTCTACTAGAGCTTTAATTTACGTTTGTATTCTTCCCTTGTTTGATTCCCAAGGCATAAATGAAGTGCAAAAAAATCTGTGATCTCAACTATGTATGTAGGTAAGGTTCTTTTATGCATGAATTCTTACGTAAAAGCCTCATCCAGCCGTCCAGCCCCCAGCTTCATCATAGCCAGTATGTATATACATATATCTGTATTATTTTGACTCTCACTTTGGCACTAGGGCCACATACAGCAGCATGTTTTTTGATGAATATTATTCGCATTTATTCCAATCCGGTTACGTTACATTTCACAATCCGAATTTTTACGTGTCCACGAGCACTAGCTAGTTTAGTAGAAAGGTGTCTGGAATTGTGACTCCTTTAGGGCACATAAATTAACATGTT
Organism: Dicyrtomina minuta; assembly: GCA_949802685.1. Lineage (NCBI taxonomy): Eukaryota > Metazoa > Arthropoda > Collembola > Symphypleona > Dicyrtomidae > Dicyrtomina > Dicyrtomina minuta. The sequence continues at coordinate 17,894,633 of OX461810.1, forward strand.
ATTTTTTCTTCTTCTCATACGGTATAGTATTACTGAAAATGTTTAAATAATTTTAGTCACATTTCTAAATCAATTTCAAGATTGGCCTATTGATTTACATACAGCAATAATTGTAAGTATAAAATAAATGTAAACTGAATTTCTTTTTGGATATAATATGTAGTTTGAAATGGTGGTGGTGGTGAAAATATTGGAGGGATTCCGTTTCGGTTTCGGTCTCGGTTTTGGTTGGCGATGGCGATAGTATTAGTGAAAGAAAAATATGAGAAGTAGTAGTAGCATTGTATATTATAGAAATGTTGTAGAGATCGTGTGTGTGAAGCTGTGAGGGTCTATCTTTATACTGCGGGGGCTTTTGCAATTCTCTCTGTGTATAGCACTCGAGACATCCGAAATGTACAACTAGTAGTAAGTTTTTCCATGACTTGATATTTTGTTAACGTATTTCCCGAGAAATTTCCCTGTCCAGGCACGTGTTTCTCGTATGAGAAAAGCTCCTGGCGGCCTCACATAAAAATGGACGAGGATAACGTATATGGGTTTGGATTTGGGAAATAAATGTGAGTTTCGTAGAGTGTTGAGAGTCTTGCACATGATAAATTGTTGGATATGACAAAAATTTTATTCCGAACACTGATAGATGTTCCCTGTACTTTAGTCCACACACACACATACTATACACAAGCAGACAGGGTCCCACTCTTTCTCGTTTTCATTTCCCTGGCACTCTCGCGTCTCTGGTTCTGGCTTTGGCTCTGGTTCTTTTCTCAATTTATATGTAAGTGATGTATTGCAAAAACCAAGGGTGGATAGATAAGACTTATTGTTCATGTATACGGATATTTCTGTCTACTCAAGTTATGTATATAAGTATGTACAGTATTACATATATTATGAAGGAAAAAAAATTCTTGATATACTTCATACAAGTCACACGGATAAAGCAAGAGTAGATACCTATGTAATAATATTACTGCTATATACTGTCCATATTTCCAAATTCTATGGTGTTATAGTATTAGTAGGCAGAAGGCTCAATTGTAAGTTTAGGGAAAGTAAAATAGACAGTCTTGAGTACGCTTATAGTTATAGCTAGAGTTATAGTTATTTGCAATTTTAACCAATAGCAACCGAACCAACAAATTCCAGCATCTATCAGTACTACCTACAGATGCTGCTATATAGGCTCTCGGGTTTTTCTCATCATTTCTCTCCCAATGGAATACACTGTATGTGCTCTAGACTTGTGCTGTTCCTATGACGTTGGTTTAGTCCATTTCATCTCCATGCTTAATACGTACTACTCATGATATTCATATATATTTTTGCTCACAAAAATTACAAAGCTGGGATGTACGATAGATATTGCTTTTGGTTTGGCTTCGTCGGCTTTGGCTTTGGCAAAAACGAATAACTACAAAACTTGCTGGAGACTATACAGAAAACTCTCTGATATGATACATGGCTAAAGGATGGAAGTGGATGAGGGAGTCGAAAAATATCAGTACAATGGAATATGGTGTGGTACTGTGTGGTGAAGATGTAGAATCTACTAGGAGCGTTATAAGTATCACACCCTTCACCATCTTTGAAATTATGGCAACTAACTAATCTCACCCTGGCCCTGGTCTGTACTTTGTCAAATTTTTGAGCTCCTAGCTGCCGCAAACCATGTCTCTCTAATTCTAACGTCCCTTCCCTCGGCCTCCTATTATTTATGACTACAACGAGAAATGAAAAAAAAAATCTCATTATGCATAGCGAATAGTTGTGACGCCCGGCCCGAAAATTGCAGACAAGTCAATTAAAATATTATGTGGGCGAGTGCGAGTTGGAGTTAGATAGAGGGGATGCGTTAGTGAGTTTTCAATTTCTTATTTCTATTCATGCATTCTACAGTAACCTGTCGCATGATATTATGATATGAGTGTGTGTACATGGTGATATAATTAAAACGTACTATTAATCATAACAGTTATAATTTTTATTATATAAATATAGAAGTATATAGCTATAGATCACTCACTATAAGTTGACGTGACAATAAATTACGATTACGAAATAAAATACAGCATTTTTATGGTGGTGGAGTTGGCGGTGGGTTCAGTCATTCAGTGACAATTTCTTGGGAAGTTTATTAAATTACATTTTTTATAAAATAGTAAAGAAAGAATAAAGTACCTTACGTAATTGTGGAAATGTGAATTGTCGGCCGTTGTCAAAGAAAATTAAATTCCATTGTGTAGTGACATTGACATGACCTTAGGTTAGTTCACAAGTTCCCGTGTCGTAGTTGATGCATATATGTATTGACTGGAACATTGACAATTATTGCACAAAATTTTATTGTGCAGGAACAGTCCTATATAAGTTTTGAGATACTCAAAAGCAATGGAAATTTCGATCCGGAACCGGAACCGGGTCTGGATCCGGATTCGGAATAAGACCAACAATAAGAAAAATACTGGACAAAGAAGAATTGCAATATAAAATATGAATTCCATTGTGAGTTGTTGAGAGGAGTATGATATGAGTTGTTGCAGAAATTGACAAAACATGTCGGCGCGTTATAAATCAAGGGATGATCTGACTCAAATGTGAGGACGGAGATGTGAAAACCATGTGAAAATGTGAAATGCAAGGACAAATAAAATATCAGCCATTCATTTCTCAGCTTACTCTCTCTCCACATCTCCTCTGTTTCTTGTCTGAAAATTCTGAAAAGAGCAGATGTCTTATATCACCAGCTTGAACGTGACATGAAAGGACAATCCGAAGGAACCAAATGTCACCCTCCTTCAGAGTTACCAACCAACCACTATATTGTACCATGGCAAACCAAACCCAAGAGTCCTTTCCCTTTTTAAAACCCACATAGGATGTGTGTAGAGCCGTAGAAAGTCGACGTCAGACTGGAAAGTTGAAAGACAACATATTTCTTAGCTTTAGCCGTAGCCGTGGCCGTAGCCGTGTCGTCGTACAGCTCTCCAAGAATCTTCATATTTCATATGAATTCGTCGGAGAGAGTGAACAGCCTTCACAGAATTTCATATCAAATATCAACTTAACAGATCAGGAATACAAATACATTTCGGCTCATCACCAGTACCGGCATCGGTCCCATAGTTCCGCTATATATGGCCAAGCCGAGCCGTCATCTGATTTTCCCTTTACCAAAGCATTTGGAAGCATAATAGATGATAGTGCAGTATACAGTTCTCTGTCAAAAATATTTTGATCAGATTCCACCACATCCCTGCCGCTGGCTTGCCCCTATCTCACTATACAGCAGAACAGCTACACAACTACTAATATAATTTTCTCCCCTCCATATTTCCATTCAGTCCTCCATCTGTTTTATGAAGTCAAATTCAAATTTTATTATTATTACTATGCACAAAATGATAAGAGGGTTTTCTAAGGGAAATTTTCATTTTCGTACGTTGTGAGGGCATTGCGAAAGGAATGTTCAAGTAATCAGAGAATGTACATATGGAATCCTGATAGTGTATAGATACAGATATACAGCACTGCACTCATTGTATTTAAGTCGATATGTACATATAGCATATCCGTATCCGTGCGTTACTCACGATTTGAATTTAGCAATAATTAAATCGTAATTAATTGAGGATGCTTCACCAATACTAACAATTTTTAAAAATAAAATACATTAATTTGTGCATGAGTTATTTTTAATGTCATTTAAAAACTGCTGGTTTAAAATTGTGAATTTTATAATCACACTTACTTGAGTCATTTGTATTTTTTTAAAATTTTCTATGTTGATTACACTTCTTGATCTTGATAGTTTTTTAATCCCTTTTGTTATTAAAACAAATTGCACTGAAAAAATTATAATGTAGGATACCTTTAAACGGAATTTTGGTACTATGCTAATAAGCTTCAAAATTCCAGCGGGTTTTTTAAGTTTAATTATTTTGCATAATTTATAAAATAAATACTGTAGAGGATACTTGATTTTTTTTTAAATTGAAGATATTTGTGTGGTTGCTACATATAATGTAGCGTCACCCTTTCTTATATATGTGAGTGCATTACTGACTCTGAAGCTAGTAGTTTTACGATCTACGACTATAGACGTCCACTCACTCACTCACTCTCATCCCATCCCAATAAGGAACAAAACGCTCGCATAATTCTTTTTTTCACAAAAAAAAGTATTTATATTTATTGCCCACGAAGAGATCAAAAGAGCGGAAGGAGAGAAACAATTTACGTAATCTCAGTTAAGTCTTAAACGCCATTTGAAGAATTTAGCTTTTTCAAAAGTTGTATGCTTGAGGGAACCCAAAATGTAGATACATATATACAAATAATTCTATACAAAGTATAAAAAAATTCTCTATGAAACCATGAAATGCTTCTTCTTGGCTTTTTTCTCTCTCTCTTTAGAGCTGAGAGAGAAATGAAAATGAACTGTTTTGAGTTGGAACTGCCTCGTGTTATTTTACACGTACATTATGATGTTTACATGGAGACTGGAGTTGTTGGAGGACGGAGCGAGAACACTAATGGGTAGTCAAAGTCAAGGAAAACGAGACGTAAAAAGAGGAAAACAAGGAGACATAATTTAAAAGGAATTTTCTTGTGCAATCAATTTGTTTTCCGCTCCTCTCAAACTCTCCTCTCCATCTCTCGACTGTATGTGTCAGACTGATTAATTACTCACGTATTGTCTCTTCCTGATCCTGACTCCATCACCCTAATTTATTTCCAGGATTTTTTCCGGCACACAGTCAACAGTACAAACAGAGGACTTTTATTTAAAAACTATAACACATAACTACATTATACTTTGGCCAAAGCTAACAGCCAAAGTAGCCTCTGGACCTCTCTCCTCCAGTAGTCTATATTATGTCTATGTAAATTTAACTGTGTAGCAATTTCTTCTCGCTCATATCCAGTATATCCATAGGCGCAGATTCTTTTCCTTCTATGTATATCCCCAGCCTTCAATTTCCTTTGACTTGCCCTTACATACATCTACAGATATATGCACAAGTCCAAAGTCCAAAACTGGAAGTAAAACTAAATAATTCCATCCACGGCGCGTATCTTAGAATTCCAAATTTACGGTTTTTTCTCTCTCCCGCTAACAATAAGTCCAAGGCTTCAAGAGAGGAAGACGAAGTTCCCTTGGTTTTGGTTTGGTTTCGGATTCGGCTTTGGATTCCGTTATTCAAGCTACTGCATACTGTACAGTTGTGGATTGTACAATTCTATATAAATACTCGTGGGCATAGGTATGCATATTGATATATATCTGTCCGTATATTAGGTAGTAAGATATCCCTTATGCTATATAGCCATGTGACTATCAGAAGTAGAAGTAGACTGATGGTCCTACCCGTATCTGGGTAGGAGAACGAGAACCATACAGCAGTGCTACTGATATGTCTTTGCCAGTGCCATAGTCTGGGAAAGCAGAGAGTACATTGTACACTGCCGCCATGTGTCATTGTCATGGGCTGGAGAAGGAAGCTTAAATGGGAAAGGCAGTGAAAAAAAAATAAGAATTCATTCTCTGTGAGTATTCTACGGTTCAAAATTGAAATTGCCAGAGGGACGGAAGAAGAAAGGAGATGAGAAAAATTTAATGAATTTTTATATCGGATGAATGATGAAGGAATTATGATGATTGGACGAGGCACAATCTTTTTTTTTCTCCTTCTCTCTCTCTCTCCAAATGTATGACTTGGAAATTTTGGAATATTATTATTATTACTATGCATAATCATTGTACGGCAGTAAAAGGAGCCTTCATTGCCATAGCCATAGCCAACTAGCATACATAGACTATATGACTTCTCCTTATATTGATAAGTTATGCATGAAACCTATGCCCGCTAGATTCATAGCTCTATCTGTAGACACACTAAGATCTCATGTCAAAAAAAAGGAACGAAAACGAGAGATATACTGATATATGAGGTTCGAGTTGAGCTACTGTGTGTGTCCATATGTACGTAAAGTCTATACTGGTAATGGTATATCTCCATGCGGATGTGTGTAGTATAACAAAGACCGAGACCGAGAGAAAGTCCAACCAAAAGAAGAAGAAAAAAAAAGGAGAAGGGAAAAAAAAATAGGAGAAAAGAAGACGGAGACGAGGAAAATTATGAAGGCGGTTAAGTGAGAGCCTCATTTTTTCCGCCGCACACGCGGCTTCTTATCTCCTTCAGTGTTCAGTAGAAAGTCTTTTTTAACGGTTTCCCCATCCTCTCATAATGGAATTCATATTTGTAGTCTTGAAAATTATTATTCAACACTTTATTTTTCCTCTCGTTCCGTTCACTTTGACTTTGACTTGGCTCCCACAAAAAAAATGTACAATGCCTACTACTGTAATGCTTCTTTCTGCACAATGCAATGCAATGGGATATGCGATGGGGTGGGATGGGATGGCATACCTAGGTAGTAGGAGCAGCCCTCGGCTCCATACATATGAATGTACCTACACGCAAGTATATATGCTATGACTATGATAAGTACGGGATATGATGTGTGATGTGTTATATTAGAAGAAAGAGTAGCAGTCAAATGGGTCATGATTATTTAACACTTTCTTCTACTACATCTTCGTGGTCGCGCCTTCATCGTCCTCGTCCTGTGCATAGCTTTCTTCTCTCTCTCTCTCTTTTAGTCTTCCTCTCACTCTCCTCATCCTTTCATGCATATGCATGACACATTTTTTTTTAATTCTATAAAAATTTCAACTTTATGATGTATGAATCAAACTGTACTTTTTTGAGAAAAAAAATATAGACTACGATTTTTAACTTTAACTAGTTTAACTTTTTCCCTCAATTTTTTTTTCGTTCCTTCTTCTTCTTTGGTGGAAAACTTGGAAAAGTTGAAACATGGAAATGAAAAGGAAAATGAAAATGAGAGGGTCTCGTTCCTTCTCGCGTACTCATTCTTTAAATCCATGACAGTTTGAAGATCATAAATCTAATTTATGTTTTTGTACTCGCGGTTTTTCAATGTCCTCTCGGGTGTGCAGAGGAGAGTGCATATTATATATTGTAGACGGACCAGGGATATCTTTATGGACTGTACATACGCATGAGCACAGTAGTATAGACTGTAGGTAGGTACGACCACCACCACCACCACCAGAGTAGCTGTGAGTTATGAATAAAGCAGAAATTGGTAGTGGTATAATAGCAAATATAGAGATACACAGTTGTTATATATAGCATAATATAGTACAACATTTTAGATTTCATTCATACACATATTGTAAATTTTAGTTGGTTCATGGACTCCATGAATCTCAAAATTTAATTGCCTATTTTGATTTATTTGGGGAGAGGAGAGCATCAGTGTGCGACAGGGAAAGTGGAAGTAATACATACTGTACTCTACATGTCTATGAAGTTCTTGGTTTTCATTTTCGTATTTCGTATTTCGCTCCCATTTTCTCATGTATAGTTAGTTCTATATCATATGATTAATTTTTATGAATGACACGGAAGCTTGACGTTGGAAGTACAATTTATTTAAAGTAAAGCTACAAGTTTGGAAATTGAATTCTAAATTAACATTTTCATTCGGAGATATTTTAGTAAAAGTGTACATATATTATAATGTGCATACAGTGCAGTGGACCGAGGGTTTCGTTTTTCATGTTTCATGCTTACACACAGGGGATATATGGTTAGCAGATCTAGTTTTGAGATTAGTGTCATGTAACTATGTACATGTAGCCAGGGACAGGGATGAATTTTTTGAGAGGAAAACACGAGAAATATATAGTTTTTTTTCTTTCTTGTAGCCGTATTTAGTATGCACCCGTGTAGAAATGATGTGGACGGGGAGAGAGACAGACTATATAGACAGTGTGTAGAGTGAGAGAGTCAAAGTTTCTTGGCAGCACTCAATAGTTAAGGGTGAAATGAATGAGGCGAGTTAAAAGTCGTCGTCTTGTTTCCTTCTGAAGTTTAATGTGTCCGCATAATTAATTGCAAAAGGGGAGTGAGGTGACAATGGCTAAGCATTGAATGACAAAAGAAAAATGCATGGGAAGTCTCGAGTAAAGTGTGAACACCTACTGTGAAATAGCTTGTTTGAATGGGCCATGAGCTAATTAGCAATAGTAATGAAACTGAGTCATGGAACACGTAAGTAGTTTAAAGGCGGCTTTTATTATATAGTCTCGACAAAACATGTGCTCTCTCCACACTAATTCTCTCTCTCTCTCTCTCTATCTCTCTCTCCAAGGATTATTGTTTATTTACAAGCAAGTTATAGAAGGCTGGAGATTTCAAATGAAAATTTTTGATACATTCAATTATTGTAATGTGTGCTGTATTGACATTGATATTAAATTTTATATTTTGTAATTAATTTTGTAAATCTAAAGGCGTTTTTCTCCGATTTAAAACTTAACACACAAAAGTTTGAAAATTACGTGAATCCAAGTATCGACTGGACGACGGTGCAGGTTTGATTTAAAAAAAAGTCTTTATTTCTGTCGTTGACTACGCTATCAGTCCCACCACCACCACCACAACCATCATCACCACCACCACCACTTGGAGTTGGTTCGGTTTAGGAAGTTGAAGGCGGTGATGACAAAAGCCTTCGAGGTGTGTACTTGAAGACATAGGACTTTTTTCACTCCCACAAGTCTACAAGATATTGAGGCTGAAGCTAAGAAATGTTGAAAACCTAGAAAACTTAAAAATCATTGGCGAAATGCCCACTAGTTTTTTCCCTCTCTCTCTCTGTCTGTCGTGTCTTGCATATATATATTTACTTTTACTCATTCGATGCGGTTCTCTATGTTTTGTGTGTGAGTTGTGAGTGGAGTTTTTTTCTTCTTCTTCCACATCTCTCTCGTCCTTGCTACCCCGTTCTTCTTTTTTTTTTCTTCTATTTTACTTCGTCTCTTAATTTCATTTGCAATTTTTTATGCCACATCCGTCTAAAATTTCCATATCTCATTTTGGCTAGAGTTTCTTCCAACCCACAATACACAGATAAGTTGCTAAACAAAAATCCAATGATTTACACCATCTAAAGATGTATTTACTTTGAATCTGTAAATTATAGCCCTTCCCTTTCCTATTCCTACTACACCCATGTAGACAACATTATAATACAGTAGTCGTTTTCGTTCAAGTGCCAGGACTATATATGTATAGAGGACCAGGACTAAACTACTGTGTACAGATAGAGGAACCGGTAATATATGCGTCGTGACATTATGTATATAGCTCTACAAACCAAACCTACCAACTGAAAACAGGGATTTTAAAAGTGCCAGTACCAGTGTGTACAATAATAATGTTGACTCAAAGAAAATCCATGTTTTCTTTTCTTTCAAAAATTTATAAAAATTCTAAATCTAGAAATTTTTTAAAAACATGTTTATAGCTTCTATAGATTATTTAGTGGTGTGGTTGGGGTTTTTAATGGAATGAAAAATCTAGAACGTATTATAACGCCTTTACTGTAATTTAAAGTCATGTCCAATATAATATACATACATACGTATTTATATATGCGTTCAAAATGCGCGTGTTCCCGCATAGACTTAATCAAAGCTGAAGAAGCCCTTTGAAAATAAAGAAATAAATTGTGTTTTGTATGACAGAAGAAAGTTGATTCATTTAAATAGGCAGATACAGCACACAAGAGACGTGGCTCATAACAATGACTACAAAGCCGAGAGTTAATTTCCCTTAGCCCACTCCCTATTCATTCAACGTCTACACGACTCCTTTTCCCTTTCATGCTGAATAATTTTTCCGGGCCACTTTATACCATCGCATCATCCCTTCGTTTCGGAGGACATTTCTCATTCTCGGTCTCAGCAAGAGTCGTCTCTCTCCTCTCATAGTATAGTCCATATAGCAGTAGTACTTTAAACTCACTCACTCGGTCACAATGTCTCTCTCCCTGTAGGTATTGTTCTCTCTCTTTTTTTGTAAAGTTAAATCCAAAGGCACGCATTGAACAGAAACTATTGAACTGGGAATAATTTTAATTTTATAATATATTATGATACACTTCACTCTGATATGATATAATACAATGTATAGCAAAGTCCCTACCTACCTACCTACAAGAAAAACCTCTACATTCTACAGCCTATTACTACTACTACATCTTGAGTATCATGCCTCTCTTTGGCCTAAAATAAAAACAGAAAATTTGCCTATATACAACTACACACACACACACAGAACGGGAAAGGGCACCAGTGCGTTTACAACACTCCAATCTACATGTCAACTTGGAACTCCTTTGAAAACGTGGACGACGTTTTGTTTGCTTTGCGAGCTCAAATTAGGGCTCTATAGTATTTTCCAGTGTGAATGAAACTATTTAAACATGTGAACAAATTATTGACTAGTTCATTAGGAGGGTTCAACACGTTCAACCCTTTCCTATAATTTATATACTCCCTTTTTCATACTACCGCATCCATTTCAAATTTTACCCACTTACCCTCTCCTTACTCCTTTTAACTATTAGCATTATTAGAATTAGCCTCAGAGCGGAGTGAGGGGGGCATTTTTTCAAATACAAGTAAAAGATTGACTTCTTATGGCCAAACTGTACCAACAACGAAACAGTACAAGTAACTGCTATGCTGTGTTACGATATGTAATTTACAAATGGCGCTGGGTTTTGAAAACAAGATTGTATGGAAGTAGAAAATGTGGCTTAAATGTGTTGGTGCCTACGAAATTTTTTTTTCAGATTTTAATTTTGAAAGTAGATTTCAAAAATGCCTTTGTGTCCTTTGTCTCTTGTAATTTGGTTTGGACTATTTCACAATTAAGTAAGGGATTATAGGTATAGGTAGTTTCGATTACTAGTACTATTAGAGTGCTGTGCTATAGATATGGGTAGGTAATACTAGTGTTGTGTATATACCATATAGTGGTGTACGAGAGGTAGGAGTAGACGCTGGGAACGTGGAGAGCGATGTGGAAAAACAATGCATGCTCAGTGAACTTTAACTTTGCTCCCAAAACAGAGCTGAGTTTTTGCAGAAGGTCATAAATTAGAGTGAGGGAGAGAGAGAGAGAGAAGAGAGAGAAAGGGAAAATAAGAGTATTAATGAAAATTTAGGAATTTTTGGCGAAGAAGCAAAATCGAAATGGAAATCGATTATTTATGTGCGTAGGAGATATCATATGATATATGTAGAGAAAGGAGTAAGACAGAAAATGAAACGGGAGCCATTGGCATTTCAATAGGATGATGAATGAGCTGTGAGAGACGCCGTTATGAGAATTGGAGGCTGAATAACTTTTCCGTGTTTCACGGATAAATTATGAGTCTCTCCGGACCCAAACCTATGCCATTCCATGGCACGCTCCGTCCATATGTGAGAACGAGAACTACCACCACTGCTACGGTACTACGCTCCACTCTTTCAGAGTCAGAGTCTAGTCTCTACCTACAACCTACTACAACTACTCCAAAACCTAACCTATAAGATTAATATAATATTCCCAATTCCAACCTTAGGAACGTACATAGTCCACAGTTACGTAACTACAAACACTTCCACACGACGACGACCTCCAGTACCCGGGCATATAATATGGGCTATTCTTTTATATAGGGACTACAGTACACGTTAGACGGGATCTAGGATTAGTACCCTCAACGTATGTGTGTTGCATGTACTGTGTAAATATCTATACCCAGGTACTTAGGTACGTTCCAATTCGAACCTATACTAAGGGAATGCCACTGCCTATTATTTGTATGTATTATACATTCCTTTGGCTTTTCCTTTATACAGGATTGAAAACTAAGCCCTTGCTTTTCTTTCCTTATACGTGTATCCTCGTCAAGTTTTGTCTTTGGTCGAATTCGAATTCGAAAGTGAGAAGTGCTCCTTTTCGGGGTTCCTTATGTTAAAATGCTGAAAAGAAGTATCTAAAATAAATACTGCCTACGTACTATATGCTCTATGTACCACCATGTGTATGTACAGATACAACCCCCAAACCAATGCCAACTAACTCCTTGGATTCCCAGTCTTGAATAATCTGGTTCTGGTTCTGGTTCTGGACCTGGGCCTGGGCCTGGGATGGGACTGATACAATGCTAACTCGTGTACCTTAAACAAGCCATTCGTTTGACGGTGGTAGAACCGTGAGGAGAGCAGGAGATTCACGAGCAATATTTTATTTTATACTTTGAAATACATTTCCACATCTCCGTCTCTCCACTTGGGGGAATAGATCTTTGGAGAAGAAGGATTCTTTGCATACTTTAATTAGGAAAAGAAATTGAGCATTTGCTTTTATTCTCTGCTCAGGGACTCACAAATCCAATGATTTAAATTCTTTCCCCTGGATTTGAATTCATTACCAAACCAAAACCAAACCAGACCAAATGTAGACCTACCAATATCCACATATGTAGTGGCAAATAGCAATTGTCGGGTGCCATAATATACTAAACCATACCATATTATTCCATAGCAAACGGCCATATAGCCAAATTTGAATGTGAAAATTGAATGCATAAAATAGCACGTGTTTTTCAAATTCGATTTATTCCTTTTAATCATACAAAAATTTCTTCATTTCATTTCAAATTAAACTGTCGCGTCAAAACTCACCAATTTGTAAGGCGATTTTTTATTGAAGCAAATTAAATGTTATAAAATACGAAAAACATTACTTATAGTATAGTGTAAGTAGCAAGGTTGAAAATGTTGAAATATAAACTTTGTTTCACCACTTATCTAAATGCCGCATATATTATAAATATTAAAAGTGTAAACACTGTAAATCTCTCGTAATTATTATGAATGTGTGAACCATATAAAAAAAGGGGGTGAAACTGAAACTCAAATTAGTAGGGAAAAACTATACTAGGTACTCTTACAATTAAATATGTAATATTAATATCTATACGTTGGTTAAGTACAAGTTTTGTTTTAAAAAAACATCAGAAAGGAAACAACTCCAATGCACGCTGTTGCAAAGGCTGAGCATTAGCATAGTCCGAGCCCGAGAGAGTAAAAGTGGAGTGTGTAACTGGAGGCAGTCTTGGACCGACCCATCTCCGAGATGGTTCAGCCTTGATGTGAATCATAAAGCAAAGCATCCGGTATTGATGAAAGGAAAGTAATAAATCCTCAAACGTAATTATAAAAGTAAATATATAATTTTTTTATTTTTACTTTAGCAGTAGCTTTAGTTCCCTTCTTTTTTTAAATAGATTCAGAATTTTTATTAGTAATAAAAACAATCACTATCTCTCCCTGCAAGAACCAGCATACGGACACAGAGTACACACACTTTGTATCACTCCTGGAATATATTATCACTACTATAATGTATAGCATCCGTTTAAAGGTCTTCCAAGATTATATTATACCTTCAGCTTCATAGCTATAAGTAACTATATACTAAGTCTGCTGTAGACTATCGTATTTGCATGAGAATGAGAGTGAAGGGAAGGAAATCGACTAGTGCCAGGCCAGGGCCAGGAGCGGGATCATATAGGACTGACTACATGTATATGTTATATAAATAGGAAAGTAGAGCTTGAGATTCAAATTTTCTCCATGAGTTATGACTGGACAGGGAAGAAGCTATAAATAACCGATAGTCTATTCTCTCCTTATAATTAATTACCCAATCTGCCTTTCCCTCTTATTTCTTCTCTATATAACTTTCCTTACCATTGCATCGTCTCAATATTAATACATAAAAACACATACTATATCACACTATAGATATATACTCACATTGTATTTAAAATCATGTGTTAGATAGTCTTAAATATATATACAGAAAATTTCCTAGAATCCAGAATTCAGACACCCGTCCCGGTCCTATTATATCAATATCAGGTATACTACTACTAGGACTAGGACTATAGACATTAGCTACTGTTACGCTTGTATTTATCACATCACACATTTAGAGAGAGAACTGGTGCTTGCGTCTGCATGCATGCAGATGGGATATATATGAACCTTAATTTTACACATCCGACATTCCCCTGTATTTTTGTAAAATTGGAAACCCATATGTAGAGAATCTACTAGGTATTAGTAGTACAGCTCTATGTACTGTACCTGTGTAGGATGAAAGTTTTAGGAGGCTTTATAAGATTTCTTAAAGATAGCTCCATTTGCTCCGTGCGAATGGGTTCTATCAGTATAGCCCCTTTTATGCATTGTTAGCATCTATGTGCCTGAATTTCTCTATTAATTATCCTTATCCTATATGATGTATTATTGTGGGAAGACCGAGACCGAAACCAAGAGCGACTACCGTCATTACAGTGTTTCCACTGTATATACAGGCCGTTGATACCCAATTTCCTTTTCTGACTCGATTTTGTTGTAACTGTAATACTCAAACTTGAATTTGAATGTACCTACCAACGTCGAACCGTCCGTGTCTTATATTCGTATCGTACGTAGGTATATAGTACAGTACAGTACAGCTTGTGGAGGTGTAAAATTAGTGGAATGTAGAAATAATTTCATTATATCAAAATAGTTACATCTAAAGATAAAATTTTCCAATATTTTGATTGGATGCATCTCGCTACATCCAAAGAGAAAGACGGTAGGTAAGGACTAGAGTGTTAGTGCTAGAAATATGTAGTTACATAATTATACACTAATTTATAGTGTGAATGTACTGTAGTGCAGTTCTACGATCGGATTCGGATTCGGACTCGGGCTCGGACCTTAAAGACGGTCGTACATGCATGCATGTACTGTGAGCTACGGATACGGATACGAATACGAAAGAGGTTAAGAAGGGCCCAAGAAACACGAGAAAAGGAAGTGAGACGAAGACGAAATGAATGTGTATATGGAAATGAAAATGAAGATAGATAAGTAGCTCGGAGTTGATACAAGAATTCAGAAGTAGGCACTGATAGAATAGAATGCATAGAGTAAGTTGGAGTGCATACTCAAGGGATATACAAAGTCCTGACTTGACTTTCATGGTCTCTCGTCTACGAGCACCGGGACCGAGACCGAGACCGGCACCAGCACCGGTCCCGGTACCGGCTCCTTCTTTTGAGCTCTTTAAACCCTAAGCAATGGAAATGGAGAAGGAAACTGTTCAAGAGGAATTGCCAAGATAAAACCGTGTGCTCCTCACATTTCCCCTCTGATGCCAAATAAATGATATCCTATGATGATTTTAGTCACACTTTTTGGTTACACTATCTCGCCTTCCCTTTCCCCTCTTTCCCTCATCTCGCCCTCCTTCCCCTCTCCACTACTCCTTCCAAATCTTCCCTTCTTCATCTCCGTCTCTGTCTCCGTCTCTGTCTATAGAGTTCCAATTGGACTTTGTGGTCCTACACAAACAGATAAACTACCTCCAGACTGCAAGGAGAGTACATTATAGAGCACTTGAGCAGCTTTAATCTGGAATTCTATTTTGTATTTTTTGAACGGGAAAAAATCTACAGAGGTATTTTATAAGGGCATATATATGGGGTTGTTTCTTTATTATGTACTGTGCAAGCAAACGCATATAAATATATGATGGTTACTGGTACTGGTTACAAAACTCATTGTTATTGTTGGAATGTATGATGCACAGGAACGATGAGGGTAAAGGTTTCTATATGCATATACAGTGGCTTGTATGAAAAGGTGATGCTTATGCGCACTCAAGAATTATTCATTTTTATTTGCTCAAGGGTAAATCCTGTAGTACTTTAATGGTAATTTAAACTGTTTTAAATTATTACGTTTGCACACACAAACTACAACTTCCGAATTCAAATGCTACGCTGTATATACCTATACGCTGCTGCTCTGCTCCTGTGATTTTGATTTGAGTCTCTGGTTAATTGAGATTAATAGCCCTGAATTTAAATTCCCATCTAATAAATGTGTAAAATGTAAAATCCACAATACAAATTTACACAGATTATGATCAGCTCATAGCATTATTACAGTGTAACGATAACGAATATATACGAACGGAACGAACAAATGGAATTTTATATGTGGAGAAAAAAAAATATCAAAAATGTTTTTTTTGTGTGCGTGTGTTAATGTCGAGAATCGAGAAGTTGAGAGTCGAGAGGAATTAAATGAAAATTATGAAACTTTGGAAATAAAATCATAATTTAAAAAAAACAAGTGTGTACAACCCATCATTATTATGATATGACTCGACAACGACTCGACTGCACTGAGCTTAAGTATATAGACGTGTTAGTTCAATATGATAATAATTATTAGCTAAAGGTGCTGAAGATGTCCTGAGAAAATTAGAGCATTTTCCTGTGTAGTCAAAAGCTTATATAGTCACTATATGGCATAGGATTTATCTGATTCAAAATTTTTAATGGAAATATTTTAGCAGTTTTAGTCCAGGCGCAGAGCATATAGTGACGGACGGAATATTAAGTAGAAAAAAGTACAGGGCCGAATTTAATTCGTTGGATATGTGGCTTTTAAGCATAATATTTATGTAGGTAGGTAGCTTGTCAAAATCTGTACTATTATGGATATCCATGCAGGGAAGTTCATGAGAATATTGTTGTTGTTGTTCTTGTTGTGCCTCAGACTCAGACCAGTTTTGATTTTGATTTGGAATTTGAGGGCACACATACAACAGAACGAGATCGAGCTAAGAAGCTATAAGCTTGATACGTTAGTAGTAGTAATGAGTAGTGACGGTTACTTTTACTTGGCGTTAGAGTATAGCCTATAGCCAAGCCTAGGAGCATTACATAGCACAACTCAAGCACCACTGCGAAGCTAACTTATGACACTAATATATTGTGATGGCTTATTTAACTTAACTCTATTTTATGATGTATTGAATTCTGATGATTGTAATCAAAATCCTATAATTCATCACTTCAATTTATTTTTCTACTCCATTTTATCTGAATGGAATCTTAATTTTTATTTGAATAAAACGAACATTAGCTTATTATTTATTTGAGTGTCTACGTTCTGCTACTACCCTAAGCTCCCCGTCATATGTATTTAATTTGGAAGGTGAGATCCAGTGGACGGTCCGGTCGGTGTGGTGTGGTTATTTCTTTTTCCACTTTTTTCTCCAGTTTTTCACTACAGTTACGTAATTACACATGTAGGATTAGAGGGTCCGGGGTACATACACAATATATGGGGATAATGCCATAGCAAAAAATTTAATTCAGTGATTTTCATACAGTTACCTCCTATAGACATGATACAGATATTCGAATTAACACACACAAAAAGTGTTGGTTTTACAACGAAAAACATATGTAAATAATTTGTTATTGTTTTAAAGGCGTTCAGTCTCTGAACATTAAACGTATGGATAAAAAATGTGAGTGAATAATTATACTGTGTATGCATTAGAGCGTGTAAACATAGAGAGCCGAGTGAATTAAGTAATTAAGTTACATGTGTAAAACGGAAAAAATATTTCATGTCCGGATGTACTTGTCTTCTCTCTAGTCATATCATATTATGAGATTCATTGGGTGTTGTTAGGTGTGGGGATGCGCATGGTAAGGCCTGACTCCATCCACCAGTTTCAGTTTCAGTTTCAGTCCCAGCAGTTCCAGCTTCAACATTTTTCTCATTTAGTAAGTAAATCACGATTTGTACCACATTTTCCATTTCGATGATGTGAATTTCATCTCCTATACAACAGTATAAGCTATATAGAAAACAAAAATCACGATTTATTTATCAAAAAAATAACTAATAATTATATAACTAGATTCAAATTTTAAATTTGAACAAAGATTAAAGTTACAATACTGTAAGTGGGTACAAAGATACTATAGAGGTAATTTATAACGTGCTACGTGGTACCCAGAGATTGGGATGGCCTTGGTTTCGGTTTTGGTCTTGGTTTGGTTACGTTCTGCTTTTGTTATGGGACTCTGGCGGACTCTGGGCTTTTAAGAAAAAATAAAAAATCAATCAAAGAAGATACGCGTAAGTTTCATAATAGGAGTCCTGTGTAGATTATGGAGAAGATTGCAAAAATATAATATGAATGAGGAAAGGTATGTAATTATAGTATTAGAGAGCCTTAAAGGAGAAAATGTGTGGGAGCGACAACAACTACATTTTCCACTAGTATTTATGTACGGTTGAAAGATTAGAGTGCTCTGGCTCTGTGAGAGAGCGTCCTGCACTTACGTTTGCACTTTCAACGTGTACACATATTTCATGTGTTATCTACAGAAAAAAAGTGGATATGTGTAGAGTTGTACGTACGACGTACGTAGAAATATAGCGGCATAGTACGGCATACCCTATGCTAAAGTTTTTTTTTCTAGTCCTTGTAACATAATAACTTAATTAAAAAGAGACAATCAAACTTGTTTTTTTCCCTTCTGCTCGTATAGTAGTTTGTAGTTTGTAGATAATTTCATGAAGCGGAAGGCTACTAGTCTAACTTCTTTATTACATATAAATCTTGGAAAGAACTCTAACGTAATTCTCAAGTCAGATAGTTTAAGATTTCTTAAGAGTTGATAGATGCTGCATGGAGCAGCTCTAGGAGAGTCATATGCCAAAGGGCAGTATGTGTGGGCTTTTTCATCTTATGGTCATATTTGGACTTGGTTCACCTGTACTATCAGTATGCGCTCCTTGTGTCTGTCGGTTTCGTTCCTATAGGTCCTAGATACAAGCACTATTACATAATTATATAATTTACTCCGTACGTCATACTTACCTAATGTCAGTATATATACGCAGATAGAAAATTCTCCAATTTTCAGCTCGTTGGTCATCTGGTCCTGGTCCTGGTCCTGGTCTATGCCTCACTATATAGTCGTAGTCTTTTATATACCAACTTGAAAAGAAAAATCTTGTACTTATGTGCCTTCTGCCTAATCATAGTCATAATAATTACATATTCAATTTCAAACAAAAATGCATTATTAATGACTCCGTGAATGAACCTCAAGAGATTTAAAATCAAATTAAAATTCGACCATGATTTCGATTTTGAGATTTGGCAGACATTTTTTTCTTCCCTTCTTTTTTGATGAATGGCTCTGTGACACGATGACTCCGCGCATATAATATTTCAGTGCTCTGTCTACGAAGAATAGAAGAATAAGAAGAAGAAAAAAAATCTTTTAAAAGCTCATTAAAATGTATAGAATAAAGTGGTTGGTTGGTTCTTGTTATTTACCCAAGCTCCATTACAATTAGAGTCAGCTCCGCATTGCATTTTGCATTGCTTTGATTTAATTAGGCGGCAGTTACGAGTTTAAAAGTGCAATTACAATTATTACATGTTCTAACCCGCTCTATGGCATGGCAGAGCATGATAATAAATAGCCGTATAATATATATGTGTATTATTTTAATTTTAATTTTAACAAAGTTATTATTACGGAGGAATTTTGCATATCAATTAACTCTACTATGTTACTGTATTATTAAGTATAAACTACACATCTAAAACGTCAAATGTAATCTTACTTTTGCTACTCTCCAAGTTTTTCCCAGTACCAGTACCAACAGGCAGCAGTCTGTAATTTCGTTGAGAGAGAGGAAACAATGCAAAGCACTGCAATTCAATGCTAAGGTACACTGTTCTGTTAGACCTTTACAGTAAAAGTTCAGCATGGAAACGGAGACTAATAACATGCACACTGATGGAAGGTTTTGGAGAGGCCGAGGCAAGAGAGGCAGATACTAGGTAAATCTTGATAGGAATAGGAAAATACGGAGAGAGAGATGGAGATAGGGAATTTTACTCGTAGTCATATTATGTGTGTATAAATTCTAGATTCTGATTCCACAATAATACCTCCTTCTTCCTGCCAGTCGTAGCCCAAGTGAGCCAGCCAGTCTGCGCCCAGAGTCACAGTCACAGAGGCAGAGAGGGCTACATCGTACATAGTATAGTCGTACTACAGTGAGTACGAGAGCCAGTGCCGGTACCGGTGCCGGTGCGAGTGCCAGAGCCAAAAGTCAAAGAAGAGAGTGAGTGTGTGTAGAGAGAGTGTAACAGTATTCCAGGCGGACCCAAGGAAAAAGTTGAATGTAAAAGTAAGCCTCTCAACTCCTGAGATTTTTTCCTCCTCACCTCATAAATAAATCTAGCCTCAGAAGCAATCGCATTAATCACAGCACTCATACATAAATTAAAGTCACGAGGTAAAGACGAAGCCGGAGTGTGTAAGTCAAAATCAGAAATTCAGTCTCCAGAGCTCAGATTTCCTTTATACTCTTTCCACTCTCTCTCTCTCTCTCACTCGAAACTCTCACAACGGCCAACACCAACATTCAAGTCAAAATCCAAATCCAACATCCAACCCACCGTAGATATGTGTGCGTCAGTTCCTGCTCTCCTCCTTTCAATCCTCCATTCATGCATTATACATGCTCAACCATTTCTCTAAGCACACCGGTGCCGGTGCCGGTGCCGGTACATACACATATATGTAGGTATGTAGCCCCTGTAGCCACCCACCTCTTAGCTATAGTCCCAAAATGATACTATGTCAAAGATATATTATTATGTAGGTAGAATGTCTGTGAGATGGGTACGATACGATAGTGCGAATACATGTAGGTAGGTAGGCAGGTATAGTGGTGGCGGAGTAGAGTGAAAACAAGCAGAAATAGTAGTAGTAGGAATTGTAATGTAAAAATATACACGAGTGTCGGTCGGAGTAGGATGTAGCATAGCAAAGCCCAAAAGTTAAACCAAGTTTCTGTGTGTAGCACGGGTTATATAAGAACCAGAAAGAGAGAGAGAGGCAAAAAGTTTCATCAAGGATGAAAAACATAAAGTTCCGTCTCCTGTAAATAAACGTTATCCTTTTGCTTACGATTACGATAAGAGTTTAACCACACGTTCAGCGTTTAAGACTTGAGAGTGTTCAGACTGGAGACGTCTGTGTAACATGGACATAATACAGCAGGTAGTTAATCAAAGTGCCATATAAGTATACCATAGGATTGTAAATACAAAATACAACAGAACCCAAGCTATAGACTATAGGCAATCATATTGTAAGCACTGGCATAATATGTACATTGCATGTGGTATGTATACACAAAACATCCCTTACCTGTACACTGTACATTTAAGGTTAGCTTACAGTTGCGGACATAGTACAGGTATTTCGCCAACTACCTATGTGAAATGTTGAAAAAAAATAGATATAAAACAGCATAAATAAAGTACCTATACCTCCTGGCATGTCTACACTTACAGATATTAAACTCGCATACTCTGACAATGATATGATTCCGATTCACATAATGTAGTTTAACTTATTGTAAATCTTGAAGAAAGTAAAGTTTTCGGATTCGGTTTCGGCTTCGGTTTCGGTTTGAGTCTCGGATTCAAAGATGGATTTGGATTGAGATTCAAAACACATCTAGTGTGTATGTATCCTAGATTGGAAAAGTACTCACTGAGGTTTCTTACAGTATGAGCAGTAGTCTGAGGTTTTAGATTTAGATGGATTCAAGAGAAAAAATTCTTTTTTCAAACTTCCCCGTGCAGATCTTATGTCTTTTACTTATGTCTATAAGTCTTCAGTTCAGAGATATCTCGAAGAGTGTGTGTAACTGAAACCGAAAATTGTATATAAATTTAGAATGGCATGACAAGGTTGTTTTTGTGATATGTTCTGGGCCTGGGATAAGTAATGGTGTCTAATGTATTGTTGTACTCAAGTAACTAGAAAGTCCGAAGCGGAATCCCAACCCGAAACCGAAACCGAAACCGAAACTGATAGTCTTAATACTATATTATAGTGTTTGCAACATATAAGCGGATAAGGGCTCGGATATGGATTCACCTTATTGTCACAGTCAAAATCATATATACGGCATCAAGTAGTATTTTTCTACAGTATTCGGTTACGGTTACGGCCACGGTTACGGTCACAGTTACGATATGCTAAGGTAGAGAGAGATATTGCAAAAGTTTTTGGGATTCTGTAAATGTGCAATGCAATAGCTTGGTTCGGATTTAGGGTTTGGATTTCGGATGTTCGAATTTCGGATATCCCGTATATTATTATTAAGAAAATAATAAATAATTCCGAGTGAGTATTGTAGTAACTGTAACAGTTTAATGAATATACAGTATGCACCTTATTATAGATGGACGCATGTAATTTGAGTCAAGTAAGTTGCATGCAAAGTGTACAAGTGGAAGTATAGGTGCTATAGTTGATATAGTCGGGAGTCCTAAATCCTAAAGCTAAAAAGTATATAGGAACTGGTGGATGTGTATAATATGTGAAAGATACAAGATACAAAACTAGAAGTTTATTTATGCGTGTATTTATCTTGGACAGGGAAGAAACATGGTCTTCATGAATCACACTGCCCACCACCATCGCAATAGAGTCAGACCAAGACCCAAACCGAAACTATAAGACCGAGACCGAGATCAAGAAGCAGAAGAAATAGACGAAGACGAAGACGAAAGGAAAATGAAGCGAAAGGAATACTGTAAGCCTTTGAATTTTTTTTTTATTTTTCCATTACTATATTATACACATCGCGTTAATACAGAATTCTGAACAGATACTTGTGCATTGTTGCTCCGTAACATCATCTATAAAAATGATATTCCACTACCTATACAAATATCAATGCAAAAGTATAAACCATACTATAGGAGCTATAGGACCCAAGTACATAGGTGAGGTATATGGATTCTTTATGTTGTTTAGTTTGGATCTCTGCTGATCTCAAGAGATGGATGACTTAAGGAAAGAGCGGAACCAAAGTATAAGTAAGCAAGCAATCGAAACTTTCTTCTGTGCATCTCACAGATCTACAGATCCAAAATCCACAGATACGGATACGGATAACATTGGAGAATTCAAAGGAAAGGACCTACATATGCACAGAAACGGGAATTGAAGAAGCAGCTGAGTCAAAGTCAAAGTCAACGAAACATCTTTTAGTTCGTGTTGAGCGCTCTAAAAAAATGGCACATGAAGTGTAGACAGTATAGTCTGTACATATAGCACTGTGCTGATTCCGAATCAGATGCCGATTCTGATGTAGGTACCCAATAGTAAGAAAGACGAACGACATTTTATGCCATCGTCACTATACATACATATAACATACACCGCCTACAGCGTATATGTATAAGGTATGGCTTTGCTTTTTTCAGAAATAAAAAAAGAAGAAGAAGAAAGGGAAGAAAACTTACAAGAAGATACTCTGAAGATCTTCTCGCTGCGGGTCGGTCAACCAATACCAATATAGATAAAATAGGAGACGAAGACGAAGAGGACTGGAAAGGAGTGGGAAGGAGAGGGGGATGGGAAAAGACGGAGGAGACGAGGAGAGAGCCGGCGGAAAAGGTTCTCCAGATTGATGGGCAAAGTTTAATCGAAGATGTGAATTCATGGCTTCCTACTTTCACTCTCTCCTTGATACAGTCAATTCATCCAGAAAAAGCAGTCAGCAGAAGGAGAAGAAGCAAAAAGGAGCCGCCGAGGCGATGCCTTCGACTCAGACTGCCACTGCTCAGCAGAACACATGGAACATGAAGTGAATAGAAACACTTTTAGTTTGACTTGCGGGACTTCAATTCCTTTTGCTTTTTTTGAGTGCGTTGGCTGGTACTGGTGTGGTGTTGGTGTTGGTACTGACTGATACTTGGTTATGTTACCATAGTGCTGTATGTACGTACTGATACGTTCTATGTGCAATACATGAAAGTGGAAATGCGCTGAGTCAACAGGATTTAATGAAAGGTATGACTTAAGCTAGAACTCAATTTTATGGCTTTATAAAGATATGTAATATGAAAAGTAGAGGGACTCCTGAAAGTATAAGTAGGTAGATGTGTAATCTGTCTAACAGGGATATCTGTAGCTGGTACTGCTACTGGGTCTCATGATGGTTGGGAGTGTGGGAGTTGGTCTTTGGTTATATACCTCTCAATTTTGTAGAAGGTAGATAATTGAATTTAATACCCATTTCCCACTATTTTCATTCAACAGTCATTTCCGGTTCTTTTTAAAAGCTAAATTGATCCCTCGTAGGATTTTAGAAATTGCTATTTTATGGATCTCATGGATTTGATAGACTCATTTTTTTTAAATATTATGATGGCCATATCAACATTATACCTTGGTCCTCGATCTGCACGATAGTGACTGACGATAAATTAAGACATGGGATACCATCTATATGTAGTACCGCATATACTTCAAAGCAACTGGCAAATTATACTTTTACTATTTACTATCGATATTGTCAAGGGTCCAGTTTCTATTTCTAGCATTAAAAAGGCAGGTTTTGAATTTTCAATAATTTGGAGTCCACTCTGAAAATTATTACAATTTTGACCAAAACTAAAAAGTATGGAGCTCAAAACTGAAATTGAAATCAGCATGGGGCAGCGGAAAGACAAAAATATAAAAATGGAAAGCATTTTCATTTTTGTAAATTATCTCTCGCCCATAAATTATAGTAAGGAGTATATATATTTGGTACAATAGACGCTATAGCTAACTGATGGTTGAAATTGGAAGTTATTAAATTACTGCTACATGCTCTGGTCATGGCGCCCTTATGTAAGTTTAAGAGCGCCGGCACTATGGGACTGGGACCGGGTCCGGGACGGAGACCGTCACCGGGATCGGAACCGGGACCGGTACCGTTCAACATAAAATTATGTTTGGAAGAACTGCTTTCGTTTTTTAGTGTTTTTGTGGAGGTACCTACATAGGGACATATATAAGTAGTGAGTTGGAGCCATGTTGTGACAATCTGTTTCCATTCCACTGTCGCATTTCATTCACTCAGCTCCCAGCAGCATCAGCTCAGCTTCAGCTCTCAGTTTTTGTTCAGTTTGGAAGAGAGATGAGAAATGAAACGAAACGAAATGAAGAGGATATTAAAATAACTCCATATAGACTTACTCCTATTCGTATTTAAATACATGTGCATTTTGGTTTATTCTCATTTTCATTAGTATATAGTATCCACTCTCTCTCTCTCTGTTCGGTTTCGGTTCTACAATACACTGTTCTGCAGTGGAAACTGTAGCATTTAGTATTAGTAATCAGCACACACACAAACACACACACACACAGAGACTAGGACAGAGACATACACGCAATTTTACAACGCGCTTCGAGCCCATATTTTATCTCAAGTCAGTCCAGTCAGTTGGTCTTGGTGTATATAGGTAGTCAAGTATTCAACAAATTCAGCACTGCATGCACTCATTCATCCAGATCCTGCGAAACTATCTGTAGTCTGTATAGTAGTAAGTATACACACGCTACAAATGTATTACTGTATATATGTAATTACAAATGCTGAGAGTATGCACCACCAAGTATGTACGTCCGACTAAAACCGACTAGTTTTTGTTTATTGTGCCGTGGCGGGTGAAATAGTCATAGCCATATAGTGCCACTGTGCAAGTGTAAAGCCCTCCATTTGAATTTGATATTTCCGTATATTTAATACATAGTTACAGTCTCATATAGTGTATTATAGTTTTATTTTTTACTGGATACTGGAGTTCTCTGATTATATCTATATTTTGTAGGCTGCATATATATATATTATGATGTACTACTATACAGCGGATATGCATATTAGCTTGATTATAGACTATCTTGTATATGTAGTGTATACAAATTCGACCCGTATGCATTGCATGCAAGCCTGTTTCGAGAGAGACAGAGAAAGAGAGAATGAAAGGAGTTTTAGTTGTTGGATGGAACTGAATTTAGTGAATGTTGTTATATGGCTGAGTTTTGAAGTTGGAACAAGGACCAAAAAGACTGCTGTGCTCTGCTCTCGTATTCTCATTTTGGTTCTGGCGCTGGCCCTATGGCCCTGGCTGAGACGCCCAAATGTATTTTAGATTAATATGAAGGTAGGCCGCAACTTGATTACAAAATCGATACTGAATGAGAAGAAGCAACTGCGTGAAATATGACTCTGTAAAATGAGTTATCGATTCCTCTTCGACTATCATCATTATGCTCCACTATTTTTCTAGTCAAACTTATCGTTAGAGACTTTTTCAGAGTTGAGAGAGAGAAGGAAGCAGGGTCTCCATGTCTTCTAAGGCAATAGCAAGTCTACCCTTCAGATATAGTGCAACTTTGAATCAGTACCACAACCACATTGTAGAACAAAATCTACTTTTAATGACTATTTTAAAAACAATAGCACCACCACCACCACTCTTTTGTTTTATTTTTGAACTAATTTGTTAGAGCTTTAAGTTTCTTTTTGGTATTTTAAATATTTAAATTTAATCAGAATACCCTCCTACTTGCATGGATAAGTTATACTAAAGAACTTTGCTTTGATTTGTTTTGGTTGAGAGTTGCTCCAGTGAAAGTTATTTTATGACAGAATTCTAGTACAGAGCGACTAATAGGGGTCAAATCTGTAAATACGGACGATGGACAAGCTCCAATTAAGGTACCTACCTAGATACATAGTAGACAGAGCATAGCAAAACAATAAATTGTCAAGGTCTCACAAGTTGGTCAAAAGTAGGACAAATGCAGGTGGTTTGTTGGGACAAACTGGATGACAGTGGGTGTGATTCTTTTGTTGCCGGTTCTTGTTCTCGTTTTCGATTTCGTTTTCATTGTCGGTCAATAAACAAGAAGGTAAAAAATAAGAATTAGGTTCTTCGAACTGTAGTTGTAGGTTGATGATACATATTATTGCATTTATCCATTTATGGCTAGTCCATCTCTTTCTCTACAAAGCTGACATTGAGTCAAATGGAAGGCTCATTATTGTGCTTGGTCAGTGCGTTAAAAAAAGGTAAAAAGAAATAAGGTCAAGCTCCATGTTAAAGGTGGGTGAGGTGTGTAGCGTGTAGACAGTAGAGCTTTGCCTCTACTTGCTTGGAGTTTGGAGATGAAACATAAGGCATAGACAATAATACAAGAAATTGTTTAAAAGCTTATGGCTCATAGCAACAACACCTTCATATTTTTATTTTATTTCCCTCTCATTTCTATAACGTAAAAAAAATTCTGGATGCTTGGACCCGTCTCCTGACTCCCGTTCCCATTTTTTTCGGGAAAATCCACACACACATAAAATCCAAGTAAAACTATGCATCGATATTGTGTATCGAGAAATAATAGTTGTATCTCTATAATACCTTTCGGTTTCTGTACTGTAAGAAGGTGTAGTGTATCTGTACAGTGGAGATGACTGTTCACTTCGGACGGAGGTTTTCGTATGCTCAAATAAGAGGGATGCCAGGTGCAGGTTTCCACCATGACCAGGACCAGCACCAGCCGTTGACTGTCTGTGTAGTCTGGAGCATGTATTTGAGGGGAATAGAAGGGAGAGAGATAAAAAAAAAGAAGGACATTCATCATTGTGCCACCGCCATTTCTCTGCGGATCCTCCTTCGTCATGGCTCCCTATATATATTTCCCTCTCGTATATTTTTTCCCGTGAAGACCCTGCCATCATGCAAATGCAAATAGATTGCAGTCTTGGTATAAGGACAGAATCTGCGTGATCGTCGTCGTTCCCTCTCTCCCTCCAATCGAAATGAGCGTGTGCACACAAGACTCAGTTTGAAAATAAAACTACATATTTTAATTTATATTTGTTTTAAAAATCCAAATCAATATAAGTTGGTTAGAATTTTTATTGAAAATAAAATACTCTCTGCATATACCGTGCCGTATGTCATATATGGCTCTGGTTTGGCAAATTAAAAATTAAAAATTGAATCAAGTAGGTATAACAAGGACAGAAACAGAACGAATGTCTAAACGTAAAATTGTAATCGTAAGTAATAAAGTAATTACCATGTAAACTGTTTGGCTGCGCCTGTAAAAAGAGGAAATTATATGATAATTTATTAATACATCTGCCATATGTATATATTATGTGTTATTCAGTTATTTTTTGGGGGGAATCATAGGCGGGATAATGGTAATGGCCCTCTGCACTGGTATAATGACGATGTGTAAATGAGATGAATGTTGAAATCCGGAAAAAGAGCGGATTGGCGGAAATGTGGGTAGAATGAGTAAATTAAGGTTGTAAATGTAAATAAGTGAGAGTTGAGTGATGGTGAGTAGTGTATTATATTCCATTTTCTATGTTTTCAAGAATTTCTATTTCATCTACTACTTACTCTACACGGCGGCTCCTGGACGACAGAGAGACAGAATGAGGGACATGGCGTGTTAGAGACAAGTTTTGGGGATGGAAGCGTCGTTTAATGGCATTTAATGGCCATTTTAGGTTCACGATGACGATTTTTATTGCAGACTTCTATTACTTTTCTCTCTGGTTACTCTCTGGTTCTGGTATATATGTAGACAGAGCTAAGCAGGAGTTGCAGTAGATTTTTAGATGTTTGTCCTACTCTACTCGCAAATCCCAATTGCAATAAGCCTACTACCTCATTGTGCCTTTCTATGGAGGTACCCACCTATACCTTGTATATTTCTTAAATACAGATACTCATCATGTTATGTGTATGGAAAGTAAGACGCATTTCACAGAGCCCTACAGACCTTGTTAGTTGCTATGCCTTACAGTTCAGCTACTATGTTTACATTTACGAAAAATTAAAGTTTATTACCGTTTTGAGGTGCATTGCACTACTATTATTACTGTACTGGTTTTAAGTCGTACGTCATAGAGTAAACAGCTGATTTGACTGCATGTTGAAGGACCAAGTACAAGTAGGTACTTAATTTTTTTTACAAACATAATTTGGGTGAATTATATGCTGCATATAATTATAGATTTGAAAACTTGCAGAACGTACTATGTGTACTGTAAATTTAATTCAAGTGAGCTACACATGCAGAACTTGAATTAATCACTTTAATAAATTGATTTGACGCATTACTGTGACAAGTGCTAAATCTGAAACCGAAAATACGTTACAGTCATAATTTATTGTGCATTGCGCATCAAATGAATGAATTTTGTAATATTTTACTACTGTAATTAACAACTTGGCTAATTAAAGCGACACAACCGAAACCTTTAAGTTTCAATATAATTTTTTTAAAGTTGTTGAATATAAATAATCCATTTTGGAGTTTAAAAATACTGCTATAAAATTTTTGAGTGTATAAATATCATGCACATAGCTTTCCCTTCAAACAATGAATTTAGTAAGAAATAATATCAAATTTCATTTGTAATGTATGGCGTATAAGGTTGGAAGTCGTAGACGCAAGTGATGAAAGATACAGTGGAGAAGAATGAATGTTAAAATACCATGTGATGAATGTTCCTCTGTCGACCTTTATAATCTGAGAATTAAAGTTTGCAAATTTTCTATAGAATAGAAAATCAAGTTGCTTTCATGCAGTACCTAATGCCAATGCACCCTGGTTCAGGTCCTCTTATATTATGTCCTTTTCCCTTCCCTTTTGTAATAGTTCCATTTTGAGTGGAGTATTATTTGGTTGAAAATTGGACTCGCCATGAAACTAATGTTGAAGCTATCTGTGTGTAAAGTGTAATATTCGCTCTGCTTGGCAGAGCTTCTCACACTACTCACACACTATAAAGACTACTTTACACTTTATATAGTAAAATGCATTGTGATTGTGAGGACGATTCCGTGGCGTTTCGTCGGTATGCGTTTCGTCGGGTAGTAATTTTGACCTAAGATATTCGTCGGGTATGCGTTTCGTCGGGTAGGTTTTTTGAATTATGTGGCGTTTCGTCGGGTACGTTTTTTTTTACTGTATAGTAGGCTTTTTGAAAAATACACGCAAGATAATAAGGGTCAAAGTTAAGGAAATAATATACAAGGGCTAAAGCACTTGTTTAATAGCAGCTATTTAATTTATAGCCTTTGAATTAAGGGAAGGTAGCCGTGAAAGTGTAAGTAATGGCAATTTCAATGTAGATTTGTAAATCTTGATAAACAATTTTGCGAAAATGCGTTCAACACGTAAGTCAATGCGAGTACACAAAAATTATACACCATTAAAACCGGAATGAATTGGCGAACCTATTTAACTTGTAGTTTTTAGCTCATCATAATTAATTTTTAATTGTAATTTAAAAACGTAAATAATGTTTTTTTGAAATTGACTGATGTTAATGCATGATATATCATTTTAAAGCCCTTTAAAAATTCAGAAAACAGGTATTTTGTTTTAGGCTTCCGACGCATACAAACATTATTATATTAACGTTTGTGAGTAAAATCTAGCAGAGCCCGTTTTAATTTGATTTGCATACGTTGACAAGGAACATACATGTTTCGCTTGTGGAGGACAGGAAATCACCTCCTTGTGGGGTCCCCAGGGCAACGCTTACAATTATGCCACATGTTTAAAAAAAACCTACCCGACGAAAAGCCACACAATTCAAAAAACCTACCCGACGAAACGCATACCCGACGAATATCTTAGGTCAAAATTACTACCCGACGAAACGCATACCGACGAAACGCACGGGAACCGTGAGGACAGGGAGTAGATTTCCACAGAAATGAAGATTTCTAATTTAGACCAAGAACCCAGATGAACTTCGTAGCAGTAGTGCCTCATAAATCTGTAGAAGATTCATCGATATCCCACGCACCTCATTGTATTCTCATTCCCCACCACGAGACCACTCCAACTCCACTGGTCTCCTTCTCATTATCCCGCCACTATTCATCCCACATCAAAATTCTAAATCTTAACTTTCTCTGTCACCCTCCTACTTTACTACAGTGGAAACTGTAAACCTTAGACCTTATGTAGGTACCTAGGTATATATTATAGTCCATAATATTATATCCCATGTCAACATGCATTTATCATGTTGTAAAACACACCTACCCAAATTTAAACACGTATATCCAGATTACACATATAATTCAACTTTGTTCATTACAAAGTATGTTGGATTGCGATTCGAAGCCTAGTCTTATTACTTATTACAATTACGAATTATACCACTATAATATTTGTTGAATACTTATTAGCTTTGAAACCTTAATGGTTGCGTCATTATTATGTGTGCCTTTGTCTCTGTTTACGCCCTAGATATCTCCACGGAAGATCTCCAAGAAATTTGATACTAGTGCAAAATTGAAATAAATTGGTGACAACTCCAACTACACACTCAAAAAGTACCTACCCATACAATAATGCAGCAAGGAGCGTATCTGTTTTTTGGGGTATTGCTGCTAATATTATTGTTACTACAACTATGAAATCCGCAATGGTCTATGCCATCATGTGCAACATGAGAATCTGTGGGTCTGTGGGTACCGTAACCGTACTAACTGAAGCACATAAGCATAAGGTAGGTACGTACTATAAGGAAACCGGTGGTGGTGGTGGTGGAAATGCCACCCGCGGTATGTACGTCAGTATAGGTATACTATATACCATACTAGCATCAATATTTGACTATACCTGTGTAGATTCATTGTGATTGTGAATTGTGATAGTGACTGCTCGGGACGGTGACGGTGTGTGTGGATCTGGCTACATGTACAAGGAGAGAGAGAGAGAGAGAGAGAGAGAGAGAGTGCGACTTGGGGAAGACGAAAGAAATCGATATAGGGTCATAAATTGTAGGAGCGGATTGGGGAACGTGAATAAGGCTGGAGCCAATGACGCTTCCTCCAACTTTGACATCCACCATACTCTCTTATATATTAGAGGCCCAGTACATAGGAACGTGCACATCAGTGATACTCACATAGCAGTACCAGTGGAAACAGAACGGAAGAATAATAAGAGAGCGCGGTCTTGGTCGTAGCATGAGGAGTGAGGAGTATGAGAGGAAGATGAAGGAGTCTGGCTGCTGGACAGGGAGACAATAGCGTACATACACAATGACGATACGACACGGCACAACCACCACACCGCACACGACTCCCTTTATGCAACCAATCTATCTCTCAAGTACAAACACACACACACACACACAGTGCAGTCTGGATCACCACGAACCAAGACCCTCACCAACCCAAGACTCCAGACCAAGACGAGCATAATGCAAGAGAAACGACACTCTCATATTATTATTGGTCCTTGTACATATACCGAATACCGAGTAAGTTTGTATATCGAGACTTGATATCAAATTCAAATACCTACTGTAAGAAGGTAGACACTTCCCTCCTCATATATCCACGTGTAGTTGTAGTTTATATCCACCCTTGATTCCTTATGAAATCCACAATTTACGCACAAAGGTAGTCAGGGACTCTTTCTCGCTCACTGGATCTTGTTCTCTCTCTCTCTCTCTCTATCTCCTCGTTTCCTCTCTCAAAGTCTCCGTCGTCTTCCTTGTGAGTACGCCGTACGTGTAAGTCTCCCTCGAAAGTTTCCCACATATTTCTCCCGAAATTTTAATCTCATTTATCATTCTTGCGCTCCACTTGAAATTCCTCCCGAACAGAGCAAATATACATGGGAGAAGAGACAGCAGGTATACTTATAAACTATAAATACGATCCAAGTTTCCGTTGAGCAGAATCCCGGGAAGTCTTTGTCAACTCCGCTATACGTACATCACCGTTTCCTTATACTTATCAGTATGTAGTGGAGGCAGTGGCTGTTTTAGTCGGTGAGGGGAAGCTTATATAGGGATGTCTATAGAATAGATAAGAGGACGTAAGAGGAGGAAGCCAAAGCTATGGGCTATGCCAGGAGAGGACGGTGACGGAGACGGAGACGGAGACGGTGCTATGGTGGGGTATGGTACGGTCCACCGGCTTACTTCCACTTCCCTTCATGGTCTTCTTGGAGCAGTTTAAAGTTAAACTTGGATGCACTGTGTTAGGATTCCAATGAATTGCCTCAGTAAATCCCTTCGTCTCGAACATTCTTCATCCAATGGAGAACTTTAAATCCTTCGTCTAAGATGTGACACACATCCCTAAGAGGTCCACAACTCCAACGCCAAAGCCAAAGCCGAACCCAACGACGAAAGAGACTGCAAGAGAAAATCATATCTAATTTTACTGTAGTCCCACTGTATGTCATTATAGGCATTATAGCTTTAGTACTGAGACGGTTTTTGGTAAAAAAAACATTTTTCGTTTTTTTATTTTTGAATTTTACCACTTACCTGAAAGTTAGAATATGAAATCAAAATATTTTCATTTCATATGATTAACGGGGAGGCTTATTGTCAATAGAGTTTTAAGCGTTACTACCTACGTTCTTGAGAAAAGCAAATTTTAAAATCTACTTCTTACGTAGAAAGATAAATGAATATTAGGGAAATATTCTGTAACTGCAATGCATATGCACCTAGGTTGCCTAGGTATGCTCTGACTATGACTGAGGCCGAGGCCTGGTAGGTATACGTACATATTCACACAAGTTTTGACAGGGAGGGATCGAAGCTTGTTTGAATAAATACGAAAACGAATTTATCGATTTATGATGTAATCGAAGGAAGCACACGCATGGGTACAAAATAAATCAAATGTGTGTAGTTTATCTTTCATGTTCAGGCAGAATTTGATTTTAGATGTTTCCTACATTCAAATAACTTTTCATAAAATATGCTGTGAGCAAGCTGCTGACTGAATCCTACTTTCCGTTCCTGATACCTACACAATTTTTAGTTACCCACACCCACATGAACAATGTATAATAAGTATGCATAATCAAATTTGGTTTTTTAATTCTTTCGATTAGATATTTTTGGATTGAAGAGACAAGTTGAATTTGGTACTATTGGTGATTACTTCGGTTTCAGGTTTCGGCTATGTTTAGCGCTTAGCTAAAAGCTACACAATGTATAGAAATTGAGTGGGAGTTTTGTTTAAAACTTTTAACCGATGAACCTAGCTCATCTGCTAGGAGTCTTACTAGGTTCAAGGGCAGAATAGCTAAAGTTCACATAATTTTATGGCTGACAGTTTTTTATGAGTGCCCTCATGCTCCTCACACATGAGGGTGGTGTGATGGTGATGGTGCTGGTTGTAGTTTACGTAATGTGTTGATTACGCACTCTTAGGCTGACTTTGACAGTTGGTGGTTTGGCTCTTGCTTCTAGCACTACTACTGCTGTTGCTAACAACATCCGAATTTGAAATAGACCAATTTTTATTTTTATTATACATTGTAATCTGTGGGTTCGGGTTCGGTTTTTCTCTTTTGGAATCGTATGAGGTTTTCATGGTGTCAAAGTTGTACTTATTTTTATGGGTGTTATATTTTTTTACATTTTTTTTACAGTGTGTCGTTGGAACTGAAACCTTGAATTTGAAACAAATTTTGATGAAGGGTTTACCTACCGCCCTGGAGTTCAACAAACTGGATGGATCATCAACACCAACTATTTTCAACTTCAACTCCAACGAGCACAAGCTGCTGGAACAACTAAAACATAAACAAATTGTATTAATATATTGCTTTAATATTTTTGCTTGATTTAAATTCATAAAAATCCCACGATCTAAAACAAATTGCTGTGTATGCCTTAGTTGTCTTAAACGAAGAACATTCTATCGATTATATCGATGTGAATCGTTTCACCTGTACATATAACTGGGAGTACATGCTGTAGAAAAAATAGAACTAATATATTGAGAATATGAGAATTATGTAATTGAAAATTACCACTTACAATAAGACGTAGTTTAAGCTAGATGCAGAAGCAGAAGTTAAGCATTATTCCTATATAGAAGCTCGGAACAGATATGAATAGATATACATTGCTTATATATGTGCGTGTATAACAAGTTAGCACTCAAATCGAAAGTAAAAAAGTTTTCCTCAATAAAATCTTTGTTACCCAATAATACAATGGAAAAGATTGTAAGCGTGTAAAAAAAGTAAGAGTGTAATAAAAGAACAAGATTGTAAAACAAGCTTTTACTGAGCTCAGAAAACCCGTCAAAAAATTGACTGACTGGACTGGGTCTGTGTCTTCTGGGCTTCAAGTCAATCCCTAACATTCATATCATATCCATGCATACTGAGTAGCTACTTACTTAAGATACCTTTTGTACGCATCGACATTCCCAGCGTATTACTATTGGGTATCATCTACGAATATAGGTAGGTACATATATGCATAGCACTGCCACAGCATAGCAGAGACGCTCAGGCTTACAATCCAGGCAGATACTAAAGATAGCTGATAATAAAATAGATACCAAGATCTTCCAACCTTACCAATATACCTTACATCTGTTTACGTGCGGATGAGAGAATTGCTCATCTAAAAAAGGTAAAAAACCAGAAGTGAAGCAAGTTTAAAAAAAGGCCGTAATAAAATTGAAAATAAAAGTGCACTCTTTGTTCATCTTTCCAGAGCAATAAAGTTGGGACAAGGAAGTTCCAAAAGTTTTTTTTCTCCACAATTTACTACTCTGTCACTATCTCACTCACTTGAAGTATTGAATACTTTTGAATATTCTTTCTCTCTCTCTCCAAAATTAGACAATACAAAATACAAAGGCGAGGGTCACTTACACTTTTTAGAGTTTTATTGGGTCTATTTAAAGAAGAATGTTTTCACGTCTTTAAAGGTTTTCATTACAACCGACACCTTGTTCGACTCAACTTAGACGTTCTGCTCATATTCTGACTTGGAAGACTTCTAAAAGGTTTTCCTGCCAGTCATTTTTCATCTCAGTAGACGTTCACAAGTCGAAATCAATCTGTACTGGGAGCCAGGTTTAAATCAATTTTGATAAATCAACAAAATTTCCAAGAAAAATCATCTAGAAGAAGGCAACATTATTTTAGATACTTGATTAAATTATAATTTCTATAAAACAGTGAGAGTCGAATCCGAATGGACCTCGAAATCAAAACAAATCAGTAAGAAGGACAGAGAGTATAGACCAGGACCAGGACAGGGACATTAAATCAAGTTAATTAAATAAAACGAAAGGAAAGCAGGGAAGATGCAGTCCGTCTCCGTCATCTGCGATAGTATTGTCTTTCTGTCCGACTTGTTTCTGTGATCTGCTGGTGTGGGGTGAAAGTGGGAAGGAAGTGAAAATGGGCATCAGAGAGTATTGAGTATAGAATAGAGAATAAATAGTAATCGTACTTACATATGTACACATGTATTGCCTCCATCTCAAGTCTGAATAGCAAAACTTCCAGAGCCATGGCCCAAAAGCACTTAAAGTTGAAGCAAATTGATTATGTATACATATACGTACGTTTATCAAGTGGATATGGGGAAGCGTTTATTTAATTGAGTTGAATGTACAAGTGTATGTGTGTCTGTGTCTCGTTTGTGGTTTTCGTGGGTGTTATGTTATGATGTTAGTTGGTTTTCCTATCAGTGATATATATATGTGCTGAGCGAAGATTGCATAAGCTCAGTATAGATAAAGTGTGGAGAGAGTCGTAGAGTATTCTGAGGGAGAATGGGGAAGAGATACAAGTTGTTTTTGGAGAGGGAAAGTTTTTCCTTGAACTAGTCTTAATTGGATTGAATGGATCTTGTAATGAGGTAAGTTAATTTGATCGCCGTTTCTAATCAAGGCGGCCGGGATTTTCATGTAATGTATTGTAATTGCAATAGTACTTTGCGGGTGTCAGAATTATTGATATCTTTTCACTATTTCTACCTCCCACCTATACCTACACCTACACAACATTTACAGGTATATCGTTTCCGCGGTCTGTATTTTAGAAAGCAAGAGTACAATAATATTTTTCAAAATGCTTTTGAAATTGGGGATTGTTTTTGTTACTCTTAATTCACGCAAAAAATTCAAGATTGAAAATATTAAATAGGTAGATACATAATATAATTAAAAATAATAGATAGAAATAATAGAATAGTACAATGTTCATTTTTATGTTTAAAATGTGAAGCAAGCAAAAGGTTACGTTTGCTAAAAATGGCTAATTTTTAAAAAAGTAACATTTTTACCATGGCCAATGCCTGCGTGTAGACTGGGAGGAAACCCTCCCCCAAAATGTGGAAGCCTTCCCTCGCAATTTCGTTTCATAGAATCATTTTTGGTTGTAAAATACTTTGGGTACTTAATTTAAATTTGTCTTTTGTCCCTGAAACTAAAATGTATGACATTGGTGAATAAATCATCTGAAAAGTTTGTGATAGTTGGATTTGGTTGGATAGAACAGAGAAGTAGACTGTGTAGTAGACTCTGGAAGAGGCGAGGACGAAGTTAGATAGACTCGGAGAATTCATTTCTCATGAAGAGAGACAGTCCGTGCCTCAATCGCAAAATTCTCATTGAAGTCATTTTAAATTCTGCTCCTTAATTTATTCATAGTCCTTCTGTGTCTCTGACTGAGACAGTGAACAGTGCTGAGGGAAGACAGAAGCCCAGAGCAGACACGATTGCTCAGACATGAAATGAATTCTGAGATGCACACACACACAAGTATCTGTAGTCTCGTCCTCGCTCTGACTCTCTGCTCTGCTGTCTATGTAACTAACTCTGAAAGTATGTAAGAGTATGTAGAGCCCCAGCAGAAATTCAAATTTCCACTATCTCACACCATATTATATCACATTATATTATTATATTGCAAGTCAAGTATTCCATCTTCCATTTCCATCACCGACCAAGCTATATGTGTACATACTTACAGGGTGGTGGTACCGGTCCCGGTGCTCCGCTAGTACCATAGTGGTGATCGTGGTGGTGCTTCGAAATCGAAACTAAAGCAAAAGTAAAAGAAGATTCCACTTTAAGCTCTTAGTCTGGGGCTGCTGCATATGCCTCTGTGCATAGGAATATCTACACCAATAGGGAGATGGACTTCTGGTATACGTGCAGACTTGGGACTGTATGAGAAGCTAGTGTCTCTTCCACGATGTATTACACACATAGTTTAAATCGGAGAGCTCCGACTTCTTTGACTTTGCATAACTTTTCCCCTCTGATCTACATAAGGAATAGATTTCTTCTTATTCTTGAACTTTGAACTGATGTGAGCTGAGCCTATAAGCCTGGAGCAAGTCAAAAACGTGACTACGAATACGAAAACGAATAAGAAAAGGAATACGAATTTTTTTTCTTCTCTTGTCTCCAGTGACAGTGACTTGCATTATAAAATCCTATGTACCTACATTCCCCGTAAGTTAAATTGTGTACACATATGAACTACTATATCTAATATGTAGCTTTTGCTTTTGAGCGCTTAGGTCGGTTACTATAAGGTACTATGGTAAAGCTGTAGACTGTTTAGAGAAGTTTAAAAGAATGTTGGAATATACACACACTACATCACACAGGCAGAGACCACGTGCACTATCACTATCTGTACTGATATCTGTCTGTAGTCTGATATATACGGTATTATGGGTTCTTCTTGGTCTTTTAGTCTTGGGTCTTGGTAGTTTGTAATGAGGTAAGATGTAGATGCGTATAATATGTAGATAGGTGCAGGAATGGCGATTACGAATTAGACCTGATCGTGTATCCCATATGCTCCATGGTTTGGCTCCATGGATATGGATGGGTCCTTCCAATCTTTACATTATGACAAAAAAACAGCCCGACCCCGAGCCTCGCACGGCTGCATCCATTGATAAGAATTTGCAACTACTCTCATATCCCACTATGGCTATTTTTCCCTTCCACCGAAGAAAACGAACCAACCATCCATGAAATAGTTACTTTTATCTTATTTGTATTTCCTCATAGTAATCAGTCTTTTTTAAATTGAGTGAGTATCTCTTCATCTTAATGGTTTTTTTTTCAAACGACCCTTATTTCGAAACAAGCGCCAAAAATCTTGCACCAAACACTCTGAAAAAATATACTGTAAAATTTCCCCTCCAATAATAATGTAAACAAAGCATGGTATATAAATTAAAAGTCGAGTAGCTCCGTCTATAGATACGAAATTTTCAAATAAAAAAAATCATATTATTGAAGTATAAACGCAATTTATTAGTACATTTGATTTTCATCAATTATATATAGAAAGCGATATAGTACTGCAATAATTTGTAAGTCTGCTCGTGCTTTTGTGGCTAACCCTGGCGCGTTGGTCTATATCGCAAATTGGTAAATTACCCAAACAAGATTTGTTCCACTAGGCTAATTCGTTAGAGGCTCGATCTAGAGATAAATTAAAGGGCATGACGAAGGGATAAAAAAAAGAGAGGATTTAAATTCGAGTCCGAAATTCCAAAAGTAATTACCAAAGGTGTGTGCAATAAAATAAATACAGTGAAGTATAAGTAGCACATAAGATTTTTTTACACATACCTACATACATACACACCACCGACCCTACAAACAATAAAAATGTAGAAAAATTAAAGTTTTAGGTTTATACAATAGAATGAGTAGATGAGAGGCTGGAAGTGGTAGTGGTGTGTGATATGGCGTTAGTTCATAGATCTTAGTTGGGAGTATGTGAGAATTAGGATTTTAGTTGAGGGAAGGAGATTGTATATTGGGACTGCATTACACTGTAGAAATGAAAGTACATTGAGAACGAGAGGGAGAGAGAGAGAGGCAGAGAGAGAAAAGAAAGAGGGAGAGACGCGGAAAATAAAGAAAGGGAAGATGCTGGGGAAGTGGTTGGTGAAACAAAGCAATAACTCTGAATGGCATATCAATTAAAAGTAGGAGAAGAGTGAAGTGGGCCTGAGTGAGTAGGTACCATGGAGAAATCCATCTAAAGTAAAAGTACATAGTTTAAGATTGGAGTGTAGAGAAAATAGAGAAAAAATAAAATTCGGAAAACACGTTTTGTTGGTCACGGAGTAATGCTTTTACGATCGTCAAGGGTCGAATAAAGAAAATGAAGGCGTTTTCTTTTTCCTAAAGCTCACACTTGTACAACTCAAGGTAGTTTTCTCATCTCCAAACAACTAACTATCCACCCAGCAGAAGAAATAGTCGAAGTAGAAAGGAAAAAAAAATAGTAGAAACTAGAGCCATATGTGCACTAGCAGACTCTCTCTCTCTCTCGTTGACACACCAGTTCCAACAGAAATCTACAAAAGTGAGAGGCAGAGGACCATGGAAATGTTATAGAAAAGAAAGAGCGAAGTAGTCGCAGTCGTAGAACAATGAACAAATAATAATATACGTACTAAATCCCAGCCAATGAATTTCCAAATCCTCACTAACTCTCTTCTAGATTCTAGACTCTTCCTTTAGATTACAAATACTCTAATGAATTGATTGCTTTTGTTTTAATTGCCAATTGTTTTCTGTATGGGAAATTCATTTATTTTCAAATCTATTTCCATTTCCCCTGTTGTATACTGTGTAGCTGAGCATTGAGCATTCATCCGCTTGAATTTTCACCATGTAATTTATGAACAACCTATAAATTTTAACCGACACAAAAATTCTCAGCGCTCGAACTTTGTTTTTGATTATTCCGAGTTGCTAGGATAGTGAATAACAAGAGCAAACCTAATGAAGACAACAATGGGTCAGAATAAAGACTAAATTTAAAACATTATTCTTAAAAAATTGTGTAGCAATTTAAAAGGTACTACTTTATTAGCTAACATTGCAATCATATTTTAGACATTACTATATACTATGCTGGGTATGTACTATTATTGCTACTACACTTTACTATAGCCCTGCACTAAGTCAGAGAAAATCCGCAG
The DNA here is from genome assembly GCA_949802685.1 of Dicyrtomina minuta. Taxonomy (NCBI): domain Eukaryota; kingdom Metazoa; phylum Arthropoda; class Collembola; order Symphypleona; family Dicyrtomidae; genus Dicyrtomina; species Dicyrtomina minuta. Next base: position 17,935,134 of record OX461810.1, read on the forward strand.
AATTTAGAATAGAAAAAAAAGGAATAAAGCAAACTGCGTCAGAAGTCACTGCCAGGGCAGTGTCAAAAGTCAATTTAAGAGGACAAGCTGCCGAACATTTACATTTAAAAAAAATAATGAGCTGAGTGACTGCACAAGTTTATACAAAACCTAATTGAAGCACATGTTCTTCTCTACAAAGAGTGGAAGAGGCAGTTGTATTGTTCTAGCTTAAGAGTCGTCACCGTGTCAACGTGGTTGTGTCCTATGAAAGTCTCCAAGGCTCAGAGCAATAACATGACCATGGTGTATCTCCAGCTACACCATATTATACACTCTGCAATGGAAAGTTTGTTTCAAACCCGGAATCTAGAAAAGCTTTGTCAAAGCTAGAATCTCTTTCAACTACTGCTACTACTATGGAGAATGGAGAGTCTGCTGATCATTTTTACTTCTCCTAGTTTCCAACCCCAAATGGCTCAAATAGTGTAATTTGCACAAAATTAAAGATTTAGACAGGAATGATAAAATTGCACATGATAGTTAATAACCATATATCCGTAGCTCGGTTTTTTACCTTTTAAATTTTTAACGGAGAAAAGATGAAAGGCAGAGCGCAAATGCGGTGTCAGAAACGACCCTCGCCTCGTTTCTAAGGGTTCAATTGGCAGATCCATGAATACGGCGCTGTTAAAATTAAAAAAATATGAGAAGAAAGTAAAGTAGGTAGGTACCTAATACCTTACCTCACCAAAATATGCGTATATTATATGAGAGAATGAGAACTATAACTACAAATGTTTGTTTTTGCTCATATATCTCTGTCATTGCCATAACACGTCATTTCATTCAACTTTTTTGTGTAAATGGGCGTCCACTCCTCTCGTCACATGGCGACTTGGCGAGCACATGAATTGCCCTGTTGTTACCAGTGGAATTGCAGTACAAACCCTTGCGGATAAAATAGCGTATAGCATATCATGTACACAAATAATTTGAAACGATGAGCCAGCCAGCAAGCCACTACTGTAACAAAACGAGTAAGAGCCAACCTGCGTATAACGTTTAAGTATTAAATAGTGTGAATATAGTGAGAAGTGGGAACTCTACATAATAATGTTGATATCAAACTAAGGTATCAACATAAAAGACACGTCTTTATTTTGTTGCACGCATAAGTGACTTAGCTCAGAGAGTCAAATACCATAATCAGATACTGTGAATTCCCTTGAACGCTGTTGTTCACTCTGCCTCGAGTGCAGTTCTTAATGACTTTATACAATTCCTAGTCTGGCTCTGGCTCTGGGTCCTGTCTTGGCCGAAGAGTACATGTACACTGTGCATTACGTGGTCGCAACATCTTATGATAAGTTTAATCGCTAAATGAAACGAAGAGCAAATGGTTGTCGAATTAATATGTAATATACCTACTTGCACCCCAGCGTACATACCTACGTATGTTGTCAGGTAGAGTTTATTGTTGGAGACCCTTCTACTAATTGTACACAAGCATATCCCTAAGCTAGCATAGTTTTAGTTAGGATACAGAGTGCGTGCTTGCATCCCTTGTCCGTGAGCATTTACTACAATCATTTAAGATAAGACTAATACAGAGATACGGCAGATGCCTCAGATCAGCGGGTAATAATATAAGATAGAACTTATCACCGTCTGTCGTTGCCGTGCAGTTGTACAGCCAGAGCTCGTATATATCGTATTTTTCTTTCTTTTAGTTGAAGTAAAAATGTCTACATAATATTCCAAGAGTCAAGGAGAATTTTTTTCATACTAAAACTAAAGGAGGCGGCTTTTTCCTGTTAGGCACACTGAACTGGAGCCTGAATCTAGAATTATTCTTGTTATTCCTATGCCTGTATCCATGCATTAAATTTAAACGGATAATTCAACTGCATTTATCTTTCATGCACGGTTTTAACCTTACAACGAATAGAAAATGAGAACGAATAGTGCAAGTTACCTACAGATTGCCAGGCAAATATCCAGAGTCCAGAGTGAAGACGTGATTGCGTATATGGTGTATGGATTCTGTAGAAGATATCGCTTGGAAGAAAATTTGAGAGTTCAACGTGTTCGTGAATGCTGCACATATACGATACATGATATATTAGACTTACACACACCAGGGAAATACATTAAAAATATGTAGGAACATACAAGAAAATAGAGGAACCATTATTGCCCACAGGCTAACAAAGTGTGGATTAAGCAATAAATAATTTGCTTGGTCAGAATTTTGCTCAGGTTTGCAGGTGCTACGTACATGGGACAGATACTCCCAACATTGTACATATACCTATACATTACTGTCGGAATATCATATTATTATACTATGTACACACATAACAAACTATACAAGATATTTACATCCTTTATTAGGATATACCTATGTACAAAGACCTCACTGTTGTACTAAAGGAGACAAAATATTTCCAAGTTGACATCTCCGCAATGTGCATATCAATGCGTGGGTGTTTCAAAGAGGCCATTTCTCAATCAAAATCAAAATCCAGACAGCAATACATTGAATGGGTACTCCTCCTTGTTACTGTATTTATGGATATGGAAGAAGACTAGGTGTATCCGTACTCCGTATTACACACGAGATAATTATACGAGGTGAGGCTGTCCACTGCAAACTCCAAATGTAATACAGACAAATTAAATTGTATATAAAACTAATACATATATATTATAAGATAGAAAAAAAAACTCTTGAATTTGGAAAGGAATGCGTAAGGGCAGAGATAGACAGACAGACGCATACACCTAATATCTCATCTCATCCGAAGTCCTCGTAAATAAAAATCGTTTTTCGTCTTCGTCTTCTTCTTACTTTTTGGTCGTCGTCTTCGTCTTCTTCTCTTGAGATGAGCTGAGCTGAGCTGAGCTGTACTAAGCTTCGAGATGAAAATCAAGCACATTTGTCAAATGCCGAGCCCAGTGTCATGGTTGGGTACATTCCAAATACATAGATCATCCTCCATCGTCACCGTCACAGAGTTAGAGAGTCAAGCCAGTGCGAGCCAAAGTCCCAACTCCCAAAATCCCAAAAGTTAAGTTAAACTAAAGCAAAAACAACATCCTAGTAGTAGCATATGAGCATTCTCACACTATACTATACCATAACCAACCCATACCATCCCATCATGGAATCAGCATGAAAATTCCGTTTCCCAATCCGAAATCCGAAAGTCTTTTCAAATACACTTACATACATACATTTTAATACTATCTAAAATACAACCAAGTATAATATGTACACTCACTCTCTAACCTTAGTCTTCTCCGAAACTGAAACCGAAACCGACACCGAATCCGAATCCGACTCAAACTCTGAAAACAAACCATGACTCGCGAGCTTAAAAAAAATATGAGAAAGAAAGTTTTATACTCGGAGCCAAACATCCAAAAAGATCCAAAACACCGCCTGGCTCAAGTTTTTTTTCCCTCTATTTCTTGGCGTTCGTACAGTTTTTCTTCATCAGCTTTGCTCTCTCACACTATCTTGCATATTTCTCTCTTCCTCCTCTGTTTCTCCAAGAATTTTTTTGCACTCCGGACGGATCCGTAAATTCGGTGTACTGACGAAGGGGAAAATACATGGAGATACATATACTGTAGATGTACCATGGCCACGCGGCTCCGGCTCCGGGTCCGGGTAACACAGCAGCAGTAGTAGTATCAACACAGGGCTTAAACGTAGTAGAGAAGAAAACGAGCACTGGCAACTTCGCTCTCTGAGGAATGTCCGACTGTTGGCTGACAGAATTGTAGGCGGCCCCTAACGACTTGATCCTCTACAAATGAAATCCAGTAGTTCACCCTCGGATGAGCGAAGGCAGCACTGAGCGTTCAGTTTCTATTGGGAAATCTTCTTTGTAGTTTATGTACTCTGCCGCTGGCCATAATTCTTACTCGTCGTCGTCGTCGTCTCGGTCTTCCCTATGTGTGTGTGTGTGTCTCTCTCCTGGCCAAGACCTGCGTGCAACTCGGCTTCCCTCTACTCTACAGCCTTTAGCTCTGACGGGTCGTAAACCAATCCGGAATATTCCTATTTCATCTCTGTGCATGTCACTAAAATCATAAATCTACCTACCTGTCCCCCATAATATTTTTACTTCGAGTATTATCAGTAATAAAGTCAACGTCAACTCTAATAAACCTTTTAGCGTAGGAGTCCGAGTGAGATCACATGGAATGTACATACACTATATAGTGAAATACAATGATGTTGATTCGAGTTTTATTTGCACCGCTAATTTTATATTCGCTATATAATAAACATAAACATGAGTGCCGTCATAAACTGAGTAATAAGTTCCCCTCAATTATCCTTAGTGCTTACAATGTTTTTGTTATTATTTATTACTGTATGGTAGATTAATTATGTACTACAGTAGAGCAAACATTATTATGATGATGACTTTGACTTTTGTAATAGTTGAGATGGTTGACGGTGGTCTGCTGGAAATAAAGTGAGGTTTTATAATATTAATGGCAATGCATAACCAACCCAAAGAACCAGAGTATTAATATATGGGTCTGGTCTGGATGTGGTTTGTCTGGTCCTGTCATGGCACTGGCTCCGGCTCTGGCTCTGGCTCTGATCCTGGTCATTATTAGAGTGTAAATTAAGAAATTACGTGGAGAGAGAAATAAAAAATGTTTCTGTTTGCATTTGAGCAATAAAGTAATTTTTAAATAATTAAAAAACAACTACTATAGTGTTGGTTTTTGCAATGCAATGTGCATTCTAATAAAGTGTATTCGAGTCATGTGTATAGTGCTCAAGAAAATCATGGTCATAGAGTGTATGTGTATGTGCCTATAATAGGTGTTGGATATTGCGATTTTTGCGCTGGGGAGATGGGGATTCGGGGTGGATGATGAAGTTATGGGGTTATATAGTGCAGCAAATAAAAATGGAAAGTAGGAGTATGAATACAAGCTTTTACAAGCTTAAGCTGAGAGAGTAAAATATAGATTTTGTTTTTGCAAATATCGTAGAATATGCAGTATACATTTTATTTACTCAGGTAGGTAGTAGGTACTAGTGTGGCTTTTTTAGCTTAGCTTTTATACACGTTTATGTAGATATAGAAACCCAGGGGGTAGCTTATATGACAAGAAACCATTCAATTTGCAGTGTCGTAAAAATACATAACATCCTAATAATAAAAGTGCTTTTATCGCACGTTCATATCGCTCGTAAAAATTATATACTTGTTAGGTTACACCTCCTCAGCTGTAAACACAACTAAATTGCCTTATATATACTATGTACAGTGGATTTTTCTATTCTCCATTTTACTGGAAATGTTATAAGCTTTGTGGAATTGGAAATTAACAGAACTTTTGTGTATGATCTGCCAGCGCATAGCCTATATATATAAGTGATTTCCTTGTGTTTTTGTCAGTATAGTTTAACCTCTGAATGTCTGGGTCTGGAGTCTAAAAGTTTTTTGTTGAGTGTACTTGAGCAATTGCATGGTGCAATAATAATTATTGCAATTATAAATTATAACTATGAACACTATATAGTACAGTAAAAACGATAAGGGAAGCGTAAACAGCAGCTTTTTCAATACAAACTAAAACAATGCCATACCATACGAGAGAGTCAATTGTTCTGCTTTTTTTGCTGGAAGATTATTTTGCATTATTATGCGCCGTGTGATGATTTCAGCAATTTTAGATTCAATATTCAAGACAGCCTGTGCAAAGAGACATAGTACACGCAGAGATCGAGAGAGTTGCAGTAAAAAGTTGCAACTTTGTTACTTTACAAAATGTTTATCTCATGAACTAAAACCTTGGATACCACAAAAAAAGAAACAACTAACCATCCCAAAAATTCAGAATTCACATTATTATTGGATGATAGTTGAGCCACGTTCATTACGATTAGCAAACGGGATGAACCAATTACAGAATGTACTCTTAACTCCAGACTCCAGACTCGCAGCATAGACACCTCATATCAGATTATGTTCATGCCAACTATAATTATATTATATACATACATAATATACATTTGCGAGTAACGTGTAGCATCATGCGTTAAAATATTATTTTCTACACAAGAGAAGGACAAAAACAAAAACAAAAATGCCGAAAACAATAACCACTGAAGCAATTACTCAAAAATAATTTTGGCGAGGATAAGCGCTCTTTGTGGTTTGTTTGAAATATATGAAATATTATACAGATATTTGTATCAAAAAATCATATCCAGATCTGAAATTTCATTGTGGCTTACTTCAGATTCAGAGTTAAGCAAAATATGTATATGTACATACATGGAGATTTATCACTATATTACAATTATATCCCATGCTTCACACTTCACGTTCATCTTATATTTACTTATTATACCACGTACGTTTTTTTTTCACTCAGATGCAACCGCAAAACCACCACCTGACAAAGTAATACATGGCAAAAAAAATATAATAGTGACTAACTTCTCACCTGTTTCAGTTTCTGATGTGAAATATAATTTGTAATGTTAACTAAGTGTGCAGAGAGAGGGAATGGAGAAGCTAAAGCTAATTATATGTAACATTGAACTCAATCAGTGTATATATAGGTAGGTACTAATGGATATTGGTATCTGTGTAGTATATAGTACGATACCGATATAATAGTGTGATGGGAATGATTTATATAATTATGATTGCTGGGTTTGCTGGTTAGTTGTGATTTTTCAATATACACACACATACATACTGATGATAATAGGTAGTACTAATAGTAATGCTGAGTAGTTCTGTATAGAATGCTTAATGTTTAATTTAAAAACTATAAATTGTTTCAGCTCAAATTGCCTGCGAAACTTGTAAGTGCATAATATTCTCCGTGTATACACTGCTGTTGTATCGTCTATCTCCGCTCTCAGAAGTAACAACTTTGTTAATAACTTAATTAACATTCAATGTACCCTCTCTAAACCTCATAATTCTAATTCGACTAGGAAAATTGAAGCGGCTGCGACATGAATGAATAACCAAAACTCAACCAGCACCAACTAAGTAACTGGATGAAAGTACCAGCAGCAGTGTCTGTACGTGAACCAAAACCAGATCAATGGAGAAATTATCATATATGTATATGTATGCAATACTTAATGTTAATGTTAAATAAATGGGATATATAGGAAATCTCACTTTTAATTTAACTTAACATCGTGCGGGTCCATGATACTGGGAAAGTGAGAGCCCTATTACTAATTCTGAAATAGTGTATTAGTAACGTATAAGAATTTTGTTTACATGTTATATTATATCATACAAATATATAAGTAGGTATATAAATTTCAATCGTGCAGTAAAAAGTAAGAAAAAAAATATTAAGGGATAAAAAATTTCGGAGGAAGTTTTTGTGCAAATTTTCAAAATTTAATGATGGGAATTCATGAATCAGACAGTCAAGTCACAGTTCACAGTACAATACATCATTATTTTAAGGAATTATTTCTGTGTAAATATCATTCTAAAGTATATCTTGTAGATGTATGTTTTTTTTTCTTTTATATGTAGTATATATATAAGTTGTCTATATATACTCTGCAGCAAATATTACACAAGCTGTATATGTATTGTAATTTGTATTGTATTATTTATTTCGTATTTTACGTATGTTTTTTCTTTTAAATATTTATTATTAAACGGTAGTATTTTTAGAAGCACTCTTGTAGCTTGACAATAAATATTGAAATTGTGTATTTAATTGCATAATCGTAGTATATGTGGGTGGGGTATGAGTAGTTTTCTAGGTTCGCTTGAGAGTCCGACTTGCTACGGCCTTTGACTGTGTTTCATTTTCCATGTATATATTTTGTATAATAATTATATAGATTCATTTTGGTACTGGTGCTGGTATTGGAATTGGAACTGGTATTTTTGTATTCACTACATATATATAGTGTAATATTATATAGTTAATATAGTTATACAGTATACTAATACTGGTAATAAGTAAAACACTCACAAAAAATGCACTTTACAGTTTCTTTTTTTCGTAGACATAAATTTTTTTTTATTTTTTTTGTAAATTTTGCTATACTCAGATGGAAGTTATCAGTATGTAATAACATTTTTATCATTGTCTTATATAGTAATGCAGTCTAAAATCATAATATCGTTTTTTAATTACTTAACTTTATGTATACAATGTATAGGAGGTAATCAGAATCAGAATCAGATGAAAATCTGTTTTTTTACGTATATCAGTTATTTTATGTTTACTTTATGTTTTTTTTTTCCTCTTCTTCTCAAAACACAATGTGAATTATGCAGGAAGTTTCTGACTTTACTTTGTTTGTAGTATTCGTATACGTTCTACCAAAATATTTTATATAACCTATATAATATATAGCAGTATCTCAGAAATTAGGTATAGGTTATTTCATTATGTAAATTGTAAAGTATTAATTCTTGCTCACACACTACCTTACTGCATTGGTATGTTTAATCGGTATATTAGTTTTTAGTTAGTATTATTGCCCCACGTCCGACTCGATTTTTCCTTTCTGATGACTATTAAAGAAATAAACCAGATTAACCAAACAAAACAGAATAGACACAAAAATCAAAGTAATTATTACAGGATTTAACATGTGGAGTAATTAGCCTTGGTATAAAATACAAACATTATTGATGAGCTCAAAGAAATGCAATAATATGTAGGTAAAAAGAAAAAGCTGTTACTCTCATTGCGTGACTACCTGTGCCTGTGAAGCGTTTAAAAACTCTACACACTGTTTTGAAATAATTGAATGTTAGATTTAATATCATTGCTATTGGTAAACGCTATAAACGCTGACATTTTGAGAGGTCATCACAATTATAATAATAATATTGCAATTATAGAGATTATCAGTAAAGAAAAGGAAGACGTTTTTCCAGCGGAAAATATAATAGTATTTTCAAGTCATTATGAGGAGAGTTTGTATAGATAATTTCCCACTAAATTAGTACCTCAAATGAATGAGCGGTTGGTTAGATTTTGATTGTTTTGATGAAATTGAAATGCCTACAGGAAGAAACACAGGATGAAAAATAAAATAAACTGTTATTTTTTTTGCATGATTGCATAAATAAGTTACACATTCTTCAAATTTTTTTTGGGTACAAAGTAACAACTATGTTTAATACGTAATAATAAGACATTTAATATCTGAACTGTAGTATACGTATAATTTACATAATATAATTGTAATAAAATTCTCACCCATTTAAATTGTGAGTAAAAAGCGGTGCTTACATTTATCAGTATGTAGTAGTCGTTTCTGTTTTTTTTATACACTTGAGTAATCCTAGCTAAAATTCTAAAGTCTAATTTTTAAAATAATAATAATCCATTAAATTATATATTATATATTCGACGTTAAAACCATAGGTAATTCGATCCGTTCCACTTCAATTGCAAATTAGGCTAAGTAAGTAAATATGGAAATCTCACATATGTACTCACGATCAGTTGCAAAAAAAAAATATTATACATTAAAAACAAAATACATTACTTATATAATAATATTATTACATCGTTTACTTATATCGTTGAACTTTATCTTTGTGTTCCTTTCTTTTGTATACTTTTTGTTCAGTACTGCTTTCTATATGTATGCGTAGGTTTGTGTAAAAACAAAATTAGTAAATTGGAATTTATTTGCTGTGGCTAATTATAGGATTGACGGTATTTTTTCAAATGACAAAATTTTTACAAAATAACAAACAAAAAGGGAAATTAATCGGTCATTATTATAATCGGATTGAGTATTTCCAAACAATAATGAAAACCAAAATTCTCTTCGCGTTGAAATCTGAACACAAAATTTCTTTCTCGCACATATAAATTATTATTGAGTGATTAATATTCCAAGCAGCAAAAATAACAATACTATTAATAATGTTTTCCACTATTTTTTTGTCCTAAAAATAATGTAGGGTGTAGTATATCTGTAATAATAATCGTATGTAATGTAGTAGTAGTATTATTATCAGTATACATCAATAACATTATTATTTAGCATTAATATTATGTTCGTAGTTTCGTATACAATGTTCACTTAGGTAATGTTTCTGTATGGTATATCTGTAGTGTAGTATAGCAGGTTTCATATTATCGTATAATTTTCATCAAATTTATATTGTACATTATTATAATAGTTAAATAATTACTTACACATTAATGACGGTAGATTTAAAATCTTAACTACAGTTATATCAGTATACCTAGATGCATTTCCTACTACACTTTGTATCTCATTACTAATCATTTAATTATCAGTAAATGTAAATTTAGATTATCTGTAAATACGAAGTTATTCCTACTATTTTTTTAGACAGAAGGTAAACATATTACACGGATTTTTTAAAATTTAAATTCAAATATGGATTTGTTTTGTTTTATTTTTTCGCTCCCAATTGAAACACTATAAATTCTACGTTCACATTTTCCCCCCATATCTACTATGAAGATATTTACTACAGTTAATAATTTATTAAGACTACCTATAGGACCTAGGACGTAGGTGTACTGAATGAGATTATAATACGAATTACTGAGGAAACTTTTGAGTCTCAAATATATAGCAAATATTCAATATCAATACAATTATAATATTTATGTAATTTTGAAATTTTATACAAATTCAAAGTTGCAATAATTGTAGCTGTGCTGTAACGCAGTTGATCTCACTGAATTTGAAAATTGACCTTTTTTTACAATATACGCAGCAAGTAATGAGGAAATAAATTTTGAAAAATTCATTTCGTAATGTTTAAATGTATAGTGTATAATTATTTCATTAAATCTAACACCTACACAGAATTTGAAAACAATTTCTTTTAAAAAAAATGTAATGCAAGGTTCACTAGCAAAAAAATTGTATCAGTATTTTCATGTTTTTATCGCAAAAATCTCAAACATCCACTGTCTATACTTCTACTCTATACAATCACACACACGCACAAAAATTATCTACACTATAGATAATCTACATCTGCATAATGAGACAAGTAATGATAATAATAATAATAAACGCAATATTATTCAATGTTTAAAATATTACCAACTAGTAGTACTTATATATTGTAATCGTAAATAGTTATTTAACAGAAAGGAAAAAAAACAAAACAAAACGAAACGTCATACGCGCACTCAAATACATAACACACTTGCAAGATTGAAAGTTAATCTTACAGAGCATCATGACCTATACATTACACTTTTTACATACCATATAACTTACTACATACCTACGTTCTTACGTTTTTTTACGTATACATGTGTACTTCCGTACAACTTAAAAATGTCAAGTTTATATATATATTCATAATTATATTTAATATATCCATATTATCATATAATATAGTATTACTTCATATCATACGTACTTGTTTTGTTGTATACTTTGTAACTAGTTTAGTACAGTATATAATTAAATTACATATTATTTTTATGTATTATTATTAAAATCGTATATTTTGAATCGTATACTGTTCGTTAATTTTAGTTTTAGTATTTTGCCTTTTTTTGTTTTATTCCTTGAAAACTTGAAATTATCTCACTCTTTTTGTTTTTTTTGCTTCCAATTTCAAAATTCAGTATCAGTTTTGGTTTTATCTGCTTTTTTCATATCGTCAATCGTAGGCTTACTCTCTCATCTCTCTCTCTTTATTTCTGTCTCACTTTTTTTCTTTTCATTTCACAGTCAAGAAGACTACAAAAACAAAACAAAGACAATCGCCATAATGAATCTGTACTGCTTTCGATATTTTCGTTTTTTTTTTAAACTGCCAATTCCAGCTGCAACTTAATGAGATTCAAATCTTGACCGGTTATGTACACACACAAGGAAACGGAACGACACTTTTTTTAGACACAGATTCAAAAAACCTATAATGAGAAAACACAAAAACAAAAATAATGAAAATCAAACAAAGTCGAATTTTAAAATGTATTCAAAAAAATTAATACCCAGCTATGACTGACAAAAACTGAATTCAGTTCCAGTGATTGAAGTTACTTCAGTTATTAATCAACTACTAATAATATTTCTTCACTACTATTCAAAAAGTTAATAATACATGACTACTAGAAAATAAAGCAAGAAATTCAGTCTAAGTTTGAACTATTCACAGTAATTTTCTGCTGGTATAGGAACACACAGAAAATAGGAACTTCGATGGTGTGAGACTACTGACTAGTAACTGACAACTGACACTAAAAAGTAAACTGTCAACGTGTCAACAATAAAAAATAAAAGTAGTAGTAGAGAGGGTAATAAACATAAAAATCTTGAAGAAAAACAACTTTTACAGTTACAGTTTAAAGTATTTTGTGACCCACAATTGAGAGTTTTAGACAGTAAAAAATAAAAAGAATCACGATGGGATAAATCCCATTCATTGCGAGAACCTTTTTATTTAGGGCCCCAGTATGTACGAAGCCGACAGCACTGAAAACCCATAGCGCGTACCTTTGTTTAGTATGTTAATGCCAGAGACCATGCGAGCTACATACTAATATATGACAAGAGCCAGAAAGAGTCAAGTACTCCTCCGCCACTGTAAAATCTAATAACCGAAGTGGCTCCGACAATACTTCGTTCCCTGCACTACAAAATACCCGTGAGATTTTGAATGATTTTATTAGATGGCAGACAAGTTGTTTACGACCCATAAAACTGACCAGAGGAATTCTAAATACAGGACGTCGTACATCACCAGTCACCGTCACCAGTGCTTCAATCCGCAATGAAAATTTTCACGGGAAAACTCCTTTAGCTTTCGTTTTTTCATTTTTTCTTTTACCATAGCTAACTATAGTAAGTTCAGATTCTTGGCGGGAAAATTAAGTAGGTACAATCCTTTATTTAAAAAAAAATACTGAATACTGTATAGATTCTACTTGACACTTGTAGTTAAAAAGTGAAAAAAAATTACGTTAATAATTTCAAAACCCGTATAAAACACATCCGTATTTGGAGTTTGGAGAGTTACACATTGAACTCTCAAACTATATCCTTTCAACGGATTTCCGGATTTCCCTTTTCAAGTTTCAAAACTTTTCGTTTCACGGAAAGTAACAAGTAGGTACGGTACATAGAATCTACTCCTCGGTAGTTTTCTTCGTGCTTTTTCAGTTTTATGGCCAATGCAATGGTTAAGGTAAGGTAAGTTTTATACGTTGTTAGAGAGTTGTGTAGGTATGGGAGAGGGAGATACTTAAGGTTCGTTTTTGGTTTCAGTTTTGGTTATATTATACGTGAAGACGAGCTTTTGCTCGACTTGTATATTCTAATGCGTTGGCTTCTTCTTCGCTCCTCTTCCTACATAAAGGATGGATGCGGCCTCATAAAATAAAATAAAGGTCGTCCTCTCAGTGTATGTATAATAAAGTGGCTTCTTGCTCGCGCTCTCCTCTACTATCCTACAGATGAGATACCCAAAGATACCTCCTCAGTTCAGTGTAATGTATTGGGTGCTTAAGTTGACGGTGACGGGGACGGTGACGGTATAGGCTATGTACAGAGAGTCTCATTCTTGTGTCTCATGATCATGACGAGGATGACTATGACTACGACTACGACCTCCACTCTGACTCTCCTTTTTGCTCAAAAGTTATACATATCAAGAGTGTAATAATCATACATAGTCAAGTATCCGTATGCCTTTGTAAAACTATACAGAGTCTTTGAAAGTGTAAACGAGAACATTGGGAGCTAAAATATATGCGATTATGTATTCGGGATTCGCATTACGTTACGTTTTCATTCTGTTATGAATCTTGCTAGAGAGAGGTTCCTCTTTCCTCTCTGCCTCTGGTTCTGGGTTCTGGTGCCGTGAGTATAAAGTCAAAGTTATACTTGTAGTATTAAAGAGGTTGTCGTTGTCGAGTTTGCTATTATATGCACTTTATACCGTCCACCGTATTATAGGAGTTAGAACATTAGTTAGTAGTATACTAGTCCTAGTCCTGGGAATGCGTATGGAATTGATGTGCATGTATGTATAGACCTAGTTTAGGTGTACGAAAGGGCCTTCGCCTTCTCTCTTTTCCCTCCGAGTAAGTAAAGTAAAGTAGTCATGAAAACGGTTATTTTATTTGGCATTTACGGCCTAGATAAATGCCTCCTGAATGACTTTAACTTCAGTTTAAACGGTTCTCAGGTTTCGCCTGCCTTTTCCTCCTCCAATCCAAGAATCAATGACAAAATGTGCCAAAATTTTATTTATTTTTCCTCATTTATACTTTTCTAGGTTTTGGATGTAAGGTACCTTTATACCCGTACCTGGTTAAAGCTTGCCCTGCCTGGTGACGTACTCTATCCCCGGTTAAATTATTACTGTTGGTACTTTCTATATTTCGGGCCTATCTGCTTTTGTGCATAATAAAGACCTTTTAATATTAATCACGCAAACACTTTGCATTTAAAAAACTCAGTAGAATATTCTGTATTGCGGGAGCGAGAACGGGGCATTAGGTGCATTTGATTTTCAGTTTTTTCGGAGTGCACATTTTTATAATGGCGTAATGTTTTAGTATGGTGCATGATAGTACTAAGCCTAAGCCAATTTTTGTTATGCATGTAATTACCAGTACCAGTTATTAGTTGGAATCGTTAATTGAATAGTAACTTTATGATTACGATTAGCGCTACTATTAACTACTGTAAAAGTTAAAGTTAGTGTCACAGATAGTATGTGCAAGCAATATGAGAGATGAGTATAATAGTCGGCAGCATAGGTAATTCTAATACAGTAGCATGCGTTTTTAGAAAAAGAATCAAAATATTAAAAAAATAACTGAAGTAAACCAATAGTACTGATGAAATTTTGTGGTTTTCCTAAATGCAAATGGAGATGTCTTAAAGCTAGGTTAACTTACAACTAGTCAGATAATGTTTTTTTTGAATAACTCAATACTAACCTTAGCTGTAGTAGTATGTGGTAGGTAGTTTGTATATAGTTGGTAAGTAAATATTTTTTTTTGTGTTGAATGAGTTTTGATTAGTTTTGGCCACCCTGGTCATTGTGTCCTACTGATTGTTGAGCCGCAACGACGGCTGCCACTTTGGCTGCTTGGGCTTGTTTCTCTTGCTCATTCAATTCCTTGATAGCTTGAATCTCTTTTTTGAGTTTCATTCGACGATTTTGGAACCAGATCTTGATTTGTCGTTCAGTGAGACATAGGGCATGTGCCATTTCTATCCGTCTTCTCCTCGTCAAGTAGTGATTCGTGTGGAATTCCTTTTCTAATTCCAACGTTTGGTAGCGGGTGTAAGTCTGTCGACCCCGGCGGCGAAGTCCATTTGCACCTGGAATTTAGTAAAATAAAAACAACCTTTAATATTTACGTGTGTCAAGATCAACAATCTATATGTTGAACAAATTTTACAAATTTAATATAGTAACAACAAAATTGAAAATATTTACAGCATTAACCAATATATGCTCTTTATAATAATAGTAATTATGAAATTACAAGTAATTATATCTGTATGGGCTCTGTATCCTATTTAATATGTCATTGACATTTACACATAAATTAGCTGCCAAGATTGCGTTTGCAATTATTTTACATTCTGCTCCTCTGTTGTGTGCGCAAGAGAGCGAGGAGACGGTAATAACATTTTCTTTAAATGAATGACATGGTGTCTGGTTCTGGTTTCTGGTCTCCTGGAATTAGGAGAAGAAGGTAAATTTATTTACTTTAGATTTGTGAGCAGAACCAAATTGGACAAAACCATTAAAGTCTCACTCTGAATTACGGCAATTCTATCTGACTGGACTGAATGAATAAGTCAAGTCAGAGGCTTCTCAGAAGACGAATCGTCTATTGACCCGCACCTCTTACACAATAACCTTGTATGTGCTCAGGAGTCCTTCCGATGGACGAAAAGATATCAAACAAAAACAGTGTAACCTTACGTTCAAATCCAATCGTGAAACTCTACCCGCTTTTAGCCTCTCCCGCTTTCTCTCTCTCTCTCTCTTTACTTGTAATCCCCACACATAGGAGACTAAATAGAAAATTTATCTAAATCCTACAGAAGGAAAATAAGCCGAGGCAGGAGAGCGGGACAATCCATCTCTTTCCATAGCCATTACCATTGCACCAGCTGACTACACTCTCTCTAAAGATAGTTTCTGTACACCCAGCGATTTCGATTTGAAATACATGGTTTTAATGTAATATTTGAATGTAGAATCTAGCAAGAATCAAGGGGGGACTGGATATAGACGTTACATGTAGTCATAGATAGAATGGTTTGTGGGAAGGAAATTGACGCAAATGAAATTACGAGCCCGCAGAGATTTGATAAAAATGGTTTCAGTTCTATGCTGACCTCACCAAAAAATATCAAAAAAGCACGACTCCTGACTTTTACACACATTTTGGGTGGGTTTCACTCTGTATCTGTGTGTGTGTGAGTGTGTAATAAGTGTGTGTGTGGTTTGGATCCATAGGTTACATCTACTATCAACATGGCATGGCATGGCCATGGGTGCAACCTAATGTTTACATTACTTCATCAAAACCAATGAAATGAACATGTTCCACATATCTCACTGCTGTCCGGACATTTTTCTCATTTTTTTCCCCTGCGCCTCTAGTCACGGGATTACAACCTCACATGTACCCACGAAATGTATCTGCAAAAATAATATTATCTGCATCTGTAGTACACACACACGGAGAGAGCCGCCTACACACTCCTCTATACATTTCTACAAAAGCAACATCTACTCATCTCAGGACTCCGTGCATCCGTGCCCGTATGCCGTAGCCGTAGCCGTATGGTCATGGTCCCGATGCTCTGTAGACTGTAGCGAGAGAAGTACATAATTCTATCAACTCTAAAGTCAACAAGATGATGACTCAATAGGAGGGAAAAATGCTTATTCAAAATGCATGGAGTGTCACTCCCAGTCTATAAATAAAAGAACGCAATGAAATGTCGTCCTGAAAATTAATCAACCTTTCGGTTTCCTAATTTATCAATGCTTTTATTTTTCTCACTCAAATTTTTCCTCACACTAAATCTTCCTTGAGGCAGGCGGATAAAAAAATACACAGAATAAATATTATATGCTTCTCTGTTTCCGCAAGTCTCTCACACACACACACACACACAC
The DNA here is from genome assembly GCA_949802685.1 of Dicyrtomina minuta. Taxonomy (NCBI): domain Eukaryota; kingdom Metazoa; phylum Arthropoda; class Collembola; order Symphypleona; family Dicyrtomidae; genus Dicyrtomina; species Dicyrtomina minuta. Next base: position 17,952,281 of record OX461810.1, read on the forward strand.
ACACACACCCAATTCTAATGTTACTAATGTGAACTTCTGCAACTGCAGATTTTAGAGTCACAGAATGTGGATGTAGAGGTGTCAACCAAATATTTTGATCAATATAAATATCATTATTTACCTCTGACTCATCATAAATCATTGTACGAGCCCAACTTTGTCGTACTTTCTACAAGAAAAAAAAATTCAGAATTTAAGATACAACACTTTCCGTGCCAAGCTAAATGAAAGTTGAGTTTTTTTCTGTTTTCCCGTTGGCTCTCATCTCATTCTATGCAGTAGCTATCTATGCACAGACTCTTTTCTAAGGACAGGGACAGGGACAGCGACGCTTGACAGTTCAGTTTATGATTAGAATAAATAATCAAACGGGGGGAAAAAGTCATCGAATCCAATAAAAACAAGTGGAAGATGTATGAAGCGAGTATTGATATTTGGATCAAGAATTGAAAATACTATTTCATCATTTTGGCTATTTCCAAATTGGAAATGGAAATGGGGACATAAGTCTTGAATGTGTAGAAAGTAGAAACGCAGAGCTGTACATACAGAGTCAGGGAGTCAACAAAATACAGGAGCTATGTAGCCAGTATCTTTTGCAAGAGAGAAATGGAAAGACTAAAATTATAGACTATAGTGCTATACAGTACAGATATGGGTAGAACCGTACTATATACATACGTCCATGGGGATGGCTGCCTTTTACTATAGTACTTGCTTCCTTATGGGTGGAAGTGAAATATCTCTGCACACAGAGAGTAGGAAGGAAGAAGTTTTACCTTCCTTCCTCCCATATAGCCTTTGGTTTGGTTTTAGTTTTAGTTTTTAGGAGAAAAACACGATAGTTTTTGGAGAGGAGACGATGCGAATGTGATGGTGTGTGTGCATGTTCCACTCACATTCCCAGCCTCTTTTTCATGTCGTACAGCCACAACAACTCAATTAGACTGATTTTATGTGTAAGAATATCTCTTGATCTACCATTTCTTTCCATTATATTATACATCGAAGGCGAAGGGATAGGAAGCTCATAATATGGAGCTTGGCCGAAAACTAGACAATCTTTTTTGGATGAGAATATAAATTACAATTTCAACATATTTTCTTTTGCCCCACCACCATTCACAAGGAGTCTACAGCAGTAGCAGGAGGAGCAGACAGAAACAGTGGTAGAAAGAAACCCAGAAAATTATATGAAATCAGCATGAAGGCACATGAACACACACTATTCATCATTACTTTCTCGAATTCAAAACTAGGAACAGGAACATCCACACACACACACACACACACACACAAAATCACTATTTATCCACACGCTCTGGCTCTGACTGACTCTGATTTCAGAAAAGGATTTCGGATTCAGAATCAGAATCAGAATCAGAATTTAGGAATTTAGGATTTGTTTTCCCAGACTTCATTATTGATGCATTTTCTCTCATGTTATTTTGTTTTTCATTATTTGTCTTTTCTTTTAGACTATATCCTAGTTTCATATATTATGTACTGATAAGTGTAAATCAATATGACCTGCTTTTCTTCTCCTTTTCGGTTTTAGAAAGATATCTGTATTTTATTGTCTTTATTTCCACACGCTAGCTTATTACATGGTTTGTATCATACATACGGCCTGCATGGGAAGTATATGGAGATATTGAAATCCATCACATTAGTATAATTAACTTAAATGATATGAAATATAAACGAGCTCTGCAGTAGTGGTAGTGGTAGCAGTGGAAGCATAGGGGTAATAGCCTATAGTAATTTGGCTAAAGATATTGACTTTACTCACTTCTATTAAGAATATTAATTCTGATCAAAATCAGCTCAGTATAATATGTGATGGGTGTATAGGCTTATATAGGCACGTACAGAAAAAAAGTTACATATATATTTTAATAACACAAAAACAAATTGTATATGTGCAAAGATTTTAACTGATTTCAAACTACCAACTACGTTGGATGCCAACTATCAAATACCAACTACATAACAACGACAATATCGCTTACATACATTTTACATATACTTAAACCATATGCAGAAGATGCCTACATGTAGGACTTATGTGCGAGGAGATCTCTAGCAAATTAGTTACACTGGGTACATTTGTGTGTGTGTGTGTGTGTGTTGTGTACACCCTTAAGACTGGTTTTTAGTTTGACTCGTAGAACCACCCAGGAAGGATTGATTACAAACTCGCATTTCTCCTGGATCATTTACTCAAAGATGCAATTCAGTGTAATACATCAAAAAGCTATAAGGCCATATGACCAGGAATGACGAGGACCACCAAAACTGTGTCGCCTAATCCCATCTTCAATTCACAATGCAATGTCTATATGTACTGTACAACAGTGTGTCCCACGTTTAAAGAATATTCAAATTCAAAACTATTCATCACTTTCATTAAAGCAAGTTTTTGCAGCAAGAGTTATCGTTCACGTTCCATGAGCTTCAACAACTTTTCTCAGCTAGAAATTATAGACTACCTCTGACTATATCTGTAGTCTCGTAGACATAAATATAGGCATATAGCAACAAGGAGCGTATTATGGACTGAGCATTTTTAAATCTCCTCTGTGCAACAAAGATGAGCGCCCATTTCATTGTCACCACCACCACCACCACCACCATCATCATCATCATACCGTCCCCATCACAACTCTCTTTCCTATCGCTCAAGAAAATCTGTTATACAGACAGTTGAAAGTCTTAGACATTTCACTGAAACCGTGAAAATAAATACAGATCTCCGTCTTGTTAATATATTGTAGATAAAACTTCCTATATTGTGCAGTATCCTCTCATGTATTTCCCAGGACCATTAGATAATCACGCATGAAATGTTGCGCGTGTGCTGGGGCTGGTGATGATCCTGTGATATAAATGTGATATCAGAATCTGCATTTTGAATTTTGTACAAAAGGTGAATAGCGGAAGTCTCTGAGGTCACATTTGGAATTTAGGATCCTCAGAGTATTATAGGCAGACATATTCAGAAATATATATACTAAAAGGATAGAGACAGAATCAAGAGATCGAAAGCTAAATCCAAATCCACGTCCGTCCGTGCGACGGACTTATGTAAAAATTTTAGCATGACAATGTGAAGAGACAGACCGAGAGAGAGAGAGAGAGAGTGATCTTCTCACCGTTTGGGGTCTCTCAACTTGAACTCAAACTCCCAACTGTGTTAGCGTGTAAAAGAGTATATAAGAAAAGTCATTCTCAAAATGTACTAAGACGACTTCAAGAAGGAACAAGGCTAAAGCTTCCAAAAGAAATATCACACCATTTTTTAAACTGCAAAAAAAATGTATTCATGTGGATAGAATGACATGAACTTCCCAACTTAGTAGTTGGCATTAAAATGTAAAAATTCACCTAAATTACATACTTTTTCCGCCGCACTTTTTCCGTCATAAATTATTCATTTTTTTTCTAACCATAATATAAAAAAGTACCTACCCTATTGCATCTTGCACACATCTGACATTCTATACAGATTTTAGAATACTCATGTGACATTGAAACTAAAATATCATATAGTAGTTCTAGATAAAAGCGCTACTCAAGTTCGTATTTTCAGTATTTACAAGAATATTCCATAGCTGACTCAACATTTTTATTAAACGACTCCATCTGTAACTATGCATAAAACTGTAGATTATTATAGATGCTCGTTTAATTTGAAAGATTGCAAGGCAAGCAAAACAAAGTAGAGCAAAAGAAGGAAAAAAAATTACTAAATGTATAATTTTTAGTAATTATTACAATAAGTATAAATTTAAATTATGAGATCACATTAAGATCAAGTTAAGAAATCACGAGGGAAAAAACTGGTGATGAATTTAGTTTACAAAAAAACGAGATGCTAAATCAAATATGGCGTTTGGAGGATCGAGTCTTGAAAGATATTACCATCTTTTTTATCTCTTAATTTGATGAAGCATCTTACATACAGATATGTATGACCCTATAGGTGCCTATGTTTAAATTATAGGAGATAGGTATAAAGATAATAGTGCTTTAAGTGGCTGTGCGTACAAATAAGTTGAGCACACTGTGTAGTCGTAGTGTGTATAGGAGCAGTCTGGATTTGATATACTATATAGGTACAGAGGCCTATACAGTTACCATACATTTTCTTTCCAACGCAACAATTACATTAACATTGCATCCCTGTCCCATTCTGTGGGGAAGTGGATGCTGCATCAAAAAAAAATGGCTATTACACAAAGTCGTCAAAGTTGTGTATTAGTAAGTTTGAGTCTTTGTGAGAGATGTGAGTGTGTGTGTGTGTGGCTCTGTGGTATGTACCCTTTACAAAACCAAAAACCAAAACTAGCAAACTGGCTGAGGAAGTGATATAGACGGATGATGATGCAAGATGAGGCTGGAAGGAAGCAGTGTAGAAGAGGAGGGGGAGGAGGAGGAGGGAAAAGAGGGTAAAAAAATGTAATTTCTCATTGCCATTATCCTGATAGGAAATTATTGGAAGGAATCCCAGTGGGATTATAAAAAGTGTAGTCAGTCGTGCTAAGCTATTATGCAATGGATTTCGATCCTTCTTCTACTACATCTCTCTCTACTTCTCTACTACTCTTTTTACTCTTTCTAAAAATCCTGTCCGCACAGCAAAAATTTTTTTCTTCTTCTTCTCTTTCGTTTTGCCAGAGCCAGAGCCAGCCGGAGCCTGAGGCGGATTATCTGTTCTATTCTGTGTATATAGTATAGTATAGTCTCCTATAGTCTGTCAGGGTAATATGTTGTACAGATATATGTATATTCTTTTAGTCCATAGCTGACTCAAGTCGGATGGGCTCAAGTGAAGTCTCTCTCCTTGAAGTTCCCGACTCGCTCTTCCTTTTTCCTCTCGTCTCTGGACTCTCGTTATACTTGTAGAGAACTACTCCCCAAACAGTCCCTTGTCTCTCTCTGTCTTCCGCTCTCCCATTTCCCAATGAATGACGGATCATGAATCTACTCAGCGTTCACTCCTTCTCTCGGAAAAGAAACAAAAAGCTTACAAATGCTGAATTTGTGAAATGCGATTAATTCCATTGCCAGATGAGACGGATTTACCGGTACACCATTGAAGTACCGGTGAGCCCGCCCTCCCACACCAGAACTAGCATCTACTATCTACTACCTTCCACCAGCAGCCGTACGGATCTTCTAGCACCAGTACCGGCACCAGTATCAGTACTAGCCAAGTCTTCACTTTATACTGTATTTGGAAAGCCATATCTATACATGAGAGCGTGTACAGAGATATATATTAGTGTAATCTGCTTAACAGTTCTTTTGTGAACAAGTTTCAAACCGTATTTTAGTTTGTCCCAATCCCAGAACTGGAAAAGTTTCTTTCTCTCAGCTGATGCCAGTAAAATCTCTTGTACTTTTAAAGATCCAATTATGTCAAGTACAACGTACAACTCTTTCATTTGTTTCCCCTCTCTCCATGTATGGTCCCGGTCCGGGTCCGGGTCCCGGTACCGGTACCGGGTTTAGTCCTGGTCCTATGGCCCTTCTTCCACACACAGACACAGCACAGCACCTCCTGTGTGAGCATACTGCTGACTCTGATTCCGAGTCAGACACGGATACTTATTGCGTGTACTATTGCGAGTGTCATTGTCAAGAATTCAGGTGTCTATGTGCAATATTGCTAGTCATAAAAAATCCCCCAATTCCCAGCGCTCTCATTGGAGCAAAAAACAAATCCTCGAGACGCTTAATTTAATCTAACAATTAATAATAGAACAACTTGAACAACTTTTTGAGCATAATTTAACTAGGCTTAGCGCTGCTTTTACATATAGAGAGAGAGCGGGGAAAACATTTATTTACATTGCACAGAAACGAACGTACTCTACGAATGAATCCGGAACCGCTCAAGATTCACACTGCAGTCTGCAGTCTTAGCCCTATAGCCTATAACATTTCAAGACTATAATGAATAGAGGGAATATTTTAATTTTATGCGATAACAATAACGCTCTGCGAATGCAGTGTGCTATGTGGGTTCTATAATAATTCTGAACCAAAAGGAAGTTGTATATTAAAGCTGTTTTTGAAATTTCCCTCCCATTTTCATCATGCTAGTCATGATAGTGGGGCAAACACATTAAAACATTCAGAGAATTCAAATTTATTCAAATAAATAGCGTGGAAGGCTATACACTCGTTCGTAGTCATAATTTAGATTATGAATTTATTTCACTTGCTATTATTATGCATATTTTATGAAAATTTGTCCAGTTTCGGCTGAATTGAATGGGCACCGTTACGTTGCCGGTCGGTCCGTTCCCGTCCACGGTGCAAGTCACGGTTGGCGTGAACTTCAAAATTGACATTTCAAAAGCAATTATTTGTGTTTGACAAACGACCTTTTGTTAGCTTCATAATACAGTTAGCGTCTACCTATGAAGTAATGGCAATCACCGGCTACCGGTAAGCCTTTGAGGCAGTTCAAGTTTGGAGTCCATGTCAAAATCAAATTCAAAATCAAATGTGCTAGAAATGTAGTCATCCGTGTCGGTGACTCTGGTTACTCAGAAGCTATAGAACAAAGACTATGGTCAATACTATTCCAATATTCCAACCTCTCTACCTTTGACGCTCATACCAACCAAGAGCAATAATTCATGACTATAACAAGCCCGCATTCAATTTTGATTTGGAATCAAAACTTGATTTTCAATTTGATTTACAAATGCAAACATCACTCACTCCAAAACTGACCAATCATAATTCAATTCATAAATAGTGTCTGCATTATAATATATATATTTACTGTGCATTTCCACCATAGGCACAAGGTTATTACGGTCACGATCACGAGTACACAAAAGTACAGTCAAATTGATAGACTCCTATATTATGTGATCCATTGAAAATTGAAATATAAAATTGATTAGGGGGAAGGAGTAGGGAGCGCACTCGCAACTTACCTACCTCTCTCTCTACTTTTCCTTTTGCTAATTTTCAAAAGCTTCTAAACAGATGATGTAATAAATTCCAATTGTTATGCAGAATCAATAGTAATTGTTTGTATTTTTGAATTACAACTATCAGTACAACTGCCACTACACAGATCACTACTGATAATTCAAATGCACCCGCATTATTGGCCGCATTTTGAGAATGTAAAGTATGGGACTGGGACTGGACATTGATCTGCTGAAATTGAATCGAGTACAATGAAAAAAAAAGGTATGGAAATGTGGGAGAGCGGAGAGTTCATTGGAATCGCTGTAGGACTCGGATGTAATAGCCTATTTGTGGTTTTCATATCAAATTACGAGGGTCCATCAAATGTAGAGGCAGAAAGAGCGAGAGAGAGAGTGAAGTAAAAGGCGTGATCCATAATTGAGACACAAAATGTAGTGAGAAGCTTTTGAGTGAGTGTGTGTCTGAGTGCAACACGTACACCTCAACATTTAGAGGGGTTACATACGGAGGCAGAGAGAGGCAGACAGATCGACTCGTTCAACGCTCACTGCACACCCTCGTGGAGTGGTAGGTGGTAGTTGTAGTGTTATGTACATTCAGCCCTATTGTTGCAAGGCAATATCTGTAAGTGTATAATATGTAAGAATCTATCTGATGGAAGGGGTGGAGAAATAATCGGGACGGGTAGAGAGGGAGAGAGAGAGAGAGCCGTGGTTCCTGCTAAATTTTCTGCTCTCCGCTCTCTTATCACATTTATCATACAAACCATAACACATACAATATTATTATTATATTGGTAGTCAGCGGATATACTTAGAGGGTGTACAAGTATGTAGTAGGGCTACGGATACTGATACAAGAGTATATAGACATTTCCGAGGCTTGATATAAAAATGGGCATGGGACAATTTTGAGCTCGACTAGAGTTGATAAGAGGGTGGAAAATCAACTTAAGTAAAGCTTGCTGTTCTTTTTCTCTACTCTCTACACTACTGACTGAGCCAACGACTACGAACTAAAACCAAAACCCAAACCAAACGCAAAGTCTCGCTCGCTCCTTCCACCGAGTTTCTTCCTTCATTCTTACTTGCTACAATAAAAGCCCAAGAAGACTCCAGACCAAGGCAAGTTGCCTATGTACAAATAGCATTTTAGCTGAGCTAGCAATCGAAATTCGAATCTCCTTTCGATCCTATACATACTCCACAGAGTGTGTACATACGCGCACTGGAAACGGAGAACCGAGACTGATGCATGGTTCCTACAGAATGTCTTTATGGTGGGGCTTTAGCAATCTTACCAATTTCTATTATTCCTCTCGTCCGTATGTAAACAATGTATAGCTAGAGCTTATACACTGGCAAGGATCACACTCTGTTTTGGCTGACTTCACCCTGTCTTCCCTACCATCGCGACGGCTTCGGCTTCTACACACTATATCTCACTACTCATATGTTGAGCAGCAGTGGTATAGTGAGGTAGTATGCTTTTCTTTCTATATGGGATGGTGTAGTGCTGGGTCTCTCTCTCTCTCTGAGCTTCTCTTGTGTTCCTCGGCTTCTAGTGTAAAAGGGTGCATTAAATCATGGCGTCGAAACTAAGACCATAAATTCTAGCGACTTGGGACCTTACTGTGACAGCCTCATATAGGATCCCATGGACTCGGGAAGGCTAGTTGCTATTTTCTATAGCATAGACAGACACACACACACACAACTACAACCATACGAAATACGAGCCACGACATCCATCGCGATCTGCAAGGCGTAAGGTACTGTAGTAGGTAGGTCCTAGACACAACTATAACTATCCCAACATGGTCTTGGTCTGGGTTCTGGGTAAGGAATGACAAAGTAAAGTTGTTTCCAAAACTTAGTTGCTCCACTCATACTCCTCATTCAGCCGCTTCTAGGACAACGAGAACGAGAACGAAAAGGAACATTTCACTTACAGAGATGTAATGCTAATAGTAATACTAATAGGTACCTGTACACATTACGAGGATGACATTATATTACACTACATTCTATGTACTGTCTGACTCCAACTCTAAGAGATAGACAGAGAGAAGATTCTGCCCATATCCCTCATCCACATCTATTTCTACGCATACAGATATTCCACTCTTCTTCGTCTTAAGCAAGAATTCAAATTCCAAACCCTCATCCTTCGTTTTTGTTTTTGGGACTTTCAGCTGTACTCAGAATGTATTTACAATTTACACTTTTAGAAGTAGAGGCAGAATTTGTACAATGTACATACATGTAGTAGGTGTCTTTCTCCTGAAACTTTTAAAGTGGTGAATTGAGGATGCGTTCTTAAGTTCAAAATAACACACACTTGTAATAGTATTGCAATGCTTGAAGGATCTAGTTGCGTCACGTGTGCAAAAAATGTTTAGGGTTCAGGACTTGTGTGCTTTGGTACAACAATCGTATTGGAGATGAAAGATATTTTGTAAGATCAAAATTCTTGCAGCTTGTATCACACACAGTTATTTGGTTCAATATGGCTTCTACGCTGAACTACTATGTAGAAACTGTCTTTAATACAAATTCAAATACGAAAACGAAAAAGACTTTACAGATGTTTACATGAGATGCTCCAATTTTATTTTGCAATACCTGTACGAACATGTACGTATATGGTGGTTTTTCTTAAGGCTTGAAATAAGCATAGGAGGTAAATGGAGGCATGACATGACCACCACCACGGCCACAGCCGTAATAAGTACAATATGTGTATAATTATATACGCATGTATACCCCCGCATTTCTAATAGGATTCAATTGAATGTTGCAAACAAAAAATGAAAAAATGAGCGTTACGGTGAGAATGGGGAAAGAATTACGACGACGACGAAATCGAAATCGACTGTATGAATATACATACATTGTAGTACTGTATAGTATGTGCCTACTATGCATGCACCAAAGTTCGTGTGTGTAGGTAAAACTGCATTTGTTTCAGAAAGAAATGGAAGACATGGTATAATTGTAATTTAAAAAAAAAATACGTAGGTATGTGATGAAGAATATGAACTACGAAAGTCTCCTGTACCAGTACCAGTACCAGCACCAGCACAGAAATGCAGCCTTGAGAATGGTATTTTTTTGGGCTGTTCAGGCCCATATTACTCTTTCTTTTAAGGATGATAAGAATGCAAATTTAATGTGGGATGATTTATTCCTCATCCAGTGGCTCAGGTTAATTGTCAGCTAGGATTTATGAGTGTGTTTCTTACAGCAAGTTTTCATCTTGATGGGGCTGCTATGCTGCTGAAATTTTATTCTTCTAGACAGTGCATTGCCAGGACCAGGACCAGTACCAGTGTGAGTACCGTAGCCGTATAGCCTAATGCATATATAATGTTTCTGTCAGCATCACCGCCATCATCATCCCCATAATATGCCATAGACATTCATTCAACTAACTTATAGTCTTAGTGTCATTCTAATTCTCATCCTGGGAATGGTGATGGTGATGGTAATGGTGATCCGTGTGCTATGCTGTTTATATTTTCCGATCTGTATTTATTACACAATCATGACTGTGTAAATGTAATATGCCTAAAGTTCCAGAGATTTTTTAAATTTGCTTTTACATAGATACTATCATGTAACCATTTAATTTATATACGACTTTTGCATTAGTAGAGACAGAGATAAGCTAAAATTTTTCTCGAATGATTTCCATAGTTGTATTTCAAATTTGAATACACGTAATACTAACCAAACAAAAAAACAATAGAAAACAGAAGTGTCAAACAATTGGATGCAGTATGCATAATGGAAACTGTTTAATATAATATGAAGCTATAGATTACAAGCTTGACTGTGTGGTAAGATTTAAACATATTATGTACCTACGTAAATGGTGATGCTACATTTTATCATATATATTGAGTATATAGACGGATGGAGATGCCTATAGGCTAATTTCTTTTGAAGCTCACTGCCTCAACCATGACACCCCAATGTGATCAAAAGAACATTCTATCTGTCCTGCCTTTTATTTCAAATCCAATTAGGCATAGCAGGGGTTCATGTTCTCCTGTCACTGTCATTGTCATGGCGTCTTTAGCTGTTCAGCTCAATGAGTACCACAAACAGAAACTGACTCCTGAGAGTGATGTGTATTACATAGGGTGGAAAGGATTAACACAGCTTCCTATATATGCTATTTCTTTGAAACCCTCTCTTACAAAACCCCGTCTGCCTGTCTTTAGCTTATAGAACCAGCATTAACCCATGCACAAATATGTTACATACTTATTTTGTGAATAAACACATAAGTATACCTACCTTTACCTCTATATGAAATTCTCGTTCTCATAAAAACAAAAACAAACAAGTATAAACTGCTTTAGTTTTTACTCTTTGCATAATATATTTCACTCTTCATAGGTAACTTCCTTACATTTGTACATTCACAGTGCATTCTGAGCAAGCGTGGAGGAAAAATAAATGCATGCGACTACATACTAGTATAGTAACATTTTTTTATCAGTAAAATATATAAATATTTTTTTATTATATTATTATTCATGTAATTTTTATTGAGCCTACAAAAATATACTGCCTCATCGAAAGTAGAAAACAGAGCATATGGAATGCCGTGTGTATATAGCGTGTAGTCTACTGATAAAGCGGATATAGATCTAAATTATAATTATAATATTTTTTGCCGTGTTATTGTATTTTGTACTGGTCTATCTCCACTTCTTATCTCTTCTAGTTAATATAGTAATGTATTGCAAGCAGTTTTAATTGTAAGTTTCCTATTCTCCTTAACACAGACCATCGTCAGTGGTCGCAAAGTCCTGACTTTTGGATGTGTTATAGTGATAACATTGGACTACAGAGCTGTATTAGCATTAGTACGTAGGTACTGTTGATTATAGAGATGCTGAATTTGTTTGTGATATTGTGTGTGTGCATGTGTATGATTAGCAGATGATTTACAACGTACAAGATTCTTAAAGGGAAAAAATATTTCATGGCAAAAATTCAAATATATAGTAATAATAATGAAAAGACTGAGATTGAAAAGTGTGAGGGAATAATAGCATATGTACCTCGTACCTATAGTATGTATAGTGTGTACGACTGTGTTATGTGGAAGTGATGTTGATGAATTATCAAAGTTTGTTTGTCCGGTCTGCAGGTTTATAAACAAGACACGCTGTCTCCTGTCTATTCTATTCTACTCGCTGTATGTTTTATAATGGAGAAAAAAAATTCTATGTGTAATACAGGACAAAAGGGTAAAAGATTGAAATCATTTTGAAATTACCTTTTGAATGGTTGTTTTTTTTTCTTCTACTTCTTCTTCTTCTGTAAAACGTTATGTGTGTGTGTAAATATATTAGTATGTTGTTTTTCTTTTTCTATTGCTTTAAATGAATAAGATTCAAAGTTTTGAAGAGGAGGGCGAGAGAGAGACAGAGAGTTGGAGTAGTAGCTTGTTTTTGTATGTTTATAGGTTGTTTAAATCGTCGTTAGTTCTCCTTCCAGACAATAATGAATGCAGGCTTCACACATTCGAAAAACTTGTCTCAGCCTCACTATGTATATGAGTATATTACAACTATAAACCAGTACCAGCTCAAAGGTAAATCTATGCAACACCTTTGGGTTATTGACTATTCCTATGTATATTGCTATATACACACGCTCCTTCAAATTTTTCGTTTGTTTTCCTACAACTGTGAATAATCTAATGGGGGTACTGATAGAATATATAGAAAATCCTCAATGTCAGTATAATTATTATTACATATAGGCAATCCTTCCGCGAACACCACTATATCGATATCAATATCCACCGGATTCTAAAAGAAACGACAGACACTATAGTATGTAATTATATATTGCAAGAAAATCATTTTCATGATTATTTTTCAACAAGTCCTCACACCCTCTCTTAACCAGTGTACCCTCTTTCTGTTTACGTAACAAAATTTCCTATACAGTATTAAAACCACAGCACCTATTTCCACTCAATTTCGAGCAACATAACAGGAACAGACAGAAGCGTAGAGGAAGAAATACACGAAAAATAGACATTAACCATTGTTCTCAAAACATGCCCGTAAATAGAAGCTTGTTTTTTCATTCGGAACTTTTGGTACGAGGAGGGAAGCAGCGACCAGGACCAGAGCGCTCTGCTATATGTATGTAGCAGTATCAGTAGGTAATTTAATTAGACCACAAAGACTACCGGCAGCCTCATTACATGTACATTTATAGTAGTGAAACAGACCATTTTAGTTTTTTTCTTTCTATTTCCTATGAACATCCTCCCTATGTTCCCCTGTAGGCTGTAGGTAATTTAATTGGCTTATCGCTTAGCTAGTAGATGTAATCCAGTTTCAAGCTGATAACTTGTCTCTTTATAGTTGTAAAGTGACAAACTCACATTGACAAAAAAATGAGCTCATTATTTCATTAACGGGATTTAATGTAATTTAAAAATGTTTACTTGTAATATATATAGCGCACTTTCAAAACATTCAATTCTCTAGCATGTCAGGGAGGTCTTTGATTTTTATTGGGGAATGATATACCCATCTACTGTATAGGGAATGACTATATAATTATGCCTAAATTACAACTCACAACAAAGAAGCTACAGTTTCTTACGATTAGATTTACAAAAAACAAATATCGGGGGCTCTGAAGGAAACTTTATATGGATGCAATAAATAATTGTCGATATAGATATACACAGCCACCTATAACTTATAAGGTACCTATGTGTGTGCAATGTAATACTGATAGGCAAGTCTTTGTCCGTGCTGCAGTCTGCAGTGGGGAGTGTGGACAAACTATAAAAAAGTTTTTTTTAAGGTTAAATTGAAACCGTAAGAAGACGAGTACGTAAGCTTGTTCTTATTGGCTTTAGTTAGGGTGGATGCAGTGTGTTGTGCATTGGCACTGGTACTGGCACTGGTAATGCAAGGCAGGAGTAGGAGTAGGAGAAATGGATCTTGTTATTATGGAGCATCTACGGCCTATACCTATGTATATGGTGTGGGAAGTTAAAATATCTGTTAAGGTACAGAGTTTTACCCAGAAGATTCGTAGACGTAGAAAAGTCTTGATGGAAATGGAATCTTGTGTACGAGTTGACCATGCTGCTGAGTGCAATAAGGATGGAAGAGCAGAAGCTGCTGGAGCCAGGAGCAGCAGCAGGCAGGATCAGGAGCAGGAGCCGAACAAGGAGCCAATGCGTGAAGGGAAGAGAGGCAAACGCATGGGTTGGCGGAGAGAGTAATTTAGTGCGATTGGCACTAGAAATGGTGAAATAATGGCACTTCACTGTACGAGCGGAACAAGATTTGTGAGTGCAGATGCGGAAAAAAGGTGACTGCCTACTTGGTCCATTCATTTATTTCCGATTTCCACTCCTTTTGTTCTCAGACGATTCCATTTTCTATTATTTTCTAAAACTCAATACGACTACTGCATATGTATCTCGACTGTAGTCTGAATGGTGAATGGGACTACTGACACTTATCGTGCAATGCTCTGGCTCTGGCTCTGTGTACAGTCTCAGAGTCCACAGTGAAATATCTGTAGAATTGCACGAATTTCAAACGAATTCGAATTGCAGCAACTCAATTCTAATTTTCATTCAACTTTTTTGCCCTCTCTCACACACACACTCTTTTTCTCTCTCTCACATTTTTTGTTCTATACGTGCAAAGATTCAAATCATACATGTTTTATCTTTATTACTCCCACTAATACTAATGCTAATACTCATATTCCATTTGGGATAAGGATAAGATCGGGAGGTGTATAATTTGCCATGGTATGGTGGTGTAGTATGTAGAGCAGTGGGAATGAAAATGATGCCCCTACATAATATATAGTGTACTGCTCATCACACAGGCGAACATCTCAATACACAGACAGAACAGAACGAGGAGACTACAGAGATTGGATGCTGTAAAAAGTAATTACAAAAATGAGATATAGACTTGTAAAATATTTGAGATATTTTTTATCTGCATAAAATGTGGTATATAAGCCTCACATCTATACATACTGTACAGGATATCAGTGGCCTTATATAGGGGAGTCTATAGGCATATAGGACATGCTGTATAGAACGGGTATCATAGGCACTATACTGGTGTGGAAAGATAGAGAATCAAGTGAGTAGGATGAAGCCTGAGGGGGAAAGACTTTGTGTGTGTGTGTGTGTGTGATAGAAAGAGAGAGAGAGTCTCAGTGAAACCGCTGAAATTTAATAAGTGTGGTCCAGATGCTGCATATTTCTTAAAACTTATCTTGCAGAGTGCCAGAAAAGACTGGAAGGAAGACGGGAAGGGAAGAAAAAAAAATAGTATTCTATACTGTGTGAGAGAATATTCCCGAGTTCTATTCTATTGGTTTCGATTGGTTCGTTGGTTGATTCTCGGTCGTAGGAAAGCCTGGTGCTGGTGCTGGTACTGGTACTGGTCCATAGGCCGTAGTCCTGAGACTGCTGGGTCTTGGTGTGAGGATGGGAGCGTATATTAGAGAAGAAGATTGGATGGGAAGAAATGCATGGCATCCCATGGCATTTCCGACCGGAGCCAAGCCGGGTTTCGGTTCACTTCATTTGACTCTCGGGGAGTTTGTTTCTCTTCACTTTCGGCTTAACTCGAAATCGACTCCGTTTTACAGATACTTAGTCGCTTTTGCGTTCAGCCTCCTGTCTTTGTTCACTTTTAACGTACATAAATATAAAACTGCGTCTGTGTGTACATATTTGCAGCCGTGCCGTGTGGAGGACACAGAGAGCCTCTTGAATAAACTCTGTGAAATTATATGTCCAACTTTCATCTCGCAATACAGTGGAAAGCAAACGCTCTTGAGTGAGAGAGTATTAAAATTTACACATGGTTTTATTCCAATTCCAATTTCAAACTCTGACTGTACGTAGTGTAGTTGTGTAGCTTGACGACTGCGACTGCATAATATCTTGAAGACTACGTACAAGACACCATACATTTATTCTCATTTTCATTCTGACACAGACTTACACACTAAGGATAAGACAGAGGAAACTGTAAACCGAAAACCGAACAAACGGAGTACACAAGAGACATGTATATGACTTTGAAGACACATAGTTTAGTGATAGTCTCTGTCTCTATGTCTGTTCCTGTGGTGGGATGAGCTTCGCTTTTGAGCTTTCTTTAAGAAGTTCCGGTACTCTGATGATGAATGGCCATGTTGATGTAAAACATGTGTTAATGGCTTGTTTTCTTTTGTATGGAAAAAAATATGGTCCATATATTTTCTCCTGAAAGCCTCTAGTACAGATATCTACCGTCGACCGTCATCATGATTTTCTACAGTTTTTGTTTTCTGTTTTATGTTTTCAAAATAATTTACAATTTAAATTTGAGTAATTCACAACAGTTTTTTTTCTTTTAAAGACTTTTTCAGAAATGTATGTTTTTAATTTTTTTAAAAAATGGGTTGGGACGAGAGAAGTAACAAAGAAAGATTTTAAATTTTAACTTTGAAGTTTAAGAAAATAAAAAATTCAAAAGGTATTTCCTATAAGCTTTTAAAGCTACCAATTTGGAGTCAATCTCCATTTATATAAGTTACAACATGGAAGCTCAGAAGCTACACGGTTACGGTTACGGTTACGGTTACGGGAGCTATGCTAAGATATTGTATCACGGTCGTTGACAATATTATAGGGATATTGTGAGTGGAAAATTGTGGTAGTAGATTTATGTTTCCCACATTTCTTTCAATCTCACCGAAAAACACACAAGGCAGAAGAGAGAGAGAGAGAGTGGAGTATCTGTTTCGGAATATTATCGGTGTTCGTCTTCGTCTTCCTGAGGAACCGTTCCCAGTTACTACACCACTACATGAAAAGGAAAAGGAGAAACCTCGAGAGTCATAATTTAGTATGCCTATCGTCCTTTGAAGTCTGAACGGTTTAGTATTGGTCCATGGTTTACGACACATTTACACTTCACTAATTAGACCAAGACATTCATTGGTTTCCTAGCTTCTGTGTTTGTGTGTGTGTGTGTGTGCGTGAGAGACAGAGATTCATCTTTTTTTCTTTGGATTTTAAATCTTGGTCTTGGACCTCATACAAAAAGAAATTGTTAGTCAAAAAAATTCTTAAAACTTATTATAGTAGAGAAGAAGATTGCGGCGCGTTGCGGGTGTAGCGTTTGAACACACCGTCACCGTCACCGTTCCCCGATGCCGTATAGTCACGGCCGTGTATCTGTGATATATTGTACATTTCGAAATGGAAACTTCAACTTCCACCTCCCTCTCTACTAATGAGTTGGAAAGGAAATCCATCTGTCTGTGAAAAAATCTAAAAGGCCAAAAGAGCCACATGATTTAAACTTCCCATCACCATCATCTTTTAACTAGTTTCAAATAATTGGCTGATTTAAGAGCTTGCAGAGTGTAACTGGCCTGGCCCTCGTCCAGCTGATATAGCAACCTGAGAAAGCGAAGGAAGCCCTTAAGGGATTTAAACGAATAAACGAGAGTTGGTTTTAGCTTTAAAATTTTTGGGAAAATATAAATCCTCTGGCCTCTGAGCCATTTACTTTACTCGAACCATAGTTTAGGAAATATTGTGTAAATTAGTTTAGTACATTTTAATGGCGTTTAAAATCCTATAATAGAAATGTCCCGCTCATCGCCTCTAGTTTTTTTCCTTACGATATAATATAGGCTGTGTTGACTGTCCCACACACTAAATGTATTCCCATTGTCTTTCTATAATTCTAACACTATATTATAACGCTCTCGTAATTTATAGTAAATTTAATATTTCTTTTATGACTGTGAACAATTTGCTCATTTTACAAGCCATAATTTTATTACTTAATAATTTCAGCATGCCATAATATCCAGAACATTATTTTGTTTTGAATGTTTCTATTTGGCCCAAAATATTTTGTGCTTGACTTGACACAGGAATTATTTGAGATATCTACTATCTATATATATGAATCCACTCGCACTCGCATTATTATGTAATATCTGACAGGATAGAAGATAGAACAATCAGCCATTTTTACACATAGATTCTCTCCCTCATCTCTATGTCTTCCCATGCAGCAGCATGTTTTGTAAAATAATGGAAAATAAAAAAATGTGAATTCTATACTGTAACAAGGCTTGAGTCTTATGAGAATTATCAGTTGTACGAGTACTCTGTATGCTGTAAATCTTCTAGATGAGGCGTAAAGTAAAACCTTAAACCAGTCGTCGTGAAGTACGATTAGGATGTACAACGAGGATGGCAACGGCAACGGCTATGGATACGGATACGAAGAGTGTATAGGTATCCTACATGATAGAGAAACCAAGATGAAAAAAAAGACTGAATGTTGTCGTGTCTTCTTGTGTTTCTGTTTCCATGGCTTTATCCCTATGATGGTACTCGTGGTACTGATGGTAGTGGAAAGTGGAAAGGAATCTTTTCACTCGATGCGAATAGAAAAAGTGACATGAGAGAGTCTAGTGCGAGAGAGTGAGAGGAGGAAACGAAGCGACCAATTTCTTGGCTCCAGTCCTTCCATGTAAAATTCCTACTAAAGTGTTTCATATTCCTTGTCTTAAAATGTCCGAAACTCGTTAGACGACAACTTTATGTGATAAAGTACTATACAGTATACTCAGGCTCTTGGAGGAGCTACACCAAGTCAGCTAGTATGGTCTAAGAATTATGTACTCGAGACGCAACAATAAATAAATATGTGGGAAGGGTTCTACGACAGAGGACATCTCATTACCATTTGAAACAATGATACTCTACTACCGATACATACATAAATTTTAAATTTAAATTAAACTCATTCTCATCTTCGTCTTCACTATAATAAGCGTGTACGGGGCTATACTATGTCAGTATTATGGCCTGGCATGGAAATACATACATGGCGTATGCCTCCTCGGAACGACAACGACAAAGCTTTCAAGAATATCTATACCCATTTGATTTGCGATTGAAGCAATCTCACTCGTTTTAGTTTTAACAGATAAGTGGCAACATAAAAAGTTTTACTATGTTTCCTTTTTGATAAGTTACTTAGGTATTAGGTAGGTACTCGCCTTCCCTTTCGTATGTAGTACCAATACCAAGTAGTGTGACTTTCGACGTGACACACACAAAAAAGCAAGCAACGACAAGAATTTGTTTTTAAATAAAAGAGACGTAAAGTGAAGACTCCTTAATTTAAATTTTCTTACACTATTACTCGATCTAGAACCAGTCCCAGGACGAGAGCGAGAATATGATTGAAATTACATAGAAATCTACCTACTATGGAATATGGGGAATGCAAGCCATAATAATTCAGAATGTGTACTACACCACTCCATACCAATACCAATGGCCATGTCAGAATGACTTTATTGTCGGAGAATTTCCCCCTAAAATTTAAACAAGTTGCATTCGCAGCATCTCTCACTCCGTCCGTCTCTGTACCTACCAAGTTGCTAGTTGTTATTTTGGTAGTTGTGTGTGTGTGTTTGTTGTAGAATGTTTGCTCGAGATGGGTTTGGGTTTGGGAATGGGAGGGCAGGAGATGCGTCAAGCGTAAACTAAAGAAAAGACCTTTGGGAAAAGTGAGTGCGAGAAACACGGAGAAGAAGCAGGAGAAGAAGTGCGATAGGACTCGTGGAGAGCAGCACATTTATAAACGAGGGAAGTCAAACTGAAAGTAAAACGGTACAATAGATCTTACTCGACAGCAAAACTATCTCGAGAAAAGACAAGATGAAAATCTTCATACGCTCTGCCTCTGCCTCTGCCTGTAACTCTCTCTCCTCCTATATATAGATATAAAATGTGGGAAATAATATGAGATCCCATCGAGAACGATGGGTTAGTTGTAAAAACTGAGGCGGAAAATTGCCATTGATAATGTTCTATATATTCTCTCCTCATCTATCTATCGTAAGCTGATGCTTCTGAACTGCTACCTATGTACTCCTACAGTAGTACAGATAGCTCCCCTTTCCCTCCTCCTCCTCTCCTCCGTATCCGTGTCCATATAGGCTCGTATTTTCGTATCTCTCAGTCAGTGTAAACTGTATACGGACACGGGGACACGTCTGCTAGAATATAGCGTGCGCAAAAAAAATTATAGCACATCTCTGTATTCCGTATGCCTATATGAAGGTATGTGTTTTCCTGTGTGTATGAATGTCTCCCCAAAAGTTATATGGAATAAAATTCCTTTTTTGGCTCAAAGTTTTGACTCTCTCTCTCCATTTTTTTGAGTCAACTTGTTCTTTGCCTGGAAGAAAAATACGAGTATCAGTATCAGTATTACTCGAGACAGATAAATAATTTGAAACTCTCCATGTCTCACCCTCTTCCCTTATCTTTCCGATGTATACGTCTGATTTCATTTTTGAATTAAACTTTTTTAATTACTTGCTCGAATGAACCGACAAAAAATGTTCCCAACTCCACTTCATCTTACGCCGTCCGCGTCGTCCCAGCGTTTGAGCTCAAGCCAGCACAGCAGCCTCTGCTGTGCCAGACCCTATAACGATAGCAATTTAGATAGACACCTAGCACATAGCAATATGAACGCATGTGTACTGCACACATACACTCAAATAAGGGTCCTTAATATTTCCCTTTACTCAGCGTTGAGGACCCGGTACCGGTACCGGTACACAGTACACAGTGTGTCTATACCTATTAAGCTAGTGCTTACTATCCGCTTGCCTTTGCCTCCAATTTTGATATGATGAGTATCTCTCACTCCGCGTATCTCCCAGTTTCCTCTATCATGGGAAGGAAAACGTGCCTTTGCTATCATGAAGTCTGGAGCTAAACTCAAACGCCTCATCCCGTCCTTTCTCTCCATTAAAAGCGCATAAAAATGGAGATGAACCATTGAAATATTTACTGGGCCGCTCTCGCGACAATATTGCCCCGTTGATGGCCTTTTAAGGGGTACTTAAGAAAATTTTTATGTGTAAACAAAGCGGGTACATGGCTACAAGGGAGTTTATGGAGGGTTTATTTTTTTTCAAGAAATTTCTAGTCTTTGACTGTGGTGGCTTTTACGGTCCTCAACTTCTCGTCTTCGGCGTCTTTTGAGTCACACGTAAGAACATATACCACCTATATTTACTCTTGTAATACTATGAAATGGATTACTTAATTTACATCATATCTTTGACGCTTACAATTTATTTTGACACCCAATTCAGTTTTTGAATGTCATTTTAAAGCTCATGTCAACACTCAAAAAAACTACGACGTGTATTTGTTTATCTCTCAACATGTCTTTCTTTTGACTGACCGGACCGTTTTATAATTGTAATGGGGGTAGGATGAGTAGTACAGTGTACAGTCATTTCCAGATTTCTCACACTAAAGGCAAGCGGTTGAAATTATGATACAAACCATATGATCTGCCATGTCAGGCTATATAGTGTTAGGTCATGACTTCACTTCACAGCAGGATCTTTATGTCCATGTTACTGATATCGATATCATCACATAGAGGCTTGTTCTATTGGTAATTTATCGTGGAAATGTTTCTTGCGATAAATTAGAAAACGAACACATTTTATATTCAAGGAAGTGATAGCACTATTATTGTAATACGATGACTCCTTTTAAATTATATTATTCTCAAACTAAAATATCCATCGCCAATATACCATGCAGAGATATATGCCTACATTTAAGCCATCTTATATAACACAAAGTCTTATTGCATTAATTATTATTCATACAATAATTATTATTTGGAATGTTTTTCTCCATTTTACTCAAAGTCCAACCAAGTCGTCGAGGAAATTAGATTCAAAGACAAATGTACCCAAGGTTACAGGTCAATGCTACAAATCAAAATAATTCAGACTAAAAGGAAATTTCTTCAGTGCACTTTTGTATGAATATAGTATATTGTTACTTCTATTTGCAGAAAGTAAGTTATGCTGTAGAACTATATAGATGTGTTCCATATGAGTCGGTCCTTCTTATGTAGAAGAAAGAAGTTATTTGTATTACGTATTGTGATTGTGACGCAATATAGATATTGAAGACAGATAGTCCCTTCTATGCTTCTATAGTGAATCTATACTCGTGCCTACACCGTATAATTGCAATGTTTGAAGAATTGTATCTATACAGTTCTACAGTAATACTTTCCTATCTGCACAGTCCACATGAATTTTATGATGGTGAAATAGCTATAGGTACTTCACATATAAAGTTTGGGAGTGGACTACAATGCCAGGCCAGACCATGGAACTACAAGAAGAAATAAGGAGATTGTATTAAGACATACAGACAGACACACACACACACACACACGGAGAAAAGAAACGGAGAAGATAAAGAGAAAAAACTCAATAAAGTTCTCTCTCCCAAATTTACGACCTTGTAGTCATTTCTATGGTGTATGAGAGTAACTTATTACATTCAACTATATAGACTGATGGTCTTGTCTTGACTCAACAAACTAATCGTAAGTACTCCGTTCGTCTTCCTTTCCTTTTTCCAGTCCCCACACAGTCTCTGAAGGGAGCGAGCGGAGAGCGTAGGTAGAAGAAGACGAAGATGATGATGATGATGCGCGATGTGAGTAAAAAGCGAGCAAATGTAGAGATATGTACCAACCTACCTACACATTGGCCCCATAGCAATCCATATATCCATCATTTTTGCTCAAGTCCAACTCTAACTAAACGCCAACCAGTCGAGTCTATCAGCTAAAGAAAAATTTACTCTTTTTGTACGTGAGCGCAAGAGAGAGAGCTGCACTTGAGTTATATAATAAAAAAAATAACCAGCAGTATCAAACAGGACCAGTACCAGTGCCAGTGCCAGTGCCAAGTGCGAAGTCAAAAAACAAACCCTATGGGCTATGTAAAATGTACAGTGAGTAGAAATGAAAGAAAAATAGAGGCATGTTAATTCAGTTATTCACAATTCAGATGGAACTTATACATATACCAACTGTACGGAGGTATGTTTAAGTGCACTGCATAGTGGGCTTCCTGCTGGACAAGAATTTGAATGGATTTTTGGCATGTACAGAGTCACATACGGACGGACAGACTACGCAAGCGAAAGATATATAAGCTGAGACTCGTCAACGCCGAGTCACACACACACTTTATTAAGCTTTAATGAAGTTCTTATTCTCACCATTAAGAGCACAAGTCTAATGACTTTATACACTCACTAAATGTTAATGTAACAATAACATTGTTTTACACAAGTCAAGCACGTCATACCAGAGTCATAGTCATAGCCATATAGCCATATAGTCATTGCAGTATAGCATGAGCGTACATGGAGACATGTGTTGTACAGAACGAAGCACTAGTACTCTATGTAATTATATGTACCGAGTGAGTGAATGAGTAGTATTTTATACTCAAGCTCTCATCTCTTCTACTATGATCATCTTAATCTCATATGATAGTCATAGAAGAGAAGGGAATGTGTTGTATGTAATATTATTATGTGGAGAGAGAAACAAGTAGCAATGGGAAATGGGAATGGGCTCTCTCTCTGGATGTTAATGTGAATATCGACATGGACGTCGACAAGAGCACACCATATAGATAAATATTACTTTATAACTTATTTTGCACTAATCATTATTCGATGAGCTCAGCATATTTTTTTTTCCTACTTCATATTATCTAGTCGAGTCAGACTATAAAGCTACCAGTTTTGTACTTGTTCATTTTTTTTAAACCCTCCCTGTTCACGCTACAGATATATTCTAATGTAGTAGGGAATTGTATAGGAATTAGCTGGAGCTATAGACGTTCTAGAAATTCCATGCCTATTAGCTATAACTATACGTCCAGAATTTGAATGTGAATGTTGCACGGTTGGCATTGGGAAATGAAGACAGCAGCACACAACATTACATTGTATATTGGTCTCAAGTCTACAGTCTACAGGTCTGCAGAGATGCAGATTGGTTTTTTGGTTTCGTTTCATTTGGTTTGGTTGGTCGGCAGGAACAGAGAGTAGAGAGGACGTAATAAATTCATAAATTTAATTCTTATGCCTTCCTTCTATAGCCCTATACATCCACTGATGAAAGTGCAATATATTATTATTATTCTTATATTTATTTACCTCTGACTTATTGAAATATTATTACATTTTATGACTTAATAAACTACCTTTGGTTCTTCCGCACACACACACACACACTCACACAGTCAACATTCAAGAGTGCTGATAGACCTGATGCACGTCTCTGTGTACGAATCCTACGACTTATTTGTATTTAATAATTTGCAAGTGAATTCCCTGCTATTTATTATTTAATAAATAATTAAAATAAATGAGAAAATGGTTACGACGATAGAGCAATATGGCTTGCTCGTTGTCTTTCATGCTGTTTTGTAAAATATGGATAACCATATTTGTAAGATTTGCTGCATCTAACAATTCATGTAGAATGTTAGGAACGTAAGGAAAAGGAAGGTATATTATATGCACATCCATGTACAGTCTGTAGAAATGCCTCGCATGTACGCATCGACATCCACATATGTACATCGAGCCTCATCCTCAACTAAAAACAATGCTCTCATGGATATTGTTAGAAATGGAAAATGGAATGGATAATATATTACGTGATTTTAATGCTCGACTATAACATGGACTATGAAGTTGAGAGGACGTGAAGTACATGATAAAGTATTGCAACAGTACAGTAGTCGACGAGCGACCCAACCTTCCATTTCGTGTGTGATAATTTATTCACATTGGATTTCACAGTAGGTGAAGATGAATTGCGCATAGCTAGACGCAGGAGAGAGAACACACTGCACTCGTGAGGAGAGCGAGAGACTCGAGGAAACCAAACCAATCTACGGCTACGGCAACTCTCCGTCCAATCTACTACGCCAATGCAATGGGATCGCATGGCATGGGATAAACCCAGACCCAGACCGAGGACCAACGCCACCAAAAATCTAATAGCTCAGTCAAACCATGTTTTACTCGTACTCGAAAGGATACAATGCAATCCAATGTTCTCGCTCTATACACAGAGTGTATAAACTTTAATGCCAAACTCAAAAACTCAAAACTCACTCTCAGAATATTTATTACAATAGGAATGGAGGCACTAGGCACTCGGCAATGTGTGTGTGTGTGAGATGTTTAATGTGCTACGAATTCCCTCTTTATTACGCATGTTCCCTGCTCCTATCCTTACTTAAGTTTGATGAAGACATAAGTATAATACAAAATATACAACTTTAATTAATCCATTTTGTATTCATTTAGACAAAACCAGACTAACGCAGCACTATTTTAAATTTAAAAGTTTGAATTATACAAAAGGCAGACAGATAGAAATATCTGTACATTATTCGCTATTAGCGATTATAAAAGTAGTGTGAGACAAATTTTACTAGAAATATTTTTAAAAAATTGTATTTTACGCAGACAAAGACCTTTAAAAAACTCGTTAAAATCTGAATAATCTGAATATGAAGTGATCGATAGTTCAATTACAAGGGATAGGACGGCTCACACATGTTGTTTATTATTTGTATTGGTTGTTCTTGGTATTATACAGCTTATTCCCGAGCTCATTCCCATTCCATTGAAAGGGGGAAAGAGGGTACAGAGCACAAGAGTGGGCTAAACAGGGCGGGGTCTAAAATTTGAAAGGGTGTAAGGGAAATAATGAAAGGAAAAGTGCTGTGTAAATATTCATAGCGTATATATCTGCAGAATATATGCTCACAATGTATATAGTTTGTGTAGACTGCCGAAGCCGAATATCGAACCAAGCTCAAAAGTCATCCCCAATGAAGTTTCAAGTTTGAACTGTGAAATAACCCTTTATAATAATTAATAATTTAATCTGTTCATTCTTAGTCAGTGTCTGTTTACACTGTACATACCTACCTATCTAGTACTGCAGGACTGGAGGCTATAGTTAACACTGTCCTGCTGCACCAGTAATTGTTGGAGGTATGCATAGGCTACCCCATACCTTAAATGGACACTCTTAATTCAAATTTCAAAGCCTCCTTTATTTTTAAACCCGTAACCCGTCGTCACCACCAAGTTCACTTTTTTAGAGTGTGGTGTTGAACAAGACCATAACCATAAAGCTTTCAATTTATAAGGAAAAAATAAAAACAATAGCATGTAATGGATACTGCGGACTGGAGTCCGCGAATGGAACTTCTGTTTAAAAACACACGTCAATAAAACTGACAACTTACCTATGGCTAAACCCATTTAATACAATAACAATGCAAGAAATAAACTATGTGTAATAAACTGCTCGTTGCACGTACGTAGCTCGTAAAAGTAAATACACTGAAATAAATGTAAATATGAGGAGTTTTGTAGAGAATAAAAAATAATGATAAACTCATCGCCCGCGTCCGCATGCATTCTGCGTAGACGACGGATAGTCAAGTATGGAAAGATACTTGTAGTGATAATTTGATTACATGAGTAATTATAAAAAAAATGATATTAAAAATTATTTTAAAAAAAAACTGCTTATAAATTTAAAAAGTAAATATGTTTTCTTGTGATAGGAATCTTAGACACGACGCGTGTGGTCATCTTATAAACCTTTAAAATCTAATTATCACGATTTAAAATCAAAAACGAGTTTATGATTACAGATATACTACCCTGCATAGATAGCTGTGATATGATATGATGGATTTGTTGTGTACACACTCTGAGACGTACTATAGCTCCAGAAAGTAAAGCAGCTTGTAGGATCAGGATGCGATACAATTAGCGTAGTTAGGCTTAGGCTTGGATTTGTTGTATGGCGTTGTGTTCTGACTGATTCGACTGTGTACATTGTGGGAACCAGAAATTTTTCTAGATTTATATCAAAATAGAAATGTGCAGAGAGTACTTGGTAACATTTATGATGTCATGCTATGTACATACAAGGACTGCCTCTTCAAATATTAGTCAAGGATTTAGACTGAACTACAACAATTTGCACATGATATCCTTCTCTCCTCTTTTAGTTATACAAGACGAACTGTTCGCTCGTTCGGGTCTACTCTGTAATACGATCCCTTATCATTATCATAAATCTGTATTAGATGATTTTTATTGTAATTGTAATCTCTCGAGTTTATCAGCCGGAGCAGCAACCACTCAACGTTTTCTTCATTGGAATGAATTGAAAAGATGGAGATTTAGAAATGGAAATTACAACTACCTCCTTGACCCCCACAATTTTTTCTGTCAGCCTTTCAGTAGTCTGTCTTTCAGTTCTTGCAAAGCATAATAATTTAAAATCAAATTCTATTTAATATGTACCTACTGCATATGCTTAAACTTTAAGAGGCTTCTGGATCTGAATCTGATTATGAATCGTGTACAACTTTATGTCATTAAATAATTATTAAATAAAGGCTATTCGTTTAATCTCCTATTCTCCTGCACACGATTTAAGTTCATATTAAATTATTGTACTAGCACCTACGTTCCACACACACAATTACAAACAATGTAATAGAATTCAAAATGGACATCAACACACAGATACGGATATATGATAGTTTCAAATTACCGATTACCCTTAACTGTTCTGTTACTGATTTGTCCTACGATATGTCAATACATATTTTGTGGTGGCACAAATTTGTGTGGCGACATTGTATTCTAATTAGCAATCGAAGAAACATAGAGCAAAGTGGCAGAGTCACAATGCGAGATTCGAATTAAAACGCAATACACTGCAAAATAAAAATATTTGAAGTCAATATATATTATGACTAATAAAAAAACTGTCTACTTGAGGAAATTATTGAGATCATCAGATAATCAGATCAACACAATCATAACGCGGACAATATAACGACTATTGAATCAGTCACAATCAGATCACAGAATGAATGAGGTCAATGAATGGGGCTGCTACTGGCAATATACATAACAAAATGAAATACGACACGGGAAAAACTTTGAGCTGTTTTGAAGTTATAGACTGTATAGACATGATTGCCATCAAATTTGCAAATATATATTTTCAAATTTATTTCTACGAAATAAAATAGTAACCTCAAACTATATTTGACGATTTGACATTATTGGATGGTAATCATTATTGTACTTTAGGTCTGCACATTATGTCATTGGAGTAAGTAAGTACGGACAGGTCAGTATTAAGTGCTATGTTATGAGTCATATGTATAAGATACCTCTACGCAGAACCTACAAGTCTTGTGAAAAGTTTCTGTTTTCAACTGTGAACTCCGAGAACGAGAACGACGGAGGGAGGGACAAAGTATCCTGATCTTCCTGGGTCGTGTTCTTCCCTGTCCATGTATCCGCTCAAGTATCGGTATTTAGTTGACCGCCATTCTCATTAAACAAGCTGATTGTGAGTTTTCTAAACAAAATACTCATAAAAATGTCACATAAAATTGTCAACTGCTCCAGTCGTTCTCGTTCGTTGGTCGCACGACGTCGAGCCTGAGCCTTGTAGTCCCATTCCCATAGTAGCGTGTGTACAAGATGTACACTGATACGTCTGTCTATTAGTGTAATAGAAACACGATGTATGAGTATCAATACTCATTTAAGTGAGGTATGCATATGTAAGGGCTCAGATTCACAAGAAGAAGTTGAGCAACTTTGTACTCAAATTGTCTCGCAAATCATCGTTAGACTTAAATACTTTAATTAAGGCTTCAAGTTTTTCAACGCTGCTGACTGTGCAGATCAAATTATTTGAATTTGAGAAAGTCTCCAGTGAGATATGGGAAGACCTATAGGCCCCTATATACATAGATGATAGATACCACCTCCCTTCAAAATAATATGGGCAGGTCTATGTCCTCAGTTTAACTATAAGGACATAATAGTGTTCCATAATAAGTCAACTACCCTTCGTTAATTTCAATTTCACGGTGCTGACTCGCAAAATTTAAAATTAGACACATAGTGAGACAGTG
The DNA here is from genome assembly GCA_949802685.1 of Dicyrtomina minuta. Classification (NCBI taxonomy): domain Eukaryota; kingdom Metazoa; phylum Arthropoda; class Collembola; order Symphypleona; family Dicyrtomidae; genus Dicyrtomina; species Dicyrtomina minuta. The sequence continues at coordinate 17,981,203 of OX461810.1, forward strand.
TTCAGGAAATTACAGTTATGTACCTTGTAAATATTTTGTGGCTATGATTACGACTGCGAATATACTACATACATATAGGCAACTAGTCAGTATAAGACGTAAGATTTCTGGCGTTTATACACCATACACATACAAGAAGTGGACTTTGAGCGTGAAGGTATATAGCATTTGTGGTGGTGAGTAAATCTTAGGATATTGTGAGTTCCGTCCACATCTAAACACTGAAGAAGATAGTGAGTTGTGGAGGATGTAGGCAGGAGTCTCAACATAGCAATTTATGGATTCTCAAAGCCCCCGACTAAATGAAGAAAATGCTCCTTCATAAATACACACAGGGATTGAGGAGGAAGGAAGGAAGAGGAACGTGGAAACTATCTCTGTACTGCTTGCCGTACGGCACGGCACACAGTCCCATTACCGGTACCGGTACCGGTAATAGAGTACCATATTACTTTGAAAGAATATACAGAGATAGTCAAGAGTAAGTTCGTGGGCTGTACAGCCTTCCAATCCCGACCAATGTTATTTAGGAACGAGGGAAGAAAGTCTACCGTGGAGAGCAGAAATGCTTCTATTCTGTTGTATTTGTATTTGAACGTGCGTGTTTGGAAGTGGAACTATGGAGTGGAGGGAAACAAATGGCGAATCTCTCGTTTTGGTTTTATAAGGAGGAAAATACCCAGAGAAAGAGAATTAGAGGTTTATTAGACTACTATTGCATAATTATGGTCCTCATGCCAACATTAGAATGTAATTAACATCCACCATTAATCAACATTAAATTAATGAACGAATAGCTTTGTTGTGAGTTGCGAGGGGTGCGATGCCGCACTCTATATCGCAGGATTCCCCATGCCCCCGAGAAAACACTCATATCAATCTGTACATAAGTCTAATACATGTTTCCTCAACACTCACGTTCATTATACAGTCCGTAAAGTAAAGTAATACAGAGATACCTATATATTGCAATATGTATCCACTGACAGGGTGCAGTCTATATTCTTAAATTCCTACTAACTCCTGTATAATATGTGAACGCAGCATATCCTACACGCACTCTATCCGTAATACTTCATGCTTCGCTTGTCCACCTTCATTACACAGATCGTACATAGGAGACATGGGGCCATAGGATGCATTTCACCAATCCAATATTGCACTTCATTTTATCAGTATTGCTCAACTCGAACCCTTCCTTCCTTTTACGGTGAAAGATTCATTCAAGAAATTAAAAGCTCCGGAAAATTCTAATTAGACCAACCGTAGCATATAACCGTGACACTTGGAGTGCTGTATAGCATTTAATACGCACTAGTATTTCTTTCTCTTTTAATATACGGTTTAATTTGACAATATTTCAATTTAAATTTTCCACTTACCCCTTTACAGGGTATATGCAGATATTATGTGCAGTCAACATTATAGGGTTGTTTCTGTTTGTATACACATAATTTGGTAGCATCATATTAATATTGAACTAATAAGCTTTGCCAAGTATGTAGTTGATAGAAAATAAAATGTCAATGCGTGTACAGCGCTTCCCCAAACAGATTTTGCCCCATGTGTGTGCTAAGGAAAGAAAGGAAAAAGTTGCATTCTTCCTTCCGACTCGTTGTCGTTATCGTCCTACAGTATATTATGTAGGTAGTTCCAAAAATATTCTGAGGGTGTCAAATGAAGCTGGAGTCGTTCCCACCATCCCACCCTTTCCTCTCTCCCTTTTCCGCATCTACACTACAGGACTTTGACAAATTACACGAGACGTGAAACAAAGCTTTGAGGGAAAAGGTGTTGCTAAGACCACGTTTTCATTTCCATTTTCCATAGACCTTCTGTTGTTAGACTTTGGAGGACTGAGCTGATGATACTGATATCTGGTAAATCCTTAATATGTACAGAGATACGATGCTCAAGTACAAGTACAAACGAGCCGTGGGTTCATTTATTTGTGGCCCTATAACCCTCAAACTTTCTTGATATACGGAAGAAAAGAGATGAGTACGCACATAAAATTATAGGAACCACAAAAACGAACAGGGATGAAGGCGAGTGCGTGCCGTCGCCGTGTTCGGAATTGTCTGTTTATTTCCTTCCCCGACTGGGAATAAACCGATAAGTATATCTGGAAGGGAGTACGTACCTAAATAAAAGCATCAATATACGTGGGAATGTAAAGTATCATAGGGGCTTCCATCCGTGCCAAAAGACTGTATCTGTACATTTTCTCATATGTATAAAGATTGTGCCAAGGACAGAGTATACAGATATACGCGCTCCGCGTTTGTTGTTCAAGAAGTAATGAATGATACGTTTTTTCCCCATTAATCCTTACTTTGAGTATTTCAGTATTTTGATCATGGCACCCTGCGGACTGTAAATCATGACACCTCCCCTTTCTTTCTCTCTCTTTTTCCCCCACAAAGTGAGAGAGTCAAGTAAAGTACCTCCAGTGCGTCCTCCTCCTCCATGAGCACTATGCGCCATATCATCATAATATATTGGCTGAACGAGATACTTCGTTAATCCTTCGTTAATTAAAACTACCTACTTACTCTAACCCATCGTTATTAAGGCAAACAAACGGGATACAAAAAGGAAAACGAACAACTAAAGCGGCTAACCGCTTGATGCAAAAGGTTTATTACAGTAGTGCAGCAGTGTCTTTGTAGTCGACACTAACGAATTTAATTTGAAGCTTTTTGTATAGGCTATACTGATGTACATAGACTTTAGATGCTCCTACAATTAAAAGCTGCTGAGTAACCGCTTCCTTATTCTCTATTTAAAGTTTTTCTAAACCTCTTAAAATAACCTACACATAAATAGTTGATATAATCTGCTACAATAACAATAAAAAATTAAGACAAAATAGATTTTTAAATGTCTCCTAATTTTTTCATAGCCTCATATATTTTCAATTCTCTCTGGAGTAAATAATATGGAAGCACCACCACCACACACTCCTGAAATAAATTTACCAAAAGTGAAAAACGCACCACTGTAGAAATAACTGTGATGTGATGGTGGAGGTAGGTACATATAATTTAATTTTAATACGCGGATGCGCGGCTAAAAAACAATTTGGGATTACTCGCTGGAAAATATAAATTTGAATCTGGGGGTTGATAAGCCTAAATTACATACAAGGCTAGCTATGTACCTACCTACTATGTAGAGCTAGTTAGCTACACACTATATAAGTCAGTTAGAACTTGATGCAATTACCTATGAATATGATAGAGACAGAGACTACTAGGTATGTCGAGAGAAAAAAAAGATGCCTCGGAGGTTTAAGCAGTTAAAGCTGCAATTTCGTATGTCCTTGCAGATTATTCCAAGTCCAACTTCAACCTGAGTCTATATAGCATTAGCTGCGTAGCTCCGACGGCGACGGCTATAAGGCATAAGGGACTGGTATATATAGTGCATATATATAGTAAGAAGTTGGACTTGGAAATGGTGGAGGGAAAAAAAAGAAGTGGAAAGAAGTTGAAAACTTGATCATTACAAACGATAAGAACAATTATTATAAGTTATCTATTCTTTATAGGCTAACCACAGTTCACACTGCCACACACTCTGAGCACAGAGTATATAATATGATATCTCATCCTCGTCGTCGTCTCCGAGTCTTCTTCTCACTCCTATCACTCTCACACACACAACCACACCACACACGGTCTATTAAATGAGAGACAATAACCGGAATGGAAATGGACTTGTCCGGCAAATCTTGATGTAATTTGATGCATCAATTTAATTGCTTCACAAAGCATGACGCGTTGCCACAAATTTTATGTCTTGATTTGTCAAAAGGGAAAAAAATTTTAATGCTCTTAATCAAGAGAGTAGTCTACAACTTCCGTTACATGTAGTTTAACAAGGGACTCCTATACTGGAAACATGAGCATACATAAAGATAATACGTGGCGACTTGCTCTTGTAGTTATTGTTGTTGTTGGTGGTGGTGGTGCATCTCCTGTACTTTATATACGCTAGTCATGGGGAATGCCTATACTAAAAATTCAATTCATTCAAAATTCTGATATAATATGACAAGCCACAGTTCCACTTCCAGGTCCATAGAGCCGCGCGGCTCATAATCTAATCTACGTAAATTAATTGGAACACTAAATTTTTAGTAGAAAATAATGAACTGGAATATATCTGGAGAGTGAAGGTTTTTATCTAATCCAGTCTATCTAAACACTATCAACCTTAATCTTGAGGATTAAGTAATAAAACGCAATCATGATTCAACTACATTTTTATTAATGCTGCACGATAGCAATAAATTTATTTGTACTCGTAATTTTTTGGCGGAATTAACTATTTTTTACTTCACATCGGAATTTTGCTGTGCAAATTCCCTAACAAGAAAAAATCAAGAGAATTTAATACTCATTTCTCAGGGATTGAGTCTAATTGAAAGAAACTAGCATTTAAGTAATATTAATGATACATTTATGACATTGTTTGATTAGGCAAGAGGTAGAGTTCACAACTTAGTGAGCTGCAGGGGGGTATATTATGTAGGATAATTAGGATAAATTGGCCTTGGCGCCGTGATGTATTATCTTTTTTTGCGTGGTGGAGTATACTGTACACACTCAATTGTCTTGATTTTTTTGAACGAATAATACTGATAAGAATAAAAAATTATTTCAACCGCGATTCTGAATGTGCTGATACTGATAGGATAGACTATAGAGGCCGTCAGTGAAGCGTGAGTTCTTCAAATTAAAATCTACACTTGTCCGTTTTTTATCATTAATGGGGAGCTTGAGAAAAGTCTAAATTTAAACTAACTGTTACTGTTAATCACCTTCCTAGATTTGCTTGTTCTTTCTTTCCTTGGCCCTGCTGGTCGGTCCTTAGAAAAGACACCATACTTCTAGCCGAAGGAACAGTTGCAGTTTCACATTACGAGTTTTTGGCCATTGTTCGACACATTGAGCTTAGTTCTCTAGTGCCAGAAACCATGTCGGAGCATTTGATCATAAATTTCGGATTTGGTTAGAAACTATACGGGCATCCGTTGCACTGACTCTCGCACAACTTATGGAAGGGTGCTGCTGGTAGGATGGTTTTATAGTATTGGCATTGGCATTACGGCATAGTGCATGCCTACGGACTACGGGAGGACCACGGCAAAGGAGACAAGACTCAAGCCCTGAGTGGAATTCCACGTAATGCGGGTTTTATCCTTTCCATGCAATAATGGACACTTTTCAGTCCATTTAATGGCCGCTTGAGGAATTTATGGTGTCATTCAATAGCCCCAAAATGACGAAAAGGATTCTTACTCACCAAAACATACTTCAATCCTCTGTCTTTTCCTCCAACTTCCCTACATTTATAGGTACTTGGGCTCCCGTAGACACACGTAGTCAGGACCACGGCTGAACCTATTGGTCACAACTACACATGTCAACACACGTGCTACATACATTACCTACACCGTACGCTCCGTACTACATACACGTATAACTACGGGGAATTTTTATTATTGTGACCAAGACTGACGAAAGACGGATGCCAAAACCGAAACAAGAAATAGTATAGAAATGCACTATATAGTTCCAAGTTGGAGCTCAAGAATGATAATATATTTCTTTCTCTTATTTCCTTCGAAATGAGTTACTCAAATCATTGCTAAGCACCGGGACAGGGACCGGGAAAGGGAACCTTATCAGTCTATGACTGTAACCTGAGACTTTATACAACCGCAGTACCAGTACCAGTACCAGTACCAGTGTACTCAGAACCGCACCATCACCACCACCACAGCTATTATAACGTTTGAACCTTGTAAGTCAGTGTTATTATTGTGGGGTGCTGCTTCATGTAGTACACAACATTATTGGATTGTATCAACTAGCTAAGCACCTACTACTACCCCTGTCTACCAGTACTTTAATATGTATTTTTCTAAAATAACTACCCAAACGGGTACCGGTATACCGGGATCCCGGCTGTACGCTGTTGGTTCTGGTTCGATATATTTGTGTACACTACAACATAGCCAACCAAACAATCAACCTACCTACATACCGCAGTAAAGGTACACTTTATATTGCCGCTATATCCCTCTACGAGAATTGAATTTATCCGAAATCGAAATCGTATTCGTATTCGAAATCGATCGCTTTCAAATGATACCGACTATTTAATGTCGGGTGACTGTTGCGGTAAAGCTCTATATTGTGAGGTTCATGGTGGGATTTCTACTACGTTTGAATCTTTATTGCATTTTTAATATCGTTTGGATTTGCAGGGTGAAAGACAGAGACATTTCCAAATCTAATATCTATATTCTGTTTCCTCGCCGATATTTAATGATTGGTGGATTGGTGATTTGAGTCAGTGAGGGATAAAGTATAAACCACCATAATCACATATTAAATTTTTATGGTCAATCCACAGATCCAGTCCCAACAATAAGAAACACAGAGAGAAGCGAAGCAGAATACAAAAATTGTCTACTGCTATTTATGAAATGCATTGCTACGCAGTTATACTTTAAGATATTTCAATAATTATTATTACACGCAAAATATTTTTTGCTACCTTTTTGATAGATGGTATTTAAACAGACGGATTTAAAAAGTAAATCTGAAGTCACCGACACTGACACAGAAGGTTACGGCTGGAAAGTGCGGGGAAAAGTCCCTGCTTAAAAAAGAAGGACCTCCCGTTTTAAAATTTACATATGGCAGCCATATTTCCCCATAGAGAGAAAGAATCCGTGTAGGAAAAAAATCTGTCACGGTCCAAGAAATGAAATGTATATGGTTTCCACATTATTATGAAGTAAGCTTTAAAATAATAATACTAAAAAAAGACTGAGGTAGTAGCCCCTATGAACTAGTCAGTACAGCTGAAGCTAAAAACATGAAGCAATATTGTACTATATGCATGACTAGAACGTGCTTCACGGCACAGAGCTATACACCCAACAGAAAAAGATTGTGAGTAATAGTGATATATGTTATGCAGGTACTTGTGATGGAATCTTGACTTTGTAGAATTAAAGACGACTTGTGTATCCAGATAAGTTAGGAATCCGAATCCGAAGAAGGCATATATATAATGTTTTGCGTTGAGTGTGCAGGCCGTGGATGAAGGGATAGAAAGAGTTGGATTTTAGATCTTGGAAGAAGAAATACACGAATAAGAAAACATGGTGTAGTCCTGTATATAGTCGTCTCCTTCTACCTACGAGTCTCACACTACTACAAACAACAGTCATGTACGACGTATACGAAGAAGTATATACGAGTAGGACGCTCGGAAAATGCAATGTTTTGGTGAAACATGAGGCAGCTAAAGAGGAATATTCCAAATGAGAATTTATAGACTGCAACGCTAGCTAAATAAGGTCCAATAAATCTCTCACTCGGAGACATCGGGAGTCTTTATCTTTCGTCGCATGATTTCAAAAACAGCACCATCCACACTATACATATCCTCCAAGTGGAAATGGAAATGCAATTCAAGTATACAAAACTACAAACTCAAAGGATTCTCTCCCGTATAGGTATGTACCTAGGCTCAAGACAAATCTAACTTACACAAGAACCAAAAAATGAAAACCTCCTTCCTTCCATTTTATTCCATACACACTACGACTACGAATGGCAGTTGCCTCTCTCCATTTCCATTAAGTTCTGCATAAGCAGAAATGAGGAATTGAAATACTACAACTACAAATAGAGGAAAAGTTATCTAAAATATGACTCAGCTAAATATACACATATTGCTATATAGTCAGCGCACCCTCCGTAAAATCATGTGTGGTTGGAATTCCAATTTCCAATAGTGCAATCTTCTGAATTCAAAAAATACTAACCCTCTGTAATGCGTATGTACTTAGGTATGTATACATTTTTAAACTTTCATAAAATACAGAAAAGTTTTAAATACAATGTAAAAATAAGTAGTAATTATTTTCCTGTGCAACTTTTTTGACGAGATTTAATAAGTCTTAAGTCCTATTAATCACTACTTGATAGTTCCTAATTCATAATTCATATAGGAGTGTAATGATAATGATAATTTTAATAACAACTTTCATGGGTAATTAATTCTTACGATATAAGGCACATAATAATACTAATACTACCACAAGTAATATATTATTATTCTACACTCAGAGTTTATAATGCATCGGTCCGGTCGGTGTAAAAATAAAAATAATCCAAGCTTCTTAAGCGTGAAAAAGTAATTATTCAATGTACAGGATATCCCATATGGTGGTTTGGTTTGGTTTGGATGTGTTCTGTGTTTATTATTGGGTAACATACAAGAAGCTCCACGAGCGAGGCTGCTCGCACTAGCGCTATGGCACTGCGAGCACACGCTAGTATAGTTTGCTCGAGGCATATATCAAGTATTAGTAATGATATCAAACCACTGTTTTTACATGATAAAAGAGTTTTATACACAACTTTGAATTCGAATTCGACTTTCAAACTTGGGCCAAGAAGAAGAAGAACTTAAAGAACGAAGCCGAAGGACCGAGAAGGCTACGGGAAATGCTATGTGTCCTGAATACTGAATTACTTGTGTTGTTTTGTTTCTCTATATGTAAGCGTCTGCTTGTACTCCGTTTCTGTATAAATGAGAGAGAGAGAGAGAGGAAAAAAAGGAAAAAAGTTATCTGTCGACGGACGGGAGTGAGGGAGGGAGGAATGGAGAGAGGGCGATGGCAACAACAGCCACGGCAACGGCTACGGCAACGGCAAGCTTATGGAATGAAAAGAAAAAAAATAGAGAAAAAAGAGTGTTCCATGTCTCACGCAGTTTTTCAATGTCAGACTTTTTAGACACTGTAAGAGCTATTGGAGACAACCATGGTCATGGGTTTGTCTTCCCAGTCCCAGTCCATGTCCACGTTCATGCGATCCCTCTCTCAGTCTCAGCCCTCTCACAGTCAGCTCAGCTATCTCTCCTCGACTCCTCGTCTACAGATAGATACTAGATATCTAACTTAAATTCAAGACTAAAAAGTAAAACTGTAAGTAAAAGAAGAACAAGTCCAAGGAAAAAAAACAGTTGGATAGATTAGATACACAAATCTCATTAGATCTAAAATTGAGAAGGAAATTATCTTTGACTATAGGTAGGTACGTAGGGCAGTCAACAGTGGAGAGCCATAGGAGAGCGAGAGAGAACGACACAAAGAAACTTTTAATAGCTATTGTCAGTATTTCAGTTCAGTATTTGCTATTTTCCTCTATTTTCACAGATAGCCATATCTCCATATACAAATACTTATACATATACTGTCCGTATATAGACTACAAAGGCAATGGCCGGGTGTCCATGGGAAATGAGAGGTTGGTTACTCAAGTTAGTATAGCGGATAAAATTAGAAGAATTATTTACATGTGATGTGGTACCAGTACCAGTGCCAGTACCCGTGCTGTACACAGTGTAGCTTAGCCCTGTGGGTTACATATTATGAATTTATAATGAGCCGCACTTCATTACACATTTATCTCTACACAAACACATACACAGATATTATGAACGGTCAAGTTTGACGTTTCCTCAATGCTCAGTGTGATGTATGATGCAATGATTAGCAGTGCAATAAAACACAAATGCATGTCGACACTTAAACCAGACAGTTTTTTTATTACATCGTCCTTCCTCTCCTAGCATCATAGCCCTATCCTATCCTATGAATTTGATACTTTATTTTCCACCTATTAAATTACACGACCACCATCACTACTACTACTACTACTCCACCATCCTAATATACACGCAGATATATAGCTATATAGGTATTCTCCCGCTTATATACATTCTTGAGATTAGTTATACTTGTAATGTAGGAAGGAGTAGGTGTACAGAATGGTGTGTAATAGTATACAGCTTGCGTCTACAAAATCTACACACACACACGTACAGCTAGTATATACACGCTCATGTTCTGAATGAAACCTAATGCGATAATAAAAGTAAATGTTTGAGATTCTCATAAAAATGCAGTAAAATTTTACGGATACTTGTACTCAGAGTGTCTAGGTGTTATACAACAACTCAAATTACCCACTTCAAAGACTTGTTTTACATACAGTTGTAGTCGTCGCATAGCCCGAGTCACATAGGAATTGACGCCAAACAACAACAACCACTACAATACTATTGGACTTGCACTGTTTTGAATTTTGAATTTGAGCATATGGAACCTTATATAGAAAAAAATAGAAATCATATCAAGTAATATGTACCCCAGGTAATTCGCATAAATTCATTACTGTACAGTACTGTATGGTACTGTACAGTAAATGGTAAAAATTAAAATCAACTTTTGTTAAATAACTGTAGTATACCTAATAGAGATAAATCACACTCAATTTGTTTAATTCAAATTCAGTAGTTATTTTATTAGTCAGATTTAGGTAGCGGTAGATACACGATTTTGCGATTTGATGATTTTACCATTTTATTATGAGTATGATTTTAATCCCCCTATTTACAATTTACATTGAGCTCGGAAAGGAAGGGAAACGCTGTGGTAATCTGCATGTGGGACTATAATCTGACTCGTTAGAGGCAGAACATGCTTTTCCATGCTTCATACCACGGCACCCGGACCCAAGTTGGTTGCTATTGGCTCCGGCTTCCACTTGGAACGCAAACAACTAACTCACAACTTTTCTAAACATTTGGTTCAAATCGAAAAAAAAAGTTTTTACAAAGTAAGTCTGAGGGAATCGTGGTGGTGGTGGTAGTGGTAGTGGTGACGGTGGCAGTGGTGGAAGTCGAAGTCAAAGTCGAAGTCGACGTCGGCTGTGTATGGAAGGAAGGAAGGAAGCGAAGGCCTAGGCAACAGATGCAGTCTGTCCAAAGAATAAATTTCTTTTCTTTTTCCTTGTATTTTTTTTCTTTACACAAAGTACGAGAGTCTAACTTAAACCCAAGCCCGCAGTATCCATAGGGCCCAGGACACAGGCAGAGGAACCACTATACTTACACTACTCCCACCCTTTCTTAAAGGTAGGGAGGACTGATATATAGGTGCAGTTCTGGTCCTGGTCCTGGTCGTAGTCGACATATTATTACACATAGGTATTAGAAAAATTGTAGTTCAAGTACACACTAAGTAATATATAAGTGCATATATGGAAATGGAAACGGATGAGCATACGGGAAGATAATGCATGCTTAGCCTCCCTTATTCTTTACTTATACACACATGATGTAAAACATCTCTTCTTGCGTCTTATGGTCTCATGGTTTTGGCTTTGGTTTTGGATTTTGTCTTGAGTTAGGGGACAGACACGGCGAACGAGAGAAAAGTACAGAAACAAACTTGGGATTCAAAACTGCAAGTTGCATTCTTTCCATGCCATGCTAAAGTTATTTCTTTTCTCTATATAGAACCTATATTCTTGGTATACTACAGTATTGGGACGGATATAGCAGGAGTTGGAGGCTAGACATTAAATTCCGGGTTGGTAAAATAACAGAGAGAAGAAGTGGATCTGAAGGCACGTTCCGCGATGCCGATGCCGATTCAGATCCCAATGCCGTCGGTCCTTTCCTTACAACGCAAACATATCTATATAGGTTTCTGTACTCGACTCTGCTCTCGGCAATTCTAAGCACATCTGACGTGCGTAGGAATGTTTGTAGGAAACATTTGAAAGCATTAAAGATGCATTTCTTGCTACTCGTCTTCTCGTCGTAGTCTTTCGACCTCCACTGTTTGGATAAAAATCACGAAATTCTACTCGTATAGCCGACCCAAGAAACAAATTCTTTACCTTTCTATTTTCTATCCCATCAATGAACTCTGACAAGGCTAGGCTATAGGAAAAGAAAATAGAAAATAGAAATAGAGTCACACCATTGCATTACAGCTCTTTACAAAAAAATCTAGAAAAAGGAATATAGCCTGTATTTTTAAGCTATTTAATTGACACTGACGATGAGATTCTCTGTAAAAATCCACTTTTTTTATATAAAACCGGGCCCATTATTTTTTAGAGAAAGTTTTACAGTGCACTAATTTTGAAATAATTGGGATTTTGAACAATAATAGATACCAATACCGATACGAATACGAACACGAATACGATGGGGATATGAGTTGTAGAAAATGTACTATAAGGGAATCCATGAGCTTCATTGCATTGGCTTGGCAGATCTCACAACGACAAGGAAGAACGGAAAGGTTTCAAATGGAATGCGTGTAAAATGTGATGGAAAGGGATGAGGCAGCTCTTGCATGCAGCGGATTATTGATCCATGATTAGACGAAGGAGGTGGAACTCCTTCGGACTGTTTATCGAATCGACCTATGTGACCCCCATATTCATAAGGATGACACATTGAGACGCCTCTAATGCAACCACATATCAGTCTACTTACAAGCCCCACACACACACACACACACACACCACACCATCAGTATCAACTTCATAACTCACGATCTCGCTTTCATTGATTAGACTCAATGTAAATACTTTTTTTTTCTACCCTCTTCTTTGAATTTTCTTTCTCCCTTTAGAAACGAACCACAACAACCACTATCACTACACAACACACTCCGCACTGCATTTTGTCCATTCTACATTCTACATTTGACAGTAATGTGAGTGTAATACACTGTGAAAAGCAGTATCTTTTAGATAATAAGAATAAGAAAAGGTTGTGTGTATGGGTCTTGATATGAAATTCCCTTGACACGCTCTCCTGCTTGAGTTCCAAAAACTCCCAACACTTTTCATTATTTATCAGCCTCAGTCACTCATAATACGTACCTACCAACGTATATGCTCTCACTATTCAGATGGGAAGGATACTTAAATACGTGTGTAGGTACGTTCAAGGAAACGTTCAATAGTTCAATAGAATTGCACATCCTGGGTCTCCCTGTGTTAGTTGTTGAATTAGAAGACGCGTACAGAGCTACAGACAGAGATAGAAGGAAAGAGTGTGGAGCATGATTTATCATGACTTTGGAAAACCATGTAGTTTACTCGCCTCAACATATAATCAAATACTTGAGTTTGAATTTATTATTGATTTTTCAATTACACCACACACTATCAAAAGAGAGAGAGAAATTCATGCTGAAGCGTAATTATAGGTTAGGGCCCTTATTTTAACGTCCATTTTCTGACTTCTATTTTTCTAGTTTCAAATTTTTTAACAATATCACCTCAGACTCATAGTCAGTCTACTACGGGTTACAGATTCATACAACATACGCGCAGTACATACGGATGAAAGAAAGGGTATAGGCTATGATTATATATAGGTACATCGTACATCTTCCCACCGATATACTTATACGATGTTACTCGATACAGAGAAACAGATTACCTCTATATGCTACTGTCTACCGTGTCTCAGCTGAGCCGAACAATAACAATAAGGTTCATGTCCTCCCTCCACATCCAACAGAACGTGCTTCAAGAAATTTAATTCAATTTGTAATCAAAAGAAAAAATGATCTTTAGAGATTCCCAATTTCAAGAGTTTTGCTAGGCAAGGGATGACAGAGCTAAAATTAATTAAATATGTAAAGCTTAAATTTGAGCCTTTGGTAATTTTTGCAATTGGCAAATTTAAATATTATCATTTACAATTTAAAATTTCCACTCCCCGCCAAAAACATAAAGTCACAGTAGTCACAGTTAGTAAATGTGCTAGCTCAAATTCAACCCTCTTGGCTCGTCCTCATCCAAGCAAGTAAGGTGTTAGGTTTTTATCTTAGGACAAAGGGATATAGATTTTGAGCGGAACAAGTTTTTGCTTCGAGTTAAAAGTAAAAAACAACGCATCCAGAACAAAAACTAGGACCAGGATCAGAAAGAATCAGAATGGGCTATCTAAACTATTGGAGTACATCTTCATGCTGGAAACATTGAGGAAAATGGAATAAAGAGGAAGGACTCTTGGACTGGGACTGGGACTGGAAGTGCGAGAGTCTTGAGACTTGAGATGGATTGTACAGTAATGTTAAAGACTCTCCAGCAAAGAAGTCAGAGTCAAGAAAGACGGAGTACGAAGAAGGAAGACGAAGACGTAGACTGAAGACAAGCCCAAGTCGGAATGGAATACATATGAGGCGCAAGCTCAGTGCAATTGGTGGGACACCATAGGAACCGTCCATAACTAAACCAAGGCAAAGGCGTTTCCTTTCCTTTTTTCCCGTCGAGCCAAAAACTTCCCGTGCTGCACACCACTCACCAAACACAAATCTAGAAGAGAGAGATAGAGAAGGAACGAGTCAGAGCCAAAGCCAAAGCCAAAGCCGAAGCCAAACCGAACTTAAAGCAAAGCCCCTGGTTGATTGTGCGTTTGAGGTATTAAGTTCCTCGCTATGTTACACTCTCACTAGGCTTCACTATTCTGCTTACAACCCAAATGAAACTTTTCTTACTTTTTTTTAAACGTGGCCACATCCTTCTCGTGAAGTCATGTATAAGGTAACTCAGTTTAAGTGCGTATCATGTCTCCCTCATGTGTAGGTGTGTGTTTGGAAGCATTCACGAAAGATACACAGAGTTTTTCTTTGTCACAAAACTCGGAAAGAAATATGTAAAGAATTCAAAGGGAAAAGATGCGGATTGTGTAACTTGCCACTGTGCAGAACGTAAGGCCGATAGTATGTACATAAGTTTGATATTGGTAGCCGCCACTATTTACGTAAAATGAAATGGAATTTATAGATAAATTAAAAGAATTATATTATTAGTGTAATGGAAACAAATAATTATTACTAAACAGTACGTAGTGGGTTAAATATTTACACTGAGAAACGGTTATTTTCTTTAGTTTTGGAAAAAGCCTAAACTGCTAAACTTATCGAAGAGCATCATTTCAAGCTGTGATAGATTTAAAAAGTTCAAAGATATATAAGAATCCCACAAATCCTAAAGCTTTGTTTACATGGAAATAAAAAATAGATTTTTTTAGAAACCCTAAGGCTATATGGCTGTATCAATTTCTTCCTACGTGCTCTGTACTAAATTTCCACCACGACAAAATCCCACAACACAAATCTGAGAATTAAGAAAATCTGTATTCGAAAAGCTCCATATTGACTTTAAAGACGACATCCGTTTATAAAAGACTCACTCTAAGAGTTCATAAAAATCAAGAAAAACTGTACACCAAAAAAATAGTGAGAAATCACTTCAGCTGTACATCTCCTTCTTATTCTTTTTTTTTATCATGTTTCTCTTTTCCTATTTTTTTATTACATATATATATTCTTTGAATTGGACTTGGAAATCTGAATCGAATCCGACTCGAGAAATATAAGTGAACATGTCTACTTGGCTTTTGGATGAACATAGTTTATGATGTGGAATGCTGGTAATAAATTAGACAAAGGATTTAAATCAGTCTAAACACTTGACACAAAACTCCAAGTACATCCACATTTGTTCCACTGAGTTTTTAATGACCATTAGATTTATTTTATAATGTTTAAATGGAACTGTAAAAACAAATGTAAACAGTCATGATTATTGCACACTTATGGTCCTCTTACACCCATATAATACAATCTGAAGGGAAATTATAGGAGATATGTAGGAGTCCTATGTTACACATCCCGACATGCTATATAGAGCCATTGGTTGACTGTTTGAGGGAAATCAGGCGGAGAAAAAAGTGGGAAACATACCACCATACAATGTCATTGCATGGAATCAGAATGACGAAAATGAAACTCTTTACTTTTACGACACGACGTGTAATGTTTTTATCCGTATTTTATGAACTCCTAGCCTCGCTCTCTCAGTGTTAACAGTCACAATTACTCCAACAGCCCAGTTCCTCAGAGTCTCCCAAAATCTAAGCTCCGTCTCTCTCTCTCACTCTCTCTCAGTCCTCATATAGTTACAACTTACAGATAAAAGTTTAGCCCAAGCCGTGTGTCAGTCGCGTCGCTAATGTAGCCGATTCATGTCTTTTTAAACACCCGATTTTTAGTCATTTTCAAAATACAAAATACTGGTGTCGGTACTGGCGCATGTTTCTGTTTGGTCGGTCATAACAGAGAGCAACATACAGTGTCGCTTGTTGGTACATCATCTGCACTATGTATATACTGTCCCGAATTTTTCCTGTCAACTCTTAAATTTAAAAATGAGCCTTCTTGAATTTATTTGTAATTGTATTATTATGTGTAAAAGAAGAGAGATCATTTTAATCTACCGTGTCATTTACGCCTTTACTATCACTATATAGCACAGGAGCATGGCTCGAGAAACATTTCTCAACACACATACTATATTCCCTGTCTAGTACACTATACACTTTTGGTCCCATGAGTTTCCGTTTTCGTTACGCTACGAAGACGAAGACGAAGACGAGAACGAGAACGAGCACGGAAATTCTTTTTTGTTTGTTCGTATTCAGCCTGAGAGATCCGAATTTGAAAGGACATCTGTATACAGACACTGTCAGACAGAATTGTATCTATGCTGGAATACTTATGCATGCATATACAGACAAGAAAGAAGGGGCTTGTGTGCGTGTAATAATAAAATTTATATTGAGAGTTTCGAGATGCCTGCTTTCATGGCCTGGTCGTAGTATTATAATCATACTAGTATCTGTATCAGTCTGTATTTCTACTGTATATAGGAGCTACCTAATGCTCATGCTAATATATTGATCGTGAGTGAGTGTGGATCTCTCTGTACGGATAAAAGGAGACGCGGAAAGAGTTGGATTTAGACTTTTGAGAATGCGGAATGGGAAGATGAACAAGGCACTTAAGTAAGATTGCAATCATTCTTATTCTTATGGGAGTCAAAGGGAAAATAGTCAAAATAGGAATAGGAATAGGGAAACCACCCAATAGGTTACCGTCACCGTACTTACTCGTACTCCTTGCTGTGTGTATAGTCTGTGGCTTTTTGGTGAAATGAAAATGAATCCAATCGATCTTGATCTGGTTTCTCCATAATACTCCACCATCAATACTATGTACAGGAAAAATATAAGGGAAAGATCTCAATGGAAAAAGCTTACCCCTGATCTGACTAGTAAGTTGACTACTGATACTCTGTACTGTGGTTGTTATTATTGGAGACCACGAGAATGTGCTCCCTATATTACCCTTTATCTATCTACTTTGCATGACTATATATATATATAGCCATAGCCTACCTAGTATAGTAAATAGATACGGTGATGGTAATAGAAGAGAGATGGACTTTTCATTCTCCACTTTCGATAGTTAGTTCCAACGTGATGCACCCAATGCCAACCCAATGCCATACCAGAGCTGAAGCCGACACCAAGAGCCAACCCTGTTCCTGTTCAATGTATTAATGGTTGGAGAGATATTATGTTGTTGGTATTGGTATTGGGAGTATAGGTAGTATAGGTAGTCGTAGTAGTAATATCCCTGCCACTCAACACAATACTTTTGTATACTGTATATCCAGAACCAAGAAGACAGAATGTGTCATTCTAAAGGGTTAACCTCTACCCCCACTTTCCCCTTGTTAGAACGTTAACGGGACACGACTCTCTTGTTTATTTTTTTTTCTTTCTTATGCTTTCTTTCCTACACCACACAGACAGTACGGAGTGTACAAAAGAGCGTAAAAACGACGTGGATTAGACCCTAGAATAAATAAATGTATTTGAATAAATAAATAACCATTGGATTTGGAAATTGGTTTCAATATCAGAATTGAATTTCCAGTTTGACTTTGAATTCCCCATTCACACTGACTTTCCCTCTCAATATTATATTCTGAAATGGTAATGGCTTCTTTTCTGCCTCTTTTTCTTTCCATCTTAAAACTGTGAACTGTGAGTAAGTAAGTAGATTTACATCTTTAGACAGAAGAATTCTCTCCTCGTAAGAATTATACTTTGAGAAACGGAGATATTTTTTTAGCCTTCTTCTTTGTTGGACAATTCAAGTCATCGGTCGGTGCCGATGTCGGTGTCGAATGCCTACAAAAAAAGTCCAAGTCGAAATCGAAATCGAAAAAATGAAATCGAAATCCTCCAAGAAGACTAACCCCCATAGTCCCAACGCAGAACTGGGACGCGAGACTTTTTCATTTGCAAAGAAAAAAATTGTATCTATTTCTACTCCCACTCACTAATACCACGGCGTGCATGATACTGTCTTCTTACTTTATATACACACCTTCCTATAGGTGATGTCTATATTTTGATAGGTTTTTACTCAAAGGGGTTAGAATACTTTAACAAAAGTATACGTGAGAAGATCAAGCAATTTCTTTGGAACCTTCCCTATACACTGTATAGCGTGAGCGGGTTCGGTTTTCGGTTCTAGATTTTGTAGGTCCGTACCTACTGATATTTTAGCTCGTAAGATTTTGATGCTTTTTTTGGTCATGTAGCCATTGCCTTTTGCCATTGGGATTGGGATGCCATTTCCATGGTATGGTGGATGTGGATGGTGGATGGTGGTGGATGGTGAACGGACTGGCTGAGCATAAAGTATGAGCGTAGACGTAGACGGTCGTCGGTGTGAAGAAGAACGTTCGTCTTTGATCTATAATAGGAATAATACAGTCATGCTACTTTGTATAAGATCACATTAGGGAGTATAGGGAGAGAGTGTAGTCGAGAGGAGGAAGCCCATGTAGGTATACATGTGTGCTTTATGGCACTACACATGCTCACACAATGAATGGATTTGCCACTTTTGTGCCTCATGTTCATGCGAATGGATCCATTCCACAGTGCATTGCTACAGGGATAGAAGAGAGAGAGAGAGGAAGGACGAGAAGAGAGGCGATGTGCGATGCGATGCGAAGGCGACCATTTTTCTCCTCATGGCGCCCTCCGACTCAAAGTCCGATGATTTATGACTTGTGAGTAGGAAGACCGGAATATTACATTAGAGAGATAGGACAGTTTATATCAAGAAAAAAAATATTTTTTTTCTTCTACTTCATACTTTATATATTATACACCCAAGCATTTCATTTTCTACAGTGCAGTGAGAGAGATTTCAAAAATCGAATCCGGTCCCGGTCCCATAATATACTGTCCTTTTAAAAAATGAAAATGATATTTTAAAAAGCAAATTCTGAAAATAACTTTCACTCCATTGAAATCTGAAATCTGATATTTTAGAAATGTAGACAAAATATATAGATGACTGAATACTACACATTTATACGGAAATTTTTGCAAAGTACAAAATTTAAATTTGCCAGGAAATAATACAATTCAAAACCAGGCATAAGTATACACAGTAATAGTAATATAGTACTTATTACAAAATTGTCAATGTTAAAAATCCAAAAAAGTACTCAAAGAAAAGAACTTCAAAAATAACCCACGGAACAAGAACACAATGTCTCATAAGTGCCCTAAATGTTTTCATATCATTCTTATTTACGTATCAATATTACCCATTTGTTTCAACGAAAGAGCCCTTGAGTATCCAAATCCAACCAGATTTCGCTGTGAACATACTTGGTTAAAAAACCTTTTACTAGTGAACTGGGAGCTTTCACAGCTGGGTTTGCAGAATTCCACAAGGTGCAACTCTCATCAACGGAATGACTACACTCCTCGCTCCAAAAGAACCATTTCCTCAGATGAGTCAATCTCAAGGGCAATTCGCACGTCTTGGAAAGATCAAAGGCATTTACGACACTAATCGTAAGTACAGAGACGCTTTACGAGAGCTCGCTCCCGTATGCAGAGACATTCTCCGTCTATAGGAGACATTACCTATGTGTAAAAATCCCCTTCGTTTGAGCGAATTTCTTTTCTACAGTAATAAATTAAGAGCTGCTATGCCTTTTGATTTTCGTGGGGGTCAGAAAAATATTCGTAATATTTTTACGCCACATTTTGAGTATTTTATTTTGAATAGAAAGCAAAATCTGTAGACGAAACTGAAACTGAAACAGATATCGATACCGACACCGACAGGGACACTGTTACCCAAGTCAAAGCTGGCGCCAAATATTCTCAATTTATAAATATATTGTCATATTGTTTGCATGTATGAGGTTTGTGAGTGAAGTTTTCTGAAGGAATTCCAATTCCATTTCCAATAGAAACCAATACAGTTATTTTTGTAAAGTCACAAACCCCTCCTGTGGTAATGACAGAGACCAAGCGGTGCGTCAACCAGATTGACTAGATATCACGCCGTGTGTGTGTCTGATATTGTATTTTATTTATGAGATGAGAATTTTGATTCCAAAGCAATTTTTGGAGGACAGGCGCGAATCAGAGGAAATTGCTTGACTCTCAAACCCTTTTTCCTGCACCCTGCTGCTCAAGATATCTACCGGTACTTCAACTACAAAACATTCATATCCACACACTACAACATCCACATCCACCGATCCACCCTCCAAACTTTCATATTATTATTACATGCTCAATGTACCCGATACGATAGACCCCACTACGGACTCCTGTCTACCGTAAACCGTAACTGTGCCTTCTATTTCTACCATCTATGGAAATTGCAAATTCCGGTACTCGTATATAGCTACCGGTCCCGGTACAGATTTAGCCTTTTGGCTCAGCACGTCAAGGCTTTCTATATAAATATACTGATATGTTTATTTTGGCTACACTCTGTCCTATAGCAATAAATGGAAAACAAAGATTTTTTATACCTTTCTGACAATTACAATAATTACAATCACAATTAACTACACTAAAAATCAACTCTTTGAACAATCGGCTCACCGAATCATGTCGTTAAAATCCGTACGCTCTAAATTACACGATGCTATATATTGGAATGAATATGTTAGAATTTTCCAACTTCTTTTCAAGAAAATCTCAGGTTTGCATTTAAAATGTATATGTGGGAATCTGGATGGGGGGATACAGTATAGAGTCTACAGAGCTCATAAATATTCATGGTAGTATATATTCGGCTAGAATTTAATGTTTTTGCAAGTCTTTACTTTAGTGTAAAAGAGTGAGAGGCGGAATACTGATATTCAGATAGGAGCGTGTGGACTGTGTGGAACTCTCTGTATGTAGTCATAGTCTGTCTCTGTACACTCAAATATATATCTGTGTGGATTATGTATGTATATAGCTTCGTAAATACAAAGTTTGTGTAGTAGACAGTAGAAAAGTTTTTGTCGTTTTGTTACACGCTGTAAAATACAGTGGAGTGAATTATGTGCCCAGTACAAAATGTTCGTTGATACACAAAGTCCGGAAATTTAGATTTGGAGGCAACCAGGCAAAAGTCGCCTTCGGTCGCCGCCATCCATTCTGCACGAAAACGAAACCAAATCATGTCCTAGGGTTTTCATAGTCAGAGCTGTCTACCGTCTGTCCCGACCTTCTTACGTATAGGTGGCATATAGGTACCTACTTGTGTAGGGAGAATATACCTATAGATATAGCTATTATTATATGGTTCATACCGAATAGCGACTACCTACAAATAACTTTAACTTTCCTAGTGTTTCCTTCCCGCTGTATAAAATCTATGTATGGAATATTTTATACCCCGTGGCCCACACACGTTCTTACAGAAACCGAAACCCAGGGCGAGCGAGACCCGTACCGGTACCAAAAAACTCTTATACATATATACGTACCGTACGTTCACGAACACACATTCCAAACCCTTAAAATAGATTAGGATGAAATCTCATTCGATATCACACCAGATACAGCGTACAGCCTAGTACTAGTTCAACAAAAAACGTATTCAAAGTCTAACGTGACCGGGACCGGGACTGGGAACGGTAGACTCTTACATACTGATGGTCAAATTCAAATAATACAAACTTTTTTTTATTCTACATTTTTTACATTCTACATTTTTTACATTCTACATTTAGATTCAATATTCAGCAATATTTCTACTTCCTAATTTTTTATAAACATGGCGGGGGTTATATATTTAGTCATCTTACCCCTATAGCAACATATATATAGGTAGGTAGACAATATACGATACTGTATGTATAGCTCTAATACTTGTGTCTGGCGGAAGGAAAATAGGAAAAACGAGAAGAAGCCGAGTCCTGAGTAAAAGTGCAGATCTTCCTCTCATAAAATAGAAAAAAGTAAAGATGAAAATAAAAATGGTTGGAAGGTTGAAAGTATAAATCTGTCCGAGTTTTTGAAGTGAAACACCGATGATAACTATCTAAAGTTGTTCAGGCTATGAAAATGTCAGCCCTTTGGTAGAGTCCATTAGAAAAATAGTCCTCAAGGCATGGGGAAGGCAAATAGTATATAGGGAAAAATGAAAACGAGGGAAAAAAGGCGCCACGTCACATTCAATATATTCCCTAGCCTTCTATGTACACATATATACAAATGCTAAGTCAAGCTAAAGCCAAAACTACAAAGATCTACACACTACATCTTTATAGCATTGACTTGAACCATATCACAGTATATATATCCTATAATAATCCCATCTTATCTAGAGATACTATATACACACAAAACAAATAGTCATGGTCATATATCCATTTGTTTATTTTACATGAAATTTACTAATTTCAACCTTTTAGCTTATCTTTATAATTTTTATCACACAGCTCGCACACAATTTAATATGCTTTTAGGTTTAAGTCGAAAGCACACACACGCTTCCCTCCGTACAATTTATTGTTAACATTAACAACAGCAGAAGCAGAAAGAAACAACAGGAGCTAAAACCTTTAAAAATCTTGACCTGATCATCAATCATTTCTACGCACACATATATTTTACTATCGAATTTTTCTTAGATTTTTATTCGGTTTTCTACGTCCTCGTCACCGTCACCGTCACTCCAAGAGCAATCTCAATCTTAAGTGTCTACAAGAAGGCTTGTTCACAAGGGAAATTTCAAATTCAAACAGTCATAAATAATATTTTGAGTGGAAATACCATTGCGAATCTATAACGATATAGCTAATATTCTAATTCTAATAATTTTATCTTGCCTTTTTATTTTATTGTATTTACACTACTTGTATGCATTAAATTTTAATCATGCTTTTAGAGCCATTACTGCCACAAGAATGCCAAAAATTGTGGTAAAACACTCTTGTTGACTACAGTAAAGTTTTTGTCACTGCCGTGTCTCAAGTACTATCCGAAGGTGCATAATATGCATGCAAAGTGATATGCACAGCTAAAGTATAATGTGGTCTCCTCTCCATTCTCCATTATATTTACGAGCATGACAGACTAAAGTTAAATTTAAAGTTTGAATAAATCCTTTTGCCAATGTAATATACTAGTGTACTATGTTGTAATGTAAGTAATGCCATGGACTGTTTGGTTGGTGGGGATGTATGGTAGTAGTGCGAGGAGTCGGAGTCGGAGTGCGAGTGGCAGTGCCAGAACCAGAACCAGAGCCCAGAAGGAGTACCACCAACCACCAGACCATAGCACCAACTTGATATAAAGTTAGTGGAATAAATCAGTCAAAAATTTCCCAGGCCATGCGCATGGAGGACTGGAGGCAGCTAGAAACATTGATCGGTGGACCATCTCCAAAACTCTTCTGGTTCTCTTTCCATATATACTCGATGTATAAATATACGTGGACCTATATACATACATATAGTCCGCACATAGGAACATATAGGAAGTCAGGAGCAGTTGTCAGCTATAAAGACCACATACAAGAACAAGAAAAGAGAGATAGGTAGTAAGCTATACACGTGCGGAGAGCACACAATAGAATCCACATCCACCAAAATGAAAACCAAACTTAGGTAGGTACCTACCTAAAACCTACTCCAACTCGTACACTCGCACTCGGAGAGTCTTCCAGTCTTCCCTATATATTCACCGACACATCTAAAATATAACCCGTGATCCTGATACACACACTCATCGTGTAGAATGTAATGTATTGTATGCACGTATATTTATAGATTACAATTGCGAATGGCGAATATATATAGAAAATATAGCGAATATCTACTGATATCTTTCCTCCTTTCCTTTTCTCCAAGACGTCGCGCGTCCTGGAGTCTCCTGGACTTCTTTATTCTAGATGTATGTTTCTGGAGCCTCTGTCTGGAGTGCACAGTGCCGGTGCCGACGGTGTAGACTGTAGACTGTAGACGGGAGAGATATATCTTGGACAAAGTCATACATCCTGAGCCACACAATATATTTCCAAATCCAAATCCAAAGCACAGAGAGAAACAGAATAGATATATTTTATAGGAGGAAAAACTGATCCGAAGGAAAAGGAAAATGACGACCAAGAAAGACTGTGAGAGCAAGACCGACGATGCACTGGCATTGCACTGCACACCATGATAATGTTAAAGGAAAACCGAGAGACTTCTTCCTTTTCCAGTATAGATAGATCTCTTACAATGGTGAGGTATGCTATACTCTATCATCTTGCTATTTATATGTAGTGCACATGCTATAACGTACAAGCAAACCAAAACCGAAACCGAACCGAACCAAAATCCCAAGTTTTCCTTTCTTGACTATTTTTTCGCAAGAAGTAAAAGCGAAAAAAAACTGTATTTTTTTTACTTACTAGGCACTATATGCATAGAGCTATATAGCCTATATATTGTGCTTGTGAAAAATTTCTTTATCCTGGATAAAAAGAAGTGCTCCCCGTCTACATATGTCTTCCAACTATCCGAGTTTTTTTTTCTTGGGCAAAGCTTGAGCTACGACTGTATCTTTTCCATTCTTCTCTCAAGACATTCTTTTCGTTCCTGCTCCGTTGTCGTTGTCGGTGCTCTTGGTTTAGGGCCTGGCCTGGCGGTATCCAAAAATCCAAAAGTAGAGGAGCCTTGATCTGTATATCTGTAGCATATATATACTGTTTGTCCTGGAGCTATATATAGCTATATAGCATCTATATTATTTATTATTCACTGCCTCTGAATTAAGAACGTACATACAGACTGTGTAGTGTATGTGAGAGCATGGAAATGGATATGATATGAAGTATCGTTTACTTTGATCAGAGAAACGAAAGTACTGATATAGGGATGAGACAGGGACGAACTGAGAGTCAAAGTCAACTGAGTGACACTAACTTATCAAACTTTTTTTTTGCCCTCAGCTTAAGTGAAGTAAACCAACTTTCAGCTCTTAAGTTACCCAGAAAGAGAAAAATGAGCTAGCATACTGTCTGTATTATCTAGTAGATGCTCATATTCATATGAGTATGGATTGTTCCCCTCCCTCTCTACTTTATTACACAGACTCAACAAAATTCATTCCATTTCCACTTTTCTTCTTCTTCTTCTTCCCATACAGATTTGTCACATGTATTTTCCTTTCTTCAGAATTGGCTCTCAGAATGCACACTGTATAATATATAAAGTTCAATAAATATTTTATTTGTGTCCTGGATGGTCCACGGGACCCAGTAGTCCAAGACTCAGAGCCCAGATATTTATTGAGATCAAAGAGCTTTCTTCTACGTATATGTGTAGACACTTTACTGGAAGTATGCTTTGCCAATACCTAAGTCCATCCTTTAAATATTCGAATAACTATTAAAGTAAATTGAAAATGTAAAGAAATAAAATGCTGATAATCGCACTTTAAAAAAATTTATTAGTCATAATTATTTCGTACACAAGAGTGTGAAATGAAGAAAGAAACTAAAGGTATCCATTGGTCTTGGTCTTGAGTCAGTGCCTATAGTGTATGTGTACTATTGTGTGGAAAATGTATGTTGAATGTAATACTGATATATGTTATGTATGTAATTATGGAGCTCTAACAAAGGCTCTAATGAGCTGGGAATTTATTCCTGAGGGTTGTAAATTCTTTTTTGACAGAGGAAATAGAAGGAGGAAAAAATAGTGTGTAATAGTACTCGTAATAATGTGATGGTTAATTGAGTCATAGAAATCACATAATTTAAATAAAAACAAGCAATCTAAGCAATGAGGGATTGAGCAGGCGGAAACCCTGCCGCCCATTTATGGTAGAAAAAGGAAGGAACAGTTTTTCAAGTTCAAGTTTTTGGTAACATCACACATAACATGGTGATGACCATATGTACATACCTAGGTCCGTGTCTTCATAGATACTGATATAGCCCCATCCCCAATACATGCTGCGTAACATACTCTGTAACCTTATGTCTAATCGTAAAGCTATGAAATTATTGGATTAGTATCTATGGAGTGAGGTTGTGGTGGTGGGAAGTTGGGAAGCACCCCTGCATGCAATCTCACTCTCTCGTGGTGTATTGGACAGTTCCCTATACTTGTACATAATATTTTTACCCTACCCTCCAATATGTACTGTATTGGACAAAGTCAGAAATGAACATAGCAAAATACTCCGAACCCGATCTGTACAGGGTTCCGTTGCTGTGTGTGTGTGTGTGTGTGTCCTCCTTTCCTCTGTTATGCAATCTAATCCTCAGCAATGCAACAAAAGCATCTCGTGAAACAACCTAGCGTAATGTGATGCAATATAAGTCCGCCATTAAGAGCAAAGATCACGTAAAATGGCCATCTTTCTCTTTCCTCCTCGTACATCTCCAACCCTTCTGACTTAACTTTAATTCACCCCGCTTTTTTTACCCTTCTAAATCCACAAGTTTTCATTGACATTTCCTATCTAGTCTGTAGTGTATAATGTAATGTAATTTCATCCGTGTTTATAAATACTGTGTGCGGTGCGGTGCGTCAAGACTTCTCGGGTATTGTCTACGGGGTGGTATGGATTTCGAATTCTACGCACAATAACACCCCCGCTACTGAACTGAATTCCCTATAGCATATTGTATACATGATGATTTATTTTTACTTCGCTTTCATTCCAGTCTCAAATTTTGAAAATACATTTTAAACAGCCTTCCTGTGCATTTCAATTTATTTTGAAATGGGAAGACCGCCCTTTTATACAGTAACATACATTGATATAGAAATGACAATCGAAACATGTGGGACAATCTCAACGTAGGTAGGTATGTACTAATAGTGATTTGCTACAAAATAATTAATGAAAATGAAATCCACAAATTTAGCTTAATGAATAAATAAATAAAAAATGCAATTTTTAATGAGGGGATGAGGCTGGGAATGTCAAAGCTGCACCTGCTCTACGTCCAGCGTACAGTGAGATATCGATATCGGTACGGGTAACGGTACGACTCGGAGCCGGAGTAAAATTACTGATGATGCTAGATGCTACCTTCCTACTACCTTTTACAGCTATTCATATATAATTTCACATTTAATTTGATGGAACCACCACCTTTTATTTTCTATCTCTATTCTCTCTATATTTCTGTATGTCCCCCTTTAGGAAAAATTCTCAAGCCTTTTACTACTAAATAAAGGTTGTATTATCGATTTCTGTTTCCCTGTTTATCGCCGATTCCTTCTTCTCGTATGGAAGAGTACATGGGGCCAACGCCAAAATCAGAATATATGGCTTCTGTCCATGTTGTAGGTGTAGGTATATAGTCGAAGTTTCATATTATACATTTAAAAGTACAGCCTATAGCATATAGCCTACAAGAACGTAGCTAGTATATACCTAGAAAATAACAACCTTATTCTACCTACAGTTTACTGATATACCACCGCCCGCGAACCTCCCGATAGAACCTCACAATAAGAACTATTCAGTCACACATTAGACACGCCTCAATGACTACTCGTATGAATTTCTACACTATGGTATAGCTCACTCATATGCACTCAAGGGTTTCAGTATATAGACTGAAACTATACACCCAAGGAAGGATTATATTTCTCACTATAATATTAAACAGAGCTTAAGGATTGGAGTAATATAGTATGTAAATGTAAATCTTAAAAAGTCTGAAACTAAATCATCACACGAGCCAAAGTCACGACAACAAAAACGAAAATTCCAGCTTGAACTTCCTATACAACGTTGTTATTATTAATAAATAAAGAAACTATGTTATTAGACACACGCTGATATGAAGAAAGTCCCAAGTACGAACTAGAAACTATGAGGGCGAAATTTATACGAGGACGACGACGAGGGCGAAAAAATAACAAAACATTTCTTTCCCAAGGAACTTCTCTTTCTCTCTCTCAGTCTCTGATATTATTTGTTTAAATCCCGATTTATTTTTATACTTATCAGTAATAGGAGTAGTGCACACACATTATTCTACATTCTCTCTGTATATATACATAGTCTCACCCTAATCCCCATAATCATTAAATGCACCTCCCAGATACCCATGCGTGATTCCGAGTGAGTTCCAATTCGAACTCGAATTTCATCAAGAATAAAGGATGCAAAAAAAATTACCATACCTACTATACTATGTTTAAAATAAAAGCCAGGGACGGGGCCGGGCACTACTATAAGTCTCAAAGTCTAGCGCCAACAAAAGTTAGAATTAGAATTAAGATTGCATAAATGATGTTTCACATGAAAAATTAAAGAAATGTAAATATACGAAAAACATAAATATCCCATGTAATTATATATTTACCTATTATATCCACTGCTCTACGTGTACTATCTGCTCTGCATCAAAAAAACTTGAAACTCATAGAAGCCTATAAGCAAAGTTCCTTTGGAATTGGAAAGAAGTTTAAGTAATTTTTTCGTTTTTTTGAAGTTGTAGACTTTTTATGTGATTTGATTCTTCGCTTTCGTTGGTCGTGATGGGGGTAGCAGTAGCAGGCTATATCTATATGGAGATTGTTGTTTGTGAAAGAGGGCATGGAGAAAGGAACAGACTCGGGCATCATAATTTTTCTGCCGAGGTTAATTACGTAGGTGCCTGGCTTTCACTCCGCGTATGCATTATGCGAGGGGCGCCCTTATACTGTTCTTATAAGCATACATGAAACCAGCCCCAGTACCAGCACCAGCACCAGGTTAGCATTAGTGTTCGTTTAAGCTGTACAGATATTAAAGTGAATACCACGGAGTAAGTTACTGGTACAGGAAAGCTCACGTATCTCTCTCTCTCTCTCTTCTAGTGTTGTAGAGATAGCAAAGTAGATATTAGACTATAGGCCTATGACTGTGAGTACAACTAGACTTACTCCAAGGTTATATCTGTATTCAAAAGAAAACGGACAATTTTGTTAAGATACAGTAATTTACAACTACAGAAAGGATAATATAGTAACTTACTTTTCTAGTTTGTTTCTTAACTACTTATTTATGTGCTGGCCTAAACAAACTACTTTCGCTTAGGCTAAGCTTCCTTTCCTACAGTCGACGTCGACTTCTACTTGCTACTGTATGAAACTTCCACGTTCCATATGAAAGTGTTTTCTTCTGTTTCTGTTTTCAAACACTACCGACGTTCGTATGGTACAGTATCAGTCGGCATACGTACCTACGTACTCTACAACCTAACATCCTCCTGCATAAGTTTCCGTGTGTGGATGTGTGTGTTTCTCCGTGTCGGAAGTTAGAAGGTAGACTTTTAAGTTAGATAACCATGGCCCGGACCAACGCCATAGGACGAGGAGCATGTACATAGTAGCCCCATGTAAATGCTTAAATTTCCCTATTAGATCTTAGATTCATGTGCGTGAATGGAAACGGGAAACATGTGCTTAATAATAGGAGTAGTAGGTAGGTAGGTAGGAGTAGGAGTAGTAGGTTGGCGGTGGAGGGAGTGAGTATAGGTACGATGGAGGTGCCTTCCTCTGTAAGGTTTACTGGATTCGGAAAATTAACTATGTGCCCAGGATTTATTAGAGTCATTTTAATTCCAACGAACGGAAATGAGGAGAGGATAGAGAAACCCTAAGAAGCGTGCAAAGTTACTACTACTGTAGCTCCGCTTTAAAAGTATCTGTACAAGTAAAAAGAAAAAGACAGTGGGTATATTGTAATTATATATACACGAGAAATGCCGGAGTGCAATGGGGCCGCAGAGCTAAAGTCTACTGTGAGCCTCAGCATAAACGTATTAATAATATTTATTACGAATAGTTTATTAAAAAAAAGTATTTCTGACTCCCTATACTGAACTCTCATAATGCTTACCTTAAATAATGTCTATATTCTAAATTTTAATATTTTCTAATTCCATACAATATTCTTATTCTAAATTATTAATTTTGACTCCATCTACAATTTTTTTTCCATGTATTTCAGGCTGACGGTTGCTATATTTCCAAGATGAATGGCCATAATGTAAATCCAATTTCAAAATCCAATCCAAAAAGGAAAGTCAAGATGAATAATTGCTCTTGGCCTTGTGCTTTCTATAGGAGTTATGATGGGGACGGAGAGCACCACCAGGAGCGGGAGCGGGAACGGGACGTGAGGCGAAATCGAAGTCTCCGAAAAACTGAAACTATAAACCCGAATCCGACGAATCCGAATCCGAACCCGAACTCAAGAAAGGCAGGAAAAATGTGGATGTGGATATGGTAGTAAAAAGAAAGCCTAGAGAGGAAGTCTCGAGAAAATAAGATAAACGAAGACGAAGAGACGCTTTAAATCAGATGGTTAGACCCGATTCGACGTCATTGACTGCAAATCTTTCGTCGTCTTTTCCACATTATGTACGAAAATTTGAGGCTAAAAGTGGGAAAGGAAGTTTTTGGAGAGTGAGAGGAAAATGCAAGTCTCTCTCTCCCAAGAATTGTATAGAGCAGTAGGGTGGTTGAGAGCTGATATATAGGGAACTATGCCTATACGTAGGTAGGTACATGAATAGCGCTGGAATGAAAAATGGTGGAGAGACGAGGAAGAATATCCAAAAGTCTAATCGTAAGAGGAGAATAATAAGACGCCCACGTCTCACCACATGCATACGAAGTAGATAAGTCCTTTCCATCCTTTTTCCCTCGTCCAATTTAAATTACAATTTTACTTTCGTGTGAACAATCTAGCACTATATAGACTTTCGCCTTTTGGCTCTAGTTAAAACATGTGAGTAATTATATCAATGTATATCCATACGGAATTCTTAGCGCCTATCCTATATATATATATATAGTTCTTGGTCTTGGTCTCTACTAGATGAAGAAAATCATGTCATGTGTACTTACGATTAGAGACTAGATTTACATACTATAGGACCATAAGTAATTACAGATATACTACAAGTTACATACGTAGTTTAGTTGGGCGAATAATACTGACATAGGCAGGCTCGTGTGTGTGTGTAGATTGGATTCCAGAATTTGACTTTAGTCACCATATCTTTCACGAGAATGAAATGTGATTTTAATTTTAAACCTTCAATTAATCTGCGCAGGTGACAACCCCAAAACTAACGAATCCCGGAGAGCGGAACTCTCACAACCACTCTATGAGAAAATGTGTTCATGTATGAAAATCCGGAGCCGGAGCCAAAAAGTTGAGCGAGAGAATGAACCAAAGTACGGTTACGGTTTTACGGTAAGAACAAAAGCTATCTCTAATTTATGGAGCCGACGCCATGTAAATTATTAGATTTTGAGTTTTCACTATACACAATGGCGGCAACTGGGTCCTCGCTGCTTAACTTTTACCACGTCGGCTCAATTTTCAATGAAAATATATTAAAATGAAATTCAGCAATTTCAACAATCGATTTCCACAGAATAAGTATCTTTCTTTTTCATGTGTAATTTATAAATGCTAAATTTAATCATTTTAAATCCGTGGTCGGTGCCTATTTAAACATTATTCACCTGAAATTCTTATTTAAATACACAGGTTTCTAATAAAATTATTTTGTAACTTTCAGATAACTCAGACCGCAGCAGAAACAGATTTTCAAGATTTAAATTAAAATACCACGTGAAGTCCCGTGTGTGTAGAGATAAAATGCCAAATTACCTACTACAGTTAATAATTTTACAAATTTGAACTAAATCCCACTGTTTTATACTAAAAATAATATAATAAATATGAATTGTATAATGAAATATATTTGTTTTGCTACCTTGGTCAATGTCCCGTTTCCCACCACATAGAAATCTGCTTGTTTCTATTTTTAGAATTTCCATTTCTATTTTTAGCAGGATTTCGTAATAATAACTTTAAATAATACTGGAATTTATGTAAGCACTTGACAAGGAACATTTTGTAATCAGAGTTTAATAATCAGAGATGAAAAAGCAAAATAGATTACAATATGAATTAGTAATTTAAAAATAAAGAAAATTAAACACTATTCCACTGTGTATTGAGGGAATTGAAAATGATATAAGAAATTCATGATGGCGGCTGGAGTAGGGGGAACTCCCAGGCTACTTAGTTTTATTATAGTGAGATAAAGGGCCAGGCCAGGCCAGAGGGTTTCCAATAGGAGGATGGGATGATGTGGATGATGTGGGTATAATGTATAGTGTGTACTAGGAGCTACACAGGATGAGGATAAGGAAAAGGGCATCATAGAGTAGAGAGCCTTCGCCTTTATTACGGTTTTTCATGTTCCTATTTTTACAGTTTGAAATCTCATCCCATATTATCTCATGGTTTTTGGTTATGTAAGACTATTTCCAGCGAAAGGAAAAAGAGCCAGGTGCCTTAAAGTACACCGAGTACAATTTTATTCTACAGTCTACAGTTCACCAGTCCCAGTCCCAGTCCCATTCCCAGTGCACCATTGGTACAAGGTGCAGTAAAATATCGCATTATAGCCATTATGTGCCTGGATATATATAGCTCCATAATAAAGGTTAAAATATAAATATACTTTTTTTTAAGACACATCTCCTCCTCAACAATGGGTCAAGTTCAACCTGAACAGTCAAGAGCAGTTTCCAGAAAAAGATCAAAATAAAAGATCCAGATCCAGTTATGCAATTTCATTGTACTGCATTGTGTAACCTGAAGGACATTGGACTGGACACTCAACTTGAAGGATGCAAGTCATAAAAAACGGTGCGTTTTTTAAGACACCAAGCTGCCTTTTCCTTCCCTTACTCTGTATGTACTTGTCCCCTTTGTTTTTTTAGATTTAGGACCCACAACAGAGAGGCGTTCACTTTGACTTTGATTTTTAAAGAATTGAATGTAACGTAACGCAGTGTAAAAACGTACCTACCTACCTACCTACAAAGTACAAGGTTGTATAACTCCCGTGTTTTCAAGTCCTAAAATAAAAACTGTAAACTTAACTGGACCCCTATCGCAACTAACCCTTAGTGCAATATAAAAACAGTTTATATCGTAAAAAATAGGTAAACTTTACTTTTAAGCTTAAAAGAGGTTAAAAATAAAAAAAGTCAAATCCTTGCTCTTTATTTTTATACAATACTACTTTTAGTTAAATATACATTTTGGTTCATTTTCGTTATACTGATATAGCGTTGACAGACAAATCGTATAGAATCTCATGCTGTAAATGGGAAACAAAATCGAAGAAGCTTCATACTACTGGCTTGGTGTCCATATATGTATGTGGTATAGAAGAGATACAGCTACTATTGTAAAGCAATTGTCAATGGTGTCTCAAAATACATGAGGATTGTAAAACTAACGGTAATAAAATGATGAACACCCTTTTTAGATTTATTGAACCATTTTTTGAAATTGGAACACAAGCTTGAGAAGCTCTATGGCAGAGAGCTGTCAGTCTTGAATCTATTTGGTGACAGACAGCATCTCAAGAAGAAAAAAAAAGAAAAAGAATTTTTTATTTTACAAATTCTTGTCAGTTTTATTTTAAATTTTCGAATTTTGTGTCTACAGAATTCATGTTAAAATAAGTAAGAATAATATGTGCTAGTAATTTAATCCTAATAAATTTGTGAATTAATCTAAATTAAATTTATTGTGATCGTTTTACAGGGTGAATAGTTTTGTATTGCTTATGTGTAAGTTATATGGCAGAGCTAAATAATAAGAAATGTGATGGTGAAATTGTTCCTACTACTCACATATATATGATCTCATGTATTTGATATGTATTGATATAATATTGTATTCAAGATATTGTAAAAAATGTGTTACCGTGCATGTGATTTTCAATGGATTCAGTGTATCTACACAATAATTGGATCTTAAATCGAAGGTAAGATTTAATAGCAATTATTTATATCGTGTATCCTAATATCTCTCACAGGGATTTGAATTAATTTGGCTCGAGACAATAGTAACAACAGCATCTACCACACAGCACTATAGTGATACCAAGACGCACTACTAAATTTAGACAAATGGAATAAAAAACAAAAGCACATAATATGATACCCCAGCATATCCATATCCATCTCCATCCAATACAAAGAAAGGCTAAAAATGTGTGTGTACGGGGAACCCTATAAAAAATGAGACTACGTAATAATAATACTATGTCCAATTTGGATTTGGTAAGCTCCATGGACATGACCAAAGAAGAAAGAAAGCTTCTGCCAGACGAGAAACGTACAACTATACAGAGAACCAGACACTAGACCAGAGGATTGCAAATACGGTAAACTATGACCACGAATGATTTACATTGTCGGATTTTTCTTTCCCGCATCCTACACTACACATACATGGCCATGGTTTCTTTTTGGTTTTTTTGGCTTTTGGTTTCCCTTTTTCCTTGGCGTATATAGTCTCTTATTGCATGATGCCCTATGCCATGCCATTCCAAGCCATGCCATACCATCCCATGCCAAGCCATGCCGTGTGAAAGCTTGGAATAAAAGGCATAAATTCATATTTCTACCTCTCAGCCTGTCATGCAATGAATCATAATTTGAGACTAAGACATTTTGAAAAAAAGAGCGAGAAAAGAAAAAGAAGGCTGGCGCATACCAAATTACTTTGACTTAACAAGTTAGACGTGTTTCCATTGAACTCTCAGTCTGCCTCTCTTGAACATGCCCGTATACGTGGAGGACGGAGCCTCGTCGGCTGACATGTAGCATGTAATGTAGGAGACCTCTTAGTGCTTAGAACAAATAAATGATATGCCCTATACACCCTTTATATAGTCAGAGTGTATAGGACTCTCCTCATACATATGACCGACTGAGCTATGTTGAATTCCAGATTCCAGAACCACAACTTCATACACAGAAGCTTTATTCTTGAATCCAAATTATATCAGTGTCTTTAAGAACAACTTTGACTTCATGTATAGCGTATCATATGGAGCATATAGAAAGACAGCTATACGTATATATAATGATATGATACCCACCAAGGATAATAATGAAGGACTCTTTTCGTCAAGAAAAGGAAAACCAAAAGAGGAAGGCTTAGTAGTGCTATGGAGCTGGAGCTGGAGCTGGTTCTGGAAAAGGAGAGTGCACTCCACACACACACTACACACTCGTGTGCTTTTACTTGATGGTGGTGGTGGTGTTGGTTGTGGTGGTGGTGGAGGTGGAGGTGGTGGTGATGGTAGCCATAGTGGTGGTTGCTCTCTCAAGCTCCTAGTTCACTCTCAAGCCAGTCTAGATATGTATAGATCCGGGGTATAAACTAGGAAAGGGAAAATAATATCGACCCATCGTAAATCTACGGCGGTTTCTCGAATCTAGAATATTATAGAGAGATCCGATTTAGTTTTTGGCTTTTCGCTCCTCTCTCTCTCTCTCTCCTTCCTTGTAGTATATGAGGAAAATTTAGCATCAAATTAGCAAAACAAAAGCCCCTCTAAGTCAAGGAACTATGGAAACTAGGGGATGGAGATAAATCAAGTGTTATCAAGTAGCTCCATAACGACTTGTGACATTTCCAATTTTCCTGTGAATTCATGAGAATTTCAGTATCAATCTAAATTTTCGACTCCTTCCTTTCCTACGTCCTACAGTAGTCGGCTGCGAAGCTCCATTCAGTCCCTTACATATAACAAACTATAAGGGCTTCGCCACTGCCAGTTCCAGTTCCAGTTCCACTGTGTTATACTGCATATAGCCTATATCATAATATAAACCACACCAACTTTCTGTGCATGTTACAACCAAAACCCGATGCCAATGCCAAAATACTGAAACTGAAACTGATATCTGGAAAACATACAATTTTAACTTTAACTTTCTTCCCGGACCGGGTACTATACTACCCGCGTATATGTATAGCCATATTCAAGAGCAATGTACGCATATTTCTATAGTTATAGTTATAGGATATCTACAGGAAATGGAAAGGATATTATGCAGAGTGTGTGTGTGTGTGTCTGTATGGATGGGTTCTCACTCCTTTTTCTCATCTCATCTTATTCTTCTTCGTCTTCGACTTCGACTTCCCTCCACACCCCGCCCGCTACCATAAGAACGAGACGGAGACGGAGACCGAGGCCGAGTAGGGCGAAAGCCAGCAAGTCTGGAAGTAAAACTAACTGGAAGAGATAGTACTTTACCGACACGTCCTGGCTCCTGTAGTCCAAACTGTTTATAGAGACTTCTTTGTATTCCGAGCAGAAGACGTGGAAACCCCATGCCTATCCAACTTGAATAAATCTGCTGCAAATCTTACATGCATCCAACATCCACCAACTTCTCAGTTAAAGCGGAGGAGTAGCAGCAGCAGCCCCATCCATAGCCCCATGTGCACTGTGTGTGCACCTCACTATAGCATAATACTGAAAGGAGGACCCGACTTCTAGACACTCACAATACAATGCGCTTTTCTATCTATTCCTATCTTCATCTCATTGCTAAATCTATCTGTAATTCTACGTCCATGTCATACCATTGCACTGCCGAGCCTTGCCAGCCAAAAGTCCAAGACCAAGACCAAACTCCCCTTTTTTGTTTTTCTCGTCACTATATCTCTGTCCTCGTTCTCTGTATCTCTCTAGATTATCCTATTTTTCCCCCGTCTCCGTCACCGTCTTTCTTTACTAAAACCCCTTTGAATTTCTCTAATGTCAGCCTCTGTATCTGTATGAGCATGAGTATGGCAAGATTTATGAGTCTACAATTTTTTTTTACATTGTTTCTCTACAGAGTTTCAAATCTGTGATTTGACACGCCGACCAAAAAATTCAAATATACGAACGAACATGGAAACACGAACGAATCTCTGCTGCTTTCCTTAAGTTTGTATAATTGGATTTTTCCCACAAAAAAAATATTCTTTTTAAATTGTAAAGTGTACAGAATAGATAAACAGTAGAAACGGGAGATAAATTTACAGTTATAGAGTAAATTATTGAGATCCTGGTGATTTGAAATTAGTCAGAAAGACAAGAGGAATATTGATGGATGTAACGTGAATTATTAGTGGGAGTAGGATTTCCTCAGTACTGGAATTTAGAACACTGTATGATCCACCTCCACCTACCTTACTCTGATTTCAATTGTCATTGTAATTTTGTCCTAACTCTAAAGATATGTTCAAGAAGTACAGAAAAGAAAAAAAAAAGGTAACGTGCTAATGTTTGAATCAGTCATTGAATTCAAAGTATGTAGTGACTTACGAGAACAGGGAGTACACGTCATGCCTTGTTTAGCCTTATTTATGCCTCTGCTCCAACTCCAACAGAGCTATGATGATGGACCATGGATGGAATCTATTTATCTGTTTAAAAATCTATGGAATTGTAATGAAGGTAAACAAAAGTATTAATATCGTATTTTAAATTAGTGTTGGCTCAGGCAGAATACATAACCATCATCACATATACTACTACTGTATTGAAGCAAATTAAAAAACTTGAAAAAGTTTTGACTCCTATACCTTTACCTACTGCCTACGTGCCCCTATATAATATGTATAACTGGTAATATATCTGTACGAGTACACACACATGTACACAGATCCATTTTGAATTCAAAATTATTATTAATAATAGAAAGGCCATAAAAGTTGAATAGGGTTTTTGTGTAGGATGCACTTTGCTTTGAATTTTTTTGTCAAGAGTGTATATTAACTGCACAGATATATGCAAAAAGGCATAAGCCAAAAAGGACGAGTACCTAAGTCAAGAATGAAATGTCAGTCAACCATAATTATCATCGAGCGTCAGTATAAGTTTGGATTAGTATGGTCTATTATGGTGTGGCCATGTGCTGGTGCTGGTACTATATAGTACTGGCGCTATGGTAGTATGACTCTTGTACATGGAACTATGAAGCTTAAAACTCGCACAGAATTTTTCACTCTATTCTCTCCCTCTGTAATGACCAATTTATTTAGATGAAAAGAAATGAGAAACTTTATTAAGGACTAAATTACTATGTGTTGAATGGAATGACATTGGTTTGCATTACAAGAGATGATCATCAACATTCCAAGATGCACAGCACAGCAGGCTCAGGATGTAGCCCACAGGGTATGATGCATATGTATGAATAGGGAGATGAACTCAGGTAGACTCTCCATATGACCAGCACCAGACCATAGCATACACACATATGAGACGAGATGAGACAGCACCTGATTATTATGAGCTCCCATAAACAACCATGTAAAATAGAGGCTGAGAAAAGCCTCTGCTTCAACGAGCTCATTGGTCAAGCTACCTAGTGCTCATGTCCAACTCCAACAATGAAGATGAATGGTGGACTTTTGAAAAAAATTCAACTTTTTACAAGATAATATCCACACACACACACACACACACACATCCCAAACCCATGCCATGCTATGATTTTGGCTGTTGTGTGAGTTAAAATGCAGTACAATGTCGTCTATACGTCTCTTACTCTTGACTATTATAATAGAATGCTCCTTGCCTACAGAGTTGAGAGTTATTTTGTACTTGAGAAATTCGTAATATATATATATAAAATAAATGAAATATCAAAGTATGAAAATGAAAATGAAACAAGTAGTCTACAAGGAGACTTTTTGTGAATAGCCATCACGTCAATTTAAACCCTCTATTAAAAAGACGTTCATTCCCGTATCTTTCTTGCATTTTTCTTTTTACCTGAAATGAAACTGAGCAGTGGTCTCATGGTATTGGTGGATGTTGATTGTTGATGCTATAGTTATGTTTGGTTTACGTTACATGTTAGTGCGGTCAAAGTGGTTACGTGTCTACTATCTACTGCGTGAATGGAGATGATAGAACGTAGCGTAACATAATATGCACTCTAATTCCAAATTGAATTCGATTCTGCGTTACGTTTTCTGTTGCTGTTTTTGCGTGGATTTTACCTAGCAGATTCAGAGTATTGCGCTTTAGCTTTTAGTAGAGTTAACACCATACTAATATTTACTGTATGTATTTCTATATTCGTCTTGGTTTCTGTATTTTTATTCTGTATATAGGCAGGCTTTAGCCGAATAGTACCAATATGGGGAAAATAAAAATAAAAACTGGCTTTACAAAGATGTAAGCTAGATGAAGTTTCACTATCAGTCAGATTTGAATTACTGTAGGATCCATGTAGAGAAGATATATTAGCATAGAGAGGACGGACAGCGACGTAGATGATATAGAGATGAGCGAGCCAAATATAAAATTAAAATGGAAAGCAATTACTCTACTGTGAACAGTCTACAGATAACAAACAGGAGAAGGGAAAATCTAAACGTGTTAAAATATCGCCATAATACACCAATTTTGTCTTTACACCAATTGTTATTTTAATTTTTTTGTAAATTTGAAAATGTTTCACAGTAATATTAAACGTGCTAAAAAAATTCAGGATGGATTTTTTAAAAAAACAAATAGGATCATCAAACAAAAGCAGAAAAGAGTTTTTATTTCGTACTGTGTACATTAAAATTTGACTAGAGTTTGCTAAACAAAAAATTTCATCCACAATAAAATCGACATGGACATGGCACTTTTGAATTTTTAAGAATGTGCATTGTGTATTAGGATTTAGGATTGAACTTGTCTCACGTATGTTACACAGTCCGCATAGACTCTCTAATAACTTATGCCCAAAAAGGGAGAAGTGGCACCTGAAGCAAACATTGTTGTTGTTGCTGTTGAATTGAAGGTATGAGCCGAGGAGATGCAGTCCACGTCCGCAGCATAGCAGCAGCATTTTTTAGACCTCATCTCTTACGAAAATTCTAGGGCAAAGCTCAAAGATAAGCCGCCTACATGCAGTATGGAAATGTAGTTTGATTTCGCCGGGAGGAAATCATTTATTGAAAATAAGGATAAATTCAGCTGTCAGACTTGCAACCCTCTCCCTATAAAAATGATCTAATGAGCCGAGTACATTATATTCCTACTTGCTGGTAGGTCCAAAAAATCCAAGAAGTGATGTACATATAGCATAATGTATAACCTATTATTATACCTACTACAGCACAGGGAAATAATTTGAACTTGAATATAAGGATTGCAAATACTAATATGCAAATAC
Organism: Dicyrtomina minuta; assembly: GCA_949802685.1. Classification (NCBI taxonomy): domain Eukaryota; kingdom Metazoa; phylum Arthropoda; class Collembola; order Symphypleona; family Dicyrtomidae; genus Dicyrtomina; species Dicyrtomina minuta. The sequence goes on from OX461810.1 coordinate 18,021,309, forward strand.
TACAATACTGAACAACAACCTAGCATTAACTAACTGTATGCAGCATGAAATTACTCATTAGAATACACTCTACGCTTTTTATGTTTTATCTGCAGCTCATAAACCACGCTCAAAAATCACATATCAATATCAATACTAGGACCAGGACCAGCAAAGTTTTTAATCGGAATACTAGTAGTAAAAGCAGTAGTTACAATAATAATTATGACTCTCTATGCTGCGCAGTATACCAGTGCAAGAAAAATGTGCAGCCTGCTAAATGCCCAAAGGCTATAGCCAAATAGTCTAATTGGCAATAAGCCTTTTAACCAATATAGCAATAATTGAAGATAAAAGTGTAATATACTATAATGTAATAGTATGCTGACATCAACACGGAGAGCTATCAATTCCCATGAAAACACGATCATCCCACGACAGACAGACAGAGTCTGATGACTGTAAATATCTCCTATATGTATTTTTTTCATACTTTTACAGGCTTGAGTAATATATGCATTTCTCCTTCTACATAGTTGGACGAGTTTCTACGGGTTGCCCGTTGATAATTCTGCGCTCGTTCATTTCTCGATTATGATTAGTGCAAATATCTGACTAGTGAGGAACTATATAGAGTGTATATAATAATATAGTCCTATGAGCAAAAATTAATGGAAGCTATTAACTCTGCCTAGTGGAATGAAAATAACAGGTTGACTAAATAACTTAATTCACTTTTTCATATACACGTTCAAATTCAAACCACATCATCGGTATTCACATCAACAATCAACACCCAAAAGCTTCCCCCCATGCATTCCAGTACAACTAATCTCCAAGACCTTCTTCTTTAATCTTTTAAAATTACTATGAATTAACTAACGAAATACCTAATCACCTACGAAACTCTGGTTTTGGTCTTATTTCTATAGCCATAAAAAACTACGTTACAGTCTAAAAATTCAAAAATAAAATTTGTGCTACAGGTTAAAGTATTTAGTAATCGAACCTTACAAATTCCAAATTAATTATAATGCAGGTCCAGTTTTTAATTTTGTTTTTAATATCGAATTGGAGTCAATTATGAAAATGGTGCTTTTATTAGATTTTATTTTCGTCATCATACAACTCGTCAATTAACTTTTCTCAAGAGAGTCTAGACGAGCATCCGTGATGACGTGGATGATAGGCAGGGTTATGATGATGGGAAGACGAAAGGAATGAAAGTAGCCCTTAGGATGTAACGTTCCAAAGCTTATGCCTATATACTCATGTCTGTCCTAGACGACTTTGCCGCCCCAATCAGAATCACAATAGGTTTTTAGCATCATCAAATTATACATAGCGCGACTTCGTCAGTTCGTCAGGTCGTCCCATAATCAGACTCAGAATCATGAGACAAGTATCTCTTGTATATCTAGTACTAAATGTAAGAACACGCTCGAATGGCTCATTTGATTACGTGGCAGACATTAGACGTTGATTCCGCAGTCCAGATCCATCCAAAGGCAGACTGGATTCTCTCTCTCTCCTACGTGAGTCTTTTTGAATATACATTGGTAGTAGGTACATATAGGTATATTGGCATTGGATTTACAAAGTTGCGATTTTATTTCTTCATCGTGGGTATCTAACTACAAATTATCATTATAAGTATTTTAATGCTTTTTGAGCGCTTGGAATTTTTGTAAAGGGAACTTAAGTGCCAATTAGCCAATTATTATTACTACCCCAAAGGATGTACATACCTATATAGTGTGTGCAATGTACCTACGTAGCTACGGACAAGTACGAGCCGGCAGACTATGGACACTGAGGCATGATACTGTTTTAATGCTGAATAGTAATATATAGCAAACACATACGTTATAACATTTTCAAAATCAGCCAACTCTCCATTTCAAATGTACACTCTGATGATGATAGTAGGATATAATTATGGTCTTAACTTTCGTTTCATCTTGTATTCAAATCCAAATCCAAGCTTGTATGTAAGGTAGGCACTAAGGTTTACAATTTACATTGTAGGAACTTCACACACAACCCAGCTATGATATTCTGATCCGATATTAGATGAGTATGGAAATTATATAAATGAAAATTAATTCAAGCTTTAGAGATATAATTATCCATATCCACTTAATGTATCCTCAGGACTTACAGAGCCTACAACTATATACCCTCTGTAATAATGATAGACTATGCATGGAGATAGCTACGCAACGCAATGCAACGTGTAGGTACTATGCTCCACGCAGTCAAAACTGAAAGCACTAAAAAGGCAAAAGCGCTCATAGAATTCGATAATTGATACTATATGCAGTTTTTTTCTCTGTGTGTTGGAAATATAATAAAACCAGTCAGTCGTTTTTCTTTTTCGTTTATACACTGGATCTTCCTGTACTTACTCAGTACTTAGGAGTTGTTTTGTTATTATTATTTTTTGCTTGAAACAACAAGCGTAATTTTATGGCTATATCAAAAGTCATATGAAAAAATGTTAAAATCATCAGAGCATAAAAATGATGATGGTAAAATAAGGACTTTGTATATAGTTAAGAGGTATATAGTGAGAGGAGGTATTATAAATATATAGATTCAAACCAAACATAAAAAAAATTAGAAAAACGAACAGGTGAATTTGTATAGACTATACATTATATATTAAAATCATAATAATAATTGTAATAAAAAAACACGGGGAATAAAATTGCTGGAGGGAAGGGAAACCAACCAGGGCTAAAGGGCCAGGCCAGAGCCAGAACCAGATCGAACCCGGACAGTATATACACATAGCTTCACTAAGCCATGATGATAATTTTTTTTATAATTTAATTAGTATTTTTATGACTCCAGGAACGAGTTTAGACTCAAGTTTCTCACTTAATAACATTTACAGTAATAGTGTATGTAAACGTGGGGGCTTTTGTAGAATGCGAGGGAAAAAGGATCAAATGATGCAATACACAATGCAGTCCGCGATGTAATTCATTCATTCAACAATAAAAGTAAAAGTGAAGTGGTTGCACATTCTCATTAAACGATACACCCTTTTGGATACAAGTAAGAACCCATAGTGATATATATGTGTGTGTGTGTGGGTACAGAGTGCATAATAAAATGGCTTGAGTACGTACTACATACGTACTAGATGTAGGTAGGTAGTTGAGTTGGAATTTAAGTTGAAGTTTCGTGGCATAAGGCTGAGGCTCTCTGACTTTCCCGTTGACACCCCGTCCCATATTCCATTACCATTAACGTTAGCGGCAACATTAACATTACGATTACTATTATAGTTACCTACTTATTGTTAACCGGCTTCCAGTCTCATCTCATCTCGTCAATGACGGACTCGCTCAGTGTGGTCGACGTCGACGTCGACGTCCCTCGCTCGTCTAGTCTCTTGTCTTTTGTACGTAAAAGATTAGCAGAGTGGTGAGGAGAGTTGTGAGTTGTAAAAAGTCATAATGAGGAAGTGTCGAGGAGAAACATGAACCCTTTGTAGAGGCATAATTGCCCAATAATAATTATGAATTCGATCACTGTCATTTTTACAAGCTCATCATTTTTCTTACCGCAGACTGTAACCATACAAAGCTCTGTGTACTGCTGGCTGCGTGGCGGATGATTTAGAGATAATAGAATGCAAAAGTACCAGTCCCAGAGAAGACAGACGCAAAGTGACACGGCTACTATATAGTATCTTGTCACCTTTTATTTTATTTTACTATGCTAAAAGTTACACTTGACTTTTAACTTAAAAGTTTTAAGGTTCCCTAAAGTTTTACCTTTCCTTTCTATGCTATGAGTGCCCCATTTTTTTTAGAACTATATTTAAAGCTGGCGTGAGGGAAACATTGACAAATCCGTCCGAATAATATGTTTTTAAATTGGTTAAATAATATTGAGGAATAATTTGTTAAGCGTAATTCGCTTAAGTGGAATAATACTGACAATCATATTATGAAAACGTAAACGCATGTTTATATTTATAATCAACTATTATGAATTTAAAATTCAAAATCTCAAGCCCCGCCTTAAGTATTTAATAAGACGCAGGCATGGCATGCATTTGTATAATATGTATCATCCTTGAAGCATAAAACAATACATTATGAGATTATAATATTTAATAGAAAAAAATTTGAAATTAAAATCCATGTTTTTTCAAGGATTTCTATCTTCATGAATTTGTTGAATTTAAAATACAAATTTAGTGGTACCTCAAGGTGACTGTCTACATAATACATGTACGCAATGCGTGGGTGGATAATAAATCTAAATCTAATATTATTTTAATAAAATTCAGACGTTTTTGTGTCATGTAATAATTATGTGTTATTTGCAGTTCTTAACATTGGTTAAGCTTGCACCTTCACGTGGGATAAATGGGTATACTGAATACTGAAACTATTATAGTAAAAGAAGAAAATACGGATGGTTGGTCTTGGATCTTGGTGTGATCATAATAATCATAATAATAATAATTTTACAACTTCTACACCCCATACATAACTTTGAGTATGAAATAGCGCGATGAAAAAAAACAAAGCCCCTAGCCCAGAGCCAGAGCTAGTCGAAAATACTGGAGCGGTTTGGGAAGGAAAAACAAACTGGATTACATTAGTTGAAGCCGTGGACCGTCAACCGTAGAAAGAGAGACAGTACAGATGAGATTTAGGCAAAAAGGAGAGAGAACTGAAAACTAGAAAGATATTTGACTCAAGACCCGCTAGGTGCGTGGCGGGACTGCTTCAAACTGTTTTTAGTTCCGCTTTTCAGTGGAAGGTGGCTGCCTCATAGCATTTCTCTTGACTGTGGAACTTTGAGTGGATTGTATTGGAAGGGCGATCAAATACTGTTTAAACTGTACACACACTTGTTCCCAGTGCTTTTACCTCATCTCATACAGTAGTGAAACTGACGCTACTTAAACAAACCGAAACCCAGACCAAGACACAACAGCTGTTATTTACAATCCTAGCCCACACTATACAGACATACAGGCTAAAGCAAAATCAGCCAGATAATATCCTACACCGTTTCCATTGTTAACTTGGCTTGTCATGTGAAGTGAACAGACATTTTGTAAAAAAATATACATCAGATTTGGATTCGAACTCACGCAAACGCTCCAATAAGTTTAATTTAAGATAAATACGAGAGATAGAGAGAGAGAGAGAGATGGTTCGTTTCTGAAATTGAAATGAAAAAAAAGTAACACAAACAAAACAATAAAATATATAAGAATACAATATTTTTGTACAACTTTTTCTTTTACTTTTTTAAACAAGAAAAAATATTATACACCTACGGCTATAAATTCAGTTTTAATTTTGTTTTTTCTTGAAGAGTTATATTATATACGACTACCTACCTAGTTTCTTTCTTTCCCTATGAAATCTCGAACACTGTCAGGTTAACCCAAACTTGACATATTTATACACAATAAAATAAATGTATTTTGTTTTCTTTAAAAGAAAAAAAAACTTGGTGAAAATATATTTATGATTTTACAAAAACTTTTCTGTCAGTCTTGCACCTCAAACAGGTGTAAATAGATTAGGACTTTCTCACAATAAAATCCTTGTATGTAATGAACTACAAGTTTTTCCCCATTTAAAGCCTTGAAAAAGAAGAAGAAGAAGAGGAAGGGAAATGGAAAATGCCTATTCTTATCTAACGGATACCTGGACATGGTTTGTAGTAGACAAGAATGACTCCGGAACACGCATCGAAACTTACCCATCAAAAAAATACTTTCCCTCTCTTCGTACACTGATTCTCTAAAATAGAAGATTTACAATATAGGTACCTAGTACTTTACTCCCTGTAATCCTATATGCCCCTTTATTTTCTATGAGGGAAAATTGTAATGTCAAACCCGAGACCAAAATGATGGGGAGCAGCATGGCAAAATTTCCAGAGTTACCCTTCAGAGTTGTGGTTGAGGTTATAGCAATAATTTTAGTCTTAATTGCAACAGACAACAAACTACAATAAACCATGTGTTCAAGTACGCAGTAGTGTATAGAAAAAAAAACTAGAAGATAGGTAACCACAGCCAAGGAAATATTTATGGTGTTGGAGTGTAACAATAATTTACCACCAATATTTTATTTTGTAAAAAATGTTTACTTTCTTCTTCTTTTTTAAATACAAGAAATTTTGAAGTAGAAATTTTAAAACAGTTCCATATGTATCTCCTGATTTTTATTTTTTACAGTATTAAAGCAGCACTTCCTATGCTGTGGTATGTAAGAAATACGCTCTTTGGTATTGATAATACATTATGATGTACATATTGCTGTGCGATATCTCGCCTTACTGTTTTATTATTTGAGATGGAATCACACACAGATTGAAAAGAAAATCGTGCATCTTAGAACCAAGATACTGATAGAACCAAGGCTCGAGAGATACGAAGGATTTACTTGCTTCACAAGTATTTATCATAATTTAGGCATTAGTCCGACACATTCAATTCCCAGTGGGACGAATTCGTCTTCTTTTAGCGCTCCTCAACGAATTTCTTTGTGCGGGGAGCATCTTCTAATATCTCTAACTTTCAGCGCGTCTACTACAATCCTCTACCACCTGAGAAAGCCATCTTCCTATATCTACTGTAAATTGCACGTAGGTAGTCTGAGAGTTTGGACTATGTATACTGTTTCACATTGTCTACCCCCGCTGCATATAGCAATTCATTAGCCAACCGTCGCTGTTGTGCATTTACACTATATATGTAGATTCTGCCAGGTCCATTCAACCAAATTGTCCGTTAAAATACTGTATTTCCTATATATTTTTTTCGGTACCAATTGTTGCATTGCCACTGACAAAAAAGCTTGTGAATTCAACACACTTTAACAGAGTACAAAATATTTATTATATTTTTAAAACAAACCAAAGACTGATGATATAATAAAGATACTTGCAACTAATTATTTAGAGACCAATAATGGCCTCTGTAATGTATTACTACCCGAGGCCAGCTTTGACTCTTGGAGGGATTTTTAATTCTCACGGTCAATTAATGTAAGTAGAAGTAGAAGTAGAAGCAGGGAAGTCATCGTCATTGTCATTGTCGTTTGGTTTGGTTTGGTTTGCAAAACGACAACGAGGAGTCAATCGAGAGATGAGCTTGAGGTTAGCAACTAGAATCTACGTAAGTGTGTCTCTGTATACTGTGTAGGTACATATACAGAGCTGAAGGAAAACTCAACGGAATTAACTGGCCACTTAAATGAATGTATTTATGCAGAAGGTGATGCTCTGAGTCGTGCCACTCGCATCAAAATCATTGTTTTGATCGTGTTAAGTACGTCGTCAAGATTCAAATGGCTTTCTTGAGTCCTTCTCGATCCACACGGTCCAGTGCTTAAGCTCAACTTATTGCCCCAATAGTTTCCTATCCGCTCTCCATCCAGGGAGACGGATACACAGCGAGAGATGAAGCTTATGGACAATTCTAGTGTCAGGACCGGAGCCGGAGCCGGTGCCGGTACTGGTACTGGTACCGGTTTCAGTTTCAGCTACAGCTTGAACCGTCAACCGCCTTACCAACTCAGAGAGAACTATATTGTATCGCATCTTCGCATCTATGGATCGAGATCGGAAAGGAAGGGACATCCGTACATACTATACACAGTACAGCACTCTGCGGACCCCCTCTTGAGCTCTCTCCAGTATTAATAAATGTCTTTGCACTTTGCAATATGTACCCACAGTATTATTACCTCTCATCTCAGCCTCTCGCTTTCTCAAGCAACCCACCGCACCACTTTAATTAATATTTCCCTTGCATTTTATTCACTTTGAACTTGACCCTAAATCACGGATCGTTTTATGTGGTATCGTGTTCATATCTCAAGAATTGACACTTACATTTATTGCAAGATATCTCACAAGGAAAAATAAACTATAAATGTAGAGTGCATTCAATTCTTGTCATTATCATTAGCAATCGTAAGGGAAATTTTGCAATTTTTCTAAGCACTTTAAATAAGACTTATATGTAAATATCACACATATAGGTAAAGGTATTTTGCACCACATATGGGAGTGTACTCCACAAAGGAAAAGAGTAACAGACTGCGAGTGTAAAATCTCCCGCGGCCACTTAAATCCTGACTAGTTAAATTCTAAATAGTAAATTTAAATTCCAAGGTTGTTCTTAAATACAATGTACTTTAGCCAGAGCAATTAAATGTGACTATCTATCATATGCAGGAGTCCCACATCTTGTACGGCGTAAAGTGTAAAGTGAGTCTCACTATTATTGTCCAGACTACAGACCAGAAGAGACAGTAAACAGAGCTAATTAATATTTAAGGTCCTGACAGTCCCAAGCATTAGTCTTGCTTACCACTCAGTAATTTATGTACACGAGAAATTGTGACTAGCAGTAAGACTAATTCTGATTCATGGGAGACCATTAATCCACAAGATTTAAGGAGGCACACACGAGACTAGATTTGAATTTGATGAATGCTTTAGCAGAGCCGACGCCGCGCCGTCTTCACCAGAGCAAAATCCTAACTTTCCTATTGCAAATATAAAAGTACTAAAATACAAAAACCAAGTTTTTTTAACGATAAGCAACATCTACGCCCGAAATTAAACTCTGATTTTTGCTTACTCAACATTGTGCAGTTAGAAACTTTGTAACTTACGTATTGTACAAATATTTATAAAATTATAGTATTTTTATTTTGACCGGGCTCTGGACCGAGACCGGGACCGGGACCGAGACCGATACCAATGACACGACGACGGCACTCGGTTAGGTTGCTTGAAAACTTTTTGCAAGTCATTAAATATGATCCCAATGCAATACATTCCTTCTACGATACGATGGTAAAACTCTTTATCAACTTCGGACTCATTCATATCCACAATTTCGTATGATATGAGATGGTGTGAGGTCATGAAATGCATGAGAAGGCCAGCGTTCCCCAGTCCCAGTCCCAGCCAAAGCAAAGGGGAAAAAAAGAAGAATAAACGTTTCCAGTTCAAGGCAAGTGCAAGGCAAGCCAGCAATAGGAGTAGCAATGTTGGTAGTAGTAGTCAAAGTCGAAGTCGAAGAATCCCATTTCCGGAAAAAATTCAAAAAACTTGTTCATACTCCATCCATCCGTGGAACATCTACCATAGGATTTTTATCTTTCATATGCCGTATTGCTAACATGTGTATTTTTATGTGACATTCTTCCCGCTCTTCCACACTGATTTATTGACTGCCCATTCTATTCCTCATATTATTCTCTCTGTTCTTAACTGTGTAGCTACATACATACCTCCATGTAATCAAAATCAACTAACTGCCAGCTCAACTTGGAGTCATCCTACAAGACTACAATCACCCTAGACAACTTTACGGGAAGAAACCAAAAAACGCTTTGGGTGGTTTCGTCGGTGTTAAGTGTATAGCTTTTGTACAAGTATGTAACTTGAAGGTATTGAATTAGGAAGGGATCGTAAAAAAACTCTATCGATGACAAAGTTTCCTTTTATCCCTTCCCTATACTCTCTCCCATCCCCTGTCATGATTTTTATTATTATTTTAATTCACCAGTACGAGCAGCTAGTATTACACAAGACGTGAGTATTTCTATCTGTATGTCTCGAGAGAGCTTTGTCGTTGTCGTTGCCGTCGACGTTAACGTTGTCGTAGCTCTAATTACGACAACAGACACACAGAAATAAGACAAGAATTTTCTCACACTAATTTCACGTGCTGAACTATTCTTGTCGACGTCTTAGGATTCACTCGACACTCAACAGAGACTATTTTAAGCCTCAACAACTAGGTGACAAAGTTTTCAAAAAGGCATATTTTTAAATTTAAAAGGGCATTTTTCCTAATTTTGGAAGGCATTTTATGCAATGTAATTTTAATGTAATTTTGGAGTAATTTGTTACTTTGTTACGTTACTTTTATTACCATTTTATTGTTTCTCATAAGAAAAACTCACAAATGACTTAATATTACCATGCCACAATTTACAAATACATAATAGATAACTGTTTTGCGATAAAAAATGACATAAAAATGATGATTTTCTTTAATCCATACACTTTACACATAATTTCTCGCAGTGCCGGTTACAGGGTATTTGGCGCTCCATGCGGGTAAATTACTAGCGCCCTTCGATTTTTTTCAATTTCAGGAAGCAATGAAACGGAATGTGTAGTCTAGATAAATATTGGTTTGCAATAAAAGTCAGACATCTAGGAGTTTGCATGAAGGCCAGACACAAATCAGTTTGCTTAAAGGCTGGACATCTATCAGTTTGCTTCCATATCAGACATCTATCAGTTTTCCTATAGAGTTGGACATCTATCAGTTTGCCTATAGGCCAGACATTAATCAGTTTGCTTACAGGCTGGACATCTATCAGTTTGCTTGCATAAAAGACATCTATTAGTACCCGTATTGAGTCAGACAGCTATCAGTTTGCCTGAAGACCGGACATCTATCAGTTTGCTTGAAGGCTGGACATGTATCAGTTTGCTTAAAGTCCAAAAATCTATCAGTTTGCATAATGGCCGGACATCTATCAGTGTGCTTGAAAGTTAGACATCTATCAGTTTTTTTGCATTAAAGACATCTATCAGTTTCCTTATTGAGTCAGACAGCTATCAGTTTGCGTGAAGGCCGGACATCTATCAGTTTGCTTAAAGGATGGAGATCTATCAGTTTGCTTGAATTTAAGACATCTATAAATACCCGTATTGAGTGAGAGTGTGACAGCTATCAGTTTGCTTAAAGGCCGGACATCTATCTGTTTGCCTAAAGTCCAAAAATCTATCAGTTTGCTTGCATAAAAGACATCTATCAGTTTCCTTATTGAGTCAGACAGCTATCAGTTTGCATGAAGGTCGGACATCCATCAGTTTGCTTGAAGGCTGGACATCTATAAGTTTGCTTGCATAAAAGACATCTATCAGTTTCCCTATAGAGTCAGACAGCTATCCGTTTGCTTGAAGGCCGAACATCTATCAGTTTGCTTGAAGGCTGGACTTGTATCAGTTTGCTTGAAAGACGGACATCTATCAGTTTGCCTAAATGCTGGACATCAATCAGTTTGCTTGCATAGCAGACATCTTTTGGTGGACGTTTATTGTGAGACATCTGTGAGCTTTGCCGGGCTTTCAGACGTGTATGAGTTTGCTTGTTCAGTTGAATATGTATCAGTTGTCTTTAAAAGTCAGACTCGCATCAGCTTGCGTGTTTATATAAACAATCATTGGTGTTTAAAATAAAACTTATATAAATGCCCATGCAAATTTTAAAAATTCAGATGTAAAGTAATGGAATTCAATCTGCTAAAACTCTGTATACACTCAAAGATACCTATTGAGTAACAATTTGTGAATCCCACAAGATACTTTGAAACACAAGAATTTCTAAAATAAGCAAGGATGTGTAAAATTTAACTTACTTATATTAAAAAACAATATTGTTCTTAACGTCAAGGACGTCTTAAAATCCTAATGTGTTTAAAACAGAAATTACATTCACTAAATTAATTCATGGCGTAAATTGGGTATTTTTGCTTTGAACAATTATTACAAAGTCTTATAAAATTAAGTTTTGTGCCACTAACACCTCGAAGTCGACTCTGATTCTCTGATGACTAGCCTAATGAGCCATCTTATTCAACTTCCTGAGTGCAATTATAAAAATTAGAAACATATCATATAACTAACTTGTTTTTCAGAGTCCTAATACTGATAAATAAACGCAAAAGATTCGTGTTAATCACTGTTTCATATTAAAATCATTCCCGATACCTATACAAGCAGGGATGAAGGTCCTGAAATACACGAAACTAAAAAACGTCTGACTATAAAATCAAACCTATTGAAGTCATCATATTCAAGCAAACTCAAAAACTTCCTGCTTTACCAGAAAAAAAAACGTCAGCTATACAATCAGAACTAAAAACGTCCTGCTATACAAGCAAAATGTCCAGCCTTTAAGCAAACTGATAGATTTCCGGCATTCAAGCAACTGGGATATGTCCGGCCTTCAAGCAAACTAAAAGATGTCCGGCCTTCAAGCAAACTGAAAGATGTCCGGCCTTTAAGCACACTGATAGATGTCCAGCCTTCAAGCAAACTGATACATGCCCAGCCTTTAAGCAAACAATTAAATGTACGGCCTTTAAGCAAACTAATAGATGTCCGGCCTTCAAGCAAACTGATAGATGTCTGGCCTTTCAGCAAACTGAAAGAGTCCTGGCCTTCAAGAAAACTGATATAAATCCAGCTTTCAAGCCAACTGATAGATTTCCGGGCTTCAGGCAAACTGATAGATGTCCAGCCTTCAGGCAAACTGATAAATGCCCAGCCTTGATGCAAACTGATAGATGTCCGGCCTTCAGGTAAACTAATAGATGTCTAGCCTTCAAGCAAAGTCATAAATTTACGGCCTTAAAGCAAACTGATAGATGTCCTGCCTTCAAGCAAACTGACTAATGTTTGGGCTTTAAGCAAACTGATAGATGTCAGGCCTTCAAGCAAACAAATAGATGTCTGGCTTTTAAGCAAACTGATAGATGTCTTGGCTTCAAGCAAACTAATAGATGACCGGCCCTCAAGCAAACTGATAAATTTAGGGTCTTTAAGCACACTGATAGATGTCCTGCCTTCAAGCAAACTGATAGATGTCTGACTTTTATTGCAAACTGATATTTATCTAGACTACACATCCCATTTAAATGCTTTATAATATTTATACAATTAAAAAAATCGTAGGGCGCTTGTAATGTACTCGCATGGGGCGCTAAATACCCTAGAACCGGCCCTGAGCGTCAGTTCTATTGCAAATTGGTATTTTACAAGTGCCGTGAGCGTGAAGGTAAGTTGTAATGTATCGCTTCTCTGTAGAAATATCTCATTGGGTGAGTGTCCCTACGACTGTGCGTAGAAAGGTATTGCCTGTCTATTGGTATTGCATGATGATCCTAAGGATTAGATTGAAAAGCTTTAATTTTCACGTTTAGCATGATTTTGACATCCATCGTAATAAAGCTTAAGAAAAAAAGGCATTTCATGCTTAGAGGATATGAAAAAAGTTAGCTATAATTAATATAGTTTGGCAATGGTATACATTATTGTTTAAACTTTTACACTTTTTTAGCTGTCAATTCTTTATTCCCTAATTCCGATTCAAATTGTAGCTTGACTTTTCAGGGCATTTACTAGGTGACAAACTAAAAGGCTAGATGACAGAAAAAAGGGCTAGGTGACAACGTTGTCACCTAGTTAACATGTTATTATAGTCTCTGACACTCAATGTAATTAGTATTACGTAGGTGCATTCTAGACTCCGACTCTCGCATTTATCTGGCCGATGAGAGTGAGTAGGGACATTAAAAAAAATCCTGCGGCATTATTGAAATCAAATAGTTCACATATTTAAAATTGGGATGCATTGAGTTTTATTTGGCAGCGGAGGGAATTGTGTCGCCAATGGATCGCGAATAGCTATTCGTAATAATTATTATGTACGTAGCATATTGACAGAGTAAATAGTGGGTAGCCCGTCCTTTCTGTATTTGTATTTGCATTATGTATATGTTTATGATGCAACGTAGGTAGGTATGTAGGTAGATTAAATAGGTAGGTAGTAGGTAGTAGTCTGACCGCATATAGGCATAGAAATTGAAAAGTGTAGAGTGCAAAGCGTAAGTGATCAGTATTCAGCCTCGTTATTGCTATTTCTATTGCAATGGCAAACAAAGCCATATGTATTTAAAGGAGCACCAACTTTCTTGCAAATATATACACACGGATTACCCTAACTTTATGCACGGAAAGGCAGGCCATGGAAATAAGCATGAGGGTATAGGTTGGTAGGTAGATAGGGACAATGCAATTGTGAATTGTAAATTGTAACGTTCACTATGTATAGTAGAATGTATAGTTCTGTTGCAGTTCGTAGTGATGCGTATAATGGGAAAAAATAACATGCGGACTTGAAATACTTTTTTTGAAAAGATTACACTATGATCTATCTCTCGTGAAGACATTCTCTGAGAATTTATGAGACGCAAAAATATCATGCCAATTTTTTTTTATTATATACCGTGTCATACAGAAATCCTTACAGATGCAGACGCTCATTCTCATACCTCATACATGGGTGTAACAAAGCTAGCATTACCATCACCATGTAAATGTAATGATATGCACACACACACAGACACACGCACACAAAACATTCAATTCAATGGGTTCTCCCCCCTCGTTGCTACGTACACGTATGTATATGATTAGATATTTTACATTATAAATATATAGTTTACAGATTTCTATTTTAAAAGGGTAAGCCACAAAATTTGGCATACAATTTAAATAACACTAATTTTTTGAAAATAGTATAAAAATTTAAACGGCCAAATTTAACTAAATTTTAAATGATTATTTTAAATGTTGTAACAGAATATTTAAAATGTTTATTGTAAGAATTATTGTAACTTCACAACATGTGAAAAAAACATATTTATTTTACATTTATAAAAATTGAAGTAAAAATACGTGTAATTTAATAATAATTTAATTTTCAATAGTTTAGCAAAGATTTGGCCTTTAATTTGATTATTTTGAAATCATAAATCATATTTAATAACTTATACAAAAAAATTAAAAATTCTTACAATAATAAAAATGAGGCATTTCATCTGTCTTAATATGTCTTGGTCGCTTTAAATTTTGTAAAGTACCTATAGCTTCTCTAGAATCTAGATCTATTAAGTTACTTAATGGTCGATTTGTTTTTATATGCGCCAATTTAACATATCAGTATCAGTATTTTTGTTCTGACTCTGAACCTGTGACAAATTATCAAGGACGTGTCTCTGTGTAAAAAAGTATGTAAGTATAAACGACTTAGTAAGGTACCAACCTACTTGGCCCGTCCCTACATACAATGTACAACTGTTGCGAGAGAACACACTATATACACACAGTCAAGATCAGCCACCAGTACCAGCAAGTTCAAAGCAAGGCAATGCAATGTGTGTTTTTAACATTTCTAAGATTTATTATCTATGTATTAAGAACAACCGTTTTGTTCTTTCTTCTTTCATTTCAAAATGTTTTTTTTGTACAGGCACAGAAACAGAGTTGTTGGAGTCGAAGCTAAGAGTTGGCTAGAAATCTTTGTACATCTATCAAGAAATAATAATTACCTACAATAGGATTCCATTCCATGTTGTAAATCCCAGATAAAAAATTACGTTCAAAACTAACTCGACTCTGGCAAATTGAAACTGACCTTTTCCACCCTAACATCACATTTCTATTTAAACTCACACACAACATCTCCATATTAACCAACCATATTTTAACATGCTCGAGATACGACTTTAGAAATAGTCTACAAAAATATATATAGTTATACACAGCTAGTCTATATCTCTATGTTGAAATCACAAACAGATGAGCATTTTCAGGACTGAGCCGTATCATATTATAGCTCACAATTATATATGCCAAACGCCATAGTAATATCAGTATGAGCAAGGGAATGCCTATCCCTCTACACTACCATATTTACAGGCTCCGGCTCCACTCAATAGAATGAATGGTAATGGATATTATGTTTACATGGAAGAAATCTATGTTTACAATCGAAATAATTGTTAATTTTGTACTCTCCATAGTGTGAGTATCTAAACTTCTTTTTTTAGTTCATCATCGTACTGGAATGTTGCTGTATGTAATTTATTGAACTAAAATGGGTAATGAATGAGGAATACAATCAAATAAAAAGCTGATATTTTGTCTGCTATAATTGCATATACCTAGGAGGTATTCTTACAGGGCAAACTTTACTGCGTACGGTAACGGGGTAATATTACGGCTCACCACTAAAATTACAGTATCTGTATACAGATTGTACACAGACTATTTCCAATTATTTACAAGCCATCAAGATACAAAGTCAAAACGACAGACGAGACAATAGGTTAAAAAGCTAGTTTTGGTTTTTGTTATAAGCTTCCTTGTTGTCCTTGTCAAACTGAATGTGCAAAATATTGTAGAATATAGAGAAATCACAGTAGCATAGTGGTGGTGGTGGTGGTGGTAATGACCATGAATCAAGGTTTTTGAGAGACCCTCTCTTACCCTTTTCTCGCCCCACTGCTTAAGCTGGGGTGTAAAGCTTATAATATTCTATTTGCCATTTTGTTTTCTATTTTTCTTGCAAAAACCATCTGAATATTATGCTGGCTATGGCTTTTGTCACACATGCGGGACAACTGTACTGTAAGCCAAAACCACTAGGAAGTTCACCCAATCACATAATCTCAAGTGTAACGTGTAACTATGGGAGACAATAGCCAAAGTCAACTACGATGTACAGATGGGGCAGAGGCAGAAGAAATCAGAAATAAATATATATTTGTACAGCTAAACTGAAAAAAGGCAGATAAAAAAAATTTCTACTCTCCTCCTTATTTCTTATGTACCTAGATTTCTTTTTGTTTTCATTTTGTTTGTTGGAGAAGACAAAGAAATAAATTTGGAACGAGGAGTCGTGTACTCGAAGAACAGTTGATGTCAACCAATAGACACTGATAGAGAGGAAAGTATATGAGATGTAGACAGACAATGGACATGTGGGTCAAGACATGTCAGAGGAAAGAAGTTTGTCCACAATTTGAACTAACTAAAGGTGACAACTACTACGACCAAATGTCACATATTTTTTACACACAAGAATTAATCTGTCATTGCGAATTCCGGATTTACAGCCCTACAACAGTTTCAAGTAGAATGAATTTATTAGTCTATCCCCTGACTGTGTGCAAATGTATGTTTCTCCGTCCTCCTGTCATGCCTGTAAATGAAGTTAGACGAGGGCCAAATACATATCAACTATATGCTCATAGGTACAAAACGAAGGCATTTATTACTTCTTCATGGTTTACACAGGTGGGACAACACCCCCTTTTTCAACTACTGTCTCCTCTAACTCCGTACTGTGTATCTCGCAGGCAGATATAATGATTTCTTAGGATAAGTTTTAGTCGTCGTCGTTAGGCTACCGTGCATTACTCAAGGAAGCAAATCACAATCAGGATTCATGGGGGATACACTATAAAAAAATTAATTATTACAGTCAAAAGGTGGAATTAAAACAAATTCTCTACCTACACGTCCAGACGTCAACGCCAAAATGATATTAATTCCAATTCCATATAACTCCAGCTCCAACATCAAACACATTCATCTCCTCAAATGCTCAAAATATCTGTATATCTCAGTATATCTGTATATTAGTGTCTCCGTGAATTGCAAGCAAGGCTCTCTTTTTCACACTCGACAATTTACACTTTGACTTTCCCACTTTGCCTACGCTACGCGCCTCTCTTCCTGCTTCTTCCTAGACAATTCCAATCCATCCTCATAATGCATTTAAAATCTTGCCATGTCACCCAAGTCAAACTACAGTTTACGATTACGAAAATGAATACGAAGACTTGGTAAGTACGGGCGTAGTTTGTGGGAGAATCTGTATAGAGCTCTGTATATACATACCTAGCCATATACATCTACATTAGACACGCTACATTGACCCATTAAAGATTACGTCTTTTCTAGTCGTCTCTTCCTACAAACATTAATACATTCTTATTATTATCACAAGAGCATCGCTTTGCACAGTATAAATTTCCCTAGGCTTTCTTCAAATCGGAGGAGAAAGAATAACTGTTTCTGTCGCGTGGTGCTCCTGCCCGCGTCCCGGTCCCAGTCCCAGTCCCCGCTCCCGTTCCCGTTCCCGTCCTCCGTGCACAGAACCGAGAAATGCATGCATGTTTATTGTGAGGCTAAAGAGCCGCTCCATCCATAGCTACACACACACACACACATGGACACAGTGCACTGGCAGGCAGCAGCCCCCATACATCTTATTTTTTCTTCTTCTATCTTTTTGAATACGAGAGAATAAAACAGAGAAGAATCACAATTCACTCTGTCCACATTGTATTGTAAAATATAATACAGAGAGAAAAATATGAATTTATTCATACAAAAAAATATCCAGACATAAGTTGGATTCTATTACAGTGCCTTTCCCTGATACAACTACTACATGGAAATAGCTGCCAAAGACAAATCCGAATTTCTTAGTTAACTGTGTAACATCTAAGCCGGGACTAGTACTGGTACTGGGACATATCCGTTGCGACATATGTACATGAGTATAGAACAGCAGGCTGTTGTGTTTTTTCCAGACATTTGGATCTGGATTTTGACTTGATTTCTTGTGTAGAGGATGGAAATGGGAAGGAAAGAGGAGCAGCACTTACACACGTACCTATGGAACATTTATATTAGAAGTTTAGGGCAGTAAGTAAGTGCATACTTTATTTCGTGGTACGTAGATCACATAGGTCCTGGTTTAGGGTCCAACGTAAAATGCAGTATTCATCAAATGGAGAAATCCCCTATTTATATTACAACGTATAAATGTAGCAGGAGACAGAAAGTGGTGTGGATGTGGAGTGTGGGACATTCTTATTCATGTTTCCAAAGACTGTGACTACCTATAGGATATACTATATACTATATAGATGCTCATGAAATGCGCTATATAAATAGGGAGACAGACGACGACGACCACGGGACATAGAACTTCAGGATTAGACATATCAAAAGCTGTATGCGGTGGAATAATAATGCATCATGCGTGGCTCTCCACGCTGTGTTTTCCTGTATGTATAAATACATAATTATGCACCGACTTGTAAAACACGATCGATGTGTAGCTTTATTAAGTCTCACTATCCAGATATTTATATGGAAGACGGTCGTATAAAAAGACACGCGAAATAAAGGACAAGAGGAAACTGAAGCAAGTCACAGAAATGAGAAACTATTTCGAATTCAATTCGAAATTGAAAATTGACTCCTGCCTCGGTCCTGCGATTCTTATTGTTGTCGCGGTATTAATTACAAATACTTTTGTATAGGTACCTACTTTACTCAGCCACGCTGCGTGTTCTATGGTAGGGTATGGTGTGATCTGTGGTCATCATAGTGATGAAAACGGAGTAATAACACTCAGCAGTGACATTCTGGTAGAAACAAAGCAACCAATGACTGCAGATTATAGCGAGCCAAAGACAATGGTAAATTTTTCCTCTGATAAGAAAAGGTACCGTTAAGCCTCCGTTTGATATCCAATCTTCAATCTGTGGTGGTACAATAAGTATTTTAGTATTTTCACCGTGTACAGTAATAAATAAGGAATTCCTAGTGATGATAGTAGACCTGCTATCAAATTCCATTTTGCAAGATACAAGGAGAGCAAGAGAGACGCTCTCTGCTATCTCATCCGTAGCATAGGGTCACATTTTCAATTTTCTTTCAGAATTTCTATTAATCTTATCTTTCAGATAAGAATATCAAGACAGTCAGAAAGGTTCCTGCTCCTTGTTGTTTTTCTGTTATCTATATTGGCATTGGCGTTTCAACAATTTTTATGACAATCACAGTACTACGCTTCCAATTAATTCTACGGGTTTGACCACTCACATGTCAGATAGAATCTTGTACATATTTTAATGCTTCATAATGCAATTATAATTTTTGGCAAGAGTCTGTCTATCTATCAAGAGAAGCAAAAATGTAACGGTTAGTAGCACTTATGAGTCTTGCTCTGTATTCCTATATATTTACTGTAGGTAGATCTGGTAAGGAAATCTGTGTTCATAGTGTAACTCTACTGATGTTTCGTATACTAAACGAATGAAGGAAGGAAGGAAGGTGAAAAGATAAACAGGGAAATGAGTAGAAATCTAATATGTTGTATGTACAGGTCGCACGTGGTTCCACTTGGTTTTTTTATTGAAATATCAGGAGACTAGGTATATGCACTCCGTATGTCGGGACATGTTGAATATTATGTATCATGAAATTGGTTTGCTTTTTGGTTCCTCTTGGTTTTGGCTTGGGAGTCGGAGACGGTATGGGTACGGGTCCGGGGCTTGGTGCAATGTAATGTACTGCAGTTTATGACCCTTTTTAACGACCAGGCGGTACACTAGTCTCCTTCTACATATCCAACATTTCCTTTATAGCTTGTTGTACTTGTATTTGTATGAGAGGAGACTCACTGAGTGTAGTGGTGGTGGTGAGCTGGAGCTTAAGACCCACGTAAGGTACTTATCTATAAATTGTAAACAATGCTAACATAATATGAACCCAGGCCGAGGCATACCGTGTGTGTGTGTGTGTGTCTGTATGCGAGGGAGAGGATACATAAAAATTTTGAAGGAAAGGGGACTCCTTTATATCTATATAGGGCCTCACATATATGTACAAGCATGCATCGTACAGTAGTGCTTCTCCTGCTATTAGGTATATTGCTAGGGCAATAGTAAAATAGTAAAAGTAATAGTAATGTGTGCGGGCTTTGTCCCAGTAATACTTAAACCATAAAATGGTCATGTATGTTATATGTTGTGTGAATTGTGATTGTGTAAACAGTGAACTGCTCGTAAAATGAGTGGAAGGTTGTAATGTACCACCACCGTAATTGTATGCAAGTAAATAAATGCTGCACATACTACACCTACCTACCACAAGATAATAATGCACTATAGAGTAGCAGACGGCCAGGACCAGGACCAGGATCAGAGTCATAGGCCCAAAACCAGGACCAGGACCAGGACCAGTGCAGTGGTAAATGAAGGCAAGGTCAGTCAAGGCTGTTCCTTCTTTATGACAGCCAAATGTACATAAGCATGTCATAACAATAATAGTTACAATAAAATTGCAATTGTGACAAAAGCCTTACTTATACGGTTGTTACGGCTACGGCTACGGCAACGACTAAGCATCATGTAGAATGCAGATAGTTATATATGTGACTTCTCATTGAGATGTCGACTGTACGTCAGTCAGTCAGTCAGTGAGTTAGTCAGTCAGTCAGTGAGGACTGAGGAGTGAGAAGAAGTTCGAGTTAATGTGACCATAGTTATCGTCATCATCGTAATCGTAATATTATTATTGCGATACGAGTGGTGATAAGTTAAGTACGGCGATTTAGCCTAATGGCTCTTGTTCCAGCATGCATATCGGCTGTCATTACACCCCATGAAATAACTTAATCATTCCTCCGCAGTTCTACACACACACACACACACTCAGATAGGGGATTTTTATAGATGCACTCATCTTCAGTCCTTCCCTCTCTCTCTCTCTCTCTCTCACTGTATTTATCGTCGTATGCAACGTGCGTTTTTATTACTTTTATGAGCGATTCCTAATCCAGGATTATTACGCGAATTGGGCTACGTCTTCATGTTACATCTAATCGTAAGACTGGATTTGTATTTTATATTTAATTTTATAGAAATGTAGGAATATGATATGGCGTACTGTATCTGTATAGTTACAGAATCAAAACAAACCCCTGTAAGAAACCCTTCCCTACTTCTTCAATATTTGTAGGTATAGGAACTATACCACAGTTCACTTCACAAGCCTGAGAACCCCGGATGTGATGCTGAATATAGAATGAAGATAATTGATTTGGATTTCATGAATGAGGAATGTATATACACGTTATGTACTATTAGTAGAAGTCATTGCATAATATATGAAGAAAAAACACTGAGCTGAAATTAGATACTACACCTTCCTATTAATTTACTTACGCAGCTCTGTGTAGTACACACTCGACCAACAAAGAGGATCGACTAAGCTAGCAACTTTAGGTGGGAAAAATATTGTAGCCTACACAAGACAATGCAGTATGCAGTATTGCGGGGGGTACATCAATATCTGGAGTAATCTAATTTTATTGTACACACACATTACTCATCGTCAGTGAAAAATAAATTGCTGAGGTTTGCAACTCTGGGAAACGGAAAACAACTTTATAGAACTATATAAGGATGTACCTATATACACGTGCCCGTTTTTTTGTATAGGGATAGTCATAAGATAATAGAAAATAATTTAATTCGTTTAAATCTCACTATATAAAGTAAGCCAGTTGAGAACTGAAGGTTCTAGGTCCCAGTGTCCCTGTCGTTTCTGTATGAAGCTACTACATATCTCTATACTAAACTACGCGATTGCATTTTACTGTGTCGATACTGCAATAATAGGAGCATCAAAATACTGATACAAACGGTGCAGAAGAAGGGTCCAGTAATTAAATATTTTAAAATGCACAAGATAATGGATAATGATATGTAATAAAATTAGTAGTAAGGACAAGGAGGCTTACGCTTAATTGCTATTTGTGTTTCCTAAGTACTAATTAATCTTAGCCTCAGGTAGGGAAGATATCCACGGACTAAATAAGACATAATTTGGGAGTAACCTAAATCAAACACTAATTATAATTTCAAAGATCTAATGATAGGCTCAGTGGCAAGCCTTACAAAAATCAAGTCTTACGCTAGATATCTAAATCTGGCTTTATGCTTCACGAGACTTCACAGTCACAGCCCTGCCGTCAGCCCCAGAGCCAGAGCGCAGCCCAATCCTTTGAATTTGAGCCCATAAGTAAATAATTAGGAATTGGAAGTGGAAGCATATAGTATGTATGTAAGGTACATATGCGAGAACTGTCCAACATTCTTATCAATGAAATCATCATAACCTATGGCTACTGTAATAGTTATGGTCAAGCCATAGGAATGAAAATGTATTTTATACATGTGTGAATAAGTATGTATTGAGATGAAAACAAACATTTGGTAATTTGTAATTTGTTTTGTCTGGATTTCTCTGCTGGTCTGTGGAAAGGTAGCAATTTCATGAAATATGAAAGAACAAAAGTGGAATTTAAATCAAGGTGGCTACCCTCACTCTCAGCATCACATCTGATTAGCTTATCACAAGCATTTTCGGTCTTATGGTTTTGTTCTTATGGTCCAGAAGTAGTGGAGGCACAAGCAGGCACACACATGCAATACAAAGTACCAACCTACTACATATAGCCAAGAGTGATCAAAGCATTTGCAATCGGACCGAAATAAAAATAGCCGACTACATATCTACACTCTCTCTCTCTCTCTCTACTCACTCAATTTCCTCAGCCACGCGAGTAGTTAGCTACATAATTATTATGATGCTCATCTACTCCCATACTATAGCTTGATCGCTCTTGATGTTGCTACTCGACATACGTACACACACAGAGAGCCAAGTCAAATGTATGAATTATACACACTATATACACTACCTCTCATAGTTTGTAATCGTCAGATCAATAACAGACCATTCCGCGTCATCGTCATCATTCATCGAAGGGGAAAAAAGGCACTGAAAACCCATAATATTCTAGAGGTAGGAGACGTCGTGTCGTACAAGTACAAGTCTGACCGATGCCGATACCGAGACCGAAGCCGAGATCGAAGCCCAAGTCGAAACTAAAACTAAAAACCTTCCCTTTCCTATACTCTTACCTTTACGTACAGACAACCCGTGTGCTTCCCTGCCCCAACTAATATTTTACTCCGTAAACTCAGAAACTGTACTAACAAGTGAGAGGCATACCTTTGCTTTCAGCCCTAGAAACTAAAGCTCAGTGTCGGTGTCGGCATCGGTTTTATTTTTTGGTATCAGCATCGGTTTTACAACAAGTCAGAGTCAGAAAAGTCCAAACAAGTATAGAAACTAAAACTACACACACTGTGAGGCTAAAATGCTGGATCAGAATCCGAACTAGTTTCTATGTATATCCTGTGTATTTTTGGAGAAATTCAAGCAAGCTCGCAAGTTGGATGGACTTGTTCCAGGTTCGAGTTGGACTGAGCTCCCATATAGTTCAGAGTGGGACTCGGTAAGGAACTAGTTGAACTCGCGTGATGTTTACTGTTTACGGAGAGAGAGAACTACTCCAAGGGGAAGAATGGGACTCGGGAAGGCTGGAGTAGTGAAGGAAGCCCGAGGATGAAAGCCGGCAACGATGTTTAAAAGGGTGGGAAAAAATATTACCAACCGTATTCCATCAAGCGGGGCACATCAGATTATTATTATACTCTATCAAACTCCTTTTATCCAAAACCCTAAGCAGACCAATCTATATTACATGCTCTCTACATGGATACATTAAGATTAATGTTTTAATAAAAATCCGGAGGTCTGGATTTACATTGAGGTGCATAATCATTTTGGGAGGTTGGCTTTTGGGGAAGGCAAGAGTATATAAGTCTAAGTCTACGCACACACACACACACACAACTCCAGCTGTCAGCATCACAAATTACAAATTTGAATAACAACTCAAACACTCAAACCACACCATAAGAAACAACAATTATCTGAAATCCATATTATCCAGTAGCTCCAGCTCCAGCACCAGCCTAATGTAAATATCTACACAGAGTCACAGTTATCTAAAAGAATCATCAACCTGTTCTCATTACAATTCCAACTCTTTTGCCAACGCAACGGACGGAAACAGATTTACATCTGACACCCAAGTGATGACAACTGTCCAGGTTTCTTATACTCATTTAAACAGGTAGATAAGGCCAAGAGTAAAAGGGATTGACCGGAAGTCTTAGGTGCTTTGTATGTGAAGTGCCTCGAGGGATTTGATGCGTGTCCCTGATTAAGACCTCCCTGGGCTATCTCAATGATTAGAGACAATAAAAAAATATTAATTCATTACAACATCAATTCAGATAAGGAGGCAATTTGCATTACAGCATTACCACTACTCTAAGTAACTTATAATTACTTATAATTTCCTAATTAGACTGACATTCATTCAATATTATTTAACGTAAATCAACAAGGCTACCTACTTGAGATCCTATTGTGTTTGTGTATGAAATAAAAGACTGCAAAATATTTCAAGAAATTCAAATGTATAACAAACAATAATT
The DNA here is from genome assembly GCA_949802685.1 of Dicyrtomina minuta. NCBI lineage: Eukaryota > Metazoa > Arthropoda > Collembola > Symphypleona > Dicyrtomidae > Dicyrtomina > Dicyrtomina minuta. The sequence goes on from OX461810.1 coordinate 18,046,166, forward strand.
ATTACCATTACTGTATTACCATAGACTGATAGAAATTGTAAACATTGAAAGTCTGCAGAGTGGCAATTTGTGTAAAAGGAAAAAAACCACAAGTAGCTATTACCTAGCTACTACGTATGTAACAAGGCTAGACTAGACAAGGTAATAGTTCATAAGTACATGTACAGGCATATATAACTTCTGCATGAATTAATACTTTACATAATAATTTTTGTGCGTTCTCCAATTTTTCCTTATGAAAAAAATAATACCAATTACCCACCATAGTTCAGTACTATACTACAAAGACAGAACCGCCTCGAGCTACTGTTGAATTACCAATCAGAAAATTACCTGCGTGAAAATTCTGCACATATAGAACTGAATCAAATATGAAATAATTCTCATCTATGTACTCAATGATTAAAAAGCTCTGTAAAGGAAACAACTACAAAACTTACTCCAATAAATAAAATTCTACTACTAAAGTACCTACCTACCTATCTACTGATGCTTTTATATATTATGCATATTTGTATTTCATCAATTTTTTTTGTGTACATCAATTAACTCAATTGTACGCACACACTCATGAGATTGGAGTGGGAGACAAAATGGGAATTGTAATATACGAACACAGTAGCATCTGCATAATATATTAATAAAGATCTCCTCTACACATGTTAGCTGATATTTACACCACATAAAATAAAATAAGGGTCGTAAGATGGGCACATAAAATAAAAGCTGAGAATTTTAGTGTTCATAAACACACCTCCTCCACCTGTCTCAATCCTTCTTTACGTACTCCACAGTTTAGTTGACTCTCGTCAATTTATTTATGTGTCACATTCATTGCCTGTAAACATTTGAGGAGAGAAGAGTCTCGACGTACCCAATCCACGGACGTATGTACCTACCTACGTAGCTACGTGGATGTGGCTATCGCTTTCAGTATGAGAGAGAGAGAGAGAATTTCTACAATACGGTCGTCTGCCTCTATGGAGTAATATGTACACCATTCGAAATCATAGGGGAAGAACAATCCGGCAAAGGAAAAATTTTACGACAGATTATGGCCAACTTACTACTTCATACAAATACACTACTAGTTGACTACTACACTTCTATAGCCCAACCAAAGACGGATCTTACATTAGGTACATTACATATTATAAAATATATATCCCGTCCTGGTACTGGTAACTCTGACTGGGGAAGGTATTAGGAAAGAAAAGCTAGAGTCGTGAACTTTACGGAATGTTTTAGTGGAAAGGAACAGTAGAAAACTATCATCTATGGGGACGCTAATGGGATTTTACGAGTTTTAAATTGTTCACTCTGCTGTGCCATACACTCTCTGGCATGTGCCAATGTGTGCGTCTCTCAAAGGCTATATACTCTTGTGGCAGTATATGCCTAAAGGAACTTGTGTGAATACCTATATACAGACACACACACTTTCACGCATCTTGTCTACTGCCTGTGACTGTCACAGGCGACAACTGACAACATCACATAGAATCTGTATATATTTTCTACAGATATTTCATCATAATAAACTCACTCGCCGCATGTCATGTCATGCCACTCGAACTCCACTCCGCTCCATTCGAACTCTCATAAAGAAACATAACCAAATTCAATTTTATGTTCAATAATTTTCGTCACCATTTAATTTTTATGAGGACACCAAACTACAACTCAGACTACATGTGCAATCAAAACAGAGCTAACCTATGTGTATGTATCAACAATAATTTATGAATTCAGACGAGAGAGAGAGAGAGGGGTAGCCATGGGAAAACTTTGCCTTTGCCTTATGATTAGTATGAATGAATTGAGAACACATATGTATCTATGAGGTTTATATAGGCATGCCTATGGGACTACATAAGAAAGTGAGAAAAACATTTAAAAGAACCTGGAGAAGTTTTCAACTTTCGCGGAGCAGTTGAATTGCATGGGAGTGCAGTGCAGTCAGTGGCAGTAGAAGTGGGAGTTGTTGTAGCTGTTCGCCCAACGGACGGGGCATATCCATATATAATCTGTGTATTTACTTCATTTTTATGCTCGTATAATCAAAGCCAAGAAGCCAATAGTAATAGTCGTAGTAGTAATAGTAATAATAATAGTGTGAAGCTTATGACTTGAACATCCGAATCCTGTAAACGTAAAATGTGAATGCCGATCCCGTACATCGAATTCGAATTTGAATCCGATGAATCTCCAGACCAAAACCGAAACCGAATGCATAAACATAAGGGAAAAGTGTGCACACACACACACACACTTCAAGTTGAACTGCAGTAAAATGAACATAAAACTTGGTGGTGGTGAAACGAAGGGAAAAAAGGTTGACGGCCAGAACCAGAACCAGAACGGGAAACGAGAGAGAAAATAACCTGTAAAGCTAAACTGTACAGAGTATAATAATAATATCTGTGTCGACCCGGACCCGGACCAGGAGACGAGGGCGAGGACGAGAAACCATAGGGTATGGTACTGAAGGATAGTGTGTGTAGCATTAAATTTTGTGAGTAGATAGTATAAAAGGGCCAGGTATAGAGCGTAGAGTAGCAAGAGAGGCAATGTAATGCAATTCAATGCAATACCAAAACAGACCAACTATCCACATTAAACTTGAACCTGAAGCATTTGAAATGGAGCGTTTCCCAAACCTCACTCGGCGATTACGCTGCACTCTTAAGTATAATGTTATGACCACCAGTCCCAGTAATAGTCATAATAATAATGCGTCAAATAGAATCAAATTGATTCATCTAATTTAACCAAATTGTCTTGGCAAGTACAGTCCAAGTGGTGAAGAATTCAATCAATGAATTCCAAAATCCAAAGGCGGGTAAAGAAGTAATGTGGATACAAAATACAAGTACCTACTAGTGATACTCTCCCCATCTACGCTATTTTTTATGTTATGAACTCTCCATTCATTCATTCACAAAATCCAGCGATACCTTTCCGCTTCGACTTTCGTCTTTTACTCTGGGCTCTCAAGTACCCATGGTACAGATGGAGATGGAGATCGTAATGGTATCATATCATAATAATATTGTGGACGGTTCTGTCCGCATGAATTTTATTTATTACACGCCCCTCACACATGCCACATACATATAGGTCCTTGTTTAACTATATCCAGTACATATTATGTACTTAATGCCTTTTTTTTCCTTGGCGATGATAGTATTACGGAGTATATATTGTGCAGCAATATAATAGATTGTGAAGAAGATTCTAAATGCCTATACCAAAACTGATATCGATATCGATACCGATACCGACACAATCACAGGCTCTATGCCAACCCGTGGGTGCTTCCATGACCTTTTCTGCTCTGTTTCTGCCTCCACTAATACTTTAAGATGTGTATATGTACTTCTTGTGGCTGGAGTATATTAAAGTGGCAGAGGTGCCGGTTTCGGTTCCATTTCTATTTCCATACGAAAACCTTAGACAGTTTCCTAAAACTTTCACTTGAGCCGAGCGCGATGCTTGCTCGTTGGTTGTTTTGGTCGATTTGGTCATCTTTATGATGCAGTTATAGCCCACTGATACAATGCATGATATGGTGCTATATACTATGGTAATGGCATCAGTCACACATACCTATAATTATAGGTCCACAGTTTTGAGATATATTACGTTACGTAGTGCTAGGTATTTATTTGATACCCCTACGAGAAGTGACAATAGAAATGTTGCCTTTTAAAACCTCGTTACTTACAAAAGTCTACACACACGACACAGAGCTGCGGTTTGAATGGAGTTCTTTTCCGCTGGAGTCCAAGTCGAACGCACTCTTGATATGTGTGTGTGTGTGTGTGTGGGTAAGACGAAGGATGTTTATGGACTTTGAATTTTATGAACAATGACCACCACAGTGAGAGTGAGAGTGAGAAAAGGATTTTATTTGGGTATTTGTCAACCAATGAACATGTGTCCATGTCCATAGGATTTTACACACTTGAGATTAGTCTCCTTCGCTCCCATTGACTCCACACTTAAAGTTTAATTCCCATACGTGTACGTGTATAGTTGGTACTATTAATGGCCACTATATCCATATAGTGGTTTAGTAGTACACTATAATATTCTGTGTATAGATTAAGTGTAGCCCTAGCCTAGCTAACTTGAGCTTTGGATTTTGAGACTCGAGAGAGAGAGAACTGCAACATAAATTAGACCTCGCGTGCAGTCCAGTTCCTTCTTTGACTCGGCAATCATGGGGAGCTAATAACATTGTTGTTTGTAATAATTAACAAAATAACTTAATTAACAGTTATCATGCTACACTCTCCACACATAAGTCATGGAGAATTTAAATTGTCTCGCCAATATATTTTTACATCCCCTCCACACTCTTGATTAATGCACTAAAATCAAAATCAAGAGCCAAACAATGTACAAAAATACATTTTATGTCTTAATAAACATTTTATTGAGTGCGAGTGGCTCAATAAAATTGGCCACCATGCAATATACAAATCGCTGGGATCAAACGGAAGGCTATGTATCACAGGACAGTTCAATGAATCGAAATTCGACCACTGGAAAATTGAAGCTATCTACCTACTTAAAACTTAAAGGTGGCCAACAGAGGAGACAGAGAGATAGATTGCCCGTCTCGTCCTCTGAGAAGTTCTGTAATTGTGTCTGTATACACAGATACTTAAAAAGTTGTGCGGATTGAGAAACTCAGAATTCGGACTCGGACTATATAAGGCTCTCTCTCCCGATATAATAATATATTGTACAATATAAAGAGAGGAAACAGACGAAATTGGGAGAGAATCAATATTAGCTGTGTGGCGGACGGCAAAAGATTATTTCGATTCTCATTATGGTATAAGGGCTTTATTAGCCTAATGGGGAATGCATGGAGTAATAAATCACAGGAAAAATTACACCCTTCATCCTCTTTCTCCGCATTGTATATGCAGCCTTCACGCGGCTGTACGACGGCTGTCGGACGGTTAAAAGAAGAGAGAGAGAGAGAGAGAAGTGAACAGAACCAGTTGGTTTTTCGGTTCGGTTTTCGGCTTGTGAGTGAGAGAAGAGTTCTCCCGGTGCCGGTCCCGTCTCATATAAAATCTATATACATTAAACTGAATAAAGTCAAGAAGAGACTTCCTCAAGTGTTCCCAAGTTTTCTTCTCTCCGTTTTCTTACTCTACATTTCCCTACTCTTTCTATATCTATATTTTCTTATGTGAGACTTCGCTTTTTGAGTTTTCTCTCCGTGTCTGTATCTCTCTGGTTTAGAGGCTGTAGAAAGGAGCGGGATCTGTAGCCGTAGCCGTAGCCGTAGCCGTAGCGGTGAAGTGTGGTCCTACTCCTCGTCTTAAGCTATATCTATAATTATACATCTGTACAGAAATGCTCTTCCCCGTTTTCCCCTGCCTTGACTTGGCAAACTCATCCGTCTTTCTTTCTCTCATGTTCCCTCCCAAGAAGAGTTATTACTGACGATGAGAAAAGAATTATGGAAAGTTTTTAAACCCTCAGCTTTTCCCCATGAAAACTTTATATTAATTTTTCCTATTTGACTTAAGACTCGAGAGAGCTAAAAGATTGAGAGAATAAGGAACAAGACGGAGAAAAGAGAGATGAGATGCTACATGATGAGTATGAATCTCGACGCGGCTACAATTTACATAAGTGGCTATCTGTGGGATGAGATGAGATGAAATGAAATGAGCGAGGGAGAAAGAAAGATATGCTCACAAGTTACAACACACATTTTGACTAAATTTAAATCTGATTACAAAATACTGATAATAAATAGTTTTTGTTTTGTGTGTGATGAACTACATATCTGTAATCTGCAATCTACAATCTACGCAGATACGACTTTTAGTATGCACAGATTTACAGATGATCCTTGATGAGGTGTAGAGACTGTAGACCCAATTATGGTGAAGTATTGAGTAATGTGGACGACAGAGTGATTGTTGATGGATTTGTATTTTTTGGCCCGACACCCGACACCGTATGATTGTCTTAAGATATATGGTTAAGCAATGTAAATAAAACAACAGTATTATTACCTATAAAGGACTGACCTGCAATGGCCATCCATGGGTAGAAGGTGTGGTTGGCTGATTGTTGTAACTGAGAAGCTGTCTGGGAGGAGACGACACCATTGTTGAGTGGACATGTGGCGGCATTCCAAGAGGATAGAGATCGGCTGGGACTTGTTGGTTCGGTGGCGGGATGACCCGGCGTGGCATAGCGTCCATCCGGAGTACAGACGGCGGGTCTGACTGGGACACCACTGCTGGAAGAGGTCGAGCCCGTCCCTGCTCCCGTCTGCCAACCTGCCGAGGGTCCACCGGCTCCTCCACCCAAGTCTTTGGAATTATAACCATTCTGCTGATCCTTACAGTCCAGTTTGTACCCTTGCTGTGAGTCTCCGAGTGCTTGAGATGAGTACAATTTACAAGCGGCGGCGGTGGCATCATATGGTGAATCTTGTGGGGCTCTTGAATGATGTTGTTGGGCATAGGGTGACATCCCAAGACCGATCGGGAATCTGTAGGACTGATCTGAGGAGGAGGGTGTTCCGTAGAACCCACTCTGCTCAAAATAAGAGTTCATCATTCTGAGCTGTTGGACTGACTGACTGTCCGTCGTGACGTCGTTTATTTGACGGTTTATTTAAATAAATAAAAAACTCGTCTCTCTCACGTTACCCCTCTATCTCTCTACAGTGTATAAGTTCCCCAAGTGTGTGTGTGTAGCTTTAGATACAGATGTATAATATTTTTATAATAAAAGATCTTTACGAGATCTTTCAATTTCCACGTATGTACTTGTGTCTAGTCAAGCACTTTAATTCCCTTCACTCAAACATTTGAATCTTTTTTTATTTTTGTAATATTATTTTGAGAGAACTTAATGACAATGATTTTCTCTTAATTTTTTGAACTCTTTAAAGTACTCACACATACTATATAGGAGCCTTTACTATGTCCCTTGTTCTGTCAGTTCAGCTTAGATTTCGCACAAATCATCAAAAAAAACACGTTCACTCTTCAGAGTTTTATCCAGTTCCCGTATTTATTTTTAGTATATAATAAATAACTTTTGGCAAAAGCTAACTTTCAGCACCTGTCGTATACATTCAAATTGTAATAATAATGTTTAATCTTAAATATTGACTTTTGTTTTCTTGTTGCCGCTCTGTACTTTACTTGTGTAAGTTGTATACTTGATGCAATTAAACTTTGTAATAAAAATGTTACTTAAATTAAATGTTTGTAGTAGTAATTAATTCTTTTTCGTATACTTGTATAGTTGTTGGAATTAATTTCCTGGTATATCTTGAAATATTTTTTGATTTTAATTTTTGGACAAAATTAAAATTTATAGGTTTTATTTTATTTTTATTTTTTTTTAAATAATAACTTCACTTAATTTTCTTGTAAGTTTTTTTTTGGCTTTATCTATATATGATGTACATATATAAACTCACTGACTGGAATATTATAATTCGTATACTTGGTTGCAGTTGCAGTATGAAGTTGTGAAAACACACAAATAAAATTGTATTTATATTCTTTTTTTTTCTTTCTTTTGTATTGTCTTCACGTAAATTAGACTTATATTTTTTTTTCTTTAGTTTAGTGTAACTCAATAATCTAGTGAAGCAAAAGAGAGAGAGAGTGAGTAGATCAATTCATTGGAAACAATCCGAATCGGATCTTTTCAACTCTTGTTATGTGATGGTTTTGAGTCACGTCATCCGCAAATAAATCTTTTTCTTCTCGCTGACTTCTTCTTATATGTATTTTTTTTTCTTTCCAATTTCCAGCCCGAAAGCTGTAGAATACAGAATATGGAAAAGTTGGTTGTTGTAACGTGAAGATATATCCAATTGTATTTTTTTCAACTTTGCTTGGTTTGTCGTAGTAGTAGTGTAGTAGTAGCAGTAGTAGTAACAACCAACTAAAAGCGTTGAGTTCAATAATTGCAAGTTACAATATAGAACTGTCCGTATAGTGGCCGTGGCCTGGAGTCTGGAGTCTCGTGTTGCACACTCTCAAAAAACAAACCAAAAAAGAATTGTCCACAATGTTCTTCTGTAAAGTGGACACCAGGACCCGGATCGGTTAAATCGGTACCGGACAGGAATTATTAATTTGGTTGAATTCTTTGTTGTTGTTGTTGTTGTGGTTTGCGTAAATGCAAGTCTTGTATTTCTCTTGACTTCTCCAGCGAGAAGTGTGAAAATTTGAAAAGTCGTAAATTGAACAACACGTTTTAATTTTCCTTTCCAAATCAAATGGTTGACGGATTTTCGTTTTCGAACACTTTTTTTTACTTTAGAAACTTTAAACTTTTTTTATTGAAGTCGAAAATTTTTAAATGGTCAGATTCAAATTGGAAAATTTGAAATCGACGCAATAATTGGCGGTATATTTTTTCTTCTTAAGAATTTAGAGTAGTAGTGAAGAAAGGAGTAGTATACAATTGTAATATTTTGTTATAAATTTTTATTTGCTTTTACTTTATAATCGGTGTCGGTGTTCTGTAAAAGTTGTGTGTGTGTGTGTGTGTGTTGACTCAAGATAATAATAGAAGTTAAAAATGTGTATAGTAGCCGGTGAACGGTGGTGGTGAGTGAGTAGTTTCGTATACAAGAGACTTGTACCTTATTGGTCAAGGTGCAAGTGGTAAGTAAAGAAAGTGTGAAGGAAGCACGTGAAGTCAATGCCAGCACGTGTGCCTTCGGATCAAAACTGAAACTGAAGAGTACGTCGGATTAAACATTTTCCTTTGCCGAGTTCTCTCTCTTTCCACTCGTTCGTATCATCATACGGAGATTCTCTTATGTGCTTCTCTCACTCTCACGCTCATATGATATTGTAAGCAGTGCCTTTTATTTTGCCTTTCGCTATCCTTTAGCATTGCTTCGTTCGGCATCGGCAGGGCCACACAGTGTAGAGGATACGGTGGAGTTTTGAGTAAAGGGATGAAGAGCAGCAGCAGCAGTGTAGACGGACGATGAGATCTGTGAGTGGAGTGTGTGGTATGTACATAGCGTGTAAAGGGACGGCCGCATCCTTTTCAGTACTCTCTTGGCTGGCAGGTTCTTTTCCCACAAACGAACGTCATACCAGCTGAGCCCAATCAGATCAAGTCCAATTCAAAGCTGGTTCTGCGCACTCCAAACACTCAGTCAGTCTCTGTAAAAGCCTCATCACACATTCCGCTTTTTCAGCCAGGGCTATTTTTCCGTCAATGTTTCACGAGTAGCTGAGCGCTCCACAGCGTCAAGTCTGTGAGACTTTTCCAACTCGTCCGCTTCCCACTGGCAGAGAGGCAAATGAGCTTGTTTCAAATGTTCAAAAAATCATATTTTCTACGTTTTTAAAACGAATTATTTTATATTCTTGCCTTTTTTAATTTTGTATTAGTTTTGTTAATGATTTTATACAGATTTATTTGTTGTAAAGATCTAGAGTTTTTTCTTTCAGAAATTTGTACAGTGTAGGTTCGATAAATGAGCATTTCTCTGCTGTTATTCTACATTTGTAGGTAGGTAGGTAGGTAGGTACTTATGCGAAAAATCAAAATGTGAAAACGCTAGTTTACTGACAAGAATATTATTAGAATAAATTATGTGGCTTTGGAATGGTTAAAAAAATATATGCTATTTTACTGCGCAAAAGATTAATGATGGTTCACCCTCTTGACATTTTGCTGTTTTAATTTTAATGGAAGCACTCGCAAATTGATGTAGGTCAAAGTCAAAACGATGAAGGATCATTTTAGCAGCCAAGTTGCGAGTTGCAGCTTTCATGCAATTTTTAATTACGTTGGCAATTTCACAATACGCGGGAAATGCATTACTTCTGTAAATATGTTTAGTTATAAGAGTATGTACAAGTTCAGACAAAAATTAAAATGGTCATACCTAAAGAAATACGCTATTCTTGGTAGCAGGCACGTGCTTGCCTACTGTCTACACAGTAAATCGAATTAATTTTGCACGAGAATTTCACCAATTTACATAACACATACAAATGACATGATGTGTGTGGCCTGTATCTCGAACCGAACACTTGAAATTTCTATTCAAGCGCTATTATTATTATTATGTGGTTTGCAAAAACAGTGTAATATTCTGTTTTTGCTTGGTGTAAGTTCTGAAAAAAAATTTGAAAGTACCTACCTACCAAGTATCAACACACAGACACACACAATTTCATTTTCATTGTCATTCTCGAGTACCTGTTTACTTTCCCAATATTACATTTTAAGAGGACGCGGAAGACACAGTACCATGACGAGTTTGAGAGCCGGGTATTTCATTTAGATTTTGAGTGTGATCCATATGCATTAGGCCCATTCCACTCAAGAATTTAATACTGCTCCCTATAAAATACTGATTCAGCCGAGTCTTAACAGTGGAGTGATATAGCCTATACACAAGCAATAAACTATCATCTATGCTATCGTCCTCGAGTACTTCTCCTATTATTGTGAAGCTAAGTGGAGCAATATAATTCCGAGACCGAGACCGAAACCACCAAAACTGAAGCCCAGAATCATCGAGACCCGCAAGGAAACATTTTATGTATATTATAGTGCTCGTCTCAGGAATGATAGAATGAAATTTTTGGTTGTTGGCTTTGGCATTTCAAGAAGTTGTTGTGGGAAGACTCTCATTGTACTTATTATGCTACGTTCCGTTTCTCTAATGTTAGTGGGCTGAATAGAAAGAGAGCCGTGCCTAGGTATAGTATAGGGATTGCTAAAAGTCTACAAGAGACTTGAAAAGCATCTCGTCTCGACTTAAGTCAGAGGATTCTTGGATTGGATCATTGTTGTAGGAGGATGAGAGGATGAGATGAGAAGAGATCATGGGGAGATGATGATACAATAAGAGTTGATGGGGAAGAATAACATAACGTTCAAGAGAAGATACATAAGAAAATCATGATTGTTACTTTTCCTTGACTTTAAGCATGGGGTCCACTTTACGACTTACGAGCCATTCTCTCCATTTCATATGTATGTATCTCCCTCCTACAAACAACAACATTGTCAATATCTGTAGCGACTTCCCCAGCCCCAGCGCCAGCAATGACTTCATTCCCAATCTCAATGTAGAAAATATTTGTGCATACAACTTACTACTACTCAGGGCCGGATAATGCGGCCAGCGCAGGCAGCCCCCGCTGCCTGAATTTTCAAAAAACATGTAAATAGAACATTTTACTTTTTTCAAAAGCATGCAAACAAAACATTTTCCACGTTTCTTAAAACATGTAAATAGAACATTTTGCACTTTTCAAAAACATGCAAATAAAATTTTTTGTACATTTCAAAAGCATGCAAATAAAACATTTTGTACATTTCAAAAGCATGCAGATAAAACATTTTCCACTTTTCTCAAAACATGTAAATAGAACATTTTGCACTTTTCTGAATCAAGTAAAAAGAACATTTTTCACTTTTCTAAAACATGTAAATACAACATTTTGCTTTACCACAGAAAGCCATCAAAATAATCAAAATGGTGGTTTTTGTATGGAAACAAATTGCTGCCTAAAAGTAATTTTCCTTCGTCCGGCCCTGCTACTACTAAAATACAAAACACAAGGGAGAAAGAGAAGAGAACTGACAAGCAGAGTAAGCATAACATGTCGGAAAAATTATGTAGGGAATTTAATGCAATACAAAATACAAACAGGGTGTAATATACACTTTAAAGTACATGGAGTGAGTGGTATGCATTTGTAGTTCTTACACAGTGTCATCATTGCTTGAAAGCCAACAAGGATGCTTCAATCAAGATCCTTTTTACTTACGTAGGAACGTACGTCCCCTTGTTCCTTCTCCTTCACTCAAGAAAAATGCAAAATGCTCAACTCTCAGAGAGAAGCTTTATCCTACACTATCTGTACTTCACTCCCATTCAAGCTTTTTTTTACACTGACAGCTTAAAGCTTCAGTTAAAGTTTCATTTCAAATTACCACATCTCGACCATGATTACACACAGAAAGACACACATACACATAGAGGTACGGATTCTAAAGATATTTCTTCAAGTGTTTTCAAATTACTTTCAAAGGATTTTTGCTTATTGTGGAGGATTTTGTATAAATAATAACAAAGCTCGGTATATCAGTAGGCCCCATATACTGCTACTGCTACTGCTGAAAGCACTCTACTCACAGTACTCACACAAAATACTAGAATACTACAAACAACAAGAAATTCTTTTTCTAAAGTCTAAAACGTCTAAAGTATAAACACCTCATGTTTTCCTTTGAATTTCACTCGTACCATTCCAAATGTATGCCATTTTTCAATGTACCTACCTACTATATACCTACCTAGCTATAAGTACATATTACTTTGTATCTTTTAGATATAGTGACAGATAGAGTTTTTAAAAACTTGTACATATCACTCACTCAGTGAATATAGATAGGGGAAAAGTATAAACCTGATTCTGAATTGGATATCAGTAGTCTTAAAAATCAAGCATATATATATATAGAATTTTGCCATCAATTTGTACTTTCTGGTTATTTATATAATGTGAGCACGTAAAATTACAAAACTCAATCCAATCTAGTAGCAACAACAAAACATTTTTAGTTTCATCGTATATATATCCCATTCTCTCCCCCCTTTTTTCTGTATCTCTATTTTTATTTCAATTGCACTTTCCACTTTACGTTTTTCCTCGCAAATGTTTGAGATGTTTTTGTTGTTTGAGTTTTTGATATCTTTTCGTCTTCTTTTTCTCCTTTGTTGTTGTTGTTGCTGTTGTTGTTGGCTTTTTTTTACGAATTCGAATTCGACTTCGAATTCGAGTCTGTAAGTAGGAGGGTGGAGGAATAAAGGTTAGGAATATATATATAGGAAGTATACGGATGTAAAAGTAAAAAAACATAGTGCATGTAGAAAATGTATGAAAATGAATCTGTCTTTGGTACTCGTGTACAAAGTACACACACACACACACACACACAGTACACAGAGTGCACAGTCAAAGTGGAAGTAGAGTATAAAAGAGGAGAGGGAGAAGTGAAAAGGAGAAGGAGCAAACATTTGCTTTTTGATGACTCATAAACTGGAAACCAAATTACCGCAGAATGGTCCATAAATGCATCAACTTACACGAAGCATTTTACCAATGCCCAAATATATATCTTCTCATAAGTTTTCTTTCCCGCTCACTATCTCTCTCTCTCTCTCTCGTCTTATCATTATCATTCCAGCGCATGCATCACTTTAGAGCTTCTTTGACTTTGGCTCTCAGCTTATTTTTTTCACTTATGAGATTTCTTTCTGTATCCGTTACCGTAATTTTTATTCTCTCCTCAACATTTCACGATTTTTTTTCTTTCCCTATAAAACGCTGCTTCTCCTTCTTCTTCTGATTCTGAATTTTGTGATGGAGAGAGATAGACATGCAGCTCTGGCTCCGGCTTAGCAGATATATATGCATATATTATCATAACCATATACCTTCAAATTCTTTTTTTGCATACGTGCGTCTAACAGTTGTCAGATAATATTATGTGCTGTAGCAAAAGGAAATATCAGTACTACTACTACTTTATTGTATTAGACTGTGTGTTTCACTGTACTCTATGGCATAGTAAATGTTGGGAATTGAACATGAAATGTCACCATGAATGTATCTTCATAGATTTATTTGGATTACCCACTCGTGAAAGTAAAGTAGGAAACGAGATGACTCGCACTGGCACTACGGTACTGGTACTGGTACTGGCAATGGAAGACATCCACAACTACGACCAATCTGATTCCTTCTAACTCAAATTCATGACCTTCATACTGGAATGTAACTGGCTCAACAGAAGCCAATCTATCATTTTTTTTCTTCATAGACAGTTAACGCGCTATGGCTGACATTTAAAAAAACCATCCCTCCCAAGTATCGCTACTGATAGTAGTATGTGTACCAGAAAAATACAGGAAGAAAATACTGTGGCAAGCATATTATTATGAATTTCTGTAAAAGTCATCAAACTCTTGAAACAGTAGAATGCATATTGCAGGCAGAACCATCCATTTATCAATATTAATTCGTCATTTCCTGAGATTTAATTGTAAATCTTTTTGGCATCCATATCGGCATTCGGCATCAATATGGGAAACTCTGCATGTACATTTTGCCTGTTTTCCAATTCCAAATTTTCTGCTTTTGAAATCAAGGCATATTATAAACACTCTTCAAAATTCTAATTTTATCAACACTGTACGTGTTGTCAATAAAATATTGAAATCAAAATTTTAAGAAATGGTTCAAATTTTCTCACTATATGGGCTTATGTCCACACAGTATATGTATTGCTTCATTGATGTCGATTTAAATTTTGTATCGTAGTAATTTAAAAGTCAGCCTGTGACATAATAGTGCTTGTATACGATAGAGGCCAAAGTCAACACTAACGCCGGCTACTAATTCACAAAGAAAACGAAAGCCATTTAGTCAGATATATGTCCACAAGTTCATAGCTCACACTCTCTGTGTAAAAAGTAGAATGGAAAGTCATTGAATTGGTAAATCGTGTATTTGGACAATTGTCAAGCACTCCACTCTCTCTGTACAGAGTTGATAAATTGACTCTAAATGATCTGTCAGAACTAAAGCGAGACTCAAAGGGCAGTCAATATATATTCTGTACGTGTAAAATCTAACAAGTATATTATACGAAGCCGAAACCGAAGCCGAAACCAAAACCGAAGCCGAGACAGAGGGAGAAAGAAGGGGAGCCACGCAGAGAAAAAGGATCATTGTGGAGAGCAAGTATGATTTCTTTTGAGATTTTGGAAAAAACTTGAAAGAGTGTACTAAAGTCAAAATAAAGAAAGGACAAAGTTAGATGTGAAAAGTAGAGAGACAGAAGTAGAGTACGTTTCACGTTCAGGTTAACAATGTATCCCCGGTTGACTGAACTCAACTAAGCATTCCGTCCAAAACTCTCTAAAGTCTTTGGAAAATGTGTAGAAATGACACTATTAGAGGGACAAATGTCATAATTTTCTCCCTAAATGAAGTCATAGTCATGAAAATAAAACGTTGAAATTGCATTGCAATGTCAGTTTTCACAATCACAATCCATAGGCTGGGCTATGTCAACCTAAAACCTAGCAGATGAAGCACTGTACATAGAAACAGACTATGAAGATGTATATCAGGATCTACAGCGTCTTTTTGGTATATGTATATAGGCACAGGCTCAAAGCTCTATACCTTCCCACATTTATGAGCAAGGTATACAGATACAGGGGTGCTACTACAACTACAGTATCAGTCGTAAGTTGAGTGAGAGATCAGTTCGAGTACAAAGTGCCAGAAAACCAAACTCTCGAGACACTCTCATTTGAGACGATTCTATTCAATGAAAATCATAGCATTCATTCTTGGGCAATGTACCGACACTTTACATCACATTGCATCACATCACATCAAGACAGAATTCTCCCATATAGAAGCAATCGCATCCCATTTAAGATGAGTTCAGCTCACGTTGACTCCACCATGACATAACATATCACATAAAATAATCCTAACCGCATTACCCCAAACACCAAAAAGACTGTGTGAGAAGACCAAGACAGACGAAATACTTGTTACCTATATACCTACCTACCTATTCTCCCCATCACACCAGGACCATGTCACGTCAACTCTCACCTTTCAGTCCATTATTTTATTTTATATTTCCCACTCATTTCTTTTCTAGTCTTTCGCTTTCGGTATAGTACTGTATTTGTATTTGTATTATTGGGCTATAATTTACCCACTTGAAAACTACTAGAAAACTTCATAAATTACTTGTATGTATACCTATAGGTATATTATGCTTTTAAAATCTAGTAAAAACATGCGCTTTGGAATGAAATCCCATTTTCCATATGTTTGTTTTGTAGTTCATTTATATAAATGCATGCCACAACGAGAATGGCTTTACAAAACAAAATTTACCTAGCTACTTTAGTATAATATAGGCACATGACTGGGTTCGGAGCTATCATCGCAGTATTCAATAACCATTTAACAAATGCCGATATATTGGTGTGTGTAAATTTTCAATTGCCTCCGCAAAAGTCAAAAGTCAATATTGAATTTAAGCGTTAGACAATATTGAATTTAAATTTGACATTTTACCCTCCGCCCTTTACGGACCACGTTATAAAGGCAATTCTACTTACCTACGTTTGCTTCTTGGAGGACGAGGACAAGTTACTCCATTTTCATATATATTACATTGTGAAGCTTTACATTAGTGAAAACGTTTTTAATAAACAAGTTTGAATTCAAATCCAAATGGAAATTCTTGGAGTCGGTCTCGGTCTCGGTCTCGGTGGGAGGGAAACAGAGAGAGAGATGAGAAGAGATGGGGGATTGAAATGAGCAAATAGTTGAAATTATGAGCATCTATAGTTTAGGTTTTCTCTGAATACTTGACAAGGAATAATTTAAGCACTTAGCACATTTGACATAGGAAATAAATCCAGTGTCATTTTGAAACTTCAATTTACATTTATTTTGGAATTTATAGTCAATCTGTGTCATTTGGCTCAGCTCCTCGTTCCTAATGCTCAAATTTTACTAGGGTATGTACCTACCTGCAATGCACACCCTTCTTCTGGCGTGTGAGTGTCGACAGATATTTACAATGTAATTTAGTATTTACAGAGATACAAGTCTATAAGACGAAGTGAGGAGAGGGAAAAGGACTGTAGATAAAAAAAAGTTTTGGTTTGTTGTTGGTAGTGTATAAGAAGACGCGACGTGACTTAAAATAAAAAAATGATAAAAAAAATGTAGAAGAAGCGTTTTGATTTTCTGGTCCACCTGCTAATAATAAGCATGTCGATGTCGATGTCGATTTCGACGTGGATAATATACTCTCACAGACCGAGAGGGTGTCAATTTATAAATTTAAAAAAAAAGTGAGGAGCAATCCAATAGTCAAAAGAGTGAGTGTGAGTGTGTATAGGAAAGAAGGTGAGACACTTAATCTTCCTCCTCAAACCATTAGATTGACAACAAGTAAATAAAAACAAATATTTCAAGGGGACGTGTCCCATTCTGAATGAAAAAAGGAAATCACCCTGTGGGACTATGGGAGTGTGCATCGGGTCGTAGCCAAAGATAAAAACAAACCTAAGCGTTGACATCCAAATATACTGTGTACAATCTACAATCCTAATAAATACCAATACAGGCTATGGATATACCTATATACATTAGTATACACTCAATGATGAGATTCTTATCCTGTCATAGTCATGTAAGGGTTTCCAAATCCAAGTCCAACTTGTTCACTAAATTGTACACTGTAATGGTTGACGGTCGACGGTTTGTCTAACTCTATACACACATATACCTATATAATTATATATCAGCATCAGCATATTATACCGCAGGACTAAATGATTCTACTTTTATGTACATACTGGGTAATTATACTGCAAGGGAATTTTATTTTAGGTGACTTTTTAAACTGAAAGCAAAATAGAGACTTCACTTCATTCTCCACACTGTACAATTCCTCATGTGTGTGAGTGTGTGCTTACGCTTTCAAAAATTCCCCATAACAGCAACAACCCAGGACCAGGATAGGATCAAAGCAGCAGAACACCGTGCCGTAGAACGTCTGTTAAAGTTGAAGCGAAATGCATAATATGTGAGTAGGTATACTTATTTTGATTCTTTTACTTGAGAGAGATAAGTGAAGCGTGTCCGTTTTTAGACATGACAGGGGAAAAAATGAGAAACAAGAGGATTGCTTACAATACCCTCAACTCACATGGTTAGGATTGAGGGGAAAAAATCTTGACTATGGATCCACATCATAGTAGAACATCAGAGTGTGTTGCATCATATTATACAGATAGCATTTGCATGATACAGCATCAAGATTGCTATTGCTTTTTCACCACGTCGTTCTCTATCCATTTCCATTTTGACAGACTGACTGGTTTGCTGGTTGGCTGGTACTGGTTGGTTCCTTGGTTTGATTAGTACTGGTCCTGGTCCTGGTCCTGGCACTGGTATTATGCAGTTAGGATCGTTTCTAAGCAAGTTAAGGTTTGTCCTTAAGAAGGTCTGGATATCGGTATCGGTATCTGTGGAAATGTGTTTTTTTGAGGAACATCAATGAATCTCAAATCTGAATACTGATTCATAATATTATATTATGGCCGTAAATTGAAATTACTTCGATGTCGAAATTAAAGGTTGAGTGTTGTGTCATCTCCTGTATTTAAAGTTACACATGTGAACCAAGAACCATTTCTGTATTACGATTGCTACATTACTATTGGCATGGGCCCCGTACTTTTATCATACCCTTGCCGTCTCCCATTTGTGTAACACAAGCCCGGGTTGCATCTGACACAAAAGAGAGTATGGAGTCGCTGTCAAGAAAGCTGTCAAGAGAACCTCCCAAAAATGGTTCCTCTTTTTAAGAGTAAACCCAGTCCCAGTCCCAGTCCCAGTGCTCGTCCTGGTCCTGGTCCTGCTCTTTTAGTTTCTTTTCATCACTCGTCCATCCATATAAAGTAGCTGTATGTATCTGTGGAGATATCGTGCATTAAGCTTAGGAGGGCATGGGTTCTCATGTAATGTAATCTTATCTCTCGTCGAGTTATGTCATATATGTACCTACCTACGTAACAGTGGGCTCTTTGGGTATGTAGAATTTCCCTGCAGACTACAGACTACAGAGAACAGAAACAGACTGTGAGACAGGTACAAGTGAGTTAAGTAGTGTGAGGTTCAAGAAGGAGCGAGTTGAATTTGAATTTTGAATTGAATAGATAATACTGTTCTCAAGTTCTGAGTTCTGAGATGTGTTGTGAAGTTTAGCATAAGTTCAGAGTCAGAGAGATGCAATGCGTATGTACGTCACCTGGCTTGTTGTGTGGGTCCATATGTCCAAGTATATAACTAGTCGTATCGTAGGTATGTATAGTAAATGCAAGGAGGTAGGTACCAATGCACATAGTGGGGATATCAGTATAGCATTTCTGTATTATGTATATATTGGTGTGAAGGCAGAGCCAGCGTCTATATGCCTAACGCTTTTCCCCCTTCTTTCTTGAGATGGAATAAATCGTCTTGGTCTTGGGTAACTTCACTGTGCACAAGGACTTTTTTTGGCAGGAAACTTTATAAATATTTATGATGGCGTGCATGACTCTAGTTGACTTATTTCTTGTGCTCACTTTTAGTGAGTGAGCTAAAGCTATGTTTTGTATTTTCTACTCCCGATGAATTCTCTTGGCTTGTATTTTTTTATTTTGAGCTTTAAGCCTTGGATAGGTTAGAGTTTGTAAGGATAAAATGGTTCACTCGCTTGTCCATATCCTTTTTTTGTCTTTACTTATCAATATTGGAAATTTCAAATTAGTAGTACAGGTAATATCGAGGTGTCTTATTGAATGCAGGGAGGGAGTACAGAAATATGCGAAAGGCACTTCTTTAAATTTAAAATCATATGCACATACAGTGGCTGATGCATTGCCTCACTTCAGACAGCCGTCTCCTTTCAGTGTCTTTCTCTCGTTATAACTATTATTCGAATTTTATGAATACTGCTAAACTGCTAACCCGTATGACTTGTGAAGATCAAACTAAAATTATTGAAATAATTAGTATAGCATTACACCATAATTAATACTTAATAACAATTATAAAAACTTAAATCCGAATTTTTATACAATGAGAAAGAAAATAGAGCGTGGGAATAAAATATACTACGTTCTCGTGGAATTACTTATGGGCTAATATAAAAAATTAAAATAATGCGTACGGGAATTTATAGTATTTTTTGTAAAAAGAAATTATGTTATTTAAAAAAAAAAATATGAGAAAGCAATTTTATTATTAAATTCAATGTCATGAAAAATTTATAAAAAACAAACGCGCGAAATCTGAGAATATAAAATAATTGTACAGAAAATATCGACTATTAAGAACACATTAAATGTTAAATGGATGTGTGTGACTTGTCGTTTAGATGTAACATAATATGCACATAGGAAAAGGTCTAGATTTATTGTAACTAAAAACTGTTCTGCAGTCCGTTAGTTTGAAAATTCAGAGCTACTGCACCTCATAATGACTTTTTGTCGTGGTTGTCTCTACGACTGAACAAATGCTTAACAAAAGGTAAAAGGTGTTTCAAGAATGTCAATATAAAAAGAATGAGGATAGTTATGCTGATCCTGATGCTATGAGAGCGTTTACACGGAGAGAGAAACGGAGCAGACCCACACACACACACTACACCACACCATAGTCAGTCAGAGGACCAGAGAGACCACTAATGTTAAAAAGAGATAAAATTTGAATTTTAGTACAGTCAATAATTATAATAATAATCATAAAAATAACAATAATTAACAGCATTTATGCTTCTTGTTGTGCAGATTAATTTTTTAAATTGCTTCGAAATGTGGAGATTTCCTCTCACGTTCCAAAATTATCAACGATTATTATAATCAGACCCATGCCATAATGCTATGGCTATAGCCGTATAGTCATCATCCTGCCTTCCCCCTTTTTTCCCTTTATATTCTATACTGATACGCTGTGCCACTGCCACTGCTCACCACCATCCATCCCCAATTTGAAATTCAATATGCAATGAAATGGATGTAAAACTCTTACTTGGAGAACGTTACTTTACTTGTTAGTCTCACTTCAACTTCACATTTAAAAATAAATAAATAAAAACAAATACATATAAATTTAGCTAATGACAAATGGGCAATGAGTGTGGTTGTGGTGTAGCCTTGCAAAGTAGCATTTTTCTTCAATGTTTCTCTACCCATTAAATTCTAAACTAAGAATATACTTTGGTCTTGTGAGTCGTCAGTGTGTCCCAAGTCTCCCAATAGCTTGTATGAATCTGTTGTAAAGGCAAAAGCCACACACACCAAAAAATGCTCAAATCATATCATATGAGTCGCACTCGCTTAAGAACTATGGTTCTCGTACTGGTTCTGGTTCTGGTTCTGGTCTGGTACTCATATCCGTAATGGATTCGTAAGATTTGCAGGAAACACGAGTTGAGTCTCACAAATTCAGAGTTTGAATAGGTATAACCTTTACATATTATGGGACGAGTTGAATTTGGATTTGGATAATGGGACGTCACTTTGCATAATTTCAGTATCTCATCCATAAATATGACTGTATGTGAAATAGCGGTGACGACATTGAGGGTAGTTCATTATGAAAATCATGGGACATTATACACATTACATTAAAAAGACTTGGCAATTTTATTCGAAACCTTCTTAAACGCTCTTTCATTACAACAGCAACAACAACAACAACATACAAAATAATACAAGACACAAATTAATACAAAACATTTAATGAAAATCAGAACGATAGCGATAACACTTTTGCTTGCGCCACGATAAAAATTTCAAATCAGAAGCAAGCATATTACACATTGGCATTGTATAGTAAAAATCAAAACTGATAAAAACTTTATTATTGAGATTATGGATTGGGATTGGGATTGGCTAATAGTATTATAGTAGAGAATATATATTTAAAAAGTGCAAGCAATATTTATCACTATTATCGGTATGTATACCATTAGCATTAGACTATAAGCTATGAAGTTGGAGGTAGTAAAAAATTATTTTATGATGATAGGAAGCATGCGACGGGACGAGGAGAGAAGTCGAGTTTCTTTTTCTTTTACATCTGAATTCTGTTCTGAATCGGAAAGGGCAAAAAAGCACATGAGAGTAGGATACAAAGATAAATAGCTACGGTTACGGTTGAAGAAAGGTTACGGGATCATTTAAAATTCACTTAACAAACACATAAATTTTGGTAATTTTGTGTGAAGAGCCCCTTCATAGATTTTTTTTCTTTGGTCTAACTAAATTATTTTACAAACACTCTACCTTTCAACACAGTTTCAACTTTCAAGAGTCCCAACAGGTATAGGGGATTAAACTATCAAAAAATTGAAAATTGAATCCACCAAATTATATCTATTTAAAACGTGACCAGTCAACCCGATCCGTTTTAACCTTCCCCACTTCTTTATTTCGTGATTTCGTTATATTGTGATTAAAATGAGGTGTATTGTCAAGATAAAGCATCAGATCATCCCATACTTTCCTATACTATGCACATACAGTTTTATACTCCATTATATTATTACTATCCCATGTCCGTCTCCGTCTCCGTCTATCAGTGTATCAATATGGTAGTAGCTTTTACGGGATATACAGATATATCTTCATAGTTCGTGTCCATAATATGAACCACAACCACTGCACTGTATAAAGTTTGAGTACATTGAGACTCCTGAGCACAACCCCTTACGTCTTGATTGTCGATCCAAACAAAAGCTGAAAGCTCAAGTGAAGTACCTCCATACACATCTCTGCTTTTTTTGTGTATCTATATTTGTAGATTAGATTCTGCTGGTTTTGGTAGTGGCTGAGGCCAAGAACATCCCAGGACTTCAGGGCACCTGGTAAATTTAAAATTGAGACATTAGTTTTTTTTTCGAGTATTTTTTTCAGTTTTAGTTTTTCAATATAACCTTTATTTTTATCATCAGTGAAGGAGCATTTTGGTGTAAGTCCAACGTAACTCCAGTAGAGTTAGACAAAAATGCTTCTTCGGCCAAGATATATTTCAAAGCGTTACTGTATATCTATCACTATATAGATCGTCAAAAACCTACTATCGCAAGGGTTGGTTCTATATAGGTGACATCATTAGTTTCATTAGTATCGTATTTTAGGCATTAACATTATATAGGAATACATACATATTTTATTTTGAAAAGGGGCTGTGCTGCCCAATTCTTAATACGTCCATAATATACTGTACAGCTTCTATTACATAGTAGGAATATCAAATGTGCGTGTACATATTATGTTAAAATTTTGATGCATTATTTTTGAGGCATGTAAGAATAGTGGCTATTGAATTTGTGTGTAAGATTTGCTACGCGTACCAATTTCTTTTCTACAGATCTCTCTACATTTTTGATGTGGACAAATATAGAGCGTGAGGAAATGTTTAAAAAAAAGGTAGTGTCATAAAATGCGCATGTAAATCTGCGTCATTTTAAAATTGGATTATCTGTACTCTGTGTAGACTGTGTAGGAATCTCTACTGTAGAATTGGATGGGGAATGAAAATATTATGTTGAAATGAAAAATGGATACGGAGAGAATGGAATGGAATTTAGTTGTTCAGTAGAATTTTTTTTAAAGTATAGAGAGAGAGAGAGAAGCAGAGAAGTAGAGAAGCATCGGATTTTTGAATCTAGAGAAAAATCGATGGGAATGATCAACCTGCGCGCAACATTTTCATTCCTATTGTCTGCCACACGGCCTTCTTCTCTGGCCTCTCTCGCTCTCGCAGTCCCAACACCACCAACAAGAACAACGTCTGGAAGAGTTGAAGTTTTGAACACACAATATTATATTCTCTTCTCTACACGCCATACTCCATACTGGTTCCTTATCCCAAATCTTAATCGATGCGCGGGAGACGCTCCTATCCTGTCTCATACACTGGATTTTACTTGGTTGGTTTGAGTTTCTTGTGTTGCAGCCTCCGTTGGGCCAGGCGAATGCCAAAGGCATGGCAAACTACTGATATAGGACCAGACCAAAACATCAACGCTCAAGCTCACAAGCTTTTCCTTTGCTGCCTTTCCTTCCTATCATTCCTATGATATACCTTGCTTTGCTTGATTCTGTCGGCGTCGGCTTTGGACCTTTTTCCTTTATATTCTCAATTTTTTTTCTTGCTTTTTTTTTCTTTTCGTACTCGTACAAGCCTACCCACAGTTTTTTAAAAATGCATGCATCCATGTCTGACTGAATCTGAAGTGGAAGTCTCTGTGAGAAACTGTGAAGGAGCGGGAGCGAAGAAATCAATAGAATCAACTACGTACATACCTTGTATCTGTAATCTGTAGGGTTTCCTCTGACTTCCGTTGGCTTCTGCCGATGTGTAAGGTAACCAAGTAATACAGTTACAGTTATTTTACTACTACGTACTATTCAGATTCAGATGAAACATGAATGTTTAAATTTGCCATTAGCAAATTATCATTTATTTTATTACACTAGAAGTGCGTTATTATTTGATTCCATCAGTGGTACGCAATTAAAGCACAGAAGTTGGAAATTACAATGACAAATTGAATACAGTGAGAAATTATAACATTTTCCTGTTAACCTTCAATAATGTATTCGTAAATAAGAGGGAATTAGTTAGTTTTGGGGATGACGTTTGTGAGGAACTGATAATATGGCGAGGCGGAAAGTTCAAACACCTACAGATCCTCCTAAGAAAGTCATTAGATCAGAATTTCATAAATTACGCTTAATGGCTTTAATGAGCTTGTTTTATACACACAGAATAACTCCATTTGCAATGACAATTGTAAAGTGCGCCATGAAGAGGATTGCTTACTAATCTGCTCTTGAGGCCTTGGGCTTTCGCATTTGAAGGAAGGAGCACAGAACTATATGGAAGCAATCACTAACTGTTACTATTATAGTTGCGACAACTACATACCTAGAAATAACTTGCTAGTACTACTGGTAGGCTATAGATGCAACCGAAATACAAACACAATATAGAATGGTTTTGGACCAATGGGCTCTATGTAATGGAGCGGATATTGGTCCAACTTTTAGCTATGTACGTTGTACGAGAGTGTGTACTGTGCACATGGCACTACGAGCGGTTGCGGTACTAAACCGAATCATACGACAAACAGTCGAAAATTTCCAAACCGAACCGAACTGTGACAACACGGTTCGGTTAGGTATGCCACCTTTTTACCGTATCGAAAATTTACCTATAATTTCAGTGGTTTGTAAATAATTCTCGAACCTAATCGCAAAATTTCTAGCTTAAAATTTAAAATGCATGGTAAATAAAAGGCATCGGATAACCTATCCAACCCGATCCGAAATAACCGAACCGTTAGAATCTACAGTTTTGATTTTCTATGCTATTGCATTTGTACACAAATGTATATCTGGTGTTTTCTAATGTTTGGGCTGGCTCTGGATCTGGTATATTTTAACGCAGTTAGAAAGATTTCCCTAAGTCTAAAGTGTAGAGCTACAGCTCACAATAATAATAATAATGGCAATAATAATAATAAGGGCAGCTGAATTTGAATTCGAATGAAAATTAGTGGAAAGAATTGCTACATTATAATATAGAATGTAAAGTCCATGTTCCGATTCCACTTTATATCGGCATCATTGAAAGCATGGGCAAGGGCCAAGCATTTTCTTCATTTTACAGTAAACCGATTTTACTGATTTCCATTCATGCATTTAACTATGTACAATGCATATCCATGTGCGACAAAATTTACTAAAAAACAATTATTTATTGTGTACTTACTGTGTACAGCTTAAGCCTAAACTTACTAATTATTGTAATCATCAAATTTCCCTAATAAGACAAATTTGAAAATAATTTTTATCTGCAGTCAAAATAAGTCAGCATTATGTATAGTTTTGTATTGTTATTTGCCAAACCAAGAGTTACAAAATTACTTGAGTATAAGTGATGTTTACGAATTTATATCTGAAGATAATAGTTGGTTAAAAAAACCTGTGTGTATTATCGTAATCGTATCGTATCGTAATTCGTGATACATTTATACATAGATATGTAAAAATGTATGTATAATACACTTATACACAGTCACAGCCAAAAGTGTATAGACTGTACAGAAAAAAAGAAATAATTTATCTCTTGTAAAATACATATAGTAACATTTCATACATGATCTTTGCATTGCTGCTCTGTGCTGCTTAGGAAACGCAATCCCTCGCTCCTTCTCAATTCATCTTGCTCAATGTATGTACAGATGGGTTGGTTGGTGTGGCAAACTGCATTCTTTATAATCTTTTAAATATTCTATTAGTATCTATATATACCTACACAGCTAGAGATAGACCACACAGGACATCATATGAAATTTATGGCTATAATGAAATTCAGTTTTCTAGTTTAAATAACATAAGCATTTTTTTCTTTGGTTACTTTACAGATTATTTTATTTTAAACATATTTTACATTTGACTCTGTATTCAGAATCGTAGCTTGGGAAATTGATATCCAAATCCAAATCCAACCCAGAAAATGAAGGACAAGTTATGGGTTGAACAGGTCATCGTAGATTACATTGAAATCTTGAATATTCAAGATTTCTAACAACACTAACAAACACCTATTTATTGGTGTTGGGAATTCGTATATCGTCATCCTCCAAGTCAACATCAGCATCTTACATTGCATTGCCCTGTAGTCACTAGTCTTTTTCTCGTTGTACAGAGTATCTCTCACCAGACCATTCATACAGTGGTACATACACACTGTTTTTATTGTAAATCATTACGTATTTTGTAATACAGACATATAGAGGAATCATCTCAAATCCCATGAGACAGTTATGTCTGATTCTCCTATGTTTTCTTGTTCTTTGAGTCTTGAACCAAAAACTGAATTCATCTGTATAATATTTCTATCTGTACACAAAAATTGATTGATGACTTCATAGTAATATTGAAAGTATTAACGTCTACAAGGAAATTTATGTGGCACAATACATGAAGACTTGACTGCTTGTTGATCTCCTCATCCTCGACAAAAACTTAAAAATCATGCGGTTAGTCTTCAAACTGTACTGCTCTTTCAAATTCTTCTCAAATAAACAACCCTGTCTTTCATTATTCATTTTTCATAACTCACACCCCTATACTGCCTTGTCTTGTCTATGTAGACGCGGTACTCATATACATATATCCGTCCTTCCTAGTGCAGTATTAGTAAACATACATCCTTATTTCATTGCAAAGCTCCTTCTGCCTGTCTTCTGCTTGTTTCGGCTGTAGTAAAAATAAACATACATTTTGTTAAAAATATTCCCTTATATGTACATTGTCTAACTTACGCAATGAGTTTTGATTTTGAATTTAAGAAGCATTACTAGGTACACATAATAATATTATGTTTAGCCGTTCTTTGTTATGCATGGCTCTGAGGTATGCTGCATATACTATATTGTAGTTTGTAGTCATAGATATATAGTTTTAGCATTGCGTGCTTTTTGAATGCGATTTCGATTTCGATTTCGACTGTGGGATATTCAGACCTCTGACAATGATGAATGGGCTTATTAAATCACTTTGAAAGTAACGTACGCTTCTGACTCATGTATGTTTAAAAGCAAGGATAGGGTAGGGAATATACTAATGCTATGGCTATAACTGACTGGTACTGGCTAATATAGTTCGGCTGGGACTGTGGCTGGGACTGGGACTGGGACTGGTGAAACAAGAATTAGAATTTATGCAAGATTTAATTTATGAATGTGAAGATTTATTTCACTTTTTCTTTTTGACTGGCCAAAATTTGTGCATTGCACTATACGTTCCTTCGTATTTCGTACATACGACGAAGGCAAAGGTGTAGTTGATACGAAAGAAACACGAAGTCAAAGTCATAACCCTAATCAAAGCCGACGAGCCGATGCCGACCCTTGGTTTTAAAAGCAGTAAAGGGAATTAAATTCTGTTATATCAGTGTAGTAGAATGTAGAATCTAAAGGTGTGCATATTATTACGGACTGTGATCCTGAGGTCTGACGTCCTTTGCTTTGTGGTCAGGCAGTGACTGTTGTCGTTCGTTGGTAAAAGAAACGCTCGGAAAAAATTAATTCGCTCAATCTTAGTCTTAGCAAAGCGCGAGATCTAAATGGCTGATTTCATAATATGACGTTCCTTTGTACATTGAAGATTATACTTTAAATGTGATGTTGGCCCTCTTGCATGATAACAAGTCTTTCCGATGTGATGATTAAGATTGTGCATTTCTGGTCTTTTAGTTCCAGTGGTTCCAGGGGATGGATGTATGGACGTGCGTAGCTTTTAGCCTATTGAATTAATTATTATATGAAAAAAAAATATTTCACTGCTCTGCTACCTATTCTACATATTATAGCTGGTTGCAGTACATGTCTATAGTACAGCTCTTGATTTTATCTGTATGATGATAAAAAGGGAAAACACATGCTGTAAAATTTTCTCCCTTGGTCCCCGGGCTTTTTTAATGGGTGTCTATTTACCGAAAAACACCTGTTATGTGGAACAGTTTGAAATAATTATATAATATACTTTATTGTATTTCCATCCAACTCCACTTGATCACTAGACCATGTCCAAGAGTGTAACTTACGATTAGTGTAAGAACATGGAGCCAATTATTAAATTGAAATAATGAAAATATATGATAAAAATCGCTAATTTTGCCTCTGCCTTTTGGTTTCGGTGCGTCATCTAGAACCATGTATGATCGAGGCAGACAGATATGTATGAAGGAAGGAAATAATATGATTAAGAATTAAGAATTAAAAATTAAAGGGGAACGTGTGTTGAGTGGAGAGTGAGAAAATGAATATCTCAAAAGTACTAGTTAAGACATGCTATTTCATACACGATGTAGTGTTAATTATATACTTTGATACGAGACCACGGCCTCTGGCCAACTTTTCTACATGAACAGAGCTATACAGAGCTCTGACTCTGTGTATGGTGAAGAGCCTAAAGGTTTTTTCACACAACATGGATTTTTACACTCTTTAAATGTATTCACATCATCTTATCTCTCCTCTTCCTAATAATAATTGCCTATAAACTACACACACACACACACACACAAAATTGAACAAAACCACAAAACTGTGAACTGTATAAAATCCGTTTTCTGATTCTGCTCAATTTTATTCTGTGTTGTAAGTTGTAATCTCCTGGCAAGAGAGATATTCTATATTGTTGAATAAATATTTTGTGGAGAGAAGGTAAATACCTTCTATGAGCATGCACAGTCTGTACTTCATTTTTTTTTTGTGTTTTTTTGGGTATCTAATTAAATGAAAAATTTTCATTTTGGATTTAAGATTTGGAATAAATTTCGTGTATAAGGATTTCTCTGAAATCTGTTAAAAGATAATTTTTTCTTAATTTTTTTTCTTGTTCATACAATAGCAATAACAGTGCATTCAACAAAAATCCGTTTACTTTTAAAAGGAATAACAAGTTCAGAAAATATCAGTCGAGAAAGATATGGATGTAATCGTAATCGTTATTGTAAAGGCAGCCAGGACAGGCAGTGAGAGAGAGAGATACTCATAAGTATTCACATATTCGTTTCGTGACAAACCCTAGACGAGGATAAGTGAGGAAAATGGTAATTTTAATTTGAAGCATGGGCTCAAGTATGAAGGGAAACAATGCATGAGCAAATTATTTCCCAATTTCGTACATAGTTAACCTGTCCAATTACTTATCTGTAGATTTATTAGCTCAGCTCAGCAGCACATAAACAAGGATAATGAATTTGCCCGTAATACCTTTCAAAACTTGAATGATTACTTTTCCATACACCTATATATGAGCCTCAGCCTATACCTACCTACCTACATATCTACCTATTAGTATACCTTACCTACGTGTGCAGGCCAGGCCAGACTTTGTAGTTTCTTTCAAACGGAGTCTCCACTGCAAACTACAAACAATTTTTGCTCGTCTCGTTTTTGTTCTTCATTCTCCATGCATATATGTACGTACACATAATAAACAAAACGTATAGTAAAAAAAACTGTGTATATTTCATGCATGTGTAGCAGAGTATATTATATTGAAAAAGGAGACGATTATCTGTAGATTTTTTTTCTGCCTGAGTTTTCCACTCAACTTTCAAAGTTCGAAGTCAAAGTCGAAGTCGAACTTGATGTATTTACAATTCCTCTTTTGCGCTCCGTATAATTTACTTTTGCAATGCATTACATTGCCTATTTAATGGGGATGGATATACAATATAGTTCACATCCCTGCGCTAGTGTGCGTATGTAGCGGTTTTTTGTTTTCTGGTGGCGCACAACATTATACATAATACTCGTCCCGATAGTGTTAAGCCTAACTCTAATATATAAACGCTGTGTGTGGGTCTCCTCTAGTTCAAATGTCAGTTAATTTCAGTCAAAATCAATGAATGCATGCTTATATATTATGGTCATAGCCCAAGAATCAGAATCAAGAAGCGAATGCCATATAGGAAAGTAAAGGGAAGTAAAAAAAAAGTATAAAGCTAAGCATTATATAGGAATAGTATATAGGCAAACTCCATACTCCATCGCATCGGTCGGCAAAGTTGTTCGCGTTGGTTTGGTAGAATCGTAGTAGAACTGGGCTGTACATGTTTTTATTGTGAATTGTGGATGCGTGGTGGAAGAGGTTTATAACATAGAGGAAAGGAAGGAACCTTCATTTCGCTTCCATGGCGTACACCCCACAGCCGTCCACAGCATTGGTGGCTTGCATGCTAAATTGACATTGGCTTAGAGAGTCGACGAACGAAATCTCACAGTCATGTATGTAGTACCTACCTACACTAAGTATACATGGAGTTCTTGCTCGTTCGTACCTACTATGTACTTTCCTACAGTGCTTGCTATACACTCACCATAATAATGTCTGCATAGTCTAGTTCTGCTGGAGTGCAACTTTCAGAGCGCCGAGTTTTTTCTCTCTCCATACTTCGACTCTATGTACAAATACAACTGCTGGACTGTTGGACGTAGGAGGCTTCCACACAAAGATGTATTATACATTCAATTGGTACATTTAAAGTTTAAAAGTGAAAACATAGTAGAAATTTTGTAGGAAATATAGTAGCTTTATATATTATGCATGTATCTACATATACAATTGTATAAAATTCTGTCAAATAGTATCACAAAATTCACACATTTCTAAATCCGCGTAGCATTAGGTATCTAGTACTGGTGACCGTGAAGGTGTCGGTCCCTTCTCTATGAATTGGAATTTCTGCTCCTATGTTCCGTTCTCATGCCCGAGCCCGTATCTGTATTCTGTGTTTGTAAAATGTGTGTGTGTGTGTGTGTGTGTGTGTGTGTGTGTGGAGGAATTATTGAAGGGAAAGAGTAAACGTAAACTGACATGGAATGTAAATGTCGAAATAAGGCGAATGTCGATTGCACATAACACCACACACAAATTGTATATACTTGGAACTAAAACGAAAACAAAAACTAAAAAGTCCAAGAGTCGAACTAAAAATCATTGAGCAGAACGGATAGCCAGCCAACCTACACATTCTCTCATTCTCTTTTGACCGGTTATCAAAAATGTGTAATTAAATTAATAGCTGGCCTCCACTCCACGTCCACGTCCTATTCGAATTCGAATTCCACTTTGACTTGGACATGGACACGCAAGGCTCTGACTCCTCACGGTCTGCGTATATTATGTAGCAAGAGAGAGAGAGAGAGAGATGGTGATATGCTTTGCATTGCAATCTCATTGAGAGTAGAAGGCAAAAAGTCTCACAATAAATTCGTCTACGACAGACGGACAAAACTCACACACACACATACACACACGGACAGTCACAGACTCAAGTCCAAGTCAGAAGTTAATTTTATGTTCGGAGGTGTGTATTATTACGTATATCTACAATCTGAACTTCTGAGCAGAATACGGTATTATCCAGCATAAGCGTTGAACTAGGTCTATAATTACCTTATCAGGTCGGTTGTTTTGCTCGTAGTCGGTTCGTCGGATGTCGGTTTGCATGCTAACTCTCTACACCTCGTCCAAAACCCAAGCTTTACATTTCTTACGTAAAGTTTACGGACTTACGAAATATATCAAACAGACGGTTGCAAATTTATTTACGTGGAGCGACAGCGAGTGAATAACTGGCACTGACTGGCAACTAGCTATGTTTTAAGTTTATCAAAAGTTTGGATTTTCCTTTTGGAAAAACGATATTTTCAATGTTTTTTAAAACTAATAACTAACATATTAGTTTGAAATAATGTTTAATAATTTTAATTTCGATTAAGTTTTTATATAAATCTACCGTAAAAATGACCAAAGTATAGCAAATTAATTGCTTTACTATCTGCTAATACTTTACCAAATACCTAGTACCTACTTGTTTTTATAAACCTTACATGCTTATTTATACAGATTTTCCTTGCATTTCAAAATTGGGCTGTAAAGTGTAAAAATGTTTGTATGTTGCTATGTATTTTGGTTTTAATTACCTACAAAAAACATTCATGGACGCACCTTCTCGAAATGCATATCAGTAGTTTGTACAAAATGTGCGCCTTATCTCCCCAAGTACAAGTCTACAAGGCAAGAATTTTGACACTCACCAAATTTAAAGTCAGCTTCATAGAACAAGTCCTGCAGCCCTACCTAGGGCCAGGACTTTTACGGAGACGGTCCTCTGTAACTGTGTACACGTCCTTCTGTTTTCTTGCGCTTAAATTCATTGGGATGCCAATGCCATGGAAAGGCTCTAGTAATCCTAAGAGTCGGGGACATCACGCTCTCTCTCTGTAATATATTGTAAATGGTTTGTTTAAAAGGAGATTGTGTAGAATGCTAGGGAAGGTAAACCTTGGCCCTAAGTAAGTGAGTGACTATAATTACAAAAAATAAATTCCAGCTGGAAATTTAAATGGAAAAAATTGTGTAGGTAGGTACACCGTACAAGTCCTGGTCTTGTCTAATCGTAAGTTCTTCCTACGTCTAATAGGAATAGGACCTGTGACAAAATCAGGATGATAAACTTCGCCGATCAAGATAGTCTCGGTCTCGGTATAAATTAACTCAATGGAGGCATTGTTTCCACTTCCAGTCCCACATCCAGTGTATTAGTATTACCTATTATGCCTATAGTCTCCTTCCCTATATCTCTGTCTACTATCGTGCAGCGAGAGACATGTGTGCGGACACACACAAAAAAAGAATACAAACCAGAACCCAGAACCAAATCCAAAACCAGCTAAACTTGTATTTGTTTTTCAACGGGCGTCCCTCCTCTCTCGTTCTTTTGGTCATGAAACAAAATGAATGGCGTGAAATAATTATGTTACTAGAATACTTGACTCGCTCTCAGTCCATGTACCATGCAGCATGGACAATGTACTCACTCAGGTTACAAGGACGCTATAGAGATAATAAAAGTTAAGGGGTAGTCTTTAGCTCACAGATAGAATCTACAAAAGGTGGAAGGGAAGTAAATGAGGATTTTTCTCTGAATGATTTAGTATCTAATCTTCTCACTTTATTCTACTCATTAAAAATTGACGAATCAGCGAATTTACGAATATGAATTTATTCGATTCAATAAATACAACAAGTATCATAATACCTTTTAAATTAAAACAACATATGATTAATTCGCTAAAAAACTATTGGTATTAAATTTATTATCATTATTAAACTAAAAGACAACAAGGAAGCTAAACAGGTGAAGAGGAGACAGTAGCATATTATGTATAGAGTTAGATAAACAATTGATGTACAGGGCAGACGGCAGAAAGTAAGTGGGAATAGTAGTAGTAGTAGTGGTAGGGGTAGTACTCGTAATAGCAATAGTAATAGTAATAAAATTCCTGAGGATGATATTCAAATGTAAATATGTAATATAAAAGGTAATAATGTACGGAGGGAGAATGAGTAATGTAGGTGTATGTATATGAGTACCATTGTGGAGTGTGGAGAGTGTGCATAGCACATAGATAGGTAAGAAAGGTAGTTAATAAGAGAGCTTGGGTATAATAGTAAAATGATGATTATTTAACAAGAGGTTAATGGTGGTGGTCCATGTAGTGTCGTCCTTTGATCGACAATTTGCTTGTCAAATCACTCTTGGGGTAGACCCCTTGATGGACCAATAGTCATAAAAATTATTGTTAATAGCTCCTCAAACGGCGATTTTATCACGTTTTAAAAGAAAGTAAAAACACCCGAGTTGCATTTATGCTTACGTCCAATGGCCTATAAACATTGCATCGTCTCCAACAACGGCAGAGTCATAGAGCCATGGCACAGGTTTCTTCTTCTTCTTCTACTACTATACTTTTGTACATTCACATCTGTATCTCGAGCTGGTCCTGGTCCTGGTCCTTGTCTTATGGTACTGGTCCTAGTCCACGTACACAATCCACAACACAATGTACCTATACCTATACCTACCTATCTACCTATGAAAAAAGGATCCTCTCACAATTCATATACATAAAACCAATATAGACTTTCCCCTCCAATCCTCCACCTCTACACATTCTACATACCTATATACACTCTCTATTCACTATTTACTATTCACTATTCATCCAAGAGGTTCAATTTAGTACTCAAGGTAGCTACTAAAGTTACAGCAGCAGACGCGAAAGCCAACGAGCTCTGGGGCTATGTCTGTTTCTGTTTATGTGGATGTCTAGTAGAGTACCTATACCTACATTTGGATTTGGATTTGGATTTGGACTGAGTGCGAGCACCTGTAGTATACCTGGCAAGATACACTTGCACACCGTCATCATCTGTGTGCATGAAAAAAAAATATACAGATGCTCTAATCGTAAGAGTTATGCCCAATCCCAATCCTCACAACTACTGCTCTCGTGCTCAACCACACGTACAGTGTCAAATGGACAGATATACGAAGAAGACGACATAAACTTAAGCATTTCTACCACCTCACCAAAGACTCATAGAAACACTCATAAAATTCATGTGGGGTTCTATACATACATTCTATACGTAGAATCTATGCAGTTGTTGGGGTTGTACAGAGTTTACAGTTTATAGTTATGACTACTGATATATGCACTGCTATATAGTTAGGATGGGTATAGGCACTTTTCCATCTGTATAATGTACAAGTTAAGTCAATATTATGCAATACAATACATACTTTACAATGGAATGGAAATAAATGCGTGTTGCCGTTCTTCATAATCATAATCATAAAAGTCTTATCTGTTTTGTATTGTCCTCATATTATGTATTTGTGTTTCCAGTTTGTGTATGTGTTTAAAAAAAATGAAAGGCATCATAGGATTGGGATTGCGATACACATCGAGAATCGAGATTGAAGGCGTTATCCATTGAATAATAAGCATAACAAGAACCACATCTCTCTGCTCTATGTACATCTCCTATCCTATCTATCTATCTACCCAAGGAAGATAGAACTTTTTTCCTTTCGAATTTGAATTGGAATTTGACGTCGACTGAGATCGTAAAAAGAGAGCTTGATTACCTCCATCTTAGCTTTACGAGTCTTCCCATGTTGTCTTGTGTTATGCTCATTTACATGACATTGACAATGAGTTTTTGACTCTGGATAATCTCAAGTATGCACTCATACTCATCAATGTTCATTTTTATTCCCGTCGTTTAGTGTCGCAGTGACTGTGGCAATGGAAGATCACGACGAGGGTGATGGGAGGCTTCATGCCGATGCCGACTTCCAAAGCCAACACTAATATTATTATGTAATATTATGTAGGACACAAAAACAGAGTGCTGACTCATTCTTTACAATGACTCCATGATTCCTGGAGCATTACGGCTATAACTATACGATCCGCGACCACGACTACATGCCAATGATCAAGCAATACCATCTCATTTTTTTATATCGCATCAAATCAAATTTGACACCCCGTGTGTGTGTGTGTGTATATATTAGTATTGCTATGTATTTACAGAAAATTTTTAGAACTGCCAATATATCATGGGATTTGTTGGAGAAATTTTAAATGTATTAAAAAAATATGAATCAGTCAGTAGTGCATACGTACTCATTGTCAAAGCAAGAGAGGTTTCATTCACAATGTCCAAATAAAAACCACAATATACTATAATATACTATACCCATATGGAAGTTCAAGACGAAGAAGAAAGCGTAGATATATTACAGTGCGTATAGACTGTTAAACTGTTGACGGTATAGACTTTGACAACCTCAATGAAATTTTTATTATTATTATTATTATTATTATCATCATTCTTATTTCATTGATGAAGTTACGGTGACGTTTGATTGAGGACTTGAGAGTTTTATTTTATTGTTTGTTTGGGTAAGCTCGTTGAATTTAAATGTGATCGTGAGTTGGTTCAAGTTGAAGTTGAATTCCATTATAGTTTGTGACTGACTATCCTTATGACGAGTGTGGTGGCGGCTCTGCCGCGTACAGATTATATAGTTTCAAATATTTTACCATTATTCTTGTGTCTACTACATTTATGGCTTATGTTACGATTTTCCCTGTCAATAATTATCCTAATGGGGCAGCTAAATTATTTTTATTTGATTAGGGATCATCATTACATTTATCTTCACACACTCTGCGTGTATTATTTTCGAGACTTGGACTGACTAGTGAGATGCGCTCCAAGATAAAGGACAACAACAACACTATACTACTACGGTAGCCAAATCCAAAATCCAACACCCGACACCGACACTCTTTGCTGTAAACTCACAGTAAAGGTTGAACACAAGTCAAATTAGAGTCGCAGTCTTTGGGCTATAAGCAGACTATATACAACTGTAAAAAAAAGTAGGTTACACAATAAGACGCACATTTTTTACTATACACATACCTAGGTAGGAATAACAACTAAAAATACCGACACGGATGCACGCAAAATCCTTTTTTAAAAAGAAGACAAAGAGAGTGAACCGTGTCAATACTCCATACCAAAATTTATTTAAGTCCACTGACTAAGTATATAGGAACATTATTGAAGAGACGGTGAAGCGAGAGGACGCGTCATAAAACTGTCTTGCCATGTCAATCGCTCATAAAATAAAGGCAAAGGAAATCCGTCATTGACTATCTCCAGCTTTTGAGCCAGTGTGTCATTCCCCCAGTCCCAGTACCAGTACCAGTGACAGGATCACAGTGTTTGAGCGTAGGTATCTATTTTTTCTTTTCAAATCCTTCACGCCCATGCCTTAAAATAGAAACGTGAGCGCGTGAAGGAGATGAATAGAAGAGAAGAGAAGGATCGAATTCGAATTGAAATCATGAACAGGAGGAGTTCATCGTTTTATTGTTATATTGCTTTTAAGTTTACTAGGAAATTCAGACGAGGACCAGGCCCAGAGTCAAAGTCATATTATATAGCAAAAACGAGAAAACGAAATGTTACGCAACCAAGAGACTTGAGACATGAGAGACAGACTTGAGAGTTAGAGTTTTAGAGAGATGAAGACTAAGGTATATAAAACTAATAGAATTACAGCTATTCTCTATCTTTCAAATGGTTATTTTGAGCTTCTAACGGAGAACCGTGCTTGAGGAAAGAATAGCAGTAAAGATATCTCCCAGAAAAGAAGAAGAAAAAAAAAGAAAGAATGGAGAGATTGAAAAAAGAAGGCGAACGGAGAGAGAGAGAGAGAGAGACCGTAAGTCGTAAAATGGCGAGACAAAATGTCAGTCAAGTTTCACAATTCGGCTTATATATAAAGCTTCTTTTTTTTAGCTTTTATCTCCACTATGTAAGCTCTTCCAGATTCTATGGTTATTGATGATGATTTGGGTCATATTATATTGGACTTTAATCGAAATAAAAGTTTCTACCGTTGTACTTTCAAACGCAATAAATTTCAACGGGAACTTAAGCTAAAGGTGGCTGAAGTCAGAAAGTATAAAAAGGTTGGATTTGGATTTCGTCATTTTGAATTTTTTTTTAAAGTTCACGATATAAATTCCTGAGTTGGTGAATAAATAAGAATAGAGAGAATTACGTAATATTATTATAATTATATAAATCTTTAATTATTTTATCATGTCGTATAGTGGTAGTACGTAGGTAATTAATTATATTACTTGATGTTGGTCACATTTTTATAGGCGTATGTCTTACACACTCATAAGTAAGCGTTACTAACGACAGGCTAAACGAAAAGGTTCTCTCAGTATTAAGGACAAATATGTACTTGGCACTTTGTAACTTCCCTGTTGAATTTTAGGGTGGACGGAGAGTATAATGCCTACATGCATATTTGTAGCATGCAAAATACAAGGATTGGACGAATGCTTAACGAAATGCTCGGCTCCCTGGAGAAAAAACTGAAAGTGAACGGAATTTGAGGCGTGGCTTTTCTTACAGCCACTCCAGCAGTAATGTCAAAGTCTACATAAAGTGAACGACTCAGAAGCCTAGTCAGAGCCAGAGTCATTTCCATACAACATATTATGTAGAATCATCTGTCTAGGTGTTCGTGTCCAGCGTCCAGCCCAAAACTATTAAGTATGGGACACATTATTTAGGGGAACAACTCCATATTCTTGTACATTTCATCTTCACTTTCATTCGGACTATACACAGAGATAGCTAACACATTGCATAAATTTATTCAAGATCATGTTAAATTCAATGTCACTATGTTGTGGAATGGAAATTCCTTTCGAGCTGGAGGTGGACAAGTACTTTGTGTTTTCAGGGCGGATTTATACTTTCCTGCTTTCTGTTGGTCTTGAATGGTTTGGATCTTGGTGCAAGACGCAAGATACCCACATTGTGGGCAGTTAAAAAGCTCATGACTTATTATCAGTTGCTATCCAATTACATTGGTATTGTTGTGAGGTATAATTTGTACATCGTATTTTACCAATTACAATCACAAGGATTAAAAAGCATGTTCGCAAGTAAACATATTTTAAAGGGATAGAATTTGAATACAAAGTTCAATTAAAATTCGAAATTGAAAAATGAAAAGCTGACAAGCAAACCACTTACTATTTTACCTCGGGATCTGGAAAAGCATAGCCAGAAACGTTTCCTTGGACCTCAGAATAAACGAATAGTATGATGACTCGAGTGCATTTTGCGCGGTGCTTTAGCAGCAGCCCGCCAAAGTTCAAAAAAACCGAATTTTTCAAAGTTTGCCACGCTGTAGCTTCTACAGTTTTTGTCTGATTTCAATGAAACTTGCATTTTTGTGATGTTCAGACTGTTACCTAAAAAGTAATTCCTGGAAATTTTGAAATTCAAATTTTTTTAATTTTTTCGAAAAATTAATAAAATGTCATACTTTTGAGACCCATTTTTTAATTGAGGTTTTTTGATAAAAACTTAAAAATTCGAATTTCAAAATTTCCAGGAATTACTTTTTAGGTAACAGTCTGAACATCACAAAAATGCAAGTTTCATTGAAATCAGACAAAAACTGTAGAAGCTACAGGCTACAGCGTGGCAAACTTTGAAAAATTCGGTTTTTTTGAACTTTGGCGGGCTGCTGCTAAAGCACCGCGCAAAATGCACTCGAGTCATCATACTATTCGTTCATTTTGAGGTCCAAGGAAACGTTTCTGGCTATGCTTTTCCAGATCCCGAGGGAACATAGTAAGTGGTTTGCTTGTGAGCATGCATAAGAAATAAAGAATAAAAATTATTAAGAGCTTATCATGTTTTTTTCTGTCTAATTTATATGTATAAAAAAGCTAGAGTTTGAAGCTTGGATAGAAATGCATTTACTATATTGTGTATATAGTTGTATTAAGTTTGCAATTTTGGCTTAACAGACCAAAATCTACGTAGTTACCTGAATACAAGAACATTTTAATAACTTAAAAGTAATTTGTTTTTAAATTATTAATTGCTAATTAAAATTTATAAAACAACTTGTTTCACGAAAGCATAGTTAGGATTTAAGATATTTTGAAATATACATTTAGGTGAATTTTTTCAGTTGGATGAATATTTTATGTATAAAATTAAAATGAGATTTTGTTTACTACTTCAAAAATTAATCCCGATTAAAACCCTCTTCTGCATTTGTAATAGCGCAATACATCTGTAATATCTATAATATAACGTTAGGGTATTCAGAACAGTTTTGCCAGTAGTTTCCAAACCAGTTAACGCATAAAAATGCAAATGGTACTAAAAGGCGCGAAATGGTATCAGTAATAAAGCAAATGTCTGGCATGTAGAGGAAAACGAAAGCCTAACCGTAAAACTGCGGATGAAAAGAACACATAATCGAAAAGTAGATAAAAAGTATGCTTTGCGTGAGCCCCAAGGCTTTTGAACAACACAACTCACAAAACGCATACAGGCACCGAAATTACTAAAACTGTAAACCCTTAGACAAAAATATAAAGCACATTAGTGTTACGTATATCACAGGCTTAAAAACAATAAAGTGGTAAATTATATGCAATATTTAAATTCTAATGCTCTAAAACACAAAAATGTCACGCGGTGAAAGAAGAAAAACCTATCATAGTGCAAAATAAAACTAAGGCGAAATCGACTTGCGGCAAAATTGTACTAGGGCTGAATTTGGCCTAGAGACAGAATCAGACTAAAGACGAATTTGGCCTAGAGCCAAAACCAGCCTACAGCCGAAGTCGACCTACGCCCGAATTACACGAAGGGTCAAATGTCGGCCTAGGGGGCAAAATCGGTCTAGCGACGACTTCACCCTGGAGACAAAATCAGTCTGGAGAGAATTCGGACTAGGGACGAAATCAGACTAGCAATGAAATCGCTCTAAAAACAAAGTAAGCATACTGACGAAATCTGCCTAGGGCCAAAATCGGCGTAGCGACGAACTCGGCCTAGCGTCGAAATCGGCCTAGTGACAAATTCGGACTAGAGACGACATTGGTTTAGTAACATAACCGGACTAACGAAAAAATCGGCCTGAAGACGAAATTTGCATAATTGGGACGAAATCAGCCTAGGGAAAAACTCCGACTGGTAATGAAATCAGGGTGATAACAAATTCAGCCCAGGGACAAAAAAAAGCCTAGCGACGAAATCAGCCTTATAGTACGAAATCGATGTTCCAGGGTTTTCCGCTTGCCCGTCTTCTTGGTGGTAGAATATAACTTACTATCCTTTCCTCCGCCGTCACACACTAGTTCACACAGACTTCTATTTTGTGCCTGCAATGCCAACGCCTATTTTTATCATGCCTCATTTGCAATCAACTCGGCCCATATATCGCGTGCCGCCTTTAGTAGAACTTAATACCTTTAAATTCCATAGAGCTGTTAAATCCGCTTACGCCTATCTAACGTCTAAGCGCGGGCCAGCAAAGTCGTGCTCGCAAAAACTGTTGTGTTGTTATTGCCTAATGGCAACTGCCCGATGGTAACTAGCTGATAGCAGGGTTTTAGTTTTACAACGCTGCCTGAAAATTGAATAGCTAACTTCTACAAAGTTTTAAAATGTAAAATCTGTGACTTGTAAAAAATCCTACATCTGATATTTTTATGAAAAATAATACCATTAATTAGCTACAGTTTCATGAAATAAAAAGTTGCGCATTTTAGCGCAAAAGGGGTTAAATCAAATTCTAAAATTTGTTTTTCATTAATCCCAGGGGCCGCATACAAATAGCGTCATCAAATCCAAATTGTGGGACCCACCGATCTGGTTACCCTCTTATACATTGCGTAAATGGCAATCGTCAAAGTATTGCCGTATTTAAATTACAGCCCACTTTGCTTTGTTTTGCTCAACGCATCCCTGAACACTGCGTCCCCAATTGTCCCTGCCGTAGACAGGGGGTTTTGTTTCTAGTATTATAATATTTAAAACAGAACATGACACTCTTGTTTTCTATCATTGATTTTGCTTTAGCCCTTAGGAAGTATCTGTAGTTCCAAAACAAAATTACAGATATTCTCCAGGTGTTTATTTTTTATGCAAATGCGTGCAGCGTACATAACGATACTGCACATTTATTTTTTTTCATGAAACCAAATTTCAACAGAAATAGAAAAATTGCGTGAGTGTGCAGTGATTTAAATGTGGAGACTGGGAGGACTGAGTCTGGGAAAAAAGGAAAAATGAAAATGAAGGGAATGAAAATATTTGTGGTGTTCTTTAAAAAGTAGCATTCGATAAAAGATTAAGCCTACTTTATTTATGTCGGCAGAATCATTAATTACCTTCAAACTGACACGACGACATTTGGCTGTGTATAGTGCCGGAGACGGGGAAGCTACGAGGATTTTTAGGGAAACGAAAAGGAAATCTAAATCTGCAACACAACTCAGCACATATACTTGCAGACTACAGCTCCACATACATATGTATGTACACACCATTATGGAAATACTTACGCATAGAATTCAGTATATTATGTATATTATGGACAGTGGCAGTTTGGGAATGTCTGTCGGGAGTGTGGAATGAGAATATATATATTTATATTCAGCGTGTAGTAACCATTAGCACCCAAGTAATTTTAGACTGCGTAGTCTATCTTAACGTGGCAGTGGTAAGCTTTAGTGATTTATTTATGCTTCACATCGTCATTACACATCAGTTGGATGAAGCCGACGAAAAGAACAAGCAATTTATTTGTAAACTTAAAACACAAGCCAGCTTTCCCCTTCTCATTTTTCGTGCTTCGGATAGAATACAGAAGGCT
Source organism: Dicyrtomina minuta (assembly GCA_949802685.1). Lineage (NCBI taxonomy): Eukaryota > Metazoa > Arthropoda > Collembola > Symphypleona > Dicyrtomidae > Dicyrtomina > Dicyrtomina minuta. The sequence continues at coordinate 18,088,501 of OX461810.1, forward strand.
TTACAAGAGCCCATCAGCCCTGTCATTATATTCCGTATATTTTTGCAATGCATCTCTCCACGTCCTCCTCCCGTCACCCATGTATTATACGACGTCTTTTCCTTCAGCTATATGTATGCTATATAGTGACGGTATACGGTTTACGGAGAGACCTCTTAATGTTTAAGCTCCAAACACCATAAAAATGTGTATTTCTTTCTTGTGTTTTACCCTCTACACATAATATACTATATGCAAATATATATCCATACCCATACCCTTCATATACCCCTACGTACACATGCAAACTTCTTGCTAAAACTTTTGCCTCTGAATATGTACATATCTACATCTCCAGATTACAAGACTCAAGCCTCACGGCTTTTGACATGCCTCAAGATTTTCTGGCTTTCTTCTAGAGTCTTGAGACTAGAAACAAAATTCAAGTGTAGCATTTTGTTTGTTGAAACAGATATGTATTTTTTTGCTACACAGCTCCCTGTGGATACATATTCTTAATCTAACCCCTTGTTTTCCTTATACTATATGTACCTACCTAATATGCGAACAAGCTTCAGCCCTTTTTTTTTTATATTCCACGCTGTTGCCACTACCATATATATGACTATAAGGAGACCTCTCTACAACTCTACTTCTACTTCGCTATGTAGCATCCTTTTCATTTTCGTTTTGAGTCGGACGAAAAAGAGAGCCTTAAATCGATCGACGAGAGCTCTGAAGTCTAGATCTGGAGTTGGAGCATTTGTATAGAAAGAGTGGTAGGCACCTCTGCCTCTGTGGATGTGGAAGGCTCTCTACTCTCTATGGCTGTGTGTGTGTGTATGAAGTTGAATGTATGTGTGAGCTAGCTATATGGTGTTGGTTCATGTTCGAAACTCTGTTCAAGATTTAAGTTCAAGTTGAGAAAAGAAAAGAAAGAAAATAGCTATGTTCCGCCGTCGTCGTCCACCGGAAAAAAATAATCTTTTCGAGAAGCGTCGACTAGACGACGACGACGGCGATCATTTTAGGATGAAAAAAAGTTGCAGGGCAGGAGGAAGAGCAAGAGTAGAGAGGAGTAGATGAGACCTGCGCCGTAGTCCTATCATCTGTATTCGTATTCTATGTGCCCGCTCGCTCTGTATTGATACTGCTATATATGATTTTCAAGAGTCAAGACTCAAGACCCAAAACTCAATGTACTACGTGGTAATACGTGGTGGAGAGGGTGAGGTGGTGGAGGAGGAGGAGGTTCACGCACAATGTACAATCTTACATAAAATTGCACGTAATTCAAATTACGTTAAAAAAGCTCGATTTTACTATTCAATTTCAATTTCAATTTCTATCCAACTTTATGTAGCAAAGCGCAGATTCTAGCACCGCAGTACTAGCAAAAACAAATCTCAATACATTAAGAAATTCACATTGTAAAAGTTTGTTACTTCATTGAACTTTGATGTAATATTACTATCTTTTTACACTTGAATATATGAAACAATAAAATTTTCATTCTTTACACGAAATTTGATTTATCTGCCACAACCTACAAAGTACGTGCAGTCTATTGTAGTGTAGCTGTGTACAAATGCAGATAATGTAAAAATGTGTGTACTACACAACTATCTAGTAGTTTAGTATTTCGAATGCTAAAAGACATAAGCTGAGCCATATAGCGATTCTCCCAATGGAGACTCATTCAAAGCTGGGGCTGATGAGGCTGTTTGAGAATGGGAGAGGGGAAAATTCAGACAATTATTTACGAGGACACTCATTATTATTACAGTTATTATTGCTCTTGATGCACTCCTGGTATTTCATATATGCTCTTAATTGAGTTCTGCCCGCCTTCCGTCCCTCACTCTATCAGTATTTAACATAGACAACAAGAACAATATGCTTCTCTCTCTCTCTCAAAAATAATAAATTTATTATTACTCCTCCAAGCATTAAATTTCCCTCAGAACATTCTTTCCGAGTCCCTCCTGTCTAATAATGTACTAATATGGACAAACTAAAGTAGAACATAACTCAGAAAAATTTGTTAAATTATAGGGAAATACAAACGTAGTATGTGCGCCTGCTTAAATATTTAAATTTCACCCCCTTAATATATTTACTGCAAAGCAAACTGCACTTCTGAGTATGAGTACCTACTCTACTGTTTGTATAGCTTTGACTTTAAGGATGAGTTTGGCTGGCACACTTTACAGTGGGTTGTTGTACTAGTGTGTGCAGTTACGGTCGTGATAGTCCTCGTGAGGTGTGTAGAGGTTATATTTGAGGCGTAATAAAAATAAACACATTTGTTTTGTCTCTTTTTTACAGTTCAAAAGTGCAAGGTAAAATTGGTTGTGAAGTGGAAAAAGAACAGTAGTAATAGTAATAATATAAAATACCTTACCGCGACACAGAGCGTACAGTCAAAGAGAAAGAGACACACACACACACACACACGGGGAAAAACACACGGAGAGACACAGTGAGCGGAGAAACCGGTAAAAATCAAGGACCAATAGACTCGCCATTAAGTTGGAATTCACTTGAAATAAATGGCTAAAATTCACATTGCGTTGAAAAGAAGTGATCTTGATGAAACTCAAAATGGCTCCATGACGCTCACCCTTGAGTACTTGAGTCAGCTCCGTTTGTCGCCCTTCCCCAACTCCAGCCCTTATGCACCCAGGGATATATGTATAGCTGAGTCATGTACAGATATATATAATTATATATAGAATATATATAGAATCTCTCTTCCATTCCATTTTGTTGTGTGTGGTGGTGTAGGTCTCTCTCTCTCTCGTTCCCGTTCTCGTCTTCGTTTTCGTTTTCAGCTTTGGATTTTGACTGTGTGGATGCTGATGCTATATTTATCTGTTTAGAGGCACTTCTTATGTAAGTATACATTGAATTTAGGCATTATCTTCGACATTTGTTGCTTACATAAGAACACCTCAAAGACCATCACCATCCCATCCACAGATACTGCTCTGTGTATTTCACTATATATATTTTACTATTTCTATGAGTACACGAGTCTACACTAGAAGCCCATTTCCTTGTTGTACAGATATGTACACTCACCCCCTGTATTTACTGTATTCCAGTCCCAGCTCCAGTTCCAGCTCCAGTATTCTTACTTACTTACTTATACTGCTCTCCTGTGGTAATAGTAAATTCAGTATGGTGATGGCCCCACTTACTTTGGTATTTCTGTACGAACTTGAGCCTAACTGTAAGTGGGCACGGAATGGGTCCTAAATATTCTCATCCAAATATCTCCTTTGAGTTCCCATTGTGGCTTCTTTTCCTCGTTTCCTCCGCATATTATTACTTTACTTAAAGACGCTGTACTATAAGCGTTGCCGCCTTGAAGAAAGCATATAGCTGTCAACTCCAAAAATGCCTACAATAATTATCATTAGGGTTTTGCATGCCTAAATTTAACGGCTTGAATGCTATTAATTAATACAGCAGAAATTCATGTAAAAATACCTGAAATTAAAAATGTATCTATTTAATAAATGGGAACATTAATTTACTTATTAATAAGCTTTACTGAATTTTTCTGGAGATTAATGATTATGTTTTACACTGACTGAGTTACATGCTGAGAATACACGTGTTGAATTTGAATATGGTATTTAAAGGGCTACAACTAGAACCAGGACCAGATTTGGATTCGGATTATTTCCAGATTCCAGTTCCATCCCCCATATTGCAGGGAGCTGGATGAAAATTGAAACTAAAAATCCACGTGTGTGATGAGGATATGAATTTCCTCCCGTGTCGTCCATTTCCATTAGCCAGTCGGTCACATATTATATTATGTACCTACCTAGGTCCACAATAGAGCTAAACTACAAACGTCTTGAGTGAGTCTCCACCGTCGTCGACCCACAAATTGTGGAAACTGTCAAGTTCATGTGACACGTCTGGCTGAGAAAAATGACACCCATTTCGACGGAGCTTGTGGCTTTTGGGGCTGTAGAGACGAGAGGAGATTGTCCAATGTGACTCTCTCTCTCTCTCACTCTGCCTTGCGTATCCGTACTATCAACTTCAATCAGTCTTCTAAATGGATTCTATAGTGCTTCGCTTCTTCTCTCTCACACCAAGATTTATGACCATATTTTATCATTCACAATCAAAAGAGCTCGCGAAACAAGTTTTAATTCATTCTCTAAACCCTTAAACCCAAACACTACAGTCTGCAGTCTACAGTACACTGTCATAGCACATAGCTTTAGATACAGACACAGCAGCCAGTTTCCAGTTGCCAGTGCGAGTGTGAGAAGGTCTCTCTGTCTCTCACTCTTACTCTTATGCCACGGGATTGCCATGCCTTAGTTTTTGGTCTGGTGCTGGTCATGTAGGCTGAAGAAGATGGACAAAAAGGAGTAGCCGAGACTGAATATGTGTACAGACCATGTATTATTATGAAAGACGAAAACTCTGATGATATAAGCCTCAGAATTCACATCTTCAGCATGAATTCGAATTCGAATTCGACTTTGACTTTGGATTTGAACGAATACTAAATTCAAATATTTCTACTTACAACAAGAATCACATACAATGCACGCAGCAAACAACCATCTTTACGAAGTACGAGTCAGTTTTTCTTGTTTAAAAATACTGGATAGTGCATATAGAATCATACAGTGCTTTTTTAATGCAGCCTATGCCTGCCTACCAATGTACTACCTACAGACTACAGAAACTGAACAGTGGACACGTAGTACTGGTATTTGAAATTCGTATTCTTATTCGTAATAATTATTACTTTTCAGTTTCACTTTCATATAATATATAATAAAGGCTGGCTCTGGCACTGGCTCTGACACTGGTCCTGGTCTCGCATTCTGGTTGTTTGTGGAAGTTGAGTAGCGGCCTAACTGGAATACAACATAGGTGGCATAATTACAACGATAAATCAAAAGATGCCATCATAATTTTAAAGATTCTTCATTCTTCTAGTTTTGTTTACCAAAAGGAAGGAGAACTACGAGTCTACGAGCAGACTCACAGACTACAGATGCAAAGAGGCCAAAGCAACTTTGGAGATGAGATAGCAGAATCAGAATCAGAAACTCGAAGGAATTTTTTTATTCACGAGTCAACTTATGATACTGCTGTGAATATAAAATGCAAGTGATGCTGGGCGCGGGATCAGCTTACTATTATATTACCCTGCCGTGCCATGACATGCCATGCGATGCCAGGGCCAGGGCCAGGTCCTATGTAAAATCAAAACTTACAATGAATTATACCTTACATACAAAACAGATGATGCCTAAGCTTGAAGAAATATGAGTTTTTATAAAGCCTACATCTGTAACTTTAGTCTGACAGTATAATATTGTCGAGAGAGGGGCAAAAAAAACGAAAGAAAGATAGGGAAGCAGGAGCTCTAGTCAAAGTCTCTGCGTAAATTAAGAGCATTACAGCGGATATTGTGAGGACGAACACTCCTTACTCCTTATTTAAATTTGTTTTAGTTCTTATTTGGGAATGTGAATTTGACATAGAGGCAGGCAGGCAGGCACACACACACACACACACACACAGAGCATGGCCATTTGCAGGGTTGTGCATAGGTACGGCGTAAGTCTTGGTAATATGACTACGTAAACATGTGAGATGAATTGTGACCCTTGGAAGCTAACTAAATCCATAAATCATTTAATTCTATTTAGGAAGTAAGCCCACATCCATCCATGTTCTCTCGTGTTGTATTGTATTTGTAATAATAATTGTACTCTCCCTGTACGTACACTCTTCATAGTATAGGTACATACAGAAAGGAAAATTTGAATTTTCATCCCCCCCCACCCCTCCCACCCTCCTTTTCCTTTCCATCTCCATCCTTTCCTCTTTATGACGTGCTGGATTTCAATTTTTCAATTTTAATAGGAATTAAATGAGTGTAATAGGAACATAAGATGTCATAAATTAGGGAGTTGAAAGAATAATTCTAATTTTTATGAGCATTAATAGGGTATTTGTGTGTGTTCAGGAACGACGTCTGAGCGTTTGATCATCGTTTAATATAGAAACAAATACTAAATAGTCGGGATTACATGCAATGCAAAATCGTTAACTGATCTCCTCACTCGTAAATGTGAGTAATCTTGACAGTCTCGACGTTTTTACTCTCAAGTCCGATGCGAAAGATAAGAAAGGAAAATATATATCAGGAGAGCGAATAGGAGTGTAAATTTTCCTACGGGGAACAAGTGAGTTATTTAGTTTTATTTTTATTTTTCTGTTACATACAGAGAGAGAGAGACTCAAAGTTGAATTTTTATTGCCAACTCACATAACATAATAATATGTATATACACAAGAAAAATGAAGTATGAAGTATGTCTATTTAATGATACACGTGATTTTAGCCAGACGAATTACACATTGTGCTGTATGCGCTCCGGGAATTAATTATATATAATATGCTCACCTACATTATATCATTATATATGAAACTTAAATGTAATCCATTACATCTCTGTTCCAGGTCCTATATATTACTATATGCACAACCTAAATTACATATGCTTGTAATGCTATATAGCGCTTTGCCATGCCTACAGCTTGAACACACAGGGACACACGAATACGAAGATTTTCACAATTTCTCCTTCCTAACAAAATATTATGTTTGTGATTGTGAATAGTTTAATAGTTTGAGTCACGCGAGAAATGGTAGCCAATTTTCTCAGTGAGGAATGTTGAGTTGGAGTTTGAAATTAAATTTCTATTGTTTTGTGCACGGACGGATGGACAGTGTAGAGCTGTCGAGTAAAAATACAGGGATTTTTTGTTTGACGAGAACAAAATAGGAATTAGAATAAATACGTCGTGGGTTTTTTTTGTTCCTGGGGAATGCTTATAACTATTTAACGATGCCTTCTCTATGAAAGTATGAAGCAGTAGTGGCAGGCATGGAAGTATATGGAAGTGGAGGAGCAATTATAATGTGGATTTTAAAATTGTATGCAACTGAGAACCATACATGTTAATTTCCCTGTGTGTCTGTTTCTCATAGAACAGTCAACAGTACTGTACTATATATATTATAATTTATAAGTATTCTTACAAAATTATTTCTAGTCATAGTTTCTTTTGGAGTCGTCTTTAAGGAGATTCCACCATTCCTATTGAACTACTGAGATTTATTTTTATTTTACATAAACTACTGCAGGAGAATTAACTGTAGGGTGTATTTTTTGAATTCTCATTTACCAATAGCACCTTCTTTCTTCGCCCTAGCCTAATAATTTAAAAGGTTAATATTTTCTCAATGGTAATTCCAGCTTTAATGATAATCTCATGGGGGCAATAATGGTTCATTTTGAAAACATTTTTTGTTACTGTCTCCCTATTTACTATTTACCCTGAGCCCTGACATGGACACTCATGTTTGTTTTGTTGTTCTCCTACTGTTGTAGTTCTAGCTCTAGATTCTACGTAAGAAATTGTTTAGCTTAGGTCTGATTGACCAGACTAACTTCCCTGCTGAAGTTAGTAGTGCTTTCTGAGACATATCTAAATCACAATTTTGTTTAATTGCTGGAATTCATACTATGGAATAAGCTTGTATTTGAAGGGTTTATTTCACGGTTTTTTAAAATTTTGAAAATAACATAGAATTGTATTGTATACCGAAGCCGATACCAAGACCGAGACCAACTCTGAATTACTGATATTGGATAATAACTCATTCTAATGATAAGCAGAGCGTAAAAATGATTGTAATTTGTTGTGTAGGTTCTGTATGTCTGCGTGGCTCCGTATGTATTAAAGTTAATTTAAAATTTGAATACAACTGCATAGAATTTTGTCGTGGTTCGTATTCGTATTTTGGTTCGGCTTCGGAGTGTTGGTGTTGGTATTATTGTTGTGAGATGGCAATTTCTGATTCTGATTCTCTTTCTGTGTCTGAAGTAGACGTAATTTTGCTCAACATGTTTTATTCATATAGGTCACAGGATCGGGAGTCGTACAAGTGTATGTAAGTGTATGTAAATAGTAAACAGATAAATACACCCAATTCATGCTGTCTTCCTTTTTCTTTCGTGTAGATCCATACGGCTATACGACTACTGCTACGGCAGACACTGCAGGCAGACAGACAGACAATATTTTGAATATGTTCTCTCTCCTTCTGCAGAAAACTTGTTATGCATTTAAAATAATTATAAAAATGTTTTCGATTTTTAATTGTGCCTCATATACATATTTTATTCGTATAGTCAAAGTCCCATTGAAAAATTCAAATTGAAATTTTTTGAGCGTTCAAAAAGCCGTTCAACATTCAACACATGCATGAAGTGAACCGGAGTACGTACCTAGTCAATCTTGTTAGGTAAATTATATAGCTCAGCTACCTAGCTTTTACTAAACCTTGCTCACTCATATTATTATTTTTTATTCTACATTATACGCTTACGTTCTACGTAAAGGGACGTCTAATTTTTATAACGAGTAATGTTTAAATTGTTTAAAACCTTTATCAAATCATTTAAATGGTTCTCCTCAGATTATTATACTTAATTATGATTGTAATTATTGGATTTGAAGTTTGTTGAGATTTCTTATGTGTACACTAAATTTTACGAATATTTTAAAAATTTTTGTGGGAAAATATTTTTCATCCATTCACCATTTACCTCATACCATACACAGGCAATAAAGCTCCGTTAAAGTCTCTGTACTGTATAGCTCGATTTAAAAAGCTGCTATATAGATGTCCCAAACAAAAAAAATATTGAACGGAAAACTGCAGTGCCTCCACCTTCTATTATACTTTTGCTACGACTCTTATACAGTTGAATGTAGATTCAAAATTTTGTAGTTTCTCTCTCAGAGCCAGACCTCATAGCTTAGTAGTAATGGATGCTTCTAGTTTCTAGTTTTGTATGAATATATAATTTAAATATTTTCAAAAATGAAAGGTTAAAGGCTATAAAATGAAAATGATAGGAAAGACAAAATGCTGCCCTGTGATTGGAGCTTGAGGAGAGAGACACATTGATTTATGGGCTCTGTCTCAAGATTTTCGGCACCGGCTTCAGATTTTGAAAGAGACTAATTAAATTATCATTTGGTTGATTTACCCAACCCTAATTATTTGCCTTATTTAACTTATTGAGTTTTAATCACATTATGATGATGACAGATTTTGATTCCCAAATATCTCTGTCTCTCTCTCTCTGCTTTTCCATCCTAGAGCCCAGACTATTTTTTTCCCCAATTCAAGTAAAACTTTAGGCGCTGCAGACCTCTATAACCTACACTGTGTGAACATATGCGGAGCCTCTCACAGCACCAGTACAAAGCAAACCCTCAATGCATAATTTATGCACGTACTGTATACATAATATTACATTTAATGAGGTTAAGACTATGCCGTAAAAAAACGAGTATATCATCCAAAATGTTTTATTTTTTCACACTCGTTTTACCTATATATGACTATTCGTTCGTGCTTTGGAAGATACTTACATGCTTGTCTGTCTACGTCCGTCTCTATTTGAATTAAATTGTCCTCGAAGTCTCAAAGTTAAAATGGATGCTGACGTCGAACTGCCCAACTGCCTGTAAAAATTCTGAGAGAGTTGAGTTGACGACGACGACGGCCACAAGGTAGTGGGCAGTTTTACAGTGCAGAAAACAGAGTGAGCTTATAGAAGGAAATTTTGTAAAGAATGATTGGCAGTGACCCATCAAAATCAAACCTGATCGGGATCAGAATCAGGATGTATACCGCTTATATAGAGTCAGCCCCAGTGCCAACACGTAAACATTTCATAATTATGTCAAGAAGCAACATTACCATTTGAAGATACAATTTTTTACATTAAATGTACATAGGTATATTCACGGTCTGGTATTGGTAGTTGGTCTCTGGTTCTTGGTCGTTCGTCGTTCGTGGTCGTCATATTATAATAATTATGTAGTAGTCATGCATTTAAAAAATCATTACAGATAAAAAACAAAAAAAAACCTTACTTATTAGAGTTTGCTTCTATACAGAGATATACAGACACTGCCCTGTCAATGCTAATGAATAATGAGTTCTTGACTTGAAATCAAAAATGAAAGCATACACAGAAAATGTGTGATGATAGTAGAAACAAGATAAATTTTGTCTTGACATTTGTTCATTTCACGTCATCTCATGAATTAGAATTTATGACTTGATCATTTTTATTTGGGGTTGAAAGAGTCCATTTAATATTCTGTTCAAGTATAGGAAAAAAAACTCTCAAGTCAAATTTGAATAATTGATTAGCCTTCTTCTTCGTCTTCTCCCTTCGATTTCCCTCACTCCCATTCTCATTCTCTTCACTATTTTTTTTCTGATATATTAAAAATCCATTCCGAGGAAAATTAGACTTTAATAAAGACTTTAATTAATAAATAATAATGATAATTAATTTATACTTTGATTTGATTTGCAGCTGAGTAAGTTGTAACTTGGGTGTTCGAGTGATTGTGAGAAGGAGATTATGAGCAGTATTTTCTCTTGAATGTGCACACATAGTTTGCACAAGTATCGTAATGGTATCGTAATCATGCTTTACCAATACCATGCACTTAGTGTGTATTTTGTATAACTAGGCTATGGGCACCGAACGTATGCAATTGTAACGTATATTGTAATTGGGAGTGTACACTGTGCTCAGTACCCCTATATACATATAAACGAATGTTTTGCTTTACTATCGAAACACGCTACTAATCAAAAATCCAACATCGAATGTCAGGTTCAGCATTATTAACTTGGTCTGAGTTGATTTGATTTAATTTTGTAGTAATCAAATTAAGACTAATGGCCTCGTAATTTCACACCATATTAGTACGTAGTTTGGAAGTAGTTTTGTTCGAGAATATAGGATCTTAACACACTGTACTAATTTAATTTAGCGCAAAATTATTTTATACATTATAATATTCTCGACCAAGCTGTAGAATTTATTTGGTACTTTTTAACTGACTAAAATGCTACATGCAGCCCAGTATATAAATTGAATGAACACAAGTTTGAAGATGTTGTACTGTTGACGGTGCACATTTTACAGGGCAATTTTTGTGTCCTAATAATGATACGATAATAAAAGTACCGAATTATAATTGACAGTAGTATCAGTAGTTGCATTTGTTCAAATATTTTATTAGTAGTAAAAAAACAACAAGAAGAAAACATGCATTATTATATTGTATTTTACGAGCATTTCGATTAAGTTTTAGTGCCTTATCTCTTTATCTTTATCACCACGTCCCATATAATAATATCTCCCATGTAAAGATTGAGACTCTCGTCACTCGCATATACTCAAGCTTGCCCCTTTACGATTAGTTGTAAAAGTTCACGGTTACCATTTACTTACAATATAATGCAATCCCACTGTGGTCTATATGTCTCTATATATTATGTAGGCACTTAAGCGTACGCCATATCCACAAGCTACAGTACGTTGAAGATACAATATAATTTGTATTTTACTTTAACTTTTGAGTAAGTCATGTTTTGACTTTTTAAAGATGTAGAGATGTGTCGTTAAACTATTTTTATGTAGTTCAATGCAGAGTAAAAAAAACCTTGCCTTTTCTTTTTTCTATTTTCTATACATATGCATGTATGTAGGACCATTTTTGATTTTAGTATTTTGTTAAGACAAAAACTGCATATCTGCAGTTGACATGGGTACCTGTCTTGAGTTAAGTTGGAAGTAAATTCCTCTACCTCTACCTGTATCGTAATCTATATATCTATAGCTGTACAACCAATGGATGAATTAAACTTTTTGGTCATGCAAAGGCGTTTAACTTTACATTCTTCAAAGTGTGAGCGTTGCATATAGTATGTATATTATGTTATGTGAACCTTACCCAGGCCCAGGACCAGGACCAGACCACAGAAGGCAAGATACTGTTTTCTTTACCCGCCTCCCTGCCTCTCGTCCATCTCTACAGGGAACTAGTGAGCATTTCTGCACGGTAAATTTTTCGCACATAGAGAAATTCTATATGTATACGCAAAAGAAGTACACAGGACTCGCACATTTTACTTTTGCAATGGGGGAAATTTTTATTAGCCTATAAAATTCATGTTTAAAGCCTAACATAAATGTGGGACCCTTGGCTTTGGCTTAGTTAAGAGAAGTCTCCGTCTCTGTCTGTCAGTTGAGGAGAAGACTCCGACCGAACTGTGAGACATGGCTTTTCGTTCATTCTCTCAACTATTTGTACATTTAAAAAAAACATCTGCTTCCTCCGTTTTTCCTTATTTTCAAAAATCAAACCAAAAATCTGTAACGGAAACAGACACACAGACAGACAGAAGGGCCTACAACCATACCATTTCTTCTAACGGGAAACTAACGGGAAAATTTCCACAAGAGAAAAGCAGATTTTTTCCCAAGTGGAAGCTGGAAATCAACAAAAGAATTCTAAGGGAGAAAAGAGGAGCAGTACACATAAGGCAGTTGATCCTGAAAGATATCCAAGTTCAAAATCTAAGGGATGCCTTCGAAATCTGCTTTCGGTTCGTCGCCAAGGCTCACAATAGGAAGATGGCCCAGCTCAGTGAGTGACACTACGAGACGCTCCCTCCGATCTCAAACATTCTGTAAACTCAGAATTTCCACCAAGTAAAATATTTCATAAGCTACTGTTGCTAAAGCTGTAGAGCTTCCTGTGTGCAATTTTGATAAGAGTCTACAGTGTGAATGAATTACAGTCAAGTATTTGCATCTGTAATCAGTTTAGTGGAATTTTTGTGCTTGTGGGATTGTTTATGTGACGTGCAAATTCAAAAATCAGAGCCATTGTGCAGTACGCTGCTAGTGACTTGCTGACTGGCTCCAGGAAAGGTTCAAAAGATAAGACTTGGATCTGAATTCCAAGTGGAACTTGCTACTTGCTACTTGCTGGCGCTAAAGGCATGGTTGCCTTTGCTTCAAGTTGTATGGCTGTGGGATGCATCTGTATAGCATCCGCACCCCGAGTGGATCCAGTTGAGAGAGATCCTACATAACCAACAACCAACACCGTCCCTGCTTTTTCCCTCTCTGAACATTGAACACCAGGCCAGGCCAGGGATGGTCTACATCCTTATATAGCAGTGTGGATATTCGTGTATATACTAAACGTAGGTACTATATACAATATACATAGTGATATGTGCTGCTAGGAGTCTGACTGAGAGACTGAGGCTCAACTGGAATATCTGTTATCTGTAAGTATATTACATCTTGTCCTGTTTTGTACGCCATGGGAAATGTCTGTACTTCGCTACACAAAACCATACTGATATTTGCTTACACACACAACGTTCAACTTGTAGTATACAGATATTTGTAGTGTGCTGTAGAATGTAGAATGTAGAATCCTGCTCCACTCAAATCTCAAATCTGAAATGAGCTGAGGAAATAACTATGTAATGTAATGTAATGGTAATGTATAGAACGTATCTATAATGTAATGTAAGCAAAGCCTTGGTTGCTTACTACATGTAGTTGAATTTAAATTCAAAGGCAAAGTGGATAAGACTCAGACTCCACACATTATGTCATCCTTTTGTACACTATAAAACACAAGTTCGGTTGGTTGGTTGGTTGCGTTTGAGGAACGACGAAGATGGATGGGTGAAGGTGGACGGGACGGGAAGGAATGAAGACGAGCCACTTTCATGCATTTATTGTGCATATGCAAAAAAAAGGGTTGTTCAGACAGAGATTTGCTTGTAGTATGTATAGTGTGTAAATTAAATTAAACAAAGCCAAAACGGAGAGAGACTATAGACAAACACGAGTCGTTCTCGTTTGCATTTGGTTTGTTGGTTGTTCGTTGTTGGTTCGTTGTGTGTGTGTGTTTGTGTGATGATGATGAGACGAGGGGAAGTTAGTGAGTAAAACCATAAAGCATAAAAACATACAGTATTCTTTTATTTCATTGACTATGGCTCTTGTTCTCACATTATAGTTATGGTAAATGATTATTGTTTAAGGTAGGTCTGGGTAAATTACTCAGTTATGGTTACTTGATCTTATTGCTCTGTCGTCGTCGTCGTCATCCTCATAATAATAATAATGATAATAATAATGTTAATATCCACTATCTAACAGCTTAAGATCATAAGATTCTTTTTAATTTTCAAATTAAATTCATAGTTTTTACAATTACTTTAAATTTTATTGACCATTCTGTCTCTGTGAAGTGAGTGGATGGAGCGGCTATAGACCAGACCAGACCAGACCAGACCAGACCAGGCCTAAACCACTATAACAACCAGAACCAGTACCAGAACCAGAACCAAAACCAGTCCCATAGTGGGAACCATACCATTCCATAGATAGGTACATATAAATGTATAGGAGGCAGTTCAGCAGAGACGAGCTACATACTTCGCCCTCGACTCCAACTTTGCCTGGGCGTCATTACATTTGTCAACAAAAATTGAGTGATAACTATTAAACATCTTCATTACAGTAGTTATTATAAACGTAAAAGTAATTGTAATTGCAATTGCCACTACTGCAATTGTAATTTTTATTTTATGATTATTATTAAAATGTTATGCTTGCGCCTCTCATTAAATTATAGAAACAAACAAGTCATGTCATTACTCTGGGCTATGGGATGACATGACGGGAAATCTTAAACCATATAATATAGCATATGGTAAAAAATAGAAGGATCTTTGAGAGACTGATGACTGAGTGAGTATAGCGAGTTTGTGTTCAAGTTGCTAGTTCCATTTTCAGCCTGTCCGAGATACTCCGTTGTAACCGCTTCCAATTCTAAAACATAGACAGAAGAAAAAGTGTAAAGGGTTAAAATAAAGTGGTGGCTTATCTGCTTTGTACACATTCTCATAGAAATCGAAATATTGATTTACAAAAAACTCCCTGTGTGTGTGTGTAAATGCGAAAGACTCAAATTCCACTTCCACATCGCCACCAATATATATGGCTCTGACTATTATATATAGGGATTTTTATAAAATATATACCTACATATAAAAAGATACAAGTGCCCTGTGTGTGCTTTGAGATAGGCAGAGAGTCAACCTACATGAATGTCCACGACTTAAGATTGAGAGCAAAACCATATAAAGGGAAAATTGCACGGGCGTATCCGAATTCCAAACCATATGAGGAAAGGACCGAGGAAGATAATATACACTAATATATCTTCTATTTCTAATCTAGTCTACGGAGTATGGAGTATGGAGTGCGTGTGTGTGTTGTGCTGTGCTGGTTACTGGTTCTGTTCTGTCTGTTGTATAATTGTGTCAAAAGTATAAAGTACAATTTCACGAGAAGCATTGTTACTTGGAAATTGCCTCAGTCTCTGAAGTCGACGTCCACATTTTACATGGCTACAATAATAATACAAATACAAACTCATTACTTACATCGATACGGACCACGAAATTGTACTCGTATGTTGCGGCTTTTATTCGACTGTACTTACAGGACTACAGCTACTACAGTATTTTCCTCGGCGGTGGTGGTGGTAGAAGTCTGTATAATGTGTGGCGCTACCTATAACTGCCTATACATGCTATATGCTTCCTTCTATGTATTTGCATGTATAGCTTCCAATTGGAACGGAATTCAAATTTCCCATTCCGAGAGCATTTTGTGGATTTGGAAATTCTGTGTAAATTCGTAAATTGAATTGACTCTCCCGTACAAATGAGCTGTAATGTAATTCCCAAAGTGAAAGATGCTGTTAGTTCTCCTCAATGAGTGTCTCGTTACAGGGAAAATATTTAAATCGAAAGCAATCCAGTCTCAGAGACGGAGAAGATGGAGAATGGAGACTCAAAATGGACATTGACTCTCTTTCCTTTGATTGACTGTTTTTTTCTTCTTCTATGCTGTGCGGATTGTAATATAAATAAAGAGGCGGATAAAATGGGTCAGTTAATAGTAGAAGTGTAATGAGAATTGTGAGTACTGATATTAGTGGTAGTGATATAGGATTACAATAGGAAAGTTTCAATTTAATTCTTTTTGTATTTTTTTCTGTACTAAATTTAATGGTATGGGCTCGGGCAATACATTTAATTTCCAGTATGTGTATATTCTATATACATATTGGGTCTGCAAAGTCTTAAATTTATTATTTGTTTTATATATCTGTAATATTCTGTTTCGGATTCGTATTATTACTTTACGAGATAATTTTTGTACAGATTTTATTTCTTCCGATTTTACACTGGACTTCTTTCAGTATAATATTATGTTAGTTTAATATAACACAAAATATACTGTTGGTGAGTAGTGCATAATATCAGTATGGTGTCGGATAGCTGTTGTATGATTTGTACACAGTAATAAAAGTGCAGGTAGACTGAAATAGTTTCGAAAGGAATTTTTTTTACTAGACGTAAACCTTTGAAGAGTCCCAGTTTTGCATCCTAATTGATTGTGGAGAGGATCCTTTTTTTCCTGAACCGTCTTCCTCTAGTAGATGGACAGTACATATAATGATTAAATATAGCAATGCACGCAGAGACTGCATTATGCAATATAGACAGATGTGTGTGTGTGTATGTAAGTTTCCAGTTCCTTCTTCCTTCGCAGGTCCAGCCATAGGACTTGGTGTGAAATTCAGAAGGATGATCATGATCGCGTTGAGGGTGTGTATCTGTTCGAGTGTATGTAAGTACGTATGTACGACATGGAAGTTGAGTTGTTCTGGCTCTGGCCGTGTGCCTGTATAGATAGAACGAGGGAGAGAGAGAGAGAGAGAGAGAGAAAGGGAGGCCGAATTCATTTTCATTCGGGTTGTTCTCTTTTCTTTTCGAGTCTCTTCTCTTGGCCGCCTTGTGTGAAGTGTAAGTGTGGAGGTTTTTGAAGTAATGGCCGCCACGCAAGCGTTCCACGGCTCCCGTTCTACATCGCCATGCTTTTTGCCCCAACTGGGATTTCCCTTTCTCCTCTTTGATTTATGACCTCATCTATGTCCTTCCTTGACTCAATCTCCAAGACCTTTTACAAACCAGCCGTTATACAAACAATATCTAGTCTATCCCCACTTCCTATGACTGTGTACTCTGGTTCTGGTTCTGGTTCTGGTTCTGATATAATGCATAGTCTGCCATCCCATTTCCCATAATAATATATATGTAGTACGTACACTGAACGTAGCCTGTATGTATGCATCCTATGTTATAGTATGATTCCCTATTTTTCCACAGAAAGAAGGACATAAATATAGAGTTTGGTGGGCTATAGATGTACAAGGGTAACTATACTATGCACACCCTTTTCGAATTCGAATGACATCCTTATACTTACAAAGTACATGGTAACTGCTACTTCCATACTTGTGCAGTGTCGGATACTCCAACCTTAAACCTTTGGTGAAATCAAGGAATACAAATTTTGTAGGTACATAAGGGTGCACGTTACATAAGCTTCAACAATACTGATACTGATATCTGTAGCACTGATTTGCAAATATTCAGTTGAGTGTCTGTAAAAATATTTTCTTAAATTCAGATTTGAATTCCAACATGTCATTTCCACTTTTTGACAGACTGTAATGTTGGTTATTTAGGTATGCAGAAATCTATATTGATTTACTAAAAGATTAAATTTGACTGTAGTTACACCTTAAAATGTACGAGTAGTATTGACATTTTTTGCAGAATTCACAGTTTGCAATTTATTGTTTGAAAAATATTAAATTCACAGGAGTTGAACAGAGTTAAAGGGAATAAGGGAATTTATGTAAGCAGGAATATATTTACAAAGGTAGCTGGTAGGTTACATAGGTAGACCTATGTTTTCTTACGGTCTGGTTAAAACAATGCGTTTTCAAGAAGGTACCTACGTACTTAGGTAGATCTTAACTTCCCCGTACATTCATCTTCACAGCCCAAACTCGAAACTCAAATGTTATTTGATCCATGTAGTTGCGTGATTCCAGGTTTTGACCATAGTGCTGCC
Source organism: Dicyrtomina minuta (assembly GCA_949802685.1). NCBI lineage: Eukaryota > Metazoa > Arthropoda > Collembola > Symphypleona > Dicyrtomidae > Dicyrtomina > Dicyrtomina minuta. Next base: position 18,106,455 of record OX461810.1, read on the forward strand.
TCATAGGTGCAATTTCGTGCATTATTTACCTGGAAAGGGTTTTTCAACATGTTTCATTCTCAAAGGCAGGTGCATGGAGATTTGGGTGTATTAATTTCTTACACATTTTTTTATATTCATAGGTAGCTACGCTTTTTATTGTTTTGATTTAATCTGTTATGATTCTTGTACATAAATACATAAAATTAAACTAGAGAATTTTTTAAATTATTCCCATTTTCATTATTAAAAAAATATTACAGATTGCCGGTTGAATTGAAATACCCAGACATTTTTTCGGCGCTCAATTTTTTAAAGCCATATTACTCAGTATTTTTGTTCTCTCAATAGTTAAACTCCTGATAGAATCTCATCAAGTTAGTTTTTATATATGGTTAAAATATTTTGTAATTGTGAGTGCAGTAATTATTGGAACACAAAGCAATATGGAGCACGTAACAAGTTCGTGTTTGTATGTGAAGCTGTTGTTGTTGTTATGAATGGACTCTCTTCAAGCGTTGTTTTTGTTAATGTTAATGTTGTTGTATGGTTAGTTGAGTGGCTGAAACTAATATATTATAGCTGATACTTACATGGGAGCATAATATAACAACATACTGACATATTATTAAGAGTGTGTAGTGCAAGAATTGAGATGGTATTGTTCTGGTTATGCTATGTGACGTGTCCCGTTGGTTACTGGAAATGACTCCTTGTGTTTTTACAATAATAGTCACGGTCATAAACCATACTATCACACTGATGACCATTTATGATAAGAATTAACAGCGTTAATATGGTCATTACAAGCCACTCGATGGCCTCTGAACATACGATGTGGTGTGATTCTCTTAAGCCTTCCTTCTCTACATAATACATATCATGCACCACGCCAAAGCAATAAGTAGAATCCCTATTATTCTTAACTGCGTGTATAGTCTCATGTACACAATATAATGATGCATGTAACTTACTAATTTATATGCGTATATAGATAGGACGGGCTCAGAGTCATAGTCATAGTAATAGCATGGCTACGGGGACTTAATTCGGACACTTGAATTTCCACTACATGTACTGTTCGCAGTGGTAATGTAATTTTAATTTTAACCGAATGTATTTATTACTTAAACAAAAATAATGGTTTGAATATATATTTATATACTGCCCATTTTGGCTTAGTATTGAAATTTTCTTTGATATAGCGTCTATGAAGAACCAAAATGACACATTTCCAATTTATGCTAGAATTGAAATGAGCTATGTCAAAAAATGACAGTAAATAAGATACAAGCTTACAATGCTAATCACAAGTTTCTAAAATAAGCAAACTGCCCTATTTACATATTTTTTAAAAGGTCAAAATGTTCTACTAAAGTGTTTTTCAAAAGTGTAAAATATTTTATTTACATGTTTTTGAAAAGTGCACAAGGTTCGATTTACATGCTTTCATGAACATGTTATTTTATTTTTTTCTGTAGATTGTGCATTTTGTTTTTGAATAAAAATAGATATAGGCCATTTTAGTTCTTCTTAGACGATATTTAAATGGGTGTCATTCTTATCAGTACTTTTAGCAAATTTTTAGGCAATGCTGTGATAATATGTACCTTGTAAAAAGTGCTGTGAATTTTTGTCGCATTGTTTTCGTTTGAATTACGCATTAAGCAAAAAGTTTTCAAAAATTAAAATTCAACTGTAAGCTATATAGGCACGTGTAGTGATATCAGTTATTATGTATTATGCTCAGGTCCCAGGAAATACTTGCACTTATATTGTTTACTTTAATAGCCCCCTCTAATAGACATCCCGTGGCTATAAAGCTAGCTGACACTAGGTAACCCTACACAATTTACAATGAGGGACTGCTATATACCCTATAAAACTGTGCATATTTCTGCCTACTTAAGTAGCTACACAAAGTAGCGGTGCTTTATGAAAGGAAAGGGAAATGAAGGTTTCTAGAATAAGGGAACCAACTACGAGCCATTATCATTACGACCGAGATAATAACCAATAACCAATCAACCAATCGTTAGCCAAGTAGCAGCAGAAGCCTAGATTTTGCTAATGTTGACATAACGAATCGATTTTTAGGAGAATTTATGATTTATTGCACAAGTTTAAAAGTATAATGTTCCATGCATCTGCATATGAAAAGCTCCGAATTAATTTTAGAATTTATTCTGTGTGCATAATTTAATTAAATATATACATACTACTAGCTTTAGTATTTTTCTTCTGTGTATTTGTTTGTTTAACGCTACTTCAAAACTATATAGTGCTTATAATAATTGAAATCACGATTGATTCAAAATACGTAGCTAACAGACGCTAAAGCTAATACGCGCTAAAGCTGTCTTAACCAAAACCAAACAATGGATCCCTAGCAATTTCCTTGTTTTAATTAAAACCCACAAGAGCAAAAATGTATTCGGACTTTTGTTTTGGGCAATTTCCACAAAAGTTTAAGCCTCCAATGGATTGGTACATTTGATTTTGGAGTGGTAGTAAAATCTCCTGGAACGACTACAACCTAAACTTCTAGAGGCTGGCTGGCTGCTGTATGTATATTATGGAGTATGGATTTATATTGAGACTCGTTAAGTATTTGTTGTATTGCCCATCTCCGGTTGAGGGATGGACTAAACCATTAAATTATGCAGTCATAAAAAATCAGTGGCATTAGCTTTTAAATCCGATTAGAATTGAAGTTATAGCAGTGGCACCGAGAGGACTAGTAGTACGTACAAGTCTTGCTAAAAGAATGCCCAGCCAAGTCTCTGTGTACGTGTCGTTGTCGTCCAATAATATGAGTCTCTGTAATGTGTAATACTGATATGTGTATCTGTCTGTTCTGTGTATATAGGTAGGTACATGGATAGTATTCTCCTATGTGGTACTACTGTATAGGTACTCTCGATCTCTGCATGTCCTACAGTAGACAGTGTAGAGGTATAATAACGAGGATTCGAATGTTCAACTGTTAACAAAACAGAAACACTTTGAGAGCCAGATGAGACTCCAATCAGACCAAATGTCGCACATCAGGAGCAAGTGGATTGAGATTTTCCTATCCTCAGAAAACATCTGAGTATCGCCGAAACAAATTCAATCAAAGTAGCTCAATTTGATTAAAACTTAATCCCTTAAAAGGCATCATCCATTCATTCCAAAGAACATATTCGTGGAAGCGTAAGTGTGATAAAACTCCGAGACTCTCACTCCGGTCGTCATGCATGGAAAACCTTAAATTATGCACATTTTCTCCGTCTCGTCTTAAGTCCATAGCTCTATACATACAGCTTTTTCCTCCCTCTTCACCAAACCAACAGTCCATTTAGAACCATATCCATATCCATATCGTTACCATGACCACCCTCATAAATCACAATCACACAAACAGCTCAGTACAAAAGCCAGGTTACCTATTAGTACTATACTTGACACAGAGCAAATTAAGTTTTTTTTTAACATTTAAAAATTCTTAACTTTGCGGCTTACTTTCATATTATTTTTAAAATTACCATTATACAAGGTATTTTAAATTCTTCTGTATTCTTACTCTGTCCTACATGCAACTGTATTTATATACGGCTAATTTAATTAACTATATGAAGCTAATCTTAATCTTAAGTACGCGGTTTTTTCAAGAAAACTGTTAAACTTTTAAAATAAATCTAAATATTTTAGTTTAATTTTAAATTAATTTAAAAAAGGAGGAAGTATACATAGCAGTTTTAGAGCGAGCGAGAGCTTCCACATTCTTTTGAACCCTGGGAACACAATGTATATTTAATGTGGATTTACTAATGAACGTCGTACACGAAAATAAATAATGTGCCCGGTTCTGCATTCTACAGTAGTGTACTTGAGACACGGTCGACGTGGACGGTCTCGAGTGTATACTGAGTCCCTCTGCGTTGGGAATACATATAGTCAACATTATGAAATCTTAATTCTCTTGGATCTCATATTCCATGTACAGTGCTCACTGTTGAGGACGAGTCCTGGGTACAGATACGTAACTCTGAGTTGTGTGTACAAGTAGAACCGTGGGGCTGTGTAGAAACAGAAATTCTGTGGAAATGTACAGAATACAGAACAAAGTGGGATGGAGAGAGATGGAAGCCAATAGGCCAATTTGTATGAGTCAAGAATCAAGATAGAATTGGAAAGTAGTCATTTCATTTATATCTTGATACCATTTCGTATTCGTAAAACGTTCCTTTTTTATCCTTTTCTCGGTCTCGGTCTCGGGCTCTGTCTCTGTCTCTGCGTCTCTCCGCTCTACGGTGGTAGAGGCAGTGGGAGAATAGTGGTGGTGACGCGAATAATATGAGTACACGAGCTTTCTTTGAAATCCAATTCCGAGTCGAACACAACAAGAAACTAGAGTCACACACAGAGTCTTCTATAGTCTTCTGACACTCCCCAATTTGCTCCTATCAAACGCTAAAAGTAAAAATATTACAGATACATGCACTTTAACTTATTGTTAGATATGAGACTCAGGTACGTGTAAAAAGGTAGACATTCTTTAACTGTAGAACTGATGGCCTGGTATGGTGCTGGTGCTGGTGCTGGTACTGGTACTGGTACTGAGGAGAAAAAAGTACACAAAACAAATACGCTAACCACGTATACAAAATTCCCATATCCACAGTAAGAAGATGAAGAAAAGAAGAAAAAAATGGATGTTTTAATTTTTTCAAAATTTAATTTCTTTTTCTGTCGTTCGTTCCACCCACGTGTATTTACAATTCATATCGCAGTGAGTATTCGTAGAAAAGGTTTCGTCGTCATTTTGGTTGGTTCTATGTACAATTTTTTCAAACATTTTTGTGAGTGCCGAGAGTGCTTGACGCTTGACGTAAATATGTAAATAAGTACGTTTTAATATGTGAGTTAAGATTTGAATTTGAGTGAATAAAATATTTGTAGACTTGTCTCAGTACTTTTGTATTTAGAATTTTACTATTCAACATCAACAAGAGTGTTTCAACCTCCTCGTTGATTCAGCATAAATTATCTCTTTTACCTACATACCTTCGTAATTATATAGTTGAGCTATATGCTTCTACTTCTACTGTGGGACTCTGGTACTGGTACTGGTACTAGTATTTTAATATAGCACTATACAAGCTCACTATACATTATTATGTAGGTGGTACCAGTACCAGTTGCCAGTTGTAAGTATAACCATACATACATCTATATCTCTATACTTACTTGTAGTAAGTGGGAATGGCGAGTGGATGAAATACTAATAGGTAAAAGGTAGGAACTCTCTGCTGACTATGACGATGAGATTTTTGTACACGTCCAAGAAAAAAAGCAACAAAACTTGGAGTTTGAAACTGATTTGCTATGCTGTGCCATGCCATACGTACAATTACCATTGAATGCACTCGTTACCCTCCTTAATGGTGTGGTATATGATGGTTGACAAATTTTATTATATCATGCAAAGCTACATAATAAAATATTATAATAAATTCCCCTAGTCTCTTACCATGTAGTAGTAGTTAGTTAGTCCTGTTGCTACAGATATACAGAGTTGAGGGCTCGTGGTGCATAATTCTTTGAGCTAATCCTAAGTTGGTGTTGGCTTTGGCGTTGGTTGTACGTGTCAAGTAGGTGGTGTGGTGCTGGTGCTGCACATGTACATATATGCATTTGCATCAGTGTAGATTATAATTATAGCGTAAGGTAAGTAAGACAGCTTATGTAAAGTAGAGTGCAAAATAATTGCAATTTTATCCATCCTTCCTAAGGAGAGGATAATGAGGTGCTCTGTATGTTTTCTGCATTTTCAGGATGCAGCCCTCGCTTGCATCTGTAATCATAATCATGTTTTCATCTCAGGATTATTTCTCTACCTTTTTTCACAGTGCACGCTGTACCGTCAGTCACCATGTTTGTTGGTCTTTTTGTACTCCTGCTGCTGTTCTTCCTATTGCTCTTCCTGTACTGCTCATGTTTTGATGTTTTGAGCACGGGATTTTAGTAATGGTTGAAACGTTGAAAGCCACACACATGTGTATAGACCATCGTATTTACAGAGTCGTAGCATAATATACCATGTAGACGTAGAATGTAGACGGTAGACCAAACCATAAGGCAAAGTCATATAGTCTGTAGAAAGATCCATGTCAAAGTCAAAATACAGAGTGTAATATAGTCTCCATTAGAAAATGATTTGCTGCTAATGTGATTCGAAATGTATACTTACAGCGTTACAGCTATGATGTTCATGTTCTTGTAAAGTTAAGCTTTAAGTTTTTGCCAACCAGCTCATATTCTTTCATAAACAGCAGTGAGCAGTCAGATTTTTTTTTCATTACTGATGCGGGCTGCTGCTGGCTTGTGCTATAATACATGTAGGCACAAATACAGTACAGCGATAGCTAACTCGGTCCTTGTTGTTTCTGTATTCGTAATTTTGTATCTGTAAATTTTTAAACATTTCATTTTATGCTTTGTTTGTACATTAGTACATACTATTTCAGTAAAAGGAAGCCTTGATTTTTGATTTTTTTGCTTTTGGCATGAGCGAACACTATATACAATATTTTTGCAATGGTATGATTTTTCTGCTCTTGTTTCACTTCTCATACAATTATTATTATGGTTATAAAAATAAAAATGTAAATGGTGCGGTTTAAGAAGATATCAATATATATGTAAATATCAATTGATATTTCTCTTGCCGGTTTTTAATCAGTATTTTCAATTAGGTCATAAATTATGAATAATGTGTTTCCTTAAAACACTATTACATTTAAGTGGGAGACACTTTTCATAAGTGTTTTCACAGATTTTGAAGCAATTTTGTGGTGAAAGATATTCCACGTTGACGTACTGTACATATAGGTATGGGTATGGGTCGTTGTCAATTTAAAGCTGTTGAATGAATGCAAAACAAAATTTGAATTTTGTTGATTCAGAACCAATAAGACGAAGTCAACGTTTGAGGAAAGCAGAGCGTCCATTTTCTGATATTTCCTTGTGCACTTTAATATTCAAGAATTTCATAAGTAACCACCGCAGCAGTGAGTGGTATATAAAGAGTTTGCTTCCATTTTATTTAAAATTCATGCTAATGTTTTCTGTTTCGTTCCAAGTTCCAAAAGTTTCTGTATTTTTCATCTGATGAAATTAGCTAAGTGCGTGAATGTAAATTTGTATTCTCATGGCTATATATACTGCCTACATCAACGGATCTGCGTTTCAAATAAGATGGGATAATATGTATGAGTAAATCATACAAATTGTGAAATGCTTCTTGTATTTCGATTTGGATACATTAGCCCTCCCATCTAATTCCAAATGAATATGATCAATTTTGGATTTCATTATAGTCAGAATCCCATTACTGTTTGTGCTGGGGCCCGGGAGCGCATTCTGTAATTCACTCATATATTTTCATATACTTACAAAGAAAGAAGGGGTAGGAGTAGGAGCCGAGGAGGGGGAACTATATTCAGTTATTTGATGATTCCATTAAGCTATATGAAGGCAACGTGTGGAATGTGTACATTCTAAACATTATGGTTTTCGATTCAACCCCAGTAATTTTTATATCACATGTTGTGTTAGTTTGAATATTACTTTTTGGAATAGTTTTAAATTCAAAAATGACAGTTAATTGGAAATTATTTGATCAGCTAAAACTTTGGATTATTACAATCATATCGTCTGTAAAGTACCAAAATGACCCATATCCAATTAAAGCTAGAATCAAAATGAGCTATGTCCTAAAACCAAAAATGTTCCTAAAAATATGCGTTAAATGTTAATTAAGAGTTTTCGAAAAGGTGCAAAATGTTTTATTTACACGTTTTTGAAAAACTGCAAAATGTTTGAATTACGTTTTTAAAAAGTGTAAAATGTTCTATTTACACGTTTTTAAAAAGTGTAAAATGTTCTATTTACACGTTTTAAAAAAGTGTAAAATGTTCTATTTACACGTTTTTAAAAAGTGTAAAATGTTCTATTTACACGTTTTTGAAAAGTGTAAAATTTTCTATTTATGTAAATGCATTGAATACATATTTCAATACTTTTGTAGATAATGGATATTGTTTCTAGCTACAAATGGATATGGGTCATTTTGGTTCTTCACAGACGATATATAGAGGCAGTATAAAAAACATAACTCGGTCCAGAAATGGTTTGGTAGAAATTATAAATCGCGTTTTAAAAATATGAATTTAACATTTAACAAAAGAAAATATTTGAAGTTCCTTTTTGTTAGGCTTGTGAACAGGTATTAGTTTAATAAAAAGCTGAAATATTGTAATGAGGTAGGTGCACTATAGGCGAAACCTTTTAGACGAGATTTTAAAGTGGATCCATATGGTGCATGGCTAATATTCATCTCAACTCAAAATTCAGAAATGTTTTCGTTCACGTTGACACTTTTAAGTTTATTTGTATAAGATATGAAAGGAGACGTTATGGTATGTGCTTGTGCACATATAGGTTCCTACTTGGTTCGTACCTAAAATTGGAAATGTGTGACGAATTTTCTAAGGCCACAAAAGGACCCGGAGAAAATCGAAATCAACCCTCTCACTTCATCTTGTGGCTTTGCTTAAGCCTGAGCTTTATTATGTATGTAAACACTCTTATAGAAACCGATGCATTCAATATGCTGCCTTTTATTTTAGGAGTTATACATTTTCAAAAGGGTGGTCTTTCCTATTATATAATCGGGAATGCTACAAAAAAATTTGACGACAAAATTACTTGTATCTGTATCCCATAATGTCCACCAGCAGGTCAACACGAGCAGATCAGGTTAAGGTCAGTCGGGGTATAAATAATAGGAGCTAACAATGAACTCGCAGTGGAGAGATTTGAAAAGCTTGAACCTGAACTTTGAAACGAAATTCAGTTTACCGTTATAGTAGGGATCACCTGTATCACTATTTGCTACGTACAATAATAAGGGATCAAGGGGCACAAAAAGAATTTTCTTACTTCTATTTAGTATCCATCTATTGCCTATAAGCCTCGAGGGTTCTTTCTAGTGCAGATAAAAATGTATTTGTTTTTTCTTACAGTTATTAAGAAATTTGATTGTAAATTATATAGCTTATAAATTCATAAAATTTCATAATAATTTAGTTTATTTTTATTATTGACCATAAAGATAATATATGTAAATATAACTTGAAATTTTTAAAATTTAGTTCAATCTATTACCAATAGTTTAAGTAGAGCGTCATTACTCATCATTACTGTCACATTATGAGTGGGATACGTGTTCAAATTTTAAACACGCATATAAATTCAGTACCAGGGATGATGGATGGTTAGTTAATTTCGGATTTTATTTTTTCAGTTTTTTATTAGGATAGTATAGAAAATTATGTACTACGTATAATATATATCCTCTTAAGATTTTTTTATAACGAACTCTATGAAGCTGCACAGAAAAAACAGCAGAGTTGAAGTAGCCAAAAGTCGAAAAGGTTTTATCTCTTGATTTATGACTTGTCAAGACAAAATTTTGAGAGAGTAAAAAAACGAAAAATATACGTAACTCTTCCTTTATCATTTAAAAGAAGGGTCGAAAACAATTCAAGGACATTTTTTTTGTCTTTCGTTAGATCTGCCGGTCTTTTTTAAGAGAGACAGATTCAAGTCCAGTGACCTTTAAACTTTTAGAATTGAATTTAACCGTAGTTTCCTATCTTCTATGTAGCCCTTTTGGTTTGTATTACGTCAAGCCGTGACGGTGACTGTGTGAGTGGAAAGGGGAAACATTCGAGAAATAGATCACGTTTCTTGACTTACTCTGTTTATGACTACTACAATGTATTATGTTCTATATATCTGTAATGTTAAGTAGGTACATACATTTATAGATACAATAGTAATACAGTTCCCCACTAATTCCAAAATGGCCTTTTCCTCCTTGAAAAGTGTCATTTCCATATTATTATACTATAAGTGTAGCTCAACGACGTGGTTTGTACTTCATATACAAAATATTACAGAATTTCATGAAACTACTGGTTAACGTTAACATGAGTGTCATATATAGGATAAGCTCAGAATGTAATAATGTTTTAAATAAACAAAGATTACATTCTTATAAAAAGCTTAATTAAAAAGCACTAATTTATTGTACATAAGGCTTTAAGAATTAGAAACAATCCAATCCGCAGAAGCTCTATGAAACTGGCGGTTTTTAACTTTGAAGTAATGTTTGTATTACCATTTAATTCACAATTTGGCAAATGATTTAATTATAGTTTACAATGTACAGATTACAGATGAATGCCCGTCCATTTTTTGCAGTACTGTACAACATTCCAATTCGAATTTGCAATGTTTTAAACTTTTAAACTATGTACACTATAATGTTAAGGCACGCTCACTGCAAAAATAATAGTAGTAATTATTACAGATAGTAGTAGTAGTAGTATTATATTAAAAAATAAATAAATAATACTAATTCTATAATAATATGCTAGTGCTATACAGTATTGCAAGGGCTAAAAAATGCTAACTGAATTTAATAATATGGCTGCGTAATGCTCCTGTAATCTTTTCTAAAAAACCTCGTAACACTAATAATGTTCATTAAATTGTATTTAAAACGTGATTTAACAACAATTGAGCTTCAGCTTCTCATAGCTGTTGATAGATTTTATTTGCACATAAATATTTAGCTTTTCAACGCTGTCATCTTTTAGGATGATGATCATGATGATGATGATGATGACGACAATCATGATCATGGTGATGATCATGAGAGCATTTCAAATCATGTCTCAACATACAGTGTATAGGACTGTAGGATATAGAATATAGCCATAGAATGGAAATGTCAGCACAGATATTTTTCATGGGCTGTTCAGAGATGAGTGTAACACAAGAGCGGAGCTCACACTCTCTTATGTCCTTATTGTAATTTTGTGCGAGTGACACGCCTCCTCTATGACTTATGATCGAGGCGACTCTATATGTACCTACTCTGTGTGACAACGACACAACGCATGGCCAAACTGTCCAACGAAAACGACGACGAGAGTGAAGAGTTAAAAAATATAAATTACAAAGTTGTAAAGTGGATAATGTCACCAACAGAGCCGGATGACGTAATGTCCATCTTAACTACTGAATAGATTATAGTGTGGCAGCGGCAATATGGGGAATGGCACTAGTATAATATATAATGCACTAATGCTCTGATATATATGTATTATCTTGAAGTAAATAAAATTATTTTAAGACGAGCCCCTTTGTCGGCACTTCTGTCGACATGTATAAAGTGACATTTCACATGTTTTCCAAGCTTTTTCCTCTTCTATAGCTATTTGGTTTTTAAAAGCTGACGGTGCAGCTTTGATATAACATACTGTGTGTGTCGTATTAGGTATAAAACTACTGTTGACTGTACTGTGTGAAGGATAAAGCACAAGATTTATTTTTGAAAAAAAAAATCCCAAATCAAAATCAATCAAGCCACCTTTGCCCTTTGACTTTGCCTTTCAAGCCCTCCTACCCCCTTACAGATACCATCTCTCCTTTATCCTTTATTAATTAATATTTATAATTGATATTTACTCATTTAGCCTAAATTGAGCGTTTTTTCTACACAATTTGAGATTTGATTTTAATTGCTTAGTCATAATTCATTATTACACTATTGATCAGTACTTCTGCGATCTATATGTATTACAACATAGGAGAATGAATCAGTTCATGAGGCCTTCTTACGATTAGTTTTCATTAGGAAACTGCGAACTGCGGTGTTTTCAAAAATGAATATTTTGTGCTGATGTTGCTTACTATATAAAGCGCAGATGCAATGCAGAAAAAAAAACACGAGGCTTGATGTTTTTATCAAAGTAATTTGTTTTTAATTGAATTTTGTTAGTGGATGGGGGAAATGTGTCTTGGACGAAAAAGGGTATCTAAATAAGTTTCTTATGTAAATTTTAATTGATTTCTGAAGTTATTTTTTTTCCTATCCTCAAAGGCTTGAGACCGTATGGTATCGTATAGATTTGGGTTGATTTTTTTTTACTGTCATCACATATTATGTACGTTGTACTATGTACATTATTGTAAATATGGTAACACTTTAAATGATGGTACTATACTGCTTTTCCATGGAGATTGAAATTACCGCAAAGCTTCTAGTAGAGCCCCCGATAGAAAAGATCACAAATGTGTCACAAAATATTTGTTTACATTGAAAATTTTTAAAGTCTAAAGTTGCAATTATTAAAATTGTAAAAATTAATTCCACATTTTCCAGAGCTTAAAGCTCTCTAAAATATCAAGTTTTAAACTTTTTGGAAATGTATTCAGTCTTATCTTCAGCCACGTACGTTCTCTATAATAATTACATGTATTATTACAAAGTTTAGATTGGATTGTGCTTCCCATAGTGCTTAGTATTATACACGAGACTAGACGAAGAAGGGCCTGGCATGAGATACTACATATAGACCATAGAGACGGGAAGCACACGCGGTTGGATATTGTGGGACTCATTTCCTATTCAGTGAAAAAGTAGGAAAGTTTCCCCCCTTCTTCCCTTGATTAATGTGACACTTTAATTACACAACTATCTTTCCTCCGTCTCTCTCTCTCTTCCTTTAGCATTTCCCAACAACATTGTTTTACATTCACTAACTCAGCAGCACAAGGTAAAGGAGGAAAGCGGGAAGCAATCTGGAGTCTGGAGCGTGTACAAAATCTACACACTACTGTATAAATAAGTATCATAGTATTTCAAAGTCTACAGTAGTCTACATAATATATCTGTAAGCAGTCTGGAGCGAAGGAATCTAAGCGTATCCCAATCCAAACTGCGGCTACCCTTTATTCCCAATATAGATTCAAATTTAAATCTAAACTTTAACTTGTGCAGTTAGAGAGTGTTTGTATGTAAGCATCAAGACCGGGAGTGTCTGTCGGTCTGCTTATATTCTCTCAACTTCCATGAGTAGGAGGAGGAGGAGAAAATTTATGCATTCAAGGAGCCAAATAATCTTTCTCTCTCTCTCAAACTCTATACTTGCTTCGTTCGACGTCGACTTCCACTCGGCATCTGTACACATAGTGACAGACCACAATTTCAAATTTTGAGAACAGTATCGTAGAAGGGTTGTCAGATCTTTATGCATACGACATACAAATGTGAGGAGGGTGGGTCGTGTGGGTGTTTGTGTTGTCGTGCCTACCTTTTAAATTTAGATTTTCTACACTCTGCCGCAGTAAAGATTTTGAAAAGTGAAATATTTGTCTGCCAAGGTTTCAATACAGTAGTTGCATATAACAATCTATGGGGAATGGGGAGGGTTGAAAATATAACGGGGAATGATATATCAAATGTCAACTTTGAAAACTTTGAGACTTTTGAGAGACGTTGAGACCACAGTTCAATGGGGTGAAATGGGGAAAGAAATCTATTTGCAAAGCAAATTACATTGGACACATTTGAAAGTTTTTCATCACAAAGCCGACACCAAAAAAAGAACATATAGGGGAAAATATTATGTAGGTGTATAGGGATATGGATTTTCATTGTTTTGTAAGCGTTCCTATGCAAATGTTGCATAATGGAAAATAGATTGATAGGAAGGAATAGAGGGAAATTCCCTGTACTACAACAAAGTTTACATTTTACATTACATTACATTGGTGGATGCGGAGTGGCGGAAAGTTGTAATTTTGAATTTTGTATTCAACACTTGTGTTTCAACTTTGAGCTATTCCAGTTTGGATACTCAACATAGGTTCCAACATAGGTACCTAGGTAGGTACATAGGAACTGAATTTTCAATTTCAATTTTTGTTAAACAAGTGAATTTTATTACATTGGTTGGTTCGTTCTGTGAGGATGGGTTGGGTTTTGGTTTGGCGTTGCGACTTTAAGGGAAGCCAAAGCCAAAGCCACTGCCGACATCGACATGGAAGTGCGTGCTCTCTGCTCGTCGTCCCGTGTTTTAGGTGAAATAATACATCTGAAGAGCTATACAGATGCGCGCACAGCAGGTGCAATTCAAATTATACGAATGATACTTGTAATATAAGTTGAATTATGACCAGCTTACTGCCTCTCTCTACGGAACACAGTATACAGACACACAGACAGATGCGCGAGGAGATACGTGTACTGAGTCGAGAGGAGGGAGTGATATAGTGATACATGATCTAATGATACACACGACGGGAATGGGTTTTCAAAATTGGAAGCGCACTCAAGATTTTGTCTTACATTTCCCGTTTGTTCCACACATTAAAAACTCCAGGTAGACACATTAATGTAATAATTTCAGTGAAATACATGAAAGTGTCCGCATTGGCTCTATGGCGCACTAGCTTGGGCTTTCTTTGACGTTGGCGTTAGTTACAGGGAACATGAATGGTTGTTGGTTATTGGACTGGAAGGCCTCCGAGCTGGATTGGATATTGGATTTGATACTACTACACTCCATACCTACCAATCTACAGCCTTATGTATCTATGTATATTATGTACATCCCTGTCCACTTATATTCACTTTGTTTTTGGCTGTTTATTTCATGAACATATATGACAAAAGTCCAAGTAAGATATCGCTCGTAAACTCCCACAGAGTTTGTTAGAAATACACACGTCAACCCAGCAGTATGTTCCTCACGTGACTTGTAATGTGTGTGCAGGAACAGGTACCTCTCCTTTTTCCCTTCCCTGTCTGTATGTACACTATACTGTTCAGACAACACACTATACATATAATAGGGCTGAGGTCTCAATTTCAATTCTCAATATATTCCTTAATTATTACTCTGGGGCAAATTTATGGGCGGCACTTTTTTAGGTTCGTTTGCAAAGTCAGAACGACCATAATGAAGATATCCCTTTTTGGACTTTTTAAAGTACATTGTCTACGTGAATACTACGTATAGGAAAGACATTAATATGTTTTTTTTCATTTCAATGTATTTTTGTACCTTGTACTTCTTCCCCTCTTATTTTAGTTCCATGAAATCTTAAAAGTGCCCGACCCTTGTCTGGCGCACACTGTCAATAATGTGAAATATCTCTCAGCCATTGTCGATTTTATGTGTCGTGTTTTAGGTATACATTAGTAGATACCTGCTTTACAGTGGTAGATTATGATTTAATAGATTAAATCCACCACCATACACTGCACAGAGAGTTGGCAAAATTCCTTTGAAATCCCGGTGGCTCAGTCAGATTTGAAGTTGTAGCCTTGTATAGCAGAAGACTACCTACATCATATTATTATTATATAGAAAATAGGCAATAACTTTGATTTCGTAGTTAATTTCCTGGAAACATTGTATACAAATATATACAATAATAAAAAGAATGAAGGAAAAGAAACCTGTGTGCGAAGTAAATAGAATAACTTTCAAGGCTGCCCAAACTGATACCAATACGGATACGGATGGTGATGGTGAGTAATGGGTTAAACTTAATGGCAGTGGTCGTTTCATTTTCGTAGTAGTTTCGTACAGTTTCTACAGTTTTGGTATGTTATATATTTTTTTCCTGTGTAATTTTGCAAGTGTTGCATGTGCTGCTACTCTGGATTCTGGATTGGCATGGCATGGCATGACACGGTATGGGACTATGGACGGAGGCAGAGTACTATCTCGTAGCCTGGTGGTAGTAGGTGGCTAATGGGATGGTCTATGGATGATAGTAGAGTTAGGAAGTGGATAGTTGGATAGGATAAAAGTGGGAATGGATATGTGAAATGTACCATGAAGATATGTGTCTGGCAAAGGAGCGGGTGTTGTTAGCGGTGTTAGTGAAGTGAAGCACGAGAATTTACACTCAGACCCCGGCCATGCAATCCAAGCATTTTCTCAGAAATGCACAATGGACCGTGAATTGAAATATCGCTCAAATATCCACTAGTTCTGTCGTAAGACCGTAAGAACGTAAGAACCCCCAAAGACTTTTTTCTCTCTTTCTCCGTCTCCGTATCTCTCTCCTCTAGATTCAGACCGGAGCTGGCTCGTATCTCTTTTTCATGTACAAAAGTTGTCACATGAAAATGAACAGAAAAAAATTCACCGATTTTTGGTCTAGCAAAAGTCTACAGAGCTTCCAGTTCCAGCCATATGGAGGACATGCACACTACATACTATAATATTAATCAGTGTTCCTTCCTATGTACTGTGTACCGTCTACATCCTACACCTAGGTACATATACTACTTCATCATAAAAGGATATACCATACTACTAGTTTCCAAAGTATAACATGTATGAGTCCTGTGCTGCTATATGTACACATAACAAGGACCAAACTAAAGACATGATGAAATTTTAAAATACATTTTCTTTTCTTTTCTTGTTCTTGAGTTGGAATTTTGGACATGGATTGCAAAACTTGAAAGTGTTCGTGCGCTGTTATAATACTTGAACATATTATACTACATGTACAAAGGCTTTCTTCCAGCTTGATGCTTTTTCTTGCACTTCTTACTTCGTCTAGGGAAAGCCCACGTACTTGCTTTATGATGTAATATTTAATGGGAAAATGGTATAGCAGAGTTAGCTATGTTAGGGTATGACACCCTCTCTATACTATCTCTATAGATATATGTACCTACCTAATACAGTTTACTTGTCTTACAATGAAACTTTCTATATTTGTGTTGGCCATGGCCAGAACAAGGACCAGGGCCAGAGCCAGAGTATTGAAGCAGAAGCCGCGCTACGGCGCTATATATGTCTCTTCTATTCGCGTTATCAATGTACAGTTCACTGGTTCTATGACTCTCTGGATCCGGTCTTGGTTTTCTCTCTTCCCTGTTTCCGTATATGCACAAGCAAGATAAAAGTTTTTGGAGAAAAGGAGAAGAGAAGGGTAGGGGTTGCTTTTAGATTCGGATGAAGACTGTTTCAGTAAATTCTGACAAGAATCCCAGCCCCAGCATCCTAATGTTTCAGTACCGCAGTACCAGTACCAGTACCAGCCTTGACGACTTCCCATGGACTACTGACCATTTGTAACATAGATAGAACATACGGTGTAGCTCGGCTTGGGCTTGCATGCTTCGTTGACTGGTTGAATTTGGATTTGGCTGATAATACGAAAGACAAAGTTGGTCTCTCAGTCTTTCTTGGTCTTCTTTCCCCTGTCGTTCTTCAGCTTAAGCAAACTTTGAGACTGGAGGAAGCGAATTAAAATTCCAAACTTTCCCAAAACTTGAGCCCTGGCTTTCCACATCGAGAAAGAATCTCTTAAGGAAGAAGAAGAGGCTGGCTCAACCCTACTTTAGTTCCACTTCCACCTTAAATAAGTTTTTATAAAGAAGACATACATTGCTATGCCCCCACCGAGGTAGGGATGAGACCTATGTACATAATATGCATCGTGACTGGTGCCTTGAGTCTTGAATCTCAAGAAGGGAAAAAATACTGATAGCAGTAGAGTTTGGGATGATATGAAGTGCATTTGAAAAAGGAAATGTTTTTGGCTGGTGCTGGTGCTGGTGCTGGAGCTGAGTACGCCGAGAAAGAGATAATACATGTGTGTGTGTGTGTGTGTGTGTCTGTGTGTTTGGGCGAGAGGATCTCCATGGCATGAGAAAAAGCATAGTAGGAAATCCCTGGAGTTCCGGCTCAAAACTTTGCCTTTCCCGGTTGGCAAGATTTTACTGATGACATCGTCCTCTGAAATGAGTTCGGCTCCTCTTTTCCTTCCTCTCTACATTTTTTTTTCTTTCGGGAAGCGCCTGGCTCTGGCTCTGGCTGTGACTCTACTATAGCTTGGGAAAACTTGCAGATGGGAATGGAATAACAATAGGTTGGACTCCATCTTACTGTCTTCGTCAAAAATTTATGGACCGTTTTTATCTTGGAATGCTCACAGAATTTTAGAAAATCCCATTTCCATATTCCACTTTCCAACAACCAAACACGGATAGGGATAGCGGCAGGAGAGCGAGGACAGGGAAGGCTCAGGCAGAATCTGAAGCTAAGCGAAAACGAAAACGAAAAAGAAAACTAGAACCTTACTCTAAATAAAGTCTGTCTAGAATTTAGAATTTAGAATGGAGAGTCTAGAATCTATAGAGACACACGAACTGATCGTGTGTTGCAAGCCTCATAAAGTCTATGTGCAGTTGTGTAGTCGACAGTCTACATGTCCACATTCACCTTTTTGTTTTTCCAACTTAAAGGCATATAGGTAACCAATCTCAATGCTAATGAGACACTAAAGGAAATTAATTGAAATTTATAAAAAGTAGATACTGTCTCCTTTATTACCGCACACTGTGTTCACTGCCTATATGGAAAGACATATTAGTATCAGTATTAAAAATATCTAGGTACATTCTACATACATGAGTTTGCATTATAGTATTTTTGAGTTTTGGCATTTTAAAGATTTTAGACGGAATTTATAGACGAACCCATGATAGTCTCTATGATTCATATCTCGGACTCGGATTTTGGATTTTCTACTACTGCAATGCGAAAAGAAATAATTCCGATCCGGGTCTTTAGCTTTTAGTTATCACACCACCGCACCACCCCACCACGAACCAACAACTAACATACACCACCATTACAGTTATAAACAGTAGCCTCGCATAGTATAGTGTGGCATATAGTGGTGTGGTGTGGTATAGTTGCAGTGGCCATTGGTTGAAGTTAAAATGGAACAAAAGGAAGCAAAAAATACATACTGTACTACACTAACTGTATCCAGAATTTACTCGTTCTGGATCTGGCTGTGTAGCTATACATATGTTTTCAAGTGGGTTGTGTGGGAATTAGAATTTCGAGGTCCTTTGAAATCGGATGGAGATAGTGATATCTGTACAGTATACTTACAGCGGAAGTTGTCGCAAAAGGAAGCCATGTCCATTTTGCCACAGTACAAATCCACATCTAAAAGTATGAATAGGAAAGTAAACACTACAAAAGCTATTAACTGCTCTCACTTGACTATGACTATAGAAATATCGTCTGTGAAGAACCAAAATGACCCATATCCATTTGTAGCTAAAAACAATATCCACTATCTACAAAAATATTGAAATATGTCTTGAAATCATTTAAGTAGAACATTTTGCACTTTTCAAAAACATGTAAATCGAGCATTTTACACTTTTCAAAACCATGTAAATAGAACATTTTACACTTTTTCAAAAACGTGTAAATAAAACATTTTGCACCTTTTCGAAAACTCTTATTTAACATTTTACGCTTGTTTTTAATTTTGCTTTTATGACATAGCTCATTTTGATTGTAGCTTATATTGGATATCGGTCATTTTGGTTCTTCACCGACGATATGTAGAAGAGAGACGACGAAACGACGCGCGATGTATAAATACTTGAGTTTCATTTTCATACTACATATACTATAAAAGCTCTGTACATAATATGGAATGAATGGTTCAATGGTCTTCATTTCCGAGTCCGAGTCCGACTCGGGCTAATTCACACTCTGTGTAGTTCTGCATTGAAAGCTGAAGGGTGCATATAGTTAGAGACACGAGGACGAGGTAGTCAACTTGCTCTCTCTCTGTCCTCTATTCTGTTATGAAAATGAAATTCATCAAATCCTTATTCATGCTTGACGCTAACGGACGTTATGACTTCACATATTCTCCTACTACCTACCTACCTCCCCATACATTATTGGACAGGAGCCGGAATTGCATTCATTTTCGTATTTTTGTTTGTATCTCTGTAAACAGATAATAAAGTGCTCCAAGAAGTATGATGTGGAATAGTGACAGCTTCATAAGTTTCATTCCATTTTCCATTCCGCAATATATCCACATAACTGTAAATGAACGGAATATGAAATTTTCTACTTAAAATCTACTTCTACACTCCTCCTGCATCTAACGATAAGTCCAAAGCCCAAACCAAAGGCAAAGTTAACTTGGTGAGTATCAAATAAACTAGGTACATGGACTACAGAGTATAAGCAGAGGCAGAGAGTAAAGCTCATGATTTCATGATTTCTGTGCGCTCGTTAAGTTTTATGAGGAGTTATGACGTGACCATGGGTACATGAATATCTCTGTATTCATACATTAGCCAGACACATTATTGGAGGGAAAATATGCCGTTTGATATAAGTATATAGTGGATTCTGGGTACGAATGCTGAGAGCCATAAGACACTGTCTGACTGTGACTATGCTCGTTGGCATGGCATTGGCTCGCTGGTTGCTATGCTATGCTAAAGTTTCATCTCCACAGTTCTCAGTCAGAATATTCCCACCACCACCATCATCATCATGAGCCATGAGGAACAGGACCAGGACCAGGACCAGGACCAAACGGATGTATGAGGATGAAAGTGAGAGAAATCGATTCTAGGATTCTACTACAGTAAAATCGAAATGTTGATGTTAGTCCCATTCCCATGTCAAAAAATTGTTGGCAGCTTCTATTCAATAATAATAATATCTATTATTGCTTATTTCCGATTTAAATTGCCCAAACTCCATACTTCACAATATAGACTATTGGAAGCATCTCTCTCCACTATTATTGAATAAGCGATATGACTACTGATATTTACAACTTTGACTTTTTCCATCATAACATTGATTCATGAGGCCCCCCGCTGACCACTTTAGTCTCAATAATTCTGTATTTTATGAAGTCACACATAGCCCAAACCGTGTAAACAATGTGTATAGAGATACAGATATTTGAATTACTGGTACAAAATACATGAAAATATGAATCTGATTTTCAATACTAATAAAATTCAGAATTACTGCACCACTAAACATCATTAAAACTCAACGCAGTGCCATGCCAGTACCACTGCCATTAATAAGGTTCAGAAAAAATAGTAATGTCAGTAATATTTTGGTGTTTACGAAAAATAAATAAATTTTGTACGTAGTAAAGTATCTGAATATATGACAGATATTTTGAAACTTTTACAATTTTATACTATATATGCGTATAGGTAATTATTGTGAAAAGGTCTGTGTCTGTACTATATGCAAGTGAATGCTGACACGAGCGTATGAGTACGGCACGGGCAACAAGGAGCGTGCGGGGACCGAGCTGAAACCGAAACCGAAACCAAAACCGATATTTTGAAAAAGATTGTTTTCATTAGGTTCCTTAAATGTCTTTTTCCATGAGCGGTTTCTATGTTTAGAAGACGAGAGTGGATGGAAGAGAAAGAAATATCCTGCTCGTTCCACGTCGAATGACAAGTGCCACGATCGACCACGAGAAGAAGCTATAGGAAAGTACCTACTACCTACTACTTAGGTACCTATACACTACTATGCTACGGTATTACTCCGACTACGGAAGAGCGGAGAACGGCAATCTCGAAAGTCAAAGCTAAGAAAACAGTTAAAGTTTTCTGCTCAATTAAATTTCCAAATAGTCCGAGCCAAATCGACTCTCTTATTTCCTAGCCTTTCCTTTCATTCTCCACGAATCTATTCAGTTTAATTGGCAATTAGTGTTGGCCCACTGGATAGACTCGTCGTAAAGGCAGCCAAGTATACACAGACAGAGACTAAAACTCGTATAGGAGGTACTCCCGTCTTCTCCAAGAAGACAAGACTGCTCTTCCTCCTATACTCACACATTTAGTCTTATACAAGGCACTTATGTGCTGACTCCGTATGTGCGGGGAAGAGTGTAAGTGGATAGTACGAGCTGAATGTCATTTCTTTGTTTGTCTTTCTATCTATTTTAGTTCCCAGACTTGACTATCAAGTGCTCCAGAATTCGAGACTAACAAAGTGCAAGAAGAATGGCAGAGTTTGCTGGGAGAGTGACCCTGGTTCTGGTTCTGGATTACCTGCTGCTCGGCGTATGTAGAAGCACTAAAGGATGGTCGGGTCTCGATGTATAGATCTGCAATAAGGGAACCTAACAATGCAGGAAGACACACGCTAAAAGGCTATAACAAAAACAACCCTACTAGCATATAGCATATGGAAGCAGCTGAATGAAGAGTCAATTAAACTTTTCCAAACTTTGAATTCGTACAGTCGAACTTTTGAAAAGGTATATTGAATTTGCCCTTTAAATGTGATGAAGACTTCAGCTGCTGATACTAATCCAGATTCCGGAATTTATTGGGGTAAAGAACCTATTGATATTATTATGATGACCGTGTCTGTATGCGTATGACAGTACAATATATAGAAAATAAAATTCAGCTGATGCTGATGCTACGGCTGTGATGGAGTGTAGATATTTTAGGATGAAATTGAATGTCAGGGCAGTTGACAGGATATAGGCAGTATTTAACAAAACCGAAAATTATAATGTGTTTGACTCTGAAATTGGAAAAGTTTTACCTCAACTATATATGTAGAATTATAATTATATCAAAAGTTCTTTGCTAAAGTTGAATTGTCAATTCAGATTGTTTTTAAAGGCTATTTTGATTTCAGGTTTCCAAACTCCAAGTTCAATTGACATGTGTGTCAGAGAAAATGGAGTGATTATGGTGAATGAAGCTGTAATGTCATGGGAATGTGGGAGACCTTTTCCTCCTGTCTGCTCCACCTCTTTGATGTTTTATTAGTCTTACTGGCTGACTGACTTATAGTGTCCCTGTGCTACTTAAGCCACACGACCGATATGGCTGAGGACGGGTAATCTAATTTTTACGTCTGCCTCGATACAAAATACAAAGTATATTGTGTTCGATATGTATTTTCAATTTTGCTATAATGTATATTAATGAAATGAGTACAGTAGTTCAAATCGCTGTTGGTTTCGATTTCAATTTCAATGATAAAAGGGACCACCATAAAAATATTGGATCTATATTCATTGTGGTCTATTTGCTATCAATACAAACACAATTCAATACACACATTGTTGGTTAGTTGCACTCAATCAAACATTCCAAATCAGGTCGATATCAATTTGCTTCAAATTCATAAATTATATCATATTATGACCAATTCAAAAAAATATGTGATTGCTCCTGCTACAAATGCCTATTTTGACTTTGACAAGTAACTAAATTAAACGAGGGTAACCCATATATCAATAATTATGACGGCAATGCGCACCATTAAAATTTATTACTGTAAACATTTTTACTATACATAATGAAGTGAAATTATTAAAGCTATATTCATAAATATAAATTGGTAAATGCTTAATTTACTCGTATTTCTCAACAAGTGAGAGAAATGCATTCCTGTTTTATAACCCCTATAATTCAACCACAAACAATCAATTTGCATTCCATTCATATCTCTTGCAAATCTACTGATAAAGTGATAAATGGTTACAGGAAAAAATATGTTAGAAAATATTGATACAAAATGATAAGGAAAGCGATGAGGACGATGGTCGACAGGATTATCAGTATCTGTATCAGTAGTGAGTAGTAGGGACAAAAGAATAAAGCGAATAAAGCTATGGCAAAAAAGTAAATAGTAAATAGTGGGGAAGGTTCTCTCTTCTGACGATGAGTGCAGCTTACGCGTTGATGTTCATAGTCGATAATAACAATGAGTGGAATGATAATAATTTCGTGGTTGAAAGGGTCCACTTTGACGCTCACTTTGACTTTGGACTTTTTGGGTGTCAGAGACAGGGACAGGGAAATGACAATATTGCCCATGATAAAAATCATCATAAAAAATTCATTTATTCTATCACCCATTCCCTATTACTCTTCGGCTTCGGCTTCGGCATCGGCTTCGGCATTCCCTTCCCTCATCTCTCCCACTCCGTATCTCTCATGTTATCTCACTACTTATCCATCTTTCTCTCATTTCTCAAGTTTTCACTTGAAATACTTGAAGCTGCCCGTCCGCTGTGTCCCAGTCCCGGTCCCGGTCCCGGTACCAGTACCGGTGAATGGCTCATTTCATGGGCTAATTTAGACCTCTTCCCCCAACAAAAGTACCACATCCATTTTCTTCTATACTCCTGACCCAGTCCAACGTGGAGCATGAGGAGGACGCGACCATCTCTCCCTCTCTCCCTATACGTGTACACTGGAGGCCCACAATGAGGATGAAGATGAGGATAGAATTGTCATCGCTATCGTAGTCGTCATCATTATTATTATGACTATTGATACGACTATGATTATCTCCGCCAAGATTTAAAAAGTTGACATTGCATTGACAAAATCATAGTTTCAACTTCAACTTAAAATGATGGCAGATTTTTTCCCTCCCTTCATGGCATATAGCATAGCGACGAAGAGCGAAGACCATGGGACGAGAGGCTGTGAGAATCTGACGATGAGAGTGGGCTATGGGAAAGCGTTCTGAGAGACTGAGAGAGAAATGAAGGCTCTTACACTAACTCTTAGGGCTTAGTGATATTTCCTCTGTATCTGTCTCGAGTCTGTACTTCATAGATGTATATGTACAGAGATGGATATGAGTTGTACTGTGTGAGATGTCTTGTATAATGGAATGGGATGTAATGTGATGTGATGTGATACAGTAGTAGTGCATATAGTAACTGTAGAGTGGCTCTCCTCAGTCTGCCTGCCAGTGCCAGTGCAGTGTGTAGAAATGAGACGAGGGAGAAATGGTGAATTTCTATGTGATTTGAGATGTGATGAGTGTCTGTGTATATCTAAAGGGAATCGTTTCAAAATAAAGCAGCTCATAACATAAAGGTTTATTTGTACTTTTGGGGATGTCAATAGTGGGTCATAAACAGGTCTTTTTGCCAATCGTACATTCATTCCTGTATTAAGTTCACTGACACTCACACTCTTCTCACATCTCCACATTTACAAAACATCCCCCCGTCCACATTACACACACACACACACACACACAAGACCGTCGAGTGTGTAGATCCCTGTAGGACTCTCTGTGACTGTGTAGAACTGAATTGAAGAAAATGAAGACTGTACTATACATACTCAAGTAGCTGGGCCGTACATGTTACATCAGACTCTCAGGATCAGTCTCTCTCTCTCTCTCTCTCTATACACACTAACCACGACGGGCTCTTCATTTTATTTGACTTTTACTTTTACACTTTTTTACGTACACTTGGAAACCCACAAAAATCTAGCCGACATTTGAC
This sequence comes from Dicyrtomina minuta, assembly GCA_949802685.1. Lineage (NCBI taxonomy): Eukaryota > Metazoa > Arthropoda > Collembola > Symphypleona > Dicyrtomidae > Dicyrtomina > Dicyrtomina minuta. Next base: position 18,131,466 of record OX461810.1, read on the forward strand.
GTTGACTCAAGTTGCCTCTTCAGCATTTTTTACGATTCACACTTTAACTCGGCCGTATACAATTTTATTTAGTACTTTTACGAAGCCAATTTATTCCCTTTCCACTCACTTGAGACAGAAAGACAGACAGACACAGATTCTTTTCTGAGAGAATCTCTTCTGTATTGTTCACATCTTCAAGATTTTTCAGTCTCTCTTACTGTACGAGCACATACTTACATAGCGATACAGTATAAATGTGCAGTTATTGTGGGTGCATATAGTGTCGCGTCGTCAAACGGGGGCTACAGATAGGCTAAAATTCTAATATATACGACCGCCGTTCACCGTACCGTCAATGTCTCGGTGGACGACTCCATAATCCGTAATATGAGATGCTAAAGTTGAAGGGGGCAGTTCACTATATGGTATCCACATACGTATATACGCTCAAGACCAGGCCCAGGACCAGGACCAGGCCACTTATATGAAGGAAAAAAATATTTGAGTAGTCAACGTCGGCTATAACCGAATGCATAATGACAAGTTTACGTAGGACGTCGGAAAACGGGTAACTACATGGCTACAGATAGCTAGATAGGTACATACATACAATCTACACTTGATTCTTCTGTGAGTGAGAAAGACTGACGATGAGGACGTGTTGTAGTTGTAGTTTTATTTTACTTTCATTTTATGGATGGACCTAAAGACCTAATTCCCTGTTATTTCATTCATTCATGATTGTTGTGACACTTTCCTTGTCTCCACAAAATCCACCGACACAAACAAACACATAGTACCAATGTAAGCATAGTGGCCGCCCAGAAGCCCAGAAAGAACCAAGACCACACCATACCACAGTGCAATTTCCACGTCAACGCCAACCTTCAAACTGTATAGGCCTTAATCATTACCATGATGCTAATAGGGTAAAACCATTCCCATTTTTTGACTCGTTTCCTCAAACAAATTGTATCTGGCTGTAATTTTATGCGGCGATAGGATTACTATTTACTGAATAGACAGATCACTTTTTACTCGAACGTCTTATAGGCACTATCATTACGTGTATTGCTAATTTACATTTTTTGTAAGCTTGAGAGTTGAAATGTTATTGGTACTGTGTTTTCATTTTTACGTAAATGTTTTTTGTTAGTGGGAATTGGGTGCTTTGCTACGATTGCGATCTGTCGAAAGCTGATTAAATCTTTGTTGTGTCTGTTCGGATAGGCTTGATCTTGATTCTTAATCTTTGTTTAAACGTAAGTACAAGTTTTTCGTAAAGTTTTTGGTAGGTTCGGAGCTTTCAATAATCCGTGCAAATTTGAAATGGAGCTGTGGAGGATTTTAAATTTAATTTGCAGCAGCAGAAACGAGTAGAAAGTAGCAAGTAATTTAAGAAACCTCATTCTAAAATTTTTGTATTAAATTTCAAAATTTTTATTCATTTTTATTTAATAATGTTAAATAAATAAATTGAATTTTAAGCCATGTAAATAAAACCAACATGTTTAAAGAATTCATTTCCTAAGAGAGCTCATATTATCTCAAAGCCTCCTCTGATTATTGTGATCATGAGAAAGAAAAAATGTATAACTGTACTTAAATTAGAGCAAGAGCAAACAAGAAAATCTCATTAGGTTAATGCACGAAAAACGAGAAACTTTTTTGATTATATTAACTTACTAGTTCAACATAAGGTTATATTAAGATTCCAACTCCAACACTAACACCAACACCAATGCAAAATGCAATGACGGCTCCTTTGCCCTGCTGATTTTCTTGTACAGTGGAGGATGGGGCTGCCTCCCCGTGAAATAACGGCAACTTCCAAAGAAAAAAAACAAAGATAATAAAAGAATTAAAAAAACATGAAGGAAGACGAGAAGGCATGATTTACGAGTGAATTTTCAAGAAATACACAAGAAAAAAAAACGTAAATTAGACGATAAAAAATACAAAAGGAGCTTTCGTATGAATAAGAAATGTCGTATTCCAACGAGGAGAATGAGCTAGTTTAGGAATGGAATGGAAACGATGGGAATTGAAGTTGAGACCTTAAAGTATGATGCAGCAATATATTTATGTACATAATATATATAGCAACCTACGCGCTCTCCACTCCACCGCCTCGACTCTGCTTCAGTCTGTTTTTTGTAAAATACACAGTGGAAATATAGTGAGTATAGTGAGCATTGTTTCATAGACTTGTGTTTTGTGTGTCTGAGTCTGTCTATAGATGAAAATGAGTCCAAGTTAAAATGTGAAATATTTATTTATAATGCATGAAATGGCAGCCATTAGAACCGCAGACGAGACATTTACTTCAGTGCAGATGAAGAGTGGGAAATTGTAGAGAGAAATGAGGGAAACAACGACGAGGAGAATGCAAATCCAAACACTGGGGAATTTCTATGGTTTTTACAAAATACGCTCCAGACTCGAGACTACACCACTACATACATAGGAACATGAGACGAGAAATTTCTAAATTCCAAAATTCTAAATTCCAAGCTTCAGGCTTTTCCTGGATTCTCTCTCAAAAGCTCTATTTTAGACGCGGGAGCCGTGTGGTTTCCTCCAGAATAATAAGTACCGACAATCTTTGTAGTAGTGCAGTTCTGGTTCTGGTCCTGAGTTCTGGTGTGGGGCATTATTTCTATATCTACACTTCTATCTGTACACATATATCACTTTCCATGTGCTATATGTACGCAGTTAGGAGCACCACAAGTATCTGTATATACTTTTTAAATTGTACCTCCTACACGGATAAGAGATACTATAGTAGAATACTATAGACACTATAGACACTATCCCAGTATACAAAACAAAAGGGTTATGACGGAAAAGCAGAAATGTAAAGTAAATGGGAAATTTTGTTTTTGATGGAACGAAAACGAATTCTATCTATGTAGACTATGTATATAGTCTATACGGTGCGGGTCCTATTCATATTATCTGTATGGGCTGTGCTATATGGGTAAATGTATGCAACTAAATTTGGAAATGGACTCTTGCTTTTAGTTTTACACTGAAAACATCAATAAGTACACACTTCAACTTGAATTCATTCTGTATTTAAGTTCCATAACCACATGTGTTCGAGAAGCTAAAATGCATGAGAGACTTAAAAGCTCGCTTCCCACTCTAAATTGTAATTCAATTTGACTATACAGATATTTCACTTTTTTTAAAATTTATTTTCCCCCAGTATTGCAGTGCATTGTGGTGCAGTAGAGTGGAGTGAAATCTCCCTTCGTTGTTTTATTTTATTTTTGTTTTTTATTTACAATTTTAGAAAGTACTATTGGTGGTACAGAAGTGCGTAGTACAAAAAACCTACTCACAGTAAACACTTATGATGGGTGGATTTTGAAGTAAATCCCTAGCCAACACCATATAGCTTACGCTATGTATTGTTCTTTCACAACAACAAACTGCGTAGGCACAATACATGTATAGATATGAAAGTTGCTGGATCTGGATTCGAATGGTCGGAGAGACTTTCCCTTGTTTCCCCATTGCATTGTCTTTTGAAATGGAGATGGAGATTGAAATGGAAATAGAAGGAGAGCGTTGGTGATTAAGAATTGAAATAATCTATTTTCTCAATGTAACTCGAGCATTAGGATCAAGATAAGCTCCATCTCTCTCCTCATTCCATCTCCATGCATCCCAACGGAAACTGGATGGTACCTACATATTATTGGCATTGTATGTAGGTAGGTGTGTTTATTATTACAGGGACTAAGTAAAAAACAGAAAAAAGAAAAAAAATACTAGTAGTAAATATTTTGCGGTGTAGAGAAATTTTTTGTTTTGGATTTGGGTGGTATACTATAGATTGAAAATGTAGAAGCATATAGTCGTATATAGTAGGGAAAGTAAAGCTTCTTATAGGGAAGTGCCCAGCGCCAGTACCAGCGGAAGACAAAGCCAAAGCCGACTGCCGACACTGGACTAATGTAGCGTGATGGAGATATAGTGAAGTAGTATCTATTATTTATTCTAGTGGTGTAGCTAGCATTTGAACGACATTTCAGTTTTCGTTTCTCTACATTTCCACCATAATACTTACAAGTTGTGCGCTAAGTATGTGCACTCACTGTACTGTACTGTACTGTACTGTACTGTACTGTACTGTACTGTACAGCCTCCACAGTCCACACCACTAGTCATATAGGCACTGAACCCAGCCTGTCTGTACCGTCTGTACATCGTACATACTCTGTGTGCAATCGTGCCCCAGCATACAGATACAGAAGTTACCCGCTTCGTTTGTCCGTCCGTCCGTCCGTCTGGAGAAAGGAAAACGAGAACGAGAACGAATCCGCCCTTCCCACGTTCTTCCTTCCGAGGCGCCCAAAATACTGTTGGGAAAAAGAAAGAGAAAATTTATGAGAATCATTTCGAGTTGGAAGGAGGGAAAGGGAAGAGAGGGGAGAAATTGGAGAGAGCACGCGAGATATTCTTGAGACTTACGTTAGAGGAGAAAGCCCAGTGAAGACCAGGACCAGGGCCAGACCACCACCACACACGTACCATGAAGAAGCTAGAGACAGAGAGAGAGAGAGTAGGGAGCAGTACGCTCAGTTAGTTCCAACCATCGGTCTCTTTCACTCAGACAAAAAAAAATGGAGAGCCCGCTTACTTCCTTTCCTTGCTTCTCACGACTAAAATGCTCCTACTACACTTAAGGGAAAGTCCATTAGAAAGAAACCTATAACATAGTTTACTTTGTGTGCTCAGTCTCCGTAGCATGACTACACTATGGGCTCATGCACTAGAAACCCATTATGGAACAATAGGAAAAGTAGATATTGCTTTTCTCCATTAATTTCTTCTTCTTCTTCTTCTTCGTCTGCTGCCTCCTTCTCCTCGTATTCTCCTTTCTCCGCTGCCTTCCTTTTTGAACACTGCACTTATGTGGACGGTCTCCTCGTTCTCGTCCTTCTCTGCGTGGGCATTTCCTTCCCCTCTCTCTCTCTCGCTCTCCCGTCTGCCTCCGAGAAAAACATTCTAACAGTCTAACATTCGTTTGAAAAGGAAACACTAAGTGGAAAGTACGTTAGTTGACTAGTCGTACAATAGACAAACGAAATGGGGGAAGTTAATGCAAAGAAATGAAATTCATGGGATACGTACCACTTCCAACGTCGTTTCAATTCTTTCTCAACATGTGCGTCCATCCACATCCACATCCACATCCACATCCACGTCCATGTAGCCTCACATAGTCTGTGGACTGACTGTATGCTGTGGACGCGGGTGGGATGTGGATGCAGGATATGCGATATGTTAGTCTCTTTTTTCTTTCTTACTTTCACCCACTACAGTACAATACTACGTGTGTCTCCTGTCTACATTCCAAAGTGTTCCTGTTGGCTTTTCTTACTGAACAAAAAAAAGTCTGTATTACTGTATATTTAAGCATACTACCTACATATTATATTCCTCCTATATACCTCCGTGAGAGTTTGACTATATAACTGGTTTAAATGGCTAGCTACGCCATTATCAAAATCGGTCTCATTCCATTAGCAAAGAAATAACGTATGAGAGTCTTAGTTGATTTTTTTTTGTACAGAATATTAGAAACAAAATTAACAAAAATAAATTTTATTTGAATCTTACACCTCGTGCTACATGGTCACTTCATGCTACACATTCTACTGCATTGAAGTTGAATAGAAACACAGAAACAGAGGACGAGAATCAGACTTTACTTGGAAATATTGGAATTGGGAAACATTGAACGTGCGTGGAATGTGAAGTGGAAACTTAAAAGGGCTCTCGTAGATACAAGTACTATAGCAATATAAACTGGTACTCTCCTAGACTTTCTATATAAAACAACAAAAACCAGGAAAAGCTCTATACATGAGTGTGATAGGCGCTCCACCCACCCGTATCCGTTTCGGTTGCAATACAGTCACAGTATAGTTGACGTGAGTATAATATTCCGTAGAAACAAGTTAATGAAAATCTGGACCAACTTGAGTAATTCTTTCATTTCGTATACTATGTACAGGTATGTAAGATTGTGCTTGTGTACTTGCTAAGACATACATAGTGTTTTTGCTCTGTGTGGATAGGCCAAGAATAGAAATAGAAGACCGACCCTCCCGTCCTCTTCCCGTGTGCGATGTCATGAATAAGATTTTAATTCCTGAATTGAGCAATCCATATAAATAAGAGTTAGGTCCCCTCTCCATAAATATCTCATTAGTTCAGCCAATGAGGACATACGGGATCTCCACGGCTTTCAACGAGCCCATTCAGCTTGTCAGTGTCAAGTAAATACGGAGAGGAGAGACAGATAGATAGTGGAGTCGTATAGATGAGATTGTCGGGGAAAATACAAGGAGAGAATTAAAGTCTGGGAGGGTTCGTCGTTCTCGTTCTCGTTCTCGTTCGTCTCCTTTCCTTGGGTTTGGGTTTTTGTACTGGATGCTGTGAGTTAGAAATCACACCACATTATATATGTCGTGTCTATGAGTGCATAGAGTGTACCTACTTATGCTATGCTACTAGCCGCTCATTCCTTCAAATACTAATATACACTGATATAGATGCGGATATGCATAGGACGCGGGATAGACTGACGTCGTGAGTGAGTGCATCCTGCTCCACGGTTCGTGTTCACCCAAACCAAAGACCAGTGTAAATGACCACTTTGAAACAAAATCTGACGAAATGAGCCGAGGGTGAGACAAGCGGTCAAGAGACATTAATCCCAATTAAGAGTATATAATTCTTTAATCAGGGGAAGTGCTCGTTGTCCTCCTTGCTCCCAGATATCCCCATTATACATACATACATAATGTAATTAATATAGGAAATACATATACACAGACGAAAAGTATGGCACATGTGAGGCTCATCGGGCTCGCTCTCTCCGTCGCCCCGTCTTCAAAGGAACACATGTAGTACATTAATCTGACCCAGCCGACGACCTCATCATGTTCGACATCATTTACCTACACTGGGAACATTAAGATATTATTATGACTCTTTGCCGAAACTAATGCGTCATATGTACACCCCACAAGTCTACAGTATATTTACTGTGAGCATGTGTGTAGAGTGTAGATTGTGGACTGATCCCCACTGTGACTTGGACATTATGCCGCCTTGTGTATATTTATCGACTATGTTGACTTGGACATCGACATGGATTGAAAATATTTATTACTAAAAAAAATAACACTATAACTACCAACAACCAAAACCATTACCAAAGCCGTGCAGTATAGAGGTAGGTACATAGGATAGTATTAATGGCGAGATACTGTATACACAGATTGAATTACAAAACAAAACTCCCAACCCCTCTGCCTTCTACCCAATACCAATAGTCGCATCTCCATAAATTCATAAAACTATCCAATTAACTAAGTTAGACAGGACTTCATCCAATAAGCTGTCTTGTTACTATTCATTCCTACTCCCTGTACATAAACTACAGAGACCAGGCTAAAGTAAAGGAGAAACAAAAACTCAAAAATTTAACAGCACTTAAATTAAGTACCTCCTACTATCCAAAACGTTTTTTAAAAATCTTAGCATCATATTTCTTGTGTGTTATTTTGTGTTTAAAAAAAGTGAATTCATTTCATGTAAAATATTTAAAATCTCAACCGTTTAAATTAGATTGTCAATCTCGCTTTTTTTGTGTTTCATGAGTATTCATTTCTGGGAGGGGAAATCAGGTGTAGTACCGGAACCAGAACCAGAATCAGCACACATTGGTAATAATCATAAAAATCATCAAATAAATATCCGCTTGAGCTTTTGGCCAATTGAAGAAAGTATTTTTTTCTGCATACCTGTCCAAAATAAAAAACCCAAACGAAAGGGAAGAAAACTAAAATGCCAAAAGACGAAAACCATGTCTATCGCCATGGCCATGGGATGGAACGACAACGAACCGTCAGCATTTTCTCTTCTCCTTTCCAATTTACTCCGGCACTCCGTTCACGACCACTCTACCACTCAGTTCCGAGGACGAGGACGCGGAGGAGTTGATGTCAATAATAGTGAAAATGTGAACGTCAACAAAGTGAGAATGGAAATCGGATTTTGGAATTTGAGAGAGTTTCCAAAGTTTGCCAAGTAAAGAATGGAAGTAATCAACGCCAATGGTTGAATGAGATTGGATGGGAATCTGAATCTAACGAGAATAGATGGAGACAAATCGAAAGGAATCAAGAGACGACGATGCTCTATGGCTCTCTCCTATCAGTATATACTATGGTCCTCGTTCTCGACGTCGTCCGGTTCTGTTGACTCGTGATGGTGGTGGGACACACAATTTTTCCTCCTCTCCTTCTTTCCTTCCCAATATCACTCCCGACTCCCTGCACTGGTATGTTCCTATGTCCTATCCTAAGTAATACCAAACCATAGGTATATTGTTGACATAGATATGCATTTCTTTTCATGGCTCATGGTGATGTGAATAGAAGGAGAAAAAAAACAGAGGATGGTCGTTCTTTGAAAAGAGTTGTCATACCTATACACTATATACGCTTATATATCTCCTATGCTATGGAGTATGGAGAAAGAAAGATGTGAGAAAACCCCGGAGTAAAATAATTCTGTGGTCCAGCTGAGGCAGCAAAATACATTCTTCTCTCGCAGGGACTTAAACCTTTGAATGCATTTTTTCGAACGAGGAGGAAAGGAAAAGAGAATATAATGGAGAAGATCGACATCGGCATCGACATCCACATCGACATCGACCTGAATGAAGCGGACGGGAGAAGCACTGAGCTGAACAGTGAACAGAGAACTAGTGAAGAGTGAAGCCTTAACTTTGAGCTTCATCGGAGACCAGAGTGAGAGATACATAATGGTGAAGTCTGGGGAATTGGCCCAGGTCTATTATTTCAAGCGTCTAGCATCCACTCTATAGCCTCTATCTATCTCAATACTATGACTTAGACTACGGCCCGGCACCGGCACTGCACTATGGGCCTTATGGGGAAGTCTGAGTGAGTGAATAACTATCAACTGGCTGTGTATATGGACAGAGCTAGTGCGAGGCTTTCAGAACGTAGCACACAGTTTGTCTGGTTTGAGTCTTCTTGGTCCTGGTCCTGGTCCTATAGGACTCCTCTAGGTAACAAGAAAAAACGGGCGAGAGAGAGAGAGAGAAGCAAGTTCTTTTCCCATAAATAACGGCGAAAGAAATTGGAAATTGGATTTTCTTTTCTGCAGGAGCAGGATATACATGGGAGGAAGGAAGGAGTGAGTGTGTGGAGACTGGGAAGGGAATGTGAATGTACCTAGTATAGAACGGAGAATGGAGAATGTACGAGAGGAAGAGAATCTTGGAGTCAGTTAGTGTGGAGGCTCAGCCAAAAGATTTATCCGGGCTTAAATTTACTTTTCTGACTGTTTTTATGGCATCTAGACTCTACTAGACTTCTCTAGCCCAAGACTTTTTCCCAATTTCCATTCTCACACTCCTCCCGCAGTCCTACATATGCATGTACCATGTGGTAGAGAGAATTGATATAAGTATCCATATCGATGTCGTCATGCAAGCCTTTGATGGTAGGGTATGCAATGGAAATTGGAAATATAGAGCCCTTCCTTATCTTTTTTCTTCCCTCGTATGCCTCACACAGTGTGTAGGGGCTTCAACCTGTGAGTTTAGACGTTTAGAGTTTGAGTATTTAGCACTTTGCACGACGACGTCGAGGACGAGGACGACGACTACGCCTAGGTACGTCCTTTCTTCTCCCTCCAGGAGAATGTTCATAGAATAGACGGAAAGTGGAGAGATATCAACGTAGTCCTCTTCATCCATTCAGATTTCTAAAATGATCAACTTAAAGTTTGCATTGGAGCTGGATTTAGATTTATAACCATGTGTTAAAATTTCATCGATAGTCAAGTTTGGATTTTTCAAATCCGCTGGTTGTAAATAGAATGACATTTCTGTGAAGGTAGGCCTGCCAGGCTATGACATTTTGTAAATGTATGTAATGTAAAGTGGGGAAGGACTTGAAAAAAACCACAGTTCAAGAAGCTGATTTCAAAACATTTCAAGAAATTAAAATTTTTGCGGGTGGTAAAGTTATAGCGGCATTACGAAAACGTAGCTTTAAATATGTAGTATTAATTTTGGAAAAATTTTAAGAAAATTTAGTTTTAAAATACTGTGTGGAAGGTAGAAAAACTATTTAATTTGAGATATGAAGACTACATAATATCAACTCATTGCCAAACTCAACTGATGAACTAACCAATAGGTTAAAACTAATCGAAAAATGATACTACGCATAGAACCCTACCACATTCCACAATGAATTTACTCTGGGGCAAACGAACCTCGTTCCTACTAAAATCCGTGTCCCTTTTCCCTGTATAGTATGCTATAATATGAACTATGAACCTACGAAAACGAAAACGAAAATGAGCTACCAAGAACCAACTAACTCACACGTTGCGTACTATCAACTATCGTTAAATGTACTGTAATTCTACTTGAAACCGTTTGGTCGTAGTGTGCACGTAATACTGATATATAAGTCCTCTGCCACTACCATACCATAGTGATATCATGTCTTGAGGCTTACAGACTACACATTCTACTCTACATAACGAGGGATAAAATGCTAAAGTTTCAGAGCTCGAAATTCTAAGTCGAATATTCCAAGTCGACTCCTTGGAAGTTCAAAGTCGAAGTGGAATCCCATGAAAATGAAACATGTTTGACTTGGTTCTGTGACAATCGCAATGTTCTCCATAAGTAAGCTATGACTATGGCAATGGCAATGACTTTTTTTGGTGTATGGCTTGGCATGGGAGGGTTTTGATACTATTACCAGTACCAGTGCCAGTACCAGTCCCAGTACCATATAGGCCAGGAGCTATACAGATGTATACAGTATAAGAACGTGGCTTTTATGAAGACTTGAACTACCGATAGAGGATTGCTGACAGTGTATCATGTCATGTTGTAGTCATAGCTCCTGATCTACGGACGATATTATGAAAGTCTCCCATAGTTTCCACTGCCTCTCCAAGTCCTCAAGTCCTGATGTATGTAACGACAACGAGACGTATCACATTGAGAAGTATATTTATGAAAATGATCTGTGCTGGCCTATAAGCTCCGCCGAGCCCCCCGAGCACTATATACCTATAGCACCACCACCACCATAGAACAGGATACAACTTAATATTGTCTATCTCTGACTCTGATAAGATTCTCTCTCTCTCTCTCATCTAACCCTATCTCATCCTCATACCCGTCCTCACTATATTTCATCTTTGTCGACATAATTTCCTGCCACTTTTCTTATCACCCCCGTCTATCTCCATAATAAAACCATATTTGTGTGTGTTATACTCTTTCGCGGGAGTTAAACACGGAACGTACATAGAAATATGCTCTCACGTTTTAACGTACTCTTGGATCTTTCAAACTTCATCTGCACCCCTTCTTCCTTTCCTATATGCACTCTCAAAATCTTTCTATTTAGTACTGTTATATAGGGGCTATATGCAGTATGGTATGGTCCCAGTATATTTAGATTTTGATTTTATACTTTTAAATCCTTATGCCTATACTATACTGCACTACACATACAGCGTGCATATAGCAGATGAAGATGTGCCGTAATCGAAATCGAACTATGAGTAAAAATATCGATCGTATTTTGTACTGTAGTTTTAAAGACTGTGTATTTGTAAGACGCAAGTGCTGTAAAATTTGAATTGTAAAGAAAGAATACAATTTTAAATGGCTAATTATAACGTAACATATAGCTGTATAATGTTGTAGGTGTTCTACAGTAGTGTGTTTTTTATACTGTATGTTTTACAAGTGTAAAGTCAAAGTGTAAATAAATAAAAAAAACCAAACATTTTTATTAAGACAGATAAAGCCGTGATCATGAGTGTGTAAATGAAACAAAAAAAAAAGAAAGAATAAAGTGAATAAAGAGCGTATCTCATAGAAGTACCACCTTACAGTATAGACATTTATTAATTCAACTTTTCAAATCGTAGCTTCTGCATAGCGCGAGCTTGTTTTCTCAATAAAATTGAATAAGTGACTCATTGAGTCAATTGTGTTGAACCTCCACGTCTTCCTCCCAACTATTTTATAGCCTATCAAAGTTAACCGCAACAGAATAAAATAAATTGAAGTTGATTATTAAAGGAGGCGGAGGTCTATTTGATTTGGATGCATGCTGCTATCATAATCATGACATGTGGGCATGTGGGATTTACTAATATGCAGTATATAGCGTATAGGGATACATGGTTCGTTAGGCTTTGAATATAAATGTAAATAAAAAAAAATCTACAAATTTGAATTTGACTTGAAGTAAACGGTGAGGCGGAAAGTCGACGTCGAAGCCGATGCCGATGCCGATGCCGATGCCGACGAGAGTTAGTTAGTGGTTTGGCTATACGATCCCGTCGTCGTCATGCCTCGAGGCATTTCAAGTCAATAAGAAATCAAATGTAATAATCACAAATAATCAGGAGGACATTTATGTGGTTATCAAGTGGGAGATCTTTATTAAAACTCATCATTGTTTGTATTATGACGTTGATGATAATGAACTCTGTCGTTATCTCGACGATAAATCTTTGATCGAATTACTTTACACCATAGACCAGGAGGCAGGAACATCGACGTGACTTGTTCGAGGAATAAAATCCAACTATCTACAAAATAAATCTATGAGGATGATCAAAGTTTGAGCACTCATTTTGTACTTTTGTACGCTCCCCTAGTTATATATGTGCATAGTCACAGTTTACAATTTTACTCATACAGATAAACGAGTACAATACATTTTTTCTAAATAAGCGCCGATGGCCGATATTTATTATGTAGGTACATATTTTGTTTGTCCCTGTGTAAACAATTCAAAAAACTAAATTAAAAATTCCTTTCCCGTTTTACAGTGTAAGGCATACACACACCACTTTTGTCTGTATTTGGGCTGTAATTTGATCTCCGCATATGTACGTACAATTTACTGAAATGTATGTATCTACAATCCATTGCATTATATAGAAACTGATAACAATATTATCAGTGTGATAATAATATTTTGTTGGTGTAAGATACTGATACTGTATGGTGATGGTGATGGTGATGGAGGACGAGTGCCGATATATTAAATATGAAGAGTTGTGTAGTTTTGTATGGTCACGTATCGGTATAGATATGTCATATCAGAGTCACACAGCTAATAGTTGACGTGTTTCTTGTTCGAAATGAAATTATGTATGACCATAATATAATATGTTTACCTTTTATGACCCTCTACATTCTTTGTGTATTATGATGATTACACGTATCGGCTCAGCTCACAGCTTAAAAAACTGACGTGACGACCAGAATCAAGATTTTTCCTTCGAACTGAATGAATGGTCATAAGTACAGTATGAATTCAATGCACATGTAACGTATGTACACGCAGATACCTGTGCCTATACCTAAACAAAACACAGACCATTTTTGTCTCCCTATGTACCCTCAGGTCACCGTCATTTCAACTTAAACATCCAAAACCCGCTATATTCAAATTTTAGAATTCTTTAAGGCACTTTGATCCTTCAGTTTCCTATCTTTAGCATAGTCGTAGACATCGCCAAGGAAATATTTACTGCATGGAATGCTACAATACAAATAGTGATACAAGTATTATTATACAGTTTGTTGGTATATCAGTATGAACAGGCTAGAATACTGGTACTACTAATGGCACTGATACTGATGTTAGATGATGTGATGTTAATAACTAATAACGTAACATTGAGGGACACGAAATAGTCGAAAAAAAAATTAAAAGGCGTACCTCCACATTTGTTCACGTTTTAGAAAATTGAACACATTTGTTTTTCGTCTTATGCGATGGGAGTATATCGGTAGAGAGGAGAGTCCATAGCGTTCTTTATAGAAGGCATAAAACAGATATAGATGGGGTCATAATCATAATAAAGATAGGAACCTCACTGCCTACAGTACTACAGTACTACAACCTACCCTACGTTGCTTACCTCTGTAGCATATATAGCTCCCACTATAAGTATTACAGCACATCTTGCAGACACAAACAACAACACAGCCAAGTCAAAGCCAACATCCCAAATAATATTAATATGTATTTCTGTGAAGTACAACAGAGAGAAAAAGATAGACAGAAGAGCCAGGCCCAGGCCGAGGCCCAGAACCAGAACCAGAAGGGAACGAGAAAGCAAAATGTGAAGGAAATGCACGAAATGAACAATTCATAAAGCCAAAAAGCCCAAAAACCATGCCATGGAAAAAAAATGTCATAAAAATAAATTGCAATCAGCACGTCCGCCGCATTGTCTGTTTTGTTGTGGTAATGAAGGCTTTGTAATTACATTGTTTTATGGTTGTTCCTTGTATATTCCTATCTCTCTCTCTCTCTCTCAGTGAGTACGATGATGATGGTTTGTTTTGATGTCGGATAATGCTTTGGTCCAAGAATTGAGTAAAGAAGGATGAAAAAAAAATGTAGAAAAGGCTAATTGTTAAGATGACGTTTGCGTAAGGAAATATATACCTCCCTACCTCTATACTCTCCTTGGTCTTCACAAATGAATTTTAATGCATTCTCTATGAAGCTCATTTGATTTATACATGGCTATTTCGTAACCGTCATTTGTAAATTAAAATTTTCTGATTGGACATCGTGTGTCCTAATATGTAATTGTAAGTACGTTGGACTTTGGTTTTTTTTACTTTATATTATATTATGTATTTTTACTATTTACTCTCGCCCGTTTCCTCTCCGCTTGTTACTGCGCTTGGAATTCTCCAAGCATATTTAAATATAATTGCATTAAATGTATAAACATAATTTTACGGACGAAATACTGTAAATCAGACTGTCGGACTTATGGGACTGGGATATTAGTAAAAAACGTACAGCTGATCAACTGCGCACAAAATGGTATAGTTCATAATTTTTGATTTAAAAAAAATATCAGTTTTTTAAAACAAGAAACTTAAGATCAGCTACGTATGTTTCTGAAACGTATTTTAAAGTGTAGAATAAGTACCCTATAATCTTATGATTCCAAGTAACAAAAATGCCTACGTCAACTGGTACTCGGGACTGGGAGTTTCTTTATGAATTTAGGTTTTCCTATTCAAAGATAATGAGTAAGGAAGTAGTGAAGTAGTGATAGAAATAATCTGTGGGGAAAGCCCATAGGCTGGGGCTCGGGCTCGGCTTCGAATTCGACTTGGACTTGGACTAAGGCTAGGTTCCTATATGTATGAATGACTATAAAAAGTAATAATGAGTTTATATAGTTTATGGGCGTCCTTTGGACAGAACCTATAATTCTATGAGAGGGCCACCAAATTATCTGTATTCCCAAAGTAAAACAGAGACGAGTTTTGTTTAGCCAGCGGCGTTATTCTGCACTCCATGTCGATGTGGGACGGGTTTACAGTGCGGTCTACACAATATGTAGAAATTCACTTTGAGATGAAATATTTTGAAACATTTTAGCTTCTGCTGGCTGCTGGTACTGGTACTGGTACTCATCGAAACGAGAAATAACAAATTTAATAGGGCGCAGCCATTGCCATTGCATTGTAGATTGTAGCCATGTGTAATTAATGACTTTTTATTATTTATGAATTGCTTGTAGATAGCACTTTATAGATTACACTCATTTAAGGTTACATAAAAATGACGATTAATCTAATCGTTCATCAAAATCAATCTGACAAATCTACCTATTTTAATGGGAATGAAGTGTACGTATATTTTTTATTAAAAATGTTGTATCTACCCTTTGTTTGTTCTATGTTGTGACGGTTATCGATGTGACGGTGAGAAGGAAAAAATACTGATGGAATAAAAGACAAAACAAATGTGTACAATGCTGAACAGAAAAGGTTGTATTTGTATGGAGTATGGGAGTTGCGTGTTGAGGTTTGAAGGGTTAAAATTCTTGTATATGCCATAGGCCAGGCGAGTACTGTTTGTGGCCTGATTGGTTCGTCGTATTTCCATACAATATGCTGGCCGACTTACAACAGAAGACTCACAACAGAGATACTTTTTGTCTCCTTTTGACTTCTCCGACCACTTAACAACTATTTATCAAGTTTTGTAGGATTTCGTTGAGACAGGTAGAGAGTTATGGAGTCAAGTTTCTAATCATCATCATCATCATCATCGTCATCTTCTTCGTTTTCTTCCCTTGGCTCGTTTTTTTTTGTTTCGTTTAGTTTTTGTGTTACATCATTTCTTTATGGACCTATCGAATCTCTGTTATTTTGTTATTCTGTATATTTTGTATGTTATTGTGTTCTGCATTCGTTATGTTAGCCGGCCTATCTCATCGTCAGTCTGAAGGGATGAGAGAATGTGGAAATGGACACGGGAATGGGCACGGCGCCATTATAAAACCATCTTAAAACATTGAGAGAATGAAATCTCCAGCAGCATCCGCCCCCGGATAAAAGCCTTTTACTTAAATCCTCTCCTCCAATCCACATTGAATATACCTACACTACTATACATATAATATGGGAATGTACTTTAAAATAAGCAATCGTAATCGTTGGCGTTGACTATATATTTTTGATGCAGTGTAAAACTCTTTTCAGTAAACAATATAACAGCAATCAAGTAATTTTTAAGAGCTAATTTAAAATTTAATCGTAGGTGTACTCGTAATCACATGCTCGTAAATGTATTTGACTTGCAAAAATTGAAATTGAAAATTGAATCAAATTAGGCTATCACTTGTTTCACTCTCTGACTTTCGTCCTGTGTACCTGTGTAAATTATTTAGAGAGAGAGAGAGAGGCAGTGTTTGCCCTTTTGTTTTACACAGAATCATCATCATAACTATCTGTACTCTGCACACCCTTATTGTTAGTACGAGTGTCAGATCACAGCCAATGTTTTCTCACGTAGGTACGTAGCTAAATAAATAATGACGAGCATACACAATGTGTACGAACTGTTCTTAATTGAAGCTTTTCTATACTTCTTTTCAGATGAACCGCTGCGTCTCCTTCTCCTGCTGCTTTGCTGCTGTGTCATGACTGTATGCAAATTCAACTGGAAACAAGTCAGTACCAGTACCAGCCTCAAATCTTTGTTTTTTTTTACAAAATTGCAGTATTTTATTTCACTCCGTCTTTCGTCCAACAACCCCTCGCTCACGTTTGACAGCCATGTAGCCATAAGGTAAAGACAAAGACTGAATTACAATACTTTTATAAAATACTATAAACAGTAAAGTAAATGAGTAGTTTTCAGATATATTGTATGCAATAGAAAAATTATAAGGACATACATAACCCGTTTTAATATAATGCATTATTTTTCTTGTACTTAACAGATTCCTAGTTCAGCATAGAAGAGATAATGTCATCACTTCAAGGACTGAGTTATTACGCTACAAAAAACTCGCTCAAGATTTATGTGATAACGTTTTAAAAAACCTTTAATAGTTCACAGCCACGGCGCTGGTTATATTAATAGATATATTTACAATTTATTACAGCTAAATAATAAGAAATAAATTAATATTCGATAATTATTTTGTTAACTGTATTTTAACTGTGCTAATGTTAGTTATATCAGTATTGTGACAATGATGTTAATAAACACCCCCACAACAAGCTTAAATAATATTAATCTAAATATATTTAATAAATGTAAAATTAAATAATAATGATGATTATAATTATTCCTATTGTGAATGTCTTTAAATTACACATTAGTTAATTTGACGCGTCACACGCAATACTTCATCGCAGTAATATTCCACAATATGTTCAGATCCAGCGATCCCTTTGCATGCATGCGGTTCTACGTGGTGACACTCACACACAGTATAATGTGCAGTAATAATGTAATTTTTTTGCTTAGCTTTAGAATGAAAAAAAAACAACACAGTGAAGTTACAGAAATCGGAAATGTCATGTAAATGTAATAACATATATCGTATTTTTGTAGTATGTAGAATGTGTATAATGTTCGAGCGTGTCTCTCTCCGTTTGTGTCCTGTGCTCGAGCCGAGTCATGTCAGACAATATTTATCCACACGTTCCACATCCTCTCGCTCTCCACGACCAGAATAATAAAGTGAGCGTTTTTTGGGAGACTCAAAAACTTAAATAAGATTACATTTTACATGAACATTTGGTTTGGGAAAAGGTGGAATTAGAATTAGACTGGGCGTGCTCTTGTTCTCCATTCCTCTCAGGAATCAACATGCACATACTGACATGCAGACTAAAAACTATATTGACTATATAGCTACACACATACACACAATACAAACAAACAGAGACTTACAGGTTAACTAGAGTCACAGACATTACTGGGACAGTTGAGATACACATATATTATTACATGCTTTTTCCTCTCGTGAAATACATAATGGAATGAATTTCATACGAAATGAATGCCAAACGAACAAGAACGAGATCACAACAACGATGAAAATAACAACAACAGCGACGTGTCTTCCCTTCCATCCATTTCCATGGCCGCCTACACCCTTTCAATTCGAAATTTGAAATTTGAACATCCAAACTCAAGTCTCACCTTCGCCTTTGTCTTGTAAAATAGTCACCCTTCCCCAGTATTTTGCGTCTCTCTCTCTCCACTCAAACTCTGAAATTCTGTGTATTTGGATTTGGATTTGAGCTTCGCAGTAATGACTAATGAAGTACAGCATGTGTGAGTGAGTGGAGTCATTCAAACATGACATTGCATAAGAAACATTAATAATATTTTATCTGTTGTTCTCTATGGTATATGGGAATGTTTCCCCCTTTGAAATTTTTGACTGCATCTGAAGCTATGAAATATTGTATCTGTAACATTAAATATGTAATTTATTATTTTACTTAATGCATATTTTCGTTTTCGTTTGTGTATGTTGTATGAAGTATGTAGTAGTCACAATAATAATGATTACAATTAACTTTTGGTCACTTATAAGTGTATGGAATTCTAAAATTTTGCCAAGAGGCATTTCATGTATGTAGTAGTGATAATGTAGGTAGTGTATTTTGGAAGTCAACTTTGAAATCAACATCGTCACCTTGGCTTGACTTGGTTTGGTTGGTTGGTAGTTTGGTTTGTTTTTTTGTTCTTCTTGTATTGTTGAAAGAAATGAAAACATTTAATTAGTTGGCGTTGGCATGTCGTGTACCCTTTTCGTTTTTCTGTCTTTAGATTTTTGGAGACGAAAGGCGTGATCACTGTTGAATATTTATGTGTTCAGTGACTAATATATACTAGAGAAGCTTTTCTTATGTGTGTTTTTCTAGTAGGCTCCAACTATGTTGTTTTTTTTTGCATTTGTTTTGTATATAAAAGAGATACTGATAGAAGCCGTCCCCATAGTTATATAGTGAGACAGTCACAGTCCACAGCCCTAAGGTGTTGCTTTTTTTCCCTTCTTCTTCGTCTTCGTCTTCTTGAGACCATTAAAATTAATGGCAGGATCAACTTCACATTGGGTGATTAGCTTGTACACTGTGTCATGCTGAAGGATACAAACTGTGAGATTTCTTAGAAATCTACACAAAGATGTAGAGCGGAATAATGCGTAGAGAGTAGATATTAGATAGTAGATTCGTTATATTGTGAGAGTACATTTTGATTTACAAAAAAAACAATTTTACAGAGAGCATATTTGTTATAGTGTTGAGATGAAGTAGGGTGTTTCAATGTTTCTTATGTGAAAGCTTGTTTTCTGTCTGATGATTGTCTTATGAAACACTCTCAGACAAAATAAAACTCATGTTTAAGTTTGTAAAAATGTAAAACTCTGGGATTCATAGGGATCCATGGCTCAAATTTGAAACGGTGTACTGACAGCTTTACGAATTTACGGATAAAATGTAGTAGGTAGACGGGAGTATGTATGCTTTAGAATGTAAAATTTCATTTTATTTTATTTTAGTGCTTAGAATACATTGTACACATACCAGAGGTAGAGGGAAACCCACACACATGTGGACTACATATCTGGACAATATTTTAGTAGTTTGCTATATAGAGAACATATATATAGGAAAATGAGCATAGTGAGAGAGATATGTGTGGATTGTGAACAGATAGATTTTTACGTAGAATCCCATAAAACCGTTCTAAAGGTAGTTTGGAGAGTGGTAGTAAGAAATAGGGAGCCACAATATTTGCATAGGAAAAACATGGAAACTTCCCTGGTGTCCTTTTACCCGGAAAAAGCTAAACGAGCCAGAACGGACGATGGAAAATATTTTTTGGCTGCCTCATCTCTCTTGCTATAGGAGACCTGAACCAGTACCAGAACCTTATAGTCTCAGCACTTTACATTCTAACAATACAGCAACAGCAGCAGCAATGGCACTCAACCCTTCAAACTACAGAGTGGAAAATTCACAAGAAAACGGATTTATCCACTCATTTTTGTATAAGAAGAAACGTAAGAAAACGGGGAAAACTATCTGTACGGTGTTGTATTTGGCTAAAGTATTTTTTTTCTCCCTTTTAGTTTTTCTCATACATAATAGGAGATCATTGTTATACAATGTGATTGATGCTTGGCCACTGAGAGTAAAATAACTCCAGGTTTTTTTTCGATATTGACATACAATTTTCTATACCCTTCCAATTTCGTCCCTGTCTTCCAAACAAGGCATACATACGAATAAACTCGTACCATACAGATTGGGCATATAGTACGCTATCATGTATTATATGGTTATACAGTTTGAACTTCAAATATCAAACGTGAGTATAAAATGAAAATACATACTATACACAATACCTTTTTTTTACCATTTTTCTTTTCGTTTTTTTTGTCGGAAGATATATTTCGTAATTTCTCTGTTCGTAAATGTAGATATGTATTCAATGCAAAATATATATCCATGTGATGGCCGTGTGGTTGGTATTGGTACTGGAAATTGGTACTGGTGCTGGTACTGGTGCTGGTGTTGGGACTGGGATTGGTATGGTAGTGTAACATTGTTAACATTTGACTGCTCAATACATACCGTCACATGTACATGTACAACCAGTAGTCTTTCATACGAAAAGACGAACGCATAAATGAGGGTAAAACTTCTTGAAGTGAAGTTTTGTGTGTGTGTGTGTGTGTGGAGGAGAAGTGGAAAACCTCTGGAGACTCGTCAATTCTGATTGGAAAGGGACAAAAATACCTCTCTACCACTTTCCGTTTCATGTCCCTGCAAAAAAAAACGGTGCAGAATTTTTTTTTTCTTTTCCTTTTCTTATTTCTCCTTTTAGACGGCGCTCCGTCTTGTTTGTTCATTTGTTGTTGTTACAGAATCGCATCTTTTTCCTTCTTTTTTTTACATTTCATCCAAAAAGTACATTGCTACATATATGTGTGTATCAATACAATCAGGACGGAGGCGGTGGCGGACACGAACACGGAAAAGAATCGAGGCTTGCAAGGGACATAATCATGTATTACCCGCACTAAAGCGTCCAATTTGCACATTTAAAAGATTTTTGTGCCATTTCATCTAACAAGCAGCACACTCGTGGAAACTACTGTGGAATCTATAGGAAAAAAATAAAGAAAGAGACATAATATAGCTCGTAATTTTATGGCTCCACACATGGTATTGTTCGCGTTGGGATCCGGATTAGCATTAGAGAAATACAGAAATACAGAAATTGGGAAAGGTATTGAATTTAATTGGGAATTTGGATTCTATGGAGATAAACAGTGGGCATTGTACAGTGTACAGTGTGAGTATAAATATAGTACTCTACGATCATGCCTATGAAAATGCACACACCACTGCGAATACATGTTCAAGTACTCTGTAGAATGTACATAGTAGATTTGCTTTTGTTGGTAAAGTTTTGGTAGAAGCCGCGTACATACAATCAGGAGGTTAGGTGTGGGGACAGGTTCAGAGTCCAATAGGTCCAGGTCCAGGTTAACACACTGTACTGTAAGATTCCTGCACAAAATGGAATTGTGTACATATATTATGTCGTCGTCTCATAGCTTCTGTTTAGAGCATTTTAGAAGATGTAATAATTTTAGAAATTTCATTAAGTTTCACTCTTTACCCCCCATTACCTTTATCTCCATTCCACCGACTTCACATGAACATGTGTATGGGCAGAAATTTAAATGAAGAAACAAGCCAAGACTCTGCTTAAGATGAAGAAGGGAAGAGAATTGAAATTGAGCACTTTCTGAGTTTTCAAAATACATTCAGATATTAGTAGACAGACATTGTTGAGTGTTGAGTTGGAGCTTTGAACACACGAGGAGAATAAGTAGGAGGAGAAGTCCTATGGACCTGGACTAATGATCTTCTGCGGTGCGAATATATGAGGTGCATTTATTCTCATTTTCTCCCGACACATCTCAGGCTCCGGCTCCGTCTCCGTCTCCAGCCGTTCCCGTTTTCCAGTTCCCAAACTCCATAGCCATGTTAGGCCTTCAGCCCTCACAAAATGAAAAAGGAATTTTAGCTCATTTCCTTTTGGTTTTAGCTGTGGCTATATATGGCGTAGGCGTTTTCCCGTTCCCGTTCCCGTTCCCGTAGTTCCCTATATGCCACTTGCTATCCAGATATTATATATGCAAACCCTGCTTGAAATTCTATGTAAGGTAGTTCACCAGGACCAGGACCACTTGGTCCTGGTCTGGATACTTGGACTACTAACTACTTCAAGTGCTCAAACTCAAAAGTATTCAAGGCCCCTAGTTTATATCCTCAGCGGGCCGGGTGTAGGGAATAGAAGAAGCAAATATCTGTAGTAGCAGTCCCAGTGTGACTTCTACTTCTGCTTCTCCTCCTAATCTACATAATCATATCATACAAACATATCCAGAAAGTTACGTCGTCGGCGGAAAGGACGTGGATTATACTGTATGTAAGGTAGGTATTTCAGCTGTGTTCTGGAACTGTAGAAAGTAGAAAGTATGGAAACTTGACTAGGTCTAGAATTCTAGATTCTAGACAACTCCAGAACCAGAACCAGAACTCTAGAACTCCAGACTAATGTCTGCATAGTAAGTACCTACACGTACACAAGGCCTTGAGGGTACTACTGAACCGTGTACCGTGTGTAGAGCGTGGAAATGTTATATAGTCGCAGAGCCAGAGAGAGTCCGTATCCATATCCACGTCGTCCCCGCAGCAGTATGTACACATGAAGATGGAAATACAATGAAATAAATATTTCGTGAAGTTTAATTAAGAAATAATTTAGGGGACAATTAAGGAGCGCGTTTTAATTAGAGAGAATGTTCTTCGTTTGGTAAAGAATAGTCATTGTGAGTTGAAACTGGAGGAGAAGATTGCCATCCTAAATCACAAGGGAGGAATTAAAATCAGTGCCGGGCCTCCGCTTATTTAGTATGCATTTCGAGTCTGAAATACTTTAATATATTCCTACATGAGTTTATACAGGAGCCTTCCTCATTTCCCTCCTCACTACTTTACTTCTTGGTCTTCACCTTCTACGAGTCTACGATAGTACGAATGACTACACGTTCTACGTCTACTAATATACAGACTATATCTATATCAATGTTCAATGTACGGACGGTGGAGGATGGTCTCAATGTTCATTCTGTTATACTGAAAATCCAAATTCAACCTACTGCATACTACACACATTTCTATATAATACGCCGCATCTAACAACTGCTAATACTGCTATAGTGAGTTCCCTTCCTTCCTTCCTTCGGTCTTGATCTCGTTCTCAGTCTCAGTCTCGGTCACCGCAACTTGTGCAACAATAAACAATCTGGGTATTAAAACATGGTACATTTCATACAAAGGCTCATAAATTAAATTCATACTTTTCATAACTTACCTACTTGGGCAACTCCAATAACTTGGACGATATGAAATGTCAAGAACAAGAGAGAGAGATCTGCTACACTACACTGAGGAGAAAATAATCCAGGGGAGAGGGAGGGAGAGATGAAATGGGAATTAAAAATAAATAGACGCTATCAAATTCCAATGCCCAGTCCTGCTCATAGTCAGAAGGCTAAGGGGAATGGAATGAGAATAAAACAAAAGTAAATTGTACAATTATGTCTTTATTTAAGCAGCCATTCAAGATCATACATGTCTGTTTTTTTACAAAATGGGAGTAATACAAATAAATTAAATGTACATCAATACAAGTTTTTTCTGTATATAAAAATCAAAGTTGTGATTTCGATTTCGAGTTGGAGTACAATAAGATTCTCACGGTTCTATTTGTATTTAGATTTTCTTTCAAAAAAAATTTAAAGGAAAACAAAAACATGGAAGAGAAACTCGATCTCTATACACTAACTTGATTTCGATTAAATACACACACTATGCATACAATATAGGTTACATTATAGTTAGCTATAGTGGTGCTCATGCACACCCTGTGTGAATTAAACATGGACTAGCTTTTAAAATAATAGAGCTGTAGAGATCTATGACTGCGTTTGCGTTGCATGGGTTGCTGTGTAAAAGTGGAAAGAGTGGAAATTTTTTTTTCGGACAGAAACTATATAGGTACATAGAAGAAGTTGAAACCATTACAAGTTTTACACGTTGACTGTTGACTCTTGGCTTGGTTGGGCTATGCTATATGGATGGGCTGCTGTGGAAAAAAGTTGTCAATGAAATTAAATCCCTTGTTTTAATTGGACCAAAGCTAAATGGTTACTCATGCATTCTTGACTCTCTATTATGCGCTTTTAAAAGGAGGGAAGAACGACTCAAGGGTCAATTTTTCTAATGAGACTAAAACCTTATAAACACTTTTCAGCCACGTATCGAACAATAAAAGGGAGAGAAACAGAAAACTATTCAGATATCTGACTCACTCACTCACTCACTCACTCGCTTTGGTTTCTATGACTCTGGCTCTGCTGGAATGGAACTGGAACTGGAACTGGACGGAGTGACACATGTACGGAATCTTCAGAAGTCACACTGCTATATACACACATTCGAGCTACCTACTACTACTTGGCCTGCATAGTAAAATAATTGCTCCAGGTATGTACAAGAGAATGCCGAAACCGAAACCGAAACCGCTCCCGAATGCCTTGATGATGGTATATGAATTTTACAAAAGCACACATGGTGAATACAAAAGACGAAAGTCAGTGAATTTGAATTCTTACACTAATACCATTGCCATTGCTGCCAAGACCCAGGAGAGACGAGGAGGTCGGACTTCATTGAGACGCTCATCACGTTCCACATTTGTAAGAATTAGATCAAGTAGTCAGGGAGGCAGGAGTGTACAGAGTACACGGAGAAAATACAGATAGGCTCGCTAGTAGTCGTGCTGGTCCTGGTCCTGGTTACTGGTTGCTGGTGGCAATGGTGCCCGGTCGGCCTCGGCCTCGGTCTCGGTCTCGGTACTGACTAGGTACTTAGTTACTGGCACTGGTTAACTCCCAATCCCAACCATGTAGCCGAAATGAACGTTGAATTTCGAATTGGAATTACAGTGTATAGGAAACTGAAACCTATAAATTCTGATAAACCTGTTATTTAGATGGGCTTAGACGAGTCAAAATCTACATAATTTATATTATCACAGTCTGAAATACCATTACTGGAAATCATATATTATTCCTCCACTTTTCCTATTTTGTCGACGAGAGAGAGGCCTACAACTCACAGAACAACTCGTACTCGTACTCGTTCGTACAGATAGAAGTCTAGACCTGTAGACAAAAAACATTGACTTTTTAGAATTTAAATTTTGTAATCTATGGAATAGAAAATATAGATATATAGGTAGGAACATTGTGCTTTAGAGTATATCTGTTCGTCCAGTCTAACGAGTCTAATTTAATTAAATCAAATACTCCTACTCCTACTCTTACTCACTCCTTACCGCCTATACACACTGATACTATGGAAATTTATATAGACAGGAGCTGACTGAAATGATAATAAGAAACAGTGTGGGGTGTGTGTAATATCCCATGTTTGGTAGCGTAATTATCAATGTCAATATAAATTGTAGCTCAATAAATTGCTTTTATACATTACATAATAATATCCTATTATTTAATTATGCACCGCTTTTTTGTGTATATTATTACAATTTATTTTGATTTAATTCTTTTGATGATAGTTCTCTATCAAATTAAGGGATAAAGGGCATTAATTTTTAAATATATAGGTAGGTAAGTAACGTTGTTGTTGCTGTGCTGTTGTTATTAGGCTACAAAAATGCTAGGATTTTAGAATGCACATTAATTTCTCAACCAGAAAAAGAAAAGGGATGTTTACTTTTTTTGTAGTGTATTTTAAAGATTTTATAAATTACATACATTACTAAGTCATTTACATTTTACTAGTAGATACTATCATCCACACTGGAAAATAAATAAGGATACCCGCTCTGTTAATCATAGAGACGATGACGATGGGGAAAAACATCCAGGATATTTTGTACTTGTTTTTTTGTAAAATGGAATTGGAATATCCTTGAATGCGTAACGTGTAACGTCATTTATGTGTAGCATGGCCTAAGGAGCTCACATTTCCTATTGCATCACTGACACGCTACTAATCTGAAGGATGGCTAAAGCTATGTAAATTTCCATACCAACAAGAAACTGTAAGTATAGGGAAAAAAACAAGGGACTCACTCGTCAGTCGTCAGTTGAAATTAAACATTGTGCAGTACAAGTGGAACGTTTAAGCATGTATGTAAGTTGCATGTTGTAGTCTTACATGTTGATTCCCCACACTTTGAAATATTTTAAGCATCTTGAGCTTTTAGATAGGAACATGCTTACACGCAACCATTACAGAAATTTGTAATTTAATCCTATATGTATTAACATTTTAAATTCAAGAATTCAACCGCACACTTTGTGTATATACTTTTTTCCTTTTAGATACAAATATTCTGTTTCGAGGAAGTTGAAGACATTCTTAGTATTTTGTATACTGAGTAAGGCTATCGTTATAGTTTGCATTTGCTTCGTGTATAGTACTTTTCAATTTTCAAAACAATGGTTGATATACAAGGAGATGCTATATGTATCTGTACAGAGCCCAAAATCGAAAGCGAGATACGAATAGAGCGCAATTGCTACAGCTCAAGCTAAACGAATGATAAGATAAAATACACAAGAGTCTATATTATAGTGGAGTTGGAATGTCCTGAGCCCATCCAAGAATTTCTTGATACCTCATCCAATAATGGGATGCAGATGCAGTTTCTTAAAAGACACATCTGAGGTGAATCTTTTTCTTTACATGAAACTCTTCTTACTTCTTGGCTCTTGGTCATTGCGCCAGGTTGTTGTTGCTGTTGTTATTGTTGTTGTAATTTTCTTTGTAAATTGTGTATCGTTTCCCCCTACTCAAAAAAAGGCTATAAAATGCAATCAGCCGACAACTAGGAAACTAGGACCGATGCCGATGCCAAGATCGAGACCGAGACCGAGACCGACCCATAGACCTTCATTTGAGTCTCTTATGACGTCTTGACCGACGACCGACGTCCACAAATCTAATCATCTAATGGTCTGGCGCTTTCCTTCCCAACTCATTCCTCTGAGCTTTCAAAGGGCGAGATGCCGCTGGTGGATAGGTAAATATTATTGCTCATATCATTTCATTTTCCAAGATTATCTTCGACATTGATGACCACTGATTTTTCAATAAGTGTTCGTCTAATTGAGAATGCACTTTTTTCCCCTCATTATTAATCCATCTTTGCTCCTGTAGCTGACAAAGAGTGTTAAGAGGAGAGAATTAAATAATACAGCAGAGCGGATCATCTTCAATTGCATCTACAACACAATGTTATTGGCACTATATATGAGAATTACAATGCATTTGTATGATCATTACAACTGTAATTTTCTTGTCGTTATTCAGTTATCAGCATTTGAATTTATTAATTTTTTTATTGAATTTGGTAGATAGACCTTTCTTCTCATAAAATTTTTAATTTACTAACTGGCTCTTGTTTCCAGTTACTTAATTCTTTGTTTTTTATCAAACAAACCCGATGCAGTAATTTCAAATAGACCGATTGGATTAAGTTATATAAGTGGCTTATAAAAATTGCCACTAATAATAAATTTTTAGATTTTAATTATGATAAGCAATTACAGCAGCATTATCGCATACCAGCTTATCAGTATTTAACAATTTCAGCTCAACATCCTTTTTTCAACGTCCATATAGAGTCCAGTAACATAGGGAAGTAAAAAGGGAGCGAGGCAGGTAAAAACATTCCGGAAATAGGTCAGGATAACTGTGCAGGACAAAAGAAGTGGAAAAAGATTGAAACATTAAAACATTTGAGGACCTTTTACCTGCCTTGGTCTCGTGACCTATTTTTAGTGAATAACTCAATTGGATAGCTCACGAAATGATTACCTTTTTTGAGCTTTTAAAGGTAAAAAGAGTTTTGTCATCTCTCCCTCGCCTGAAATAACCTACAGATAAAGACACAAAACTACTCTCATAAATAGAATCGAGTCGAATTCCAAGTTCTATTCTGGTAGCTGGTACTGGTTGACACACATCCTTTGAGTATTCCTTATTGTCCTATATATGCTCCCTGGGAAAAATCTCCTGGACTCCTGTCCTAAAATCCCTGATATGTCTTATTGCTGTCTTTTAATGATTATAGTTGAAAAGTGTGAGGACTCTGTTCAGTGAACCGTTAGGTCAAACTTGTAATAATATGAAGAAGGCGATGTGACGTAAGAGTTTGACAATACACTTTTACAATGTGTGTGATCAGGCGTCGGTTCCTGCGTCTCTCAGTTTTGGTCTCGGTCTCCGTACAGGGATACGTAGCGGTGAATGTCTCTCTCCACCGTTAAAAGTTACAGGGACAATAATGGATGTGATTACGAAAACAGATATGAGAATGAGGACAATAAGGACAGGAGTATTTACTGATATTCGGGTTAGGTGAGGTTATGTCAACTCTTAACGCTCAACCTTTTGGTCCAATTGCAATTCCAATAGTAATTTCTTCTTTAGTTTCCATTTCGACTCGCTCTCCTCGACACTTAAAATCTTTTAAAGTGCTCGTCTCGGATATTGTGGTAGATCCTCATGTGAAACTCTCAAAGTGTGAAATATATTATTATGTGGAGGAAATATATTTTTCTTTTCAAGAGTTTCTCTCTCTCTCTTCAAAGTGAAGTTGAAATTCAAATATTATTGAGTGTGAATAATTTCGTAATTGAGCGCGGGCTCTGTTTTGAATAATATTCTCATTTAATTTTAAAGTGTCTCTTTACTGTCATAGTCCTTACCACCACCACCATTCCAATTGGTATTCACTCACATTCCTGTCTGTATTATCAGTATCAGTAGTTTGGCATTGGCATTGAGAGTCAACATTCTTGAATGTTTCTGCACTGTAAGCGTAAGTGGGAAATAATTATTATCTGTTTTTGTATACACTTTTTGCATCGATTTCGATAACCGACATGTTCCCTAGTTTACCTTCAAATTCAACTACAAAAACTATGAAGATTGCAGATTTATTTGCAGCGCTAAGTGTTGTGGTGTTAAGGTGGTTCAGTAAATTGCAAAGTTGTCTACATTCAAATGCTACAGATCACGGTGACTCACTGCTAAAATATTTTTGGAAATAAATTTTTTGCACAGTAACAGAATTCCTACAGTGAGTATAGGTACGATATTCATATAGATGGATTATTTTTATATCTGTCTGTATTGATAATTTTCGCCTATCACAGGCCTTGGCTACGATGCTGTCTGTATAGATACTGGATGTTACATCCACATGTTGTGGTTGTATGTGTTTAAATAGACTGTGAATGAAGTACGGGTAATGGATTGTTAGATAAAGTGACAGTGTGAGGAAGGGACTAAATCATAGTTATGGCTTCAGAAATGAGGTCGTACACAGGAGTAAATGGGTCATTCTAGTCTGTATTATTGCAGAAGGTAATCGTTGACAGCCCAGGCCCAGGACCAGTACCAGCCAAGAGCATTTATCTGCACGTCCAGTAGTACACATACAGCATAGAGTATGTACTTATTTTTTCTTTTTACTTTTACTACACATTGGTATAATTATGTGTGCACTGAGTCCTGAGCACTGATAGGTACGTGCCTACATATTACGTTGAGAGCTTTACATACAAGATGTGTGTGTGTGTGTATGTATATTTTATTAGGTTCCAACCTGCCTTCTTATACTTACTTGTCATGTCATATTCAATCCCGTATATTTTCCCCGTCCACATCCACATTCACCGTAGTAATAATCATAATAGTAATGTCTGTAATGTTATGTGAGTTTTGTTCTCTCTCTCTGCTCTGTACATATGTCCACGTCTCCGCCGTCCGTCCGTCTCCGTACGGTGAGTAGTGCACATATAGACAGACATACTTAAATCTTTGGTATGATTCTGTGATGTACTTAAATGATGGGAGTGTAAATACTTACTGTTTCGCTTAATGTGACTCTGCCCCGTCTTTTTTGAGAAGGCCCACACACACAAGACAATATTCTCTGACGCTAAGATATGAGCTTCATGTTCATGGTTAACTGGCTGCATATTATATGGATAACATAACCATACCATATACTGCAATGCAATGCTATATATATCCGTATACGTACTTCCTATATCCTATGCCTCCCATTATGTAAGTCCCTTCTGTATGTATCTCCTCGTCGGACGTAGTTTTTCAAAGACTCAATAGTCCTCATCGTCATCGTCCTCGGCGTCCGTAAAAAGTTGAGTAGCGTTCAAGTTTTATTTTATTTTATTTCGTCTAGGTGTACCTATGTGTGTGTGATGTGTGTGGTGGTGGTGGTGGGACGGACTTTATACAGATTTCACTGTATTTACTCTCGAGTTGACTTGCTTTCTGCTGTTATGTAATGGTGAAGCCATGGACATGTCCATGTGTACGGCAGCTATATTATTATGTAATGCAATGTAATGTAATGTAATGTGTTTACTTGGATCTCATTTTCTCCGTTTTCAGTAGTGTTGAGGTATTTACCTACAGTTTACTGTATATTGGCTAGGATATTATATGGCTATATGGTCACCATAATTATATGTAGATACGAACATGGACAGTTTATATATACTGATAGCTGTCGCTCTTTTTGCTCGCGTATGACGGTAGACGGTAACGGTAGCGCACTGTATTCACTATAGTAGGTACTATACTAGTCAGTAAACTCTATAGCCCAATAGTACGGTAGTTATGTTTTCTTTCTCCCTTTTTTTACTGTCGAGTTTGTAACATTTAACGGGGCTATGATGGGAACTGGACGACGTTTGAAATTATTATTTCCTTGTAAAAGATACTCTGAGTACTCATTAAGATAACACTTTGGAGGATTAAAAAAACATTTGTCATTCATATATGTTCATGAGTATGGAGTATGGAGTATGGGGAACTACGGCTATGGGCTATGGGTTTTAGTGAATGAGATGGAGTTTTTTTAGTATGCAGTAGTAGTCTTCTCTTGTTCAAGTTCGACGTGAAAACGTAAACGTTGGAATTGTTCTGGTTCTTACAAGTGAGTGAGTGGTTGTTGTTATATAGGAGTTGAGCATAATATAATTCTCCTGAGAAGTGGGGTGTCCATTGAGATCTATTCTAAGTCACACTTTCACACATTTTAAAAACTGATGTTCACCGTCAACCCTGGTTCCCGTGATGGAGTGCTTTTAAAGCTTAAGTAAGTAGGAAGTTTTAAAAATGATTTTTCAAATGGTGAAAAGAAGCAACGTATCATTTCAGCAGCAGCAGCAAGGTTAATTTCTATATCTTGATTATAGTCTCAAAGTGTTTCAGTAAAGAACATTATATTTATGTAATATGCTATACATGTAAACTACTATGAAAATAAAACTAGAGCATCACTAATTAGTTATTTTTTTTGAGGTTCAAAATTCGAATTGACGAAATCCTAGTTCCTCAAAGAGTGACCTTAGAGATCAAACTGTCATTACGATTTACACATATTGTAATAATTGTCAATGTTACTTCCAGTTTCAGCCAGTTTCGGCTTCGATTTCGATTTGTTACGAGGTTCACACATTTCAAATTGAAATAGGGGCATAGAGGCTAAATTCAGACCCCACCAAACAAACCAAAAAAAAATACAATAAATAATACTTTTATTTTTAATGATAATGCTAACACCAACCAGTCCTATGTATAGGGTTAGGCCAGTTCATAGGACCAGGATTATTATTATTGTATAACAATAAATAATATTTTATGAATACGAAAACTACATTGATTAGGTATTCAGTCAGCATATGATAACCTTTGCCTTTTAACACAGAACCCATGCATTTTTACTTTATTGTAATATCCATATCCACATCCACCCCCGTAAAATTTTAGAAATGTCTTTATCCTTTATTTGTAGAGATATAGGAAAATAGCAATAATTATTTCTGGGAGGGCCATAGTCTCGAAAAGAATATTATGTCAGAACAGGTGATGAAAGGTTTATTGATTTCTACGACACTTGTCCGGCCGAGATTTATGAGGGAAGGGTGACGTTTATGGGAATGGCGGTGCGGTAGGGGTACTATGGTGTAGTAGCATGGGAAACAAATTCGAATTGCATGTACAGAAAACATAATATATAGTCAAACTAAAACTGAAGAATGCGATAGGTCAGTATAGGAAATCCAAAGCTAATTCTGTAGAATTGAATAGACTGTGACTGCATAGTCATTGAAAAATAATAAAAATGAGTAGTAGTACATCCGGCTACAAAAACTACAATCTATGAATACTTCACTATCTGAATTTGTTATGTTGTTATGGGTAAGAATTAATTATGAGCTTGTAATGGACAGAGAGTACATACATATATAATGAATTCTATATAGTAGCATTAGTAGCATTAGTTGTAGTAGTCATAGTCGCCGTTCTGGTTCTATCTGTAAAACTCGTACTGGTACTCGCTCGCACTTGACTGTGTGGGAATGGAAATAGTTCCGAGTACAATGGGGATGATAATGAATGAAGAGAGAAGAAGCAAATAGAAATGAAATTTATGACGGCATCAACTTAACATTTATACTTGTTTGCCCTTTGTACAAATTTTTTGGCACAAGCCTCAAAATTCATTCTTCATGCACAATGACATCCAAACAACTTAGAGGATTAGAATGCACGGACGCATGTTTACATGCTGTTATTTTATTATAGAGTCGGGCGGCTATGCTACTACTATGGGACTTTTGTGAAATGAGATGCAAGAGGCATCCCACATCCACATAATGCAATCACAGTCGCGATCCCACTCCGAGTCACTCGTCCTGTTCCTCGTCCTGGTCCGTCCTATAGTCTCATATAATAATCGCAATCGTAATCGTAATGCGTGACTTGTTCTCCCTGTCGAAACTTTTGTATGTGGCTGTGTGTGTGTGTGTGAGAGAGAGAGAGTGCGAGCGCGGGTGCAGACAAAAGTCACACATTGTTATATATCCCTCTTCTTCTCATTACATGTATATAGTGATAGTTGACAGTGGCCAAGAGCGTGGACGTGTAAATAATGAAAAGTGTTCGTACCTAATGCCTCCACACCGTCCAGTCCACCAGAACCAACACCAGCACCACCAACGTTACCATATTATCTACAGTCGTAAAAATACTCTCCAATTTGTACCGGCTTGAATTATAAATGGTGTACATTGTAAGTTTATTTTTCAATTGAATTAATTTCTGTATAAAAACGGGAGCAGAAATATGACATGTCTATATTTAGTAGATAATTTATCAATCAGAATTTTCACATTATGCTATCAAATAGCAACATATAGTCATAATAATTTGTTGTCGGGCCAAAAGCTGTCTAAGTCTAGAGCTCCGGATCCGCATACGGAAGCCGGACCGCCGCCGGAAGC
Source organism: Dicyrtomina minuta (assembly GCA_949802685.1). Classification (NCBI taxonomy): domain Eukaryota; kingdom Metazoa; phylum Arthropoda; class Collembola; order Symphypleona; family Dicyrtomidae; genus Dicyrtomina; species Dicyrtomina minuta. The sequence continues at coordinate 18,165,360 of OX461810.1, forward strand.
TAAGCGAGAATTGTACTTTTTTTGGTATATATTAAATTTTGAACTGGATTTTAAATAAATGTAGAATCACTATCAGCCCCAGAGCCTGTTACCAGTACCAGCCACGTTTATAAAATTTTGAAGACTCTCATACTCATTATTTGGTATTTTTCAAAGGGCTACCGCTCCCGCTATACTGGTAGGTACTCTGTATTTCCACTGTAACCTTTCCTTGAGCTCAGAGGGAAGTCAATTGTAAAGAATAGAAAAGGTAGAATGTGTGTATAATTGCAAGTATATCTGTACTTTGATATGAACCTACGATCCATTCCACACACACACACACACACACACAAAAGATAGTAAAAGAAACAAAGGGATTGGGAATGATAGGTCGTACACTACTGGCACGGCAGGCGGATACTGAAAAGGATATAATATGATTTTATATAGAAAAGTAGGAAAGTAGTTTGTTGGAGAAAAAATTGTGGAGTGTGTGCTGCTGACTGGCCTCTTCCTCGTGTGCTTCGTCGAGATAATATGAAGGAGCCCTGATCTGGTGTACGTCTGGTAGGTCTGTACTGAAGATAGGAGCAAGAAAGAAAGGGTTGAGTTATAGAAACGATTCTGGAAAGTCTATTTTATTTTATACGATTTATGTGGGTAATGGAGACGAGCCGTTTCCTCTCCTCCACATTCTTTATAGTTGATAGTCTCCATGGTGGTGCATTAAGTTTTTTTTTCCCCTCGTTGCCTTAGATGGAGAAATAGCACAGACTACCAGAGTTACAGAGTTTCAGCTTTTAATTTATGAGAGAAATTTTTGCAAAAAAAAAACGAGTGAGAGAGAGAGAGACGAGAAGTTGGTTGGTTGGTTGGGTAGTCTTCGTTTCGTATCCGTATTCCTAGAGTGGTACATACATATTTGAGAGTAAGACGAAGAAGAAGAAGAAGAAGAAGACGAGCTTCACTTGCTCTTCCTTGTACATACAATATTATGGGATGGGGCAAAGTGCAGCCGTTTTTCTCTCCAGGGAATGAATGTCATCGCTTTCGCTTTTTCGCCTCGCTCGCACTTCTCCGTCTACGTCTACGGATGTGGACTACAGATAGGTAGGTAGGTACATATATGAGTAAGCTTGCGCTTACTATACAACAGCGTGTAGTCGAGTTCAGTTTACCATGGGAGAGAGAGAGAGAGAATACCCGGATCCGGGAGGGGGTCATAAGACAAGATAAGGAGAATTTATGTGGAGAAAAAATGGGAGACAGGCGAGATGATTCCCGGGGAATAGAGCGTATAGGCATATAGCTGGGGAGAGTAATAGTGGTCCTGGGGGATATATGCAGACTTCATTGTGTCAACTCTACCATTTGGTATTTATATGGATATGGTAAAAATAAGGAGATGGAAAGAAGGAAAAGCAGCGGGTGCCAGAAGTGTATATGAAAAAAAATAGTGGAGAAAAATCCACTAATTCCTTCACAAAGTTTCTCCCAACGTTCCGCAGCCTCCGTCTGGTCTTTGTTCACTCTCTAGATATGCAGTTCCAGAACCGGAACCGGTACCGGTACCGGTTTTCAGGCGGGTTCTCGTTTCATAGGCAGTGTGTGTGTGTGTGGATGTCATAGTCGTGTAGTCGTTGTAATGTATTTCCCTCTCGTCCTCCGGATCGTCTCCTCTTTTCTCTCTCTCTCTCTCCTGATATTTTTCAAAGTCATTTTAGAAAGAAGAAAAGAGTTGAAGTTGCAAAAATAAATTTAAGCTTCATGTGACATGAAATGAGAAAAGTCGCTTGGGCCGAGACTAAATTTTTTGGCGTGAAAAAATTTCCCATGATCATTTCTCAGGGGGTGACAGGCCATTCTCACTCTCCCGTCTTCTGTCCCATCCCCATTAAACATTATTATACGCTATCTCCGGGAATTCATGAGGCGTCCTCGTCCTCACTAATTCACATTCAAACATTCCACTACTGCACTGTCTCCCATGGTGTTGGATGTATGGAGTGTAGGAGGGAGTTACACTTACACACAGTGTGCTACGTATTGTAATGGGCTGCATATTGTTATAGATATATAATGTGAGCATAGGTATCTATCTATGTTATATAATTTGTGCAAAGTTTGCATTTTCTAAAAGCGTATATTCGGTCTCAAGATCCAATACGGCCCATAGTTAAGTTTTTTAATATTACGTAATATATAAGGTAATATATCTGTACTGTGGAGGAAATGAAAATTTTAAATTGTTTAAATTGTCGTTCTTAAATACTTGCTGATTTTTGATATGCTAAACTACAGTATGTAGATCGTTTCGATCAAAAATTAGAATTCTGGATAGATTTATGGATTTTAAAATACCAATGTTTTTCATAGCAAATATCTCAAAATATTCTTGAATTTTGAAATAGTATTTTTCAAAATAGATAAACTTAATCTAACCTCCTAAATGTACTGGCTTGAATATGGTAAAAAATGTCAAAAGAACATTATTTAATTTTGAAAATTAGAAAATCTTTTATTTACAGTAATTTACACATTTTTAAAACCAGGAAAATATTAAAATTAGGCTTTTTTCAAAGCAAAGAAATTATCTGGCTAAATTTTTGTATTTTTCAAACTTGCCAAATGGTGTAAGTAAACGCGTTTTTGTTTAATATTTCAAAATTCTCTATTTTAAAATTCTTTAGAAAAAATTCGAATACTAAAATAACTTTTGAAAAAATCCAGCTTAAAAATTTTTATAATCGCTCCAAATTTAAATAGTATACTTCTTAAATCTCAAAATAATTCACTTAAACTTAATTTTAAATCCTTTAAACTGTATATATGAGTTTGAGTTTGTGTCTTCAATATATATTCAATCCAAACTAAGCTGTTAAAATTTCATCGCCAGATTAATTCCTTTAAGATACCCATAATAAAGATTGATTTGGAAATTAGATAATTGTGAGCGTAATTCAATTCAAACTACGTTTAAATTTTATTCTTTTTTATTGTTTCTTAATAAATCAGTCGTAAAAATTACCCTTGACGAATGACAATCACTGTGAAATGAATAGAACAAAGTAAATCATATTAAAATATAGTTCTACATCCCATGATCACAACGTGCAAAAAGCCGTAATGGCATAGGAGCAAAGTAATTATCTCCCTTTACAAAATGTGATTGACAATGCCGGAACTCAGAGAACCGGATCCAGACTATGTACTCACGTAAATTAAATGATCCATGAATATCGGAGCTACATAGTTCCCATCCCACAAACTAAACTCACTGGTAAAAGCCAGGTAGGTACATACCATATAAAGGTGTGTATATAAACATATAAACAAAACGAGCTATTCATTTTAGACTCTACATGATGTGTACCTCAGTGCTGTTTTGCGTTCTCAAATGGCTCTCTGACTGTGATATGATATGAGAGGAGAGCATTGTAAAAATGTTTCCCTAACAGAAAATTTGTCATTTTATAGCCTGGAAAAGAGTTGACAGTGAGCATAAATGAGATGAGAATTGCAAATGAATTGTCGTATGGGTAACAAAAACACGAAAATGAGAATGAGGATGGTACAAAAAAAAATTTACTTGAGTGTTGATGTTGATGTTGTCACTTTTAGAACATGGAGGAGCGAGACTATAAGGAAAACGTAAGTATATATATCCAAGGTATGTACGTCTACGTGGAGACAGTGTATTTTTTGGCACATATCAGCGCGTAGTATTACTTAAATGAGACTGTATTTAGGTGTGTACAAACATCAAGTCGAATATAACGTAAACTTTATGAGGCCATGAAATTGTTGATGGGCGAATCGTATACATTTCCTTTTTTTCCCTTTTTTGCTCCCTCTACAGTCTGCATTTCAGAGTCTACAGAGATCTGCATGTGAATTTGCTGGTTCTCGGGACCGAGACTATGGGACCGGTACCGGTACCGCTGGCTGCCTACGACCGTACAGTGCAGTGTAGAGAAAAAAACATGGGATTTTTCTACTTACGTTAGCGTTGACAAATATATGCAAGCTTTATAGTCAACTTCCCTATCTCGCTCCTTGTGGAAGTGAGCGCCCGAGCGTTAGTCCTCATCATCCACGTTGTCATCATCATCATAATTGAAAAAGATTATCTCCTCTAATAGCATTTTGAATGAAAGTGGGAAACAACTATACCATAACCATATTATTGTCACTCTTTTACGAGCTTAAAGATCGTATACCGTCCTATCCTCTCAACCGTAACAGTATCATGCAGAATGCATATTCGTGGGGAGATGTGCATGTCATGTCACCGCCTTTTTTTTACCTTATATTCAAATTTGTACAGGGCAGCATACAGGAGTAATTCCACAATTTTTTATTAAAAAACACAAATTTACACAGCAGCAACACAGCCCTATGTACATACTAGTTGACAATATAGTTTCTGGTTACTCTCGGTCCTCCTCGGTCTCGTCTAATTTTATCCGTACATTAATATTCTCATTTCAGAGCTCCGCTATCAATAAATTTTACATTTAACTAATTAGGCCTAAACAACGCAGTAGAATGTTAATGTGTTTTTGTATTTTTTTAAAAATAATTAAGGCAACAGCTTATTACGTTTATATACAACGCCTGCCGTTTTATATACTTCAGCTTCGAGCCACAACAGCCACATAGGACACAGTTCAATAACATTATCAGTCAGTATAGTAGAATAATATTTATATTTACAAAATATAGTATTAGAACCGCATTAATTTGATTCTATAATCGGGAATTTACATATTCAAAGATAAACGATATACTGTGACAATAGTAATTATCATAAATCAGGACTGATACACCCTTTGTTAAAAGCTAGGGAGCTTCCACTCATATTATGTGCATCTGTAAGACAGTAATAAATACTATCACTATAAATTATAGAAATAAAAAATTAAAAAATGAACGGGACTTTATAGTAAAAAAAATAAGAGAGATAAATGAAGCCAGCCAGACGAGGGAATTCCGTACATATTTTTTTTCAGTATCCCCTACTCTACAAGAAATGATATGCCCTGTTTACGGATACCAAATATATATATTAAATCTTTACTTATCACAGTATAACAGTATAAATCAGTACTTTGTTATAGCTATATAAACCTAGATATTTTTATACGTGAAGCATAATACTAAACTAATACTGACCAAGACGAAAGCCAAGTCAAGTGAGAGAGAGCGGAGAAGAGAAAACAAAAAAAAATGGGGAGAATATAAAAAAAAAGTTAGATTTAGTATCTGACCAACCTTCAAGTGAACACCTGTAAATTTATGAGACTAAAAAAAATAAAATCCTACATGTATGTATATAGAGTTTATAGTCAAAGAGCCAGAGCCAGAGCACCAACAGCTTAAGTACAGACCCCGCAGGTTTAACTTTGGATTGTCTTTCACTAGCTCTCACAAAATTGATGATGTAGAAGCGCGGACTCATCCGAAGCCAAAGCAAAATATAAAGCAAAGGTAAAAAGTCAAAAGGGAAGGTGGTGGTCGTGGTCGGAAGGTACGACTTCGACGGAGTCTTGGACTAGTAGGAAGCTTTGAGTTGTGAGTTTTTGAGTTTTGGTTGGGTTACAAAACAACAACTACAACTACAACAACTTTCAACTTTTTAACCTTTTCAACTATACGTGTACAGTACATGACTATTCCCTATACATATACAATTTTACCACTATACATACTTACAGGAGACGCGCATGCATGTTACTCTGACTAGGCTTTGTGTGTGTGTGCATTGTTTACCTCATATCTATAATGAATAGATATCTGGGAAGACGAAGACGAAGACGGCGAAGAAGAAGAACACCCTGAAGTCCTCCTCAAGTCTGTGTAAAGAAAATGTGAAGAATCATAAAATAGAAAACCTAAAATCATGATAATGGCCGGTTTGAACTTTTCATTTCACACTCGCCTCTTCACTTCTCTCTCATTGGTATTCAAGACTCCCAGGCCAGAGGGCATTCGGCCGTTTAGCCATTTAGCCATTCGAACCACAACCACAACAAAAACCAATCATGGTCATCATTTCCTAAGTCGAACAAATACACATTACATTGGACAAGCATTAGGAAATTCTAGTCAATTCTTTTCCAATTCCTGCACACACGGATCAAGTTTGAGAGGCAAGTCACCTGAACGCAGATATTGACTTTTTGTAACATGTTACAAAACATGTATTTTTTTTATACAAATACAAGCATCAAAACCTGGAACAGGACGGACTACAGGACCAGTAGGGTGCTATAGAATATCCATAATTTCCCAAGCACCCATTTAACAGTTAAGAAAAAAGACACTTTTCGAAATGCAGGTTAAGCGTACACATCATGGGACTATTATTGACTTGGTACCTTCTTCAGGTTGTTGCCTGCCTGCAGAGATGAAATTTTTTTTCGATTTCCTTTGAAATTCAGAAAATTTTGAAAATATACGAAATTCAAAGCCAACGCTAAACTGACATGGGAGTCTGACTAAAAATCTGAGAATAATAAGAAATTCTAGTGACGATCCCAGAGAAATTGTTGTCATGGACACTTGCATAAATTTTGCATTCGGTTGTCGGTACAGTAAAGGACTTGTATATCTGTACAGGGCCCGCTGCATATTTTAAGCATGGAAAAGAGTTGGAGTTGAGCGTCGCGGAGTGAAGAACTGCTCAACTGTTTGTTGATCTTCATGGAGATAGAGATCAAGTTAAAGTCCAAGTCGAAGTGGACATGGACGTGGACGTGGACGTGGAGTTGTCTGGAAGTATATAAAGGTTGAGAGAGGGGGTAAAAAAAATAAAGAAACTAAGGTTGAGTGCTAGAAAATAAAGGAAAAAAATCAAGAATTGAGCTCATGGGAGTAATAGGTAGACTGGACGTTTGGAACGGAATCAATCAAGTGAAAACTCTTCTTTCCAGACTTTCATGGCCATCCATGCCCGTTACAAATCCCAATTGTAGCTTTTTCTAACTTCTCCTCCTCCTCCTATTCGTCTTTCCCGACTCCGATTCCCATCCCAATCCCGACTTCCATTTACACAACAATTTTTTTTCCCGGAACCGAAACCCGCACCAAAACCGACACCAAAACCGAGGGACACACTAACAAGAACAGAAAACAAAATAGAAAAAAAAGATAGGAATAATTTTTTTCGTACCTTGTCTTTATTCCTTGTCTCAATTCCGGTTTCCGGCATCGGTACCGGTAACAGTATTGGTATCGGTAAACTTTTTGCGTTGACAATACGATTACACTACTGCTACAGATTGCTACACGTTTAATACCTACTACGCTAACGTCAACTACTATCTTCTGCATACACCCTTTGTATAGCGTATGTAAAATTATTCTTTTGAACTGTACCAATCATATATCAGTATTACAGAAAATTGCAATAATAAAGGACTCGCAGATAATTTTTCTTTTATTTTTAAAAGTAGTTTTTAATTGGGACACGAACAATTTTCCCTCCAACCAAAACCACATGCTAACATGCTAGGTATTTTAAAATACTTTTGAAAAAATTGTGTGTAGCTATGCCTATGGACGTGGCATGTGGCAAGGAGGGCCTCAAACACGTTCCGGTCACACGGTGACGGTGCGGTACGGTACCGCTTCTGGCCCAATCCAATAAAAGAAAGTCAGCAGAAAAGTGACTAAAATTGTAACTTTTTTTTTCATTTTCATTTCTTGTACTCTCTCAATTGAAGACAAGTTGGAGAAAGACAAAAAGTGGAGACAAAATAGACAAGACTTTTCTCCAGTTTCAACTCAACTCTCCAGCAGCTCGAAAGGAAACTCATGGAAAAGTTGGTAGTGTGGAGGAAGAAGAACTATACAGAGGGAAAGTAAGTACGAAATGGACAGAGGGAAACCATTAGATGAGACTGAAAAACTTTTTCAATTCAATTCCATATACATGTATGTATATTTGGAAAGTATGTAATACTAAACTTGAGAGAGATGCATTGTAGACTGTAGAAAGGGCAGTGGGAATTTTTGTATAAATGTTGCACTTGACACACATGTACCTTACTACACATTATATCATATATATCCTTTTCTCACTCTCTCCCTCAGTATTCCCACTGATAATACTGCATTGACTCCCGTTCCAGTGCATAGTACAAAAGTACACAAAAATGTAGAATGACAATATCCGAGAACAAGAACGTAATCCATGTACAGAATAATATTGGTCTAAAGTAAACGTCCAAAGAAACTTTGTACAGGATAAATGAACTCAACTACAGATCCGTTTCTGCTTCTATAATAACGGGAAAAAAGGGAGGCCCAAAGACCATAAGATTTCTTCTGTATGCTTATAAGCTTGGGTGGAGATAATCCGGGTGACTTTGAGAGAAAAGAGGGTAGCAACTGTGTGAGTGTAGAAATCATTGAAGAAGAACAAGATGAAAGTAAAAACATGAAAAAAAAGAAAGAAAAAAAAAGAAGTGAAACTTTTCTCATTTTTTCCCTTCTTTTTCCAAATTGCTCAAGTCTAAATTGCTTTTGTAGAGCACTTCTTGGTTACACGAAAGGTTATCAGAAATGTCAATATTATTTCTATTGTCAATTTTTGGCTATTTTCTAATAATAACTTTTGTTTTTCTTTCTAGAACTGCTGGAAGCTGGACCTTCAGTCCATATCAAATCAAGGAGGAGTGAGCGTGTCGTTCTTACTGCATGTCCCTCTGCCCTTAAAGGAATTTCCAATTTTCTAATTTAATTAAAACTTTTTTTGTAAGTTGTTTTAATCTTTCATTCTAGAAGAGCATGCTTCTCATGCTTTTCAATGGGGATGGACATTATTACTGGGATTTTAGAAGGGTGGGTTTTGTTTGTGGAGAAATATGCACATTGCATGTCTGGAGTTCCCCGTAGCCGCAGTACTACAGATAGTACGCGATGAGTATGGAGGAAGATTTAAGTCATCGTTAGCTTCACACTCTAGTTAGTAGAAGAGTGTACTCCAGTAATTACATGGATATACTTTTTAGAATTTTGGGCGGAGGGAGTAGTATTACAGATATAAGAGCCGTTTTGGTGGAACCGGGACCGGGACTTGGACCGAAACCGAAACCGAAACCGGTAGTGGTGGTGGTGGCGAAGGCGGTGATGTTGGTGGTGGTTGTTCTCTGCAGTGTAAGACATGCGTTTAAAAGTTACAGTGATTGAGTCTAAATTCACATTTGATGGGGGGAATGAGGATATTAGGTATTTATGCATGAGGTAATTTGGATTAGAAAATGATGAGCCTACACAAGTAATCATAACTTGAGACTAGAGAGTCGTTGGTGCGTGCGATATGGGAAGTCGTTAGGAGTCTCATTGGCAAAATCCAAAGAAGGCAAATGTGCAAAGGTTGTGCTATTTGTGTAGTGTCTATGGATCAGTTTGGTGAGTCGTTAGTCCTTATTCACCATAAATAACATTATCGTTCCCTTCCAGCTCTAAAGATACGAGACACAACATTGCACTCCATCCACGGCCATACTTAGTATAGCCAAAGCCGCAATCCATATCCACATCATCCACATCGACCGCCCATAAGGCATTCCCTATATACATACTTCTCACACTATATACGTACTGCTCTCAAATCACATATGGAAGAAACTGAATCAGCAATACAAGGAGCATCTCACTCTCTAGTCTCTACTACTGCAACCTTATCCTTGGAATTCCAATTCGAATTTGGCTTACCAACACAATGGGCAGGAAGTTAGGGAAACACGTAGGTACGTACGTACGTACATGGCATGCTACAGGCCAGAATCATATATGAAAACCTCTACTGTATGGCGCGTGGATAAGATATCAAAATTGGAGGAAAGCCGAAAGCAAAAGCAAAACCAAAAAATCCCACCGGCATCGCTACTCATCGCTATCTTGACTTGGGCACGTATGCACGACGTACGAACGAGGTCTCATGGTGTGCATTTACACAGAAGTTGTAAAGTTTGGGTTTTGGACAGTATATATCTGTACGTAAGGGAGATATCTCGATCTTGCCTGTAGTCTGTTTCCCGGTTGAGGAGGAAAAAAGGAATGGCAAAAAGGTGGAGGCAAAGGAGGCCAAAGGCGAAAGGCAATATGCCCTAATATATAATCTGCGAACATCCGCCGTGTACGCGGTGTACAGCCATCAGGGTGTTGTGTGACCAGAAACTCGAACGAAATTCTCATCCGTTTAATCCCACCGACTTTACGCCAAAGTCACTCTAATGTCTGCCAAGTGCCATTTCTTCTCTCATAAATATATACAGGGACGTGAGACGAGAATTAACACTCTCCCGATCTATCATTAGGAGCAGTAGGGAATGGATATGGAAGGAAATGCGGAGTGAGTGCCAGTGTCGGCACCGGTACCGGTACCGGTCCCAATGCTAAAACCCTCAAGACATTTCTACTGTATGGGCTGTGAGTTGGGTATACGTCTTTCAGAAGTCGTTAGATTTCTTATAACAACAACAAAGTGTATCTCTGTGTATACATATGCCTCTATACTACATATGCCATGCTTTTATTTATTGTAACTTTCAACGTTGTCAATCGAAACATTCCGCTTATTATACACAGTATGGATATGCATGGATATGCGGATATGTGCGGGGATATAAGTGTACGCTCCGTTGTTTCATCATGCACCTATATTATGTATGTAGAAACATAATAAAAAGTAAGACGACAGCAGAGATGTTTCGTCTCTCGTCTTTCGTCTTTCGTGTTCGTGAGTGATCTCGTTAGTAGCTCTCCGCCTTTCCCTCGGTCTGTAAATCTTTGAGATTCAACTTGTGCATTGTTCACCACATCGCATCGTTTGTTCGCTCGTTCGTCCGTTCCTTCATCCTTCTGATGGCTTCTGAGACTGATGTGCATTTGTCAACTTCCACCACACACTTACACATTCAAAGCCAATGACTCGAAAAGTCGATGGGGAATTAACTCGTAGTTTTATCTCGTCTGCATTAAGACCACGACTATTGTGAGCATCGATGCAGTGATAATCTTATGACTTGAATATAATGACTCTCCTCCTCTCCTTTCCTTCCACATCTATCTAAAATCCACAGAGCCACCCTCAGTCTCGGCCTCGGCCTCGGTAGTCTGTCTCTCTGGGTATGTGTGTGTGTGTTTGTGTGCCTAGCCAATCCAAGCGTCTTCAGATTTTGTGGAAAGAATACTAATCGAAATCGAAATCCAGAGAAGAACCCAGGACCAGACCCAGAACCAGAACCAGAACTCACTTTAGCTTATCTTACTTCCCAAACGCCGACTCCAGTGATGGCAGTAGCAGTCGCAGTAGAAGCGGTATTGGCAGCCACTAAAATATATTTATGGTGTATATACCTTATTTAATAGGCGCATAGTGAGATATATAAATCTAAAATGAGACAAACATAAATTTCTAGATAGAAAATATTTAATTGTAGGAAATAGAATTGTACAGGCAAAGGGAAAGGTACAAAAAAAATGCAAAGTACGGTTAAAGTTTACAATTTATAAAATTACGCTCACTACTCACTAGTCAGTCAGCTCTATGCAAGGCTATGCGGCTATGTGTGATGCTTGCTTGTCGTAGTCGTAGTCTTGGCGCCTAAAAAAGAACTTGAAGGAACTATATACCCATGTATTTGGTTGAATCAGGGCAACATAAAATGGTTATAATGAAATATATTATTACATTTTTCCACTAACGAGCAATCATTGAACATTATGTTTTTCTACAGACAATTACGAGAGCCGAGTAAAGTATGTGGAAGACGGGGGGAAACATTAAAGTTTGTTTGAAGGAAACCCCGTACAATAAATTGTCTTTCAATCTATCATTACTCTTGTTGTTTTTTAAGATGGGATTTACGAGGAGCGACATAGGGACAAGCCTCTGAGGATGAGAGCGAGCAGAGAACAGACCTCTATTCAGACTTGAGAGACTTGAAACTTTCAGATCAGACAGAATGAAAAACTGTTCTTCTTGAGCTTGCTCATCCTACAGGCAAACGAAACTAAACTAAACCAAAGAAAGAACCGAGGCCGAGGTCGAGCTATGAAGATGAAGGTATTACCTATGCCTATACCTATACCTATATGAACACGGATTCCATTAGACTCGATCGTAGTCCATTGTACGTTGTATTTTGTCTTATATTATGGGTTGATGTGGATGATGTGCAGGATGGATGAAATGATGGGGTTATAATGTATGTGAGGAAAAAACAGTCAAAGGGTTGTCAGAGCTCGTAAGTTAATAAGAAGCTAGGTGGAGTATTTATGTGTCTGAAGAGGAGCGGAGGAGTGTCGTGTATAATTTCAAAAAGGAGAGAGAGAGACAGAGAACAACAACAAAAAATGAAAGAACTAAAAACGAACAGGTCTGTTGGTCTGGTGGACTTGGACTTCCAACTATTATCTAGTTTTGGGTATACTATGGATAGAAAACAAAATATGAAAAAACATTATATTATTATGGGAAAAATTAGAAAATACTAGGCCATACTTTATACACAATCATTGTTTCGTCCTAATTCCTAATAATCATCCGTAAATAATTAAAAATAGTTACAGTAGTAGAGATCTTGCAACAATTTACATTTGGATGACACCTACATTTATTAAAATAAAAAATACGCAGCAAAGGAATAGAAATGAAAAGTACAGAGAATTATTTTTTTTAAGTCTGTAGCGGCATTAATTTGTTGTGTTTGTAACTTTAAAAAATATATACAAATTAAAGCGTTAATTAATCGTAACGATTTTATTGAAAAAATATTATAAAAATTATTAATTTTTGTAACAACAACTTTACTTTAAATCAATTTTAATACAAAAATTTTCAAAAAATAAAAACCATTTTTTTAAAACGTTTTTTCCCGTAGGAATTTTAAATTGAACATGGTTCGATAATGTTCAACGTTAGAGAGAATGAAAATCCTTGAAAGTGTATTTTGTGCACGTTTGGTTTTGATCGCGTATAATATTTTTTGGAGACCCTCTGAGCATTGCGGGCTTTGAAATTCTTGGTTCTCGATCTCAGCAGAAAGAGCTAGAGAAGAGAGAGAGAGAGAAGTAATTGACATAACTCAAAAAAGAAGTCGTGGAGGAGCATTGCTATTCTTTTCGGAATCCCCCGTTGGGTCACCGGCATCGGCCTCGGTCTCGGTCTCGGCATCGGCAACGGCATCGGCACTAGCATTTTGAAACTTGAGCCAAGAAGGCTTAGAGAAAAGAACATAATAATATCCATATGATATACTCCATTGCACACCCGCTCCTTCCTTATTTATATTCCATTCTCAACTTCATCTTCTTCTTCTTCTTGAGACCGAATTCAAAACTCTCTATATCCGTAGCAGAGCAGAGCACAGAGAGATATGCTCCCTTATTACATTCTCCTTCTCCTCCTTCAGGGTTTACTTTGTATGCATATCAAATAGCTATATTTATATGTAGTAATTTCCTTTCTACATTCTACATTCTACAGCCTATACTCCACACAGTTCTAGTTCTATGTACACTTTGAATTCAAAAGGCTTTCCACTCCTACATTTACATACGTATGTACACACTGCACTTCATAATATCATATCCCCTTGAACAGCTCGGTGTCACAGTGAAAGCACACAGCTACTACTACAACTGATACTGCCTCCTCCTCCTCCGCTTTTGGTATCCTTTACGAATTCAAAATATAGCCACGTTAGGCTCCATTTAATCTTGAATGGCTTCTCTGAGTATTCCGAGAATGGAAAGTTTGTCTTTTGGTTTCATCTTAATACCAACTCCTAAATTATCTGTAGGAACTTCCCCGTTATTTATTGAGGGGGACTCTGACTCATAGAAATACATAAGAAGCAGCAAATGAGGACTTTGTAGATCTCCTTGATCTATATGATAATTAATAGTGTCATTCCCTCGTCCAAAAACACTCCAGGATCTGGAATGGGCAAAATAAAAACTAAATCCAGGTTAAATTCGAATTCGAGGAAAATTATAATTACTTAATTACTAATTACTGTGCTGTTTTACATTGCTGTACTGTTAACTGTGCTATAAACATTTTTTGAAACTTTTTGATTTAGTCTATCCAAGTCATAGCGTCTGCGTGGGAGGGCCATATAGGATATACAGTCATACAGTATATATATAGCTATGTAATTATTTTTCTTGTTGACTTTATGGCTTTATATGGATGAAGATAGGGGCGTAGCTATAGCTATTGAGATAGAGGGGTACTAGTAGTTCGTAGTTCAGTTTAATCTATAAAGGCTAACGAAAGACTGAAGCTGAAGCTGAATAAATGTCTGCAATATATACCATACACGGTCTACGGCAACGGTCTACGGACACGGATGGATTTAAATCCACTTGCCTCTATGCTGACATTGTAAAACAAGTAGGAAGGACGAAGTAGACTGTAGAAGGGAGGCAAAGCCAAGGGCAGAGGAAGGAAGACGAAGAGAGAGAGAGAGCGGAATTTAGAATTTAGGATTTGGATTTTGAAAATGAGTTTTAGGTCTTAAATCTATCGAGAGTGGAAGTGGAAGTTCAGCTCAGATGGGATAATGTCCTGGCTGTGATAAATGCAAATTACTTTTTCTTTCCCGGCCTGCTCGCTTTCCTTTTCTCTCCTCTCCCACTCTGCCCTCATACCACATACTATATATAGAGGCCAGGCTGGAGGTACATACGACATGTAGGAGCGTACATATTAGTAGTTAAGTCCATACTCCATATAGTACACAGGACAAGGGATAGGAGAGTATATATGGCTCCTCTTTGCATTCATTCCAATTTTCCTCAGACTCTAAACATTCGACTAGACAATATTATTCAACCTCTTTACCCGCCTTCTTTCTATCTCCGTTTTCCTTCTCGTTCTCGTTTTAGTTTTGGTTTCTATCCTAAAACATAGGGCAGAGCCGCCATAGCATACCACCATACCAAATGCCATATCATGCTTGAGAATTTGGATTTGGAAATATAGACTCGGCACTTATACATACAGAGAGGCTATTAGTCCATATCCTTTATAGTTTATAAGAATCTCTTGGGCTCTGGGGTAATCCAAATCCAGATTCTCCACTATATACGAGAACTACGGACGACGATGGACTATCTACTTTCAGATTCAGACAAGGGCCCGACCATACAGATAGTCATAGCAGTCATATATAGCATGACTCTATTCAGTAGGTACTTTACTACACTTTTTGTCTATAAATACCTACATTATCTCTATACTCAAAACTTTAAATATCTGGATGCATTCATGAACGATGACGATGAAGACAGAACCTATAGTAGCATTACATATATAGTATTTTGGTATCTGTATATTATGCTTTGTGAATTTCTGAGATACTGGTCCTGGGCCATTTTAGATTTTAAATTACATTATTATGGGATCTGATTTTAATTCTAACCAAATAATATATTTTTAATCTTAAATTATAAAACAGTTTTAATTTTCATATTGTCTGTATAGTCCTTGAGTTGCCAGGTATGTAATTGTCAATTATTCTGACGATGAGTCTGAACACTCTGAACTGGATCTGTTTAATCCCCTTCAGTATCGTTAGTACGAATCGGTTTGAAAGCGTCAAGTGAGCATCTTTTAAAACAAGTGTTTTACTCTTTTCTTCTCAAAGGGCATTTTTTACAATCTTGTGTGTCATAAATGAACACACTCACTACAGTTACTTTTTTTTAAACTTTTTTAAAAGTTCATTACCCTTTTGTTTTATTACAGTACCTACATTACTGTTTGTAGCCCTTGTGGACTTTCAAACAGCATCTCTAACAACGGGCTGTAAATGAAGAGCAAGTAGAAAGTCAAGGGGCTGCTTTAATTGAGGAATGACACTGGCACTGGGAACAGTAATTATGTTGGTACTTCCATATCCCATATCCATAGGGATGACCTCGGATCTCATTTAAGACCTTTGGGCTTTCTGCATGAGTTGTTTGGAAAAGCCCCACCAATTTTGTAAGTACCTAAGTGTAGAAAATTGAATGACAATTATTACCTATTTGGTTTTTATTATAACAAAAAACACTGCGGAGCATTAGATATAATTATTTCGAATTTAAAAGATATATTTTTTTTTAAATTTGAATGTATTTTTTTCAGTTTCTAACTCAGAACCAGGACCAGTGCCAAGACCTAGATCAGGAATAGCTGAAATAAAATGTACATTGGAAATAGTGCCCTGTGTTGTTATGCTTGCAGTACGATTGATTCGTGTTGGAAATACGTGTATACAGGGGAAGAAGTTCGTCTCTGATTGTCATCTTTTAGTATTTTACGGACACCGCCAACCGTCACGTCACTCCCGTCAGGAAGAAGAAGAAGAAGAAGGAAGAAGATGAGGAAATCTTTGAAAGAGAATCATACAAGAAAGAGTGGGCAATAAAAGTGAAAGGCTTTTTTTTATGATTCCAACTATAAAGGGAAGACACAAGAGAAGTAAAGTAAAACGCGTTGTGGGAAAAACATAGAGATAGAAAATAGGAAGCAGCGCGTCTTAAGCCGTCTGCCATAAAAAACAATTTTTGACCCTTTTTAAAGTTTGAATGTGAACTATATGGAGTATGGAGTTAAGCTGAAGTTAGATTTTGTGTTTGAGGAAACGATAGAGTTTCAGTTGTCAGTAGTCAGTAGTCAGTATTTCAGTATAAAGCGTAAAAAGACTGACTTCAATGATTATGATTGTAGATTGTATGTAGTTGGTCTTTGTACAGATGAGATATTAGACGGTGAGGCGCAACAATGCGTGGATGGATGTATCTAATATCCCTCTGATTCTATAGATATGGAAGACGAAGAAGAAGAAGGCAAGAGACAATAGGCTTATTGTGAACAATAAAAAACTGTCGTGAAGGAGATGAATTCTTTGTATCAAAGCTCCCAAATAGAAGTGCAGATGATGCCCATTCAACGTCCGACGTCCGTCGTCCGACTTTCCATTTCAAATTCAATGTAAACAATAAAATCATTTCAACTCTTCTGTCTCTGTGGATCTCTCGATATTTTTTATGGCCTTCCACTTCTCCTCCGCTCAGACACTCTCACTTCCTTCAACGTCCACGTCAGTGTCAACTTTAGATTCTTTAAAATACCTATGCATCATGCAATGATATCCCACGTTGTTTTTTTCACATTGTTCAGGTCTCCTCCACAAATGACCAATGACCCTTTCTGTAAATTGTAGATTGTCAATATAAAAGGCTTTTATTAGCCCTTCTTCGTATCTGTCTCCCTGCATTCTGTAACAATAAAGGATTTGTTATTTTTGCTTTATTTATATCCTTTTATATTTTATTTTAAGAATTTTCCAATATCCCTTTTTTTTAAGTGTATCTATTCTGATTTTATTGGACTATATCTTTTTTTACTTTGACTTTCAACTGTGAACCCTTAGCAATGGCACGGAGGCTTTAAGAAGTAGAAATATAGGTATAGCAATTAAAAATATTTTAACATCGACTATATATCTTAGACCTTAGAAGATTTTGACTTTTACGTGACGTACGTTTGACAATGTCAGTCGTCCGTGTCAGGCCTTAGTTTCATTTCTGTCATCTGATCGATCAGTTCTTGATTTCAATGTGCATCTTAAGCGTTGATCTTAATGGGCCAGAAAATTCCTACTGGTTTAGTTTTTTTCCTATGTTAGAAGTTAAAGTGTAAAAAATTTAATTGATCTTTAATACCTAGTCTTGTGTTTAGTTTCAAGTAAATACGTGCATTTAAATTCGTATCGTTACCTTGTTTGTATTTTGTATTCGACTATGTATTTAGTGTTGGATTGTGTGCCGTTGTGAGTTTATAATTTGATCATTTTTGCCTCCATGTATTTTAGTGTGTTAGCTCAGAATTTCAATTCAAAATTGTGATAAAATTAAAAATCTGTTCACGGATAAATTTAAAAAGATTTAATGTGCATGATATTATGGTTGGATCTAAAATGAGGTAATTTATCTATCTTTATTGTTACATTTATAAAAGAAAATTACACATGGGAATTTAGCCCTGTGTGCATTTATAGTCACTAGTGTATTGTCCTGTATTGTTGATATTTTTATGTAATTATATGTTTGTGTATTTCGTATTATTTAACTTGTAAACCTACACGCTAATTTCATTCAAGCTCGGCTTTAAGGTTGAATTAATAAAGGACCGAACTTGCATTATGAGGCCGCAAAGGCAAAAGTCATTAGAAATTATGTAGCAATTAATAATCTACGAGCATATAAATGTGAGCAAGCATTCTTGATTAAGAAAAGATTATGGCTGTAATTATTATAAAACGTGTATTACAGAGAGTTAAGAATTTAGTAGACTTATTGGTAGACGGCAGAGTGTAAAATTTAGAAATGTTGTACCTACTACACTATAGGATCCCCCCATTCATAATTCTATAGCGCAAAATTTACACTTACGTAAAATAAATAATAATAAGTAATAACAGATACATATGCAGAGGATGATGGCAAGACGGAATTTTGCAAGGTACTATAATAATTATTACATTCTAAATAAATTTAATTATATATGTGGTTTTTAATTAAAATTTCAATCAGTAATGCATTAAAGACTCCTTCTACATGACACTCATGAATTATTATATGTAAAGCGTGAATCATGATTCATGATTTTCATTTTCTAATGTTTCCATAATTTTACTTTATCGTCTGTCGTTCTCGTTATGAGAGAATTTGGCCAAGACCAAGACCAAGACTAAAAGTCAAAGCCAAATTCAAAATGAAAGTACATGCCTACGAAACTACCATCCAAACAAAGTATTGTCTTCCCTATATATAATAGTCGCAGTCTATTCATCATCTGTAGGTAGGTACATAATATGGTATGTTGTCTGTGAGTCGGTAATTACATGTAATAAGTGAGGTACTATCCATACTATGGGAAAACAACTATAGCGCATCCCTTCTTTGTATGCTCACACCCTGTAATCAATAATTAAATACCGATCGAGTATCTTCCCTGTACTATAGCACTACGTCCACGTGCATCCGTCTCGGCATATCACATCAACATCACCGAGCCTTATAGACTGAGAGACAGAGACGGAGCAATTTCAATGGAGGCTTGCACATGGAGGGGAGATAATACAAAGGGACAGAAAGAATTTGTAATTATTAATTATTTATCACTCGGGAATTTATGTGTGGCAAATGTAAAGAGCCTAATAAAGAACACGGCATGAAGTGATTACGAAATGATTGTGGATGAGTTTGAGGATCATCATCATGTCCATGATCACCATGTTGGCTAGTTGTCTAGTTGTTAGTTAACTGCAGGATAGGATATCAGTTTCAGAATTCGAATGGCCGTTCCCGTTTCTCTATAATCATACACGTATGTATGTGTATGAACCGTACGGACTGGGACTGGGACTGGTCCTTACTATAGACTGGTACTGGGTGGGTCTATCAGTGAAGTGTATGTAGCATACTAGAAACTGATATTAGATGGGCCAGGCCAGGGTGAAGGCATGCAGTTTATGTCGTTGATTCTTGGATTTAAAAGACCAAGAGACCAAGTTTCGAAGAAGTTGGAAGAAGGATAGAAGAAGAAGATGCGCGCTCGTCTCTGCAATGGAAAGAAATGTTTTTTCCGAACACAGAACTCGTTCCATTGGAGACTGACGATACTCAGCCTCGTAAATAAGAGTCTAATGGCCTGCCGAATAATTTTCACTCTGAGCAAGAATCTATGAAGGTCTGCATTATTTATCAGCATGAGGCGATTCATGGGGCTTTGCTTAGCCGGAGCTCTTCTCACTGTAGCTTCAGCTCTCTTATGTATCTCTATGTAGACCTCGACAACGGATGAAGGCAAGGCAAGAAAGACCGCCTACTCATTCTTCTGCAGGTTTTTACCATTCTCTCTCTCAGTGTAGTTTCATAGTTTTTTGGGATTTTTTTTTCGACAACATTATGATTATACTTTTGGAGACTTTACATTATCCATACTACAACGTTCAACATATCCTATATACCTACCTACCAGTATGTACATAGCCACAGTCGACTTCGACTTCGACAGTATATAGGCTTCCTTCTTCAGGTTCAACGTGGTCACATAAAATTTCTTTATAAAAATACTACAACTTTGAAAGAGTGCACTCCGTGTGTGTATACGGATGACATTGTATACCTGCGTATCCCATGTATGTGGTAGGTAGGTACGTATGTATGTTTGGTGAAGGTAGGGCCACGGTTACTTATTAGTTGGAAGATGGAAAGGGGGTAAAAACAGAGACAGAGAGCACAGCAGTACATGGCTACATTGTTGAACACAAGCAAGTTTGAAGTTTCTGAACGCTGCGAACAGATAATTTTTGGGCTGCTATACACAATATATAGTAGGAATAATAAAGTTAATTTAAACTTGGCGATTTATGATTGTACGAGGCGCGATCCATTGTTCGTATGTTGCCCTAATGGCTGAGGTTAAATATTAATCAGCTAATGCCATTTCTCTTCCCTGACATGTCTTTTGATGTTTTTTATTCTCTTGTTTCGTCTCCCATTAATAAGGAACTTGACAGCAAATAAATATTTCAACGAACACAGACTACCCACACACACACACACACGCTCCCAAGCCTCAGACCAAGTCTACCATCTCCTATCTACTATGTGTAGTCCGTGTAGTTTCGATTTCTTGATCTTTACACAGTATTGTATACCAGCTCCTACTACTGCACTGTTATACATCTGTTGTAGATGTAACCTGCAGATTTTATTTGGGGCTAAGGCAAGTTTATAGACATGTACGAATACGAATACTAGTTTGTACGATACAAGTTTGTCAAATTTGAATTATTGGATTTCAATCTGGATTTTATAAAAAGCTCTGTGAGTATTCTCTCCATGTATGCGTAAGCAGTGTGTCAGTGTCAGTCCTGCCTGTCGCCTATGTCTGTGGACTGTCAAGTCTGTTTTTGTGTGTTCTTGGGTCTTCATCGTCAGTCTACGATGACGATGAATTTCAATTTATGCAGATCAGACGGAATCAGAAGGTGTTCTGCGATTAGTGTATTATTATGTGTGTACTACCTTTATACTACTTATACGACCATCGTTTAAATCTTGTTTGTAGATTTTATATTTCTCAAGCATGATTTGAATGATAAAAAATACGATTTAGTAAATGACCACTACATGCCTATAAGGTGATCTCATGTGACCAAACCAGGTACATTGCGGCGCTATTAGAAAATACAAACAGGAGCTGAAGTTAATTTTCTTAGCTATAGGTAATCATGATATGAATCAAATTATATGACCATGTAAATCCTTATTAATAAATAGGGCCTCAGAAAAGAATATATATTTTCACAAAATTAAAGAAAATTAGAATTAAGTTAATTATTCACATTGCAATAAACAAATAGGCTACATTATACATTGAAATTGTTTTTCGTTCTGTCTTCATAAGCACACACACATATTTTTTTATTCATTATGTATTATAAAAATAATCAACACATTTCAATCTACTAATTTAAAAAAATGAAAGATTTTAAGCATACGATGAGGCTGAACCAGAAAATCTACTCGGCAACAAAATTACATGTAAATTAGAAATACTTTTGACACGCGTGTACTATTGGAATCAACTAACTATAAGTCAATTGTACAACCTTAAGCTGTAAAATTAAGATACTGCATTACTTTTCAGCTATTCAGCTACTGACAATTTTCATATAAAGAAATATTTGTAATAAACAAAAAACATTTTAAAATTGAAAACGATGCAATTGCTTCAAAAATAACACTGTCCAATTTTCACAACAATCAAAAGCATCAGGACCAGGACCATGATTTTCAGACTAAACCAACCATCTAGCGCTCAACGGTCCAACAGAAGGCTTGAGCTCCCCTCCGTCTGAGGCTGCTCGCATCATATTTTTAAACAATTCCAGAATCCATAATACTCCAGTAACTCCAGCCAGACTCCGAATTTTTCACCACACAAATTAAACATTACTCTTGAATTCTAACGTAAAACTACTTTTAAAAAATTAAATATATTAAAATATCTTCCATTTTCATAATATCATCTCTAAAAACTCTATGTGGTTACATGCTATATGAATTAAAATTAGAATTGGAAAATAATCAAGGATGTACCACAATACTTTGAAGTTTGTCTGTGTGTTTGTAGGGGAATATTGAAAATGGAAACAGTCAAACATTTATTACGTGGGCAAGTTTATACAGATGAGTATGGGCTGAGAGGTTGTGAGGGTTGAGGGAGATCTTATCAGAGCAAATGACTTCTGTCGTATTTTGACACTTCATAGAAAAGATGTCATGTTCTGTCCAGACATGTTTACATACGGATTTATGAGCACTCAAAATTATTATGGAGTCATAAAGTTGTAGCCATAAACCTGCTCGTAAACCATCAACATCAACAAATGTAAACAATGAGTGTAAAAGGAGTAGGCAAGTAAGTAGTGTACTGTACTGCGTTACTCTGGTTGGTGTTTTGGGTAGGTAGGTAGATGTAGATAGGACTGAATGCACGCAACTCAAAGGATAAGACTGGGACCACAGAACCAGCAGAACCAGACCCATAGCATCCCACATAACTACCTACCTCCAATCTTGAGCACAGATCACCTACTTCCCATGCACTCCTCCGTCTACATTGGAACATCCACTGTCCAATATCCAACGGTAGAGACTCCCATGTGGCGAGTGAGGAACTGTCCGCCAATCAATAAGATCCCGTCTCGTTCAGGATTTTGCTCAGAGATGGTAATGCGGATGGAGGGCGGGAGGTGGAAACTGAAAAAAAAATTTTTTTGAGAGAGAGATATGAGAGAGATGTGAGATGCAGAGAGGGGGACGTCAAGCTGTGGGAGACAGCCATAGCTCCTACCTCATTGGCCCTCACACCCACAGCAGTAATGGTTCCAAGGCGTAATGTAATCTACGCTACGAGCTCCTATTGGCGTCTCCCTTAACACTTCCACTCAGCTCATCTTTGTTACTCATCTCCTACCTAGATGCTTCTCGTCGACACTCGTCTAAATCATTATACACTCTCCACAACTCATGCACATACTAAAAGAATTAAAACAATGCACATGCTAATTAATTGTATTACCTTTACATTTACATTGCTACTACAATTTTTCAAATTTAATTTACATGGCAATTCAATTTTCAAGCAAGATGCACATATTCTGTACTGGAAACTAATGCTATTATATCCACTGTGCGTGATGATGAGGTACACAATTTTGGTTTGTAACCCGACGACGACCCACAACAACCACAGTACTACGAGCAGACACATGCTTCTGGAAAGTTACAACATGTTTTCCCCATCCTAACTTTATATTTATTATGTAGCCAATAAACTCATTTTATGACTGTTTAGGGCATCATAAATTTTAAGCTTGTTTTTGTCTATATATTATTATGTGTACATATATAAGTACGTCCAAGTCTTATTAGCTTCTTCTACATAATATGCGAGGGGGAAAAATAAAGTTAGAAGTGGTTTAACGTGACAGATAACAACCACTTAAATAGCCATCAATGTAGAAAAAGTTGAGGACTAAAAAAAAACACATTTTCATTTCATTTCCTTCCTTATATGTATTTATATCAGATTGGAGTGAAGGTCTTAATGAAGGAAAAGTAAGTAGGGAGATACATATAAAATTATGATGATGGTGATTATTTAATGCTTCAAATTACCGCGTAATTACGTAATGGCTATGTTGATAGAGGATCACAAGGTAATCCGGATATTCTTTTTGTTGTGTAGCTTATACTGTAGACTGTGCAAAGAGCTTAGCTCCAATTACATTTTCCCCCACCTTCGCCTTTATGATCTCCAGTTAAGCTGTGACTATATAGCAATTAATTATAAAATAAATAATTAATTGAATTAATATGCTATTGTAGTAATGAGATTGTTTCAGTCCACTGAACACCACCACGGAATTAAAACAACATTTCTAATATGTTTATTCACATACTTTTTACTTTTGTATGAATGAGTAGGAAAAGTATATTTTTTACATTCATAGAACAAACAAAAAATCTTGTATTAACACAAAACAAAAAAAACATGAGAAAAATTGAAATTGACAAAAAAAATTGTAACATAATAATATTATTATTACATTATATTCATGTAGAGACAATTTTTTTCTACAAATTCCAAAATTTACGCTTCGTCACTGGATTATATAATTAGAGTGATTAATTAATAACTTAACTTCTATAGTAAAATAATAATATTTTAATTTACTCAGTATAATATAATATGATTCTACATAACATTATTGAATACTCAAAATGAAGAACTGAGAGACTGAAGAACAAACATTACGAGTACTGTACTGTACGATGTACTTACGACGACACATTATCATATATCGGTATCGATATCATTACTTAAATAGGTATATAGTTTACATGTAGCTATCTGTATTAATCTATGCAGTATTTAGATTTTAGTCAAATTATTTGGGGATCTGTATATCTTTAGCATACGTAATAACATTATCCTTCTTCTTGTCCTCTCCACACTAATAAATACATGTATGATTAGTTTCAAAAATGTGAACGAACAAGTGCTTATACACGTACGTGTTATTACTTAAGGAAATCATATATTAATCCTGTAGTCATGTATAATTCAAAAACAAGAACAAATATATATAACCGCTACGCTTGCCCCCGCCCCCGTAGAGCATGGGCTTATACAGAGACGTTTTCATTTTTTTTTTCTTCAATATTTTTAGAATTAGCATAGGGTTATAATATTATGAGTAATTTATTTAATCATCATAATTGTATGTAGTTTATTTCCTTATTAATAAAGAGCGTCACGCTACGCAAATTTCTAAAATTTTTACTATATCAGTATATGCATATATAGTTATGAGTATAATTGTAATCTCTACAGGTAGGTTACGTATTTAAAATCTAATCTACCGCCCTCATACTATTAACTAACACTAATAATCTAACATTACTTTACGTATACGTACCTCACTTGTACGAATTTTAATAGTAATTTTGTTATGTACCTTAAATTCTAATACGTATATCAACCTACTTATATTTAAGTTAGTTTTTTTATTTTAAATTCTTACATTTCAATTAAATATTTATTTTTCCTTATAGCTAGTACGTATAGTTTCCATGGATGTTTTGTTACCTCAATGATTACCGTATTAACTAGAACGTTGACGCTTACGCTTATATTATACGCTTACACTAAACATTTATAAATTAATTATATATTTTTTTTACAAATGATTATTAATAATAATTATTATTAACAAAAAAAATCCAAAGTCCACAACAAAGTCCAAGTCCATCACAATAATATGTGAGCACTATTGTATAGTACATGGACCAATAAATACCTGTAAAAATTGACAATAATTGACAATGTGACAATAGTGAAGAAAATCCTTTCAAAATTCATGTATGCAGAAAAATTATTGGGAGTAGTAGTAGTAGGTAGTAAAATAATAGAGCAATAATAAATACAAGTTGGCAATATTATAATATGTACAAACAACACACCAAAAATTCATAATATGAGACACCGTACATACATACATACACAGAGAAAATCCTATAGCTGATGATTCTGATCTCACTCATTAATATAACAACAGTAATAATAGTGTATTTTAATTTGCATGTTATATACTAGTGCAATATACCTATATATGTATAGTATATATAATTATTGCGCAGTACACACGTACGACGTATATAGAGACGTAAAGAGTACAGACAGCTCACATCTAACAAAAAAAATCTAGATTTTTTTATCAGTAATTTTATTAGTGTTTTTTTATTAACTATAATAATAATTATTATTACAGCATTACAGAGAAGCTACTCCTATTGGTACAGACAATACTATATATATTATGTATAATTATATAGTAATCGTAGAGCACATTTAAATGTTTGTCCTATTACACTATTTCGTACACATATTGTATTAAAATTGTATTTAATATTTTTGAATATAATTAATATTTAATTATGTGTGTGTTTAATATGCTGCTTATGGGGTTTTTTGTTTGTGTTTTTTTTTCTCCCTGTTCTCTTATTTGTTCACCTGCCTTCTTCTCCATAATAATATATTTTTTTATTCTTGTGTAGTATTTTATTGGATAGGGATGAAGATGAGTTGTGTGTCGGCGTCGTGTCTGGTCGACGTGACATTTCATTGTAGTAGTAGTAGTAGTACGTATATCTGTAGTTTAATCAAGGCTACAATAATTGTAATAATAATTGTAATTGTTATCATTATGGGTATCGTAATTACATGCACTGACACAATATTAATTTCCTTACGTATTCTCCGCATTATCCTCTATGCAGGATGATGTACCTTTAGATTGACGCTCTGTCGCCAGATGATTAATCAAGATTAATTCATTCATTAATTGTTAAATACATATGGTTTCGGGATTCATCTCTCTCTCTCACACACACACACTCTCTCTCTATGGCGTGCGTGCCTTTGTGTATTTATTAATGTGAATAATTTACAGAAACAGATTTCGATATTAACTACTGCACTGCCTTTCTAAAAAAAATGTAAGTAACATAGCAAAACAGGACTCAATGGTAATTTCATCGGTTTCGGTACGAACGAGTAGGGGCCCACAGGGTCTGATCTTCCAAATTGAAATAATTACATTTAATTTTGATTTTTGATTTAACGTAGTTATATGTGTAAAGGAGTAGTAGTATAGCAATATTATTACTAATTGTATAGATAATTAAATAATACTAATTTGCAATTGAAGGCAGCATTATAATACGTAGTACAAAAAAATCTATTAAACTATAAACTAATGAAAATAACTATACTGTACAAAAAATATTGAATGAAATTCAGTATATTTTTGTATTTACATTTTACATGTGTTAAATATTCTGTACATACAATTATACTTGTTGAGAGCATAATGCTTTAATTCGTTTTTAATGAGAGGTTCGACTAGCAATCTTAAGCTCAATAATAATAAAACCCTTTGCATATTATATTATAATTTATTAATTATTTTTAAAATGCACGGCGTACTTATTATGAAGCTTATTGCTGTCTTGCTTTTACTGTTCATCGCACTTTGTCGGGGAAATGATCGTCATTGTCACCTTTGTAAATAGAATTTTTTAATTTTCTATTTGTTCTTTCTTCTTTTTTTTACTTTAAAGCTAAAGCTATAACTTAAGACTATAAAGAAACATTTTGCAATGCAAACAACCACAATTTTTAGAGAGTCATTTAAAGTATAAATCTATTATTAACTATTAATAAACTAATATTACGTAGTTTGTCACTAATAAAATTTGTTTTTACCTTGCACATGTTCCTTTGTTAGCAACTAATTTTTTGTCGTATCAATTTAAGAGTTTAGATTTTGGTATTGCTATTAATTGGGGATATGGGTTACTATACCGCCATCGCGAAGCTATTGTAAATTTTATTTTAAAACACTTTTTTAAGACAGTATTTTCTCAAATACTGGTCATAAGGAAATAACTCCAGGTATTTTACAATGTACCTATACTGATATTTACTTGTGAAAATCAGCAGAAATAAAAAGCTGAGATATTATAGACCGAATTGGACCGACCATGGCTATGGAAATACCTGTGGGTATACCATAGTAATACGTATATGTTCAGCTGTAAGTACAAGAGCACGCGAGTCAAAATTGAACAATTCAAATTCGCATTCGTAATCGTTATCGTGCAGAGCCAATCATACTAAAGTGTTAGTAAAATATCGTTGATTGATTCAACAGCTAACATCAATATTATTTATATTACTATATGTTTACTGCGGCAAGACGGCACTATGAATCGACGACGTTACAGTCACTCCATGTTATTAGACATAAGCACGTCGAACGTTCACGGGGAATTTGCATCACAAAACAAAAAGTGTGTGCAGTACAGATTACAGATCCGGCTCAAGTTCATAAATGTAGCCAATTCGATTTAAATAATTGTAGTCATAAATTAACATTTCATTCGTATTCTGTATTCGAGGTAGAATACCTACACAGAAACAATTCATTATTATTTTTAAACGTACAATAACTCATCATCGCCAGCCCATGTGTTTATATACACTACAGAGACTCTATAGTGTATGTACAAATAATTATTGTTGACTGTGTGTAAAAGTTATAGACATAATTGATAATTTGTAATTTCTTTATGGTAATATTGATGGTGTACATTGAATAATATTAGAAGCTAAATATCTCTATTACGTCCATTTTATAGTCTACACCATACAAGAGTGTTTACCGATACATAAATGAAATTTAAATTTTGTCATTGATGTCAATTAATAAATTAATTTTTGTCTACATGCAGAATTTAAAATTGAATTTTGATCTCGACGTCGATGTCGATTTCGATTTCGATTTCGATTTCGACTCGAAACACCAAGCGAGTTTAATTTAAATGTAAGCATTAGTCAAAAGTGTTCGCATATTACTAATAGTAGACATAGACTGGCTCCATTACATGGACATGAACGTTGACGTTCACATGGTGAATAAAATCACTTTAAATGCTAATTATAATTATACACATGATATACAAGTTGTTCCCTTCACAGTCACAGTCAACTGATCAAGTCTGATCGTGAGTTTGATGAAGAGTATAATAAAATCAATTAAGCGCAAAATTTAAGTTGGATTCAGAGGGCTTTATACTATAGAAGGCTATTTGGAATTTGGAGTAGTTACTGTTGTTGTTGGTATTTATCTCCGCCCTTCGTAGCATTACAAGTGAGCACACAAGACAAACTGTTTTAATTCGCGAATGATTTTGTTTTGTAATTAAACTCAGCGGGAGTGCGTTGGAAGATACAAGTAAATTAAAATTAAAATCCAAATCAGCATTCTGTACGATTGTATCTTGACCAATGTTGGGTGAGTGAGTGTACCGAGAGAGAGAGAGACGCTTATCAGTCATCATTAAATTATTACTTAGCTCCATTCCGCCTCGGCATTCATTATCATAATCAGTTCTACATTGAGACAACAAAATGACAGCAGGGAGCTTTGATCTCGAAACTGATATAATTATTTATTTATTTAAGCAACAACTACATGGGCAGTGCTATATAGTCATAGCCAGCATATTATATCCCTATATAAGCTTCAGTGCCCATACAATTTTACAAAGTACCTACCTACCTATCTATACCTCTTGTTTTTTTTACATTCTACTGATACAATGTAATATCAATTTGTAGAGAACTCCATGTTTCCATAATATTTAAGCTAATAATACAAACAAATATATTAAGGGTAGGTATCTAATTTTGACATTGACTGTTGACTGATTGGATGAGATGCGATGGCTGTAAAGTGGGCAGTAAAGTTGGGTAGTGCGATCATAGCAGTGTGGTTTAAAAATTTCCTTTCTTGATAATGAATGTATTGAATGAACTTGATTTTGGTTATAAGCTTTTTTGATTGTTTCCATTTTGCATCTTGAAAAATCCTCAAAGAAATTTTTCATAATATATTTTGATTGCTATATGATAATTTGGGTTGGTTTTGGTTGTGGAGCTGTCAGTTGATGTCAAAGATGTCGAGGAGATTGTCGAATCCATTTAATTTTTCTTTGGTGTCGGTTGTTTGTGTGTGTGCGTGTTGAGATTCCGTAGCCGTAAAAGTATAATTCATTTGCAATTACATTAACTATTCAAAATTATAATTACTATACAGGACAGATTTACAGATAGTGCGTCAATTTTTTGGAGTGGTTTTCGTTTTCACAACACAGCTTTATTGTAAAAGCTTTTAAAATTACTAAGGTTATTACATCAATTAATCGAAATCGAAATCGATAATAATGATAGATAATTGTCGTGTGGGTATTGCAAATGAGAGTGATTAGTATTGCACAAGTATAATACATTCTTAATAATAATTAATTCAATAATTAAATTAATGGCTCGTTTTAGTTCACAATGCTTCATTTTTAGTTTTAGAGATTTAAAAAAATTTAAAAATTGTTACATTTTTCACCGGTTTCGGTTTCGGTTTCCCGGTCCCGGTTGGGATCCCTTTATTTTAAATCTTATTAGTTAGATGTTCAATGTAAATACATTTATACACGCAGCCTTCCAAAAGTCCAAGACCAAGACCCATTCCAAACACTACTTCAGATTTATACACTTACAACTTATACATTCTAAAATGATGATTGCATACGATACAATACATGGGCATCATAATTTATTATATTATCATGCCGTGCATGTAAATAATAGTAACATTAATATTGCCATATTACACAACACTGAACTCTTTTTTTAAACAACTCAGGAGAGAGTGAGAGAGATCTATCTTCAACATGTAAACTTATACGCCAGGGCCAGAGTAGAGAGAGAGACGGAGAGAGAGATATATTTTAAGTGACATGTAACAGTAATTAATACAAATATATATATACATAAGATCATATATAAATTCAGTACATCTATATAGTCGTAATAATAATCGCAAAATTTAAATATTCTATGAGTATATATTTATAGTTATATATCAATTATATTTTAAACTGTACAGTTTAGACTTGAGACGAGAAGGTTTTGTATTATGTATTTTATGTACGTCAAGTTTACGTTTACGTATAATAAGTATATATTAATTATATTACTATATATATGTCGTACTCGTATGATAATAATTGCATTACCATATGCCCCTTAATTCTTTTCTTATTAATGTCACTACTTAATTGTATGAGTAATGTACCTTATTTAATATGTAGATGTAATCTGTACTGTTTCCAAATTTTATAGATTCATAATATATCTTTAGATATTTTACATCTAGATCTTACATACTAGTACGTATATTTGAAATTGATTGAATTTTTCCTCCCCATTTCATATCTTTCCATAGATTATTACACATTATTATTACAATATTTCTATCTATTTTTTTTCTAAAGAACAAAGTTTTATCTTTATCATATTATTCGTATATCATGCAGTCACAAATATTCCCTCCAGTGTGTTTCCCTTCTTTCTTTTCTTTCTTTTCGTCATGTCTAACAATTGCACCTCAAAACATTTTATATTTCCCCGAATTATCCATATATCAGTAGCTCCAGCAGCCACCAGGTTCATTGATTCTCGTATGAGTGTAAAAGCATATTCCTTAATTACTACCTATGTATGTTTTTTATTTTGTTGTAGCTATAATTCTGCCACTGTAATTTCATTTGTCAAATTGTATATAGTTAAAATTTAAATAGGATTTAATTTTTAATGGTATAGTATTTTTTTCTTCTTCGTCTTCTTTGCATTGCCCTGCAACCTGACCACTTCGACATATGACCTGTTGTGACTATTATTAGGTCATCAGAAAATCAGCTGCCTTTAGTATTTATTTTTGCCTATATAGCCCACTTTGTAATTCATTCTGTTTCTGTTTTACTCTCTGCCTAGTAATACTCATGTTTCATTATTTAAGTAAAATTGTATAGACAGTATAAGTGACATCTCAATGTCATTTGCTTCTCATCTTTTGATCGGGTTCGTGATCGCGATCATGACACGACCCACGACGAAAAAGACCTGTTATAGCAATTTTTTATTTTTTTTGACAAACTATAAAGAAACAATAATGAAACGTGCTGGCTCGTTTTTGATATTTTTTATTTTGTTGACGTAGACGTATAGTAAAGTTTCATATAGGAGGATACTAATATCAATTTTTAGATCAACATTTACAACACAACAACAATGTGTGTATAATAAAAGATGACTTCTCTCACGAACAAAAAACATTTTGCCGTCACTTTTCCTTTTGTAACAATTCTTTTGTATATAGAGACCTACTCATTTGGTTTCGCACAAAATCAAAATCAAAATCAAAAAGAAAGAGAAAAATTTCTAGGTTTATATTATATGTCTATAGCGAGCTAGACTGGGATATATAGAGACTCGTACACTACGGCCACTCGTACTATGGTTATGGTACCGACATAATAATTATGTTATAAAATAATTAAAATATTATTTGAACATTGTTGCTATATATTTTTAAACGTAGCTTCAAATACCTACGTAGAATATGTAATTGGGTGTAGTAATATATAATCATTTTAACCAAAACAAAAATGGGAGAGATTAAAATCATTATTAATTTAATAGAATTAAGGATCGATATTACGAGACATAGGAAATACCCATAGCAGAGATAAAAATGATGATAACATTAGTACAGAATAAAAATTGAATCTGTTTAGCTTTGTATATTAATATTATTTTTTTTTAAATTACAGATTACAGTGCAGTATGTATGTATGTATGTATGTATATGTATGTATATGGCAGTATTGTATTTTCGACCCATTAGGTATAATACACTGCATTACTGTGAGAGGTATGATTCAATGAGCCAGTCATGAGATGAGATGGTTCAGTTTGAATCTGCCTCTGTTACATTCAAGGATATCAGGATATAAGCTTTCTTACCGCTGTACTGATTGCGAGAGTATATTTTTCTGGACTACTCCAGACAGTGCCTGTCATTTTTTTTCCCCGTTAGGGAGGAGAAGCGACAGAGTAGACCAAGTAGCGACAGCTGTCTCACGGCCGCCGCACCTTGGATTCGCTCCACCGCCGACCCCACTAGTGGCCGCTCATTTCAACAGAGAGACGGTGGTGATGCTTGTAGTAGTCAGTAGGAGGAAGAGCCTGTACCGTTCTTGGACTTATGTGAAATCACACAGAGAAGGGCAGATAGATACCTATCATTAAGCCATCTGCATCTCCGTCTCAGGCAGAAAACTACCACGGATATATGCAGACAGCACCCAAACTCCTTAAGCCCTCACAGCACCCCACTCAGCTCCCCACTGATCTACCAAGCCCGGTCACCCATCCAACTCTCCATTCAGAGTGCCACCAGCTCCCCGACTCAGTAGTAAGCCATGCCGTAGCTTGTCAGACCACTGAGCCGGGTTGATTACAGTGCAGTACACCTATATACTATAATTAATGAGTACTTATATTATATTATTGTATTACTATATACTATATTACTATCTATAATATATACTTAATAATGAGGTCAAAAACATACGTATATTGGTTGAGTTTTGGATGTATTATTTGGATATTATTCCTATAGATATATATATAATATTATTTTTACCTATAAATTGTATATGATGGCTATTTTGTACTCAGACAATACGTAAAGCCAGTCATAATACCTATTATCATCTTGGATACTTTATTTGTTGCATCTCCTTTTTTTCTTCTTCTTGTCATTCTTAAAATTTTTGTTTTTTTTTATTTACCAAAAAATTACTGTATATTTTTCTGTATTATCTTGTTGGCTAACTTTTCTCGTCTGCTCGCTCTTCAGCTGATTTGTATTTGTATTTCATTTAACGGTGACGGTTTATACATACGTTATTGCTTGTACAGTGAGAGAAACCTTCTACTACAACATAATAATATGATGTGGGCTACGCATTCCGCTGTTCACTATACATACGTTACAGAAATTAGACAGGCATTGAATTCGATTAGATTTGCATAATGTCTGTATGTCTGTTGTACTTGTACTCCCCATAGCCAATATCAATACATACAGTGACAAGAGGTGGAGGAGGAGGAGTAGTACTGGTAGTGATAGTAATAAAATATGAAATAAAAGTACAAATAATGAATTATTAATGTCAAAGTAGATCGTTGACTGAACACTCAAATGCAAACGCCCACAACACAGGTAGGTAGGTAGGTAGAAGGCAGGTATAAGACTGATCAGTCAGTACATGCATATTATACAATTCAAATTATTTAAATTGAAATCAGACATGAAAATAATCAACAGGATCACCGTCTTAATCGTATAATGTATAAAATATTTAAGACTGAAATTGCTTCGTTTTTTTGTGGTTGCTGTTGTTGTTGTTTGTTACCGTGTGTTAAACTTTACTGACAAGATGGATGTATTTTTTACTGTCTACGACTGGAGGTATATATTTTGTAGTATTTATGTTGTTTGATGTGTGAGCTTAAGGTGTGTACTTGTGTCTGTCTGCGTATGTAAATGTATAAAGAGAGAGAGAGAGGGAGAGAGAGAGAGATATTTGATTTTTTTAAAGATTTATTTGGGTGGAGGTGAATCTATAGGAGAAATATGATCATCTTTCATGAGGGAGTCTGAGCCAGGTGAGCCGACCAAACCTTTCCCATCCCCATTGACACTCCCCATTAGGTTGAGACCACTCAGAGCACTGAGATTCATTTTCCCATTCAACTCACTGCCCCCACTCGAGGAGGAGTGATGATCATGATGCTGAGACTTGGAGCTATTGTGACCCTTGTCCATTTTACTCTTGCTATTATTATGTGAACTAGAGTCATTTCGATCCGAGCGGTCACCACGATCTTTCCCAGAGCCAGAATCTCGATCCTTATGCTTCTCCTGCTCCTCCCGCTCCCGCCTCGCCTGCTCATTGATCTCCTTCACGGCTCTCAACTCCTTCTTGAGTTTCATCCTCCGATTCTGAAACCAAATCTTGATCTGACGCTCCGTGAGGCAGAGTGCATGGGCAATCTCAATTCGTCGTCGGCGGGTCAGGTAGTGATTGAAATGGAACTCCTTCTCCAGCTCGAGGGTTTGGAAACGGGTGTACGTCTGACGACCACGACGTCTTGGACAGCCATTCGGACCCGTCGTCCAACAGTCTATATTTTTTTTAAAAAATCAGAAAAAAAAAAAAATAATGAATTTATTATCTACCTACATTCTTTTTCGTTAACTTATCATTGTGTAATAATATTATGCCGCTACATGCCATTTTATCTGTATTAATGTAGGTAGGAAGATACTATGCACAGTCTAAATTTTAAATAGAGACACATTAAATGTAAATTATGTTTATGCACTGACTCTGACTCTGTCTGTAAAATGTGGAGTAGCGTGTAGGTGTAGCCTTCTCCTACTAATATACCTATATGGGCGCACTATCAACTACCTTATAGCGTTGAATTTAAGGCTTTATAAGGTGAGTCATGAGTATTTATATTATGAGCTTTTATTAATTTCCAACAATCTCTTTATCAGTCTCATCCATTGAGGAGAGAGGCTCGTAACCGTTTGACTAGAAAATATTAATGGATTGGATATGGAAAAATTGAAACACTGTGCAGTAATATTGAATAGGGCATAAAAACGTTTTAAAAAAATTGATTTTTAATTTTTTTTCCCACGTCAATTGATTACCATCTTTATCAAATCAGTGATCTTGAAATTAAATTTAGTAATTTCCTTATAATCTTCAGTATACTCTCTCGCTCTGACGGTGACTGTCTATATGGTCTTGTTGAATGGGATGAAAACAAATTTATGACTTGTTACATTGCAATGCAATAGCATAGTTGAATAATCATTATTTTATTAGAATGACCGAGAGGGGAAACAATATTGGATAACATGTACACACACTATATAATAGTCATAAGCATGGCCCCCGGCTCTAGCAAAAGCTAGCCAGTAACAATCAACACCCCTTTGTATGTGTGTATGTGTGGGTCAACATCCACTATCAACGTGAACGCGAATTCGAATTCGAATTTGAATTTACAAATAACATTTATTAGAAGAAGTGGAAAAAAAATCAACACTATTGATATTACTATATTACTCTTTAGGATTGCCACGATATAGTAATATTCAAGGATGACAGGAATGTAATATCAATATCATTCAATTAAATTCATCTCTCTCACTGTCCAGTAGTTGATCGTTTGTACGTCATAAATTAATCGATTTAGACGTGCTGAATATTTTATACTAGGGAATTACAGAGCTATACAGAGACTACAAACCTGTCAGGAAAATATTATTATTATTATTATTGTTACTACAGCTTAAGTACTATGGTCTGTATGTATTTAATAATATAATATAGTTGTGGAATTGCTGTAGAGATTGAAGAGATGATTGCATGGTACTTGGATTTTTGATTGTGATTGTAGAGACTCGAATAATATTATAATATAATGTCAGTAATGTGAACGTACACATTAGAATGAGAGTGTATAATAATGTATATAGAATGTGAATGAAATTGAAACGAGCAGTTAGACAATATTACACATTGTTACTACATGGGAAATGGGGATGATGACGAATTATAATTAAATGGAAACTGTTTTAATACTTTAATAAAGTAATTCTATACGCTGTGAAGTTTAACCAGCACCAGAACCACTTGACTCTAAAGGGTGTGACCCAACCTTTGTGTAAAACTAAAGAGGCGAGTTATTCTAGATTTCAGATCCACATCCAGATTCGTTAATAATGATAATAATGTATTTATTATATTATAATGTTGTATAATAAAGCCGTTCTATATGCATGTAGCTACATATATAATTACACCTGCAGAGTCTGAAACAAACAACATTAGGCTACAGCCTTGCCTAACATGACTAAGGATGTCCTCACTTGGTTAACTATAAGTACCATCTCTTAATTATAACTCGCTTGTAAAAAAAATCCTGGGCAGGTATTATAATGCAATTTACAAGGAGGTTTTAAGCTAAATACAATGTTCAATGTACCAAGTAGATTTTCATGTTCATGTAGTAGTAGGTACCTAAGTCGAGGAGTAGTAGGCAGTAATAATATTATGGCGTGGCATGGCTGACGTTCCCCTGCCAAGCCAAATGCCATGATGAGGA
Source organism: Dicyrtomina minuta (assembly GCA_949802685.1). Classification (NCBI taxonomy): domain Eukaryota; kingdom Metazoa; phylum Arthropoda; class Collembola; order Symphypleona; family Dicyrtomidae; genus Dicyrtomina; species Dicyrtomina minuta. The sequence continues at coordinate 18,202,150 of OX461810.1, forward strand.
AAATTAAAATTGTTATATTAGGGAAAGGCACACAAAGTATATATGTGGCAGTGGAAGGTTTGAAACAGGACGCAACATATAAGTACTGTACATTGTAATGGTGATGGTGATGGTTTGTATGTTTTACTTATACACTGTGCTATGGACGATGGACTTGGATTTACTGACGGGATAAATTGTGGACGACGAGGCAGTCAAGTGCCACTCTCATGTCTTTTGTTCTTGTGTTGAGTTGGAGTTGGAGCTGACCATTGTATTGTTCTCTCTCTCTCTCTCACTCGCAGCTTATAATTCCCCAATTTTATTTTCTTGTTCTCCCTTTTAACGCACTCATTTCATGTTCAAAGTCACACAATTTCCATTTCCATCTCGTCATTATACATTTTTTACGAGTGCAAATAGATGAGTTAAATATTCAGCGTGGAGGAAAAAAATAAAGAAGGGATGAAATGCCCTCCCAACTTTAATTATTATGACTTAATTCTATTTAATGATAAGAATATTCTATACGGCTAACGCAACGCAACGGTGCGATGATGATGGCCACAGCGACGGCGACAGGCACAGTCTGTGTTTCAGTACACACACACATTACATTACATAGCAACTTACCTACCTACTAGGAAATTCTATTTAGCTATTATACTACACCATACCTATTTAACCATCTATATGTAGGACGGGCAGAGGGGCACTTGTAGTGTAATGTCATGTAATAATGAAGACAAGTTTTTCCTTAATGCTCTTTTTACACACGTTATCCATATAGAATGTGTTGAGTTTTTGAGCTGTGAGTTTTTTGTGTGTGTGTGTTTGGACATAGCCTAAAAATGTGTGAGAATCCGCAAGTCTTTTTCCATTTCACTCTCTCTCTGTGAAGCTACAACTTTTTTTCATGGCATTTTACGTGACATGACAAGTACCAAGTACCAACAACCAACACTCTACTAAGACGCAACGTAACATAGACGTAAACTCGTGTGCACCTGCTTCTAAAACATCAGAGGGAGAGATGCAGAGAGATCAAGTTTACACTTTATATTTTTTTTATTCTATTTTTCAATGGAGAAAAAACATTTGTTTTTCACCCTTCTCCCACTATACACAGTATTTTCTGTGAGTTTTTTTTCTCAAGATTATAGCATGCACATCTATAGATACTGTAATATCTGTAATTTGGGAAGAGATTTCAGTCTATTGAGCTCCAACCTTTGTATGTAATATATGTATGTACCTTTGGTACAAATGAAACTAATCTCCACTTAAACAATTTCCTTGTTGTTTCGCTTATGGTCCAGGCCCAGGAGACGTGGCCCTTATAGACCAAGGATTTGGAAAGGAGAAAAACATTTACATTCTGGTTTCGGTTTTTAATTGAAAGCAAGCTGAATCAGCTCTGCCTTCTTGGCTCCGTTTTTCTAGTACACAGTTCATTAATTAAGAGAATTTTATCGATAATTCCTATTCCTTTCAGATTCCAGATTCTAGATGCTTTTCGTGTTTGTGTGTGTGTGTGCGTGTGTGTGTGTGTCTTTGCTTGTTACTTTCCTGGGTGATAAGTGATAAGAGTAAAAATGAAAATAAACAATTAATTATAGTTTATAGCCTGTAATTCGGTCCCTCTCCTCCCAGACACACTAATGACACTAAATGTGGTATTTGAATTCTACAGTAATCCCAATTTATGATGACCAATCCCGATAAAATAAAGCTTAAGACGAGTTTTTAAGGTATTGGATCAATCCAGGACGGGAGAAAAGGCTACGAGATTTGTATACTGAAGACTTTTAAAAGGAGTTGTTAGAAATTGAAAACACTATCAGGAAAGAGATAATGGGACTTTATTTGTGAGAGTCCGTGGTCGTAGTCGTAGCAATAGCAATAGCAATACCAATAGAATCTGTAGACTTTTAGATACACAGATGAAGTTGGACTTATTTGATAAGCTAATCGCCATCTCTCTCTATCTCTCCCTCTCAAAATTTTAAGGCTCATTTTGTTGCCGACTAATAACAAGTTATCCATGAAATAAGGTCCATCATTTGAATTTAAATTATTTAAATTACTCCTATATAGACTCTTTCAGATTAGACTATCATATCGTGACAACACCAACGCACACTAAATAACAATGTACCATACATATATTAGCTGTAATTAACTACGTATATAGATATACAATTGTATATACTTAATAAAAATAAATAAAAATGAAGTACCTACTTTACTTATATTAATATTACAACATTATAATATATACCAAACATACATGGTACACTATATACAGGCTTTTGACTGCTGCTGCTGACTGAAATGTCATTTAGAAATTTGGGAGGGAGGGAGGGTGGACGACCCGGAGGAGATGTCTAGGAAATTTATGATGAATATGAATAGAGTCTTAATGATGAGATAGAGATAGAGTCATGGAGCTGAATGACGGTGATCTCCCGCTGTTCCCACTATCACTCTTTCTCTGCCTGCATATTATGAGGATGAAGATGAAGACAGAGCATCATCTCAAGCGCAGTTATTATTACATTCGACATTCGACATTCGGCATCGGCATTCGTAGACAGGACTATTAGGACGTTAAGAAAGTATGGAAATGGAATATAGAAATGGCTTAAGTTGTTTAGGATTGGGAGAGTGCCTCTCTCTGTCTCTGCGCTTGACTCCATTTATTCAAAAATTCACAATGTAGTCAAAATTTCATATATCATTAGAGAATAGAAATAAAGTAGGGGGTGCAGCTCTGGCACTGGCACTGGCACTGGCATTAGCCTTTAGTCGTAGTCGTAGTCGCAGTCGTAGTCGTAACATTAGCATTAGAAACGTCAAAGTTAAACTCAAAGTGAAGCCGTTGGGAATGTTTTAGTTTTCTAATATCTCCAACGCTTTACACAGCCCGCAGTTCTACGTACACTCTATGATTCAACAAAAACTGACTCAACTGAATACTATATGCACACTTTCACTCGCTCTCTTGCTCTGTCGTGGTCGTGATTATTAGTGGGTGTACAGATGAAATACATCTTCTATACTCGGAGCAAACACACACACACACACACACACACCCCCAAAATGACAGAGCCTCTATATTCAGTGAGAGAGATATTATATGGATTGTGTACGATGACTGTGATGTGACTGAACGGACTGGAGTGTCCCATCCAATGAGATGTAAACGACTTGAGAAAATGTTCTTGGAGGGATCAAAAGAACATTTGTGAGACGTGACAAAAGTCTTCAACTTCCATTCTCATCTATTATTGTCTTCTCTCGGCTTTGGCATTGGCTTTGGCTTTGACGTGACTTTCCTATCTCACTGCATACCAAGGCCAAAACCGAGACCGAAACCGAAGCCGATAAGTCAGTGGACAGAATTCCCGTACTACAGAGACGCGATAATATATGTCTCCGCTATCATTGTGAGCAATGCCAAGATATAAATATAGTTGTAGATGTACAGATACTGTATGTACAAAAGTCTGTAAAGATATTTTTGAGACACCCATTGTCATTATGTGATCTGAGAGTAGATCCCGTTCCCGTTGCCGTTGTCGTTGTGACTATGGTGTTGGTCTGGTTCGTCCTCTTGGCGGAATTAATGACAAAAGTTGCTCGTCCTCCCTCTCTCTCTCTCTCTCACAATACAGATATTACAGGGACAGTTAGTTTTAGTATGCAAGACTGTCTTCCCGGCCACTTCCACCCGTTGTAACAATAAGAAATAGTCTCATGCTGTTTACATAAAGAAGGATTAACATTAACGTTAAGTACCGGTAGACTCCGTATATATGACTTCACTTGTTCTGTTTGTACCGTCCGTTGTTGTTGTCATTTTCCCTGTAATGGCGGAGCTCCTTGAAAATGACGGGCATCAAGGAATCAACTCACTGGCACTGGCACTGGCACTGGCACTGGATGTACTTATATATTTATGCATATGCATAGCTCCTCGGAATATCTCCCGTCTCTCCATACCCAAAAGACTCTATATTCTAAGAGATCTTTTGAGCTGTTCTGGGAGAAGATTAAAATTTAAGAGTATCATCACAAAATATTACATGAGACAATCTCATTTCCAAAACTCCCTTCCCTTTTACTTTGAACTTGCACTGCACTTCTCACAGAATGGAGTACAGAGCTGTATATTAGCCTATATATTGCCATGGGGAGACATTTTATCTGTAGGCATCCTACACATCTCATATATATATACAGACAGAGCAGTCTACCCGTGACTAAAATTCTAGAAATTTTCCAGGAATATACATGTATATTTATAGGGAAGAGAGAAGGAATATCAGTAACCATGAGCATTACAGAATGGACCCAACCATCTTAATATCGTATGTAAATTGGAGTTTCGTCCAGGTCCAGGTCCAGGACCAGAGCAACGCTACGTCCTGGATGCTGGAATAAATTCTTAAAATGTCTTTTATTTCCATTTTAAGAATTCTGAGCTGTGTGTATATAAACAAAGTACAGTATTTGTTTTCGTTATGATTTGGCGTTGGCGTTGGCCTACGGTCAACCAGCACCATAGCACCAGAACCAGAACCATAGTCTTATTTTTGAAGATAATATCATTAGATTTTGATGCTACGTAAAATAAGCATGATTACTTGTATATAGTTGTAATGCTTTTGATTTTACACACGCAGTAGCGCTATTGCTTCCTATTTATTTCTGGTTTCGGTTATAGTTTTTTTTCCTAGAGGATTTTTTATTCATTTATTTATTTTTAAACTCGGAGCAATTTCCCCCTTGTTCTACATAGGACGTAGTGGTGTGTGAGGACGCTGAGCAGCACTAAAGATACGCCATTAACATGGAAGCGATCAATAGTCGGAGTAATATAACAACGCAGTCGTACTTTCTTCGTATCGGACGGACGCTGAGTGAGTGAGAGAGAGGCACTACTGCGAGTGCCAAAGAGTGAGCAAACGAGACGGTGGGGACTAGTATATTATAGGGAGTCTCGTATATCTGAGAGACCAGAAATCCAAATCCAAACCCAAATCCGAAACAGAGACCGTATAGTGAAAACATGGGGGCATATCAGTATAGCTATCAAAGTTGGGTATGTGTTAGTTGGATATGCTGATATATGTGGAGCAATAGGAGGAGGTGGTATGTTATAGTATGTATCAGATTTATAGGTAGAATTCATGGAGAGAGAATTTAGTGGATGTAAAATATGTGCCATATTAGACTACACATAGTGATTTTATCACGTGAAATGCTCATTGTTTCCATACTTTGTATTGTAATGATTCATTTTTGGTATGCATAAAGAATGCCGAGCAGTTTTTTTTATGACTTTACATGGACATGAAACGTTTGTATGAATTTTTGATTGGGGACTTTGAGAATAATGACACCTGCCTACTGCCTACAACTACTATACTACTACTATACTGCCTCCCCATATAGAATACAGTAGAGCCTATCTCGGCATTTGCCAAATCCCCAACTCCGTAAGTATGACGGTATCCGGCTTTTAATAGCTTTTATAAGGCATAAAAATTTATTGATTACTTGTAATTACTTCCTAAATCAGGCAAACACTATGCATGCTGTGTAGAATGTACATTTCTTTCGGAGTCTGACTCCGAAGTAAAATGCTTCTTAACGAGGTCCTATTTAAGCTATATCTAGTATGTATATTATGTAGCTACCTACTTAAATATAAAAACGCATATATGAATATTTATACAATAGGAAAATCATGGGAATGCAATATGACATATGGTATACTGTAATTATGTGATTGTTCCTAATTTAACCAATTTTTATACACGTACCAAAAAAATTAACAAACGAACTTCTAGTTGAGAATTATTGTAATGAAGCCATTAGGGAAATAATACGGGGCAAATGGTAAAGGGAAAAGTGGAAGACGTGCAGGTTATATTCGTAGTAGCTCACTAGTCAGAAGTCAACACACAAGTATATGTGATGGGTTATTTAGAATTTTTTGAAAGGTAAAGGGTCAAATTCAAACTACAGACTACGGATACCCATCAGCAATTTTAATAATTCAATTTTTGTCATATTCAGTATTAAAATAATGGTGATTTAAAAATTGATGCTTTAACCTTACAACTTAGTGCTTGGTAAATATATTTTCTTTTGAGCATTTTTATTGCAGCTAAAAAAGTAGAAATACGAAAAATTAGGAAGCATTATTTCATAACGTCAGGTTAAAGTGTTAAAATGTAATAAAAGAACATAATGAGATGTCATGATTTTATATTTTATTTTGAAAATAAAATAAAATCCTAATATGGAAAATGAGAAGGATAATTCAAGAGCTTGAAGAAATGTATTTTTTTCATTGTTTTTTGTGTGTGTGTGTCGGAGTGCACACAACATAGTGTATGCTTACGTCTTTTAAAAATGTTAGATGTTTGCGAGACATTGTAGCGCGGGAGAGAGAGAGAGAGGGATATGAAGGTTTAATAGTCTCATAAATCAGTTTAGAAATGACGATTTACAAATTGCTTGGACAATGGGAGTCACTTGACGCCATTTGCTCACGTTTTTATGTGTGGACTGAGCCATTTCTGAAGAGTTAGTATGCCTACAGCATGCATACACAATTCCCTCACAATTTCACACGTTCTTTCGCGGTTTTTCTGGTAAGAGATTACAGACATATTTTCTGTACTACATTTAAATATTTCTATAGTATGTTCTTTTTTAGTACGTAGACAAACCTACCGTACACAGCTGTTTTTTTTGTGTCTGTGTATAAATCTGCATTGGTTGGTTGGTGGGTACGAGGGTACGATTAGAATCCTACGCATGTTCATATTGTGCATGAAAAAAAAATACCATTTTTTGAGACTTAAGTTTTAAAACTTACAAATTTTTGGTAATATTTTTTTTGTCATCTTTCCTTCTCGTCTATTCCTCTAATCGTAAAATGAATGAAGTTTTTTTTTGTCTCTTTTTTTTTAATATTTGGTTCTCTTTTTGAAAGGAAATCATCCACCGCAAAACAGGGACGAAATAGCCACAAAAGTAGATCGTTTGGTTAATATTTCTACATTTTCTACCTTTTGTCTTACACTTATTTTCATATATACTTTGTACTTTATAAATCAACTCACCACCACCACCACCACTACTACTACTTTTCCCTATATGTATATCCCATTTCTACATCTTTCACAGAGTGACTCCATTTACGATTATTTTATTCATTGTCATGGGAACTTTGAATTTTTTCTTGTGGGTTTGCACAAGGAAAATGAATAATATCTGTAATCTGCGCAGTAAATGGTACAATATGCTTTTTTACGCTTCATTATCTTATTTGTACGTTACATTTTGCTGAGTTTTTTTCTTTAGCCAAATAGCAAAATGTTCTGAGTGGATAGTTTTCTCAATTGAGTTTATCAATAATTATTGCAATTTGGGAAAAGATTTCATCCGCAATAATAAGAATGTACCTGGTAGATTGTAGAATTGTCTGTAGGAAAATGTGTAATAATGTTTCTTGAGAGATTACGGTATCTTGATGGGTATGTATTTGGTATGGTTTAATGGTTACACCCGATCTACGATACAATTACGTGCCTCTTTATCGTTTCAATGCTCACAAAACTAAAGCATATGTCTCTCTACGAGTAGTTTTGAATTCGAATCGAACAAGAAACATAATGTATAAAACCCATTGAACCTCAAAAAAAGATTGTAAAATTTGTAATTTTCTATTTCGTCCAATAAGCATATATACCGCACTCTGTAAATTCTATATACTTTTAGTATAGCCGAGAAGGCATATAGTAGAGGCAGAGCAGAGGAGAGGAAGCGTCAAACAGATTAAAATGACGTTCAACTTTACAAAAATCATTCACGGATCAATTCCAAAAGACATGTCTCTGCGGTGACTGTGGTTTGCGAAATTAGTTGTATACTTTGTAACTTTGTACTTTGAATGATTTTTTTTGTTTCTTATAAAAGGCAAAAGGACAATTTTCATTTAATGAGTCTTCCATTGAAATTCGAATGGTAAATGGAATTACACACACAGATTTAAATTTCTGTACGTATATGAAAAACATTATGACAAGGGGGATAGAAAAACAAATAAATGCCGAGAAATGCAAATGTGTGTGTAATCTTATAGGTGTACATGTACAATGTACTTACATAGATAAGAGAGTAACAAATCGTGTCATTTTCAAAGCTTTATAACTTTGTACTAGCTTAGACTTTTATCTGTATTATGTACCTATGTCACTCTGTGAGAAATGGGAAATATGGGAGAGCGAACCAAACCAAAGCAAAAAGTAAAACTGTGAAGAAGAAGAATAAGAAAAAAAATACAAAAAGTTGCAACATTTAAGTCATAACAATCTTATTGTATGTATACACTATATAATATACATAGGCTTTGGTTTTAGCTTTGAATTTCTTTTAAGTTTCGTCTTGGTCATGCCATGTCACGTTTACATTTAATACATTCGAATAAATACGAATTTAAATTCGAATTTTATATCAAAAATCCCAAACTGCGAGCTAGTACGTACATAATATGATGTCTATAGAGGAATGTTTGCGCTTGTTCATCAATCCATTTTGATTTCTGTATGTAGTCATAATAGTAATGATTACGTCCCCTGTTAATTGTACAGGTGAGGCAGTTAATGTGCCTATTTTTTGTACATAGTTAAAGTGTACTTTTTTCACACTTTAAAAGATAATTTAGATTTGTCCCTAGCTGTGCACACAAGGAGCGTCCCTATAATATATTATGTAGCGTGCTAATAATGCTAAATACATATAACCAGCCTGATATACTATATAGCCATATAATCGTTAATGTATTTTATATAGAAACTTGATTTTGATCCTAATGGTTACATGGGTAAGTCATCATCATGAGAATACTTTGCATACAATTATGTATGCATGTGTGTCTGACAGCGACAGCAGCGTCCGAAAAAATCCTTCTACTAGTTGCGTAGACACATATTGTGTGTGTGTGTGTATTTGAGTGTGATTTATCAAAAAACAAAGAGGGACGTCCGTAGTTTCCCATTCAACGAGTCAACATTCAACCAAAATTATTATTTACAAGACAATAATTCCCTCTAATGCTCCTACATCCTTTGATGACCCTCCACGTCATAAGTCACAAGATAGCGTGCGTAAAAATGGAGAAATGCAAATTTTTATATACATTTTATAATAAAAACAATAAATATTTTATATAAGAAAAAATAACATTGGTACTTCCCACAAATACACACCCTCTTCTACAGTCTGTACTAAAGGCTGAATATTATATTAGTTAATAATATAGTATTTAATAAATTTACGGTTACGGTTACGACTACGGTTACGGTTATGGTTACGGCTGAAATTAAATTCCTCTATACAGTAAATTGGGAGGTATAAATTATTTTTTGTGATACTACATAAATTTTCTATCTAATTTGAAATTAACATTTTCATGTAATAATCATGATAAAATATGAGTAATGACACGCTAATTTTCTCTTGTCCCACATCATTTGTCATAAATGCAATGAAACAAAGAAACTGACAAAATACTGCCATAATAATATTCTTATGGCTTAGTTGCTATATTGGCTATATAGTACTAATACATCAGCTTATAGATACTGATAGAACGGAAAATGTGAAATGTGAAATGTAGGAAATACTATGATATTCGAGAGGGATTGAATACAAATCCAAATCTAATCGTAAGAAGAAGAAGAAAAAAACCGAGCTAAGTTACCTAATAAAGTTTACCTCTAAATGTACATGTCATAGAAAAAGGATTTATAATACAAAGTTTTTCATCCACATAAAAATATATCGAGCATTGAGGGAAGTAGGAGACTGTGTATAGCGCTCCTCCCTCTTATATATGCAGTTACGTAGCGAGACAGTGAATCATACATTATTTTATGTTTATGTATCTTTATGAGTCTCATTCAAGTTAACTTGACTCTTTTCGCGACTCTCTCCCATTGTGAATGTGCGAGGAAAAGAAATCCAGTCCGAAGCCGGGGGATTCGTAGAGTCGGTCTCAGTCTCAGTCTCGGTCTCGGACTCGGACTCGGAAATGGGAAGCAATAAGTTGAGAATTGAGAGAAGGAAAAACTTCTCTTGTTGCTTCCTCTACGGACGTAGTCATGCACCATTGAGATTCAGAAAGCTTAGAGAGAGAGTCTCTCCATTAACAATATATATACGAGACGTTAGTCTTTAAGCTGAGTAGAGTAAAGTTGATAAAAGCAGACAGACAACACACACACAAAAAACACAGAGTCGAGATCGAGAGAAAAGGAAGGAGAAGCTTAGGGAAAATATGAAGAAAAAAAAACTAGAAAATTCTCAAGAGTTAAACTTGGTACTCGGCTTCGGCTTGGGCTTCTTATAACTGTCAGAATAAAGCGTACATAGTATTTAGTAAACGTCTAATGGATCCTCATACTATTGAGTATACAATGTGTGCAATAATGTAATGTTGTAATGCTCTTTGTACTGTATACACAACTAAAAGTAAGTTCCTGTTTCTATGCACAATATTAGTATGTATAGTACCTTGGGATATTAATGTATTAAGCATATTGCATGACTGCCATGGCCTTAACTATGGTTCTGTTGCTGCTAGTACTATTATGACATAGCCAGCCATATCGCTATATATCTTTATATCCTCTGTATTTGTCTGTAGGCATGGCAAGAGTCTTTTGAGCTGAAAGAAGTTGAAGGAAAGGAGGAACTGAAATGATTTACAGCTTGTACGTGAGCATAAATTGCTTGTACTTCGACAAAAGTTTATTTCGGTTTCCGTAGCCCAGTCCTTCCAACATGTGATGTAATGGAGGGAGGTATAGGTAGGTAGGTAGGTCCCTACCTACTCGTCGTCCCAATACCAATACAAATATAACGATGCGCGTACTACTTCTATTATTATTACTTTTTTTCCTTATGGATTAAAACCATGAGCAATGTTCTAGCATGACATGTAATATGCAATATTCAATGGTCGAGCAACTTTCAACTAACCAAAGCAAATCCAAAGATACGACCAGCAACATAGGACATCCAGCCATGGAAAGAGCCAATGCAATGCAATGCAATGTGAAACACCTACGACCTACGACGAGAACGAGAAGGGAGGACGAGGAGGACGATATCTGGTTGTGCATTGTATGCACATGTGTTTTAGGATGATGGTGTAGGCTGTAGAATTTCAGAAACGTGCTGTGTGCTTAGTGCCTTCCTTTAACTCAAACTCCTTTAAGACCCAAAAACACAAAACACACAGGCAAAATATGTCTGAAATGTGAATGTGAATATCCGTACAGAATTGACGAAGAAAAAAGCCCGTGGTTACTCATCCGGAAAGGAGGGAAGGGAAGGGAAGAGAGAGAGAAGTGCGATGTGCGAGAGGCGGCGGTCTGAGTGGAGAATAAAAATTTCCCACAATGTCCAAACATGAAATGAAGGAAAAACAGAGTAGAAGTTTCTTTCGTCTTGGTGGTGATGGTAGTAATGCTCTCCGCGTCTCCGCGTCTCGGTCTCGGTCTTTGCCAGGGAACCTTTCAAACTTATGACCATGTAATGTTGCTACTTGGACAAGGGATAATAATACATAATGACAGGTTATATTGACCATTGAATGTTTCGGGTTCGTCTCTCTGTTAGTCTTGGGCCCCTCTCATCCTCCAGTCTTCGTCTTCCACACATATACAGTTCTCTCTCCCGCACTCTACATCCAAATCCAAATCCAATCCATTCCCTTCTCCGTCTCCATCTCCCATCCAATGGGATATTAGATGACAGCTTGTGTATGTACTTGCTCATGTATTTAGCTGGCTGAGTGAGTAGTATTACATCTGGACTACACACGCAAGCTGGCACTGGCACTGGCACTGAAACTGATACTGGTGCGGGACACGAGTTATGTAGCCCATTAGATAGGAGGAATAACATTGTATTACGGACTTCGATAGTGGGATTGGAAACCATTGGAGCCAAAGCCAAATAGAATTCAATCCAAATCCAAATCCAACTCAAGAAAAAAGGATGAGAAGACGAAGACGAAGAAGAAGAAGAAAAAAAAAAATGGAAATGGGTGAGAGATAAGGGACTCCATTAAAGGACCCAACGACCTTTTTTTCCTCTCTTTTTGTCCAACATACTTGGACTGATTGATCTTATCGGCTTATCAAAATCAATGGCGGGTGTGAACTTCTTCACTGCCTTCTTTAGACTTAGCAAATGTGCACTGGGACACGAGGGCCAAAACCAGGGATAGGACCACTACCAGGACCAGGACCAGAGCTACACATACAGATATACTTTTAAATAGCTGCTTTACTATACTGACTACTCATCCAGATTATTGCATAATACACATTGCTACACATCTTTTCCCCCCGGTACTTTTTGGCTATTGCGTTTTTGGTCTAGTAGATCAGCATTTAGCTGTCACTGCTTGAGTATACAGGAATACATAGCGGATGATATTGCTTAGGTATAAAACGTCCAGTCGTACAGCTAATGCTTAATATCTTCTATATGCCCTCTACTACTCATCTATCTGTATCAGTGATGGGTATGTGAGCAGTTGTATATGTGTTTGATATCAAAACGGCTATACTCATACTATGTAATTACTCAGCATGTAAGTTGGTAGTTGGTAGTAGTGTCGGATTTTTTTCCAGAGTCCAGAGCAAGTATTTATGAGTCCATTATTATTTATTAAATTGAGGTGTGTCTGGGTCTATCAGTCCTGTATATCACTACGATTGGAAAATATATTTCCGTCAGACTAACAGTAGAAGAAGACTTGGTCTTGGTTGGTCGCCATTTGCCAAATGAATTCTATAAGTTAAAATCAATGAGATTTCCCAATGTCTCTGTCTGCCTCTCTCTCTCTCTGTGCTATTACTATTAACTATTACCATTAATTCCGGAGTTGGACTGCCCTCAAAGTTTCTGTAGTAAAAACTAAAAACCTTCAAAGTGGAAATCTAAATTCTATTGCTCTCGAAAAAGTACTTGGCTTCCAAGAGTTATGTTTACGAGTTTGTATTCATGTCATTATGACACAAATTTAATTTTCTTAATGGTAACTAACTGGATGAAGGAAATGGTGGAGAGAGAGATGGGAATGGGGAGTGGGGAATGGGAAATGGGAGGTGAGGAAAAATTACAGCCTTGTTTGCATAATGAATAGCGTTGTTGGTGTCGGTGTCGGTGTCGGTGTTGGGTCTCCGTAGTAGACTCTGGACTAGGTGCTACGCATCTGTATATCGGTATTTACAATTTATTGATATCTTTCCTTGAAGATTGGCATATGTATGGAGTATGGGGAGGGTAAACTTAATCGTAGTAAGTATGTAGTAAACACTACAGATATATTTTGTATGATTGTGATTGTGAAATTGATGGAGGTCGTTAGTAGTTCTCGTAGGTTACGAGAGCGCAATGGCTCAATGACTATACAATAGCCGCTCTCTATACTATAGCTCTAGGTGATTCTTAATAAATGGAAGCATTAAATTTTTCTTCTCTTCCAGTCTCCACATTAACATTACTTTGCATTATAGTGCCGACTAAGGCCGCACTATGCTACGGCTACGGCTACGGGTACGGGGCTGTGTGCTCACACTGTAGTCACAGTGCATAGTGCCTCGATGAGGGCATGCAGGAGAGGCGAGGGAGCGTGTTAGTTGAAGAGGGGAAAAAATTGTAATAGGAAAGTAATAATTGCTTGAATACTGACACAATTACTTTAGTTAGTAGCCGAATAAAACAAGGAGAATGTAAAGTAGTGAATAGTTAGGCCAGCTTGATGCTGATATTATTACTTATACCTAGAACATGCCTACAGCTATTCCCCATAATATACTTCTGCTGTAATATTATGCTCTGCGAGCTGATAATTATAAGAGTAAATGGGCAGGCTATAGGTAATATATGCATGTACCTAGCCAACTACCTTTACCTACCTATATCAGACCGTGGACGTGGACTTGGACTTGGACGGCGTGCTGCTGCCGGAGCCGGAGTGAGTGCCATAGTCATGGTCATAGTAGTGGAATAATTACTCGAGAGAAAAGTAGAGTTTGATGCATCTCACGTAGTAAATAAATTACAGGCATTGCATTGAAAATTCGGTCTGCGTAAATGGAAAATGTCTGTCTAATCTCGGAAATTAGAATCGATGGAGGCGTTCCACGACTCCCCGCTTTTCTCCCTCCCATTCCAGACAATCAAATCAGTGCCAGACTGCCTTTATAGTGCACCTACTCCTACTTTATTATTATATAATGTGTTTCGAGCTACGCCATCTTCAACCCGAAAACCTCGTCGTCGTCCTTCCTAGCTCTTCTCTTCTTGGACATGGAGAAACGACGGAGAGAACAGTAGGGGTATCATCATGCAAAATCCTATCTCACCAGAGATTATATTCTATGCATGAACTTGTTTCCAAACTTTGAGCAGAATAGATAGTCGCGAGCAGCACTACTCTCAGACCAAGTCCACCAACATATAACCAGCTCTACAGTACTCTACACCTACACCTACGACAACGACTCACGGAGGAGACAGATACACACTGTATGGGCATATGCACAGACACAGGCAGTGTATAGCAAAAACTTCCTTTAAAAACTTTAGAACTAGCCAAGCCACAATGCTATACTATGGAAATCGAAATAGAAATCTCTCTCACTCGCTCCCATCGCCTTGACTGCCATGGCCATCATGCCATGCCGTGGTTATTGCCATCGCTATTCCTATCGCTATCCCTATGTTTCTCCAGCACCAGTACCAGTGTGTCAGAGCAACTCCAGTCGATAAATTAAATCCAATCCCTATATATTCTTCTCTCCGTTTCTGTCCACCTTATAGCATTGGCTTTTTTGGATTCAATAAAATTCTAAAACCTAAAACCCCGAAACCTTAAACTAAGCAAGGATAATCGCTTTAGAATGTACTAGAATGTTTTTTGAAACGGGTACTTATTCTCGTCCTACTCCTTATACTCCCTACTTCGTATTCCCACCGCATCCCACACAATTCCAATTCCAAGCCTTAAGAGTGAAGAAGATAATTTTGTGAGAATTTCAAATCCAAATTCAAATTTAAATCCATCCAATGAAACTGAAAATGGAGAGTTGAGTTTAAATGTTGAACTTTTCAAGAGAGTCTACAACATAAATGCATAGCAGCGTATGCCTATTAGATAGCCCTATATACCAAAAAGAAATATCTACATAAAGAAATAGTTTTTCCTAGATTATGTAGATACTGTAATAGTATTTAAACTTACCATTAGAATTCGAGAAGACTGTCGAATATATATAGATAGAATAGATATAGAAAGTATGCTGATAAATGAGAAAATTTCTTCTTATTTTAATTTTCTTTTTATACTGTCAATCTAATTAAATAAAAGAGCCTCTTGTGAAAACCAAACGAAACGAAACCAGAGCGAGAGACAAAAAGGAGAGGAAAAAAGTGGAATCACAAATGTGAATGAGTTTTAATTGGATCATTTGTTACAATAAAAATGTCTTTTTCTTTTTTACTGAGACTCAGACTGCTGCTGTAGTCTCTCGTCCCTACACGTTTTTACACGAGGGTAGACAGTAGAGAAAGATACATATAGAGCTGCTCCTCTCATATCGTTGCGTCATCTCTGCTTCTGCCTGTCATACTCTTTTTAAGCGAGGAAATTGAAATTGAAATGGATATGGGCTCAAATTAACTTTCCCTTAACGTCCTCTCTCAGCCTCATCTCTCAAGCTACTCAAGCACAAAGACTTCATTTCGTTAAAAAATCAATAATGAAGGATAATGGCTGCTGCATGGGACAAGGCAGAGGGCTGGTTTTTGTATAGTTTGTTTGTAATTGTGAATAAAATAAAAATAATTTAATTTTAAAATGGAGTTGAGTCCTAGTTTACTGTTCTATTATTTACAAACAATGGCGATGCTATATACTATCAATATCAATATTTTCCCCACACACATATGCGTTCAACTACTATTTTAATTTCAATTTTAAACTGCATATAGCAGTGTATGTAAAATGTTTATAAGGACATTGAGGCCGAGACCGACCAGCACCAGCCGTCCAGATGTCTACTATATGGATGCTTATAAATTATGAATTAAAATGATTACACCATACAGAAACTTGGCCCGGGTTAAAGGTCCTCCCTTAAGTTTAGTACCTCGACCCTGTCAGCATTTTGACTAGTAGAATGAAGAAAATCTAAGGAATGACTATGTTTCCACAAGATCTCCAAGGGATTGTAGAATTATTATAGCTGAAATGTTCAATGTAGGAAAGTGTAATAATTCCCTCTATGTTATATAATAATATTAGATAATAATAGCCTTTCTAACGGGAAGGCCAAGGTACGGGTACGGTGACGGTGACGGTATGGTACGGTGCATTCTAATTTAAAATACGATTATTGTTCGTTTTCGTAATGCATCCCTCACAGTATACAGGATTAGAGGGTTGCATACCCTCACCGTATAGAATACCACTCAAGGCATCAAGACACATATTGTTATGGTGAAAGATTCTATGATTATTATACTGTAAGGAAAGAATTTTTGTAAAGGGAGTGAATTTATCTTGAAATAGTTACAGGTGAAATGGCTTTAACGACCGTAAGCAGTTAATTGTGAATTCATTTTTCGGCCCTATATCCTTTACTGAGAAGTTGCTCGTTCTTCTTCTCTCTCTCTCTCTCTCTCTCTCTCACTGTATGAAGCCATTATGTGTAATTTCGTTGGTTGTTACAGAGTAGTGCCAAGAATGGTGACTGGTGACGGTGATGCGGAGTGATGTAATGCAACTATGGAGCGTAATAGAAACGCTAAGCAGCTCAAAAGTCATTCCCGTCCCATACCTACTACAATCTGTATTACTACTACTACTATTACTACACGGGGAGGCAATGTCATTGAATGAAGAAAGAAAGGAAGGGAAAAAAATATAGGAGGGTTGGTTTTTGGTTTCTGTAGTGCCATTTATGTAGGTACATTGTGTGCCTATGTATAGTGTGTGTAGGCCAGGGAACATCTATTGAACTCGACTCATCTCATTCCTTCTTTTCCTTGACTCATGGAATGAATTCAACTCACAGGACTGACTCTCTCAGAGTTCAGATACAGAGATGAACGCAGACATTTCTTGAGCAGCGCTCAGTGCAGTGTACAGATATGCGTAAGTACTGACTGATATACCTTGGTGGACCCCTGGGACTAAAGTACCCCATTGGAAATGTCACATAAATTAGAGAAAAAGCTGTTCAGAAGCATACCAACGAAGCTCTCTCTCTCTCTCCTTTTCCTTCAAACCACGAACTACGAACTACGAAAACGAAAACTACGATAGGAATACGAACCAAAAGGCAAAGGGGAAAATCGAGTCAACCAGACGAATACGAATACGACCATAGGAAAAAAAATCCCGTCAAAGGCATTGGATTGTGTCTCCCATGTATTTGAACATGGGCCTAAATGTCTTCTATAAGTAAGAGTAACATTGTTAGTAGGAGCAGGGGCCTATGTCTAGGTACTCATATTATAACCCTTGTGTGTGTGTGTGGATTGGATAAACAACACAACCCGCCATTAAACATCGTATCGCCGTCTACCACAGTACATGTATGTATTTCTATGTGCCTACAGTTTACACTATGGTCTAGTCTCCTTGTTGTAGAATTAAAACCCTACGCACATTTGACCCCTTTTAATACTTTGTATTATTACCCCTGCTATTACGAATACGAATGTAACAAATTATTTAAAAAGTTCTAAATAAATATCTAGAGTAATATATACAGAACTTATCAAGTTCTGATGGTTTAAACGAAGGAATTACTTACATATAAAGTACACGCAAAAAAACACGTGTATGCCTATTACAGTATGTAGCTATATAGCATTATAATATAATTTCAAGTATTATAAGCGCAACGATAATTCCATAAGTTAAAAGCTAATGGATTGACTTAACAAATTTTTCATATTTTTATGTGTGTGAGCAAGTGTGATGTTTTATGTGTGTTGCCTTTGAAGGAAATGAGAGAAATGTACACGTTCTAAATAAGTAATCCAAATTTATAGGGCTATGTAGTTGCGCGTATCTTGTAGGTTTAAAAGCTT
This sequence comes from Dicyrtomina minuta, assembly GCA_949802685.1. Classification (NCBI taxonomy): domain Eukaryota; kingdom Metazoa; phylum Arthropoda; class Collembola; order Symphypleona; family Dicyrtomidae; genus Dicyrtomina; species Dicyrtomina minuta. Next base: position 18,220,333 of record OX461810.1, read on the forward strand.
ATAATATACATACATATAATCAGATTATTAGTAAAATTATATTAATATCAGCCATAACTTTGCTCAGCATTATGTGTAATATTACTAATAATAATTGTAATGTTACACGACTGCTAAAGTCATACTTTATTCCTATTCCTATTACTACTACTACACTAGGCCCAATTTCAATGAGAAAAAATACATACATAATTATATTATGTTTCCTCTAGGGATTGTTTTTTTGTCGAATTTAAATTTATAGCAAGTAATCTCAAGATTGGAGATGTGACATTTGAAGTGAGTTTTAAAAAGAAACTGTAATGTAAGTGTTGATTTTAAATGGAAGCCAAAATCAATTTCAAAATCTTCAACGTTTCCCTAAAGTACAGTAAAGTAAAGTACAAGAGGTATTAATAATGATCATTTTTTCCAGTCAATAAACAAGACGAATATTTTCTGCCTCCATCCACATTGACATTTAAAACAGTCACATTTTCTTTTAAAATCCCTAGGGAAGAATTAAAAGTTAAAAATGAACCTGGATATGAGCTTATAGAAAACAATCCAAACAGCAGGAGTACGCGAGGATATAATTTTGAAATTCATAATAATATTGAAGAGAATGTACCAACACAATATAATGACTGTGTATAGTTTGTAGTAAGAAACTAATATTCTTCTTCTAGATTGTTATGGTTCTTAATTGTGTAATGTTAATAAACGTGAAGAGCTCCTCAGCTTCCCTTTCCCAATTTCCCACCCATTAACTCACGTGTTTTAATTCAATCTAAAATTATTGCAACCAGCCTTTTCGTACGAGTGACGAGGGAAATGAGAGGCGGACGAGACCAAGAAGAAGCGTGTTCCTGCCTACGACTGATATTACTGCCCAACCAACTCCCAATGCAATGCAACGGCAACGCAAAGCTGAGCACACTATATGACTATTACATATTTGTAGATCGTACATGACATGTGCCGTACAGATATCCGTATGCCCTACTATGCCTATGGGGGAATATTTTGGTCTGGCCTGGGTTTGTGTGTTTGAGTTTGGTTTTTGTTATTCAATTTACACCTCAAGAGATGGACCATAAACATGATAAGCCACATAAAAAAATTTTCGGGTTTCTCTATCGCTGTCCATGCAATACAATCTACAATGGAATGGAGCCTGGAACAGAGTCGAGTACAAGACTCCCACCACTCCCGGGCCACTCACTCGCTGGTCTGATACACTCTCGTATTATGTGTACGTGAGGACTGGGGCAGACTGAATGAGCTACAACTGTGAACGTAACCGTTCTGTAGTAACGGAAACCGTGCCCGGGTCTTCCTTGAGCTGCTGGAGATATATATATCTCGGTATAGGAATGGTATGGTGCAGCAGTAGCACTGGAGTAACATAAGCTGTTACTATTATGTTATATGCACTATTGTTACGAGGAAGGGCAGGTCCAGCACATTTACTTATGTATGTAGGTAGGAACAGTTTGGTTTGAAAGACGTAGTTTGATCGAAGACGTAAGAGGAACATCAAGTATGGATAAATGTGTGGGGTGGCCTACTATGTCCATGGTCATGGCTATAGAAAGATATTTGAGGAAGTATTACGTGGACTATGTCTATGGCTATATGACCATGGCTACATAGATAACTATACAAGACGTAAACGAAGACGGAGACGGAGACGGATAAGCAGAGAGGGCAAAAAAAAAGAAGAAAGCTTCAAGTCTTGAAGCATTGAAGTAGAGTGGTTCTCTGTGTAACGAGAGCTGGTGGTCATAACATAAATGCAATAGCATTGAAACGTACGACATGTATTGAATCACGCATGGTTTACTCTGAATGAAAAGGAGATCGATATAGGAAATCTGAAATTGGCAATTTGAATTCTTTGCACTCGATCAACTGTTATGAGCCTTTCGGGAGAGTTTTTCCTATTTTTTTTTCTCCTTCCCTCATTCCCAGTCAAGTTGAAAACCAAAATAAAATATTCCTCGCCTCACTTCTCTCCTCACGTTACCGTCTTCGTCGTCGTCGTTGCCGTTGCCGTTGTCGTTGTCGTCCTGGTGCTGGTACTGGAGCGGGTCCTATAGTCATCTCTGTAGATTGTAGAGGCACTAAGCAATACAAGGAATAATAACAGGAGCAAGATTGAACTGACTCTGATACAATTTTCAAGTTCCTTTTTCGTCGTTGTCGTCGTTCTCGTCGTCGACGACATTCAACATGCACAGTGTGAAATAGTCATCGTCATAGCTATAGGCACTTCTCTAACCCTTGATGCAGGAGGAATTGCAGGGTTCAAACTTGAAAACTTGGAGCACTTTTTGGAAGTTGCAAACCCCTCAAAAAAAACCGAAAGGAACATCGAAACGCCTTTCCCCCCAATTCCCAATTCGAAATGATGAAATGCTCACCAACTTTTTTTTCTAAAGATACAATGACATTTTAGATGGGATTGAATGGGGACAAATACAGCTTACACTGCATGCATTCAGATTTGAAATTGTACCTGTGTCATCATTGGGAAATGCATTTTCAAATTCAAACTTGTTTTCCTTGTGTATATACCCCGATATCTGTGAGCATTGACTTAACTACATATCTGAATTTTTTGATTTTAGAATTTTCAAGTTTCCCTTCCAAAACATACTGCCATAATATCGTGCATGGTTTTGCATTACGGTAAATCGAATGGAGAGCTGTTATATGTATGCAGAGCCGGATAATGCGGCCAGCGGAGGCAGCCCGCGCTGCTTGAATTTTCAAAAAATTTAAATGGAACAATTTGTAGTTTTCAAAAATATGTAAAAAGAATATTTTGACATTTCAAAAACATGCAAAATAGAGATTGTTGTAAATTTCATAAACATGGAAATAAAACATTTTCCATTTTTCTCAAAACATATAAATAGAACATTTTGCACTTTTCTGAATCAATTAAAAAAAGAATTTTAAACTTTTCTAAAATATGTAAATACAATATTTTGCTTTACCAAAGAAAACCATCAATAAAATCAAAATGGTGGGTTTTGTAAAAGAAGAAGAACGTAAATATTTATTTACAACTGGCGCTACAATTACGCTTGCCATACAGACACAGTAAGAACAACATACAATTTTCAGAAAAATAAAAGGCTTTAGAGAAATTCAAGAAGTGGTTTACAATAATTCAGTAATTATAAATTAACTGTTTTGCAAATTCATATTATAAAGATGATTATGAGCTATACGACATGAGCCTCGTATAGTAGCAATCACTATTTCATGAATCATTGTAGAGGGTAGCCTCATCTTTTTTCGAAATGACTCGAAGAAAGCTGGAATCGTACCCCGAGCTCCAACTAACAATCCAACAACTTCTAATTTCTTGAGTTGGTATTTCTCGAGAAAGTATGGAATACAGGGATTGTAATGATCTTGTTTTTCAATATTAACCTCATCTGCCTGACCAGAATAGTTTTCCATGCGAATAGTTGGATCCAAAATATATCCAGTTTTTGATTCAGTTCTCCAGCATATTATATCCACACGTTTAGAAGCTCCATCCGTTACTTCCTCAAAAACATTCCAATTTAATGTCTTTAAATGCTTTGCAATGATTGATCTTACTTCATGATGTCGACTGTTTCTCAGCAAGCTTCCAACATGACATTTCCCTAGAACATGAGCGAGGGTTTCTTTCTCTTTACAATGCCTGCAAAGGGATGATTCTAGAGAACGACCTGGAATAGCTTTAACCGGGTAAACATTAGCACTCATTTTTAATGCATTTAACCATTCAGAGGAGGTTAATCCGCGTTTTTCGATAATAATTTGATTAGCGTAGGGACAATCTTTATACATTTCTACTCCTTGTCCTCGAAGTGAAAATGGACACCACTTATCAAATTCCTTGTTCCTCAAAAATTCTCGCAGAATTTTTGCTGGCTTAGTCCTTGGGCAAGATATTATTACTGCCTAAAAGAAATTCCTTCGTCCGGCCCTGGTTATATGTAATTGACATAGGGATTATTTTTCTCTGCTTTGCTGTTTGAACTGAATAATTTCCGCGCCATGCCAGATTAATCAAACTGCGATAGTGTAATGGTGGAACAAATTATAGCATGTAAGCTATGTGGTAAAGCAGAGTAGTTAAAAATGTCATACAATGAATATGACTGTGTGGGTTTTGGTTTTGCGTATATTAAATTTTATTTGTATTTTTAAAGCATGTCTCCGTCTTGTGTAGAAAGTACAACTTTATAATATTTGATTTTTGATTCTAGAATTTTGGTAGAATTTCCAAAGAAAAATCGAAAGTCTGTCTATTTTGATTATTTATTTTTCAAAAAAAAATAATCAATTTTGTAATATTTTCTATAAATGGTTGGAAGGGATGTGTAAGTCTACTGAACAGGGCGGGATGGCGGGCTGGATCAATAAATAGGCTATAAGAGCAAATCCTTGATTCTTGTAGGCTGAGACAAAAAGATTAGGTCGATAGGGTTGTTACATTTTATTAGATTACATTATATATTATAACGTTCCCTTTATGATAAGATTCTAGAGAAAGTAGAAAAGAAAATATTCTAAGGATGACATAAGAAATGCTTCCAAGATAATAACGACCTACGTTTCAACCTCCCGTTCATCTCATATCACATCCCATAACATAACTATACGTGTCCATATATACATATATAACTGTACATACATCAATACTGTGACTGTACTTGAGTCCTATACTGTACTACTACTATATGTACAGTGGTACTTTATTAAATATGTAGCTCTCCCCATAGTAGCCCACTCACATGGAATGGAATACATATTTATAATAATATCAGTAATATCTACAAGTTATATTATACTCATCTTATAGGGAGGACACATCATGTACATACAGGGGAAGACACCGAAGATGAGTTTAGAAGGAACATTTGAGCCATAAAGTATGGTAGGCTGGTGAAGCTTTTGGATTTCGGCCGGGTGCCAAATGGCAGCCATAGAGATGAAATTTATGTAGGAAGCAATGTCAGAAATCCGCATGCGAATGGGAATGGCAGATCGCACCGACGTCGGGATCGGGAGAAGAAACCGAAGAAGACGAAGGGAAGGGAAGGAGAGGCAGACAGAGTTAAAGGAAGATAGAGAGAGAGAGAGAGAGAAAAAAAAACTACAGGCGAAAAAATATATCGCCCTCAAATGACAATCCCTTTTCTGGGCTTGGAATCACCCGTTCGGTTCTTGTCCTTTGCCACTCAGTATGTCTGTCGCCTAAACCCTCCCATTTATTCACCACCACACATCTTTCACATTTCTTTCTCTCTCTCTCTCTCTCTCTTTATACTTTTATTTTCAAAAATCCACTTTCATACAGACCGAAATCGTCTTTATACTTCCCCTTTGAAGCTCAACTAAAAGGATTCACCCTTCCCTTTCCCTGTCTATACGAAAATACACTAAAATTGGAAACTGCCATTTTACACGAAATCTTTCCCAGGATTATTTACGTTATTAAAAGTATCTAGTACAGTCTACTACTCTACACCTAGAAACTCACTCATAGCAATTCATACATGACAACGTGGTACGTACAACTTTTTAGTTATCTGCAACTCAAAACTAACGAGGAAAGCTTGCCACCCTATCAAGTGCTGGAGCGTAGAGTAATTTTTCAATAAATTTGAATTTCTTTTGTTGACAGAAAAATTGGAAATTTTCTTATGGGATTTAACATTAGATTTTAATATATAGATGTGGTCCCCCCTTCCTTGACCTTCTTGAAGCTTGCGTTTAAAATCAAAAATTTGCATTTCTGGACGTATAATATGAGCCTTTGCATTAAAATAGCATGGTAATTATCATAAGAAAATTTTCAATTTTTGAAAGTTCAAAAAGCAATTAAAATATATATTTTTTACAGTTATAACATTCTCAAAAAAAATTCTATTCCTAGCTTGCTAATAGCATTGCTAATAGCAGAAAAAAATGAAGTTTCCTTTAAATGGGTTCTATCGCTTGATAGGCTAACAAATGCCCCTCGCAAGTCTGTTTCGGATGTAGGAACTGCATTCAAAGTTGTGGTTAATTGTTAGTACGAGAAACAACTAAACATTAAGTTTTTTTTAACTTTTAAAGCAATCTGTATGAATAGGAATGGAGGTTATAAATGTACATAGAAATCGAATGGCAACATTGAGTACAGGCGGGAACTAAAATCAATGTAAAATTAAGTTTTTTTATGCGCCATGTAGGTAGGTAGGTACTTTATTAAGTAGGTACCTACATCAAGTATGCACAGGAGATGGTTTGGTTATAGGAACGTAATCAGACTCACTCAGCGCTGAGCGTTCAGATTTGGCGTTGGTTTTGATTTGACTGTCGACTGTTGGAAATTGGAAATGGAGATGGAGAGGAATTCATTTTGTAAATGTGAGGTATAATGATAGAACGTCTACAGCCCATTATCCGCCTGCATAATCTCTCCATACAAATCATCACGCTAACTAATGCACCTTCCAAATCACCTTCAGCTGTCCCCTTCCAGCCATTCCTCCAAAGTTATAACAGACAACATCACATATCCACATCCACACATATAGTTGCACATGGTTGGACGAGGTAGGTAGTATACCTGTAGTAGTAGGCACACTGGCAGTGGGGAGATTTAGAATAATGCATTTATATGTACAATCATTTCTTAGTCCACGCACCTACCCAGGGCCGGACGAAGGAATTTCTTTTAGGCAGCAAATTTTTTCCATACAAAAACCCCCGTTTTGAATTTATTGATAGTTTTCTTTGATAAATCAAAACGTTATATTTACATGTTTTATAAAAGTTTAAAATTTTCTTTTTACTTGATTCAGAAAAGCGCTCAATGTTCTATTTGCATGTTTTGAGAAAAGTGGAAAATGTTTTATTTGCATGTTTTTGAAAAGTCAAAATATTTTTTTTTACATATATTTTAAAACTGTAAAATGTTCCATTTAGATATATTTTGAAAATTCAAGCAGCGGGGGCTGCATGCGCTGACCGTATTATCCGGCCCTGCACCTACCTACAGATATCAAACATATTCGTACAATCATCAAGAGCTCAGCAACTCTCGTTCTGATCTTGTATATTATGGAATACAGCACAATGTATTGGGCTAGGATATTGATTGGATAATAATATCATTGGCTTTATAAAAGCTGTCTATATAGGTTTATAGACAAAGTTGGAGTTGGAATAAAGGGAAAAGGAGTATCCAATAAACTCCTGTCAATAAGCACCAAAAGATATAACTTAAAAAACTTGGTTCAATTTTTAATGAATATCCAGCTCCGACTAGTGAGTTGATGTACGTGTAAAAGCTACATAAAACACATTGGATTACTCATGATACATCATAGCAGACCATTCATTTATTCCCCATAGCACCAGTACCAGTACCAGTCCCAGCCCCAATACCGCAGCATAGAAATCTGCTCATCTTTTGAAATTCTAGCAGCGAGAGAGAATGTGCATTGTCTTCTACAAAATGTTGGATTTTTAAAGCTGGAAGTTGTTACTGTATTGTTGTATTGTGAGTTGTAATTTCTAACTTGTAAAATAATATAATATACTTAATATAATGGAATGATCGTACATCTATGAGTAAACCCACCTGGTTGTTTTTGTTTCTGACTCTCGCTCAGACTGTTTCTGTCTCTGTCTCTGCTCCTTCCCATCCCATGCCATTCCCCAATGATTTATACCAAAGTTCTGCTCAAGGCTAGATTATGAATCACTCCTTGAAGACCATATAATGATAATAATAATAATGAATATTATGTGTGTAATATCTTCCCTATATAAATATCCGTGCGCTCCACCGTTCCTTCCCTACCTACCTACCTACCTAGGGACTCGTACTACCTACTGTGTCAGAGTACGTGTAATATGCAAGAGTTGATACTGATAGCTGAATGAAACTGATTTTATTAGAGGTTCAATTGACGATGAAACAAACTCGTAGTGGATCCTCGATCGTCGGTCGTGCACTCACTTCGTATGTTTTTTTAGACACTAGACATTAAGCAGGGGAGAGAGAGAGAGAAAGAGGTAGGGAGGTTTGTGTTCATGTGTGTAATAAAAAATGTTGAGGAATAAGAACTACATATGCAGATATATTGCTTTGGTATTTGGGCCTGACCACATAATAATAATACATACAAGAGTAATAATAATAATACATGAGTAGTATAATATAGTTATGACCATTATAATAATAATTTTGAAATATAACAACTTTTAAAGTATTTGGTCATGATATAAAATTCAAATTGTTCAGCCCTCCATTTCTCATGATTATTACGTTGTAGTCTTGGGACTTTGTACTGATTCAACATAGGTACCTACCTACTTATAGAGGCAGGTCTGCCTTTGCATTTGGTATAGCGTACACTGTATCAAGATCTCGTATGGCGAGAGTATAAATCATCCACCCAGCTCTCTTATTTCCCTTTAATCGTTTATATTGTAAATCCAGCACGCATCAATGAGCTATCTCGTCAAAAATTTTAACAAAGCCGACCGCAATTTATTCCTTAACAAGTTTCAATTAAATATTCAAAATGTATTAACTGCTAACTGGCTGTCTGGATTCTACCGCTGTATGCCTACATAATACCATGTATTTATTTTGTAATTACCTCTGTAGATATTATATACAAGATACTGAGTTAATCCTAATGTGCGCATGTGCAGGTATATTATTGTAATAACAATCATTGTAATAATAATTATTAACATTGTATAATATATCCCTCCCTGTTTCAAGTTTACCTCCAAGTTCCTTCAGATTACAATCAATTTCCCAGTCCATTCTCTTGCTATTGCGACTCCCATTACATGGGTACATAGTGCAATACTAACTGGAAGCGAAAGAAACATTAGCGTTGAGTAAAATGAATTTGTAAAAATGTACTACTACGATGGGAAGCTAAGGAAAAATAAATGTAGCTAGTAATGTTCCACATGAAGAAAAACATGTCTGTAATGTAGAGTACGATAGCGGATTGGTGCTCGAGCCATCAGTGTAATGGCCCCATGTGTTAAATGTGAGTCCACTGAGTACCGTAAAAATGTTTCAAATTCTCAATTTATTAATATTTCTCCTCGTAATATTTTGTGAAAGATGAGAAGATGGAAACTTATATTTTTTGAGAGAAAAAAATCCTCTCTCTTGTCATTATCCGTAAATGTCTCAGTGTAATCAGCGAGTAGTAAATGTAAAATATGAATGTAGAGAATAAAAGTTCATTTCATTTTCACTATTTCCAGTATATTTCACGAGAGGTTTGAGTGAGAAAGAAATGAAGACTTTTTTTTTCCTGGTAAGACTAAAATAGAGACATAATTCAAGCTCAGACGTTGACAAATAATAGAGTTAGTAAAAATAAGCTGGCCAAGCAGTCTTTTGCTGTACTTAAGTCTATAAGTACGAAGGAAATGCAGCACTTATAGGGCTCTCACTAGTCAGACTCTGCGGGTATAAGTATAATAAAGGGAACACCAAATGTACCTACACAGTGAAACTTTTTTGTAGCACACACAGTCAGATGTAATAGTAAGGTATAGGCATAGGTAGCTCGGTAGTTTTGGTAGTAGTTTCCAAGACCGACGAAGCATCGCGTAAATTACAGTGTTATTTCCACTTTTCCTTCAGTAATAAATTAGGATGTGAGACCATTTCACGTCTTTTCCTAATACTTATGTTTTGCCGCTACAGCTTACAAGAGTAATACACATAATATTTCTCAGTCTATAGAAAACATTAGAAATTGTATACGAATCGAAAATGGAGCCTGAGCTATATATTCAAAGTAAGTAAGTACACCCCCAAAATCTATATAGACTTCACCTTGCTTTACACTGTAGTAGTGTAGTGATAGTCGTCGAGCCTCAAGACCAAGTCCTGAGAATGAGAGAGAAGGAAAAGGAAAACGACTAAACGACCACTACGAATATTACGAATAGAGATATCTGTATTTCAACTTGAGCATTACATTTTGGGCCTTGCTATAATGCTATGTGAGATGGGGAAATGGGAATGTCTTTAGGAGTTTCTTCGACGCGCGGCCCGTTCTCGTTCCCGTTCCCGTTACCGTTCCGTAGGAAGCAAGAGCTACTACACATTATTATGGTGGTCGTTGTATGTGTACTTCCAAGCTCACATTCGAATTCGAAAGCTTTTCCTAAATTTTCTTTCTAGACGCCTCAGAGCCCATAGCTCCATAGATTTCTATTACATAGGAAAACTCTTAGACTGGCTGGAATGGATGGGGAATGGGTGTATACTGTCGGACTATTTAGAATATAAAACCATTTCACCATTTTCCCAGACTCCAGCCTTACGAGTACGAGTATATCTGTGTGTCTGGGAGTAGGACGAGGGCCAGGACCAGGGCCATAGCACCTTCGTCTTCGTCTAGTTTTATAGGAGTAGTAGAGGCGGTGTAATGTGTACATGTTGAGTAGGAAAGGGAGCCACACATTCACATTTCCATGAACATACATTGTTGTGTTGTAAGTTTGATGATGCGGTGCATGTGAGTAAGTAGTTATTTGGCTCCATGGCTAAATCCTAATAGTCTCACAAATTTCACCTCTTCCAACCTTCTCCATGGCAATAATGGCATCGACTCTTGGAAACTTCTGTGGTCGACATCTCTATCGTACTCACGATTTATTCCCGTCATAATGGCTCACGAGTACCCTACCCACACACTATGCCTTTCTCGCCCATTTATATACTTTTCTCTATATGCCGGTCTTGGTCCTGCTCTCGGGTTTGGCTTCGATATCGCGGTATTCTTATCCGTTTCGGTTTTGGTTTTGTTTTATACAGAAATATTCAGATACTATCACAACTTTCCAATTTCCCACATCCCAGATTTCTCATAAAATGTTGTTTCAGAGTTTCTCAGTGTCAATTCTAATGTAGGTGCATGCGTAAAGAAACATGGTTTGTTTTAGAGTCAGATCAGAGTGTAGCCAGTTTCAGATGCTTTTTTTAATGGAAATTATAAAATGTAATAAAAATGACAGTAGCAATGTAGAAAATAAATTTGTAAAATAAATTATTTACATATTTGAATTGTTCAAAATTTCAAAAATCTGAAACTATATAATAGAAAGTCTCGAATTTTTGAGTTAAAAATTTATGATAGTAATATTACTATAAGGGAAAAAGAAATGGGGGAAAATATATTATATTCCGCTCATTGCATTGCACTGACAGCAAAATCGAAATCGAAACCAAAGCCACTGACACTGAGCCACACAGGGAGCAGCGGATGCTCGATATGGTGAGTATAGTATTCGTGAAAGCGGAGGGTAAAACAGGGAAAGTGGAAGTGGAAAGGACGGAGCATTATGAGGGGCGGCGGGCGTCTTTATTTATTACTTTCATATTCTACGACTACTACGAGAGCTCCTTTCACTTTCCCTCTCCGCGTAGCAGCTCAGCTCCTCCGTCTTTCCCTTAAATTATAATAGAGCCATATGTTCCATCACTAACGACACTTTCATCTTTATGCAGCACACGAAAAAAAAATCCTTTTTACATTTTACCAATATCCAATACCAAAAGATGCTGTATGTTTACTTTACATTATGGCATCTCCTATAAAGTATATAGTAGTATGTAATAATAACGATGCAGTAAAAACTCAGTCACTACAAAGTATTAAAGTTGACTTCTAGTTTCATCTTTCGTCTCAATGCAGAATGAAAACGGCTATATGACACAACTCAGCCAACGTCAAAAAACGAAAAAAAAACTAACCTTTATGCATAGTACCTACATGTGAGGAAAATATTATGCCCTGTACATTTTAATATGATGTAAAAGCCACAATGTTTTTTTGAAGGAAACTTCCCGCGCCATTATTGCAGATTTGAAATTCAAAGTATATTTGGAGAGAGGGATGTTGAGGAGAGATACGGAGACTGAATTATGCTCGTAACATTAAGGAACTATTTTTAAAGTCATTTAATGCGAGAGAGCATCACTGGGCCCCTTCCCTCTTTCAATGACTTTTGTAATGAAGCTAAACTTTTTCGCGTTTTCGTATGTGAAATTTTCCTGTGTGGTGTAGAATCTAGCTAGAACCTTGAAGTTTTTCAAGTTTTTGAGCATTATTTAATTACAAATACAAGTAAAGCTTGAGCTTTTTTTTGAGCAATTTATTTCTGTTTTTGGTTGCTGCTCTGAGTTGACTCTGAATGGCTAGGTACCTCGTTAGTAATGGGAGCTTATTTATATGTAGGTACCTATATAGTTGGTCAAATTTCCCACTGCCAAATATAAAAGTCTGGGCGAAAATCCACCCACTACTACTAGCGTACTACCTCATGAGAGCTGGAGCTGGAAATACGTGAGGTTGGAGTTATTATGTATATGCTCGTATTTCCCACGCCCACACAAATAGGTACATAGAGAAAATGTTTTTCTCTCCGCGAGTAATTTTCCTCTCGTCAGTTTGACTCAGAATTCCCTCGATTTTCTCTCTCATCCAAAAGTCCTTCTTCTTTCCTCATATCGCCCTATTATACTATGGACGGCTAGTACAGCCCATTACAATAATGGTCCTATCTAAAAACATTTCTTGAAAGTTTTTTTTCTCTCGTTTCTCCTGTACTTTCTTTAGTCCCTTGGTCATATGTACGTAGAGCCCATTCCCATTCCCATGCCCATTGCAGCAGTGAGGTAGTGGGGTAGTTTGTTAGTAGTTTGGTAGTAGACAAGCGTGGGTATGGGTACTAACTGTAGAGCCATTTCAGGGATATGCTGCAGCCATTTCCATTTCCACAATCGTTTCCGGCCTAAATTACTTTCTTATCCTGGAAATAATGATCCAGCAACTACTAAGCCTTTTTCTTTTGTTTTTTCTCAGCCTTATTCCTTCATACAGCTCCGTTAGTCTTTTCAACTTGTATGTAGTAAAGTCGGTAAAGTCCTATCAGCTTTGATCGTCATTTTCATTCCACAAGGATTTTCTATTCTTTTCCCTGGTCCTGGTTCATTTCATTTTTTTTCTTCTTCGTCTTCTCGTCTTCAAATATTCCAGATATTCTGTCTCTGTCCGATTCCCATTGCCATTCCTATATTACTCGTAGAAGAATAACTATAGGCTGTAGAGAGTAGAAATTTAGGCTTTGGCTCTTATCCTTTTGGAATCATATGAGAATCTGAATGGGACACTACAAATCTTGAGATTAAGAGATGGCAGCGGAGAGCATTGAATGAGTCTGATATGGTGAGATAAGTCATTGTGATAAGCTGATATATTTTATATATAGACGAGATTTTTTTTTATTTGAATCTCCCGCCTCCCTTTCTTTCATAAAGCTATACTGTCATTTTAATTTTAGTCTTGGATTACAACTACTATGGGTAAATACGTAGAAACGTAGAAACGCAGAAACGCAAGAGTTCAAGTAGTAGAGCCATATCGTCCCAGGATGACAATGCAATGCAATGGGAATGGCTTACAATTAGAACTGGGAAGAAATTCTTGTAAATCTTGTTGTTACCTAATCAAAGCCGAGACCCAAGAATTTTTAGACCCATGTCTCCCAAGTAAAAGTACAGAGTCTCTCTTTCTCGGAATAAATTCTCCATTTAAAATGGCACTTCAATGCTAATTTGCTAATATCCACTTTTCAAGAAACGGTTCTGGTATTACAGTCTACAGTCTACACAAGAAGGAGCGAGTACAGAACAGACCCAGAAGTGCCAGGACCATAAAAAACGGCACAAATATAGTTAAAATTGACAATGACAACGCTCAACTTTCTCTTTAAATTAAAGACGAGGCCAATATACTATGGAACTATGGGCCTGAAACTGGAGACTGGAACTGTTATGTCAGTTAGTTGTACGTTGCACAGGACGAGAGAAAGGAGAGTAATGCTTGCAAATACATAATTATATACATATACCTAGACAAACTGCTATTTGTTCCAGCGCATAAATGGCTAGAATAAAGAATCTAATGGTAGTAGCTATATATATAGACTTGAAATTGATCGAGGCTTCATCAGTTTCAGTTTTCATTTGCCATCTACATATATTTGAAATTATCAAGTACGGGAGTCATGAGAGACTATAGGACCACAGGACCAAGGCGACTATAGACATCAACGTGAGTTTCGGTTTCGTCCTTTAAATGGTAAAAGGAACTGTAGTAGTAGTAGTAGTAGTGGTATAGTATATAGTATATGTAAGTAGCCATATAGTCGTCGTTTGGAGTCGTGGAGCAGTTGCCTAATAGTAACTTTGAAATAATGTGAAGCTATTTTCGACGAGACGACTTGTACGAGGAATACAAAAACTCATTGAGCTTGAATGTTGGGAAGGAGACGTTTCCTTTCATATATTTATAGAGTAATAGTAAATAAAGGGTGGATGTGGATGGTAAGTGCCGACTACGGACGATGCGATGGTATGATGGGCACGAGGCCTGTACACACAGGGTACATGAAGAGAGAGAGAGAGCACTAGATTATGTCCCTCACGACGATCCTTTAAAATAGGCTAATTCCATTTTAGACGGTAATGTATGTTTATGGGAATGGATATGACTACGGCGATGAGCACGTATGCAAAATAGTAGATAGAATTACTTCAACGGTCTCGTCTCCCTCGCTGTATATTAGACTGTACTGTATACTGAGACTCCATCGAATCCTGGAAGGCGAAACACTCTCTCTCTCTAGTACACTACTATACACTGTACACAGATATTCTGGAAGAAATGAAGAGAAGCCCGGCGAACGGCGAACGGGAGCCATTGCCATGACAATTTTCCATGAGAGCTTGAAGCTGAGGATATATATTTATAAGAGGCTGCATCTGTACAGCCAAGCCGCCCGGCTGTACCGTATAATACATGATATCATAATAGTAAGTTAGAATTGCTCAGCTTTTACAGCAAGTAGCTACCTTTAGCTCTGTGGAGCTCACTCCGTTTCGCTTCAGTTAAGGGCACTTGGGATGTAATGGGAAGTACCTAATGTAATACCATATACCATATAGCCAGCCTACTATGACATGGCAATATCCATATACTCCCATACTAATAGTAATACTAAGACTACTACTCCCCGCTCCAGAAGAACTGCTACTGTATAATGTAGAGTCTGTAGGTGGCACTTTGGGGAAAATACCATCCTAATATAGAGGGGTATAGGAGGAGAGGAGGAGAAGGCGGAGGAGAGCCGGGGAAAAAAACGAAGATTAGTATGCCACATGGAGCGAGCGATAATGAAGAAAATAAGAGGGAAGAATTCAAAATTAGGCGAGGAAAGTATGTCGTTAGAAGGTCCATTCTCATCTGGAGAAAGTACGACAGAGTACCATCTCAAAAAAAGTAGTAAAGGTTTGTATTTGTACAGTTTCTATAGTATGTATAGGATGTAGTTCCAGATGCTTCACATGGTCCGCTGTATGTATTTTTAACTGTAACGGTGCGAGGACTATATGTAGATTGGTCCTTCGTAGGATGGATGGAATTGATATAGGGTATAATATAGTAGAGAATGGAGCTGCTAGTACTGAAATGTGTAAAAATGTATCCTTTCTTAAATACACTACTTCCCACAAAAATTAAATGCCATGATCCCATTTTCTAAATAGTTTCCAGCACAGTACCACTTTTAAATATCCAATTTACAAAATTCCATTTCCCTCTTCTTATGCACACTCAATACAAAAGGAAGGGAAACTAACTATAGCAACTTTGTTTTTACATACATCTAAACTTGCATCCAAATTCTATCCAAACTACTGATATACTTAAATGGGTCTACAAGGTCTTCAACAGTCTCCACTCGACTCGACTACACCCACGCAGTCCAAATATTAATTACATAATTTTTGGAAAAACTCAAAATTTCACTCAAAATTAGAAAAATTTATACAGCAAATATATTTCAAAACTCGCGACGCGTAACAACTACAAACTACCGATTTACATATTTAATAGTTTTAAAAAATATACAATATTTACTAGGCGCCTTTATGCATAAAATAGAAATTCGTTCCCTGTGAAAATACATTTCATTTTTTCTTATATGTACCTACATTACTATAGGAGTTGTAGGTTATAATGCACTTACAGCTCACAGGAATGACTAATGCTAATCCCTATTCCCTACTATTCGTCTCCCATACTTTTCAACTAATGATTAATAATGCCTGACTAAATACAGTTTTTAGCGTCAACAACTCTTCATGAAAATTATTTTGTTCATGTAAAACGTCCATTGAAATTCGAGAGTGTAAAAAAAAATTGAAAGTGGAAAATTCAGTGCCATTTTTATTTTGAAGGAAAGCTGGGAAAGGTTCAAGGAAAGGAAGGGATATGTGGGATGCCTCTGTAAGTTGTTGAATAAAAAAAACTGTTTGAGCGGAGAGACATGGCTGAACTAATCGTAGGGAGGACAGGCTGTTGAAGGCAATAGAACGACGTCTACTTCTTCTTCTTCTTACAGTTCTACTTCTACGCAGAGTTTGAGTCTTCTATCCGCCCAAAAAAAACCCTCACCGAAACGGAGCAGAATGGCTCAAGGAGTTTAAAACTTTCACGTGTAAGCAAAAGGAGAAGAGTGTATGTGAGAGCATATATAGAGCGTGTGTATGTGTGTGTTTCTCTCCATTTGTGCAGGAGGGAAATGTAGGAAAGTGGAGAGAGAGAGAGAGAACTTCTCGCTCAACTGAACTCTCTCTCTCCCGTCGTATTCGCTCTCTCTTTTTGCTGAACATAGTTTGGAAATTTCACCGGCTAATCTCATGTGTTTGAATGGGCCTCAAGAGTCCAATATCTTTCCTAAGGGTCTAATGCTCTGTTCTTAGGACAAGCCATCTTCTCCTCGGAATACTTGCCATCACTTCACTTACGTCTTCTCCTCCTGCCCTATCTCTCCATGTAACATGGCCATGGGAGGCGGGGACCTCCCCTTCACGAG
Organism: Dicyrtomina minuta; assembly: GCA_949802685.1. Classification (NCBI taxonomy): domain Eukaryota; kingdom Metazoa; phylum Arthropoda; class Collembola; order Symphypleona; family Dicyrtomidae; genus Dicyrtomina; species Dicyrtomina minuta. The sequence continues at coordinate 18,237,307 of OX461810.1, forward strand.
ACATATCTAAAATTTCTCTCTTTTACTCTTCTACTCAGTCGTTACTCTTACCTTCTGCCTTTTATGTACACATGTATGGTTGGAATGATAGGGAGGAAAGCAAATTTTCCTTCACGCCAATGAAACAGTAACGGGAGCGGGAACGGGAACGACTATGACGCGTCCTCCTGATATACTGATCTTATATCTTTTCCCTATATGAAGCCATATAGTTAGAACGGGAATCGGAGACATAGTGTAGTCATAGCCTAGGCATACCAGCTGCCGTCATACAGAAGAAGATGGAGAGAAAGACTTGCATGGTATTTTGTGTGCCGTGCCACGTAATGCTGTGAGCTATACGTAGAGATATGTAGGATGGGATGGGATGGTATAGTATGGGAATGGCAAGTGCAATGGCGATGGCGATGGCATGACAGCCAAGTCATTTCTTTCCATTTTTTTCGTTCTCGTTTTTCGCTTTCTCTTCGCCACAGTATTACTTTCTCCTCCACTTTCTCGGCACTCTAGCTTTGCTTCCTTCCATCCGCTTTTTAGTACTTCCCATCCTCAATCGTATCACTCGAAATCTTTTCCTTCAGGTATCATTATGTGCCCTCTACTAGTCTTCTTTACAGCCCACATTGCCCCCGACTCCACGGGCCATTCCCAGAGACTACATTGGCCATTCAGTTCACCTTCCTCATGGAATGGAAACATCATAGTTTCTCTCTCTCTCTCTCCATCTCTCCTCTATTTTTTTTAACCTTCATGCTCACTCAGTATCTGTATTGAATGTGAAACATTTCTAAGGGCTTAGAGGCTCTTCCATGTTCATGACTCTCACTAAATAGCTTTCTTATTGATATAGCAACAGCGGAATCTATGCTGCTCTGTTTTTATTTTTACAGAGTCCGTGTACATTTATACTATACACACTCAAGCCAACACATACAACAAAAAATGGAGGGTGCTTTTCCTGGGAACTGGGAAGCATAGGCCTTTTATCTGTAGACGTCTCTGGGTGTACAGTATCTCTGTATTTATATATAATGCCATCACCATCGTTCATGTCCATCCTACTTATATTATGACCTCAAAAGATTTCAATCATTCCCTACGTGCAGCTACAAAATGAAACGTACTGCAGATTTTTTTTCCCTCTCTCTCTCTCTCCGCCAAATACAAACTCAAATGTTCCATGTCGTAGGTATATATCAAGATCAAGACACAGATGAGACGAGAACTAAAACTTGAAAAGCGGATTTTTGAAGCTGGGGGCTTAACTATACTATTGGCATCGGCTATTTATAAAAGCTGTATGTAGTTACAAGAAAATATAGGAATTTAAGTAATTGTAACTTGAGGAAATAGTAAATGATTTAATTGATAAATGTACTGTACATATATGTACGTACCTATAGGAAGGTATAGGTCTACAGAAATCAAATCCAAAAATATATTCAATACAAAATGATACGTAGGAGGAAACAATGTAGGAAAAATAATTTATATAATTTGTACACTCTGAATTTAACAGCTTGTTCTTCCTATAAATTAGAAGTTTCCGTTTGGACTACTCCAAGTGGTAGTGGTAGTAGTGAAACGTTAAATGAAGACGTAAACGTGAAAATACTAATTGTGAAACTTCAGTTTGGGAATTAGGCGTAGAGAAATTAAATATCCGTGACACATGCTAAGCTATAAGCTCAAAGGGAATAGGCTATGTACGGAGTACAGACACGGATTATGTTTGATGTTTGATGGTGATGGTGGTATGCTATTGTATTATTTCTAGTCTTCAATACATTAAATTGCATTAGGGTACAACGTAGTGTTTCTACGTGGCAGTGCAATGTAGGTACACCCACACACTTATTACTATTGCAGTCCAGCCCAATATTTACACATTAGGCCCGTTTAGAGTATGCTCATTCTCTTGCTTTCCTCATTGTTTTCACGAAAAAGCATGCTTAGTTACATTTATAGTTTCACTTTGCTGCGGCGCGTGCTTTCAGAATCCTCATGCCGTGCTCATTGCTTTTCTCATTGTTGACGCACCATTTATAGTATGCTTTAAGCACAAATTTGTGCTTTATTGATGAGAAAGTGAAAAGTTGAAAAAGTTCAACTTTTGCTCTGTGCTGAAAAGTGAAGTAGGAAGTACTTTAACTATTGTAGGATAACATCGTTATAAATCCACTAAAACGGCTTAAAATAAGGCAGAAAAGGTATAAATTGACCCAAAATCATAATAAAATGTAAAAAACTAAATATTAATTACAACTAATTTCTCACATATGTTTGTTTTGTGATATCTTTCCATGGGTGATACTGACAAGATTTGGTGGAAGTGCATGCCTAACTAACACATAGGCATATAAGAAATTAAAAGCTCAAAAGAACTAATCAAAATATAGCGATTTAATTCAAATCATTAAATAATTAAAATCTTTGTCAATCGGATTACAGTTTCAAACCCAAGAAATAAAATGAATAAATGAAAAAAAAAGCAATAATAAATACTTATTGCAAATAATAATGGAGCGCACCACATACCTACCATGTTACAGAGCTGAGTGGAGTAAAACCCAAATTGAAGTTATCAATTGCATTAATAAAAGATTCGTAAACAGCATTATTATAACCATTATGACCGAGATCTAAAATACCTGTGTTCCACTACACTCTCCTGCTCGACCCTTTCTTCGTGCGCTTCTTCGATCACTGCGGTCTGTAATTATCACCCTTTTTCGTGATATATTATTAAGTAAAATAAAATATTATATTTCAGTATATACAGTAAACATGAACTATTTCAGGATTTTTTGTAACCACTTATGGTATTTTTCTCACAACGAAGGTATTTAACTTTCATTACATGCAGAGGGACAGTATGGATATTATGCCGCCCGCAATATTTGTAACATACATAAATGATCTCGTTTATCAAAACTATTGCTACCTAATTTACATCGATCTGTAACCCTTTGAGTTCGATTGTTATGTATCTTTTGTGCTAGAAGGTATCTGACTGTAGGTCCAAATTAAGTTACCATTTAATTAACTATTTTAATTAACTTCTAGCTTCAAAATAAATATTTTGGGGTAATACGCATCAAAATAAATGAGCTGAGAGCGATTTCTGTTTATACTTTCCTGCGCGCGGGAAAAATGATGGTGACGTTACGCGTGAAGAGAAAAGCACAGTTGAAACTATAAATGCAAAAAAGTATTGTCGAAGCATTTGCTGAGAAAGAGAAAAGCATAGTGATGTTGATGAGCATACTCTAAACGGGCCTATTGAAGGGAAGTCCCATAGCGAGAATGTAGAATGTAAATATTGACAGAAAGTTATCCTTGACAAAGCGGATTTCATTAATGACTCTTGCTAATTAATGAGAACATGAAATCGTCATCAATGACAACAGAGGCTTCTGCGGAAACAGATAATTAGCTTAAATGAAAAGCATCGCGTCCACATTTCTACATCCATCCAAAAGTTAAATTTCACATATGAGAAACTGCCATTCGCCAATACGGGGCCATTTCGTCTGTCTGTAAGTGACACTGTGGAGTGACTAGAATTTAGAATTGGGAAGTGAAGTCTTTTGTTTTTGTCTGTGTAAAGGACACAGTGTGTGCTGGAGAGAGAGATCGTCACAGCTGCAGCGAGCAGTCCGCAGTCCACACATCACACAAGTCTACTCACCATTTCCCACTGTTTCAAGTACCTACTACATATAGTAGTAGAGAAGTAGGACCAGATATTTGTATGATTCATACATGTGGTGTCTAATGAGTTTCCCTATAGACCACGACCACGAGACAGAATTGGAAATGGGACTCCTGGACGGAGATGGAAGTGGAGTAGTACCTAAGCGGGAAAGTAGCTCTTTTATAATATGTACACATAAAGTAATATGTGAGTGAGAGGACTTCTACTTGAACGTCGTCGCCCCCACGGAACGGAGTAGACCAAGGTAATAGACGTCATTGAGGAGTACACTATATTAGAGAGGAGGAAATTTGCATAAAATGTCCCATCTGTTGTGGCTCATTTTCTACAGCCGAAATTGGCAACAATGTTGAATGACCCATCACTGGCAGGCCTCTAGTTGAGAACATACAACTAGTTGGGTCATTCGGAGGAAATTGGGATGGAAGTAGCTGCCACAGCACCAGTGTGGCTCAATTGGTCGTTAGCGTCGCATAAATTACGCTTTGCAAACTCCATTAAACCGGAACACTTTCCCTCTACAGCCATCGTCTGCCGTGGAGCGGTATATAGTATACATAGCCATTACACAGTATTACACCTATATTCTATATACTTTTCCTATACACAGAGTGAATATCATTCTCTTTGGGGAAAATGGCTTCGACTTCAACTTCACGGAACTTCAACATCCACTTCCCTATATTTCTCTCAAGGAACTACCACCACTGGAGAAGAACTCGACGAGTATTTCTATTGCAACTTTCTACTCGTTCCTATGTACTTATTGTTAGTTCGTAGGCGTACCGGTACCAGTACCGGTGCTGGAACCTTCACCGACACCAACACTGGGAGAGGCACCCCGAGAAAAATCTTATAAATATGTAAGTTCTATATTTGTCGTTACATATGCAGTCATCTAATACATAGTTGATGTTCATTCTAAGAGGAGGCAGTGAGTTGGGTCGTTTTCTCTCGTTGGAGAGAGAAAACCCTGGGAAATGGATGCTGGTTCCTGGAAGATGCCTTCTTCTTCTCGTTCTTCTTGGTGAATGTTCGTTTTTTATTTTGGAGTATCTACAAGTTTGGGAGCTGACGAAGTACGAAGGAAGCTTTGCCTTTTGGAAAAGCTACCCAATGGATATTACCGTTCCCATCGTCATGCTCATATACATTCCCATTCCGAGCCGCATTTGAGCTGAGCGAAACTTTGGAAAATGAGCTTCACTTCTGCATTTCAATTCCTTCCTAGTTGGAATGACTCTTCGAAATGTGCCATTTTCCCTCCCTTAACGGACCCGCCATCTTCCACACTACTATATTTCAAGTCGCCCTCCCTCCCTCCCTCCCATCCTGTACATATAGATATAACTACTGAAAATTACGCTCCCCGAACATACTGTGATACTGTGCAGTCAGTACAGATACAATGATAAAGTCTACACGTATGTATCTCTGCTGTACTTATAGAAAGAAGGCTGGCGTGGCTTTGAATGTCATTGACAGTGCTATATTTTCCAGTTCTAGTTCCAGTTCCAGTTCCAGCACAAGTACGAGACCGGGAGGGAAAAAAATAGGGAAAAAAGTATATGTGAGCGGACGGGGAAGAAAAAAAAATGAGAGAAAAAACGCACTCTCTAGCTTTCGAATTCGATCTACTCAAGTGACTAAACTTACTGACTGTACATTCTGTCTTACCACACCACTAACTTTTACTCGACTTTGACTACAACTGTAGAGCCCACAGGGCTCACTCAGTCTTTCTCCACTCATTTCCTTCTCTACATATTATATCATTATGTAGGTATATACTCGAAAATAACGGACGGGAATATAATTTAGTTGGACATTTGACCTGCTATGTGACCATTTATTTCAAATTTGCACCGTCAGTTCTAATCGCTGGGAGGCAAGGAATTTATGAGAGTCTAATGGTATGTCATGTAAAATGTAATATGGAGTTTTTTAGGCGAAAACGAAAAAAAAGAAAGAAAGAAAATTGCTATGTATTTTCTATTTTCTATGTAAAATCTGAAAATTCTGTTGCATATTATACAGCTTGAGAATTGAGAAAATACATATTTAAAAACTTACAACTAAACCTGTCAACTCGCTGCCACACTTCTAGCTTATAGAGTCTTACAGTTTCGATGTAATTTTTAATAAAAATTTTACTTTGAGAAAAAAACTTATAAATATTCGTTACAGTGCAAATTGTAAGTTTCACATAGGAAGCATAGGCAAGAGTCTTGAGAGATAATGCAAATAAATTTAATATGTATCACTTTGTTAAATGTATTGGCTCGTGTTGGAGTTGGAGTTGTAGCTGCGACTGCTATGTGCATTTAGAAATTAGAATTCTTTCCTTGCTCTCCATAAGCAACAACTTGTTTTGGGTCTTGATGCTTTGTCTCTATAGCTTTGGGAAATGGCTCACACTACAAACTACTCAGTGCAACGTACGTATGTACGGAGAGATATTTATGAGAATGTAGTCAGTGATGTCCATTGGATTATGGGGATTGGAGTCATGTAGAAAATAAAACAAATGGCACGAGTTCCTTGTAGATCCTAATCAATTAAAAACAAAGGAGGGGATTACAATAATGACAAGTGTTCCTCTCGAGATCTCTGTGTATAATCAAACAATCATCCTCACAATTAGAAAATTAAAATTAACATGGGAACTCTCCACGTACTACGAACCACCACCACATACTATACACCCAGTCCAAGTCCAACTCCGCCATAATCTTGATCAAAATCAGAATCAAATTCAAATTCAAGGCGTGGCAGACTGTAAAGTGTAAATGCTGAGCTGTCAAGTTTTCTCATTTACATAAGTTCATGTAGATGTTACTATAGCATTAAAATTAATTTACACTTCATTTTCAAAAAAATTACTCAAGCATACACTACTCAGAGAGGTGTAGTTACTGTAGTTAGTATTCATTGTGGATCGTTAGAGTGACTGTGAAATTGCAATAGCCATACAACAACTCTCTCTGTGTATTTGTATGTAGGTAGGGACGCATACCAAAGACCGACCGACGACTGACGTCTGAACTTGAGGGGAAAGAAGACAAGAGTTATGACTTATTAGGAATTAGTATTCTGTATGACGTATAGGGTTTTGGCTCTGTTCTCACTCTGACTCCGACCCTGTCTTATTGGGCCTATGGCAAGAGGAGGAAAAATAATAGTGTTTATATAAAGTCTCTTGAAAAGAGTGAAACAAAAGTGTAGTGTGCGGGAAATGGACTTAAAGTGTGAATCTTATTTATCTGTACAGATCTCCTCGTATTTCTTGATGTTGCCTTTTTTTTCTTCTGCAGCACTTACTTTGAATTATTTATATATTGAGTTTAGAGACGTGTGTACGTCTCCTGTGTCCATAGTACATAGTACATAGGAGCGTATAACCTTTCTTGGTGTTGGTGTTGGTGTGTTGTTAAGTATTTAGGGTGCTATATGGTTATACTGGTACTGGTTAGGTATGTACGCATACGAATAGGTACATTGTCTACTGTCTACTGTCTACACTTTGAGGTCTGACGTTTCGTTTGTCTTTATAGAAGACAGTAAAAAGTCATCCTTTTGGTTTTGGTTTATGGTGGAGGGAAAGTGTCATGTCATTGGCATCGATGATGGGCTGGATGGAGACTCTTGGAGAATCTTCACTTGACCCTTCACGGCAATAAAACAATGATGAAGGATCATAAAAATGAGCCGAGACAAATCTCAATAGACAAAAGAACTGAGTAATGTACGACAGAGAGAGAGAGAGTCTTTCCTCTCCCGTCTTTCACTTCGTCTTCGTCTCCAGCTCCTTTCTTTTCTCCCCACATTACATTCAAATGCAGTCAAGCTTATCTTTTGGTGTCGGTCTCTGCGTTTCTAAAGTCAGTCCTTTTTTCTGTCAGTCTTCGTCTTCAGTCCCCGTCAGTCTTCTACATGGGTTATGCATCACGCAAATACAAATACAATTGGAAATACAGATATACGGGGAAGGGAATCTGGATCTGAGTGTGAGGCGAGTGAATGACAACGACAACGAAAACGAAATACATATAAAATATATATCAGAGAGATACATACATAGAGAGATGAACGTCCACACCAAAACCCAGAAAATGTTGAGCGAATCTCTTTTATACCCCCGTCTATAGTATTCTAACGCTACAGATAGTCCCATAGTTAGAATATATGTAGATCGTGTAGGAGTGTCTCTCTAGACATTTATTTTATTTCGTATCCATTCAACCTTACTGCACTATCCATTCCTATGCTATGCAATGCCTTGTCTCAAGCCATGTCTTATGAAGTTGAACTCAAACTCGAAGACGAAGACGAAATCGAGTTACAAAGGGATGCATAGCTTGTGGTCTGGTCGGGCTTTGAATCTATGAGTAGCTATGCAAGGTAGTAGTGGTGTACATTTATTTGAGCTGAATGCAGATACAAGAATGAGAGAGAGGGGGGTATAGTGTGCAGTGTGGAACATTTCCTTGAACGCGAATGTTTCTGATGTGAGCCACGATACGAGTGAGGAAAGTCACATCCATCAAGTTGATGTTCCACAAACCACACTTCTTCTCCACCAAATTGTAGTCATAAAAAATTAAATTTCGACTCTATACCGATATTCATTCCTCCAACGATCTTCATCCAGTCATTTCCACAACTCCCACAAAAATTTCTATGTACCTACAAGAAATTCTGGGCTGTAATATAAGATATGGCGTGCAGTTTGATCATACAGTTACACCATCGTATGAGCCTATTAAAACACAAAATGTGCATATATACTTGGACAGTGCAAGTATTATGTAGTTACAGATATCGGTATTAGCTTCATAGACTGCCACCGTAGTCCGTATAGTATGTCAGATATATTTGACTTCGACCGACTACATACTACGACGCTTTAAAAAAAACAATCTATAGTATATATTTTGAGGGAGTGTTGCAGTATAGGTATACAGAATGCTATAACATGTACATAAGTAGTTCCACTTTCCAGTTTCAGTTCCAGTTCACCAAGTCATTTGAACATAAAAGTTGCACTTTTGAGTCCAGCCTGAAGAACTGTAGAGTAATTTCCTTTGCTCAATTATTCCATCTGATGTTGACTCAATTCTCGGCTCAATGGCGTGCTTTGTTCCGTCCAATGTACATCTCTCGCCTCCATTCCTATTCCTATTCCTACTGGACTCAGGGCCAGGGCCATGGCCAGGGCTGACTGACTAGTGAGGCTGGGGATGGGAATTATTTATCAAAATGTTTACATCTACACACACACAACCTTCCTCTCCATCTTGGCTCGTACAACGTATTTACAACGAACGGGAAAAAATTCAAGCACATTTAAAGGAAGCACAGAGCGAGACGAGAGATGCATCTACAGACTGTACAACGACTGTGGCTCCCATTTATTGATAAGGACAGAGCGAATTTACATCTTAAAGTCATTTTAAATAATAACTTTGTTTTTCTTTTGTTTCCCCCTTCCCTTCACATTTACTTATCCATGCGGAGCATTACACATTCTAGAAGTAGGTACCTAGTGCTATTGGCGTGTTGAAGTTGATAACTTACTGAATAGTGAAGTCTCTACATAGTTTACACTCATTGTCAGTCAGCCTATTTTGACTTTTAAAAAAATGTATTAACAGTGCTTTTTGATATGTAGATTTTGTAACAGTTAAACATTGGAATGACAGTAAGAAATAAAATATACATAGGGTTGCACTCACAATATGAGATATTAAATTAGATCGTGCCTCGTAAGTCTAAATATTTGGTGATTAAAGCTCCATATCGTATTATAATAAATTAAATGGGAGAGAGAGAGGTATTTCTATATGTGTAAAATACCTTTGTTGATTACTAGTAGTTTCATTGAAATTAAAACGCTCATGCAAAATCCTCAATGACATGATCAATCAGAATTAAATTAGTTTTTTTTGTGATTCAATAGATAAAATTTTGAATTTAGTTTGGATTAAATTCTCTTTATATAGTATATAGGCTTTGAATTTATAATATTATTATACCGATGCCGACACGGACACGGACACCGACAATGATTGAAGCAGTCATAATTGTAATAGTAATAGTACTAGTAATAATAATATTTTTTCCGGAATGAAAGGACGGCTACGGCTACACGCTCGCGTAGTCGCAATAGTAAATGTCTCAGTAACGTGATGAGTACAAATGAATTCATGTAAACTCACACAGGTGTGCATTACAGAATTACAGTGGTATTGAGCAGAGAGTGAGTTTTTCCATTTCTTTTTCGTGATTATTAAAATATATAGTAAATAATTGTATATGCACATACATAGAGGGTTCTTAAAAGCAGTAAACACTCGTGATAAATGTAAAAACAAGAACAGCCAACAACTGTGAATACATTGGAGCATAAGTAGTAAGTAGTGAGCATATAATAAAATATTAGGTGTATTAAGTAGTCGTATTGTAAATTATATTATACTCTAGCAGTACTGTAGGACTGTAGGTACTACTCATTCTCATTATGTACGTGTGTAGTCCATTCGCCGTCTTCTGTTTGTGTGTGTGTGTGCCAGTGTGCCCTACTAAAACCCAAGGTAGTAAATAAACTGACTATAAAAGAAGACGAAACGGACATGAAACAAAATGAGAAGGGGAAAAAAATCTTATTTCTTGTTGTATGGCTGAGACTGAGACTGGTGCTGGTATTTACATACCTATGTAGTATGTGTATTTACCTGCGTGTCTCTTTTCTAAAATGTGTGTCTAACTCCCTGCAGCATGTTATACTCTATCACTGTGTGTACATTTTACCCATGACTGTCAGACTGGAAGTTTTAGAGTAGAGAGGCAAAGCCAAAGTCAGAAGGCAGTGGGTGGCCATGGTAATCGTATCGTATCATAATGTTGTTAATGTTGTAGACTCTTAAATATCATTTCATGTAGCTTATTATCCTCACTATATGACTCTCAGAGGCTCATCAAATCACTCCGTAATACGTGTCTTTACAAATGGAAATATATCTGGCTAATCTGCCCACTAACAACAACGCTAAACCACCTCCCTCCATTAAAACGTTACAATTTTTATATGTAAAAAAAATCACTCAGTTTTTATCCCTCTGAATCTGAATTTCTGAATAGCATCATTCATACTAAAACTTGATAAATATTTATCTTATTCGTATCATTTTCATTTCGATAAAAATCAGCTGTTAATTTTTCTGCAGTGTGTAATTTACTCTCCTTGTTAGAATCAAATAGGAGACACATAGCAATTGTTCATGTCCACTTATGTAGGTACCTACCTAGGTACTTACGACGCCTCGCCAGAGCCAGAGCCAGAGGTATGCATTTACTACGAGAGGAAGCGAAGCATTATATAGACACATTAAAATATTTATACGGAGAGAATTTGTAGAAAATAAAGTCATACAAATAATACAATATTAAATTATATGCACCGTATTTATTCTATTCTATAGAGGGCAACTCAAATTATAATGATCTAGCAAAATGATTTATTTTCATTGCTCACACTATATTATAAGTAAAAGACAAAACTAAAGTCAAGCCAAACAATATGAAAGAATCTTGAATATAGCATATAGATCATTTCACCAATAAATTTGTCAATTTGTTCCCCCGTTGTTGAGATGTGAATAAAAGATGGACATAGAAACTTTCTTATAATATTATGATTCGTTTCTTACTCTTTAAAAATTTTTGCAGATTTGTTGCAAAAGTCACCTTTCTAGTAAACTAATGGGATGAGACTCATTAAGTTGGAGAGACATGACGGTTTGTGTGTGAAGAGAACAATGAGGGGAATAATGATGATGATCATGATGATGATGATAATGATGATGATGATGAAGCTCCTGCTGCTTCTTTTATAAGTGTCTCTTTCCCTTTGCTCCGTCTATATATCCTCTCACACAGAGTGTCTCGTACAAAGAATCAAGATTTCACTCAAATTGAAAAAAAAGGAGACATATGACAACGGTAAATTGTGATTAACACGGCAATTGAATTGCTCTCAAACTTACTTATACACACATCTCCACTTTTAAAACCTTGTGCTCATCATCTCTGTGGAATCTTGACTTATTTGTTGGCTTAAGACCAAATAAATCGATAAATTTTACGGCCCATGATTACCAGTCTCCTATTACGCAGCTTAGGACAAAAGGACGACAGTCGCGCATTCTCGTATATGCAAAAAGATTACACAAATATCTATTCAAATATACCTAGGTACTGTAGTTGTTGTTGTTATTGTTGTTGTTGGCATTTCTTTCTCTCAAAAAAAAGAAGGAATTTTACACTGGTTTAAACTTTAAAGCGAGTGGCATGTATGTAATTAGGGGTACAGATATACGGGAGGCGGCAAGAGTACTTGCACACATATATTATATGTAGTATGTAGTAATGTGTGTGCATCATGCACACACATTACTACATACTACATATAATATATGTGTGCAAGTGATTCCGTGGCGTTTCGTCGGTATGCGTTTCGTCGGGTAGTAATTTTGACCTAAGATATTCGTCGGGTATGCGTTTCGTCGGGTAGGTTTTTTGAAATATGTGGCGTTTCGTCGGGCGGAATCGTTAGCGTTACCCAGAGGACACCACGAGGAGGTGATTTTCGGACCATGCGCTAACAGCGGTGAAAATTTTGGAATTGAGACTGATGTATTTTGGCCTTTTTAACGGCGGACGTTCTCGACTTACAAGGGAACCACGCCAAGTGGTACGCTCCGATTTTAAAACAAATATCTACAGTTGATTGATCCACCCAAGTGTACTACAACCCTAAAAGAGTACGGTCGCAAATTGCGCCGTTGGTCCACAGTAGCCCGCCAAAGTTCAAAAAATGCTACTTTTTTAAACTTTGCCGCCTTGCAGTTCCTACATTCATTATCCGATTCTCGAAAAATTTAAAGTTTTGTGACCTTTAAACCATTTTCTAAAAAGCAATTTCTGCGTTTTTGAAAATTCGAAAATTTTCAATCATGTCTAGAAATGAGGTATTTTGAGAGGCCTCAGAAAAATGGGTTTTATTGCCTGCCAAGTGATTAAATTAAGTCACGAATGTTGTCAGTATAGTCTTCTTTTTCGAATTCAAAATCACTCATTTCGATTGAAGAATCCATAATGTATTTTGAAAGTACTACAGCCACCACCACCAAATACTCGTGGAACGCAACTGAAGGAGGAAATAATCAACTTTGAACAGAGTGAGTATAAGATATGCAATACCTACCATAATATGCGTAAATATCATAGCCATTACTCATTAGAGCTCAACTGATTATTTCCTTAACGTTAAACCTTATTATCTTGCGTGTACCTTCCAAAAAAATCTACCCGACGAAACGTCACATATTTCAAAAAACCTACCCGACGAAACGCATACCCGACGAATATCTTAGGTCAAAATTACTACCCGACGAAACGCATACCGACGAAACGCACGGGAACCGTGTGCATAGGTATAATAAATATGTACATAATGCGGAAATAAAATTTATTACCCCGCGCTACCTTTTCTCTCTCCCTCTCCACTAGTACTATAAACACTAAACATGTTCTTGAGGAGACATTGAAAGGCCATCTTTATACAATTACTAAATGGAAATAAAAGCACTCATTTATTCTATTAAAATTAAGCTAGGGAATAAAACACCTTTTATCTTTATTATATTTATTATTCTCTCTCTCGCAGTCCTTATCTCTCTCCTCCTCTCCATATTTCTCTCTCTCTTCAAATATAAACGCAAAAGTATGCAAGGAAAGAATTCTATAGAAGAGATGCTCATAACACATAGCATCACATCACATCCCATCTCAGAAAAGTCTCATGAAGATGAACACATGATAAATTAAACTCTAGAAGACATTAATTACACTTGTTTTCTTGTTTTCCTTTTTGTCTGTTCATCAAATTAAAAATTCAAGATTCAGGCTGAAGACGGCAGGCCGTGTGTTTGCAGTGTAGTAATGCCTCTATGTACAGTTGTACACAGATTTTTTCGGAATTTTGCGAGATTCAAAATCCTATTTAATTGCCGTCGTTTTCGTAGTCGTCGTCGTCGTCGTCGTTGTCGTTGCTCGAAATATTTTTATTTTTAAATAAATTAGCTGCGGAATTGAGAGGAAAAGACCATGATCTCAATGATAACGGTACAAAATTTAAAGTAGAGCAGATGAGAACGTTATGAGAGGACAGAATCTGTAATAATGTGTAGTAGTACGTAGTAACAATGTAGTAATCAGCTACTTTGGAGACAACTGTAAGAACGTGAGTCGTATCCTCTATCCGTATACCTCTATACTAATTCCCATCTCCATTTTATTTTTATTTGTCCATAAGACTAATAATTTTAAAAGTGTAAAGAATGAAGAATGTCGGAGTCGGAATGAGCCCAAGGTATGAGTGGCTATATAGGAGCATATGGTGATGATAAGACTGGAGATGAAACTAGAATAAAATTTAAGTTAAGAGCATTATAGAGCATATAGGGAGGAGGATGTAGGGAGGATGGGGAACAAAGTCGTAGTTCCGAGACGACAGACGACACAGAGATCGAGCGAAAAGAAAGACAAATGAGATTGTAAGGTTTTTGGAGTTGGAACAAAAATTTGTTAGTTAAGTCCTCTTAGCGTCAACTCGAACATCAAACAGAAAGGAAAAATGGAGCCGACAAAAGTAGGTATAGGTACGTGTAGTATGTTACAGTGCAGTCATGTGGTTTTTAGGTACAAAAACGACAAGGAAAACGAATGTGATACATTTCATGAGGCAGCACTATGTACACAGTCCACACATGTGCTCCTTGTTCACAGGGATATATTATAAGCAAATTGTAATTATTGTAGGTAAGGCACAGATATCTCCGTATGTACAGTAAGAACGTACTACCGACACCGAAACCGAAACCGAAACCGAAACCGATGCATCCACGTCTTCAACCATGGATTGGGAGAAAAGTCAAGAAGCATGACACGAAATCAAGCTGAGCCGACAAAAATCCATGAACCTAATTTTTAGATTTTTTTTTCTTCCTCAACGGATTTTTGTCTCCGCCTTTACAATGCACGCTGCATGGATTGGAAATAAAATACTGGTACTGAGTAGTAGTAGTAGTAGTGCTAGCATGAGATGTCAAAGTATTTAAGCATTTCCCTCGCCGGTACCACCATATAGCACCACTCAAATCTCGTCAAGCTAATTATTATTGGACAAAATGAAAAGTACTATGCACTGCTCGGTGTACAGCAGGGAAAGAAACTTAGTCAGCAGTTCCACATTAGAAATGGATGAGTGACTCGAACAAATTCATTCCATGTGCTTTGAAATTCAATCAAAATGCCAAAATGCTCCTTTTCCTCTGACTCCTACCCCCAAACCAATTCCCGAGTATATAACTTTTAAACTTGTTACAAAATTACAAGACGAATAAGGCTTGAGGTGGTATATACGCAAATGTACATGCCGCCATACGGATACGGATACAGAAGACGGAATGTAAGTTTTAGCTAAATGGTAAATTCCATAGGAATGGGCAATGGGAATGGCAGCTAGGAGAGCACCCATCTACTATGCTTTCTCAAGCAATGTGAGCAGTGAAAAAATCAACAGCGTCATTTAATTCCTTGTCTAAGTACATGAAAAACTCTTGAATTTTAAAGTAAAATCGTAGATCTAACTTTAAGAGTTATCTCCACGTGCAGTGTATGTACATAGGTACGTACAGTCATGGTGTGACTTTTGAATTAACGGATTTGGAGTATATTTCTTTCAGTGTATTATGCATAAACTGGTATACCTATGAATGTTTTTGGTACAAATCTATGTATATAAGGGTGCATGGTATAGTACTGGTTGTTGGTACGCGTGTTTGTGTATGCATTTCCCTCAGTGTTTGTGTGTGTCTGTGTTATATATTGAAAGTTTGAAAGGAGTAGAGAGTTCTTGAGTCAAGAATAAATTGGGTCCTTATTTTTCAACTGCATTTAAAACGACGTGTCTTATTCCTTGAATCACTGCTCCATAAATAACCTGACTGTAAAGAGAGGCAAGAGAAAGACGACGATGTGTATGAAGATTCCCCCCCCCCTTCCCTTCCCTTCACTTCACTTTACTTCGCCCTACAGTTGTATACAGATCTTCTACTCATAATCTCGATGCTCCCAGTATTCGTACAAGAGTGTGTATCTAGTTTGGGATTTTTTCTCTCCTCGTTAGTCCAACTATCTTGACGTTCCCTCTGACTCTAAGATGTGAGAAATGTGCACAAAAGTTTAAAAACTAACTACAAAGTGTAATGTATGAGACGAAAGGGAGCCATCATAAAGGATACAAATTTGAATTTGAAAGAAACTACAGTACAACTGCTGATGCTACCATAGTCTGGGGTATATTATCATGGGCATGGGAAGTCCCCTGTCTGGAAGATTTAGTTTGAAATTACACAATTTTAGATGTTCCCAATCTTCCCAATGTTACATATTATTATCTGTCTGAGTGTGTATGCACGCAATTATATTGGGGCCATAAGGGTGTATTTTTGTGTATTGGTATTGGTTCTTCATGTGTGTGGATATTGTCCCATAGGAAAGCCTAGCCATTTGGGCTCCTGCTAGTTGACACTTTCATACTCCCATATTAGAGTGTGTACAGTCTGTGCGTTTCCATTGCTACTCCTACTGCACAGTACCAGTACGATGGAAATGGTCCTGTCAAAATGTCAACTGTTTCTCAAGAAAATCTTGACAACTATCTACTACGATAGGTAGGTATCTGTCGGGTTATTTTTTCTTCACTTTATCCCGTTAGAGATATCTGTATACTTTTTGTGTGTTTTGTGTCGGTCTGCGTCAAGGGAAAATAATAATGGTCCCTGCGTGTTATAGAGATAGAGAGAGAGAGAGAGTTCCATACATATGTTTTTGTGTACACTTTTTAGTACTGTACTACAGTTCCACAGTAGTATTTTTTTTTGGATCTGGAACTGGATCTGGAAGCGGAAGATATGAGGTATTATAGAAAAGAGAAATGAGGGAAATGAAACTTTTTATCCGTGAAACAGCTTGGTTTTTGGCCAAGTCCAAATAATGTACGGAACGAAAACAACAACTTTGTATACGTATACAATGTGTATGCTGAAAGATACACTCCCGTATAAGATAGCTGATGTGATGGGCTTTATAGAAATAGGAAAAGAGAGAGAGAACAAAGAAAAAGTGGAAGTCTTGAAATTTCTCGCCTGTTTCTCGGTAATTTGGAGACGTCATAGAAGCCTCAAAAAATGTTCTCTTGTCTCGTGTAAAACTTGGTTATCGAGCTCATAATAGCTCTCCTAATGTTGAGCATGCGGTTGGAGAAGAACCATTTCATTTCCGTCATATCGGCCATCAGTCGCCATTATTACGTGTCATTCCCTTCTTCCTACCTCCGAATGTTCCAAATGTTCCCAATGTCTCCCAAGGTCTACTATACACAGATCTTTTCTTATAGTTTGAGCGTATGGTCTTATAGTTTTTTCAGATTTTTCTGTTTTGGTGGGGGAACAGATACCAGGATCAGAACTAACCCGCACCGGTACCGCTACCGGACCAGGTCTCGGCAATATACGTGCGTGACACGGTATGTCCCTGCTGTCTACACATATCCTCCCAGACGATGTTCTTCTAATTCTAATTCCAACTCTTACAATTTACTTCCATACTTTTCACTCCAACAACCACAATAACGTTCCAATGATCTCGTCTAAAAATTTCAAATTTCCACAACTAATTGTCCTCTGAGATACTCACGGCACATTTTTCCTCTCGTCCCGCTGATTCATGTGACATGACATGGAGACATCTTGAAACATGAAATTTACTATTTCAAATTTTTAAGTCTCACTCACTGACTGACTGAGCGCTGACACGGAAGAAAGAACAGAGATTTTTTTTCAGGTTTTAGAATCGGAAAGAATGTGACTGTACGACATCCACATGTGTTTTTGTTAGGACCAGGACACGGAAGAACATCTGATACAGGAATAATCCTTTTATATATGCATTAGTATTTCTTTTTATCACCCTCAGGTTTTATAGTTGACTGGGCTGTAGGAATTGTAGACATACGGGACGGTAATAGTAATAGCAATGGTAATGTAGCTACAAGTATTATAATACTATAATAATAATACGAGATAATATTCTGCATGATTTTCACAACAATTTTTATAACTTTTTGGGTGTATCAGTCGCTGTAGTAGTAGTGTGCTATGTACCTATTGGTGTTTCTAATGGTTTTGTAACACACATTGTAGAGTATTGTTTGAATTTGTATGGGAATATGAGAATGGGCATGGGATGGCTACATAGCATGTCACTTATCTGGAATTTGTATAGCTTTGTTTAATTGGAAGGCTTGAGGGCACCTAGATTCTCATGTCATACCTCATCCTCAAACAACATCAACATCAAAGATCAAAACATGAAACGTGGAGGCATAGCAGAGACATGGAGACATCAAGGATGCACCACAGTCCCATCCAAAAAACAAAAATTAAAAAAACAAAGACAAACAAACAAATAAGACAGAAAGACAAAAAGAGGAAACAACAGGATTTTGACATTTTCCTCAGTCCTTCACATTTGACGCACATATCCCTTCCTATAAAAATGGTATATATATTTATATACATAGTACCTATATAAATACTATGAGCCTCATCTCCTCTTATTCTTTTTTTTTTGTCACTATATGACAAAATTTTCAAGTTTGAAGTTGTCACTGTAAGCAGACTGTGTGATGAAAACTCTCAACTCTCCATGTGGATGCAAATCATTAGTAATATCAATTTCTCTTGTTTTTAATGGTTTCACAACCATTTTCAATTCTGAAGGAAAGGGTAATAAAGATAAAAGTTCAATCACATCTACCTTTAAAGAACATCAAACTACAGACTAACAGACACACAAGTGCACATTAGTGTGTGTCCATTATACTGATATACATATCTGTAGGGTACCATGAACGTATGTACGTTCGTCTGCCTATCGTCTGTCTACGTTTTAAGTTTTTAGTAGCGTGTCTCACATGAAAACATATACCCAGTCAATTTCCTGTACCAACACCAACGACCATCACACACACACACAAACACACAAGTTTCTATATGTCTTTGTGGTAGAGAATAGAGTAACTTAAGAAAAAAAAGAGTAATGATGATAGGGGCAAAGTATTGACGTCAAATTGACTGCAATATGATTAGAACTACAACGATGTCTACTCCGTCTACGTCTACTAGAGAGTACACAACTGTTCATGGTGGTTACTTTACTCCTTACACTGCCATTATATCCTATGTGTATTTATACGAGAGGCGAGCTAATCAGTAAATAAATATATAATTATGCTATATAAAAAAAATATAGTAACTTTATGAGAGGGGAATTTTTTAAGAGCTTCTCTCAAAAATATTATTAATTAAGTTATAAATGGAAAAGTTGAGAGGGGAATAAAAATAATTAAATGATAAAAACTAAAATTAATCTTTACTATTATTGGCTAATTGGTATTTGTTGTATCATTCGTAAAAATAGAATGAGGCTCTCCGGTATGTACAGGAGAGGGAAGGATGGGTGGGATAAAATATAAAAGCAATGTTTTATACTCAATTTAACAGTCGTCCTCTTCGTTATTACAATTAATTAAAAATTTCAAACGGGTGTTTTTAGTTTTATTTTTATTTTATTTTTTAGTCCGTCCTATAGATTGATGTGGTATAAGACAAGTAGTAAAATAGTCAAGTAGTTAAGTAGTTCAAGACATAAACATTTTTTCGTCTAATCTTTCTATATATATTTTTAGATAGATAAGAAAAAAATGGCAAAATTGCAAATTACATTGATATGAGATTGGTTCATCCATGAATATCAGTATACTATGTCATATTATAGCCTTAGTCCATAGTTCCATAGAAAGGTTTACTTATTGTTAGTGCTCATAAAATCGGATGGACACATCCTTTAATTCTTGTCAGTTTCTTTCATGAGAGATTGTTATCCCCCAGGTTTTTTTTTAACCCTCTCTCTCTCTCTCTCCCTTTTAATTAAGACTTTTATGGTCATTAGTACGGAGTGTATGTGCATATAATAATATAATTAGTAGGTAGAAACATGCTTGAATATCTTAATCCATTAGGGACATGAAGTTATAGCTCTGTATACAGCGAGAGTCTGTAGGGATTAAAGTAAAGTAAAAGACGTGTTGTAAGTACGTGCAATAAATACATTAGTTAATTAGCTGTGTAAAACATATAAAACTTTAACAGACAAAAAAATATTCAACATCGAGCATTCAACGTAAAGTGTACAAGAACCAACGTCGTTCCTATAATTAATTCAAGGTGAGAGCTCCCCTTGACTGCGCTGGGATTTGAATTGATAGGCTATAAGATTCTTTGCTGCATGCATATGCAGTCAGTTTAGAATATAAAGATCGACATTAGTTGAAGCAAATCTTAATTTTTTAAAGTTACATAATACGAAAATGAAATAGAATGAGATGAATATCAGTTTTAAATTTTATCACAGAAGAATGACTATCTTTTTGGCTTTGGTGACAAATGGGAAATTATGACGCAATTTTATTGAGAATTTATTCATAGAAATCAAAACTCAAATCAAGCTTAGCTTCCTATAGTCACAGCGGTTAGCTTAAATTCTTAGACTACACACAGTCTAATCGTGTATAGCCGTAGCCACGAAGCTTAACTAGTAGGTGTCGAGATGCATCGTATTATCAGAGTGATAAAAGTATAATGATTTCGAGCTTGTAGACTTGTATACTACAGATCCTCACCGTCACCGTCACCCTATCATTAAGCAGTCAAAGTTATTAGTATTATACACACATTAGACATTACGTGTGCATATGCATACCATACCTATAACAATATTCAGTACAGCAGTATGCAAGGGGAAACGCAGTGAACCTGTCTTTTGTAATACAGTGTAAGAATCTGTGAATGCGTGGAGAGGAAGGGGAATATAAAAGATTGGAATTTGCTGATGATCATTATTATACACGAAAAGTAATTTTCAATCAAATAAAGATATGCAAATTAAATGCAGTCCAAGTAGTGACAAGGAGCAAATTATAGCATGGCTCTCTGGCTATATATATGCGTATATCCTTATATACTATACAGGCACTCACTTCTCGCTTCTCGGGGAAGGTTACTGTTGTTACTACTTTAAGGTGTTGTGTCATAAAAATCCCTAATAGCTCGTTGTAAAGCAGAGCTACGTGTTTCTCTCGCTCTCCTATCTCAGGAGTGCAGGAGTGCAGAATGCTTCATTTGTACATTCCTTGTGTGAACGATTCTGCTTGTCTTATTGTAAGTAAGCCTACATACTATACATACTGTCCTTATATAATTCGATGCGCGCAGAGTTGTCTCAATGTTGCATGATCAGATAAAATAATTTTAATTTACTCCTTCTCACAATCTCATCTCACTGAGGGACGACGACTGACTCACTGACTGACAAGTGAGTCAGTTTCTGTTTCCTTTAGCTGCATCTCGTCCACACATTGTCTTGACCAAACCAAAACTATAAGGGAATACAATGTAATTATATACAGAAAGAAGAAATGCAGCAGTAATCATAGGCAAAAAGACTTTTTTACTTTTTACAGTCGATTTTTTGAAGAGTATGAATGAAAATGAAGCATGGCTCCTTGGATATGGATACAGAATAGTATAAAAGTGTGAATAATATCGTCTGTGAAGAACCAAAATGATCCATATCCAATTTAAGCAAGAATAAAATTCATCTATGTCATAAAAACAAAATGAGAAATATGCGTAAAATGTTAATTAAGGGTTTTTAAAAAGTATAAAATGTTCTATTTACATATTAATTGAAAATTGCAAAATGTTCCATTTAATTGTTTTCAGAAAGTTAAAAATGTTTTATTTGTGTGTTTTTTGAAAACGTGTAAAATGTTCTATTTACGTATATTTGAAAATTGCAAAATGTTCCATTTAATTGTTTTCAGAAAGTTAAAAATGTTTTATTTGTGTTTTTTTTGAAAACGTGTCAAATGTTCTATTTAAATGATTTCAAGACATATTATTTCAATATATTTGTAGATAATGCATATTGTTTTTAGCTACAAATGGATATGGCTCATTTTGCATCTTTACAGACGATATGAAGATCCATTCCGACTTGAGAACGCTATAGTTAACAAAGTATATAGGATTAAAACATAGGAAATAATAGCGTAGTATAATGTAGCTCATGAGAGCCGGTTCGGTTCACGTTCTAAGATGACAGTTTCTAGATTCAAATCCTTCCTTATCTCAATGACAACATGTCATAAATTCAGGTCAAAATCTTACCCAAAATTGAGTAAAGAGGGAAACGCAGAGGATTTGATGAGATGAAAGATGAAATTCTACACTACACAAAAGATGAGATGAGATAGACACACAAACAGACAGACAGAGAGAGAAACTACAGTTATATCAGTACAACAATGCATGGTACATATTATTGGCCGCTAAGAAATGACAAATACAAAGTACAAAGTACACAACAGAACACGGCAGAGAAGAGAAGAGACTCACAGACAAAAACTTGTTTGACATATTCTCTTGGTTTTCCACAGTTTTCCACAGAGACGAAAAAAAAATAATGAGTAATAGTTGGACATGCACAGTCAAAGTGCGAGACGTAGACATAAAAAAACGGTATGTAGTGTCACTGAGACTGTTTACCACACAAGAGAATTAATACAAACTACAGATATTTTATGTCCTTTTCCATTGTGTGCCTTTCCCCATTAATTTAAAACTTGCCATTTGATATGAGCAGCACATTTTTACATTGTTACATTTTTTTTTTTACCCTCCTTATAATATAGTTATGGCAATATGGCTAAGCTTGTTAATTTCACAATTAGTAAGATACTCACTGGGATGGTTTTAAATAGTTACAAAGATAAGATTTCATTTAAGTATGCCGATGGATGTCAATGCCGGTCGATGGTGTCGGTCGGAGCTGTTTCTGTTTACAGTAACAGAGAAGCTGCTGCCGTTGGTCTTATCAGTGCTGCTGCTGCTGTTTCTGTACCTTTGTTGATTTGAAGTTGTGTATAGTGGAGGTATAGCATAGCTTAGTATAGAGACTACAGTCAACTCCTTTCCTGCTGAAGGCTGTGGAAGCTCAAGCACGTTGAACCGGTAAACATAAATAATTTATGTTGAACAATAAAAATGGTGACAATGTCAAAGTCAAATTGAAGTTACCTAATTCAAAATCCCGCACAGCTCATTAGACTAGCTGTTAAAATGAGTACAAGTGTAAAGGTAGGGCTGAGGCTGGTTCTGGTTCTCGTCTTCTGGTAGTGCCACAAGGCTCCACAGGGCTGGTTTACCTCGACGTTTGAACAGATATTTGTTGTAGTCTTATATTTATTTCTGTTTGTGGGTTTTGACTTGGAAATAAAGATAAAGGGGAAAATAATAAAAATAAAATATCCGTCTCTTATTTGACAATGTTCCGAGAGAGTTGCATCGCTCTCTGACTTTTGGCTGTATCAGTAGTCAGCTTATAGAGCTACATATCCCAGGTATGAAAATTTTAAGGACCACATCCCAACAACTTAACGACCTCATAAATGACTAAACTATCCTTAATAATGTACTAATGTCATCCATCAATGTAAACAGATAAAGATGATGATGTGGGGAACTTTCACGGAAATAAATGTTTGACTATTTTTTTTTATTTCTGCACAAGTTGTCCGTCACCCTCAGCGCTTCACCGTCTTATAGTTCTATAGTATTTGCAGGTCTTGTAACTTTTGCGTCTTACATAATATACTGCAAGTAGTCATGTCGTGTCGGTCTGACGATGAGACATATCCCCCCTACCCCAGTGCAGTGCCTCTAAAGGTAGATGTGTGCCTATAATACTCTTCTATGTCTACAATGTACCGTGTCCTCTTACTACCTATACAGTAGCACATATGAAAGGTAGCAGGCCATTAGAAATATTATGACACTCTATTACGACCCATAAGGAGAATTTTAAGAGCCGTAGTTAACACTACATAACCATAAAATTGACTCTGTTTATCTATATTTAATTGGTTGGATCTTTTCAAGGGGAAACGGGCAGGGACAGGGACCTACTACTATACCGGGACCATGTTCAAATCCATGTTGGTGCTGATGAGGACGGAGGGTGAGCCCTTAGGATTACCACTTCGTATCACATACAGATTCTAAAGCAAGTACAACTACAACTAAAAGAAAAGGGCTGGAACTGCGGACTGGTGACTGGTACTGGAGTTCGTCCGTCTCATCTCTGATGAGTGAGGAAAACAGTGCGAGAGAAATATAGGGGAAAAAAATTATCGTGGAAAACTGTCTGGCTTTGCCCGAATGGCTCCATCCAAATCCAATAAGTCCGACCCACGCATAAGTACATAAGTAAGTACCGTATATCCTATAATAGTGCGCGGGTCTGCAATAGTACGCGGGTCTGTAATAGTACGCGGGTCTGAAAGGCCTCTGTTTGGATAGTACGCGGGTCTATTTAACACACTATTAAATGACAGTGCGCGGGTCTGTAATACTACGCGGGTCTGTAATAGTACGCGGGTCTGGGAGGTCCAAATTTGGATAGTACGCGGGGCGTACTATTATAGGATATACGGTAGGTACGTTACATGTATTAGCCAATACCAGTACCAATAATCATTGTGCAATGATATACGATGGAAATGCCTACCTATATATCCTGATTTAGAAAAAAACAAGAGATAACTACTGACACAGAGTTATGCGCCAGCCAGGTACACAGTACCGTCACTTTTCAATCCTTTTTGTTCAAAAGTTTTCCAAGGAAAAATGTGCTCCCTGGATACAAGGATACATCCACTTTACGCATCTGTCTAGAAGAGCTGACTACTGATATTGGACTTTTCTACATGGCAGTTTACCACTGGGTATAGAAAATATGACTAGACGAAGACGATACGAAAAGTATAGTGGTAGTGTGGTACTACAGATAGTAAGTCATTGTCATTGTTTCAGGATGATTCCAATTTCAGTCCTTTTATTTCATGACGTCGTATCCAGATGACTTTTTGAGTAAAAATTGAAATCTCCTAAATAGTCAAGTTAACCAATCTGTCTTCTATCTGTATAGTGGTAGTAGGGGACTTGAGCTGGAAGTTTCAATGGTGGGAATATCCTCATGAATTTTGTACTGACTCAACCTAAGCCTGACAAATAGAGACAGACACAAAAACTGGCTTTTACTACATACTGATAATGTAAAAAAGTAAAAGAGGGCCCAACATAAAAGAGATGTTGCTATATAGAGCACTTTGACTGCTTAAACAGGAGCATAAAATTGAAATATTTTTTCCTTCAAAATCTGTTTAGCTCTTTTAAACTCGCATACAACACACTAGTCAATTCATTTCCCAGAAACTGACGTATCTTTATATATCAGTATTGCCAAGTCTATTACACAGGCTATGTTTTTACATTCAGGTTTGCAAAACCGACAGCGATGCAAAATATCGGAAGATTTAAATTGCCGTAAGTTTTGTCTAACTAAAGAGTCATAGTTTTCTCTACAATGGTAATGCAATTAGTATACTTCTAAAAGTAATGGAGCCCTAATTAGTATAGCAGTTGGCAAAGCCCATTAAACTGTGTAGGTACTTATTCTCTGAATAAAAATGGCATCACCCGGAATCTATAAAGCAATTATTGTGAGAGCCTTATCAGTCGAAATAGAAAATAGAACATGGATAAAAGGACCGCCCACCAATTCAAATTCAAACACACAAAAAACAAAAACAACAAACTGTACTGAAACAGTAATGAAAACCTCTTGGAAAAACAAACTTAACAAAAAGTATCAACTTGGATAAGGAGAAGGCCGGATAATGATCGGCGATAAATTTCCCAACAGCAGAGTCCAGATTTAATAATTGCCTGTAAATTCTGAAGCTTAATAATAATAATGATAATAAACCTCCGAATGGACTGTGTGCAATAACATAATCCAAATCCAACTAAATACCTATCATAATGATAGTTCCAACCCATTTCTTTCAAAATAATTTCTATAATTATTACACAGCAAAAGTCCTATACAGTGCTGAGCTAAGCAATTAAATTAAATTTAATGTGAGTATTTAGGGCAAGTGTTGAGTATAAAGTGATAAAGTTTCAAAGTATGACGTTCATGTTTAAAATTGATCTCGAATAAAAATTAAATTAAATGAACTCGATCAAACAAGTACAAAACTTTCGCTTAGTTAGTATAATATACAGTGTTACTGTATATAGTCACAATACAATTTTACTAAATTACAGCTTCAGATATCAATAATAATTTATAATATAGACACTAAACTACCCCTTCAATTTTGAATACTCTACAACTGTACAGCTATACTGACAGAGAGATAATCTTATCAAAATGAGTAGTTATTTTATTGCTGGAAAATTAGCATCTAGTTTGAATTTGTTGCCATTCAATTGCACTCTCTTCCCTTTGAGATTACCATTACTATACTACAATAATGACGTTCACATTTAAGATTCAAGCAGAACTACGGCTATACTGCTCATCTTCAGAGTATATAGGCTATTAAATATAGTAAGAATATTAATAATGATGATGTATATACGGGATGGTCATAAGCTGAGAGAGAATTCTACCCAAACCCATTCCGATTACTGGATGTCAAAGGGCTTGGTCCGTAATGGTTATATTCCCTCATAAATCCTAATATATTAGAGATACGAGAGATGTGGGAATTGTGGGAAGGGCTAAATATATTATCCTAGTTAAATTTTAATGTAAATCATTCTACGCAGATTATTAATTCCCTAATTCATCTTTCCAATTCCCAATTTAAAATTCTTTATTATGATTTAGATTTTTTTTCCTCGGACCAAAAATTAATAAAGTTTAAGGATTCATTCATGATTTCTTAAAATTTACTCAGACTCGGCAGACTCATGTTTCCTATTTATCCAATCCAAAACCTCAATTTATTTTTAATGTGTGTAGTACTGAGCGAGTGTTAATTTTTATTAATTTGGTAATTTAGATACAATGACTTCATGATTTCGTATATATATATTTTCTATATGGTGATTTGAGTCATAAATGGGTCATATATATTTTGGTGATGGGGACATCACAGTGCAGTTTTATGCCTGTATATAGCTATATAACATGCATGGAGATACTTATTTAATATGTATATATCCACATACCAATCCCAATTATCGATATCAACATCAATATCAAGTTATGGTCATGGTTATGGTTATGGTTATGAGAACGACAAAATAATGAATATAAAATTACAGAGTTATAACTTCTGTCTGTCTGTGGAGTGGAAGTGAGTGTGTGTGGTTGTCTCTGATGGTGTGCAATGTGTGCATAATATATTATTATGTACCTATATGACTTTGAGAAAAACAAGCGAGAGAAATCAAGTATAAAATGTTCGGAATTGAATAAATTGAAGAGTTGAAGTCGTATAAAGTTGCTATATAATATTACTTTATGGGAAATAAAACAAGCTTAATGATTACTCAAATGGTCATGATTGGTCATATCCTCTCCCATCTCAGGAGACGAACATAACAAATAAAAATAAAATTCTTCAACGGTATAATATATAGCAATACATCAGATACTGACTGCACACATCTCCCTCTTGGTCCTCTCGCCTCTCGGCTCGATCCCAACTTTAACTTGATCTGTGACTTGACTTCCTATACGACTACAGATATATACGACTCTCCTTTCTGACTGACTGACTGTGTGTGTGACGTTTCATTCTATAAATCGTCAGACAAGCATTAAAGTCAGAGAGGCAACTAACTTTAACTTTGTCCTGTGAGCTCAAGTGCTCACAGTCAAGTCGTACATAAGGGAAATACCATTAAGACTCAAATTCTGAAATTAATAGCGTTAATAGGGCACATTCTGAAGCCCTATAAGACCACTCAAGTGACTATGAGAATAAAAAAGGTTTCTGAATCTATGATGTGATGGCATATGGGATGTGATACATCAATAAGTTTATGTGCGCAGGGAACAGGAAAACTAGCTTGAGACTCGAAGATTCTATGAATTCTTGAGATGCGAAAACTACCTATGGAGATACACATGCACAGGTGTACAGGGTGCCACATCAAGTTTTCCTTCTCTCAAATCTGCAGTCTTGTAAAAGTGTTGTACAACCTAATCGTGCAATAGCTTATTTTGTATTGCAAATCTATAGCAAAATGAATTTTTAATTATTATGAAAATCTGTTTGTTAATTCAAATTTTATCCCCCAAAAACCAAGGTTACATTAAGAAGAACATTAATTATCAAATTTCTCAAGTAAAATAATGTAATAAATTAGAAATTATTACAGATTTTCGGATCTCATCTGTTTATGGTGTAGATGAGGGGGGGGGAGGGCAAAAGTAATGAGACACCCTGTACTCACATATCAGACTGGGTCTATAGTTAGATGTACAGTTTTGTATAATTATTGCGAGGGCACAAGTCTGCACTCGACTCGCGTTTGATTCTCCAAGTTGGGAAGAAGTTGTAGTTGTATATAGCTGACTGACTCTTCACGTATTGGCATGTGGCATGTATAGAGGAGAGATGACAAGTGGAGACGCAAGCATCGCTTGAGAGTAAGTTGTAGATTGCTGAAGATACTCATCGAAAGAGAGCTCACACATTAAAAAGCTTTTTGATGACTTCTCGAAGCATCGCTTATATAGACAAGATGAGTCATAAAGGCCATTGATGAGATGCTTGTATTTCCCATTAAATTTATTTATATTACTTTCTTCATGGTTCAGTTACGTGAGTTCATACTGTGGGTTTTGTGGGTGGTTTAGTAGGAGCATTACGTCTATATGTATCTACATCATCCAGCCAGCAGAATGTGCAAACACTTATATTCTACAGCACAGTACATAGCAGTTTGGAGTTCGATTGGAACTTGGGACAGCAAACGCTCAACGTTCAACGACAACGACAACGAGAAAACTTCTTTTATTCAGCAAAAGAAATGAACAACAACTTCTTGAAATGTTCAACTTTTTCCTCATCTCGCTCACTCACTCACTCACACACACAATATGCTCTGTAACATATTATATAGGCATTCAATTCCTCGTTGTAATTCAAATAATATATCAGTAATTGTGGGCCCCTTCACGCATCCATTATTTCGAGCAATTTTCCAATTCCAATTTAAATTAATTGACAAATATGGAAGTGTAGCTAATGCATAATATATATTGCACTACAAAAAATGTTTTAGTCAAGTCTAATCGTAAGTAGCTGGTGCTGGCTGGACTAATCGTAAGTAGCTCGTAGCTTCTTAGTTTTTCACTCTGTAGAATGTTTTTTAAGAGAGATTTTAATTTCAAAACAAGTAGCAAAGAAAGTAGCTGTGAATCTTCTTGAGCTTAAATTAAATGGAGCTACCACTTCGTTTGGGGGATTTATTATCAGTGTCAGTATATTATGGTGTGGGCATGATATGCGCATCGATATGGATATCGATAGGCTTTTGGATTTTTTTAATCAAGCGATATGCTGATTTTTGTGGTATAGCTTTTAGCTGGAGCTGGAGCTGGAACGTGAATAACCATTTTTTCCCTACAGTCAATATATCAGTAGTACACAGGCAGTGTAAGTGCCATTACATGTGTGCCTACTGTTTAAAAAATAGGGCTCTCGGATTTAAACTGATTTAAAATTGAAATGAACGATGATCAGGAGGACTTATTAGGGGCTATACATAATATATATACTAATCTTAACTGGAGGGTTGATAATCCTCCATAGGAGACGAAAAGAAGAAGGGACATCTGGAATTAAAATGGAGATTTAATGAAACTTAATCTTACAAAGTTTCAAATTCTAAACCCTAACTATTGAATGATTATATTAAAAGTAACTAATGTTAAAAATGACATCCGAAATCCGAGTGCACTGGGATAGAAAACTTGAATGTATTACAAAGTGTATTAAAAACTATTTCCTATATTTTGTATCTACCTATATATTTTAGAACTTTAAAAAAAATAAATGAAATTTAATATCATAATACTGCGATATCATAGTAATAGTAACAATAATAGAAAAATTATATCATAAATTCGGATAATGTTGAAGGGGAAGTTGACAATCATTATTAATAATACCGATATATTCATTATCATTATCTGTACAGATTTATTTATGTGTTTTATTCCTTTATGATGTTTCAAAACTCTGCAGGAAAATATCTCCAATGTAACCACTTGTAATCAACACCGCCATAACTTAGAAATAAATGTGGATTTTACGTGTCAATATTGTCGGGGGGAATAATAATATTTTATGAGATTATCACTGACTCTGACTGTCTAGCCAAAAGACCAACACGAAGACGAAGACGAGGACCAAGACCAAAGCCATTTACCAATCAGTACCTCGAATCATTGGTTGAAGGCGAAGGGAAATATCAGTATTCTCTGATTATTCTGTCCTATAATGCTTTTAGCCCCGTCCCTATGTCTAATACGAATATCATAAGAAAAGAAGGGAAAGACGTTTTCATTTTCTCTCCTGGAAGTTGTGTATTAAGTACTGAGGATGAGAAGCATATTGTAAAGCTGTCATGGGATTTGGGAAAAGACAAAATATTCATAAATAAAGTTGAGAGTGTAAAAAGGCGTTCAAATGATTATTTTTATGTAGAGCCTTCAGCAATGTGTAAAAACATGAAATGATAATCTCATCTAACAAGGAATTTTGCAGACATTTTGAGCCTAATATATAGACTCACTAGTGAGTCTCTTCTCGCATGCATGACTAGATACGTAGGTACTTCCCCATGCAATTTCAATTCCAATCTCAATTCCAATTTCAATGCAATGTACAAAATACTGATATGCCTCTTCGGTTCCTATAGTTGAACAGAGCAAGTCGTGCCTATATGCACAGAGTATAATCGTAATGTAATGTGATGGCGGATTGGACTGTGAGTCTGTGAGTAGTGAGCCTTAGTTTTTGAAGTCGTTTACCGCTCAAATTTATGTATCTATAACTAAGAGAAAATTGGACAGAGTATAATTTATGAACCGCCTAACCGAACGTGTGTATCTCTTTTAAATGAAGTCTATTGTGATACGATAGTGAAGGGAAATTACTATTGCCATTGTTATTACTCATGTTCCTACAAAATGGTTCACTGTGTGTATATTTTGCCTTGTGTGTGTGTGTGTGTGTGTGTAGTGTGTATTTTGTGTTTGTATATTATTATTACACTACTGTTATTATGATTGCAGATATCCCATTGTCTACATTTCTACAAGGCGTGCGTGACCAAGAGCGGGCGTTGGAGTTGGAATGAAAATGAAGTGTCTTTCTTTCGTTCCAAAAGTTAGTTTAACTGGATTGGATACGTACACCTATACGATACCTAGTAAATGTACCTACCTAGGGCCTAGGTAGGTAGGTAGGTAGGTAGGTGTAGGTATATATTACTATGATGCCGAAGCCGAATGCCGTGTCGTGTCGAGTCAAGTGAACCGTGCTGAAGCTGAGTCAAAAGCGTGTTTGGCCATGGGGCACAGCATATTATATATGTGTATGCAAATGAATGGTGAGGCTAATGCTAAAATCCACTGCTCAAATCTCCCATTTAAACCTGAGCTCACTAGTCAGACTCATAATTATAAACATAACTTCCTCCTGCTCCAGACTATAATTTCAACGAGAAAATGAATATTATACCTTTCCTGAACCTATTAACTTTTTCATAATATTACCATCAACTTCATCTTCGCGTTCCCCAGTACCGAGAGTCTACTACTCTTTCCCTCCTCGTACACTACCACCAGAACCAGACCTACTATATAGACTATATATAGTATGACTATAACTCCGTGTGGTGCGGTACAGCCCTACAAAGTACAAGGGTATAGACTTACCTTCTACGAAATTCAACAGATTTATGAAATAATACGAACACTGGATTCTGTACTTATTGTACACCCGAGCCTGAGTAGTTATATGAAACTACAAAACTACAGATAACACTAAATTGTATTCGTAAAACTTGCACGTTCATTTTAATTTAGAATAGAAAATGATATATTTATAGTGGATTTAATATGCAATAACACCTACGGTCGTTTCCTTGATTAACTTGTACATTACTTCTCCCCTGTATATCTATGTAGGTAGGTAGGTAGGTACCTTGTTAGGAATATAATGCTATATGTAAGTTAAATACCAGTATAGTATCAACTTATGATGGGGATGAACTATATGAAAATATATAATCTTCGTCTTCGTTTTCGTGGTTCTCTGTACTGTGAGTCTGATTCGGAATTTATAGGAACATAACTAACACGAGAAATGAGCTTGTATCATCATGAAGAGCATGGGTAGAAAGCAGGGATGCAGAAGAATAAACAGAGAGAGAGATAGCCACCACTCTACCAGTCCTGACACATCTGTCCAAGGAAAATAGTAATTATCGTCACGTATTCAGAATTCAAAACCAAGGAAAGGAATTACAATGATGATAATATCAGTGTTCGTATCATTCAACTCAACTCACTATTTCGTTTTTTTTGCACGGTAAATCTGATCATAGAAATAGGGATAATTATGCATTGCCATAACCATAGCAATAATCATTGTCCATTTTATTATATACGTTGTATTAGTATACAACAATACATAGACCATTGTGTCCTGTTTTTTTACAGGTACTGACTGATATTCTGTTTCTGTTTTCAAGAGCACGACACAATAGAGTGTGAAATGTAATACAAAATGAGAATCCTGATATCAAATAGCACGATAAAAAAAAGTCAGGAGACTTATTTACATTATGTATGTACACATCAAAGTCAAAGTTAGAATCAGAATCAGACAAATCATATGAGTATATTACCTATGTACATTCAAATAATGGATACAGATAATTCATGTTACACTCTTCAAACGCATAAATATGCATTAGGCACATCCTAGAAAGCTCGAGAACTGAACCAATAACGCCAACAAGCCAACAAGTAGGTACCTACCTATACACATTTTATTTATTTGTATCTTTTGCGATCGCATTAAATCGTTAGAAGATCCAATCCACCAAAAAAAAATAATACCTAAAGCCCAACTAAAGTGTATCAGTAATTTTTGTAACGTGAGTTTAAAAAAAACAATGTACAATTCTATCGTTTTTGTCGGCAGACAAAGTACTCACATGTATACTATGTAGAATGCAACAACTATAGATGGATATCGACATGGATTGCTGTAGTCAGCAGTAAATAAATACGACGTGTTCCTATAGTTTTGCGAGAGTCTCAACTTCAACAAGGAACACGAAAATGAAACGAAAACGATGTAGAATTGAGACTCATGGCTCACGATACCGCGATGCAGAGTCAGATACCAACTCCGATACCGATACCGATACCGACTCCGATACCGCGATAATCTGACTGACTAGTGAGTACTGTAAGTAAGTGCACATTATGTTGTTATGTATGTTGAGAAATAATTACAAATGACTTTGACTGTCCTATGAATTGCCAGTCCCGCCCAGCCTATATGTACACAAAGGAGAATTTAATCGGCGGTTCAATTTGTAATATACCATATAAAATGTTGTAAAATACCAAGACCGATACCGAAACCGATACCGTTCCGACATAGAAATCAGTCGTTTATATAATTATCATCATAGGGCACATCTTGAGCGGACAAATACTAATAATAATATCGTCGAACATCTAAAGCTTGTACTTTGTGCAGATAACTATAGAACTACTGATATATACTGCATAATGCAGGTAGATAGGTAAGGTACACTATAGAAACATTGTTCCTGTCGTTTAAGTTTCCACATTTGCACAGTTCAAATGTTAAAAAAAAAGAAACGGAATTGCTCTCATGAACATCATGAGCATCATCATAGATCCAACTTAGTAATTCGTTTAGTTTACTTTAACGCACTTAACTGAGCACGATATTGCTCTACTTTCTGTTTCAACCTCCCTCATGTCTCATTCCCCATTTTGTATGTCTCTCTATCTCTCTCTTCACTGCTCAGCAAAACAACCAAAGACGACGACCACACGACAAAAGCCAAGGGAACTTGAGCACACATATTTATACAATTATTGACAGAGACTATCTATATCCTTTCATTATTGCCTATTATGATCAGCTTAAATTGTTAATTGTGTCATATTTAAGGTCATATAATTTGTTTATAGTGCCTATATCCCATTTGTCGTTGAGTACACAGACTCGCGGGTTGTGTGGGATGGAGCTCAGTTGTACCCACGTCAGTCATTTTCTAAGCTTCAAGACGACAGTTGTTTTGTTCTGTCTGTACAAAGCTCTCTGCTTAAAGCAAAAGTTAATAATATTTTGTCAGATAGAGAGATTCCCATAACTGACGAGCGGACGACCATTGACGACGACGACGAAAAGGAAAATTGACCATCAGTCTGACGTTATACGAACGAGACTTGGAACAATAAAGCACTTACGCCCCCATATAATTTGTCACGTGACAAGTTATTTATTTTTATAATTACATATAAATACCTGCCATCATCATTTGAATTTGATGTATGCTACAAAATAAAAGAATCATAATTAAAAGTGTTAATTTTGTGCGAGTTAAATAATTAAATTGGCTTTTTACTTTTAATTTCAGAGAAGGGCTCTGTACAGACGCTGATCCAATCTTAAACCAACTTTTTGCAAGTTAAACTGTAGAAACTGGAAGTTTTTAAATATTTGAACTGTAGACTGTAGTGTGAATGAATTGCATTTCGTCTATGGAGAACCAAAATGATCCATTTCTAATTTATACTAAAATTAAAATGAGCTATGTCAAAAAATGCAGTAAATAAGATACATGCTTACAATGCTGATCACGAGTTTCTAAAATGAGCAAATTGTCCTATTTACATGTTTTGGAAAAGGTCAAAATGTTCTATTTATGTGTTTTTTGAAAGTGTGAAATATTCTATTTACGTATGTTTTTAAAAGTTTAAAATGTCCTACTTACATGTTTTTTTTAAATGTGTAAAATATTCTATTTACATGTTTTTGAAAAATGCACAAGGTTCTATTTACATGCTTTCATGAATATATTATGTTATTTTAATTTTTTCTGTAGATATTGCAATTTGTTTGAAATTAAAAATGGATATGGCTCATTTTGGTTCTTCACAGACGATTTGTTTTTGATA
The DNA here is from genome assembly GCA_949802685.1 of Dicyrtomina minuta. Taxonomy (NCBI): domain Eukaryota; kingdom Metazoa; phylum Arthropoda; class Collembola; order Symphypleona; family Dicyrtomidae; genus Dicyrtomina; species Dicyrtomina minuta. Next base: position 18,272,378 of record OX461810.1, read on the forward strand.
CAGTTTAATTTAAATTTCAAATAACTCTTTGAGACTTTTTATGAGACATTTAGATACACTCAAAGGTTATTACGTGGATTTCAATATTCAATTTAAAGATTTAAAAATACGTAAATTGGAGCGCTCTAGCGCTGTTGAGTATTAGAGAAAACATCGGCGCAACTAACTATATATTATAGTGTAAGGTACTTAGTTACTATTGCGATGTAACTTTAATCGGGATCGGAAATCAATGTATATATTTTACACTGTGCATAAATATGTCCTATTTACTATTTACATTTACTCCTAGTGTCGTAGTTAGCCGAATGAACTCAATCAGTCAGGGAGGACTGAATGGATTTTATTTCTGGATGATGATATTATTATGAGCTTGTATATTTTGTGTTTTGTGTATATAGATATGGAAATGCGGAGTGCGAGCTCAAAACACGAGTTTGAGTTTTGCCACAGAAATTTATGGGACTTGAGTGTGAGTTGAAGAGAGAGAATCAATTTTTTGATAGCCAATTATATTATGCTGTGGGCTAAATGTAGGTTTCAAGTTTGTAGTTTGTGTATATGGTTTATAGTCTATATGAATAAAAGGTAGGTAGGTATAGGGAGGGAGATGGGTTTTAGTATACCTATATAACCTATAAGGACGTCCCCAGTCCCAGTCCCAATCCCAATGACTACATACATATTATGCTGACTGTTGACGGACGCCAGAGTGAAGGTGGAACGTCGGGAATGTTGAATTTGAATGTGTCGTGGCATTTCTCCAATAAATAAAACATATGTATCCCGAGAGTATGTAAAAAGGAGGAGTAAAGAGGATCTAAATGTATCTATTTGTAGTTTGTTTGTAACGAGCTGCCTCACTGCCAATTTGATACCAAGTTAACCTGCTGGATGCCATGTATCAAACAGATGCTTGAAAAAATTAACTCAACTATTACAGACAGTACCTTCCCACGCTTCTTCACAATCATTTCACATTTCACAAGAAACTGACTGACAAGTCGAATTCGAAGTCGTAGTCGTCGTCGTTGTGGATGTCGACGTCGACGAAGAAAATTCCAAATAACGACTTTTAAACTCGGAACTACATTATGTGTGTGCACATAGTGTAGGAGATTCTGAGGGATGAATGTCTTCAAATCTCTGCTTAGCATTACCCGAGACATTCTATACATGCACTCTCTAATCTAATGTGGATGCCACCACTCAAAAGAGTTTTTTGATGTTTCCATTTTCCATGCTCTTAAATATTAAAATTGGCATTTATGCTGTGAATGTTTTGATTTTTATGTTTGTCTGCTAAAGTGCTGTATAGCCAAGGTTTTGATGTCAAACTTTCAGAAGTTTATTGGCGGTACATCGTAAATTATTATTTAAATATTTACTTGTTTTTTTTTCACATACAAAAAAAGGTATAACACATTCTGTTGAGTATGCAGTTAATTCAAACTGAATTTTCGAAATTCAAAAAACACAGAATCCATTTCTGAAAGTTATAAATCAAATTCCTTCCTAGGTATATGTATGTACAGAGTCAGAGATGTCTATGCCAATATTGCCAATTGCCAAGTGTAGTGTGTAGAAATTAAGAGAGAAATATAGAGCAGGGTGCTTACAGTCTGTTCCGGTAATGGACATCCATGGGTAGCGAGGGATGTCTGGGATGCCTTGGGTTCCCTGGTTACACGCATTGGCCAATCCATGGTCACCTCCGGAGGCTGCTACGGCTGCCTGGTGATAGAACTGGGCTGCGGCTGCAATCCCCGCCGCCGTGGCTGCACTCTGGTGTCCCGCCGCTGCATTTGCTGCTAAGGTATAGTTGACCATAGAGTCAGCAACTGAAGGAGAATTATAACGACATTGCTTGTCATTTGCATCACCTCCTGATCCAAGATGTGCTCCAAATCCTACGGACATCCCACCAGAAGCGGCCACTGCAGCGGCTGCTGCTGCCGCGGCAAAGGGTGACTGCTGCCCCATCGAAACGTATGGATACATCCTGGCTGCGGCGGCTGCCACAGAGGAGTAATTCACGGCTGAGTTGGACCCCACAGAGCCCGCATCCCCTTGACCGTACTTTGGCAACATACTATCGATGAATTTTGAATTCATCTTTAATCAAAAATTTTTTAAAATTTCTACTCAGTTTATCTTTCTTTTTTTTTAAATTTAAAAAAATCTATTTTTTAATCTTTCTTTTTTTAATAGGTATGCTTTGTGGTCAAGGTTTGTTGTTGTAATTGTGGGCCAATTCAAGAGCGGATTGGTTGACAAATCGGAAGCATTTTTTAATCTGAAATTTGAAAGAATTTAAATTTTAACTTTTGTAGTGCAAATTATTACAGGAATCGCACAAATTATAATCAAGCCGTATTTTTAACCAAGTCAATCAACAGCATGCACAGCCAGCAGGTGCGTTGTACATAGTAGTTATAAGATGGAGATATTTTCACCTAACGTTTGGCTAGCGTCAAATAAATACAAATAAAAATTGCGCATGCATGACATAATAAAATCATTTTTGAAGTCAGCCTTATAGTAACATAACCTAACCTACAAGGTAGTTACATAGCCTTTAAAAACATGTTTGCACTCTGTAATTTCATCTTCAGTATAAGTTAGTAATTGCAATAATTCAAAATCGAATTCACATTCAAATCCGCAGTTCCCCTCTGGCGGATTAGGAATCGATCGATAAAGGTAAATGTCGATCGTCTATAAAATAAAAAGCTACACATTAAATTTCCACCTGACAACCTTAAACTTGAATGGACTTGTACAGCATCATGGATTGGATATAGTAACCTATCTTAAGTTTGTGGATAAGTGAATGATCTTTTCAGATTGAGATTCCTGTCCAAGTCCAAGGTACGGTGTACGGTGAAAAAGAAGAATACGAAGAAGAAGGGAGAAAAAAACAGGATGGATCCGGTGTGTGAGCAAGAATGATAAACAAGTCTTAATAATGCTAATACTGCATAAATGTTTCATGAAATTAGACGAGCTATGTAATTATTTGTGTGTATGCTTTAGGCCTAAGCAAAAGCCCGTCCACTCTCTCCATATTAGATATAGGCAGATATAGCAAAGTACAGAGTCAAGAAGTACTACTAGGAATTAGTAGGTACTACGCAGAGACCGATGCCGATGCCGATACCAATACCGATAGTTCAATTCCCCATGTCAGTGAATTAGTATTAGTTTTAGTAGTAGTAGAATAAATATATAATTATATTCACACAAAGTAAATTATACGTAGTCTGGGAATATCTGAATCTGATTGCTCATAACAACTTGAATTAAATTACAAGGATGGAATCATTTCTATTATTACTATTACTCTGACTAAACATTACATGTTTTTTTTCTGCCTGTGTACAGGGGAGCTAACACAACTCCTCGCTCCGGCAATGCTAAAGGTTCTATGTACACATACAAAAGACACACACAAAGACTCATGTGCTCACCTCATAATAGTTACATGTACATATGGCCAGTGCACACTTGACTTGCGCCATTAAGTATGGAAAAATGCTCTCGTTACTCTTTGAGTTTTTGAGTTGGACTTAAATGCCCTCCTACCCATTCATTGTCTTTCATTATGCCTATTTCACGTTCACATTACAATTCAGAACTACCCCCGGTGCCTTCCTTAATACTATACTGCCTCCTATCTATAGCAATACAGCACTATGCATATAAATTATACCTATATACCTACCTGGACCTAAGGCTTAATGGAAATGGAGGTAAGAAAATGTGCCCCTATGCTCATACGTGTATGTACATACACTCTGCAATTGCGAGTAGCCAGAACTCAGAACCAGCATTTACAATTATTATTACACTAACCTAAGTTACACACTATATATACCTTATAGCTTGGTGGCTATACCTCCACTATAGGAAGAAGGTTCATAAATATAACTCTATATTACGGTGGTCATCACGTACGTAATAAAAATCAACAATCATAACGATGATAATAATTGCATGTATGATCTCCATGTGTGGTCATAATTGGAATTTTAATGAAGAATAAAATAAATTTTAAACTCCTCTATAACTTCACCTTCTTCTCTCCCTCCCTGAACTCTATAAGCAAAAAATAAAAAAAAACAGGAATGAATTATCCGTAGTACAATTACTATTACTACGCGATTACCATTACTACTCTTCCACACTGGACTGACTGCACTAATAATAATTACAAGAATGTGAATTAAACTCCTCGTAAAATACAAAAAAGAACAACAAAAGAGGCAGCAACGGCAACGGGGGAACAACTTCTCTCTCTATTATGATGAACTTCAGTTAGACGTTTTTTTTATTAAGAGACTTTTTAGACTATTTAATCCATCCTAAACTCAAACCAGAGACAAAGTATCTATATAAAAGACATGCTCAGCCATTGCCACTATACTATAATGTGCATGTGTTCTAAATCTAATTCGAATTCTCATAAAATATTTACACAGTATGTAGTAGTATACCCATACAATACCAATCTATCTACATGTAGACTATAGACTGCTGATCTATTGAGTGCAGTATGAGGCTGCACTATTCTTGCGATGCTAAAATAATCAACACTTATTATTATTATACAAGTCGAATAGGCGAACTGATGCCGATCGAAGCCCCCTCATCATCATTAAATCTTTTCACCGACCGGGATCGTTATCCTTATCAATTCTTACCTGAACATTATGCTCAACACTTTTTGATACTTTCCTCATTGTTAAAACCGTGTCCGTACACCGTGTACAGTAATATCCTTAAGTAAGGGCAGGTACATATGTACATAGCGTGCACATCTAAATCTATGGAGGGTAGTTACATGGTGTAATTAACCATGTTCATTAATCCATTAATCCATTAATTCCAATCCTACCCCAAATTCCAATGGAACTATTGATATCGATTCGCCAATTAAAAATTTATTACCACTTTTTTTTTTACCCTGTCCTATATCCCTATGCATTCCTACTCCAACTGATATGCTATGCTATACAGTACATACTACATGCACACATGCTACAGAATGCAATTCAATTATTCCTCAAAATTACAACACTCTTATAATATCTATTTTGTACGCACACACCGATAACAGTTCCTAAGTGTGAATATAATGGACAGTTGGAATTTTATTTCCGTGTATTATAGGCTCAAATTGTAGAATGTAGAGTCAATTAAGGTTACACTAATGAAAACGCATGATGAAAGTTTACAAAAATTTAATACCGAAACCGCGAACCTCAACAGAAACCTAAACAGCAATAGAACAATCTGATAACTGTTGTGCAAAACAATCATCATTAAATATACTTTTCTAATTTTAGGAGCATACAATAAACAGCATTAAAACTAATCTAATATTTCTTTAATTTAATAAATTTTTATTATAATTGCAGATTACACGCATGTGTATTTGGGCTGACTTCATGGGAGTAGGATTTAAAAAAAAACAATACTATTATGAGATTCATAAAGCATACAATAATTTGAGATAAATAGGAGAGAGAAGCCACATGTGACACATGCATTATACAAAAATAATAAGAGCGGGATAATTAATTACCTTTGTAATTTGTGTGAGTATCAAATTTTTATCACATACAGAGCTGGAAATCCCTTAAAATTATGGATATAATTTCAATTGTCAATTGTTGTGTACTTTAACTAAAAACTTGTCTATTTTATTACGTTTGTATTTGTCATCCAAAATCAATGTAATTAAATTATTGTGTATGTTTTTCTCTCCAATAATTTGTTTAAATTAACACAAGAACGAAATGAACAGGAACGGGAACGTAAGAACGTAAACAATATTATAAACGACAACAACGATTGCACAAAATAACAAAAACTGAGTGTAAAGTTGTTTTCAAATAATAATCCAACTAAATCCTTGAGTAACAACAAAAACTTTGTTTTGTCTTAATAATTTTATTAAGAACCAGAGTACGAACGAGCACTACTACAAAAATAATTCGAACCAAAACGAAAACCAAACGAAACCAAAATAAATAATTAATTGTATATGTTTTCAATATCACGTGGTCGTGTGTTGTATTTTCAAATCAATCCAAATGAAGCAAGAGAACCGAAACGGATAACACTGTTTGTGAAGGTGTGATATAATGGTATCGTTCCTACCAATTTAATTTTGGTATATTATTCCTGTATATATATATATTTATTGGTAATTTCATAAATGGTCAACGGAAGAACAAACAGAAATGATTGATGTTTTTTTTATTATTATTTATTTTTGAGTCTCACCACAAAAAAACTATACAGTATACAGTCCACGTCAGAGAGGTAGACAAAGACAAGGAGTGCGTGTGTCTGTGTGTGTGTGATTGTAATAAATTCCTAGTCTCAAAAGTAGGATTTCAATTTGTAATTTGTAATGTTTGTGGAGTGTACTACAGGGATAATTACAAGTACCTTCCTTACTCTCTTCCTATCTGCATTCAACAACTTTTTGAATAACAATGAGTGCTTGAGACTACCTCCACACACAAAAAATGACAAAGATTTGGTTGACTGGGAGAGAATAAAAATATTGAGTTTGATTAAATTGATTTGAAATCTACGTAATGAATTAGTTTTTGATTGTTGACTGACAACAATAATAATATTGCTCTCTCTCTCTCTGTGTAATGTTATGATTGAGGTTTTGCCTTTGCCTTTTGCTTTGTTGGAGTGTGTTGTGGGTCTTGGTGTTGGTGTGGGTCTTGAGGAGACTGACTGAGAGTGAGCGTGTTTCTTTCGTGTATGGTCTGGGATAATAATGACGAGTAAAGTTTTGGGGAGAGTATTCAGAGTCTCGAGTCTCGTGTGTGTGTGTGTATGTGTGTGTGAGTGAGTGAGTGAGTGTGTAGGGTTGATGGTGTGATGCTGAACTGTCGGAAGAGTGGATTGAAGATAAATAGAGAATTGCCTCCACACGGCTTTCCTATGTTCTTCCAAATGGTAATCCACATCACATAGGTATACCTACAACAGAACCATAGCCCCAGCACCAGTACCAGCCAGCCAGTCAGCTAAGAACCACATAGTATTATATAGAAGGAGCCAGAGTATTATAATGTACAAGTTGAATGTAGTCGAACAAGTACAGCTAAAGCATAGAACACCATCACAAACAGTGTAAATATCTCCTATCTACAATCCTACAATTCTACTATTCTACATCTACCCTTACGAGTACGTACAGCATAACACTATTTTGAAGCATTTTGTCGAATCTTCGTCTATGTGCATCTCATACAGCTATACCCTTATAAAATACATACATCACACATTCTACAACCTAACAGAAACAGATGTAAGACGTACGATACTTATATACAGATATACGTGCATGTACTCTATACAATTTAAATTGCATAGCATAGTTAGTGTATAGTCCACATTATAAGAGATCTTTCCGTGCTTTTACCATTGTAGATTGAGCAAAATACAAATACCAAGATGCACTGTACATCTATATGGATGTATGTGTAGGATCCTGGGCACTGGGACTGAGACTGGGAAACTCTACTCTTGAGGTATGTATGTATCTCGCTCAGGTTAGCATCTGCGATCTGCACTCTCAGCCTTTCAAGCTAAAATACCCCCGACCAATCCGCCTCATTCATGGCCATTTGAAGCCAATCCAGCCCTCGGCCCAGCCCTTCCATGACGACCGAACCTGTCCCATATCTAACACCCCTGACAACCATACCATACCATACCGTAGAGTAGGATATAGTCTGTAGTCTGTGTCTGTACTCTGTGTACAACTTTTGTACATAATATAGGACTCTCTCGCGTATATCTATCTGTAGCATTTTGTACACAAAAACAACACACTTTGTATCTTTTCTACATTTCGACGCTCTCCTATTCACACTATTGAAGATCTATTCAAAACTCCAGTATACATCATCTGCATGCATGAAATTCCTCTGCCTTTAAACTGTAATGCCTCTGTGCGATATACGATGTATGATATGATGATATAGGCCATAGGCAATGTTGGATCGTTGGATGTTGGATTAAGCGCTCTTGGCTTTGGTATGTATGTAGGTATGCTAGTATATCTGTGGAGCGAGTAACACTTGTACTTTCCTCCTCTCAATTGCACACAGAACAGCGTCTACTGTCTACTCTCCTACAGCCTACAAGGACGAGTAAGTACAGTTTCACAGTGCTTTCGCTCACTACTGCATTCACATTACAGACTGTACTGACTGAGTACTGTAGAGATATATAGATACCCACTTTGTGGGAGCATAGCATAGTTGAGACTCTGGTCCTGGTCCTGGTCCTGGTTCGGTATGATACTCTATCTACTTCGATATACCTCGATACTTATGCTTTTACGTCGACCAAAAAAACCGATATTCTATCTGGATGAGTTTAGAAACTTGGTTGAGAGTTGGGAAGAGTGTGAGGAGAACTAAAGTTAGGCATGGACACCACCTAGACCACCAACTGGATAAACACAATCTCCCTCCTCAGTGCTCGACGGTATTGCGTAACGGGTTCTATTCAAGCGCCACGGTTTCCACTTGAACTTTTTCAAACCTCTGATTTTCTCACTTGTTGTGTGAGTTACACGTTGGATTTTTTAAAAATCCGGGTCGATCAAAATCTCATGCTCAGGATCATATGCTTTTGTGGGAGCAAGGATAATTCCACGATATTTCCTACTTGCCCAGTAAAATAATTCTATGCTTTTGCTTTAACAATTTTTTAAAACACAAGCAATCATATTATGGCAAATATGACGGTGAAAATTAATGAATTAAAATATAATATAATTATATAGCAATTTTTTATGTAAGCTTTAAATTTGACGCGCACAAAATTGAAGATAAAAATTCAGCCTACAATAACGCAGGGCGGAATTGATTTGATAGCATTGTTAATTATGCTTACACGCTTTCACTGCATTTTTTTTAACGTAATTTTTAGTTGTAAATATGCAAGACTTTTTACAATGTATTTATAATGCAAAAATGCTAAATTGTGGGTGGACAGTTTAAATATGTAGGTACTTATACTAGGATTCTAGTGAGTTTGAAGTGTAGACCATTTAAAATCGAATAAAAATAAAAATCGTTGACTGCAGCTATTATCATCATCAGTCAGAGAGGAAGACGATATAGGACGAGTTTGCTGAACTTTAATTAAGCTATAATTTATGATTCAATTAAATTCATATTTTATTAATTGCGCGGCATTTACTGTCTGAACAAAAGAACAATGAATTTATTTTAATTTAATTGATTTCCCATTTCCCTTGAACCCAAAGTATAGCCTGTAGTTCAAGTCGTCCACATGATATTGATAGTGTTAATGTTAATGGGTCTTCAGTCTTCACAAAACCAAATGCATTTAGCTGTCTAAAAATCCCCTTGCAGAGCTCACACACACACACGGTTATTAATGAGTTCATTCTCGCTCTGGTTTTTTCTAGAACTATAGTTTCTTTAAATATACACATGCGTAATAATATTATGTGCTTTATAAAACATTTAAATTGTAATAGAAAAAAAACACTAAATTAAAATGCCGTAATTGCGTCACTCTGTGTCATTTTTTATAATTTAAATAATAATTACATACATGTTTTAGTCAATAATAAAATATTTATACTTTATGATTTATGTATTTACACTCTTTTAAACGTTTGTTATTTTAAGACGGTAATTAATTTGTGAATTTAATTGCTATACGGTTAAGGAATGTGCAATAATTAAAGTGTCCCCGCATTATAAGGATTAAGCTTAAATAAAACATTCAAAATTGTCATTATATTATACTCTGTAAGTTTAGATTAAGGATTTGCAAAAAGAGTAACAATAATAATCGCAATATCACAATTAAAAAAAAGCAAGAAAAGAAAAGACATTCCAGCTTATACAGGCGGGAGTAGCCATTGTAGCCAACCCATTCACGTAACGCTGCTTTATGTGTGGGGTTAACATAGCTTTCAGTTTGACAATATAATATTATATGGCTGTGTAGCTACACAGAGACTTGAGAAGCTTCACTCAAATTGTACCTCTCACATCAAATGCTACGTTTAAAAAGCCATAATAATTATAATGAACGTTCTCGTTTCAGAGCTACATACATAGTACCTCGTAAAAATATTTACTGTTCTAATAAATTTAAACGATAATTTGAATAAAAGTATTTAATCTTTTATTGACTTGGATGATCTCGTAATTTCAGTCCAGGAAATTTATACTCTTGTATTTGAGACACATTTAGGAGCGGAGGTGAATTTTCATACATAGGTATTTTCTGTAATTTTTGTTACTGTTTTGGTAATACTCAAGCACTGGTCCTGCATGGTTCTTTTGCTGAGCCAATGGTATCGGTATCTTGCCTGGCTATCTAGGTATGGCTCTCTGGCCCCTATAGTAATAGTAGTAGTAGTGTGAAAAATAAAAATCTTGAGCACATTTTTAATGTTTTATTTTCATGTGTATACATACAAACCCATGCCCAGACTCCAAACATATTTTTTCTGTGTAACCACAAAAAGCTATATGGCCCTTTTATATGACTCTGGAATGGGTTATAAAATAGTTAATAGTTCCCTTGATTGGCAGTCCCACCAATGACTCCAACTCCATGTAAATGTTTAAACTAATGTTCATTTAATAGCTGATAATAGTAAAAACAGACAATAATACTTGGAAAAACGACGGATAGGGCCATGTGAGGAGGACGAGACATTTTGTGATCTGAATGACGTGTGAAGTACACACGTCGAATGCTATCTCAAATGGTTCCTATTACACTTCCTTTACACTCATACAGATCATATGTCAAGGCATCTACCTAGGTATAGGTAGGTAGGTAGAGAGGTAGGTACTTATATTTTTGTATTTATATAGATTAGGACCCTCAAGCTCTCTACTCTGTATCATCTCATCACCATAATATAGAATGATGATCGTCATCCGGATTATTGCCGACAGCCGACCGAGACCCAGACCGAAAATACTGACAATTGAACAACCACTTAAATTTTAATGAACTTTTTTTTTTCACTGTAAATAAACACTCGTAGCATTTAACTGTATGTAATGTCATTCCGGGGTGGTGACGGCTCACTTTTTATTTTACTTCAAAAACTGCATGTAGCATGGGCTTCAATACCAATTCACTATAATGCACTTGGCTACTTGCACGATTTACATACTACGTACATCTATATATTTAAATTCTAAACACATCGACATTAGTAAGTATATCGTAAGTCGTAGAATAGCAAAACGGATTGGCATGCATGAAATGAAAGGCAGTAAAATGTCTCAACATAATTTTAATGGCAGTACAAGATGCGACAATGTTTTGAACTTTTCTTATAAGATGCATATAGCAAAAGAAATTTCCGTATCCCCATACATCCATATTATTACAGATATAGGTAATTTGAAAAGCTTAAGATTGACATCGATGCCGAATGTCTAGTATGAGTATTGAGTATGATCATCCTTATCATTAAATGCGTTGAGAAAGCATATTTTGCTCGGCCGACGAGCTTAAAAGGTTTTGAAATTCCAGAGAGAATACAAACATATTGAGTAAAAGGGATGGAGGAGGGGAGCTGAAATACCTACATAAATAAATAAATAAAAACACTGTGGATGGTTATCGTAAGCCAGTAAGTGTATAATAGTCCATAAAGTGCAGCAATAAAATGACGTATCTGTGGTCTTTTCGCCTGGGCATGGGACACCAACGAAAACGAAAAGGATAAATATGTATACTGTAGATTCTATACAAGCATACTAATAACATGCACCTATATTACTTTCCTATGCAAACGTAGAGAACAGTTCCCAATCTGACCATCAGTGAATTATGGCAGCCTAAACTCCCATATAATTCTGGCACTGGCACTTGCACTGGCTTTGGCTCTGTTGGGTCTCCTCATCAGAGACTCGTGTGTGTCAAGTTTCTATAGGCAAGGATTGCCGTCTGTATAGGCAGTATCAGTCACATCAGTCAGTACGTTGGCCTGTCGAATAATTATCCCCTCTCTGATCTCTGGGTAAAGATGAAACCGGAACTGAAACTTAATAATAAAGCGAAATCAACGATTTGAAAATTTAGAAATTTGTTTTGCAAAAACTGCTGTGAAAAAAAAAGTTGTGCAAATATATCTATGACAAGAAAAGCTTCAAAGGTTCAAAATGGAAGGAACCCAGACCAGCAAACTGATGACGGGTGCGATAGTAAGCAATATTGGTTTTGAAATTGGAAATCATATTTCTAGATGGTCCACTTGAGAACTTAAGACCAAACTAAATCTGTTTGTAAATGCATCATGAAAAATACATAATATAAAGAAGCGACTTCTTGTCTTATGTAAAGGTTTCCACTTTCTGCGGCACATAGCTCATCGCACGGTGTAAAGGTATACGGATTTCTATAATACGGATTTCATGGCATCCTTTAGGTTTATATTGCGACTGTAAAAAACTGTTATGAGCAGGTCTATTCCTTCTACACATCCATCTCCCAATCAGCAAAATACCCTGGAAAATGACTGCCGAGTGAGCTGAGGTAAGAAGGCGGATATAGCGTGCGTATATAGTGGTACATAGTAATAAGCACTATACAGATTCCCATACAGAAGAACTTTGACTTATTCTATAACAATAAGATGAAAATTGTGAAAGTGGAAATAGAACCCTTACGTTTTTTTTACAGCTTGACTACTGTCTACACTGTCTACACTCTGTACTGTATAATTTATATATTTTGTAAGATGTGCCCTTGCCTCATATACTTTCCTGGTATGGTCATATGACATGGTATGGTTGTGGTCGTGGTTCAAACGGTCGGTATTTGAAGCACTTGTTTCCTGTTGCTATTTACTCTTTACTGCTCTACAGCTATTGAGGCTGACATTGACTTTACAACTCTTTATTTTTTTAAAGGGTTGTATAAAAAATCCGTATTTTCTTAGAAAAGGTGCTTCTTCATTTTATTGCATATCATCTGATTGCCTCTTTCTTTTTTTTTTACTTTTACCATGGTGAAGATTTGTTTCCATATATTATGCTATATAGCCCACCAGTCTTAGTAGAAATACGTAACAATTTACTAAACTTTAGTTTAACTTTTTTCTATAAGTATAAATACATACCAGTCTACTTTAAATGTAGAAAATCCAAATAAAGATACTGTGTATATCTCTGATATATGCTTAAGAAGTAGCATTACAGATTCCAAAAATCCACCAATGGTCCTCAAAAGCCTCCTCAGATTAACGGAATCGGAATCGAAGTCTTGGAGTGAAGCCCCAGTAAAATGTACCGTAATCAGATTGCACTCTTTTCTTCCGATTTTTAAGCCTTTGAAATCCATTTCGAATTCTATGAGAAAAAATAAAAGAGAATTTAAAGCTTCATTCTAGCTGCAGTTTTTTTCTACCTTTTAACGGTAACAAGGAGACAATTGGACGCAATAAACAAAATTCAGTTCCTGCTGTAAAATCTGAACCTGACATTGACATCTTGTCATGAGAGACGACGCTATCCACTATACAGATTCGAGTATCTCAGCCAGTCTTACAATCAGTCTGATTTGAAGTTCGTATTACTACTCCTCTTGGTAATTAGAAGAATTAAGGTAGGACAAAGTTGACAAAGTGATCGACTCTCGTCCTTCGTCTTCTCCTCACATTTTATTTGAAATGTCCAGATTTTCAAGTGTAGACACTTTAGCTCTAATGCTCCATCTGTGTAGTTGACCAAGTTTTATCTAATTAACAGTATTTTCTATTAAATCTCCTATATATCCTGTTTTTATTTTACCTTTTAAGTTTTTTTACCAGTGAGTGAGTGTGTGGTGTGCTCTTTTGTCAATAAGTCAACAATTTACTTTTAGGAAAAGTACACAACTAAACAAATGCAGACACATGCATAGCCTGAATCTTCTCATGATTTGAAGAACTATACATCCACAGCGGTTGAGACCGCTATGAAATAAATTCGAATTTCATTTATAATCGTGCATTAAAGCATATTAGTTTTTCAATTATTTAGTGGTGAGTGATAGGTGATAGGAAAATAACAGGTTTGCAAAATACCGAGCCTTCATGTGTGTGTGTGTGTGTGCATATCTACGTAATTGTATACTTACTCATCACTTTAAGTCAAGCAGTCAAGTCCATACGATACTCAAATGTTTTTAAGTGAGAAAGAAAAAATGGAATTTAATGGAAAAGATTCGTTTTGTTTGATCCATCATCGTTTTGATCTTTTCCTCCGTGTGTGTGTGTGTGTGCATAAGTGGTCAGTGGGTGTCAACGTGAATGTAATGGAGTTGTATGTATAGTTGTTATTTTTTTCTTTTCGTCTTTGTTGAGTATTACACGGCTATGTTTTCTGCATAAGTGCCTTTGTGTGTGTGTGTGGAAGTAATGGAGAGAAGAATACAGATAATTTAATTGTAATAAATTATTAAGAATTTAATTCTTTACCTTAATACGAGTATTCTCCGTATACTGAAATAGATATATAGACATTGTGCTTTTATACTCTGATCTGACTATGGGAGTTAGTACAATGGAGAAAAATCAGTGGAGATTTTAATGAGCTGTTTCCTATTGTGTTGAAAGGCTATGGAAATTTCTCTCCTTCTCCTATAGATAAGCTACACATTCCATTCACAGTTCAAATTCAAACAAAGAAGAGGCAGATCGACGCAGGCATTTCTGATCGGCTCCTCGCCTCATCGGATGGTCAATTAATTATTGATTATTGAAACATTCACAACATAAAAACCATAAGATGGTAAGTTTTCCTTAATAACTTGTTTATTTAACCACAAAGTTTTTCTTAATTAGCACCATTTCTCTTGGGAGACTACTTTGCTCAGGTGTAATGGGGAGTCAATTATGTGTAGTGAGCATTATATATATATAGGTGAAGCTTATGGGTATTACATTTCTTTTTGACTATATATCTGTGTATAGAATACTTATTTGTGTATCTCGTTTTCTTCTTCGTCTTCTTCTTCGTAGTCTTTCTCGTTCTCGTCCTGGTAGGTAGAACGTTTGAGAGATCAAAATGTTTATGAGCTTATGACTGAGGCAATCTAAAGATATGTGCGAGTAAAGGATTATTTATGGATCTTGCCACATCCTACGCTACGTACAAGATCCTATCCTGTCATGTAGGTAGACAGTAGATGTATTCTTATTATATAGTATAAGGTAGCCAGAGAGTTAATTTCTATATATGATGTACCTACGGCTACGGCTACGGCTACGGCAAGTACGGCGGCTGTGCTCGTAAGTAGTTCCACTGGTATTAATGGGAATACATATTTGGACAAGTTTAAACTAATGACGTCGACGTCAACTTCGAATTCGCATTCGACTTGGACGCGTTGTGCGAGTTGCTTTCAGAGACCAAAGCAACCAGCCAGCAATATTAAAACTACACTGACCATTTTGCATATAGAAATAGAAACAAAAGCTGCTTACCTCTTGATATACCTATATATAGCTTCCATTTACGTCGGTATATAGCTACATACTACATACCAGCAGGAAATCGCCTCTGTATGCCGGCTAATGGAGTTAAATTTTTTCATGAGTCTTTTAATGGTGAAGCTCTAATAATAATAATTGTCCCTATCTCTACATAGTCAGTTAGTCTGCTCAATAGTCAATGCGGATACATTAATTTGTATCAGAGTCACTTGTACGCTTATAATTATTCCAAATGCGCCCGCCCAATTATAATTTGTATTTGCTTGTATTCAAAATTTAATGTGTCAAATCAAAATTGAAGTAGTTGAGATGGAAATCAAAATAGAAATTTTTGCAATTGAAAAAAAAACAATTATTCTGCTGGCTACTTGCTAATTACATCATCATCATCATCATCCCCATCACCGTTAGCTGAATGTACGATGCAGAAGCATGATCAAATATTTGAGATGTTTGTTTCCATCTATCTATACATAGAGGAAAGAAAAATAGAAATTTAGAATTATTGGAAATTAAATTACTATTAATTTTTAGTATGTCACATAGGGGACAAAATCAAAATCAACCCCATGCCACACAGATGCTCACATTGCCAGCCAGACTCAGTAAACAAACAAAAACAAAGTGCATATATTGTTTATGTGTAACTTAACACATTTTTATGCTTGTTAGTCAAATTCAAATCTCAAATGTTGTGAGTGTTGTCACACCAAAAGTGTTAAGAAAAAAAGAAGTAAATACAATAATAAATTAATGCTCGTCTCTTGTCACTTTTTCTGGCACTCTAATCAATTTGTAATTTTACTTATCTCCTCTCGTGCACAAAGATGAAATTTTACTACAGTGTACATTACAAATAGAGCAGCAAGGTACCTTATAAACTGTAGTAATGTACCAAAAAATTGAAAAAAAATACAACAGCAAATAATAGAGATTGAGTATACGTCACGTGATGATTACTTTATTATAGAAGAACCTGTTCATATTCAATATCAGAATCAATTTTCCCATCGGTATACATAGATATAGTTTTGGTACTAATTGCGAAAATTGAGATTGAGTTCAGCTGGATTTTTTTATGGAGTTAGTGAGCTTTTACTTTACTGGTTATAGTGGTCAGACTAACAGTAAGATTAAGGGAATATAATACACAAAATGGTACAAATGATCATGTACACGCAGATAAGAAATAAGAGCTTAAGCAGATTATACTACAGGATATTTAATTTTAACGCGTAAAATATACATGTTAAAAAAGAAATGGACAGAGCCGGAGGTACCCAATAACCCAATCCACCATGTGACATTTTTGTGTATTTAGTATTTATAAAGACTATATTGATGATTTGCCCCATAGAGGAAAATACATATAGGTGTGAGGTGTAAAGCACCTTAGATGACACCATCATAAAAGAAATCAAGATAAAAGGCTCGTTTCCCATCTCTAAATTATGATGATGATACTTTTCTTAATTTGCCTTAGAAAATATCAGTGTGTGGATTGGTGTTCTACATATATGTGAGTGAGTGAGCACTGCGTTCTTGATGGACGAAGCTACAATAAAAAAAAATTCATTAAAAATAATCTAGTGTGATGTTGTATGTACTTCTGCAGTAGGTAGGATATACTGATTTGTGTGTGTGAGTGCTGGTGCTGGTGCTGGGATGGTGGTGGGTGAGGAGCTGAGTTTCTTGCCAGTTTTTGCATTTGTATTGCTAAATTAATCTTATCGCTATCGTATTAGGGGAGAGTGATAAAATAGATAACACATGGCGAATTTGAATTTAGCTGTATATTGAGTATTGACTCGTCGCATTAAATTTGTGTGGTAAGAAAGAGGGGTAGTAGAAGAAGTTTTTATTTTTTTGTCAGTGAAATATAATCACATACAGAAGTGGTAGTACCTAGTTGTAGTATACGAGTATACAAATAATATACATAGCTTTATGAAAAATTATTAAATTCACAGTTTAAACGACAAGAATCTATTTACTATTAACAATAGAAAATATATCAATATACCCCTTCGCTTATGTATATTATTGTATATTAATATTCTAATAGCCCGAGTATGTAGTTAACTTGTGTAGTTATATGGATGGTCAGTGAGTTCAATAAAGATAATAAAAATGTGTTAAGATCAACTTGGATGTTGAATGTCCTACTATAAAAAAATCAAGAAAAACAAAGCAAAAAAAAACAAACAAGAAATTGATGTTTTTTTTTCTTCGCTATAGATTGTTAAATTGTTAAATTCTCAACGAAAACGACTCAAAGAAAAAAGTCAAATATTGAATAGTAAAATACACACAGAGAGACACACACAAGTAATAAATAAATTTAATAGGAATATGGTTTTCATATGTGTACTTAGAGGGATATGAAACTGACACGGGGATATTATTATTAAATTACCATATGCATTATTTCTGACTGATTTCAATATAAATATTTAATTTATAGTCCTATTTAGACAAATGACCAAATTCCTCTCACATTTCTAAATATCTATTACAATTTTTAAGTCACTCATTTATTATAATTTCATCATGGGAGATATCATACAGTATTTTGACTTGGTATTTATATTTACGGACTAAACTATGATGGGAAATTCGAACATGTAATTACGTAGCTAGGTAAAAAGCTTTCTACAAATATTATATAGGTATAGGCATAGGTGGATATATCCACAGTACCAGCACCAGCTGCGTTTGGCGTTTAGTAAAGTATAGTTAATGGCTCAGTGGTTCACAGCAACAATCAATTGAATCGGTTCCCTTTAGATTTGGATGTGGCTGAACTACAGATTACACAGTAAGACCGAAGAAGAGGAAAAACAAAATTGCATCTTCCACTTAAATAGTATATGTACCTACGTGCGTAGCTCTATGTGTAGTGGATGAGTGTAGTCAGTCAATTGAAGCCGTCATCCGTTCAATCTTAAAGCTTTTGCTGACTCTGACTCCTGACTGCTGTAGTGGTAACTGTCAAAAAAACTGTGGAAGTATTTTATAAGATCGTAAAATTCTGAGCGTCCCGTTTATACATACACATAATGTAAGGATTTTATAGCTATACATACTGCAAAACTCGCATGCCGCAGCAGCAGCCTCCGTAAAATCTTGTCTTTTCTTTCTTTCCCGTCCCACATGCCCTAATGGCTGTAAACAGAAGGAAATTCCTTTGACATTTGAAGATGAGCTGTATACGTATGTATAGCTACAATATATAGAAACAACATGACTAATACGATAATAATGCTGATGTAGCCGGCATCGGCATCGGCATCGGCATCGGTCTCGGTCTCGGTCTCGGTACCGGCCTTGCATCGGCTCAATTATATTTTCCTGTACGCATTGACTCGTTAATCATTTACCGGTTCATATACGTGAAGCATTGTGAGGAGGAAAACAACAATGTAAAAAGTCGCCAGGTTAACCGTATTGACTTTTGCATTAGCCATTAGCCTCGGTAAAAATTGTAGTATGACTTGGTGCTGGTACTGATATTGATATTGATACCGATACCAATATATGACTATTATCTAATGGTAGAGTTTCTTTTATTTAATGTAATATCTGTAAGGGATTTCTGAAAGCTCTAATTTGACTTTTCTGTCAGTATTTTATTATTATTGTGTGAACCTTTCTACAAGGTAACTATTAGTCTCCTGACTATCACTCTGCTTTGTGGTTTGTATTTTACATGATTTATGGAAAATATTTTGAAGGGAATATGATTATATTGTTAAATTATTCTTGAAAAAAAAATAATTTCGTTCATGCAATAATACTCTGTTTTTTTGGCTGCATGTACAAAGTACGAAAGCCATATATTACAGAATGCATAGTATCAATACAACAGACTAAGTAGATACGGACTTGAAGAAATTTGAATTTCCAATTTTCTTACTTAAAATATGAATCCAGATTTGATTCAGGTTTGAACGTTTAGAAAATATTCGACATCTGTAATGTGTAGTAATGACAATTTGAATTCATTAAATTTATGATTTGTCAGCTCGTAAATGTTTCATCGTATGGGAATTGCAACGTTATAAATTTAAATTTTGAAAACAATACTTTCCAAGTCTAACATTCAACTTTGCACGCCATTATCAAACACAAATTGAATTTCCCCTTTCAGATTTGAAGTTGACGTTAAAATTGTAAGCAATTGTTTAGTATGATAAAGAGACAAAGTGAAACATTTATTTGGCTGAAAATTGTAAAGGTTTTACTTGCTGAACGATTTAGTTTGCTAATCTGGTTGGGTTTGAGTAAAATAGCAAAATGAATAAAATATTCAGAATTCAGAGTCACATTTAATCAAGTGGGTTTTTTAAATAATTTCTTTTATTTATTACCATTTTTAAAATGACAGTGGCCGGTGCAAGTGAATTTCCATTTTTTCAAAAATCACTTTGAAATATCATTTTAGTTTTACAGTTTCTCTAATTAAATTAATTAATACGCATCAAACTTTTGTTTTGGTATAGAATTGGCATTGTCAGTGTATTGCCATTTACATTTTCTTAATTAAGCTTTTACTTGCTACTAAGCTTCTGGCCAAATACCAAGACAAATAAAACAAGATATGTATATACAGACTTATTTATACTCGCCAGCAGCAGTGTTTCTCCCTTCAAATCTTTCTCCTTTCTCCGGTAAATAACTCGGAAATAATGTTGAGTAGAATGTTGCATAAATTAAATCCTTATCAATTTTTGAAATTTGTTGAACTCACGTTATATTTATGTAGTATAGTATGTATAGGCGAATGGCATAGTATTAAAATCAGGTCTAAGAAGTTAAAGTTAAACTTAACGGATTCTTGAATCTGAGTCCGGCTTCAACATTTAATTAATACAGATATCTGTCTGTGTGTGCATATTCAACATTAAAGTCCCAATCTGAAATGACACAAGCAGGTTTTGCAATCAAGAGAGGTTCGAAGTCTTAATAAAAAAAATGAGGAGAGTATATTATTACTACAGAGTTCCTTATATACATTTTTATACCATCCATAGATGTTGACACTGATAATGGAACTACGCTGAATGTTAGCAATTAAGCAAGAGGGTATAATATAATTATTGTGGTGTATTTAAATGTGCGTAATCCGTGGGCAGAAGGCACTTATAATTTTAATTTAGAAAAATAAAAGAGAATATAAAGTTTTAAAGTTCATCGCTCATCATATCAACCATCCACCCCAACATCATATTATTTGCATGGTTAATATGTGGCATCCTCCTTAATTGTTCCTGTTATGACTTTGTAGTATAATATAATTACATCTCAAATCAATTACGCTTATCAGCCGGGATATTTACATGATAAACATGAGTTTGCATGGCTAAGTGTAATTTTGATATGTCTCAGGTACCATACCATGATGGTCTACACAGAGCATATTATAGACATTGTCAGAGCCGGATATCTCATGGAGATAAGGGGAGGCAAAACTATAAAGATTGTGATGTAAAAACAGTTAAAACACTAAACTAGCGTGTACAGTAGCTCTCAAGTCACAAAAGGGTCATTAATGGCGTCGAGAAAAGGCTTTCAAGGAAAAACTAACTGACTCTTACTCTTGCGTAAAACACACATAATACACTCAAATATTCTAGAATAGTTTATACTCGCCGCTGTAGCCGTAGCTGTAGCTATATCCACTATACTGGTTGTACTATACGAATGTATAAATATATACAGTATATTATTCTAGGCTGTGAATAAAATGCTAAAAGCTGGTCGCTGGTACTGGTACTGGTGCTGGATACTACCATCGCAATACAATTCTGTCCACATTAACTATTACTTTTCATGAGCCTTTCTTGTTGCTGCTGCCGTTCCTATTGACGTTAATATTCGAATTTCAATTCGCCAAACATTAGGCAACTGGCAAACGATAGGGGAAAACGTGAAAAAAAATTCACTTGATATTATACAGTAGAAATAATTTTCACGCATTCAACATTCCAAAAGCCCTATAGCGCGTACTGCGTCCTGCGTGTACCATTATCATTACTATAGTATCACCATAAAAAAATAGAGAAACAAAAAAGAAATGTCATTTAATTCAGCGAGAATTGATCCGAACTACGAAAAGGAAATACGAAGGAAAACCAAAGCCAGAGCCAGAGCCAGAGCCACCCAACATAAAAAATAAATAAAAACCCAGACTGTGCATATTATACTAGATGTACACATAAAGTTGCTCAGTTGTATAAAATATCTGTCTATGTAAACTACACAAACTACAATCCCCCGCACACTCGAACATAATATATGGCTCCTGCCATAAAATATATGTTTGTCAGCTTCTCTCTGTGTGTACATGTGTGAGAATGTATTAGAGTGTAAATCATAGCGTTTAGGGAGGTTTTCAAAAAGGTACACACACAGTATACACAGTATAGCAGTAGACTGGTAGTCATGGATGTGTAGCCGTAGCCGTAGCCGTCGAATGACTTATGACTCAGGCCATTTGGCCAAGACAGATATTATTTTAGAGGCTGCATTATTTTAAAAGCTGAATAGTGTCTTTAAAGATTTTACATGCATTATTCAGCTCTCTGTATATGTGTGTGTGTGTATAGTCTGGATGGATTGGTATTGGTATTGGTTTTGGGACTTGTGGGATAATGATGATGATGATGATGATGACTGGTCAACTGTACGAGGAGGACATTTGAGAGACGATAAAATGCGAAAGTCAAGTAGCTGCTCAGTTCAGGGGAGACGTCGAGAGTACGAAGATGGAGATGAGGTTTTTCTTGAGAGGTGGAGAAGGAGATCTTGTGACATTTTCTCATTCAAGCGAGGCAAGTATGGACTAATCATCTAAAATATGATGATGTTCATGTCACAACTCTCAATTCTCAGAGTCGTTTGACCAGAGCTAAATTAATAATTCTCTTCCCCATCTCCATCACTTTTGTATAGAAGATTTTTAACACACAAAAAAACAGTATTTTCATGACGATAATCATAATCATTCTCGGATCTCTCTGGTTCTATGGTCACTGGTTCGCTCTGGTCTCTGGTCGTCTCTGTGGCTCTGGCTTCTTATTGGACTGACACTCAGGGATTCTTCATATATATTTTTTTTTGTATATTCTTTTTACCTTTTCTCTAAGTGGAGTCATCAATTGCTTATGGCTTTTATTTTGTTGAAGATTTCAAGATTTTGACTCCATTCCAACTACTAATAACCCTAGCTTTAGGTACACTAAAAGTGTCTATGTAGACTATAGGAGGAGTGATGGTTACATTAGAGAGAGAGAGAGGCAGAGTGTAATCAGGGAGATCAGAGTACGGCCAGAGTCAGTCATACTCATACAGTTATTCAGATTAACACAAGTGTTCAAATAGAAATTGTCTCTTAAGTGCAATTTGCATTTCAAAGACAAGTAGTTTTCTACAATAATTACATATGGATGAGTATAGGGATAAGTGTAGATGTAGAAATTAAGTACTTTCGTCGGTTTTTTTTTCTGCCTACCTAAGTATGCTATGAACATGGTGGTACCTATGTAGGTATCTCTCTGTAGTAATTGATAGTTTCTGATTATTTGGAAAATCGTGGGGTGGGTATGTCTTGTTGTGTAAGATAAATGGGAATCTTGAATCTCGTGTCCTGTTTTCCATGTATCTACCTACCTTCATTCCTATGGACGTCAAGTAGTTGTTTTATTTTGTTGTTGTTCTTAAGCACAAATAACATTAAAAAGGAGCAATAATAATTCCGATAAAACAAACAAATGTCATATTAAAAGCTTCAGATAGCCAGATTATATAACTAAATTTTAAGTGTAATATTTTATACCCATCCAACTAAGGAATAGCTCTTTGCTCGATTTGGAATTGCTGTAAGAGATTTTTAATTTTTTTTTGTTGATGCTGCGGATGGTTTTGAATCTAAATTTAAATGCTTACTAGTCGACAATATTTTGTTCGATTTTATTATAAATCGTAAGCGTAGTAAAAAAAGTTTAATGAGTAATGGTATAAGTACAGTGTACGACCGTGTCTGCATTTTTTTAAATTGCTTATATTACTAACAGTAGTGTAAAGGTTAACTTATGACCTTTGCCTCCTCTCACTCCCCCCTGAGCCATAACTTGTACTACTACAAAAATGATTAATGCATCAATTTAAACAGAATTTTATTGAATATCTAACAAAGCACTAATTTGGAATTTAAGTTGAAAAATACAAATTTTATGGTCCTAAAATTGTTTAGTTCTTAACCCGATTTGAAAATGTGTGCTTTGTTAGATGTGAAAGGAAAGCAATGGTATTTTTTTGGCTACCATCTGTGTATGAAGCTCGATACTACTGCTTCTGCCTTTGTAACTCCTGCAACTTTTTCTTCCTGTCAATGAAAATGAAGGGAAGTGCTTGATTGGGTATTTTCGTTGCCTCGCGGTATATCATCATTTTAGTTGCACTCGCCCATCCATATCTCCCCACCAGCACCAGGCAATAATGCAAAGCCAAATAAAAAACGTGAGTATCTGATCTGATCTACAAGTCTCGAAGATAGAGTGAAGGTGCATAAGACGTACTAGTACTACTACAGACGCATGAATGACCCGAGCTGAATTCATCTGTAATGCATGTCTAGCACATCGTTTATGGGAGAATGGATGAAGTGGCGGACAGAATGTTATGAAAAAATTCTCGAGGCAAATCTGTCATTTGTGCCTCACGTAAATCTTTTATGTCTCACATTCTTATTCGTCATTCGTATATATTTGTAGTGGAGGGAATCTTACTCTGGTTCTGGTTCTGGTTCCTCACTGTCTCAGCTCTGTATCCCGTATCTGCCTGCTCTACGTCGTCGTCGTCGCACATACGTTGCACTGTACTACAGATACACGCTTAGTAAATTCATTTGAAATTCGACAAGATTTTTTTGTGTACAAGAGCCTACAACATAACATGAGAAAAAATGACACAAAGATGGAAGGGAAAAATTCCTGCGGGTTTATGAAACTTTATCCGTCACCATAATATTTGATGTAGACTACATATATGTGGAAGCTTAAGAGATATATGCATATTCGTGTTTGACGTGTTTATACTTTCCTGCTGCACTTTGCTATATTTATTTGTAGTTTTTGTAAATATTCACCTTTATTGTGATACATATTTTGGTATGTATCTCCAAGGATAACTTTATAATTAGGGCTAAACAGAGGCCTTATAATCCACCGTGGCACAACAGACACACATGAAATGAATTGACATTCCCATTCCATTGCTAACCTATCCCTTCAAACGAAACGTCATATTACAGCGGAAAAGATGAGTTCATGTCGACGTAGACGTTATCTCCACCTATAGCCTCGTTTCAATTTCCAATGCTCCCTTTTCAGTTTTCAGCCCCACGAATATGCCTCTGAAAGCTACGAGAATAGCAATCGTTGATCGTCGTTTGTTTTTTTATACTAATGATATTGTAAAATTAAGTAGACTGTTTAAAAACAAGGTGCGGATTTAAAGGCAAAAGTGCACAATCTAGATATAATTCCCAATGGAAAACTCATCCACCTTCAACTAAGCGAACAAAGTATTATAATTAATTTGACAGCATTTTTAATGTTTTGAAGTTTCAAGCTTAAAAAGATTTCCTAGGTTTTCCTAGGTTTTATAACGATATAATATAAACAATGCATAAAATTGATGGCAGAAATTTGGAAAATATTGTAAGCATATGGTTTGTGTATTTTCTTAATATGTACTACTTATTACCTTGTGAGGTAGTAATATTTTTTATTCTGTCCGTTTCTTTTACGTTGTGGACCTGCTGTAAGATATTATATAAGTTGTAAATATTAAATGTAAAATTCTGAGTTTTTTTTGTTGGTTTCGGCTTGGGTTTCGGTTTCAGAGTTTGAGCCTTGGCTCAAGATTCGAGATTCAAGCTTGAAGAATTGCGTATACATGTCTATTTATATCCCTCACACATTCCTTTTAAGAAGTTCAAAGAGGAAGAATGTTTAGAACCATGAGATGTAATGGGATGAAGATGACCTTTCTCTTCTCTTTATTTTTTTGCCTGTCTCCCTTTTCCCTTCTCATAGTCAGTCACTTTTTACAACTTTCATCAAAAAATTCTGGATTCTGGGATCGGGTGAAATGTTATGTCCAAACTTGGACCATGCCATCAGGGTTAAATGTCTCATGAAGGAAAATGCTCAGTGCTTCATACATGTTCATGTTCATACTTGGTGCAATATCCGTATTCAGCTCAGTCTAATATCCTATGGCTTAGACTTGAGAGAGAAGATCGAGGCTCTCGTCTTTCTTCCGTCCAGCTTCAGTTTCAGTCTGAGATATGAGATGCTAGATTCTTTATGTTGAATGCGGCTAGCTTGGAATATTATTGTTATTACTATTATGATTATGATTATTCTCAGCGCTCCAGGAATGAGATACAGTTAGGATAGAAGTATAGGAGGAAAGAGGAATGAGAGGGATAAGGGACCCATGAAACATATTGTACAGCACTCTGCTTTTTGTGAGAAGCACACAAATAGTTCATCATCGGCGTTATAGCTATAGTTCATACCAGTATGTGCCACGGAATGGTCCGGGTCCTAAAGTCCTCCCTATAGGCAATGTCCTACATCTATAGAGAGAGAGGCAGTTTTACAAAACTGCTTTGGTCGTAGTCGTAGCCGTAGTCGTAGCCGTATTTTGAAAAACTACCGACCAAATTGGACGTGGAAAAATGCAATTTAGGCAGAGGGATATTACATTACCAAGGAGCAATAGGTGCTGATGTTGGCTCTGCTCTGTAGCCCAACCAAACCAGAAGCACCACCCGCATGATCCTTCGTACTCATAATCTAATATGCTGTAATTCTGTAATGGAAAAGAAAACCGTGAAACGTCCTCAAGAATCTGAGCTCATTTTTTTGGGTATCTGTCAAATGCGAAATAAGGGTGTTTTTTTTTACAAATTTTGTTTTGATCACATAGCTTATGCCTGAGAAATGTATTATGTTTCCAGTTAGACCTAGGCTTATGGTATTGGCAGTTCCAAAAGCAGTTTATTAAGAATAAGTATAATAATTACAGCTTTAATACATGATCCTTGTAGTAGTTAAGATTTGGCTTACACCATAGCTATATGAAAACGCTAAATTTTTAACTTAAATTAAAGTTGTCTTTAAAAATTGTGTAATTATATAAAAATTATCTAGTGGTTTGTAAAAAAAATATTGTAGACGTAATTTGTTTGAGAGTGTGGAAGTCCAAAATAGCAAAATTCTCGTAATTGTAAAGAGTTCAAATATTTTCAAAAATGTGCATGAAATTCTGAGCTGAAAATATTGTATGTGGCTGATATATTTGTAATATATTCATATTTCAATTTATGTACATTTCAATACACAATTTATTTTTGCGTATGTATGGGTTTGTAGATAGGCACTTTAAATAAATATGATAATTACGTATAGAAGATTTGATTTTACAGTCCGTATTACAGAATCCAGAAATGGTGTACAGCACACATAAAAATAATAAGGATGATAACGAAATGATATGTTACAGCTATTCTCATTTTTATGTGTAGAGAAAAGAACAGTAAACCGACACGAATTTTGAATGCGAGTGAATGTCCGTAGTCCGTACATAGTACACAATAATCATAATCACAATCAGAGTGATAATCAGGCTGTATAATCAGAAAGAGAGCCACACCACAAAGATGAGGTACGAAGGAGAAGAAAAGGAAAGAAGAGTCTGAGGAGTGTGATAGGTGGTTGTGGAGATGGTGTATATGGCCTATAGAGACACATTCAAGGTGGAGATAATGGTGGTAACAATGTAATCAGAGGCTACATCTTTTATTCCATTCCAGCCCACGCATAAATAATTCATATTGAACTCGCTGTATACTCTTCATGTAAATACATATATCAGTAGATACGTACACATGCCGCTTTGGTCAGTGCATAACACACATAGTATTCACCTATAAATGTGAACATCTATATATAAGGAACATTGGAAATGAAATTCTAGTCTTATTATACATGTGTATTGAATGTGCACAAATCTGTGCGACTCTACAGTATGTACTATACAGACCACAGTGTACTGTCTGAGAGTGTCAGCTTTTATCTCCAAGTGTAATCTTTCAAAAAGTCTTGTCATTCGTCACTGAGTTATGCATTTTATCTACATGTATGAGTTTTTTTTTAGTGCTGCCGGCTACAACGTTCCAAATGCTACCAAAACCAAGCCAAGCCGAAACCGAAACAAACAAAAAATCCCACAATTTTTTTGGGTAAAAATAACCACATGTTTCCTTTTTACATGTAATTGTGTACTCATATATAGCTTACAATAATTACGTGTTACATCTTATAATTCGTATCTATCTGAGCTGTTTTAACATTGGTTTTAGCTTACCTACAATCAGCTAACCGAAACGATTGACAACAACATGTAAATTATTTAGTAGCCATCAGTTTTGTTTATACTGTGTAGGTTCTATCTCTCGTTTATTCACAAATAGCAATATAAGGATAAGGGACTTGCATATAATTTCAAAAAATACAATGTATGAAGTTAGTGGCGGTGCGATGGAACATTCGTAAATGTAAATACTTCACTGTGCTTTACGGAGTTTATTATTGCTTTGTATGTAATTATTGTGTTTAGTCAGTGTTTCTGTATTAAATTTAAAGCTGTGGGTGTTTGGTATTTTTCAAACCATTCATTTGCATCTCTCTATGCCAATAAAAATAATCTTGAGTGGAAGTGGAAGGGAACTTTCACTACATGTACGTGGAAGCCTGGAGATAGAGAAATCTGTTAGGAGATAATGCTCCTGAATGAGTTCAACAGTAAATTCCAAAATAAATTGAACAAAATGTATTTTTATCTCCAATTCACGTCTTGTCAATTTCGAATGGTTTCACTCTCTGTCTTTCTATCTCTATTTTTGGACAATGTGTAAAACATGCTAGTATTGCTATGGTGCAGTTTAAATGAATGTCTATCGGTAGTACTGCACGTTGTAAGTAACGTGGTACTTTTGGTATATGTAAAAATAGGAATAGGTATGTAGTAATGGTGCTGCTAACATGCGTAAGTGGTACTTGTGCTTACTGTCAAACTCAAAATCGGAAATTCCCCCTGATCTTACTGATATCCAAATTCTTGCACTTGACTAAAGGGTGCAGAAAAAAAAGTTCATTCACAAGAGTGCAAAGACAAAATAGTGCGCGGGATATTAGAGGTAAACAGACAAGAGCAAAGAAGCAATAGTTTGAACGTTAGAGTGCAGGACTGAAAATAGTTAGAGTTGCTCCATTCAACTCCTAATTGTGGAAAAAAGATTAGTGCAATCTCAACTACAAACTACACACCAGACGCCCCTCGCATTTCCAAATTTTTAATAGTTGTTTCACTTAAATCAGTTTACAAATGAAACGTTTTTGGCAAAACGGGATAATTCCATTTAAATATTTTTGGTAAAATGGGAAAAGTCCACCTAAAACATTTATTTATTTATTTTTTCTGATTAGGTTTTTGATTGTTTTCGTAGTTTGCAGAAGTAAATTTAGTGCGTTAATGTTTTTTATGCAAGAAAAAGTTAAAAATGTTTGGTTTGACTCAAAACGATAAAAATTTCGTGCACGGACTTTTGACTCCATGTTAAGTTTTTGAGTTTTTGGCAAAACGGGATAAGTCCACAAATTAAAATTTTTGAAAATTTTCTGAAACATTCAAAATTCTGTTAAAAATTATGAAACATGTTGTAATCACGTTCATCAGGTTTTTCCTGTGGAAAAAAATCCGGCGCTTCGCGCCTGATTTGTCCACCGTGGGCCCGAAGTAGATGCTGAGCTGTTCGCAAATGTTAGATTTATTAAATGTGTAGGTCCTTATTGTTGTGACGATCGAGAATCATCTACAAAATATTGTTATTTTATAATCAGCAGCAGCTATTCATTCCTAACTTGACATTCCGCAACTTTTTTAGAAAACATTTGAGACTGTAAAGACGTGGGCGACGTCATTAATGGGCAATCCCAATAACATAGTGACTTAGTCGACGACATTTTTGGTCCACCGTAGTAAAGCCTTGACTTGGGCGACGTTCATTTGTGGACCATCCGCATAAAAGTATCCTAATTGGGGCGACGTCATCAATTGACTATCCAAATGTGGGAATAGTGATTTGGATAACGTCATTGGTTGACCATCCCAATAAACGAATGATAATTTAGTTAACGTTATTTATGGAACATTCTATGCATTCCCCCCCCCCTCAACCTTTTCATATAGTATTTGGGATTAGTTGCGATAATACCAACAGTGTTGGGTATACTTGTACTTCAGTAGCGCGCACAAACGAAACTTACAAGGGAATGCCACCACATGTACCCTGTTGATTTTAAAAACAATACCCATACCAAATTTGGCTGCACTTAGGTACTACATATCCTACGTAACTCGACTGCATTTTCCAACGTTCGGTCACAATCACTCGTCAAAACTTTGCAACCCTGTGGCTCCTACAATTTCAGTCAAATTTTCAAAAAAACGTAGTTTTGTGATCGTTGTAACATTATTTAAAAATTAAGTAAAATTTGAAAAATGTTAATTTTTTTTATAAAATTGTGGTATTTTGAGTGCCTTCTAAACAATTGGTTTAAAAAAATCATAAAAAAATAAAAAAATTTGAAATTATAAAAGTTTTAATTTTAAGGCTAAGTCCTAGAGATTCCAAAACTTTAAATTTTGTGAAAATCGAGCAACTATTGTAGAAGCTATTGTGAGCAAACGGCGCAAAATGCAGTCGAGTTACTTTGGATCTGTAATAACTAAGTGCAGCCAAATTTAGTTTCGGTATTATTTTTAAAATCGAAAGAGTAAATGGGGCGGCTTTCCCTTGTTAGTTTCAACTTCGGGGTCTATAAACAAGTATGTAGGCTACTGTATAATTCATCCCTTTGCGTTCGTACACTGTCAACGAGTTTTGACATGGGTTCATTTTTCATTTAACGAAAATTGTTAGCTCGATCAACACCTAAAACAATATGACGCTTTAACCTTGCATTTGCAGCCGATTATTAAGTTGTAATCTCTCTATGGGTTATGACATAGGTTTATTTAGCAGTTATTTTTAAAAAATTGGTTAGTTCAATCAATTCCAAAAACAATATGGAACTTTGCCCTTGCATTCGCAGTCGTTTATTAATTTGTAACCTTTGTATGCGTTTTGACGTGGGTCCAATTAGCAAGTATTTTAAAAAACTGGATGGTTCGATCAACCCCAAAAACACTATGGCAATTTGCTCTTGCATTTTAGGGCAGTTAGAAGTTGTGTAAAGAAAATAATTTAAAATTCCGGCGCGAAGGATAGTGATACGTGATCGAAATAAAGAGTAATACATGTTGAGAGCTGGTGCACTTATTTGCAACAAACTTAAACAGAAATAATATATAACTAAAAACCATACGCACATCTTAATTGCGTTTGTGAGCGCTTAGAAGTTGTTTGATCAAGATCTGTTCAAAATTACGACCTGTAGCGTACAAGATACAAAGGTGAGACTGACCACGCAAACCGTCGGACGAACAATACCATTTCATTACATGTTCAATGAGCTAAAGATCAGCAACTAAAAACAAACGAGTCACTTGTTGATTTTGGAGCACTTTTTAGAAACTTAAACTCTTTTGCAAACACACTAGTAACTTGTAGCTGATTGAAATAGGTTAAAGTTTGAATGAAATATCATATATTATGTATAAGGTCAATTTGTGTTGAACTGAAATTATGAGTTTAATGAGTGAGAAATTAAAATTAAGATTTTATTGATTTCAAGAGACAAAAAGGCATGCAACAAAGTGCAGGAAAATAACATAGCCAGACGTTGAATGGCAAAAACATAACGTTCCTGGACTGGAGTACAAGAACATAACATAGCCGGACTGTGGAGTGCAGGGACGTAACATAGCCGGACTTTGGCGTGCAGGAACACCACACAGCTGGAATTTGAAACAGAGTAACCTATAAAATCTTTCTTGATTTCAAATAGTACAAATACCAAATTTGTTATATACAATGCGTCTAAAATCTAAAAGTTTTGAAACTAAACAACAAATGGTATCAATACATCTTGAAAGAGACGATATAAAAGCTAACTGTGTGATACAGATGAAAAAATCAGAAAATTCTTTAAAGGCACAGATATATCATAAGTTATGCGCCTTCATACTCTCATCGATTTTTATCGCGTCTCATCGCTAAATTTCTCAACAAACTACCATAGTTACAGCTTTAAATATTTTTCGGAGAAATTCTCAAATGTTTGCACCCGTCAAACTTTGCTCTTTATCAAAACTAGAGAATCTCAATTCTCTATCGCAGTCGGCATTACCGGTGTTTATTCAGTTTTAAGCCCTTACCTAATAATTTAATTAATAACTTTATTAATGACGACAAATCTTAAGTATTACCTAAGGCTTAATATATACAACATTAATATGTCTGAATCATCCAAACAGAAGGCAATAGTTAAAGCAATATTTAAATAAGATGTAACCAAACTGAAGGAATGTGACGAACATGATCAAACCGAAATAGAAGAAAAAATAATATCAGTTCAAATGACTGCTCTTTAGGTAAATATTTAAATTACGCAGTAATAAAATTGTTTTAACTATTCAAGGTAATTATTTATGACGAATATTTGAACTTTTAGGCAGAAAGATGTTCATACGGAGAAATTTTAAATGTACCAAACACATTGGCTTGAGTCAGTTTTCCCATCGTAAGATGAATTTCGTTTTAAATAAACGTTACGAGTAACTCGCTTTGTATTTGAAAACATTTTAAATTTGATAAAAGATCACGAGATCTTTTACAATCTAAATGGGTCCCAGTTTCTAATTAAAGTGCAGCTTGCAGTTACGTTATACCGCTTTGATCACTCCGGGACTGCCAATTCATCTAAAAGCATTGCTATGTTATTTGGGATCGAGTTTGGGTCCACTAGATTTAGAATAACACGACGTGAAACACGTAAAAAAAATTAAATATTTCTAATACTTGCCACTCACATACTTAAAAATATTAATTTTTTTAAAACTATTAACGAACTAAACATATTGCAGGCAATTTGGTTGCTTTAAAACACCTTTATAGTTAATCAGATGAAATTAAAAGATATCAAATGACTAATGAAATGACTTTGCCAGGGGTAATTGTGTGGATGAATGGGACTCACATTAAACTCTATCGAGCACCAGCACTTGACGGAGTCTTGTTTTGACAAAGACAAGATCAATACTATGTTATATTTAGATACAATGGTATATATAAATTACTTTTATCAAAATAAAAAAAACTAGCTTTCACATACATCTAATTACAGAAATACTCAATCCAAGTTTAAATAATATGTGACTGCAGACGCCGTATGCAGCATTACGTGTTTAGATATCCAGGAAGTGTCCACGACTGCAGGGTTTGGAATAAATGCAATATAAAAAATTCAAATAGATACTTGGCGCGTGGTTAGTCTTGTTGCTTCATTTTATTAAAATTTGTATATTATATAAAGAATAATTTAACCAACTGCATGTTACGGTCAATGATTGATGCTCATAAAGGCTATCCTTTGAGTGCAATCACAAGCTCGCCCTACAGGGAAAATTGAACTGAAGTGATACAAAAACACAACTTTCAATAAGTAGTAGGTACTTGTAGCTGTTGCACGTTTATACACCTTTACCTAATATTTTAAGCTATTTCTTCTTACTTTGTAATCCGCGTCCTAAATAATCTGTTTCTTTTGGTTTTTCAAGGCAGCGAATTGTAATTGAACCTGTTAATGGGATTTTAAAACAAGTATTTGCCTCACTTCAGGAATTACGAATAAATTTAATTGATTTCAATTCACTTAAAGATGCTACAAAATTAATCGTTTTTATTTTTTGCTTTTTCGAACAAGTTGCAATTGCAACTTTAATTCACGAATTTGAAGGGATGCAACGTTTACCTTAGAATCTAGTTTCATTTTAGGCTTCTTCTTTTCAGCTCAAATTTTTTACATTTCAATCATTTTTGTATGATCAAATTGATCCTGCTTAGATTAAAATTTAGTTTACATTTTTAACTCGTCTAACCGCTTTTGCTGCTTTTGTACTTTTAATTTTTTCATAGACTCTTCCTTCTTACTGAAGGCATACTTTTGAAACACTGCTGACGCCGTTGTAATTCCCTTTAATTTACATACGTAACACTTAAGAAATCTAGCCGGAAGACTAGGGCTAGTGATAAATTTATGCTTGAAGGTTTCAAATTTCGTTTTCTAGTTTTTTAGTGACTCACCTTTTTATAGAATTGTAAGTGAATGGAATAAATTACTTAAGAATATTAGGTGTACTGTAAGTGAGGATACTAATGAATTCGAATTGTGTCATTTGGGTTCTTTTAAAGCTAATCTGTGTAATATGTATGTAAATAATCGTGTGCCTAGTTTATTGTCTCTGTATTAACCACCATAAATCTTGAAATCAGTGGTTTGATTTACTGGTAACTGGTACTATGTGTGATATGGCCTGATGATTTTTATAACAATATTTTTAACTTTAGTTTTTGATTAATACTACCTATTTTTTTGTGTCCGTATTTGGGAATCAGTATTTTTATTGTAAGACCTGACACGTTAATAAAATTAAACTCAAACTCAAACTCAGTTTGCTTTCAGCTGAAACGGCATATTGCATATATCGGGACCAGGACGTCATGGATCTATTCTCACTAAACGGTGTCGGACTGTCCTGGCTGTCTACGCTGCTTACTTCATGAGTATCAGTATCCGGTATTGACACACGGCTTCGACTGCGGTCACGGTTATGGTCATTGTCAGTTGCATGTTCTTTATTCTATTCATTTTCATTATTTTCATCTTCAAAATTTACGTCTACTACATCTTTTTGATTACCCTCACTGCCATCAGCATAAGGGATGACAATAGTTGCCTTTTGTCCCTATATGATTTTGCATTCGTTGTAATAAGAACATTTTGGTAATATGACAGCTAAAACATAAAATAATACAATATTTTTATAAAAAATTACCACCGTTTTAATTTTATAGAAAATACGAAATAGTTGAGTTGATTTATTACTACACACGGCAATGTCTATGATTTTACCTCTGAAAGAAGCAACCCCATCTTTGTCCTTTACACCTTGAAAAGTCTAGTTTTCCCAGGCCCATGCCAGCCTAAACGAACCATGAATTTTATTCATTTTGTCATGAATTGGCTTAGCTCTTATTGATAAACGCAGATCAGTTTTCTTTATCAATGTTTGGTAGTAGGAAATGGTAGTAAGTTTGCAATAACAATAGTTTTATGTATTTCCTGGTGTCAGTAGAAACATAATCACTGCTTGAATTTTAATTGGAAATTAATTTAATTTGTCTTATTTTAATACACTTGTTTGTTAAGTACCTTAATCTCATATCACTTCTGCAGTCTTAATTAGGTAATTTAAAACAGTGGTCAACTCTTTTTCGGTCCACTTGTACTTGCCATTTTAAAATGCAATTAATTTTAATATGACTGGGTGTACGTGGATATTTGATTGAACATATACAGTACTTCTTCTGGGTTTGAAAAGCTAAGCTTAAATGAGAAGTCTAGATTTACTCACCTCAAAACCTCAAAACGTTTTGTTGATTTCGCAGTCAATCTAAACTTTGCTAATAAAGTCGTAACCGTGGTAATATTTTGAGAAATTTAGCGATGAGACGCGATGCGAAGCGATAGGAGTATAAAGGTGCATACCTATTAGGTTTGTATACGCCTTGTTGGAGATTTATCGCAATAAAAATCACTATGGTCGTTACGATGATTTCCCTCAACTAAATTAATAAATAATTAATAATTATTTTTTAATAATAATGACCATGACCACGACCACGGCTACGGTTATAATATTATTACTACTACGTCTACGATGATGATGATGATTATTCCCGATTATAAATTCAGACTCAATTTGAGAGATCACCAGAACAGATCATTAAAAGAATTACTCCGATATTTTCTACGCTTGTGCTACGTGAATAAAAACAACGCTTATTTAATATTGTATTTGATTTGAGGAACGAGTGATTACATTTATTTGATTGAAATAGAAATACGATTTATTTATAATATTTTATTACGAAACGATCCAGATCCAGAACTATTGTCAAGTGTTCTTAAGCTAGTCAATTTTGAACATTAAGTGGTCCTTCGTCACCTCCCTGATCCAGTGAACTTCCCAGATCCCCTCCCCGAATACACTTCACTTTATCTACACTGATTTGAACTTGCATTTTGATTTTCACTGCCTTTTGATCTGAATTTTTACCGAGATTTTGAACTGCATTTAATATTGATTTGATTTTGATTTTTGAGTGGTTGTGGTGGTGCTGTATACTGTTGCTGGTCTTGTTTCTTTCCTGTTCGTGTTGGTTTCTTTTTTGGGTGTGGAGCAATTATTGAAGCCTAGAACAAAGTAAACAAAGTTAATCCTACACTGCAAAAATTAAACCGAAGAGCTTATCTGTCAGTTTGTCGAAGCCGTTCCACCAGCTGCTTGAAAGATTGTTGTTTTGCTGTGTCAACGTCACTGTCAAGTATCATCACACATAACCGGTTACCCATAACAATAATAATTAATTTGAAAATCATTATTTCAAATTTGATCCGATTCGACGTCGCTACAGTCAACAAGATTTAAAGTTGGCGCCAGATCTATTTGCCAAGGATACGAGATTTATAGTATCCGAGAAAGATATTCATTGTTTTATTTAAACTTTGAATAATTTGAATTTGATTTCTGAGATTTTAAAGATTTCAAATTTTGAATCAGAGATTTCTGACTGAAATTTTCTGGAGATTTTTTTGGTGAATTTTTTTTCACAGAATTTTTAACAGCAAAATATTTTGCTGAGAATTTTTTATTGCCATCAAAGAGCAATCGATCCGTGTACTTTATTCTTACACAATAATTTACACACAGAAACTTGATTTGTCATTGATTATTTTTTGACACTGAATTGAACTGACATAACTACTTGTTCCTCTAATGGACGGTTATGAAAATACAGAATTTACACTACGAAACAGCTTACGCTTTCCCCCATTGATGTCCGATGACCATACTAATGAACGACGACTGTTTGATAATCCTGTTGTTGATCCTGTACTTAACACTGATGTACCCAACCGTACTTCAACTACTATGTTGCCACGCATCCCTCCTGTTACGGTAGTACGACGACGATTGACAATGGCTGAAGCTGCTTTGATTGATGATGAAACTGGGTCTTCAGGTAACAACAGTACTATTGACTCATTGGATAGTGACATTCCAAGGTCACATGGTGACATGTCAAGGTCACGTCATAGGGGTCATCCTAGGTCACGGATGTCCAGGGCGTCAAATCAGCGACATCATGACCCTGCAGCCGCTTTAAGAAGGCGGTATGAGATTATGAAACTTGAACTTGAAGTTAAACAAGGTCAGCTGGCTTTACTCCAATGTTCTCTTGATTTGGATAATCTGGAGCATGGTGAAGCAGATGAAGAGGGCGGATTTGAAATAACTCAAGTTCGTCCAATGGATCAAGATCAAGGTGGCTATGCTGCCAGACATACATTTCCTTCCCGAATCCAGACTCAGAATGAACGTGTAGCTCATTGGGCTGCAAGTAATTTAATGGCGACAGTTCGTACTCCGCCAAGACCGAATATTAACCCAGATCAAATTGTTCTAGTTCCTAGAGGTCCTATTACTTCTTCCCCAATTCCGGTAATGATGTTATTGTTTCCCTCAGATCTACCCCCGATTAATGCTCCTCCCCCAGATCTACCCCCGATTAATGCTCCTCGCCCAGATCTACCCCCAATTGATACACCTTTCCCAGATCTACCCCCGATTGCTATCAATGATAATGTACCTCTTCCAGATCTACCCCCGATTGCTACAAACAATGTTATTTCCCCAGTTAATATTGAGATGAGAGGTAATATTGATGTCAATGCACAACCCAGATTAATTGCTCAACAGAGTTATACTTCTAATGATATTGGGAATATAGTTCAACAGATTCTACCTTTAGCTCAAATGTTGTCTCAAGGTAATACTAATACTAATTCTACGATTCAACAGCAAATGTTAACTCGTCAATCAGTTAACAAAGATTTACCGATATATTTGGGTGAAATTGAAGAATGGCCGACTTTCATTTCTCAGTATCGTCATTCATCTGAGATTTGTGGGTTGTCTAATACTGAGAATATGTTGCGACTTCAGAAAAGTTTGAGAGGCAATGCTCGTGAGTTAGTAATTACAATTTTTAGATTACCCGAAAATGTCGAAGAGGTTATTCAATCTCTTGAGTCCACCTTTGGTAGATCTGATTTACTGATTAAAAGTTGTATAGCCAAAGCAAAGGCTGTTGATGTTCCCAAACAGTTGAAAGCAGATTCCCATTTACAATTTTCGAATGTTGTTCGCAATATGGTTGCTACTTTTACAAGTCTAGGTTGCAACAATCATTTGAATAATCCTCAGTTGTTGGAGGAATTGATTATTAAGCTCCCGTTGACACTTCAGATGCAGTGGTGTCAAGTTGTTCTACAAAAAGGTCACAATGTCAATATTTGCGATTTATCAGATTAGTTGAAGGTTATTGCAAGTACAGCTGCATTATTGCCTACGAGTTTACCCAACAACAACTCAGTTGATTCAAAAAAAAGTTCTGATTTTAAGACGGGGTTTAAAAGAGGGTTTCATGATGACAACAAAGTATTTACTGCTGCTAAGAAAAATCCACGTCTCGACATGACATGTTACTGTTGCAATAAATTGAATCATACGATAGATAGATGCTCTGACTTCAAAGGACTTCCTGTTGATGCTAGATGGAAGAAAGTGACTGAGAACAAGTTGTGTTTTATTTGTTTAAATCGATATCATCAAACAGTCAATTGTCCTTCTCGCAAGGCTTGTGGTGTAGATAATTGCAAGTCTCATCATCATCCTTTACTTCATCCTACGACAACTAACCGTGTTCCTCCGTCTTCTACAGCAACGACTGCTACAATTTCTACTGAATTTGCTGGTCATGGTTTCAAATCTTCTCTTCAAACTACAAATGTTCATTTAAGAGTCATTCCGGTTAAACTGACTGGTCCTGCTGGAGTTCTAAATACTTACGCATTACTTGATGATGGATCTACTGTCACTCTTGTAGCTTCTAAGATCGCTTCTCAACTTGGACTTCAAGGTCCCATTGAGCCATTGTGCTTTTCTTGGACAAATAACACTACGCAAACTGATGCTAATTTGATGAGGGTTCAGCTAGGTATTTGTGGAGATTCTCAAGGTGTGAAGTCTTATACGTTGCGTAATTGCAGGACAGTTAAGGAATTTGATTTACCATCACAATATTTGAACATGAATGAGTTGAAAAAAATGTGGCCGTATCTTCGTGATGTTCCATTCTCAAGTTTGAGAGGTGCTAAGCCTATGATTCTTATTGGGCAAGATAATTCTCTTCTCACTGTACCAAGAAAATTGAAAACTGGTCTTTGGCATTCACCTGTGGCTTCAAAGACTTTACTAGGTTGGTCGGTTCATGGGAATAGTTCTGTTACTGGAAAGCAAGATTCTCACTTTACTTTAACGGTTTGTTCTCATCATGAGACGGAAGACGAAATTCTACATCAGTTAGTTCAACGATCCTTCATAACTGAAGATTTCGGTGTTAAGATTCTTCATGAGATTCCACGATCTAAACAAGATTTAAGAGGTTTGGATTTGCTTCAATCTACTACAAAGAGAGTAGGTGAGAGATGGGAAACAGGTTTATTATGGGCAAATGATCAATTCACATATCCTGAGAGTTTCAAAGAAGCGTACAGACGGTTACTACTTATTGAAAAGACAATGGATACTAATGCTGATTATGCTCGTCAGTATTGTGAAAAGATGGACGACACTATTTCAAAAGGTTACGCTCGAGAAGTTAGTTCTGTTAATCTGGCTAAGAAGAGTCCCAAGGATAGATTTTTATGTCATTTCTCCATAACCAATCCAAATAAACCTGGCAAGATTAGAGTGGTTAACGATGCCAAGGCTAAATCAAAAGGAGTGAGTTTTAACGATATGCTCATTACTGGTCCAGATCTACTACGACCTCTTCCTGCTGTTCTTTGGAATTTTAGAAAAAGGAAGGTTGCTTACATTGCGGATGTGAAAGAAATGTTTCCTCAGATCCTAATTCGAGATGAAGATGTTGTGAGTCAACGATTTTTGTGGAGAGGAATGGATAGAAATATCAAACCAAAGATATATGAAATGAAATCAATGATATTTGGAGCATCCTGTTCTCCATCATCAGCTATCTATGTCCTCAATAAGAATGCTGAAGAATTTAAAGAAGAATTTCCAAAAGTTTTTAAGGCTACTGTTAAGCAAATGTACATGGACGATCATTTAGATTCTGAAGATACTGAAAATGAGGCAATTGTACAGATCAAAGACATGATAGAAGTTTTTAGAAGAGGTGGTTTCTGCTTGTGCAATTGGATGTGTACTTCCAAGAAAGTACTGAGAGCTTTACCTGATTCTTTAAGAGCAGCAAAATTCAAAGATTTGGATTTAGAAGGGGATCTTCCAACTGAAAGAGTTTTGGGTATGTGGTGGAGCTCTGAAAAAGATGAATTTACTTATCGACTAAATTTTCATAAGGTATCAACGGAAGTCAAAGATGGGTCAAAAGTTCCAACCAAACGAGATGTTTTAAAATTAGTGATGTCAATCTATGATCCTCTTGGGTTTCTTGCATTTTTTGTGGTCAGAGCTAGAATTTTACTTCAAGATATTTGGGCTTCTGAGATTGATTGGGATACTGAAATTTCAGCTGAATTGTTTTTAAGATGGAAAGCATGGTTATCGGATCTTCAAAAGATCACGGAGATTAGAATTCCTCGATGTTATCACGATTACTTTTCAAGATCACCTTCGATTCAACTACACGTATTTTGTGATGCCAGTAAAAAAGCTTATGCTAGTGTCGCGTATTTTCGAATAATTACAGATGTTGGAATTTCACTAGCAATTATTTCTGGGAAAGTTAGAGTCGCTTCTTTAAAACCAATGTCCATACCAAGGCTCTAATTGCAAGCAGCAGTGATGGCTAGCAGATTAGCTTTAACAATTAAGAAAGAACATGATGTACAGATTGAGAAGACTTATTTCTGGAGCGATTCAAAAACTGTTGTTAGTTGGATAAGATCAGAATCCAGACGTTTTAAGACTTTCGTGGCTCATCGAATTGGTGAGATTCAAAAACTTTCTGATACTAATGATTGGCGATGGATTCCTACTGATTTAAACGTTGCAGATGATGCAACAAGAGACGTTGGTAAATGTGATTTAGAAAGTACAAGTCGTTGGTTTCAAGGTCCTCCATTTTTATTGTAGTCAAAAGAATATTGGCCAACTGAGAATGAGCAAAGTTTAGAGTTTGATAATTCTGAGATGAGAAGTGAATTTGTTGGAGTTATTAATCCTCAAAATCTACGTCCAGCTCCCAATATTGACAACTTTAGTTCCTGGATTAAATTGATTCGTGCTACTGCATGGTTTTTAAGATCTATTAAGATACTTTTCAACAAACTGCGCAAGATTCAAGAAGATTTTTCATCAGATATTTCCGCAGCTGAATTCAATACAGCAGAATTATGGTGGCTTCACAAGTGCCAAGGAGAATCCTTTTATGAAGAGATCCAATTAATTCAAGATTCAAGATTAATTTCAGCAAAGAGTAAATTATTACAACTGTCTCCGATTTTAGATGATGAAGGTTTACTTCGTATAAATGGAAGAATTAATAATTCTGATATTTCAGAGGATGTCAAGAGTCCGTACATCTTAGATTCCAAACACCAATTTATTTATCTACTAATTATGCATTATCATCAGAAGTTAGGTCATCAAGGCCAAGAAACAATATTGAACGAACTTAGACAGAAATACTGGATATTAAGTGCCAGATGTTTGATTAAGAAACTATGTCGATTTTGTCTACAATGCAGAAAGAGGAAGTGCGAGCCTCGTGTACCTTTAATGGGTCAATTGCCCAACTTCAGAGTTACCCGACAAGTAAAAGTCTTTAATCATGTGGGTCTTGATTTCTTTGGTCCCTTAAACGTTTTGTCTGAAGGTAAAAGAGTGAAAAAGTATGGTGTGATTTTCACGTGCTTAACGATTCGAGCTATTCATCTTGAGATAGCTGACAATCTTACTACTGATTCGACTATTAATGCCATTCGGAGATTCGTTTCTCGGCGTGGACTCCCTACAAGCTTGATCTCAGATAATGGGACAAACTTAAGAAAGGCGGATCGCCAGTTACGAATTGCTCTGAAAAACTTCAATCAAAATCAACTACAACAAGGTTTATCTAAAGACGGTATCAACTGGATTTTTAATCCTCCATCAGCTCCTCATTTTGGTGGGGCATGGGAACGGCTAATTCGATCAGTGAAAACGGCATTGAATGCGATTTTGAAAGAAAAGACTACGAAATTTGAAATACTTCGAACAGTGCTTACTGAAATAGAGCATATTGTCAATAGCAGACCTTTGACCTGCGTTTCTTCGAATCCATCAGATCTCAAATCGATATGTCCTAACGATTTTTTGATTATTAATTCCAATATAGTTCTTTCTCCAGGCTATTTTAAAGTAACTCAGTCATTGAATTTGTTTAAAATCTATGTGAACTGCAACTTTTCAAGAACTTTGAGATTCAAGTGAACATTGCGGGCAAATAAGGGAATGTTTAGTACTTTTTTACTGTACCTAAACTGGCATTCAAATTTTGGGTTTGCATAGTTTGGTATTTGTTTTGGTAAAGTTTAAATTTATTATCTAAGCTAAATTCGAATCCACATAGAATTTGATCTCAGAATCTGCGTAGAATTTGATTTTTTAATCTACGTAGAATTTAAAGTTTGAATCTGCGTGCTACTTGAATTTTGAATCTGCGTACTATTAGACTTTTGAATCTGCGTAGAGTTCAAACTTTGAATCTGCGTGGAATTTAAATTTTAAATCTGCTTAAAAGCTATAAATGTCTTGCTTTTTGATATTTTTGTTTCTCTTGCCATTACAAACATACTTAATAGAAGTATATACCTAATTCAAAAAGTTTTTACATCAGAAGAAACAAAATTAAATACGTTTACAATAGTTTTTTCTATTACTCAAATTAATTATAAATTAATTAGCGGCCCTTTTAAGGGACCCAAATTAATTTCAACGGCAATGTTGAGCTAACTTTACAGTTTTCATTTGGAATAAACTTTAGCGCCTTTGCCTTGCTTCGTTCTTAAACGCTTTAGCCTGCACGTTTTCGCGTGCAATTTAATGTTTTGTGCTTTTATGTCTCTGCGCTTTAATGGCCGCACTCTTTAGACTGCAAGTTTTTGTCCTGTTACCACGAATAAAATACTTTTATAAGATGAGCTTTAGAAAAATGAAAGCTGTTGATTATAATTTATTATTCATAAGCGAGCTGTTAGATAGATTGTCTAGTAATGCACAACATAAGGAACTCATTGTTCGTAAGATAAATAATGTGTTGCTGAGCAGAAGATGAATTAATATTTTTATTTCATATTTTGAGTGATTGTTAAGGTGCCATCTGCGGCAGCACATATATTATTATTTTGCCATGAGCTATGAATTTGTATTTTAGTGTGTGATGAGTGGATGGCGATTTTTTAAGTATGTATTTAGTTTCCATTTGATTTGCTGGAAACGTTCTTGAGTAATTTAAGTCGTAGAAGGTTTGGCAAAAAGCCATTTGGTTTAAATGTAAAGTGTACGTCCGATTTTCGTATTCATGTCGTTGTGTGTTAGGGAATAGAAATTCGAGATTGTTCTGTTTGGCTGTATGTAGGTATGAAGGGACGTGTCTTTTCCTTTGTAATTTTTAGTATCACGGCGACACAGAAATATTATCGTCTTGAAGTTTTGATTTATTCTGAGTTTTTATATGATTGCCGAGATTGTTGACTTCTCCCAATCACTGGTTAATGAATTAAGTGTTCGAATCGACTTGTGTGAGAGATTAATAAATTGTTTATTATAATTTTATTATCTTAAAATCCGTGATACCCGTAGTCTAACCCACTACGTACATTTTGTTCCATGGTATCTTACTGACTGAAGGAAATTGCCATCGCATCGGACTGCATCATTTTAAAAGTGCAATTGGTGACCTTTTCATGGCTATTTATTGTAAATGCATATTTTGAAGCAGGATCTTTTAAGAACAGGGAAATATCGAAGGAAAGGTTAAGTTTAAAGTAGTGTGCTCTATTTACACGGGTACATAATGCATGTATT
Organism: Dicyrtomina minuta; assembly: GCA_949802685.1. Lineage (NCBI taxonomy): Eukaryota > Metazoa > Arthropoda > Collembola > Symphypleona > Dicyrtomidae > Dicyrtomina > Dicyrtomina minuta. The sequence continues at coordinate 18,316,389 of OX461810.1, forward strand.
TTGTGTGCTTAAATTGCATTAAAACTTAGCAACGCAGCTTAAGTGAACGCATAACTCTTCAATACTCATGTTAGTTTGCATAAGAATTTAAACTGTTATGCCATGATACTACTTTGCGCCATGTAATATCTTCCCTCCAAGCTCATTTCTCATGTCATTTTTAGTCAACACTCTTCTGCATGCACTCTGAAATTTTTACGTTAGTGTTTGCACTTCTTCGGCGACACTCTTCAGAGCGGTTCCCACCCTAATCCGAGTTTATAGTTACAGTGTAGTCTACAAAATATTTTGTTTGCTTGTGTTTTCACACTTTGAAAGTGCACTTTTTCTATGCTATTATGCTGAGGTAGCAAAGTAGAAGCGAATTTTCCATGTACATAATTACATATGCATCTTGATTATATGTCTAATGGTAAAGGCGAGTGAAATTTGGATTAGTAAAATCTACACTTCGTTTGGGTTTGAATTCGCACTCAAATGCACTTTTGTTGTTCTGTTAATATTATTGTTAAGAAAAAGAGCCTCACGGGAGGGAAACATGGGAAATGTCAAATAATTAGTAATTCAATGCTTTGCATTTGTAAATTTTCTACAAATAATATACTCCCTCGGGGTTGGTCCTTCAATTTCGTCTTCGTCTTCTTAGATCTATTCAAGGGGGATGGTACATTTACATAGACTTATAGAAATACGTGGGCAGTACGTACGCAAGGAGCAAAGGCTTTGAGGATTACCGTATACATTTAGACGGTGTATTCATTTATTTAAGTAAAGTCTGCTACAGTCTTTTGGATGCAATGTATAAGTTACATGTACAAGTTATGCCATAATTCCTGAAAATCAAAACAAAAATCTTCCTTTTCTCATTCGAATACTGTAACATTCTCATTTTCAAATTCAAACCTCCTGGTATTTTCTACTTTTTTATTGTTGAATGCTTATTTTATTATTTTTCATTGATTAAAAAATGATTTTAAACGAACTTTGGAATTTAAAATTTAAAAAAAAACTACAAATAGATGAAAAGCACTAAATAAATAATTTAATACGTTCTTATCAATTTTTTAATCCTTTGAGTAAAGATGCTAAACCACAAAACTACTTTGCTGTTAAAATCTAAATTCAAAAATTTAAACCGTATCTCACGATGTTAATACGATCTGATTTAGCAATTATTATGCTATAATATGTAATTTTAATCGTGTAGATAATTATATGAAACCACGAAAATAAAAATTTCACTTGGGACTCACAACCCAAGAGCTGTTAGCGAAATTAATGGAGGCTGTTTTTTAGATCTCGATATTTCTCAAAGTATTTTAACATCCTATGTCAATCTTGTATATCTAAACACTAAAATGCACCATTTAAATTTGACCAACAGAAAGAAATACAACACGGAATAATAGAAATAATAATAATAAATCTGTATGGAAATTTCCTTTTCTGTGAGAAATAATGTGCAAGCTAAGAAAGCATACTGGCACGTGGAATTAATTGATTTTAATGTTACTTTCAGTCTTCAGTGTAGTCGACATAAGTCCGTAGTTTTGAGAGTATAAATTTCATAAATTGAGGACGAAATCTCAGACGTATCTACTTCATCTGTTTATCTTTCTGTTCCTCGAACGATATCAATATCAGTATTCTCCATTCTACCATGTTCAAGAAAAGCTGTTTCCATTTCCATTTCAATTCTGTAACCAAAAACGTCTTGCATCTTTAGAATAATTTTCTTTTGGAGTCGTTAGTAATTGTATGCATGCATAATATGCATCTATCGACATGGTCTACTATGGAGCAACTAGTCGAGCCATCCCACATTATATATGTGTTCACATACACATAAGATAAAACATGGAATTGCAATCATCATATTATTATCATTACCATTATCATGAGTGAGATTATAGGAATGTAGATCAAGTCTCCAATTTATCCTTTTGATATCCTATCCACTACCATTACAACTACAAATTCGAAAGAAACAGAACAAGAAACAGTAATGCACCTCTCGGAAAGGCGACGGGAAATCTGACAGCTTCTCAAGTACAAGAGACTTTGAATTGTCTAGAATTTTTCATTTTGGCAATCAAGGGCGTTCCTTCCTATCCAATCTCCAATTTACTGAGACACACACTCAAAAGCCTCAAAGACAAACAATCATATTGCACTTGCACTTGGTTCAATGCTCAATTCTTTCCCCTGAACTTCAGACTTCAGACCAGACCAACTTGCCTCTCTATGAACACAATGCAATGGCCTACAAGAAACTATACATATGCGTATAATATGTACAACAAAAACAAATAGAATTGGTTTATAATATAATGTAATGTGATTCTCATGCACCTCTTGCATAACATTAAATACCAAATTCAACATCTCTGGATATCCACACATCCATCCACCTCACCTGCACCTCAGGCCAGAACCAAAGAATAACTACCAAAGCAAGTGGTAATGTTAATGTGAGTGCCCAATACCATAACCATAGCCATATAGCCATGGCCATAGTACCTCAAATAATAGGATACCATGTCCATGCCTAGCTCGACGTCTATGTCATGAGCCTTCACCGTACATTGTTTGACTAACAAGATGTTTCTTTCTTATCAGACAAACGTCCACACACACAAACACACACACATTTCCTCTCCATTTTTTTAATCGAGAGAATCTTGGAAATGCTCTATGTTCTATAGTAATCGTACATTTGATAGAAATAATTACGCCTCCCTCAATTATTTCATCATTTCGATTACACTTCTCACATTGTTTTCCTCACAATCTTCTCCTCGTCCATATAAACTCCTACACTACAGAGAACCAGATACATCATTTACTAGCTTATGAACACGTGTTTCTTATTAACTGATTACAGTTTAGACTTGGAGTTTTTGCTAGCGCTTTAGGAGTCATGGGAATTTTTCATGCACATGCAGTCTTGAAAGAAGGAAAGGGCACACACACAAAATTCATACGCTCAATAATTCAATTTCCTCTTTATTAATTACACGTAATCCGGAGTGTATGAGTGAGTTTAGATATGAGGAGAACCATCGCGGGCTCTGTGTAGTAATTTATTATATGGATGAGATCGTTAAAAATTTTGAAGTGCACTATGTGCACTGATAGATGCTTCCATGAAATTTATTAGTAATATTAATAATATAATAATTATGGCTGCATTAATTAGGTGCGTCAGACTGGGACTGGAGGAGGCATATAGTGAGTTATAATGATAGATTATTATTTGATAGCTGAATTGTCTTATTGTTACAGTAGTGTACACTCATACTGATGGCATATTTATATTTCCTTGAGAAATGATATTCTTATCTGGGCCACATATGATTTTTTTTTCCATAATCATATCATTCTCCAGTAATTTTGTTATCTTTATGTCGATGATTTTATTTCCAATTGTAATTTTAACCCAATCTAATCACTTGCACAGTAACAACAGAGCAGCGTAGTAATACTTACTATCTTTAAAAATTCTGAGTGCTAATAATAAAACTGCATATGTACTTAGACTGTACACGCAACAAATAACATATTAGCAGTAATAATAGGAAGTATAGGTATATAGTATTCTTCCAAGGTATAAATTAAGCCCTGACTTCAACATTATACACTGCACATTTATTATGAAAATAAAAACTTACCATAGTACAACCACGAAATAACTCAAATGAAATCCAGCGCTTTAAAAATGTTAAAAAACAGACAATAATGGACGGGGCATCATTACATGTAGAAAGAAATTAAAATATACAAAAGCAGCCATTTTGGTAGTGGACGGTGGACATCATGGATTGCCATCTTCAGGTAGGCTCGTCTCAAGAGATGGGACCCTGTGGTTTATGTGTACTGGTTACAATGTAGTCCCATGTAGTACTCTGTTGCATAGGTACTGGAAGGTAAATGTCTTTCAACTCGTCTCACGTCGAGAATATTTCCAGGTATTTAGCATAGTACCCATTAAGTTTGGTAGAATTACGCTTCAAAGTTGGTGCGAGCTCTATTAAATTGAGTAGAAAAGGAAAAAAGTCTAACCACAGCCCAACTCCAGACTCCAAGTCCAACTCACTATGACTGACGTGAGTGTAGTGCAATGAAGCCAATATCAGGCCAACCAAGAACGCGAACACGTCAAAAACCCAAAGCCAAAAAAGCTAGCAGCGCCAACGCCAACCGAGAAGATCTCAAGTGCATTGTACAACACAATGTAGAATAATATAGAATGTGGACGTCGGACGTAGAGTGAGAGGATCTCATCCCGTCAAGTCAACCCAACAACACTCGTAGTCGTCGTAATAATAATAACCATAATAATAATGAACGTAATGATAATGATTACTTTGCTCGCTCTTTTTCTCTCGTTCCGTCGGCTGGTTGGCTCTTGGTTCTCTTTGGCTTCGACTTTGACTTTATACTCTGTGGCAGGGAGGCAGGCAGGCCTCGTACTGGTCCTCTGATCCTGTCCCTAGTCTACGTATTTCTTTCCACATATTATCCTCATATATTATTTTTATAATATCAAGTACGGGTTATTATAGTAAGTGAAAAAAGTCGGATGTATATTAACCCACACAAAAAATGTAAGGTGTGGGATACAGACGAACGGGAAGAGCAGCATACGGAATACAAAATACAAAAAGGACTCATGTATAATCACATGTTACTTTAACACTACAGCAGATGCAGACAGTTACATAGATGTACCTGGGCAGGTACATAGTAGGTAGTTGGGAGTTGGGCTATGGAGCGTATGTATATGGTCATCTCTGACAAAGTATTTTTATTTTTATGTAGCTTCCATTACTATTACATTTTGGAATTAGACAGGTAAGTATTTATGAGATGAAGGAGGAGAGTACTCCTCACAACTCTCCTGCCTCAAGTCCTCTAATCGTAAGTCATGGAACATTTGAGCAGAGGAAAACTGCCCATTATTATTACATTGTATTGCTCATTTTTTTCCGAGGAGAACCTCCCTTCAAATTCAAAACGAACAACAGAGCCGAGCTACAAACTATATAATATGTATATGCTACAAACTACCACTCGCACTTGCTTTAAAGACAGGCATCTTCACTCGTCCTCGTGTTGCTGGTTTCATTGTTTGGTACTCTTTTTTTGTGTGTATGTGTGTGTGTGTGTGCCTTCTCAACTTGGACCTGACTACTTTAGACTTGTAATAATAATCATGATGATGATGAGAGAAGCGAGTTTCCTTCAAAAAATACAGAGATACAGATGCAGTCATATTAAGAGAGGAGGTGTGCATAGTGGAAGTACACACGTGTGATCTCTGTATGATGTGCTACAATGTTATTACATGAGGAGGGAACTTTATAATTTTTTTTTAAAACCTCCTACCTACATTCATGCTAGCAGCGTCGGATGTTGCTGTGTTGCTATATTGCTAGTGCTATTACATTTGCTATTACTTTGATGTCGTTTTCGTTTTCCTTCTTGCCTTAGCCTTTGCCTCTGAGAGTCTGCCTTAGCCTTAGAAAATAGGGGGAAATATTTGGATAAAAAAATTGTATAATGGACAAAGTACAGCGAGAGAGAGAGAGAGCGAGAGAGACGCATGATTATGTTTATGGAATATCTAATGGGACTCTCAAAATATGTATTACTGTATTACATGATTAAAGTTTTTGAATGTGAATTTTTGTAGGGATGGTTAATGTGATATTTGAGATGTGATATGTTGCAGGATGAAATGAGAATAATATTCCTATTCCAGAATCATAACTCCATCTCAGTCAGATGCCAGTGCGAGGAGTGCGAGTGCCAAAGCCGCACACACACACAAGGATGGTATAGGTGCATATATAGAGAGTTGTGTGCTTGGTACATAGGGATACAATAGAGTGGAGAGCAGACAGCATCATGGCATCATGGCTGATGACTCTGAACAATTTATGAGGCAAAGTAATTGTAATGCTCTTCTCGTTTATAACGCTATACAGCACACATTATTCTAGCCACAAGAATTAACAATAAGATTAACTATAATACGTGTATTTCATTTCTCATTTTTTATCTTTCCACTACAACTACAACTACGACTCCAACTCCAACTCGAGCTGAGCTAGCAACTACTAATATCTCAAGTAAATAGTAGTGTAAGATGCCTTATAGTCAAAATGATCTGTCCGATTTTACATAATATACCCAATGGGTTTTTGGTAGGTACATAGCTATATGTACATATCTGTAGTATCCTGGGATTGCTAGTATTATTCATAGTTATAGCGTTCAAGGTGATTTTGAATTGTACACATTTTTCCCATTCTATCCATCTCTTTAGTATCTGTAGCTGTCAAGAAAAATGACAGATGACATCACTCAAGGGAGCAGAGGCTGAGCGTAGTCCTGTTGTGGAATTTATTATTTTATTACTCAACCGAGCTAGAGATCTCATTTGATACGGAATTGCAATTTCAATGTTAACAGATTCGGCCCGTGGATAAGAATATTCCTATTTGGAAATTACATCTAGGTACCTACATAGAAAATTTTGGTTTAGTATTTAGGTCACACAGACTAAAGTTTTTAAAAATAATTATGAAAATTTTTTATTCTACAGTGCAGTTTTTAATATAGTAGTGAAATTAAGGGCTACACATAATAATATAGACTTTGAACATGTCTTTAAAAATTTCTATATGTTGTGGTTTAATATTTAGACTAATTTTTTAAATTTCCATTATTAAAAGAATTGATTTAAATTGTAAACAATTCCAGAAACAGTACAGTACATAGTACAGATAAATAATGGAAATACAGTAATCCAGTATTTTCCTTTCTGTCACTTTGCCCCGGATGCGTTACACGTGCGTATAAATTTCCTCGTAAATCATAAAGTCCAAAGACCTTCGAACCTTTGACTTGATTAATACAAACAAAACAAAAACAAGTATTAAAAAAAATATACAAAGAATTAAATTGTTCAGGAAAGACGTAAAATTAAAATATTGTCAATCTAGTCCATAAGCTCCTAACAAACAGTTTCTGACAATGAGAATTACTACAGTACCAGATCATAGTATACTATCTCCAGTTTTGTTTTTTACGTGATGCGTGATGATGATGATGAGGATGATCGGCGTCGGAATCGGCATCGGCATCGGGATCGTCATCGACAATATCTGTATCTGTAATTCGATACCTATATAGTTCCAGTTTAGCTATACCTATTTGTCTCTCTCACAACGGTCAAGACAGACCACGGCCAGATGAAGCGGAACGGAACATGGGAACTCTCATTTAATTAAAGAATAAAGGAAAAAGAATGAGGAAATAAAACATGTCCCCATGTAAAGATGTAAAATTTCGAGTAAATCTATAGGTGATGATAATACTAAAAAGAAAGTGGCTATATAGACCAATTCTGTAACATGTCTTACGACCGTGAACGACAAGACAAACGAACACGACAAACCTTCACATTGACTTCTACAGTACAATATACAACGCAAGAACAAAACGACCAAGAGAACAACGACACACACACACACACAAACACAAAACATCTCCTTGTTCCGATATTCTAATTTGAATTCAAATCCCAAAGCCAACAAATTTCACGATTTACACTGGGTGATGATGATACTGCCGTAATAATAATAATAATTGTTGAATGTAAATTTGAAGATGGTGAACCCAATGAAAATGGAAGGAAGGGAAATTCTAGGATTGGATTTTGAAATTGATAATAAATTGGGAGGAAATCTGAAATGAAATCACATACACAGTGTCTCTATATCCAAAAACAGTATATGTAAACATATATCTATTTTATGCATTACGTGTACATGGTATAGTATATGGGAGGATTTTTTATGATGGAATTTAAATCCATTGCTCGTAAAACCAATTCAACAAAGGGCGTATCAGGAGTGTAGTCCTGTAGTGGGCATGGGCATTAATCTATTGGAAAGATGATCCTCGTTAAGGGATTTACAAAAGTTAAAACAGACAGTGAACGACGAGGATGACGATGACGACGAGACAGGGCCAGTCCAAAGCAGATATAGGCGGACACGGCCACAAACACACAAGTTCCACACACACGGCATATATAGGCTCATCTCTTCATGCCCTATTGAGAATTGAGATCCTATATATCGTCAAACTGAAAGAATAAATTCTACTCTTGTTCCTGTCCATGAATTTTTATCTTATTATTGAATCTACAAGCTGGTTTCGTAGTTCGTCCTTTTCTTACGATTACTAATAGTTACATCATCTATGTTTTTTTATTTTCTGTCTGCATGTGACTAGTGCACATAGTCAGTCAGTGCAGTATCTTATGTACATTGAATATTGGACCTTAAACCTAAACCATAACTTTTGTATGTTACTTCCTTACCTACCTACCTATGAAGTTTGTATACAAACAAACAAACAACATGAGCCAGATGAACAATGAAAGGACTTGGCCTCTCAGTATCGTCAGACAACTATGACATTGACACTCATGCTCCTGTCATTTCAAATTCAAAAAACTAAATGTCAACTCAAAGTAACTCAATTGGGACATTGGGACTATACAGATATAGATATAGATACGACTACGGATATAGGTTCTATATGAATATGAGTAGGAGTAGGTAGCAGTGGTTACTCTCCCCATGACTTCATGTATTACTCAAATCCTATCCTTTGTATTTTTTTTATTTATTCTTCAATTTCAATTTGACTCTACAACCTCTCAACTACTTGCTCCGATTTTTTACGAACCAATATTTCCAACGATACTAATTTTTAAAAGTAGCTTGTCGACATCTTACAAATATCAGAGTCACAATCACGATCACAATGAAAATGAGAATGGAAAGGCCACAAATATCAGTACAGAGACAAAACGACGAGTCTCAGGACAGTCTATTGGGATGACAGCCATAGGGACAGACAATACTATAAATTCTACACTTGATTCTTTATCATTTTCAAGACATTTTTCACAATTGATTCAATGAGCTCAAGCACAGCTTGTCTACTACAATTTTTTTATAGATTTATAACACAGCCAATAACATTGTCATGACATGTCATTTTCATTGTCATTGTCATCAAGGAGATCATTGTCAAAAAGTCAAAACGGATGAAGGAAGGAAACAAAAAATAAATATAGTTTGTCTTGCTATTCCTTTAGGAAGCTGCAGCACATAGTGGCAAAGAGAAAGAAATTATTTACAGGAATGTATTCAAACCAAAAATAGGTAGAAAAAATTTATACTTCTAATTTGTTTTAAAATATAACTCTGGATTTTATATTCGTCTATAGTTGTACAGGCAATTTACAATATTTTAGTGACACATAATTACGGGTACTACTGATAGTAATAATATTAATATTAATACTAATGTACTTTCAAAAAAATAAAAGATTAGGTTTTTTCATTTTGTAAATTCTTATACACTTAGCGCTCGAAAAATAAAAGGAAATTATGGACTGAAACCCTACAGGGGTGTACAGATAAGGACGAGAGTTAGAAGGAAGTATGAATGAATATAATATTATGTAGTAGATGTAGATTCTGAAGGAGAGATGGGGACCCCATGAGAGGAGATCTGCCTCAAGCTCTAAACTCTGACTCAATCAGTGGGAAAACGATTATTTGTGATCGATAAAAGAGATAGAGCCCCTATTGCTTGATTGCGTGTAAAATGTCATTATTATTGCATTCTTGTTAGTGTTACTGTTTCTACTGAGTTTTCCCTATTTCAAATTTGAATGCACCTACCTACCTACTACATTCCACCTACCTATGCATATCTACATACATATATGAAAAGTACATTCATAAACTTTCAAATTCCGCCCATTTCTAAATTCAGAGCAAATCGATTTAGCATATCTCCCTGTAAGTCACACACTGTGGACAAATTAGGAAACAAAACTGAACTTGGGAACTGACATTGCTTACCGATATCGTCACCGGTACCGGTACCACTACTAGTAAAAATACAAGTTCATTAAATTTTCAGTATTTTTGTATTTTCTATGATTGTCCATAGAGTGGTCTACGACTGTACACGTGTCTGCGAGGTTTGAATTTGAATAGTACGCGGGACACGGGTGTACAATCACATGAAATACCCCTTGTGCGCCCAATTAAAGGTACCTACCTAATTATAATTTTTCAACGAATGGAAATTAAATTAGAAGAAGTTAAAGCCCGTGTAAGTGATGTAACTGAAATTCAATCTTTTAAGATTTATTCATCTTAAATTGTAAATTTAAAAAAGCCAGAATATTTAACTAACTGTAAGTTGATATTACCTTACATAACTATACATTAAAAAAATAGGAAATTACAGTGACTGTTAGTATATAGTTCTGTATAAATAAACAAAAATAAAGATAAAATCCCAGATCCAGACTTTGGCAATCAAACGCAAAGCAAGGGAGGGAAACTACTGTATGTTGGATGTATTATAAGGGTAGAGATCTGGATGAAACAGTATACTGGGAATAATAAACGCAGGGACTTCCATCCTCTACACTGTATACAGTACTGTGCACATACTTGAGTAGTCTCCACGGAGTTTTTTGTGAGTCAGGTAGAAAAGGGATGTGCATTGTGGTGATCTGTGATACTGTGCGTAGTCTGCACTGTCAATGTTCTAGGTAAGCCCATCGCTGGGAGTCTATGTTGATGCTGCTGCTGCTGGTTGCTGGAGAAAAGGAGTCTTGGAGAGGAGTGGAAGGGAAAAGGTCGTTTTGCGTTCATGGAGAAGACAAGTGAGGTAATGTACGAAGGGAATGGTGGGAGGAATGGGACCAATCATGTCTAGGAGCAGGAGTTCGAATGCGTAATGGTCCTCATGTGGAATGGTTGCCCGGATGCATCTTCAATGGAGAGAGTAAAAATGGCTCCGAAATTTATTAAAATGGCCCAACTTCTTCCCCCCACACTTCCCATCCCCTCCACTCCACACAAGGCAAAGTCAGAGTCAGAGTCAGAGCACATCTCTTCCCATATATACTGAAAACAGTGACAGTATAGCCCACCAACTTTTTACATCACATGCCCCCCTGCATATGTAGAACTGTCGACTTCCACTATACACACGCTCAACTACTCCAGCTGAACGCAAAAGCTATTACATTACATTACGTTCCATTACGGCTTGGAATGGCTCAAAGCAGCATCTTCCATGGAGCCATTTATTAAATGGCCCATCTGACTTGAGTTCCACAGCGTCGTAATTTAATCTAATGTTCAATATTATTATGCAAAGATGGATATGGAAATGTGCTCCCTCTCCTTCTTTTCCCCTCTACGCAACAATGCTACGGCGAACATTATGAACATTACAAAATATCTCCACTATACACCTATTATTTACTGTATATGTACATCTCGTCTAAAAAGCATGTAAAAAACTTCAAAGAATGCATATTTGTATATTGGTCTCCCCATTAGATTAACATTATCACATACCATACAGAATACATTATTAGAGTATATAGCCTTTCAAATTCTACAATGTTGACTATAAGGTAGATACTCGTACTCTCTTCTATTATTATTATTTGCTATTATTCACCAAAAGCTAAAGCTTACCTATCATTTGCATATATAGAGAGCAGAGAGTTTCCAAGAGCAGTTAGCTCTGTGCTCATATCTGTAAATGTAAAAGTACTTAAGTTGACGCTCGTATCAATCTTGGAAGGTATATCGGTCTCCTATGTGTGTAATGTTATATGGATGCACATGAGAATAGAATGTCATCCTCATCCACGACGATGGCACCGTCATCGTCATCTTCATCTTCATGGAAAATGGAATTGTTTCTCTCTCTCTCTCTCTATTTTTCTCCGTAGACTTGCTAAATGGGTTTTTTTCTTCTAAGGACTACTACAGCCTTATTGTGATGATAGAACCATGTTTTGAAGTGGGATAGAGAGGAAAGTGACGGGGTCGGAGTGAGCGAGGAGAGATACTTTTGAGTTACCTTATGAGTCAATTGTATCTTTTTAAAATGTTAATTGCGTCTTTTCTGTGCATAATGTAGTATGAATTCTTATGAGGATAATTTATACGTAAACGTCTCGTCCATTATTCTTGAGGCCTTCAAAAAAAATAATTCTTTCCCATTCTCCATATTATCATCCAAATCCAACTAAAGGAAAGATATCGTCTGTGAAGACCCAAAATGACCCATATCCATTTGTAGCTGAAAACATTATCCATTATCTACAAAAATATTGAAACATGTCTTGAAAGCATTTAAATAGAATATTTTGCACTTTTAAAAAACATGTAAATATAATATTTTACACATTTCAAAACTATGAAAATAAAACATTTTACGCTTTTCAAAAACGAGTAAATAGAACATTTTGCACTTTTCAAAAACATATAAATAGAACATTTTGCACTTTTCAAAAACATGTAAATAGAACATTTTACACTTTTCAAAAACATATAAATAGAACATTTTGCAATTTTCAAAAGCATGTGGATAGAACATTTTACGCTTTTCAAAAACTTACATTTTATGCCTGTTTCTTATTTTGTTTTTATGACATAGCTCATTTTGATTCTAGCTTAAATTGGATATGGGTCATTTTGGCTCTTCACAGACAATATCTGTATTCAGACTTGAGACTGCTGGTGTTAGTCCTTATATCCCTTTAACATCTGTGCGTACTTATAATTTATTTTCTTGTTGTTTTAACCTATGGATTTTTGTTTTTTGTTTTTTCCTGTTTAGCATGGCTTTTTATTGGTTTGGATTCTTTGGATGCGTCGAATTTTGAATGGAAAACATTACTACCTATCTACTATTAGATGATGCCCGAGCACCAAGATCAAGACCAAGAAGACGTTTTGCTTCGGCAAAAATTATTTTGAGGCTTGGCCTTTGTTGTCTTGCTTGGTATGGCCAGGCCACCGAAAGAAGATGAAGGAGATCTGCCGATTGCTAATATGATATGAGGAGGAAGATTCGAACAAGAACGAGAACGAGCGAGACTCTGGCAAGCGATTATAAACGTGACGATCCCAAGTTTAATTAGTATTCCGCAATCCGTTTAAAGGTGAGTCTGTCAATAATTACCGTGGAGTAGTGTATATATGCACCCAGTGTATAAATCCAAATAGTAAAAAAAAGTATTCATATTAATTATAATAATCATATATGTCTGTCATATCTGCAGTCAACTCGTCGTTTACATTTCCCTTGTCCACGTGCACCCAGTCGCGACGTCTCTTGGACGTCGAGTGGTCCACGATTACTATTACGACCACGACCACGATTTAGGAATAAATTAAGGGATTTTTGTTTTTAATGAAATGCTCAGATTTTAAATGCTAATTCATAATTACCTTCAATTTACAATGCTGCTAATATGAAATAGGGAACATAACATATGACAATGAATACCATAGTTATAGTACAACATCATTTCCTCTTTTTTTCTCGTTTTTAACTCGTTTTTTATGAGTATCAACACGCGATCATCTTAATCATCTACCTTAATAGTATTTAAATATATTCTACATATGAAATTTTTATACAAGTCGTAAAGTATCTTTAAATTGTTTTTCCCCTGGGGTTAAAAATTAAATTAAAGTCTCCATTTTTAATTTGAAGCTAATTTGTATTTTTAACAGAGATTTTCACGCCATAATTATTCATATGTGATTTCAATTAACAATTACGCAAACTTTGAATTACGAAACATAATTGGCGGAAAATAATTTATTTATGTGTACATTAGTGAAGGGAGGTTCACATCTCGCATTTATTTGTATTACGTATTGTAGGAATTGGAACTGGGATCGTAGTAGAGGAGAGGAACGCAACTTGGAGATTTTATGAGATATTTAAGTGCAAGTACCTATACTACGTCGATAATAATGTGCCAGCTCGCTCACTAGGTCAACACTTTTAGGATCGAGAACGACTCATGCCAAAGTCAAAGTCAGGAAAAAAAAGCAAAGGGAATAAGGGAAAATAAGGGTATAAAAAATTAAGTCATAAAAGGGAAAATGGGTGATTTTTTTCTCTGTTTGTCTGTATACACTGTCTCTTCATATGTTTCTGTGTACAGATATGTAAACTTTGTCGTCTTCTTCGCTGTATTTTGTTCCGTCTCCGTTGTCGTTGTCAATGGGTTGACTTTTGAAGAAGATTTGGGATTTGGATTTAAAAGAAACGAAAGGGTAAAAAAAAGTGAAGGTGACTCGGTTTATAGACTGTTTACATAATAATTGTAGAGCATAGCTATAGGTTGTAAATGCAGTGTTAAGTATAGGATTTATTCTGTACTGCTGTGTATTTGATAGCAGTATTTTACAATCAGTAAAAACCGTAAACGATTCATACAGCATACAGCTAGAGCAGACCAGAGGTAGGTGTACAGTAAATATTAAAGGATTGTACACACTACCATTATGAAAACCCTATGTATAGTAGGATTATAAAAGAAAAAATACCCATACATGAACATGGTTGACCCTTTTACGCAGAACTAGTAAAATTTTACACGAGGCTATAATATGTACCTACAAAGTAGAAAGTATTGAGACTAGGTAACTCTTCCCGTTTCAGTGCTGTAGGTCTTCTTAATAAAACAGCACTTTACTATGTAACCCAATGGCAAGGACTTCCAGTCATTTCCAGTGTGGATTTAACACAATACAGATAATAGAAATACAGTGCAACGGTATGTGTATCGTATCGATGATATGAATGGGCATTTACGACCTTCCTTATAGCTACAGTAAATAGGCAGGATCTCCCAGTCAACTTACCATATGGATATGCATATATTTGTATATTTAGGTCAGTGTATTAGGTATTATACCTAATACAAGCCTATCGTTATCGTTATTGCTTAACTACACCTACGCCGAATGACCAACCAATTGAATATGGGTATAAAGTAAATGCTCATCACGTATGTAAGCGTAGAGGAGTAAAATCGTTTTAAAAAAATATACGATATACCTCAAAAATAAATACTTGAGAAAAACCAACTGAAAAACTTAAAGTGCGTGTCCAGTTTCTTTTCTCACTTTTCTTGTAAACCCATTTGACATTGTGTCTTTTTCAACTTCTTGCGGCTACTGCTACATTTGAAGTGCTCCACGACACACATTAAAGAATATGAATGTGACACTAAAGGCTGTAGTCGTTTTCGTTCAACTATGTGTAATGTATTTATTTTATGACAATTTTTTTTTCTCTCACTTTATTCTTCTTTTTCTAGGTAAAAGAACATAAACATAAAAATCGACCACCAAACCAAATCAACCAAAAGTGGAGAGAGACAGAGAGAACTTTAAGATTGTTCAAGAAAAAGAAAATCTGGATCTTGGATTTTGAAACGCACCCAAGATTACTTCAGTCTTCAGTCATCTCTGAGTCACGTCATCACCATCTTGATTTTTTTAATCTTGTAGTAGATCAGTATCGGCATTGGATCAATGCATTAAATTTTCTTGTATATATTTCTAGAAATTCTGTATTTTTTCAACTACCTACTATGTTCATTAATAAAGTAAATAAAAAAAACTGGAATTCTGAATTCCAAGTAGAATTCTATTCTTGCTAATTAAATTAAATTTCTTTGTAAACGAAATTATAGTGTAAATTGTACACAGCCTACAACATGGTTCTAGAATCCAATTAAAATTTAATGGACGCTCATCACTACCCCATAAAAGGATCGCGGTGACTTGGTGAATAGTTTTTGTGAATTTTTGGAGAGAGCCACACCAATAACATGGCGAGCCTCATCCAGTATCAGTATCAGTAACCAGTACCAACCCACGTGTGTTTAAATTCTTTCCATCCGTTGTTGTTATTGTTGTTGTTGTTGATGGTGTACTTGTGTGACTGTAATTGTCAGTATTACATTACGCGACATTATCCTCTCACGTTTTTTTTCTTGGTTCAATTAAAATGGTTTTTAGAAAATCACATCACGCCGTCGTGGTACCATATAGTATAATAAAAGAATGAAAAAAAGAACATTTAAATTATAGTGTCTCAACTACTATTACTATTACGTTGTCTGGAGTGGACATTGGACTGTATTGGGATTGGTGGAAATCACAGTTTTTGAGTTTTGAGTTTTTTGATATAGAATGTCCATGTGAATAAGATATATCAGGAGAGAAATGTTAAGTGAGAGATTTGAGAGGGAAAGCGACGACGACGACGACTCCCTCAACTTGTCTCAATGTTTCTATTCTTTCAGAATTTATGGAATTGAAATCCCTTGTGTGACGTGAGTAGTGAGGATAAAGGGAAAATATATCTGTGTATAAGAAAGAGGGCGAAGGGGAGAAAAATGTGGATTTGTGAGTGCGAATTGAAAATGTTGAATGGTGATTTAAAGGTGTTTTTGTTTCTCCGAATGAGACTATCAAGGAATTGTAATGGTAATGTATTTCGTCTTTTTAGTCTAGGGTTATAGTCAGTAGATATGTATAGTATTAGTGTAATATATGTGGAGGTTCATCGCATGTGTTATAGAGTGGAGTTTTATTCTATATTCTTGGTATAGCTTTGAATTTGGTTTTGGTAATTCATCTACGTGCAAGAACTACTACTCACGAGGGACACTTGTTACCCTTTAATCTCAAGCGATACAGCTAAACACATTTATTTTTAAAATTTTAAATGCAAATCGCTTTTATGAAAATGTCTAAAAATTTGTTCAACCAAAAAATGGAAACATAATTTTTACAATTTTATTTTATTTGTGCCGACTCAAAATTTTATTAAGAATTATTAAATTTTATTAAGAAGGAAAAAAAACTATAAAAATCTGTAAATAGTTGTTAGGGTAGCAAGTGTCCCTCGTGAGTCCTGAAACCAGTGATACCAACACCAACACGAAGAAAAGTCCAATTGTAAATTGTGAGTAGTACATATAAATAAAGATATGCCTATCATATGGCCAAACAGACGAGGACGAGGACCAGCCAGACAGACAGACCCACTCATGAATGATAGGGAAGGGATGAATGATAGTAGGAAAAGAAGTCCCTCCAACGCTTAAAGATACAGTCATACACGTTAGTATGTTATGTGTGTTCAGATTTAGATAGACTATGTGAGTGCGCGAGCGAGTGAAGAAAAGTATGGAGCGCTTCTCGCTGTACTGTGTATATAGTAACCGGTTGTGCAATCGTAATCTGAAACCCCACGTGGTCTCAACTTAAACATTCATCTAAATCTTTTTCCAATGGAACAGGATGCAAAAATGGATGTCGTTATCGACTTGAAACTCTCCTCTCAGTACCTCGACTACACTTAAGCCAATGTCATGTAATGTACAGATTATGTATTTTATTTTCAAATTATTTACTCACACAATCAATAAACTATTCACAACTACACACACATAATATAGGCAAAATGGTGTCTTCGTACTTATGATTCACTTTCCACTTTGAATTTGAATTCGACTTTCGATGAGAGAGGCAGAGTGTCAGGACCAGTGCCAGTACCAAGTACCAGTTACGAGTCGGTTCAAGTTTTTAGCTGCCCACGCCGAATCTTTCTTTTTTTTTCAACTCCTTTTGTCTTTGTTTTTTTCCTTTTTGTAAAGTCAAGCAAGTTGTTTCCTTTGATTTCCCTTGGTTATGAATTTCATGGGAGTGTAGACGTAGAGTGTACCATAATTTATAAAAGTACCTATGTAATATTATTATGCTATTGCATTATGAATATGTGAATATAATTTTATGAAGGATTTTTTTTAATATACCTATAAGGCTGACGATGTTGATACTTATGAAAATGAAACTACATAGAATTACCTCATAATGTGCCATTAAAGAAAAATCACATGAAGATAAAATTACACCCCATTTATATTGGTATAATAAATATATAGACTAACCACCAATCGGCTGTAAGAATGGCTCATATTTACTAATTATTATTGGCAATTGAGGCAACAAGTATTTTTAGAGTGTCATTAAAACACATCATAAGTTGATGTTATGTGCTTGTGATGACTAATTTAGATCACGATGAAGGGAGCGTAATGGTATATGAATGGCAAGGTTTTTTTGCAATGTAATTAATGAGTACCATAGCAGTATCATATGAAATTATTATAGCTTAATATAAAGCTAATCGACTTCGACATGTGGGAGGTTAATGTTTAGAATATCTGTAGCCTATAATCCTAAGCCCCAAGCAAGCGTCGTTGCCGTCTCTTTTTTTTTGCACATTATGTACGTACGTATATGTACGTGCGGAATTTAATGTGAATGTTATGTTTGTATGTATTTTGCTGAATTATTTTCATTGAAGCTTTTGAAGGAATAATAATTACATGTATTAAATTATCATAGCGTATCACATCATAAACATTAAATATTTTGCAATCATGCATTACAGCGAGTTTTATATCCGATTAAGTCTTACGTGCTTCCAGACACGTTTCTATAGCCTCAAATAATGTTGTCTTTTATCTCACAGGCTAATAATATTATTATTAAATAGCTAAGAGCCCTGGGTCTCGGTCTGGTATCACAGTAGGTACATTGAAAGAGGCTTATGAAATACAAAACTACTGTATCTGTATGAGCCTTAAGTTCTATGACTGTGACAGTGATTCTACAGAACTATACGTAGCTACATACAGGAACCATTATCAGTATGAGTAATAGCAAAGTGCAATATTTTAGACGATCAAATAAAACTTATTCATAGTTTAATTTGATGTAATGGCTTTAGAAAATTTGCAATTATTGACACAGTCGTTTTAATGTGCTATTTATGCTGTTCAAAAAACATTTAATGGAATTAACATGCATTTGCTTGGCACCATAAGACACGTCATGTATCTGTATCACTAGTCAGTAGTACCTTACAGTTTGTATTCCTTATTGATAAAAATAAATCAAATAAATTAACTCAACCAATATTCATATAATGATAATTCCCGGACGACATCCTCGCCACTCCTATTGGTGAATTGAATTTGAATTAATTAGATATATATCTGCTTTAATGTCAATTTTATTCAATACTGTAACTTCCATTATAACCAACAGTAACAAGTTTTAATTTTGTAATAAATGACATTCTATTTCCAATGATTGCCCCGTTTCCTTTTCTTCTACTAATATTTTCTTCAATAGTTTTAGTAATGTACAGAATTAAACAGAATTTTAGGGTCAAAGGGCGACAGTACACAAATGATAGGAATTATGAATTTTGAATGAATTAATATTAATCTATACGCCATATCCAAGAAAATAAATAAAGATTAATGCTGACACTGTTTGAGGAAAATACGGATATCATAATATACTGGGGTCTCCTGACGTCTGACCTTTAGTTTTTATAGTCGACCATATTCTATAATATGTAGGTACTACCAAATGCATAGCCATTTTTTATAATTACGCCTACACGACTGCAGTACTGTGACTGTGACTGTAGCAAGGAACTAATCTTTGATTTTTGTACGATGCTCAAGAGATGTATAATTATGTAACTTATATAGCTCGGCAGCGTCGCAAACATTTCCTTATTAGAATAAATACTGATAATATCAGTATATATTTGACACACTCAATTCAGTATATAGTGGTTAATTGAGTAATGGCTATAGTTTTATATACGGATATTTATCACTATAAATTTTGAACCTTTCTGTACCCACACTAATGTCTACTTAGTTAGTAGTTACTATATAGTAGTCATAGTAAAACAAACAAACGAGACATAAGTGTAGAAAATCACATAGTCTTTGAAGTGACGGAGCTTTAAAGAAAAAAAAATTGAAAAAATAAAACGAAAACGAGATTTAAGCTTAATGACCATTTTGAAGAGGAGATGTAATAGTCTGAGTGAACGATTTGATGGAAGTTTGAATTTACATTTTTACCATGTTTAATGTTTAATTGAGGAATATCGCGTCTCCTCAAGTTCCTCAGAAACATGGATGGAGAATGGAGAGACGAAACTTGTATGGGATGGAAAATGGAATTAATTACGTCAGTTACTTTTATGTGTATGCGTCTATATGTCCTATATGGGTACCTACCTATATGCATACATAATTCTGAGCGAGAGAGAGATGCTCAAGAACTCGTTGCATAATGGCGGCGTGTTAAATTTTCCTTGGTTAGTTTTTGGCTCTGGCATGGTATTATATAGGGACTGGCTCATCCTGTGATGTGACGGAGAGCGATGAGGACGGAGACGGAGGGACTGAGGTTGACTAGTTGTAGTTTTGTATAGGTTTTTGTATGTGTTTCTAAACGACTTTTCTAATCCGGCTGGCTGTGCGATAAGTCTAAATGGAGTCAATAAATTACCTGTAATGAGCCAACCTGAGCCCTCTATTGCCATTATCCTCTGAACTCTGTTTAATTAAAAACTTTTCGGATCAAAAGTAATGTTATGGAGGAGAGAGAGAGAATGCTGTCAAGCTTGCAAAGTATATTACGAGTTCCAAGTTCCAAGTCGAACCATGAACGCAGCTCGCAACTCGACGAGACAAGACTTTCTACTCTCTGCCCTCAAACTATAATATAATCTTAAGGTTCACATTTGGACCGTCACTGTACACTGTGTAGTTTTTGTTGGAGTAGTATGTGGTATGTCTATGTCTATAGTGTTGTATAGCCTCCATATATATAATGTCCGTAGTCGGTGTCGGTGTCGGTGTCGGTAGTCGGTAGTCGGTGCCGATGTCGGGATTCCCGAGAAGTAGCATTGGTGGTGTGGTGATGGTAGCGGTAGCATATAGAGCTTCACTCTCCGTAGGAACAAACCGCGGTCCTCATTTTGCATAATATTGCTGTTGTCGTCGGGTAAGTAGTTTTCAAGCCCTCTCATTTGTCGGCATCTTGAGGCGTAGTAGTAGTAGTTGATCTCTAATAACTATACTATCTATATGCATATTAGAATGCTCGGCAAGACCAACACCCATGCCCAGAATAGGCGGCCGCACAGTGTGAGCAGTGCCTATACACTTATAACGGGAGTGAGTATACATGTGAACAATTTAATATTCTGGCCAAATTAAACATCTTTAATGAATCTATAAATGTGTAATTTGATGGTGTAAGTTTAATTTTCCCTTTAATGATTAATTCGCTTTAACCTCCATACGCCATTCTCTATTCTCTATTCTCAATACTGAATACTACCACTGCCTCCTCTACTTCAAAATTTTGCTTGTCGGCAAAAGTATGTAATACACATATTTATAACAATGGCTGTACATGAGATATACATATAGTTAGACAGCATATAGCATAGCGTGAAAACACAGCAAGGAAGATTGTCTATGTTATTTGTAGAATTTTGAACGCCTCGGAGTTTGTATAAATTAAACTGGAATTTATTTCAAAGGGTCTTCATTTTGTTTGTCAAAGTTTTAAAGTAGAAATTACCTAGATAAGAAATTTAAATTCTTGAAGACAGAGGGGAAAAATCAAAACCTACGACGACGACCACCATCAACCATCCCATGACTGAACATGTGATGGTTTTTAAAAGCGAGCGCCAGGGCCAAAGCCAGATTGGTCCTTTGTCGAGCCATAGTGTATGGATATGAGGAGCAGGATAGACTTAGGGCCCCGAGACGAAAATACAGACTCCTAATACACTGTCTCTCTATATACAGTGTGGAGCAAATAGTATATGAGAATGAGGATATATGCTTCGCATTTGGGAGAATGAGCTCGAAAATTCACTCCTCTTGGTGAGTGAACTGGCAGAGAGGGAGAGAGAGAGAGATGTACCTACACTGGGATTCGGAGTGAGAGAGAGAAAACCCGGGCATGCGTTTCAATGAACTCTCGTCTTCTCACACCGAGTCCCGAGTACATTTGCGAAGGAAGGAAGGAAGCATGGAATTTATGCATCCATCCATGCCTCTGCTTTGTTTGCTACTTGAAATATAGACTCCCGTCTATAACTTGTTATTGTTAAACAACTCAACTCTGCCTGCTCTCTCACTCTTTTTCCTGTCTGCCAAAGTCCAGTCCTCCAGCGAAAAACTGAAAAACAACCTGCCCGAGAAAGGAGAGGAAAGGAAGACAGGAGAAAAAAATAGAGTGCAACAGAAACAAGAATAATCGGAACAAGCATTCCATATCCATACTGCCCTAGACAGCCAGACCAGGGCCATGGTCTGACATGGTCTCTCCGTCCCGATCCAGAAAATAAACCGAAACCGAAAGTATTTCAAACTTTTTTTTTCTCTCTCTCTTTCTCTTCTTCCAAAACTTTTCTGTCTTTAAACTTTTTCAAGGGGAAGGACCGACCAGAAAGAGCATCACCATCAGCTTTTTTACTTTTACACTTGCACTACTACTGCTTGAGCTTGGGGTTCGGATATTGACTTTCAATATTTTCAATAATATTCTTCAAGGTACGTACTTTATAATTCTTTTCATTCTTTTTCGTTTCCAGTTTTACTCGTAGTAGAAATCTTATTATAGGATTATTGCCTGGAGTTTCTAAGATCGGGTGCGGTAATTTATTATAATATACTTTTTTTTAACTGTAAATTCATTTTTGATTAAAAAACTCATATAGTAGCACTGTGTAGAAATTAATAGATTGCTAAACTAATAACACATTTTATTACTAACGAAATTTTGACTTTGTATTTGTGATCCGTTGACTAAAATTAGACACAGATAGTTTCTCAGGATTTTGAAATTAAAATAAACTGGCAGTTCATTCATTGCGTAAACAATAATTGCAATTTACAATAATTAAGGGATATTTTGTTAAAAGAAGTAGTGACGTCAAATTCAGAAAGGATTCTTTTCAGCTAGTAATATTATAATAATGGCGTAAAGAGGTAAATAATTTTACAAAATACGAAACTAGCTTTACATTCATTATTATGCACAGGTATAAAAATATAAAGATACAGCCATCGTATTTAATTATTAAAACATCTCAGACATCTCAGACAATTCGAAATTATACCGCAAGTTTTTAATTTTTACTTTAAAGCGAGTTAGAAATATTTGCTGGATCAATAGGTGTGAATCTTTGTTGGTTTTTTAAATCGAATATATTTAGAATTTTGTAATACCACTCGGCTCCTGTCCTGTCTCAAAATAAAAATCAGTTAACTAATTTGTCAGAGTTTGAGTAGCAGATGTGGATTGTAGTTTTGAATGAATTTCATCCCTCTGTATAGTACACACACACACAGGCACTGCCAGCCACATGGATGGCTCTGTATGGTATCCCCGGCAAGATCGATGGATCGATACACAGTGTGTCTAAATAGATGTGGTGTGGTACATAAACTTTAAGTAGGTATATCATATGAGAATCTCTGACTCTACTACTACTGGGTCCATCGCATCTGTGTTGGGAGATTGTAATGAAGTCGAAGCGCATACGAAACACTAACCAGAAACAGTAACCATAGGACCAGAACTAGAGTTGATGTGTGTATATAGGTACTTATATATATGGTACATAAAATATTATGTATACTACTGTTACTACTGTATATATGTACTGTCAAGTATAAAAGGGACTGTAATAAGAACCACCTTCCCATCCATGTACATATATAGAGAGAGAGATATTTATATACAATGTAATGCAATGAAGATTTAGCGAGAGCATATCAGTATCAGTCAGTAAGCAGGAGAAGGAGAGACAGAGCGACTGTGTTGTAGAATGTAGAAGCAAAATAGGATACATGTGAAATTGAGCTTATTTATTTTTTGTCGCCATTTTCGTATCGATCACTCCCGGAAAAGCTTCCCGAATCTAATAACATCACACTATGACTTCAATTTAGGCACGATGCCTCTCTCCTCTCCTCCCTCTCCTTCTCCTTTTACTCACTACCATTAGAGTCTATATACCTTCTCTGTACTTTTGGTTTTTGGATTTTGTCTGGGTCCCTTTTTGTTGGTTGACTTTATTCTAAACCTCGGCGAAGGAAACCTAACAGAAATAGATACCCTCTTCTAAAAAGGGACGTACCCATACCGATAACTGTAAATTCTAACTCACCCTTCCTGGCTGCATGGTCTATGGTTAATGGCAATAGGTTCTATCTCGCCACTACCACATTACTTTGTAAATAGCTAAATAGGGGAGAAGGGGAAACGAGGGGCAGTGGGGTGGCAATGCAGTGTGCAGTGCAGTACAGTACAGCGGAGACACTACAAGCATGGGCATTAAAACTCATTAAGTTTATGAGAAAATTTTATACTATTCTTCATAATCTTCATTGCAATTTAATCAATTTTAATTCACAATAATTATTAATGTCAGCTTCCACCAAGTTTTCTTGCTTACGATTATTCTGGCTGCTATTGTAGTAGTGCTTTTGCTTAGTTAGTATCAAGAAAAAATTTACTAAAATTATATGGATATTAATGGAGACTAGGACGAGACAGTAGCTTGTTATAGAAGCAGGAAATATTAAGAGGATGCGTATACGAGTCCATCCTTTAACATAAATTAACATGTCCATTCAAGTTTGTGTGTAAAAAGATGTTGAATTTGGTTTTAAATTCCATGGACTGGCACGCCATGTCATGTGACATGTACACTGCTACTGCAACCCAACCTCAAGCCTCATAAACGCTCTGGTTGTCAAGTATGTGTGAAGAAACGAGAGTTTTGTCAACATTCAAAACATTCACGACGGCTTAAACAAATTTTATTGAGCCACAAAAAAATATTGTGTGTATGAGAAACACCTTCAAAACCTTCTTCTTGACTTGACGTAACTCCTATCGTACCTACCTACCTACCTAGGTAGGTACTTTGTAAGTAGAATTTAGAGTGAGAATGATTTTCTCATTTTCATTTTTTTATTCACCTTATCGCTCTCTGACTTATTGTGAATGTCAAAGTCGAGCGTGTCTATGGGAGCCTAGCGTGAGTTTTGTTTTTCTTTTCTTTTTATTTTATTTGTATATTTGTTTTCGGGGTTGGACTGGATTGTGGACAGTGAACTGGGAAAGGTGTACATGTGTTTGTACACACCATCAGCATCCAGCGGTGACGGCATGGATTTTCATGTTACTCAACAGTCAACAGTCAGAGTGGGTCCATTGTGGTCAAGTAACTATATTTCAGTGGATTAAGTTTAAATTTGTGTGAAAGGAAACTGACGCATGATGTAATATATAATGCATATATATGAGAGGACGTGGAAAATGGAAAGGAAAATAGAGACCTTCCTATAGTTATATGTAGGTAGGTAGGTGCATTTCTATGAGTTATGACGATGTATATAGCATATGTATCCCACTACACTAACTGCAGACACAAGTAATTTCTCCTTGGAGTGAATTAGGCATTCTCGAAACAATTTGTGAGGAAAATGAAATTTTGGTACTGGGTCTATAGCAGCGGTAACAAAGCTAAAGTCAAAGAATGAGATTCATACATGCAATACACTGGAGATCTCATAAAATTAATGACATTTGAACGTCCACTAAAACTGTGGTAGACGTGTTCACATAAACGAAAAGTCCCCAATGTTTTTACCCATTGCATTTGGCATTTAAAATTTATTTTTTGTGCATCGACAAAATAAAAATTGTCAAGGGGCATTAATGCATAATTACCACATTAATTATAGGCGTATAAATATTTTGAGTGATTTGCGGTAATTATTAAATAAAAATATTTCATAATTTACATTAGACACAGTTTTTACATTAGTTAAAAATTTTTGGTTTTTATATTAAATGGGATCCGAGATATCAAAAAATGTATTAGCTATTTTCTACAATTCCCTTCCAAAAGCAGTGCAGCGCTATTTTATCGCTTTTAAAACATTTTGTATTATCAACCTAAGTACCTACATGGTTATTTTGAATTATGTATAGGTACCTCACATAATTACATTTCTCAGAGTATATACATTATAATGTCTGGTAATATTCTGTAGTTTGATGTTCTCATTCAAAATGGTTGAAGTGCGTTCATTTTATAAATAATTTAAAAATCTAATTAATAAGATATGCCTTATTTATAATCATATATTGTAATGATTGAGAGTAGAACAGCTTTTTAGATTAGGGAAGAAAATGGGGCAAATTAAAAGTGGTCAGATGTAAGAATACTGATAAATACAGATGAAGCGCATGAGCACTATATAGCTGGCTGACTCATTCCGATTCCGATGCACAATCCCTTCTAAAATGCATTAGCGTACATACAGTTTTTTGTCAGCGGCTATTGTCTGCCTTATAAAAGAAGTTGTATCAAAATAATGCTTGCTAAGACTGAACTGGACTCTGACTGCTGACTCGTCGTCGCATCACTGGAATCGGATAGTGTGAGTGAGAACGACTGGAAATGTTGGTTATAAGTAGAGAGAGAGAGAGAGAGATGGAAGGAAACATTGGACTGGACTGGGCAGTGGTAGGTTGTGAGAATGATGGTTTTTGATAGGATAATAAGATGGTTCATCTAATGTTATTCGCATCGGATGGGATGGGATGGGAGAGAATAGCCCACATGTATTTACCTACTTAAAGCTCGTACATTGTTGAGCTGTGAAGAATGTACGGGTGGCACGTCATGAACTGGGGCCGAGTGATTGTTATGTTGATAAAAGTTGAGAAGTAAGGATGGAAAATGGTCAGTCTGATGCCTCTCAATGTTATTTCCTGAGGAGAAATAGGCCCACTCAAGAGACTGCAGAGCAAGACTCTGGGCCCGAGTTCTTATATGCATATTAGGCCGAACATTCAAACATTGTATACAGGGATTAGACATAGTTAAAATAACAACAGGAACGCCCATTAGAAATGAAGCCAATTGTATTCTAGACACGTTTTTCTCCTTCCTCTCTCTCTCTCTCTCTCTCTCTCTCTCAAGACAGAAACAACAACAACAATAACAGCAACAAGAGGCTTCCTTTGCCTGTTACAGGGCCTGCCTGGTACTGGTACTGGGTTTTGATCTTGGTTCGCTTTCTGGTACTGGCACTGGTCCTGGTTCATGTAATTTTTTTCCCGCTGTCCGTTCCCGTCACTCACTCACTCTCAGTCAGGCTCTCTCCCTCTCTCCATTATATTTTACGCTGATCGCATCGGTTTCTTCGAAGTCCAGCTGAAAGACAGGAGAAGAAGACGAGTATAAGCATTGAAAAAAAAGGAACCATTTAAAATATCTGTCTAGAGTGAAATGGCCAGACTCATTACAAATACGATGTCTATGCGCCATCATGTTATTAGGCTCGTAACTATTACGTAGGTGTACGATTATGTTATGTCTTCCGAAAGTGGAGAGCTGGAGAATAAAACGTGGAATGGAGGAGAGGGAAATAAATATATGGGCTTTATATATCCACGATCCAACATCCTCTATACTTTAGCAATAGAAGCTCTATATATTACAGTAGGTCTACAAATTCGGATTTAAATTTTCCTATAGGTATATTCATATACACCGCAACACTATTACTAATGTGATATGGAATGGACATGGAGAGTACATTCTCATATATAGGACCTACTTTCTGATTATGGTTATTATACTTGGAAGTGAAATTAACTCGCTCTTTTCCTGTAATAATAGTCTATGGTCCGAGAGAGAGAGTGGGATTATTATTATCTCGAAAGATGGACATGGACGTACTCCTCATTTTTCCTCAAGGATATAGCAAGGAAAGGGCAAATAAGGGAAGTCGTTGAGGGCTAAAAAGAAATTTGAAAATACAAAAATTCTGACAGAGATATTGATAGGTGGGTTAGTAGGATAGGATTAGGATTAGAATTAGGATAATAACATATGTAGGCTGAATTGTAGAGGGGATATGGGTATGCATTGTAGACTAGTACCCACACCGACATCGGTACATTGTACACAAGTACAAACAACTTTGTTTACGATCTGGAATTACATGGTCATGTCATAGTCGAGACTCCAGCTCTGTATTTCTCCGTCCAGTTGTGCATTTTTTCATGACATAATCTATGAATTTAATGTGGATAATGTATTTAATGATTTTACTACTTTCCACATGAACCTGAGTCATTCAAACTCCCCCAAACTCGCGGCTAAATGACCTCAAGGAATTTTCTAACGTGTATTTATTTCCACTATCTATGGACCTGGTTTGGCTATGTATGTGTGTGGAGGTGTGTTGTCAAACTATCATATCAGTATTAGTAGTATTACGTTCTGCTCAGTGCACACACATTGCTGTAGTGTTTTTGTATTGTTTCCCCTCTCCTTTTTGGAGGCTTTGAATGGCTATGGCTACTTATGTAGACTACACAGACCCTCCACAAAGGAAAGTCATTATCGATTACGCGAAACAAATCTCAAGTGTAATTCACGGCATAATATATTCTGGTCAGCTCACTAGTCAGTTCCTTATCTGTTTCATTTGTTTGTTGTGACTGAAACTACATGGAGACAGCATAACTTTGGGGAGCTTTTCGTTTTGGCCTCTTGACTGTGTAACTTTAGACGCATATTTAGATAATGATACGGATAATATAATATTGGGACTATACAGTGATAAAAATGAAATTTTGACTGTATAGGACTCTAAGTTGTCCTGATAGTGTAATGTGTTTCCTCTATGCTTTTGTCTTTCAGTGGTTTTTTTAACGACAGACACCGGCACCGGCCCCGGCATCGGCACCGGACACTTTCTAATGTAATGGTCCTGATCCTGATCCTGATCCTGGTCTGAGCTATTACATCAGATATTTCAGATAGATGCTATTAATTCTGTGTGAATTTATAGTCCACACGTTTTACAAAAAAAATATATAGTCAGGGTAATTTATTATCTGTGATTAAGCTTCACATGACCATGCGACCAAGAGCTCAGACTTGACTATATTGACATAAGCACATGATTTCATTAATTTTATCGCATTTTTTTTAAACGAGAGGATGTGGCGGGGAAAAAAAGCGGACAGTAAAAATAAATCTACGCTAAAGGGGGCAATTAAAAATATGACTCATTACAAACTACCTACAACCTATATACGTAATTGCTTATAGTTAATGATTTATTTGACTGAGTGGGTGGTAGTTGTAATTATTATGGGGTGGCGTCACTTTGACTTTGCAAAGTACCTACCTAGGTACCTATATTAGTATGAGATACCCATAAGCCTATTAGCCTGAAGCGTGTTGTTGTGATATTTTCCATTGGTTTTAGTATTTTTTTGTTTACTTAAACGCTGACTTGGCAATGCCTTTTGTCACTCCTGAATATGATTGGCCTCTGAAATACTACTACATTTTGACTTTGACATCCATCAATTTTGTATACTAAATTGGTAAATTCCTAGACAGATACCCATTTCATATTGTTTTGTGTTGGTTTCAAAATTCAATGGAAATGGTAATTCCACTAGTGACTTTGAGCCTTTATGAAAAACAGAAAAATTTTCCAAAAAATCATTTTCATTCAGAAAGCAATTTCTAGGGTAAAGTAGGTACTTTCCCTACGGACTATACCGACAACTTCAGGAATACCAGTACCAGCCAAAAGAATGGAGAGAGATAGGGAAGACGTTCAATCTAAATTTACTATTTACTTATGGAAAATAGGGCGAGATCAATATTGGATTGGTTTTGGTTTTCGTATTGGCTCTGTTTTGCTTATTACCGGTGTCAGTGTCAGTACCGGCACCGGCACCGGATAGACTCTTTATACATGTACAAGACATACCGAGACCAACCTCAAGATACGGCCTTTCCTTTTGTATGCATGAAAATATAGCCTCCAGACGAGAGTTACTTTGCCACTCTATCTAATTTAATGGAATGTATTGTAATGTAATAATATAATGCTGGGGAATGGGATTCCGAGAAGTACATTTGTGTGAAAGGATTCTTGAAATTTCTATCCTCCAGCAACACTTCCCTTCTTCCCGAGTTGTGGACGGCCTCGAGTCTCCTGCTCCTGCTGGAACCGTAGTAGTTCCGGAACCGTTTCAACATAACAGTATCTATTCAGAAACTCCAAGCTCGTATATTTTTATTCACGATGGGAAAAATTTGCATGCACCCACAGTCCACACTGCCTCACTCTCTGGCTCTATATCTATAGCAATGATGTGCTTATTTTGGGCTGTGGCGATGGCGGTGGTATGGTGCTACTATATAGTGCAAGTATAGTGTGCCTTCAGTTGACAGTCCTCTCATAAAAGTGGGGGAGGGAAACTTGTACGACCTACAGTTGCCATTAGAGGAGAGCTATTTTGCGAATCTACGTCAAGATGGGGGATGCGTCTCCATGTATATAACCGGAGATGAGTAAGGGACACTTTTACATTATTGGCTTCTGCTTCTGAATTGGAAATTTCAAATGGCTCTCCTACACATACTTTCCATCCCAACTCCCTACATACATACATCTATACATTAGATGATCCTCCATAAGCTCTTATATACTCTCCATGTCTCTGACTATACGCAATACTGATAGAGTGACAGACAGACAGGTAGAGTCGATAGATGTGTGTGTCTGTGTGTATCTGCATCAAAATTCTATGGAGCTGTGGAGAGCAACTGTGACATAGGAATATAGGGAAAGACACTGAGTCAACAGTAGGAAGGACTTGGATGTGGAGCACAAGCTGTCATTCCCATTTTAAAGCATAAAGCTTTATGTTTGTATAGGTCCTAGTATTTTATTACTGGACAAGATAGCTCATGAGATTCTCCTGGAGCTGGCGCTCGTCCTGGAACTGTAATAACAGTAACAGTTTGTCCTTCGTCGGCAAATATCCCTGCATTTTACTCAACTACTTTCCTCCACAGCGAATCCTTTGAGGTTTCTCCTCAAGGCAATTAGCTTTTCAGGGGACATGCGCTCTGGCTATGACCAGCAAACCTGCTGAACGGGGAAGAGGTGGAGCCCAAGTGGGCATTATTTATTTTGTTTTAAATATGAAAAATCTAGTGGAGAATTTACACCATTTTTTACTTCATATAGTTAATCTTGCATCCATTTTTATCATAAGAAATTAGTTGACCTCCAAGAAGAAATTAAATTGTGAAAAATACTTATAGAAAAATATATGGTAAATTATTGTAATTTAAAAAATTAGTTCAAAATAATTATTAAATTATATAATTCGTCCAATTAAAAAGGGTTGAGCATACAGCTTCCGTCTAAAAATAAATTAGTGAACAATTTACAGACACACACAACAAATACAAAAATAAATAATAGTCCGGTATTTTGTATTATTAAAAAATACAGACAATTCACAAGTGTACTCGTGCACAGAGGTAAGGCATGATAAATTTAATAAATTACGGCAAATTTGTATGTGTGTAGACATTTTGTATTCTACCGTGTCTTAAGGAAGCATTCTAAGAAGTACAGTCTATGAGATAATATGAGAGAATTGCCTAGAAAACAAAACTGTTTCCATAGCAAGTTTTTAACTTTCGGAAGTTGAACTGGCTGTTACATGTAATTGCATAGGTAATGTGCACAATATGTACGCATACAAACACCACTCCTACACGTAGGTAATTCCCCCCATATATTGCCATGTATAGGTAAGTAAAGAGTCTTATTACACTCTGAAATTGATATTCTAATGACTTCACCAGACTCAGCCGGAGCCGGAGAGGCACTTTTTTTGGAAGGAGTGAGAAAGTTTTACAATTCCGCGAATTTACACAACTCATACAACTCATTCAAGAGTGTAATTTTTGTGTTGGTAATGTGTGAAATTTATTAAAAGGGAAACATGGTATTAAAGTATGCGCTGGATATCTACACTTACGTCTTCTGTCTACATAATATGGGACCGGGACCGTGGGCTGCCTAACATGGTATGGTATGGAATATGGTAAAACGAGAGGCAAAAACAACAGAAAAAATAAAATAAATGAAGATAATTCAAAGCATAGGGTATGTACTTACCCACCCCTGCTACAACAAGGGGGGAAGCATACAGATTTGTTTAGCTCACAGCGAGTAATACACTGATAGACTCCTATTCATATGCACGCTCATGTACTTGTAAACTCCAACTTCTACTTCTGTCTAATCGTACTTTTGAAAGATGCATATGACTCTGAAATGACTTCCAGTAAAATGTTATCTGCTCCCTGACTTTAATCCGACTTCTTTGTACGTCCTCCACACCAGCATAGAGATACATTAAAGAAAGATAAAAAAAAGTATTCTAGTGGAATAGTGGTAGTAGTAGTAGTATGAGTAGTAGGAGTAGGAAAAGAAGTGGTGGAAGTCGACGTGGGAAATGTATGCCTAGTCTTCTGACAGACTTTTGAATCTTCTATCTGACAGGCAATGAGGAATGGCAATGTGTATTTTGACTGTGTGTCTACTCTGTATGTACATATGGCAACTGCTTTCCTCTCTCTCTCTACACTTGTAATGGAATCCCATCTAACAGTATGAGAAGCCTGAAGATACTCAAGAACTTGAGTTGCCAGTACGAGTACGAGTAATTCTAAAAGGTACGTGCATACTAAAGTAATAGACAGAGCTCCATTCTATATGGCTCTGAGAGTGTAATAAGATAAGATGGAAGTATGAAAGTGGAAGGGAAGCTGTGCCATAACCCATTCAGACTGCATAATGTATATTTCCATCTCCATTCACTCACACGAAATCCTCATTCCTCGTGTCATTCCTATCTTGACGAAGAATCTGCTGGTACTGGTACTGGTACTGGGCCTGGTTCTTGGTCTGGGTCTGGTTCTTGGTCTGGTACTGGTACTGGTACTGGGTCTGGGTCTTTCTACAATTCTACACAGAGACAGACAGCTAGACAGATACTAGTATTTCATCTTCCATTTCCATTGCATTCGACTCTCTACTGACTCTCACTCAAGTCAGTCACACCAATACAAATGCAACCTCACTCCTGCGCCTACTACTGACACATCCCTTCGAAAAATACTCCTCTCTCGTCTTTTTTTTCCTTCTGTCCCTATGTCTTTCTGTCTCTGATTCAGTTACCCTTCTGGGAGGCTTTTTACTGCATTATAAATACCATTTTGAAGTTACATTTGATTTAACTCTCGACTCTTTGACTTTTTGTTCAGGAGAGAGAGAGAGAGAGGAATTCAAAAAGTTTACTAAATGTATCCGTCTGTATGCATAGAGTATATAGAGGGAGAACTCGGGAAGTTTTTGTCAATGATGTCGCGCAAAATGAAGGGAAAGAAACTTTTCGTTTGACTACTGTATGAATTTTACACTGGGACTGGAGTCGAAACAGAAACTGAAACTAAAACTGAAAGGAAGCTTCCATTGTTTCTAAAGTTGTAGTTAATGAGAGTTCTGATTACTCTATTCAAGTCCTTTCCAACTCCACCTTTTGTATGTTCTCTCTGCTGCTGTCTAGGTTTTTTAAAGTCAAATAGGCTATACCTATATTATGTAGGCTTCATTTTCAATTAATTTTTGGAACTTTTGCTGAATTGACTTGCAAGTCTAACATAGGGACATAATATAGCCTGTTCTGATATGAAAGTACATTGAATCCAGTATAGGTTTTGGTACATGTATTAAAATTAGAAGGCTACCATTTTTTTCTTGGTAATATCGCAGACTTTTACGGAAAGTTTCCTGAGATAATTTTGAACTTTTTTAACGAGAGCGTACCTATATATTGTAAGTAACATTAGTGGATAGTTTAGGCCTCTGTAATCTGCACGGAAATATAGAGATAGCAGCGAGCGTTTTGAAAATTCAACGTGATGAGGTAAAGGAAATTTATTTAAAAAGTAAATTCTCTTGTCATTTACTTACTATAAGCATTTTCTCCTTAACGAAATATGTGCATGTGAAAGGTATTTTCTGTTATAAAGAGTTACATATATACCAAAACCAGAGCCGCCCGACGTTTTCTTTGGTGGAGCTGGAGCTGACTGACAATGCGGGAGGGATTCGATTCCCATTCCCATAGCCATAGACCCACGTGCCTGTCATGTCATTTTTGCAAGCCCTATCTCTTCTCTCTCTCCCTGCTCAGTGCTCCTCTTAGCTCGTGTAATGTTGTGCGGGAGAGAATGGGATGCTTTCAAGTTGTGAATGTGAAAGACAGACCAGACGGGAAAGGTTGTTGGGGCTGTGTATAGCTGTTGCTGTTTTTCTGGGACATACATACTTACGAAGGAAGAGGGGACCAGGGCTTTGTAATGCATAGCGTAATGTATTGCAATGTGTGATGTTGGACTATTTAGCTGCTGATATTGAGAGAGTGCCGTATGTACTGGAGTGTTCATTTCATATCTCAATGCTACACCAGAACCAGATAGGCACCACCATCAGGACCAGGACACATGAGGCGGTGGAGGGAAGTATAGGGATTCTCCTCCATGGTAGTGTGGTACACTGTCTCCTGCCTTTAGAACATGCAGTGCACAAAATATTGTGCTTGATATACCTTGGCGGCATCTATAACGTCGTAAGTAAGCTACTACCCTATATAGACGGAAGTATTAAAGTATGGAAAAGTTGTGAAAAAAAAATTAGAATGGCTCAAGTTAGAGCCAAAGTGCCTTGTAACACTTACACGAAGCTATCTCTCTCTCTCTCCTACTCTCTCCTTCTCCTTATGCTCCGTACGAAACACAGATCTGTTATACTTCACATTGTTTCCCTTTCATTTCCATGGAATTTTCGAGACAAAACTGAGACTGAAAAAAAGTGTGTGAGAGGAGTGAGCGCATGGGATATATTATGGAGCTAATATCCGCGTACTGATAAGCTCCCATAGTTTCCATAGTTTCCATAGTTCCAGCACCAGCTCCAGTCTTGTTCTTGTATCGTATCAACTCTCCACATTGCCATCCTGTCTATGGGTTTTATGTGCATGAGTGTTGTAGTCTAATGTTGTACTGGAGACTGAAGACGAAGACGGTACAGTACGGTATTACGGAACTGCTCGGGAACATTGCCTATGTGAAAATGGAGTGACTCTAAGGGAGCCAAATTGCCTTCACTTGTTCCAGTAATTTTTTCTTATGAGGCTTCCCTGATGGGTCCCACTACTCCCATTTTAACTGAAAAGAAGAAAAGCCTCAAGACTTCATCCCTTTACTCTCTCCACTGTATCCTGCCTGTGCATTGGTAGCATCCATAAATAGAGGCAAAGGGGATACTATGATATCGTTTTTACCACCGAGAATTCTCTACTTTTTACCCTACATACTATATATCCTATCCTTTGATATACTCCATCATCTACTGTACAGGACAGAGTGTACACATGCCTTTCTACTATAATGCCATCTCCTCTGGAATTTAGGAAGGTACATATCTCCCCTGTTAAATTGTGAAGATATGGTGTCTGTAATGGCCTTCCATTTTCAAGCTGAGCCATAGCAATATCCATATCCATACTTACTCAAAACCCAGACGTAGACATGGACCAGGACCAGACGATCAGAGCACTGTGCTGTGCTCAACTGTGCTGTACTGTGTTAAAAATTTGAAGCTTCTCTCATGAAGTTGTTTCTACTTCTTCATTTTTAGCTGTATATTCGGTTTGGGTATTGTTCATTTTCATACTCATGATTCGCCTCTACTGCCAGGTCCACTATGTACCCAGGACCAGAACATAGATGTAATATAAAAATGTTAAAATGCATAGTAGTGGCATTGCATGTGGCTATCCCTGTATAGAGTGTGAGTGGGGAAAAGTTGCCTATCTCAGCATAATACTCTGTAAAAGTACAGTGAAATATCCGTAAATCAGCATGACATCTTTAGAGATCTCCGTACCCCCACCATCCGCCATCATTCCGCATCACCACTGACTGATCTTTGTTCATAATGCTAGCTTGCTATATACTACCTCTTTTTCAACTGACTATTTGAACTGACTAGAACAGCTGTGAAGTTTAAGGCAGCCTTCGCCCTCTGGTGGCAGTTGGTTAGACTTGGTGGGCCACAAGGAAATTTTCTAATTTCCA
This sequence comes from Dicyrtomina minuta, assembly GCA_949802685.1. Taxonomy (NCBI): domain Eukaryota; kingdom Metazoa; phylum Arthropoda; class Collembola; order Symphypleona; family Dicyrtomidae; genus Dicyrtomina; species Dicyrtomina minuta. The sequence goes on from OX461810.1 coordinate 18,352,311, forward strand.
CAACTTGGAAGATCTGTTGGGAGGGGGCGACGCTGAAAGGATTTTTCTAAATCGGACTTTTACTTGGACATAGTTAGTCAGTGGGTAAAAGCGACGACGACAAAATGTCAAAATTCAAAGACAAGGTTGAAGAAGGACAATCTTATAGATACAGAAACAATATTATAGAGAAGCACTTTTGCTTCGGTTCATTTGCTTCATTTGATTTCTTTCGATTTTGGATGGAACTTGGATGGAAATGACTTCCAGCTGATTGTCACACAAAAAATTGACATGTATAAAGTATTTTAGCTAGTGCTTCATCACCATTTGTTACTTCCTTGTAATATTCATTTCAATATCAGGAGCACCCATCGCACTTTGTATCTGCACAGTTTCAGATAGACGCGAGGACCAGTAAAGATTTACGAGATTACATTTTCTTTCTTCTACTACATTTAAAAATCCAATAATAATTTAGCTTTGTCTCAACGTTCAGACGTTCAACAAGCGCATAAGTAGAACAATGTAATTTTATCATCTAAGAATTTCCTCCATAATAGAAAAAATACAGTTTTTTCCTCCCGACCAATATTTTTTTCTGCAAGAGTTAAATTAAGATTCCTGATGGTTATTGATGCTACATATATAGAAAAGAATATATAAGAAAAAAATGGAAAGAAAAGAAACTTGTTTCGAGCCTTATCTCCCTTATATCTGTATTTATTAGCTTTGAATTTCTTTCATAATGAAGTATCGCTATACGTGTGTAGCAGTAGTGCAGTGATGTTATATAGTTTTTACAACTTTTTTTTTAAACACTGCCACTGTGGACGATGATGATGGAGGAATTTAAATAGTGTATAATATGTGTGTTGAGTGCAGTGGAGAATATGCATGCAAAGAATGTATATAGAAGTTTTTTAATAATTTAAAAATGTGAATCATAATCTTATAGTCAATCAGCACATAGTTTTGTACGTGGAAGTAATATGCAAATGACCCATTGTAATATGGTATTGACTATTGCCTATTATTGTTGTGTGATACATTGTGTCATAAATGTTAGGGTAGATTATCAAAATACACAAGGTGGCTTTGGAAATTACAAGGTTGACTTTGAATTTGATTTAGAGGCGACCAAATGAATTGAGTATATTATCAATTAATTTTTGTGTCAGGTCGTGACTATTATTTGCAAAGATATTATATACTCATACTCTTTTGATTACAATGATTTTTGTTGTTGTTGTTGATGTTGTTGTACAGCCCAATTGCATATTGTGCTTACAAATAGCAACTGCAGATTATTACAAGTTGATACTGGGAGTCATATATTGGAAGTAGGCGTAGATTAAATAGGCATATAAAAATATATGTAAATAGAATCAATAGTATATCCTTGAGTTTTTGTACCATCATCAATTTCTCCATTTTTTACTGTAAACAAACATCAAACATGTATATAAATATACCTACATATTTTTTCTCTGCTCCTTTTCCTTGTCAGTAGAAAACTGTAAAGTTGGGGGCAATCACAATATTTTATGTGAATTATCACTATGTCTATTTTAATGTGGATTATTTATACAATTCTTATCATAATCATAAATAAATTTGACACGTAAATAAATTACGGTGTCATGCCTTCTTATACATAGATAGATATTTAAATTTTGAGTCCGAACACCATTTACGATTACTATTACTATTACCATTACGATTATATCTCTGGTCTCTGACCACATTACCACTTTTCTAGGAATAAAATATTGGCAGTGCACACACACAAAAAAATACAAATAAGTTTCTGACTGTCTTATAGATGGTAAATAGATTGCATTTTTATTCTAGTGGATTGAGCCTAATGCATCACTTAACCAAGTAAATAAATACAGTAATAATATTAGTAATTTAAAACCATAGATATATACTAATACAAAAGAAGCATATAGGAATATGATTATAATCACTGCAGACTTTTCTTGAATAAATACGAAAGGGAAAATTTAGGTACCGTATATCCTATAATAATGCGCGGGTCTGTAATACTACGCGGGTCTGTAATAGTGAGCGGGTCTGAGAGGTCTCTGTTTGAATAGTACGCGGGTAAATTTAACACGCTATTAAACGGCAGTGCGCGGGTCCGTAATACTACGCGGGTTTGTAATAGTACGCGGGTCTGAGAGGTCCAAATTTGGATAGTACGCGGGGCGTACTATTATAGGATATACGGTAGGTAAGTACAAGTATATGAACACAAACACAAATGATACATAAATAAGTTAAAACAGGAATTTTGTGAGATATTTTGACAGGCTGTCATCGTGGTAGGTCAGGAATATAAGTTCAATTTGAATATTTGAGAAATCTTGAATAATTTAAGTAGGAAATTAAGTACATTGTGCAACTCGAGCTGGGCATATTTTTTTTTCCTCATTGATTGATGGTAGAAAATAATTCGGAATTTATGACTTGCATAATTTCAGCGTCTAATTTAAAATAAATAAATACATAATCTGTCTTGTGTATTATCTACACGCTATAGGCAGCCAATAACTTTAATGGTGCATCATAGAAGTAGAAAGCCAGTATAAAATTAATTTGTATTAAGAAAATACAATTCTTTAAAATTATTAATGAGATCAAATTCTTAGGAAATGAAAAATTCAAAATCTCTTGAGCGCCAATTACAGTAACAATTTAAAATTAGTCCTCTGCTTTTTCCACATACTTTTCCGTACACTATTAGTCCGGTGTTTTAGTAGACATATGTTATTCTATATCACTGCAGACTGCAGCCTATACTGACTACTCACTACTGATACAATTTACTACACTTTTATCACAGCAGCACTATAGTGCCAGCTGATATCTGTAATACTACAGCTTTTTTCTGTATCTTCCCAGCTGGATGCTGGACAATCAAGCACCAACTTGACCTTTAAACCTCCAGGTGCTTTACGCTTAGAAACTCAAATTCAACTCCTCACTGAATTTATATGGGTGACTTGGATGCATATAGCTGAATTTGGGAACTCTGATTGATTACATTAGCTTTAGTAAAATAAAAAAATAGTATAGGATACCATACAAGAAAAATGCGGTTTTAAATCGTAGCTTGTTTTGGTTTTGATTTTTGATTGTAACTCGTAAGTCGGCTGTGAGTTGCCTCCCAATTTCTAATCTAAGAGAGAGTCTCTCCTTAAGAATTTGTTTTCAGGTTTTTATCATGACACTTTGATGCGATTGAATGGGTAAAAAATGGTGGGCATATGCTCAGAAGGGTGTGTGAGTGACTTTAAAAGCATTAATCTTGTCAGCTGTAGACTCTCCGCCTCTGTCCTCTGTATACTTCAAGTCTACACTGAATTATCATTATCACGGCAGAATGTGCTTCTTAAGTACAAACACCTGATCAAGTCTGTCATTGTCATTCCTGTCCAGTCCAGTGGTACAGGGAGCAGTGGTCGTGGTAGTGGGTTGAGACTGTGCAGAACCCAAATTCCAAATCTAATGACTCGACTCACACCAACATTACAAACATTAACATTTAAAGCTGTGTGTCCTCATTCCATGATTTCCATTACTTTAGTTTGGCTTTCCCATTTACTTGCTGCTATGGCTTTACATTTTTTGTGACTTTTGTGAAGGTGTCGTCGCCTTTTGTTTCTAAAGTCAAATAATTTGTGTCTCAGCAAAGATCATCATTCTTTCCTTGTCTCTTTCCCAAGACAGTGACAGTAGAAATGAAGCTCAGTTGCTATAGGTTGTTGGTATTGGTAGTCGAGACTGCACCTTAAGTTACGATTACGATTACGATTACGGCATTCAAAAGATATTGTGTAGAAGTTGAAATTGAAATTTGGACTATGCATAATTACCATAAGATTACACCTCGAATTTAAATACTATCACCCAGCCACCGCAGCACCTGCATTCTTCTTGTCCTCTAATCGTAAGCCCAGGAGTAATGGCCGTCGTTTTAATGGACATTATGCAACTGTAGGTATATGCACTTGACTTTTGGTAAGTGCTAGTGTATGATTTTTTCTTTTTCTCTATTGCTTTCATTTTTATATGTGCGTCTACTTCATAATGGCTATAGGCTATAGCATAATATGCTATCCTTGTTAATACTTGGACCGTATAACGAAACCGGTACCGTTTTGCCAGTGACTAAAATGAAAATTTTAAAGAATCTAGAAACGGAAAAGTATAATAGCAAATAGCACTTGAGACTTTAGATTCCAATTGCAAACTTGTACCTCGCTTATTTGCCTGCGGTTCTCTTAATGGAATTAAAAAGTTTAACCTTTCACGTTCTGACCCTGGGCCTGCCTGGTGTTTCCTCGAATAACAAAAATAAGACTCCCAATATGAGTGTTTATACAAGAAGAAGGGAAGGGAGCTGCGGCCTGGGCTTTAATTTAATTTAGTTGATTTGACACGACACGACAAATGCATTGACTCAACTACATACTACCCACGAGAAACCTGTGCTGAGTCTATTTATACTCGTATTTACTTATGCACAAAATAAATATTTGATTGTTGTCGGTTTGGTCACGGTCACGGAAACGGTGGCGGTGACGGTGGCAAGATCCTAATGTAGCATCAACATGGTTTTGCATTTTCTTACCACCGTTGCTTTCGTCAATAGTAAATATCAGGAGTTCCTTGTGTATAACGTAAGTGCACTGGACTGTAAATATTCAAGACGTAGCTACCTACGTAATATGTTTAGCTATAGCCATACTCACACGGTATATAGACTGGGGCTATGGGAATTCAAGTTACATCAATCCAATGAAAGTTACTTAAGGTTGAAAATACATGGGGATGTGGAATGTGGAAGAAAGTGGATGGGGAAATTCTATCGTCCAAGCCTTGTTTGTAGTTTGTAGATAATCATTTAATCCGCGGTCGTCTCTCTCTCTCTCGTTCTTGGCCTTTCTAAAATGTCGCAAGACGGAAGACGAGCCAGACCGGTGACGGGGGCAGTGACAGTGAGCGATCTGTATAGGGCACGTCAACTCACATTAGAGCATATAGCCAAAAGTCCAGAAGCCCATCTGCTCTAGAACAATGTCAAATGTCAGTGTAAGCTATGTAGGTACGTAGGTAATTACGCCACATATACCTTTGTGGGGATATGAGTATAGGCAAAGTCAGAGTAAATATCGGGATCCGAATTGCAACTATCCGGATCCGTAGAAGCTGGAGGGGATTGAAAGGAACTATAGAACCGAATCGACTGACTTTGGTGGAATTTAATTGAATCCGATTGTAATCCCCAAGGATTACTTTATTTGCCCACAATAGATCTCATGAGACGACTGACTTTTGTATTTTCCCCATAATATGTAGGCCTTCCTTCTCTTATTTATAGTATAGCAACACTCACTTACATTCTGTATAGTAGTACAAGTAAAATAGAAAGAAAAAACTTTTCCTATTGCTCTGTGTTTTTTTTCCTGAAAGTTTTTTTTTCTGTTGAAAAGTTTTGCGACTTTTTTATATCCCAATCATTTACCTTGTTTCAATTTTCCCTTGTCTCTCTTCAGTATACTTTTCTCTCCCCCTTTTGTTTTTTTTTCATTTACTATGCAGCAATGGGTATGTACCTACCTACCTACCTACTTACTTACATAAGTTTCGTCCGTTTACTTTACTTAAGGAAAATAAGGGGTAGGTAGCTATATGGCCCTGGTGGGCAAAAGGATGAACCAACATTTAGTAATGGACGTTACGGCTGCATAATTATTAATATATCACAGTTTATGAAAACATCGTTTGTTTGAAGTCATTAAAAATACTTGTATTTTTTTAACCTGTACGTACAGGGAATTTTTGCTCTCCTTTTGAAATAACGGTGGCTCTAATATTCTTCTGTATCTATTATTTATGTATAAATTATCATAAAAATTAAATTTAGTGTGTTCCGTGCACATAATTTGACGAGGGACAAGAAATGATTTTGGAAGCTCTCTCGGTGGAATTTTGAAGTAATAAATGCTCACATTACGCCACGTCCTTGGTGCGCTGTAGAGAGTCAGATTGTCGTAAATCGGTAGAAATGCTCTTTGAATTGGGTTTTGCCCTTTCTAAACACTCCCACTGTACTCTGTGAGTATCCTCCACAGTGGCAGTAGAAACAAGGTTTCTGTCATTCGTATGCATACAAAAAATAGTACACCGACACTTTTTACATGCAATATATAGGAACATGTATAAAATTGTAGCTACTGATACTGATAGTCAAGCAAATAAATTCAAAAAAATCTGTTTTTGTTTCCATCTCTGTAATTTGCTTCTGCAAGAGAGATACCAATTTGCCACAGATTTTTGCACTACCCACTACCGTAGCATTTTTCATTGTACAGTTCAAGTAACAAGTACACAGTTCAAAAAAATAATAACATAGATATATTAAACATGTAGCATCTTATTTAATCTGATTTTCACATTTTTTTTAATACAACATATTTTCCCCAGATTTCACGTAATTATATGCAAACAAACACATGTTATGATGTAGGTATGGGCTTCTGATGATATTAAAATCGATTTTTCTACAGGGAGAGTTGACATATGAATCTGCAGGAGGTTTATATCTATGTATCTGAACAGTAGGTTTAAGGGTTATAGGGTTAGGCTGCATATGAGGCAATGATAAGGAAAGACGTAGAATAATTGACAGGGACGAAATAATAATAAATGGATCAATTATTATTGCCATCATTAAATTTCTGCCGAACTGAATAGTGTCAACAGTTGTTGTTGTTGTTGTTGTTCTGTTTTTTTTGTTCTTATCATAGAATCATAATCATAATCGATGGAAAGATATCACTTTGGCAAGGATTTTATACTCCTCAATTTAATACGTTTTGATTTTTTAGTCTACAAAATTTTTTTGGTCTCGAGAGTTTGAGAGGTTGTAATTTTTGCGATTTTTGATGTGACAACGACAAACTGAAAATTCCCACGTTATGAATGACGATGACGATGACAATGTGGCAGTGTTGGTTAGTTGATTGTGTTGTATTGAGGATGGTGACCTGACGTAACATTTGACATGTGTATAATATGTCACCGGTACATCAGCATTCAACATCATAAGCCCCATCCTTCCATCCAGATACCATATGTCAGTTTCAGAATTTTATTTACAGAATTATTACTGACCAGTACTACCAGAATCAGGACCAGAACCAGAACCAGCACCACTACCAGCTTTTTGGATTAACCAGAACTAGAAAGATGATTTCATAGATACAAGCTGACGCTGACCACTGTGAATTATTAATGTTTTTTTCCTCGTCTGTTTATCTCCTTATTATATCTAATAAACATTCATCATCTTGTAAATAAGGAGTCACCCTTGTTGGACCAAAGTGCTATGGGTATATAGCGTCTGACAATATGGGAAAAAATATTATAGTATATAGCATAGTGAGTACTCCGTATTTAATAATGAGACAATCTACGCCTGTATATGTATCGATTTTAGACTAAACATTACTATAGCAGCATCTCTAGGGATGTTCACTGAAATATGCAAATTTAATCCAGGGTATGTGTATCCAAATTACGAAGTAGAAAATAGAGCCAGTATGCATGTACCTACCTACATAATTGCTTCGATCATAAAAACATTTTTGTATTTGGATTGTTTCCTATATACAATTGATATTTTTTGAATATAAAAGAGAAAGACCTGCTTCCCTAAGGTAGCTCAGCTCCTGAACAAACTGAAACGGAAGACCTGACTGATAATGAGATTTGATCTAAAGGTGTCAAAATTGAATGATAATAAATTCAATTCATTCATTTCAGGTGAGATGGTAGTGGTAGTAATGGTGGTGACATGTTTGTGTAGCCCCATACATTTGAATGTAAATTAGAGCTGGATGGTATGTACATACTTGGACAGGCATTTTTTTTGGACATCCACCTATTTAATAATGAGGCTGTGTACGTTGAATTGGAAGTTGGAAGGTTCAGTTGTACACAAAGAGAACATATTTTTTGGTCAATATCATTATCATCTTCCCACGATCCCTTTTTTCCTCCTTCTGTCTTAAGACACTACAATGTTATACCTAAGACCTACCAATTCCTATAAAATATGTACTGTGGTCCTACGTACCGTATTTTCTCTAATAGTACGCGGGTCTCTAATAATGCGGGGGTCTCTAATAGTACGCGAGGGGTCGGAGCTCGAGTTTGGATAGTACGCGGGTCTATTTAACACACTATTAAATGCCAGTGCGCGGGTCTCTATTAATGCGCGGGTCTCTAATTATACGCGGGGGGTCGGAGCTCGAGCTTGGATAGTACGCGGGGCGTACTATTAGAGCAAATACGGTAAGTAGTATATAACATTTGCCCAGCTTTGAATCTGCACAAAATTGAATAAAATATATTGGAAACTTTCGGTCATTGTTTATCTAATAATTTGAATAATAAAGTTGTCTGAACTTCTTTTTTTGCAAAAGTCTGTTTTGAATGAGTGTTAATTTGGCGGTGCTTTACATCGAAGGCTGTATTATCCTTCCGTTAAGTTGCTCACTATAGCTATTATATGTATAACGTAATAATCTAATTTATACTTGAGTTTGTTTATAAACCTGGACAGATTTAGCAATTTAGTCTGACTAGTGGTTACCGGTATATTTACATTAAAATAAGCGCTGTTGTGACAGTGTCAATATATTTCTAATCCTAATTCAAATGCTAAAGCATAGCTCTCTGTATCGTTGATAAATTAATCTTCATCACATTGTTTTTGTAAAAAGTATTTTCCTGTCAACTTGGAAGTTTGAATATAGAAATAGAGCTGGACAACATACCTACTACAAGAGTTCAAACTTTTTACTCTGTATTTTAAGATGGGAAAGGAAGATTTTGTTTTCGAAAAAAATTAATCTGGCTATATGGTAGGTACTGGCTTTATTCCAATAACATATTTTAGGGTAAAAATAACGAATTCAATTTCGATTTTCTAAGGAAACACTAGCTCGCTAACGCACAACATCACAGTAGCACAAGAGCGACAGTGACTTTATCTTTTAATATACTTTCTCTTTCATTATGTCTACTAATTACAATAGAAATTTTCAAACCAATATCTTGAAGGGTGTAAAACTGAACCACTTGTAACAATAATAATTTAAAACACTTTTACTGCAATTTTTTAAAAAACTATTGCTCAGTGTTCAGCCTACAGGCTTATTAGTAGTAAGAAAGCAAGAAAGAAATGTGTCTATTCAGTTTCTGTAGTTTTTGTTTTTCTTGTATCGATTACAACACAGCGTCTGTTTTGTGTACTACACAAACACTCCCCACATGTAATGTAGAGCCTTCTAGAGTGAATTCTGCTGATCACTCGTATTCACCTCCCTCCGTCAGTCTGTCTCCGTCTTCCTAGCTCAGGGAGTATCGATCGATCTATGTTCTTAGTAGAAAATTTCCCAGAATCTCACTGGGGTTGAAGATTCACGGATGAAACGCCTAGAGAACGCTCTCAACTCTTTTGAAAACCAAGAATAACCCTTTTTTTATTTTGGTTTATTCATCCTAACTTTGTGTCTTTATGGATGTACCTACCTACCTACCTATGTTTGACACTGACAACATTTATATTTTAATGCAAAATAATGCAAATTCTAATAATTACCTATATTACTTACGGAAGGCTAAATTCAAAAAATATTGATAGTTCGCACGAGTAATTATTACCGTATTATCTCTATAAATTTTAAAATGCCCATTTGTCATTTAATCTAATGGTTAATAAATACCATTAAGTACTGCGTTGAATTCTAGTTGCACCAGACGCTACCTCTTCAAAGCATATCGTCAGTGAAGAACCAAAATGACTCATATCCATTTGTAGCGAAAAACAAAATCCCCTATCTACAAAAATATTGGAACATGTCTTGAAAGCATTTAAATAGAATACTTTGCACTTTTCAAAAACATGTAAATAAAACATTTTGCACTTTTCAAAAACATGTAAATATAATATTTTACACTTTTCAAAAACGTGTAAATAAAACATTTTGAGCTTTTCAAAAACTCCTAATTAATATTTTACGCATGTTTCTCATTTTGTTTTTATTACATAGCTCGATTTGATTCTAGTTTAAATTGGATATGGGTCAATTTGGTTCTTCACAGACGATATATTACAATTATGCATTGATTGCACATGAAAAATTTGATTGTACATTTATTTTGCTGATAATTGATGCAAATTGCTCTCTTATTAAGATGGATAGTAATTAAAAATTATATATGGTAATTATTATTAGTTTAAATTGCAGAATAATTTTGCAACTAAATGATTACGCTTTTAGAGAGACAGTATAATGGGATGAATTTACACTTGTACCACAAATTGTAGTCTACAATATTAATTGTCAAACCTCAAACGACGTAGTACAGATAACAGTCCAACAACATGTAATTTCTACTTAAATATTTTCTACATTGCAGATTACAGAGAACGAAATGGACGGGCTACTCATCCAGCAGAACCAGAACTAGAATATAAAAATGGCTGTATAATGGTAATTTTACCCCATTACAATTAAAATCCTATCCTGCTAAACACTTTGTGTATAAACTTGAAATAATTACTGATATATAGGGAAAATAATGAGGAGTGCATATTACATTATTACAGTGTATATATATTGAAACATTTCATGTTATTTATAAATACAAGTTTGTACTCTGTTTGTGTGTGTGTGTAGACATGAGAATGGACTTGGATGGATGTGGTACATTTGTAACCAAATAGGAGTCAGGATTTATGTCATAAAGCGTAATGTAATAGGCAAGTGTTGTGGTTGGGTGAGAAGAGAGCCACACGGCTTGAAGGCCGAAGTGGATCGTCCATCTGTATGCACAGTCTACGAGTCTACGAGTCTACAGAGTTACCTCCAATGTCAACCTTGAATCGTAAAGGAGGGGAGAGCAGAAGCAAAAGGAAGGTTATTACTTGCCTCTCTTGTTACTTTTTTTCCTCTCTCTCCCTACCCTCTAGCAATATGAAGGGGAAAAAAATGGAAGGCTCAACGAAAAAAAAAGTTTTTGGAGCTCAGCAGGTAATCCGACATATATGCACAAGTAGGTACATGTTATATTATGTATAAGTACCAACGTTCGTGAACTTACCTTCCGACCTAATCTATGAGCAAGTATATATAAGCATCTTTAAGATTCATGTGTCTGACTAGTGAGTATTGAACGCTCAATGCATTAGGAACCTCCGGTTGAAAAAATGTACAAGTTCTTATATAGGTAGGAACAAAATATACGCAGACGTACAGATGCATGTGTGTACTGATGGTGTTATTACTTAAGCAAACTATTAATATTATATACTATGGTAAGTATTAAAGTACAATCCCTAGTTTCAGTGTGTATGTATAATATGTGTGGTCATTACGATATACGAATACTGTATTTCCGGTGAATGTTGAGTAAATGTGCATAACAAAAATTATATTTGTGTCCATCTTTATAAATGGATACATGGGTATATATAGTACAGGGTGGTTTACGTCATTTGTCCCTTTTCATACTGCCAAAACGCGTAGGTAGGACTACAAAATATTGTACTGTATGATTTTTAAAAATCATGGTGTAAAAAATTATTTTTTAACAGTGCACATTTAACAAGATTTTAGCAGCAGAAAACAGGGTTGTTATTTATTAGATAAATTATATCGTCTGTGAAGAACCAAAATGGCCCATGTCCATTTTTAGTTTCAAACAAAATGCATTATCTACAGAAAATATTAAAATAACATGTTCATGAAAGCATGTAAATAAAAGCTGTGCATTTTTTAAAAAACAAGTAAATAGAATATTTTGACCTTTTTAAAAACATGTAAATAGAACATTTTACACTTTTCAAAAACATTTAAATAGGAAATATTACACTTTTAAAAAATATTTAAATAGAACATTTTGAACTTTTCCAAAACATGTAAGTAGAACAATTTTCTCATTTTAAAAACTCGTGATTAGCATTGTAAGCTTGTATCTTATTTACTGTATTGTTTTACATAGCTCATTTTAATTGTTGCATAAATTGGAAATGGGTAATTTTGGTTCTTCACAGACGATATTTAAAAAATACGACATTATTTCCCATATTTTCGGAAAAAAAATCGAATTCGGTCCAGTTTTTGGTCATAAAGGTTTTAATATTCGCAGAGCCTATCTTGAAAACCAGTTTTTGCTCGAATTGGAATAAAATTATGTTGAAAATACATTTTTTGTTCAATTTTTCACTCCTATCTGTTCAGGCTGTGGAATAAGGGCAGGGAGAGGGGAGGTAAAGATCACACGGCACCCTGCAAATTCTATACGCTACAGTATTGTTTTAGAAACACTCAGTTTTCGACATTTTTTTTTGGGACTTTGTCTGGTGCTAGTGTTTCGTCTTGGAATTGATATTGGTCAGACATACATAATTACAATAGAGTGAAATAGAAACTTGTACACAAATATATGCATGTTTATATGACTCCTCCTTAAACAACAAAGTTAAAGGTATATATGTACTGTATTTAATAGGCATTAAGGTAAATACAGGTATAATTATATGAAAGTGATAAAGACCACTCCAATTTAATTTCGTATTTGTTTGTTACAAGCATCCATTTGGTTATTTAGAGTATGTATGTAGGTACACCCACTGGACGCAGAGAGAGGATAAAAAACGAATGCTAGTCAGGTTTTGAAAAGGGGTCATTTTTGAACACTTTAAAGGATAATAAAAGAGTAAGAAAACGAGTGAATGCGTGATTTAATTCTAATTGTTTAACCGTCAACAATGAAGTATTATTTATGACTGTTATTTAGATCGAAATCCTTTACTTTTTTCCTTGGTTTCTAGTTCTACTTTAATTACAAAATGTTGTTTTCCTCTCAAACTAAGAAGTCAAAATGTGCATCCTCTTTTCTTGAGTGCAAGCATGGTGCTCCTTTCATTTTTCATTGCTCATTAGCATGGAATTATATAGTCATAATGGTTTCGGTTTCATTTGCTTCACTAATTTTTATGGAGTACCAAGTACCATTAGTTATTAACCATGTAAGAATAATTATTATTACGCACTCCCACTTTTTTTTGTATGTGGAAATTATTTTATTTTTGAGTGTTGAATTATTCATGGATTTTAAATTCATCACTGTGACTGACCGACTGACGATCATATGACCAACTATGAAGGCATATGATGATTATCACACTATAAATCCATTCGTTTAAAACTAATGAATTTATGGGAGTTAGTCTTGGGACTGTAATAATCAATCGTATTTTAACATTTAAAAAATAAAAGCGGAAAAATTTTAAAGCATAAATTTTTGGGCGAGTGAAACAAGAGTTTTAAAGCTTTTTGATTTTATACTATAATCAAATATCGGTGATTTGGGATGATCACAGCTAGTGTTCGTATTAGAGCCCGAGTTACGCGATAAATTTTGAAGTAGAACCCGCTGGGTCTCTATTAAAAGCTTTACGGTGCGTTTTTATGTGTGCATATCATACTGCCTTCATACAGCACAAATGAACTGTGTACACAGTACTTTTTTTACAAAGAAATTTGTTCTATGTAGTTGGTATATTATACGTTATAAAAAGTACTACGTTAGCGTATATAGTCAGAGTCAGAGTCGTCATTTATTGTTATGGTTTACAGATATTTCTAGGAAAAGTCAAAAGCCTCCTCTCCTGGTGTACTTAACATTGAACTTGGACCTGGTTTCCAGAATTTCGTGAAGGATTATATGCACAGCCAGCGCAAAAAATTTACAATCACTTCTCATTTTGAAAGGTTCGGGTTTCAAGGAATTATTGTGGGAAAAAATCAAGATGAGTGACATATAGCTTCAAGGGGCATAAGAGGCTATTGGACACATTACTGGAACTGAACGTGGGGAACACACCCAATGACAATGTCATCATGATCCTGTTCCTAGTTTAATTTACAACAAGGACAGTTTAACCCTTTGCTCTATGCTTTTGCTTCTGTATTTTTCTATCCTTGACGGCTCGACGTCTTTATTATTATGGTTATTGCATCTTCCGTATATTAGGCCAAGATTATTATTTTTATTATTTGTAGCTTTTTTATTTATTTACTCCAGCTTGTGAGTGTGACATTTAGGTTTTGTTACTGATAGGCTCATATGTTGGCCAATGGCATTATAATTCTCATGCAAGTTTTTAATCCAGCCAAAAAGTTTTTAAAAATGTTCCATTTTCTTAAATGGATATTCATCATTTTAAATTCACATTGTAATAATTTGCTTTCAAAGGTATTTAGTTATTTTTGTTTTATTAATTGTATGTCTATTATTTTTAAAATGTCTATTTCATTCCATCCACTTTCAGTGTCGATTATAATAGTCAGGCTTTATTTAAATTAACCTTAGTCCTAAGTATTATATAGCCTGGATGATGGTCATGGGCACTGGTACTGGTACTTGTGATGGGTCTTTCAAAATATTGGATTAATTTATATTCGTATTTTATCTTATCTAATTCTAGGTCCAGTAAGCTAATTAAAATGTATTCTTACATTAAATATTTGATTTGCCATTGTTAAAAGAATTGTGGTTTACTTTTTGTTGGTTTACTGAATTACATGGAAAAAAAATAATGAATGAGTTAGTATCAGTATTTCGACTTAATTAGTTTGTTGAATGAAATGAATTTTTCATCAGCCACATTATTCAATGAAACCATTACAATTATTGATTACCATAATAATAGTGTAGAAATAGTTACAATTTATTTCAATTTTGGTATTTCTTTAATTAAGCTGTATGTCTCTATTAGTGATTAGATTAAGAAAGTATGTACAACTGAAGAGATATGAGAACAATGGGTAAAGGAATGTCTTACTTCTTATCTAGGGGAATATATTTTGTATTTTGTATTTGTCCGTATATGAAGATGCTGCCTATGCTTCTATAGAAAAAACATAGTGCATGTGTCGGTCTGGTCTGGTCTGGTCGTCTGGTCGGAGTCTAGAGTGCATTACATATTATTGTATTGTTTAGAATGTATTATACAGGGATATTTCTTGTGCACGTATGTATATTATACGAACTGGTGGATACAAGCCTTAAGGCTGACCACGGTCAGAAAAGAAAAGGACGATAGTTTACATGACGAGGGCTGTTACTATTGCTTTTGCTATACAATGCATATAATTTTTAGGGAAGCCTTCCCCTTCTACTTTTATCTCACGTCACGACGACGACGACGGGATTTGGATTTGGATTTTGATACTCGCCCTCAACATTGGGACTTCCATGTAGATGTATAGTATGTATATGTAGCCTGCCGTCAAGATCTATGCACCTTCTCTCCTTGTCCCTTACAAGCCTGTCCTGGACAAACGAAACCAGTCGAAATTAAGTCATTCCACCGGTCAGCTTGCTTTCACTCACTCTCACGATCTCTACAATTTCGAACGTACAAACTTTTACATACTCGATATTCGTATTCGTATTTGGGATTTTTAATATACTTTTTTTTCATCTCGTTGTTCCATTCAAGAGTATTATTATTACTCAGCCATTCCATGGTCACGGCCGGCCAGGGACGGGACCAGCCTGTGTTACATTTATTGGTGAGTCATTCACATTCTACTAATTAATTTTGTCTCATTTGGTATACCTCATTTAATACATGTGTAATTTTCTACTAAATTTATTTTACATTAGTTAAGCTATACGTTTTTTTGTGGTGCTTCAAATTTCTTAAAATTATTATAAAATTAATAGTTAATAGTGGGAAAGGGATAATTAATGTTTTTGTAAATTTTTTGTCGGACTTGTGTCAAATTAGGGATTTAAGTATCTGTAATATTCATTATAATTCCACTTGTTATTTTCAAGGTTAAAATAAAAGGGGTAAAGTCAATTAGCTTTGATCTTTACTGCCCGTGAACTTAATTCTTGCCAATAGGTAGTCAATATTTTTATTGAAATTTACTCGATTTTTTGCAGTGAAATGAAAAAATACAAATAATATTTTAATAGGAATTCAAATAGTTTCAGACAATAAATTTCAGTACTAACTAAAGTTCACGTATGAGAGGCATTTTAAAAATATTGCTTTTGATTTAAAGGTAATTTGGAGAGAAGCATATATTTGTTTATTTGCTGTGATTTTCTGAAGATCACAGCTTCCTGGTATTAAAGGGATTTTTGGTTCATT
This sequence comes from Dicyrtomina minuta, assembly GCA_949802685.1. Lineage (NCBI taxonomy): Eukaryota > Metazoa > Arthropoda > Collembola > Symphypleona > Dicyrtomidae > Dicyrtomina > Dicyrtomina minuta. Next base: position 18,368,548 of record OX461810.1, read on the forward strand.
TTTGTTTGAGTTTTAATTTTTGGAAATTGTGTATAGGTTTAATATTTTTTGATTTTTTTGATCAAGTCAAGGTGTTCTGAATCACTAATTCAAATAGTTTAGACATTCATACACTTAACTAGCTGTTTGCGATGGATATTGAATTTACGGTTGATAGTTAAAGTTTGGCGTATGCTGAAATTGCAGAAAGCTCTCAATATGAATTTTCACCTAAGCTTTCATTGAATTGGAAAAGCTGAAATTAATTACAGATTTAGCCCAGGTTTTAAAATCTAATACATTTATGTAACGCTTCAACCCTTTAATATTTCTGAGCAAATTATAACTTGGATTTTTCTTAAATTTTATTTTGGCACAACAAAAGCAAAAAGTAAAACAAAATCGGGTTTAATAAAACTAACAAAAACAAATCCAATAAAATTATATAGGAATAAATAAAATGAAATTATAGGCGTGATTGTACATTCTGATTTTTAACAAAATTAAATCTACTTTCTCTAGCATTTAAATTGTTCAGGTGTATTTGCCTGCCTGCACAATGTATACTTAAATTCCATTTAAAGTTATAGTCACAGAAAATAATTTACAAGGCACGTACAGTATTGCATTGTCAAGAGTAATTTTGATTTTTCAATGGCGGACGTCAAAGTACAAGTACAAGTAGAAATAATGACAGTACACATTATCAATTAGACTTAATTGTTACAAAATTTGAAAGTTAAAGGGAGGTAAAACGTGAGGATCATTATCATTACTTCCCATAGGACTTTTCTACCCTATTTGAACAAACATTGTAAGAGTCAAGAAACGGACCGTAGAAAAAGGAGGTTATCCTTAATATATAATGAATATGAATATTAGGATCGTAATAACGTCTTGACGTCTTGTCTATATGCTGTATAGGAGATGCTTGTAACAGCTTAAAATTCCACATCCCTGTATATATATATATAACGTCCTTTCTACTCCACAACATCTCCTCATATACTAAACTAAACGAGTGAGGGTGTAAAATTACTATTATTTTTATACACACGCAGATTACAGATAATGATATGGGCTCTAAGAATAATATAATAATAATACCTAATGATAAGCAATCCTATAATAGCAACACATTAATGTTCTCCTGCATATAAAATAAATGTTACATATAGGTATATCAGTACAGAGTGTAGGTCGTAGTAAAGTCGTTTGCAATAGGCATAATATAGAGCTCGCAGTTCGCAGGTAACATTTACAAATAGGAGAGGCAAAGTGGAATGAATTTTTTTTAAAGACTTTTTAAGATATATACCTTTAAGAGTTCATATCTTATTACTTTCTTGAAATGATATAGTCATAATATATAGCCATAACCCTCTTTGCTTATCCCACTCAGAGAAGCCCAGAAAACCATAATATAATAACATTCACATTTACCGTCTATCATAATACAATAATGATAATCATAGCCGATCAGACAGGAGTATATCTACATACACATGCATATCACTTCCATTACTTCTCTAGAATAGAATGGCTATATACCTTCCCTAATCTATGTACTGATACGACATAGGAGTAGTACCCACTCTAGTACTCAAGTACTGACGGAAAATTAATAATAATATGGACGTTCGTTAAGGTTGGGTCTTGGACTTGGCACTGGCATTGGTTCTGGGTGTATTATGGTCGCAGCCCTATAGTTCGTCTGTTCTTTGCTTAAATGGGAATGCAGAGAGGGAGAGAGAGAGCGACGGAGAGGGTCTAAAATAATAAGTACAAGCCTGAGGATTGTTTGAGAAATTGAGAGAATAATATTCTAGAATTCTACATGTATGGGAGTAATACGCAAGGCTAGACAGTAGACAGGCAGCCGGGGCCGAAGCCGAAGCCAAAGCAATTTTTCTTCCCAGTTCTGTTTCGTTTCCACTTTGAGTATTCGAGTTGGACTTGGACTTGGAGGCGCAGCCGACGATCAACTAACTAACATTATTAGGCACATACCCCACGTCCAACATAACACAGAGCTATAGAAGAGGCACTTCTACGTTTACGTTTACATTCACATCCTAAAAAGCCCTACTACTTTACTACATGTTTGTCTACTTTGGTTTTGGATTCCGCTTTGCTTTTGGTCCGTCCGTCTGTGTGTAGTGTATTTGACATAGATATCAGTATTCCTTTCCTTCACTTTTCAGTATACTTGATCAGCTCTCGTAGTGTGTAGTGGTAGTGAGTGTGTTGTATCCGTAGAGACTGTATAAGGCAGGCTGTAGGGTTAAATTTGTGTGTGTGTGTGTAATGTGTAGTGTCCCTGTGTAGAATTTATAATACCTATATAGTTTTGGATTTCGAATAGGAAAAGCATACGAGGAGAGAAGTATAAACTGCCTTCAAGAGTTGGAAGGCTCATCTCCCTATTGGCTGTAGCCATTGGCCCATTGGATCCACCATTCCATTTCGTTATTTCGGTTTGCTTTGGTTGGCCTTAGCTCTTTTTTTTTGAAGAAGGAAAGAAAACCCTAAAATAGGTACAGACTCACTCACGAATCTCTCCAACTCGAATCAAGTCAAATTCAAACAAAGATTTCTCTTTCTGCTTCCGTCCCTCTCTCTCTCTCTCTCTCTCTCTCTCTCTCGCTGTCTGTCCTTTCGTTTCAAAACTCATTCTCTTTCCTCTCAGCCAGACTCCCATAGCCTACTATATACGGAAGAACAGAAACAGAGCCCAGCAGAGTCTTTCCCTCAGCTTAACTTGACGCTCGCTTATTGGGCATTGTGAAGGAAACCGAGTCACCGGCTGAGTCTCACTTTACTCGTATTCTTTAAGCAAGGCAGAAAGTATCAAGTAAGAGATTTTTTTATATATATTCAATTATTACTATTATAAACATTTTTTTTGTGAAGTTTCTTTTGATCGTTTGTATGTGTTTGTTTGTGTGTAGACGGGTGATTGTAAATGGGTTTGGTTAATATTTTTGTATTTAAATTATTTTGTGGTTTCGTTTGGTTTATTTTGAAGTCCAATTGGTGCTTTTGTTAATTTTTGTGATTGCCTTTGTTAAAGCATAAGGGTTTAATTTATAAAAAAATTACAAACTGGGAGATTGGCTAATATTTCATACAATACACAGCCATAGGTAGTCATTAGTATTCAGCTAGTAAATTATTTATTGTTTATTATTGACGAGGAAATTAATTTGAATTTTCTAGAGATGTGTAAGAAAGCAAGAAAGAATGTTTAATATTATTACTGCCCAAATTAATTGCAACACTTTACATAAATAATGTTAATTTTTTTTTACACATTATACGTAATGCTTAAGTGTTCATCTGACGTACATCAGAAAAACTCTATTGTCCCTGTTGTGTGATTCGTGCTCAGCTAACCATACAATAGAGTGTAAGAGTAAACAACAATATGATTTATTGTTGTTTCGGGGGTTGTGTCGGTGAGTACGGGCTACAATCAGATTCTCGGATCTGTACAGTAAATAATATAGTTAAATAGTTGTTGTCAGTTTAGGTTTTGGTTTTGGATTTGGATTTGGTAATGGTCCTTTTTTTCTGCTCATAGACATTCTCTCAAAAGCGAAAGCAGGATGTAAAAATGTTAAATTGTATAGTTCTCCATTGGGGACACAGCAGGAAGTGTTAATGGCTTAATTTTTTGGGGCTGAAAGGTGTGAGATTACTTACACGTCCAGTCCAGCTAGTGTGTAGACTTTCTATACAAACAAACACCACTGAGATTGAGATAGGATTGAAATTATCTGTATGCTATTGGTAGAATTGGTTTGGTAATGGCTCTCATATTTTGTGTCTCCTTTGTTTCCTACTTATCGTTAGCAGTTTCTAGTCTATGTAGTGTGCTGTATTGTCCGTTTATTTGAAATTTATTGTCTATATTTACTTTGAGTGGGGATCCCACGTTTTTTTGGGGGAAACAGACCAGAGTGCCTCTTGCAATTTTGTGATCCACGCAGTTATACCACAGTACCTATGCGTCTTTAAAATGGAAGGGCTAAGCATTTCACTTGTGTGATGTGTGATGTGCATAGTAATATGTATAGTGTGTAGTAAGCAGATTATTATTATGCGAAGAATTGGAAAGGAAATGAGACAGTTTACATGCATATCTGCTTTCTTGGAAAATCCTGAAAGTTGTAACAACTTTCTTGTATGTTGTAAATTATATTTTTATTTACTACTATGGCAACGGAACTGGCACTGGCACTGGTTCGATGACAGTCTTGACTGACTGACAGTAAGAAAGGTTCACTTTTTTTTGTCATCTTTTTTGGGGAGGAAAATATTGAATTTGATATCTGTGTATAGGATGAACTGATCTGATGGTGATGGGTTAAATAGGGTATAGGCTATGCACATAGCATCTTCATCTCATGTGCCTTTCTACATGTGCCTCTTCATAGCTCATATATAATTCCGTATCAGTTAAATGCTATTTTTAATATGTACGCACAATGTGTTAGGATGTTGCTATATATAGCAGTTTAATTAATTATTTGAATGTTCATATGTTTATGTGTACAAGAGATCATATGTTTTTATTATGGTTTGGTAGTATTTACACTGTAGTAGTTATCAATGGAAGCGGCCAAAGTATCTGTAGTATTAATATCTGTAGTATTCTAATTCTGGATAGTTCAAAAGTAATGAAGACATGGAGGCACTGCGAGGCTCTATGTCTGCTCGACCTTCTCCAATTTATGATTAGTCAACATAAATATTGATACAAAAAACTATTTCCGTGTGTATTGATATGGTATGTACAGAAACAGATATAGGTACATATAAAGTTTATTTTGTATTTATATCATAGCTATTATATTACATTATTACGTTAAATTATTGGTACAATATTTGAGTTTGTGTATAGCTACGTAGGTAGGTAGATTAAATTTAAATGCATAAAGCGGTATCTCCATTTACTTCAATAATTAAGTTACTAACAGATTTTAATTTCATAGATTATTATTGATATCGTAATAATTAATGGTTGATCATAGTATTAAAATATAAAATAGTAACGATAGTATTTAGTTTACTTGATTTGTACAACTGTTGTATATTTGTAAATTGTGGTAAATGTATATAGTTTATGTTTATACTTTAATTTGAATCCGGATGTCTGAAACTGAAACAGAGAAGAGATGACGCAGAGTAATTTTGAAAGTCATTTACCTATGGTCCATCTCATCGTTCTTAATCATCATGTTGGTTGGACCTTGGATCTTGGAATGGAGAGATGATGTCATTCGAAAATCCACAGGGCAGGAGAGTCTGAGGATGAGACTTTGCTTGGAGGAATTCCATATTACCGGCTCCGGCTCCGGCTCCGGCTCTATAGCATAGCTCTATATGCTGATGGATGATTTTACTTGGTTATCATCTGGTCTGATCTGCTCTGATGATAGAAGATTCTTGTCGCTTTCCTGAACGTATACTGAATGTATCCTGAGGGCTAAATTCTCCGGTATACCTTCAGTATACGTAACAGGCGAGAACAAATTCAACTTTATATCCCAGGCTCTGCACTGTACACTTCATACTAATATGAGTAATAGTACAAATATCAGTATTTGATGAAGACCAGCCATTCTCACCTCTTCTTGAATCTCACCATTGCATCATGGAAAAATTTTGCGGCCATTTTGAAATTTTGAATATTTTCAATTGTTGTAATACATAGAGCTAGGCTATGCTATCCTTTTATGAGGTACTATATAGGAAAATGAAAACAAAATATAACATGGAGCAATAATTTAATTAAAATAAATTAACATTCAATTAAATTAAATCATAGGGATAATCTGATGATGAGGAGGGAAACCGTATATTTAAATAAAGATATTTTTAAGTAGTACTTTGGTAATCAAATCTACATCTTGAAATTAAATTGTTTGTTTTTTATGTATTTTAGCTTAAATTATTATGATTGTAAAATATATAATAATTGTATTTTTTCATGTGATGTTTTCTTTTAACTTGTATTAAATTTTATACGTTTGTTTAAATCTTAAAACATGCGCGTAGGTAATTATAAATATAAATATTTTAATACACTGTAATGTATAGATGTGTTAAAGACCATCAATTGAAAATTGGAACCAATAAAATTCATTGAATTCCCAATTCAATACCTTAAAAAATAAATCATATTTAGATAATAGTTTTTTCTCAATTAATGTATCAAATACCTATATCTAGAAGTTCATTATAGATAAACTCACAAATGTAATTAAAAATATGCAATTTCAAAATTTGCGTGGCAAATATTAAATTGAATTGATTAATTATCCAAGCATTGCACCTACAGATAGTATGAGTAATCAGTAGAAAACGCACCTATATCATAATTAGTATATTACCATTTTTTGTTACTACAAAACAAACGATTTTAATCCTGGCTAAACTACGCATATTTAATTATGGATCGATATAGGGAAGCTATATTATTGACATTTCTTATACCATATTTGACATTGAAAGAATAGAAGGCAAGAATAGGAGGCAATGCATTATATAAAACAATTATCGCCTGTCCACATAGCTACATATGCACATGCATCCATGCCTCTATGATTCTGTTAGGAATACCAGGCAGAAAATTGAAATTGAAAATTCACTGGAAATGTCAACGTCTTTCACAACGCCAGAGAAAAAAAAATCCAAGATTTACAATGTTTCATGTGAACAAGAAAATAGAGTTAACATTGAACCTGACATTGTCACATTTTTTTTACACATAATCTTCTCTGCATGGACCACAGGGTAAACCATGGACAAGGTCTGGGTCACTCTCAGTCTCAGTCAATCCATTTTAAACTCCAATTCCAAAAAGTACACACTATCCTTTTTATCTAAATGAAACCATTTTTTTTTGCGACGGTCCCTTTTCTCACAGTCAGCCAAGCTCAAGCCCTTATCTATCTCTCTGTCTGCATTCTGTCTATGTCTCTATGTTTCTGCTCTATGTATCGGTATCGGCTATACGACTTTGGCTTTGATGATGGAGGAAAAAGCAAAGCGTAGGAGTGTAAAGGAGAAGAAAAAAAAAGGTAATAGTAAAGTATAGTAATCTGGCAAGCCCATCCGACGAGTACAACCCATAGAACGACAAGAAGAACCAGAGCAAGAAAACGACAACTAGTTTAGATGTCAAACGAAGAAGAAAAAGAAGAAGAAGGGAAAATCAAGAAGAGTTGTCTCTCTATATAATTTTTTTTGCTGCTCCTTCCAAATTTTTTGTCTGCACCCCATCCCATGCATCCGTCCTTCTTTTCTTTTTCTTCCTTCCTTTAACATGGACTTGGAACTCGTACAAAAAAAATGGTGGATTTTAAGAATAGAGTGTATAAAATTGGTAGATATCTATAACAGATACATTGCTCACAGATAATAGATTTACATGGTGTAGGTCTTCAGAGAAAATGTCCAGTGGGACTGCCTGCCCTCTCAAAAAAAAATAAAAAAATATATGAGCTATCTACCTACCATATAAACCGGCCTACTTACATATATTAGTCATAATATATATGAGCAATATGTGTGTACGGATGCTACACATACTTTCCCAGCTTTACATTGACATGACATGAAGCCAATCAGGCGAGTGGCCAGCTTAAATTTAGAAAATATATTGTAGCAATATGAGATAGTACTAATACCAATAGGAATGCACTGCGCATCTGTATGAACATTATTATGTAATGTGAGGTGAGCTACATAATACATCATATTTTATATAACTTCCCTGGAACTTGGAACTGGAACTGAAACTGAAACTGGTGGTCCGGTCTTTTCATAATAAATGTTTGTTATGCATGTAGCTCCGTAGTTATATGTCCTGTCAAGCCCCTTGTGAAGACCCAGAGAACATGATAATAAATAGATGTCTTAAATGGTTCGCTATCTCTATTCAAGACTGAACAGATAGAACGTGGGCCGAGCCGGTTATTCATCTTTATTTTCATATTATATATTATGAACATCTCCCAACATATGGACTATACATGCTTATACAACAACACCAACCAACATAATAACACGAGATACTATAATGCGGACACACAGAGTCAGAGAGGCAGATGGGCCTGAACCTATGGAACGAAAAACGAGATCGAAATATATATATTTATGAAAGGACCATACAGGAAAAAACAATGTGGAATAAGGCCGGGCGGGAGCCCTGTGATTCTGGTGAGCCCTTCGTATATACATAGTAACTGATGCAAAAACGAGCCTTTAATAGAAACCAAGCCCTTCAATTCTCTATTATCCTCATCATCCCTTCACATTCACACTGAAAGTCAAAAGCAAAGTCAAAGTCGTGTTCTCTCTCCTTTCGACCAGATTTTCATTTTGTTGTAACCTATTTCATTTTTTTGAACATGATTTTCATTCAGTCTCTCCATTACTGATCTCCTACTCACATCAAAATTAAAGTGAACATCAACACACATACATCGAAAACTATTCCGTTTTTCAGTTTTACTACACTGGTTTTCACGTTCTGCAGATATTTTAAAGTTAATTGAAACAGAAACTACGAAAGAATTGCACTGGTTTTTGGTGGTTATACTGTGTACGATTCAGAAGTTGTGGGATTTGCTCTATTTTTTGTACTTCCAATTAATTACGTTTTGGATTTTGTAAGTTAATTTTTAGTTACTGTATTTCTATTCCAATTTGTTTTATTTTAGCATTTAGTTCAAGCTGAATAAACTGTCGAGATACGTTATTATTTTGAAGCCGCTAATTTCGAAAACTTAAAATTACCGGCTTTTTTAAATCGTCCATCTTTAAATCAATTATCAGTAATGTTAAAAGCAAAGGCGAAAGCTCAAGGCTTTGAGGCCTATACCAATATACTTGTATAATTTTCAGCACTATTTAGCTACTAATCGTACAGCTACAGATGCTGCAGAGGTTGGCTACTGCTTTAGCGAAGATAGTACATAAGTCACATTTTTTTTAAAGAAAGGAATTTTTTCAACATTACATAAAACATAGTATTGCAAGTTAGACCAGGAATGCAATACAATAAGGCCAAGAATAAAAGACTGGTTTTCTTTCTTTTCATTTTTCTTTTTTTTGGTGAATTTCGCAAATTTTTTCTCGTTTGAAATTGAATTCAAAGAAAAAAATGAAAATAGTTTTTCTAGCTCTGAATTCCCCCAATCCCATTCGTCTCTCTCTGATTCAACTATATTATATATGGTAAACGTCCAAGTGGTGGAGTACCAAAGTAGTACAAGGAAATTTTGGGTAGAAGTCTGTTTTGGTATAAAATAGAAATTCTAAACACGATCTAAAGGAAGTGCCTCATTCATAGTAAATCGGATTCAGGAGCTTCAGCCAAGATGTGAGAATGTGAGAGGGACCGATCAAAAGCCATATAGGCGAAGAAGAAAAAAATAGAAAAATACATGAGGTGCATATAACACTACTGTTGGGAACGGGATCGGTGGAAATAGTAGAAATACATAATATAAAGAGTGGATGAGGATAGATGAGTGTGTGTGTGTCTACATACGTCGAGACTTGAGATTGTTGAATCACGTCCAGCTTTTTCCAGTCATTTCACTCTGTAGGAATAGATGTAGAATCAGACTATGTGAATACTGATATACCCATTGCTTGAGACTGATACTCCATTGTGACACATTTACTATATGTAGCTATAAGAAACCAGACCAGAACCAGAACCAGACCAGACTGGATCTGAATGCATTCCAACATCACATCAACGCCAAGCATACATATATCTTTCCTTTTCGCTTTACTGTAGTTTACGTCGTCGCTTTCTGCTACATAATATAGAGCTTATGTGTCCACACATTCAACATCCATGACCAAATCCCACCCTTCCTATATGTCTCTCATACATTCGTCAGAGATCCAACAAACTTCCAACTTCCAGTTCCAACCCACTCATATTTTATGCACAAAACTTCCCTTTCCCTGTAACTTACATTGAGAAACATCTGTAAGTTTTATCCAAGTAGAAAATATGACAGGATCTGTGTGCCATTGCCAAGTTTGACAAACTTAAAATCACTGATTTGGGATTGTGATATAATATAATTTTATGCAAGTCCCGTCCTTCTTTCAGCCACACAGGGGGAAATTTCTACATTATTAAATTTAAATTTATATTTTTAAAGCGGGATATTTAAATTTAAAAATTTGCAACTGAATTTCTTTGAAAAATGTACTTTAGATTTTTCTTCAGATGTGTAGACCTACGTAGGTATACGTACCTAATTAGAGAGAGAGAGAGATAATAGAAGCTGATCTCGGACTGTTTCGTGATGAAATAGAATAAAAAAGAATGCGGAAGTTTATTGTTGGACGTATTGAGCCTTGAATGTTTGAAGGGAATATATAATATACATCTAGTTGGTTTTGATAGTTTGTTATATTATAAGCTATATAGCAACTTCATCCAAAATCTTCTGCTACACTGTGTATCAGTAAAAATAATTATAGGGATTCAACAGATATGTTTGTACAGAGTGTATTTTGATACACTATACAGTCAGTGCCATACAGCTAAATCCAAATCCAAATCCAAAGTGAGCGACTGACTGGAGAAAGAAATGATTCAATCAGCATCAAGTCTGAAGCAGTTGCAATGTTTCCCCTCCTCCTTTTTTTTCTCTCCCTCATCTCATCTGTCCTTTCTGAGAGAGTTACATATTATTAAGTGCAGAAAGTTTTCTCGTTTGAATTGAATTGGAAGTCGCGTCGGGATGGGAAAGTCTGCGGGTCTGGTACTGGTGGGCTTATTAGAGGAATGAGTCAAGAATAGATGGGCCAGCCTACTGTATTATATAGTTCTACATTGACTCACTACTCTGACTACTGTGTGTCGATGCGACGTCGAGAAAGAAAACTCCAGTCAACTGTGAAGGGATTCAATCAGCTCCTGCTGATGACGCATTTATCGACTGTCTTATACTCAAACAATGTGTGGAACTGTGAGCGCATAGCCTTGTGTCCATGGGTTACATATACTATGAGCAATTGATTTGTCAAAACATTTCCAATCAGTCAGCTGGCAATGGTACTGCTATTGAAATTGATACCAGTCCTAAAAAATGCATACCGACTATTGATATTACCTAATGGTAGCTCCCATTTTTTCATATTAACCAAGAATAAATAAAGAGTAAACTGTCACTGGAATTAATTACATAATATCTGGTCGATGAGCAGAGTGCTGTTCCCGCCCTTACGTTTTACATTTAGCTTCGGCAATATCATATTATGCTTATTGCAATCTGCAACGAACCAACGAACGTGCTCAAGCAAAGGGTTGCGTAATAAATTCAGATCCCAGTCTAGATTCCAATTCAAAATCGGATTCTGATTCAGAAAATCGGGGAAATGGAGAAATTGGAATTGGATCTGCCTATGTTTTTGTAGATGATAATATCCTATGGGATACAAAAGCACAAAAGTCTTTTTCGTAGATTTATACCATTCAAAAAATAAACTATGATGATACATGGAGGCAAATGCTGGGATACTGTATATTACATATTACTGAAAATATCAGGAGCTGTTCACTGTTCTACTTGAACTATCTTGTGCAGAGTGTGTGTATAATAATATGGGAAAAAATCTAAAAAGATCGGCTATATTTACTTGTAAAATGTAGATATACCTATAGCTATATGACGAGCATGGTTTCGTTTTTCGCTACATTGTAACTTTCCTTCATCGCCATCGCCCCATTTGCACCGTCCATTCCATTACCCACACATGGGGCTTGCATGCTGTACTGTGTAAAGCATTTCCGTAGTAGTAGTTGTACTATATCTATCTGTATACTGTGTAGGGGCACTATATCTATACAATGTAGACAGTGGCACACACAAAGTCTCTGTCAATTTCATTTTCGTTTTCACTTCCATATTATTACTCAGCCCATAGTTCAATACATTACCGGCTACCGGAGGGTGACTGGGGGTCTTACAAATTCTACTCATATATTCGGTTCGGTTTCTATACAGTCCACATGGGCACGTTCTCACGTCCATATCTCACAAGTCATTATACATGTCTCAGTATAGAGCAAAGTGGTGTACTCTATCTTCGTCTATTGGACCACCTATACAGCTCTCCATACTCTCCCCTATAACCTATACCACCAACGCCGAAACGAGGGTTTAGAAATAGGATTTGGATTTGACTAGGCCTGCGTCTAAGCTATTGGGAAATTTTTGAAGCCATAGGATGATATAGCACCGAGCTACCCGAACCAAAACCAAAACTATAGCAACCAGCCTGGCATCGCGTGGTAACTCAAAATCGAAGGGCTACGTACCTACGTACCTACGTATAGCTTCCACGCAGGAAGCTAAAGTGTCTAGTGAGCTGAAAAAGTGGGAGCTAAACTGAAACTGAATTTGTAGAATGTAGAGAGAACGACTGCCAGATGAGATGGGATGAGATGAAACGAGGAAAGAAAATGAGAATTCAAAAGTTGACTCTTTCTCAATCCGAAACGAAGACCGAAACCAAATCCGTAGCAAAACACAATTTTCTCTGTGTTCAAATTTCATTTCATTTTCATCAGGATTTGAGAATTGGGGATATTTCCTACATTTAGCTCCGTGTGCCTATGATGAGATGAGATGTGATGAGATGGCATGACCAAAATACTTGTGCTCTCAATTCTAGGCATGTTTTGAGTCGAGTTCACATTTCACATCACATGGGAGCTTCCCAGATCCTGATCATAATATGAAACGCCCCAAGTCCCAAGTCTTTCGTCAATCTATCTACTCCCAGCATCCCAACATCTTTCCCTCTCTCTCTCTCTCATAACCTTTTACCCTTCCGCTTCGTTCCGTTCAACATTTTTTCGCTCCAGCTCAAGTTTTCGTTCTCGTTTTCGTTTTATACTCTGAATTTAAATTTCCATGGTATGACCCGTGGTATTATGGCGAAGTAGTTTCGCATTTCAGACGGGATAGCATATATATATAGATATAACGAAAAAGGAGAGCGGCAAGGAATACAAATTATATTAAGGACGAAAACGAAAACGAAAACGAGATGAGCTGTACATATATGTTATTTACGTAGGTACATCCATAAATACATGTCAGTATGGCTTAAACCGAGACCGAGACCGAGGCAGAGAATTCAGAGGCTGAAGGTAAAGTATAAGGCTTGATTTTAGCTGTGCATGGGATGTAGCACATTGCTGTGACTAGCCTTGGCGAATTCATTAGTATTTTGAGAACAGGAACAGATAGAACTTCAAAGAGTGTTAAATTTCAAGGCTTTAAACATGGGAATTTAATTTAGTGGAGTCTACAGTGTAAGTTAATGCAATGTTAATGTTGAATACAAACCAAGACTTGGTATAGGAACTTTTGCCAAAATTCCATACATTTAATACTATCAAGAAAATTGCATAGCCTGAATGTAGCTCTGGGTACGTGATCCTCTCATATATTAAATTTGTAAAATGAAAGGAGATTAAAGTTGGAATAAGAATATATGAGAAAATAATCTCGAAATACTTGATAAAAAAATTAATTTAAAAGTTTGCTGATTAAAACTGCATTTTTGCAAGAATTCTTTGTCATCATTTGCATACCTAATATATATCAATATAAATACCCCAAATAGTGTACAATTGAATTTTGCTTTTCCTTCTTGTATATTTACAAAACGAGTTGTTAAGATCAATTTTTGAAATAGCAATAATCATGGATCTGCAAAAATAAAGCAAAAAACTAGAACGGAAAAGTTTAAGAAAATACATACATTTTAAAATTTGTAGTTAATTTAGCAATAAAATACTAAATAAAAGTAGTTAAATTAAAAGAAACTCGTGTAGCAAACAGAGAATTCATAAAAACAACAACTAGTAACTTTTAAACAATTAAAGCATGGCTTCAAGCTAGAAATACTAAGAAATTCAGTATCTGCAAAATGTAGTAAGTAAATTATTGAATTTCAAATAGTAAATTTTGCTGTTATTAGCACGACCTTAATCAGGAACTCTGCCCTCACTATCTCTACTCTATCCCATCAAAACTCCGTTTTCCAGATTAAAGTAGATTGTCATGCCATAAAAATAGGCAAATACAAAAATATTTTGAAATCGTAGCATTCTTGGAATTTATCAAGTTGACAAAGAGACTGGGGGAAGTGCTTAAAGGTATATAATAAATTATATATATTTTTTCAAATAAATTATTCGACGTGTAACTATAATACAGTTTTCCAATAATACTAAAAACAATGAGATTTACAAAATAATGTACACCGACTTGTACTGCTTTAAATAAACTTATCGTCAGTTAAAAAGTTAAAAGCTTTTTATCTCATTTTAACTATGAAAATATAGTGAATTGTTTGAATATTCCGATTATACAACAACACAGTTAATTAAATTATACGCTAAAATAATTACTTAATAATTAACATGAGCTATATTCAATTTCAAATGGAATCAAGATTATTAGCCATATTTTTAATTTAATTCAAAAATCAAAAAAAAGGTTTAGTGATAATTTAATTTTTTCTACAATATTGTAAATGTTGTTACAATAAAATAATCTCAAAATAATATTTTTTTTTGGAAATGGCTCATTTTGATTCTTCAATGACAATATTAGTATAGTTACTTAATTGAATTCCAATAAACATTAATGGAATATATAATTCTATAATTATAACTAATGTCGATGAATGGTAACGTATAACGGGAAAGTGGATGAAAGAGTGGAGGAGATGCGAGACTGGAGAATGTACGTAATATTCTGCCCATGTCTACACATGACAAAGATGAAGACGAATACGAATGCGAAGGAGTGTATGGTTCGGTGATTGCATTAGGATTGGGATTGGAGTGGAAAGAGAGAGAGAGAGAGAGAGATGAGGAAGAGAAGTTGTGAAGATGTAGGAAGCCTCTGAGTCTTGCTCATGTGCAGGATCGATTGGGAAAGGGATGGAGTGATTATTGGACGGAGACGAAGACGGCCATCACCGAACGGGCGGGGTCCTCTCTCCGTCTCACCGTCTCATAGTTTTTGCCCATAAGCTCAAGCCGAGACCGAGACCTAATCCGAAGCCGAAGTCGAAGTCGAAGTCGAAGCCGAAGCCGAAAACCAGACAATTTATGACCCAAGGAAAAAGGAACAAAAAGAAACGTCTCCCTCCCTATTAGTTTGTTCATCCTACACCGACCGAAATTCCAGAGGAACATCAGCAAACCAGAACCCTACTCCACTCATCTCCCTTTCATCTCCCTTCCCTTCCCTTCGTAGTCTCTACCCTTCTCAACATTTTCCCCCTCCGTCCTTCCGCAGACTCCAAGTCGAAAACTCAAACCTCCATCTCCTCTCTCAACCCCAACCCACCACTTATATTCACTTATCTGAGAGTCTGGACCTGGAGATTCTAGAATAATATTACAATTTCAATTTCACATGTGTGTATGTGTAGTAAATATGTATGCAGAATACACAACGCATACTTACATAATTTTTGCACTTTGCAAGTGTTTGCATCTAGCTTGGTAGGACTGTAGTAACGAACACAAATTAATCTAAACTAGCCTTATAATTACATGTACAGATACGCACAGCAATGTTATCACGCTCAAAAAAAATTTAATTTTAATAGTAATTGTAATTGGCCATATTGTAATCTGAATGGGAATTCAAGCGCAATAAACAGAGCCTACAAGGAAAATACACAGATATTATATACATTATGTTGTGTGGCTTTGATTTCCTTTTATTTAAAATTGTAATCCATGTGTGAGGCTGAGGCACAGAATGGAAGTTGTTAGCTGTGGAAAGTACAAATGAAAATTACCTATACTACATACCTAGGTATACAGACGATCTCCTAGACTGAGTGTCAAAGCTCCTGTATCCATATCTACACTACTACTCCACTCACATTTACATAATTTGAGATTACAACATTGTTCAATAGTCCAGTTGACAAAGTT
Organism: Dicyrtomina minuta; assembly: GCA_949802685.1. Classification (NCBI taxonomy): domain Eukaryota; kingdom Metazoa; phylum Arthropoda; class Collembola; order Symphypleona; family Dicyrtomidae; genus Dicyrtomina; species Dicyrtomina minuta. The sequence goes on from OX461810.1 coordinate 18,384,545, forward strand.
GGAGTTAAGAGTGACAGGCTTGAAATCGAAATCGAGAGATAGCCATTTGAGATAAAAGTCCTCGTATAAAATGATACCGACTTAATAGCTCTACTCATGCTCCCTACACAGATCAGAGATATGAATGAGTTTTGTATTATGTATGTAATTATCTCTCTGGAACTATATAGACCAGAACCGCAGAACCAGAAGCCAGCAGTCTTATCGTGAGCAGTCGTAGTAGCAGTCCTATAGGTACTTAGCTGGGAGTTAATGAGGAAGTCCAGGAGCATTAAGCTAACCAGTCCACGACATTAATTGAAATGTGAGAGTTACCGAGACCAAGACCGAGGCCGACATTGAAACCGAAACCGAAACCGATACTGAAATGCTTATATGTTTATTATTGTTATTATTACAGATGTTATTGTGATTCTATGGGCTCGTTTGTATTTTTTTCCCAATGTATATCTATTGCACTGTGTAGGAGTGGAGAGTGGGGAAGAAAACTTACTCTTTTGGCATTATAGTTTTCGTTTTCTCGTCTGTTTCAAAGTTTGATATTTTTAAAGGTTATTTTATGATGTGCAGACCCGGTCCCGGTACCGGTACCGGTCCCTGTCCCGGTACCGGTACCGGTCCCCGTATAATGGTTTCTTTCGTAATCTTATTGTACTGTGAGTAAGTATAGTGAGCAGTATGTACATAAGTAGAGCGGTAAATTTCTTTCTTTTGAAGCGTATAATATGTGGTATGTAGTACCTATAGTTATGCATTAATACCGGGAATGTTAACGTGCACGTTGAAGTTTACTAGTTCCATAAGTTATGCATTATATCTGATGTTTTGTTGTTGTGGTGATTGCCGATGTGATGTGATATGTAAAAGTGTGTAAGTCTGTCCACCGGATACAGGGACAGAGAGACTCATAGTTAGAATAGAGTCATAATGTTTATTTATATTTACCGACGACATGCATATATCTATATATATTTTCCAGGGCTACACACAGTAGCGACTCTGACTGAGGCTGAACTGAGGTAGGTACCTACCTATGTAGATTGTGTGAGGGGAGATACGGGGGATAGTTTTTCATGTGAGCGGATTTTTACGGACTGAAATTAAACTTTTGCTACCAAAACGATGGAAGTAATGGCCTTTAAAATGAGTGGAAATTACCTTTTTACAGCTCATCAAGCACCTAAATGTCGATTTGAATGCCAACTCCTCTTGCTTTTCATATTTATCATTCTACTCATTCCATTTATTGACCATACAATGTTCCACAATATGTCTGACGTGGATTTTCCCACCGTTTCCACGACTTTGACATCAAATATCAAAATCTACAGTACAAACTATATAGGAAGGAACACACAGTATAGCGACGTACATACTACTCGAAGAATAGGAGAAGCTGCTCCTAATATATGAATCGTGTTTACTTTTGTAGTAGCACCATTACCAGGACCAACAGTAGGAAAGCTATATAACTCGACTAACATCTAACTTTTGTGTATTTCAAATTGTTCTTTCAGGAAATATTTATTGTGTACTTACCGAGTATGAGAAGGAGTGCAGACAGGGCTTTTGTATGATTGTAGTAAGAAAATAAAGTGATACGTTTAGAATTTTGTAGGTGTGCAAATAAGTATGTAACCTATGTGAGAGAGAGTGACTTACAGAACTACACAACACCATATCACATCACATCGTAAGTTGATGTGATTGCTCCGGGCAATCAACACATTATTACCTTATTGCACATTAATTTTTTCCTTCTTGTTTTATTACTCTCATTTAAACACCAGGCCTACTAGTATACCACTATATAGGAAATCCACAATACATTTTTTCTATATCTTATAAACCATGTGTTAAAGACTCAACAAAGTACACCTAAAGTGATATAGCGTACAAGGAGGTAGTATAACTATACATTGAATTTCATTCATATTTTCCCTTTTTTCTTAAACATTTTTTTTCATGACACATTATTATTGTAATAATTATATTACGTATAGACTCAATGACACTTCTGATATATAGGTATAGCGTTTTGCTCTTTTGCCTATACATATTCATTACAACATATTGTGATGGAGTCTCATGTCATGTCGTGCTATGGTTAGGTTTGTATAGTTACTTGTTGTCTTTGCGTTTGTAATCTTTTTTTTTTACTTTTTAAAAACTAGAAGCAATATTAAGCCATGCTTGACTAAGCAAAACTAACGACAAGTACTAACTATAAGTACATGTGTAGAGTGAACACACAATTAACTTGTAAATGTAGATATAATTCCGTTGACATTTTATTTTTATGAGTTTGAGTATATTAAATTATTACTCGCTAAGAATTTAATGGTGGGAGATATTTCCTTTTTTTCTGAATTGAATTAAAAGTTGTTCCTTCTTTATGTAATATAATTCACGCAGAAGTTGTAATGTGGTAGGCATAGGGATTTCAGGAACCTACCATTCTTTACATATATATGTGAGAAACATATAGTTGAAGTAAAATAATTTAGGAAGGAAGATGGTCCTAATGTTGGAATAGGGCAGGCTGTGTGGAATGGAAGCGGATATAATGTATAAATTAGGTTTAAATTAGAGCAGCCGTTTTGCACATGCCAGACGTTACGAAATAATTTGAATCACCATTAGCTCATTATGTAAAATTCGGACTTAGGAAATTGGAGATAATTAATAATATTTGTAAAATGTTTTAACCTAAAATTATTAATTTATTTGATTTTTAAAAATGTTTTATTAAAATCTTTACATGCAGATTTCCAAAGTGAAAATCAACACAATTCAAATCATAATTTTAAAAAAACCATCTGCCTACAACAAGTAATAATATTACCAGCATCTACTAGGCAATACAATGTTATAATTTAGAATACTGTGGGCGTTGATAGTGGGCAGACAAATTCAGCCTAAAACTGTGCACTGCGGCTCAAACTGAAAAGTAAAATGGGAAATGTGAGTCATGATTCATCCGACGACATTATAGATGGTGTCACAGGGTATGAAATCATATTCTAGGCATCCCACCCTTTCCAATCCCCATCTAGTCACAAAAAGCCAGTGAGCACACACATAGTGTTCTGTAGTTAGAAGATACGGATCAGATCATACATATAATGCTGTGGTCTTAGTCGTCCTCACAGACTCACTCGCTTCCCTTCTGCAAAAGACACACGAGACCATCATGATGACATGACCAATGAAACACGGCCAGAGTCTCAGAGTAAAAAAGGGTGCACAATGATGAAATGAGAAAAGTTCAAATTGAAATTGAAACTTTAGTGGCTGGATATGTCTAGCGTGTACTGATATACAGCCACTACCACACACGCATACTACATGTAGTGTATGTTTCATTAGATAATGTGTAGAATAGAATGTAGTCTTATATAAACTATTATTAATCCCCGAACGACAGCACTACAGAGCTTGGAGTTGCGGACAGTACTGTTTTTGTGGAACTGTCGCTTCACATTTAAAAAGCACGAAGGCACTTAAGCTTATCAGCAGGAGGAACATAATCAAAGGCGGCGTACATTAATCGAGCGAGAATAATTGAATTAGACTTCTTTTATCGACTGTCTTAGCCGCTGCCGCTCCTCCACGCTCCGCACTTCTTCTGCTCAAATTCTCTTTCATATTTCATTTCCAACTCCCAACTTCTATCCAAGAGATGACTTGGCTATATCCACTTTCTGCAGCGAATTTTTTTGGCTGATGTAGACAAAATAGAAAATCCTATATAAACATAGTCTCCCTCTCCCTCTGCTCTATTCTTATGTTACCACTAAAAATTCATTCCAGAGTCTCTTTCTATATTACATATTTTTTTAATGGATTGCTATCCTCCATCCTCCCAGTCAACATTAAATACTCTATATATCTGCACATCAGCCTTGCTATATGCATTAGAACCGATAATATTTTATAATTTTTGATATTTGAAATTCTACACTATTTGCAAACTCCTAACCCTACCCTCAAAAACTCCAGACTAAAAAAATAAGAATGACTTTTATACATGGAAAAAAATCCTTAAGGTTTGGTCTGCTATTTAAAAAATGTAAAGAAACTGGATATGTGCATAGATTGTAAATCAAAAGTTACAGTATACAGATATTTAAGCGGTGGCTTTGTAATGTTTGTAAATTCCTGAAAATATGTAATAGGAATACTTAATAATTATAAGTTAATTTACAAATGGAAATGGAAAGCGTGCCATATATTAGTAGTATAGGCTAACATAAATATGTGAGTAATACGAGTCTCAGTAGTTGAATGACCAGAGTTTAAGTGTAAGTGCATTGGCACTATTTTCTATGAGCACTTGTGACCTCTGTGACAGGAAAAAATATGATTGTGATTATGATATTAATATTTTTGAATTTGTATGCTAAGGAAGTCGCAGTCTCAGTATCAGTAGAATATCTCTGTGAAGACGGGAGAGAAGTACTTAATTTGTTTTTAATTGTATAAACAAATCAGAATCAGACTATAGAGAAGAATAAGCCTTGAAGATGCTTAGGCTGACATTGAAATATTTTTCAAATGGACGAGAAAAAATTGTAAGGAATTCCAAAAACTCGTCAATATGAGAGACTCACAGGGAATTTTTGTTGATCAAAATTGTGATTATTTTGCCATATGCATTGTTTTCCTTATACATACATAGCAGTGAACTGTTCTGACAGTTTAACCAAGACCAACACAATAAGAACCAATTTTCCCTTTAACTCTGTGTCCATTGATGTGGGCTTGAAATTTTGGATGAGGAAATGAGAATTTTGCTTACGTAGCTGTAGCAACTTTCAGTCCATTACATAATATGTAACTATACATGTACAAGCTTTCAAGACTTACTTTGATAAGGAGGAGGAAGGCAGACGCTTCTTGTAGTGTATAAATAAATAAGTAAAGCATATATCGAGGGTGAAGTATCAAAATGGTTTGCTTCCACTTTTTGCTAAAAGCAAATTGGTTTCCTTTTATTTTTTGTTAAAGGCAAAATGGTGTCCTTCCAAAAGACTGTCTGCAGCTAAAAATGGAAGGACACCATTTTGCCTTTAACAAAAAATGGAAGGAAACCAATTTGCTTTTAGCAAAAAGTGGAAGCAAACCATTTTGATACTTCGCCCTCGATATATAAGTTTGTAATCAAATCATATTATACCAGTACTGGGTTCAGCACCAGTATTTGTACAGGGTGCTCTATAACCTTTGTTGCCCCCTCTAAAGCTAAAGACACAGCCTACGACCAGGGCCGGACGAGGAAATTACTTTTAGGCAGCAATTTGCTTCCATACAAAAACCACCATTTTAATTTTATTCATGGTTTTTTTTGGTAAAGCAAAATGTTGTGTTTACATGTTTTAGAAAAGTTTAAAATGTTCTTTTTACTTGATTCAGAAAAGTGCAAAATGTTCTATGTACATGTTTTGAGAAAAGTGTTAAATGTTTTATTTGCATGTTTTTGAAATGTACAAAAATTTTTATTTTGCATGTTTTTGAAAAGTCAAAATATTCTTTTTACAATTTTTTGAAAACTGCAAAATGCATTTACACGTTTTTTAAAATTTCAAGCATGCAGCGGGAGCTGCCTGCGCTGGCCGCATTATCTGGCCCTGCGTATGACGACTGAAATAAGTTGAAATATTATTTTAATTTGAATAAAAGAATTTTTTTCTGAATGTAAATGAAAACGAACATATAAATTCAATAAATATTCAAAAACTGTGATTTTGTTTGGATAGTCATAGTATGCAATTTAATTCTATTTAAAATAAGATAACTACGATGTTTTGTGTTTATTTTGATTTGACTGTAGGAGTCGGCACAGGGGTCATAAGACACCCTGTAAGATTTCCTTTGACAGTGGCTATGGCTTTTGCTATATATGGTGATGGTGATGACGTATGAACATGAAAGAGGGAAATAATACTGTAGTAGATATGTAAGTAGATAAATATGTGAAGTGTATAATGAGGACATACTACGGAGTGAGCACTAAGCATGAAATCATCTGACTAACAATAAGAGATGTAACATGGTTTCTTACTCTTCTTCACCTTTAACAAGACAGTCTTAACTCTGGCCAATATCTTTATAGCGGTTGTTGTTTTTTCTCCGTTGTTATTAGTTCTGCTGGTTGGTTGTTGTTGTTGTTGATGCTGTTTCTACTTACATATAATTACAGTGATATGTAGCAGAGGATGCTCCGCTCGCCTATCTTATTGGACCATGCCATATAGTTGGATACTGGATACAAGGAAGAATTATATAGAGTTTTTTTAGCTGTGGATTATTGTGGATAAGACGAGACGAGATCTGACTGTAGTAGTCCATTAGTGAGAAGATAATAATATGACTACGCGTCCTAGTGGGAATGATAGCGCTATCATCAAACGAAAGAATGTTCAAAGCTCACTCTATAGTCTACAAGACTGAAACAATAACAAGCCCAGAGAAAAACAACAACAGGGAATTAGTCTACAGCAGAATCCATTCATTTATTATAAAATGCGTTCAGTCTAACCATTTAAGTGCCATTAAAGCTCCTTCCAGTGGAACTAAGTGTGCATATGTAGACTTTAGATACGATGTACGATTAAGTGAAAAAGCTACTGTGGACTGTTGACTGTGGTATACTATTATGGACCTTGCACTACTTTGATACACACTCCATGTGTGTAATGTAGCATAACTGAAAAATCCGTGTATATAGATACAGATATAGCAAAACCGACCAAAGTCAGCACGTACATAGAAAAAATGTCAGTTCTACACTTCAAATCTTTCCTTGTGCAAAAACTAACAAGAATTTGTCAATTATGAAGATCTACTTCAGTTTCAGTTTAATTAAGTTAACTTGAGTTTTTTAAATATTTTTGAAGTTTTACAAAACATAAAACAATTTAGAGCGAAAAAGTCCAAAATTTAAAAAAAAAGTTTGCATTTTTTGTTGTAGTTTTTTGGATAATAATGAAGAGGTTCTGAGTTCTAGATAAAACTTTCTGAAAAGAGTTTGTACAACAAAAAATGAAGCGAAAGTGACAACGACAACAGCTTCTGGGTTTGCAAGAGCTCTTATTGGACTAAGAGTTTTTTTTTCTCGTGTGCCATCGATCAATAAATTCAATAATGGAAACAGCACGAGCACGCTCCGTTTTTTTTTCGTTCGTCTTTCGTTTTCCTTTGGTGGATTTGCTACATTTGTATGAGTGCTATATATGCATGTCCTGTGCACGTCCTGTAAGAGTGTCTTTTAAAATACAAAAGGGAATACATTACTGTTTTCTATCTGCACTCTCTCATAGCATGCACTGCATGACTGAGCAAGATGTACTATGTTGAAAATTTGGAGTATTGAAAACATAGAGAGATATAGCCCTCTGGAAGAGTCAATATCAGATTTTTCGATTTTTAAAGCAAATAAGTAAATTTGAAAAAAATAAAAAAATGTCTAGAAAATGTCGAGAAAGTTTCTTAGTGTAAGTTTCTATTTTCTCACTAAATATTTATACATTTCTAGAAAGCATTTATTGCACTTTTTTTAATTTAGGAGGAATACATTTTCTGGTTTGTTCTGCATAGATCTTACAATGTTCAAAATTACCTAATTTCCAATGCCAATTTTTTGAAGGACTAAAAATTATATAGTTTCGAGTATTCGAAAACCTGAGTTTTCCTGAGTTTTTAAAGCGTATATATAAAACATTTTAATATTGGTTGGTATTGCTCCTTCAGACACGGCGGAAACATAATATGTATATAAGAAAAAGCCAGACCCCCTTTCCTAGAGGGCTTACACACACACGATCATGGCAATCTCCCACGATTCCACACGATGCCATATAGTAGAAAACTCAAATTCAAAGTTGAATTCCCGTCTCCCGAATCCCTCACATAATATAATGAAAATACAATTTTGAGAATGGAAAAGCGGAGAGTGATCTTCAATCTACGCAATTTGAAGTTGAAGGTAAATGGACTGGAAAGAGGGATATGAAATAGATACATATTGGATCAGTCTCATATCTGATCAGAAAAGTTTTAAAGAAGGCAGAGAGACGCAAAGTGAAGAAGACTCTGAAAATCTCTTGAAAATGAGATAAGTTTTACTTCTATTTCTTTTCTATATTATGACGAACGGAGTCCTATCTCCATCTCTCCCTCTCTATCAACTGATTTTGTATCCAAGTCAAAAAACCCTGGACGAAGACGACGAGGACGAAAGTCAAAGATCGGGAACCCGCGGAACGTGTGTCTGATATTCCAACTTGGATTTCCATTTTCATTTTCTCCACGGAATCTTTTTTCATTCTTTGCAATAACTTCATCTTTGAAACTGATAGGGAAATTCTATTAAGTCAATCTAAAACTCTCAAAAATAAAAAAAATTCTAGGGCCCTGTTGTTGACATTACATTTTGGCTTTTTGGCTTTTTTTTGGCTCAGCTTGACTGACGCTCTGACGCTATATGACGCTCATGGTGACGGTGGTGAGGTTAAGGAAGCGAGAGAATGTAATTTTGTTAAAAGCATTTTCATTTTATCTCACGCTGCGTGAGCAGTCACTCCATCTCTATCCATCTATCTTTCATCCACAATGAAAATGAAAATGAATGAAAGCTTCTGTCGTTCCAGTGTGTCTATCTGTATGTTATGAGATATCAGCCATACATCATATCAGAAGAGAGATACTACGTACCATATATTATAAAATATTGCATTTCTGTACATAGTGCCTCCATGTGTTTTTTTTCTAATCCGTAATCTGTCAGCACCAAATACAAATAATGAGACTATAGTTCATATCACAAATGCTACTACTGCTACTACTATTGCTACACTGCATATGTGTAGTTGTAGTTTACTTCCCAAATTTTCTCTTAACATTATATGGGTATACATAGACTGAAAATGCCACCCAGACCAAAAGCATCCAACATTTTCTGTCTCAGTATCAAATCTTTCCGTTGCTATTCTATCGTGAGGAGATATGTGTGAGTTTGACTACAAAATAAATAGTCTCGTCGCATTGTCAGTCCACACACACAATCTCACAGATTTAGCTAAAATACTCGGACTGGTAATATCAGTAGAACTCGCACTGAAACTCTGACTCTGGATTCTGGATGTTGTTCAAGTAACGCCTGGAAACTTCTTTCTTTTGTCCTATAATTATTGCTGAAACTTTTACGACCATTGACAATTTACAATTTTCCAACCAGTATATTTTTTTCTGTGCCCCTTAATTCCTTATAACTTTTCCATAGTCAACTATGTGTCTATGCCACAGTATGAACTGAAAATAGCAACCGACACACTCACTCTGACTGATGAATGAGGAAGAGCAACAACAGAATCTGTTTATTTACAGAAAACAGAGCCTGAATATACTACAGTATACAGACCGCAGACGGTAGACAATATGACAGAAGATGACAAAACCACTATATTATTGTTCCCAATACAATGTAGAATATAGAGTATTGAAACGGGAAATCATATAAAAAATTTGTGGTGAGTCTTCCATTTTAAATTTGAATTACAATTTTAAACGGGATTCAAAGCATGCCTGTGTGCAGGGTCTGGCAGTGGTTCGATTCTATAAATATGTAGTAATAAAAAGTGACAATGTATAACAGTATATCAGTAGCTCTTGGTATTCTCTACATACACAAGAATGACATTGGATTTTTACAGCTACATGGTACATTCGCTTGCTAGGGGGATAGGTGGGGACGGGGAACTTTACTCAATCTTTAGAAATGTGTAAGAATATCTGATATTTTAGAATTGTGAGCATTTATTATGATCAGCTCAAGTCATAAAATCTAATGATAGGAAAAAATTCCTTGACGTTGATTTTGGATTTCGTCTCCCACTTTGACATCACCACCACTGATACAGAGATGAAATGTATTTAAGGAGTATGTAGATTACATTTGAGTGTTGGAGGGTAAAAGTAAATAAATATTATTGGTTTTGTTTTTTGTGCGTGCATAAATGTACAAAAAAAACCTTTGTATTCGTATTTGTAATCGCACTCATAAATCAAGTGGGTATTATTGTGTCTACTGTCTCCATGACGTGTGGTGTATTAAATAGTTTCAGCTTCTCGCTTCCTGTCAGTTTTTGTTTTGCTTTCCTTTTGTACACGCCTGCCTGCCTGTCTGTCTGGCTGTCTGATCTGAAGACAGTAGACAAACCAAAAGTCCAAAAGAAACAAACTACATTGTTTACTGTCCCTGCATGTTTAGGTAATGTACACGACACGATGCACTTTTTAACAATACCAATTTCTATAATAGTAGAGTGTATATAAATCTATTGAATTTGAAATTTTTAATTCTGACTTTGTTGTTGTCAATTATTATTATAAGCTTGAGTTCTAGATTAGACTTCAACTTAAATTTATGATCAAGCTGCCAAAAGTCAAAATATTTTAAAGGTTTTTATTTACAAACAAAAAATTCCCAAATAAAATGTGTTCATATTGGCCAGTGCTTTCTTTATCATAAGTAACGCAGCAAAATTAACTAATTTCTATAGCTAAAATAAATTGGGTTCAATATTTTTCTTGTTTGTAATCTAATTTATTGTAAGTTTTGACTGTATTAAAATCAACCCCAAAGAAAATCTTCTTATATGTGAAACAATCTTATTATTTTTGAACGTACGTAGCCTATCCCATCCTAAGGATCTTTGTCTCTGCCATAAAATATGGATGTATTCTCATGAATTTGAAAAGAAGCTTATAGGGACAGACGTAGATAGGTTAGTTGCTCCTATATGATATACCTATACACTATAACTATGGAAGCTGGAAGAGAACTCTATATAGATGTGTGAGCCCAAAGTTTACAAGCTTCCTGTCCCATTTTCCTTCTACATACAAGCTTGCAGAATTTCCCTTGAGCCGCTGAATCCTCTTTTCTTTCCTTTGCTGTACTTTACTTTACTTTAGGGTTAGCTTAGTACTAAGCCGCTTTCCTTTTTTATAGACCCTAGAAAGTACTAAAGTTCTCTCTCTGTCTGTCTGTCTGTCTCTCTCAACGTTAGTCCCTTCAACTATCTATATTTTCTTCTTCATTTTCCTTTTTGGATCTGGGCTATTTTCAAAGAATTTTTTATAGTGGAAATAAATAGGGTATCTGTGTAAGTTTCTTAATATTATAAAAATAATGCCCTTGAAATTTTGAAAATTGAACTTTGGACTTGGACACTGTCTGCTTTTTTAAAGATGCTTAATTTATAATTTTGATTTATAAATTTAGACAAAGAATTTGTGTAATATAGGTATATGAAATAAATTGTCCATTTTTAAAATATTGCTCTGTATGTTGCACATACTCTGAGAAGATATGTGTAGTACGTAAGCATGTTTAAAATTATTAATGGTGATGGTTTTACAAAATTATTGAAAATATTTTGATTCGAATCTAACATTTAAAATAGTTAATTCACAATGTGTTGACAAATGGGCTAGATTTTTGGAGCTGAAGTGACGGGATATAGGATACATTGTACACACATGTTTATTTATTTTTGGAAGTCATATATGACTGGTATGAATGAAGTGAAATCGACAGAGTAAAACTAAAACTAAAACCACACACATGAAACTGGAGGACCAGTACCAGTACCAGTAGTGTGCTGGTCTATAAAATTAAATGGCTTGCGTCAATGCAAACACATTTATTTATCTCATTGACTTCATAAATACTATGTGTAGAGGCGCTATATAGGCTACTGCCATCCTTCCATGAATAAACTATCAACATCAACAACTCATATATACAGAGGAAATTCAAGGAAGTAGTGTTTCAGCTGTAGCTCTTATGCTGTATTGAACTTAATCAGATATCAGTGGTAGTGGTCTCGGTTGTGGTAGCTGTGGCATACTTTAGTATGTCAATCAGCATTTTGAACTCTGAGTGAGTGTATTAATGTACAAATGGTCTTGGCTGTATTTTTAGCGATAGAGAGTAAGGCCAGGCCGGCAACGATGCCGATACCGATGCCAGTCCCGGTGTCTGTATTACTTTAAGGACGCGGAGAGGAGAGTGTGTAAATCAATTTGTTCCGGGTACTCGATTCCAATTAAACTAATAGAGAGGCGAGTGTGAATGTGGGAGTTGAGATGAAATAAATTGAGTTGGTTCTTCATATTCTTTTGGCTTCGTTTGGTTGGTGGTTGGTCAGCAGTCAGCAGCTTGTAACTTTGTCTACTTACTTTGTGTCTGTTTGTATATCCCTCTCTCAAAGTGTCTGACTAAAAGTTCTCTCGCTCTCTCTCTCTCTCTGTCTGTTTTTCTGTTTCACTTTCCTTCTGCTCCTGATCCTGGCGCTGGCACTGGCACTGTGAGTCTCTGTACTCTATATGCCCATGTTAGCCAATTAACTTGATCCAATTTAAGACCGAAGCCAGGACCAGGACCAGAACCAAAACCAGAAACATTGAAAACTTTTTTGCCAAGCCCATGCAACGTCAAACAGAAACTCTGGTCTACACACACTGTATACTCTACTAGCGCATCATCAGATTAATAAATATAAAAGAAAGAAAGGGGAAGAGAAAAAAAATTGTAAAGACTAAAGACTTGTCCACACACACATAGAATAGGAGTAGTTTCTATTCAGAAATGATGCATTACATAATACAGTAGGGTGTGTATACATCTCTGTAGTAGTTGGTAGTTTGTAGTTTGTAGTAAGCTTAAGGAAATCCAATTAAGCTACCCTGTTAACTTTGTTGTTTCATCATCAGCCAAGATCCCAGGACCCAGGCCCAAACCCATGCCAAGAAGAATATAGGATTCTACTGAAAGTGAGTTACATAAACAGTAGTTGTGTAACTTGTCCTTATTCTCGCCCATATCTGTAGCATGTATCTCTGGCTGTCTTTGACTTTGACGAGTTATCAGGATCGGAAAAGTTTTCATCCAGCTTTGACGTTTGTAAATTGAAGAAAACTTTTCATCGACTTCGACTTCGACTTGGGCTTCGACATAATATAGCGAGTGTGCAGTACAAAAGAAAGGGAAAAAGTTGCATGTCGATGTCGAAGTTGATGCAGCAGTTCCTTTCTCGCTCTCGTTAGCTTGAGATCGGAATTGTGATTGACACAAAAGATCGCTGTATATAGATATAAGTAAAAGACTTGGGAGTTGGGAGGTTTCTTTGGTTAGATTGTGTTTGTATTTTGTAACCGTAGTATGTAGTACTGTGAGTGAAATGAACTAGATGACTATGCATGCCATAGAGATGGAAAATAAGAACCCCTCCTAATATTATTATTATTATCTTTCATCATATCATCCACTCAATTGTCAATGTGAATTTATCTAATAATAAGCTTCTGCAATAATTATATCTCATGTACTCTATGTATATAAAAGTATATGGAATCCAAAAGTATAATATACAATGATTTTTGAGGAACGAAGACCTAATAAGAAAATCATCCCCAGGCCCCAAACTTCATTCTTTAAGTTCATCTAATAAATCAGCTGATTGGCTAATTGAATTAAAACTGATGATATCCCATTTGCATATAACTTGTACATGTAGGTACTTGCTTATATAGACATGGAAAATAAATATTACAGTAGGTTTAGTTATATGCAGAGAGTAGAAAAAAAACAAGTGGAACTGCCTTCATAAATTTGTATTTCGGTTTCGTATAACCATATAACTTATTTCATTTCTTTAGAAAGAAATAAGTTATAAAATAAGTTATTAAGAAAGTATTGTATTGTATACTGAGCTGTATGGCTATTGCAATTGTGCAACAGTGACTTAATAAAGTTTTTCCTCTCTTTTTCTTACTTTAAGCTGAACTGAATGAAATGTAGGTACTACATAGAAACTCAAGTATAAAAAATGCACAGTATTTTTTTCTGATTGTTTCCCAGATACGAGGATAGATGGAAGCGGGCAATTTTTCTCAGCTCGACGCAACGGAGGAAATATGAAACACAAATCTGTATACTTCCATATAAATAAGAATAGCCTGGAGAATTTTTCAGTGACAACGGAACGGGCATTGCAGATTACTGAGGTGATGAATTATTTAATTATTTTGTAAAATATATCGAAAGTCAGTTTTAGCACAACAATTATTTAGGGAGCAATTTAAGAAACTTCCTCGTTTAATTTTGACCACTTTTTCAATGCATTTGTTTTGGCCCTGAACCTGACAATTTATACGAACTGAAACGGTCTATATCTCTGGCTATTTAAGTACAGATAAGTAAAGTACAGATTTAATGATAATCCTTTAAGCTATATTTTCCCTTTAGGTTTCCCTTTAGGAGGAGGGCTTAGTACACAATACGAATAAGAAATAGGAATCTTTTGAATGGCGGAACTTCGACTACGGCTACGGCTGCGGAGTTGTCCAAAATCCGAATTTATGAAAATACGGGTAGACGAAAGAAAACAAAGCATAGGCGAGTAAATAATATGAAACTTGGAAACCTAGACAAAGACACCATGATATAATAGTAAGACCAAAGCCAAAGGAGACCAAAGGATTTGAATGGAAATGAAATCCTCCTCATAATAATGAGGTTCTGCATTTCTGCAGGATGGTCATAGTGTTTCTCATGTTCATAGTTGTATCCATTCGTATTTCGAAGCGGTTTCAAGGGATTAGGTACTAAACGCCACCTCGTCGTCCTCACATGTATATTCATCAACTCTCAACTTGGAAACTCGTGTGTTCTGGTTCTGTGTGAGGGACGAGGACGGTTCGAGTTTGCATTTGGAGGGATTAGGTGGACTTTGGTGATTGTGTGTGGAAGGAAGCTTACCTCCACTTACTGCATCTGTTATCTGTAATAATAATCAGAAGGTCCTTCTCCCTCTACGACTTCAACACTACAACTACAAGACTATATAACCAGAGCCAGTGCAATGCGAAAGCCGTTGTAAAAGCCATAGAACCAGAGCCAGTCAACCGTAAAATACGATACAATGAATGGTAATAATCGTATAGAGTACACAGTAGTACAGTACCAACATTCCTATAGTCACATAGGATATACCTATACTAGACAAATAAAAGCACGTACTATTTTACTGTTATGAGTATGTCAAATTGGTATCTGAATTTCTCAAGTATTACCTATACTGATTTAAAGCTGATACTGATACTTGTTGTATTTATTGTTGGTTAGTGCATCATGTGTAGGTAGCTATAGGTACCTACGTTATAAGGATATGTATAGAAGAAAGCAGTTGGGAGGAAAGTGTCTCCGCTCACTCATGCCATAGCCTATTTAGTTTTTCCTTAATAAGCCTTCATTACTTTTGATTGACCACCAACCACACAACATCCCATTATGAGACACGTGCTGGAAGTAATAAAATAATTAAAATTACTTCTCTCTCCAACTTACATCCATGTATTATTGAGCTTAATAAGAATTACTTGTAGTCATGGAATTCAACCATAAAACATGTGTGGCGGAACGAAGGATTAATTTTAACGTTTTTCCCTTAGTTCCTGTAGGCCATAATATTTCTGTATTTTGTCCTGCGTTTACCATCCAAATCCATCTAGAGGCACAGTCGCATAGTTGTGTGGCTGTCTCTGACATTGAAAATTAAAATTACTTGGATTGTATTATAATTACGTATATATTATATTATACTACAATAAGATACTTTATATATCAGTAATTTAATTTAATCATTTTTTTTCTTGCTACATTGTGCATTGTTAAGTTAAAATAAAAATTGAAATGTTGCAAAGTCTTATATCTGTAATGGTATGGTAGAAGGTGGAGTGTTAATTTTGTAATTTCGTAATTTTTGTTTCAGTCACTAATCAGTTTGCTCATGCTACACGAAACTGAGAGATCAAACCCGATGCCGAAACCGAGACCAAAACCGGGTTGTTATGGTTCTCTACAAGGGAATTTTATGAAGACAGCTAGGAAGCCTAAAGCTACAAAGACAGCCACAACCAGTACCAGGCACAGTGCTATTGGATATTGGATTATCCTGGATTCGAATTTCAGTTAAAACCTAAAAACTAATACATTTAAGCTCTATATAGCCTGCCTGGTGTATAACTTTTTGTATTTTACAACTTGTAACTTCAAACTTTGCTTGCATTAAAGGATTGGTTTTTTTTCTCTTTCCTAGTCAATACAGTAGTAGTAGTACTGGAGTAGTAGTGAGCCGTCCAGTGAAAATACGGGTGGTGGTGGGAAATGATTTAAGTTGCACGCAAGGATGGAAGCCATATCAGTCTCGCATCGCCATCGTCAACATGCACGCCAATAATAAGAGACCATGGTGGGAGGGGAGGCCACCAACACCATTCCCAGTCCCAGTACCAGACCCAGCACCAACACCCAGAGTCAAAGTCAACACCGGTGCTTTCATCTCAAAAACTACAAACTAAAAAAACTATGTAGGATCCATAGAAAATATAGCAAGTTTTTCTCCCATCCTCAGCATGTATGTATATGCCTAAGCAGTGTATGGAGAATGTGTAAATTCCAATTTGAACTCAGGCTTGGGAGAGCAGTGACGTGCAAAACCTAAAAAGATTGAATTAAGAAAAAGGGAAATGGGAAAGAGCATGAAACAAGATTGAATTTGTCTCTATTTACGACGACAAGCTCATTTCATGTTAGTAACTTAAGACTAAAACTGAGTCAAACCTCACGAAACAGAGGCCCACACGTTGTCTTGCACTAAGGCTTAGTACATTGTTTATTTTTGTTTACCAAGCTCCACCATATAAAACAAGAGAAGTAGCTATACTATGCACTTATCAGTAGGTATATCTATATAGGTATATGCACCATAACCAAATGAATACCGTCACCGTACCGTAAACTGTAACCATTACCAAGTTAGATCATGCTGAGAAACACAGCAATTGTCACAACATACATGTTTCCCTTACAATCGTAATTACTGACGCCATAATGTGTGTGAGTGACAGTGAGGAAAATTACAACCAAGAAGTATGAATACGAACGGAGGCTAAAATTACTAATACTTCACAACACAATCTTCACACAAACTTTTCTAGAAATGGAAGCAAAAAATGCTGGGATTTTTGTGTGAAATCAAATTATATTTTAAATTATCAAGAAGATGCATATTACATGTGGAGGTGCATATACTTGGCCCGTGTGACAATACAAAGGGTGGATATAGCTACCAAAAGCTCGACAAAATAATATGCAAAATTCAGACAGAATCTGATCCAAGCGAATGCCCACATGTATCTCTAATATGTAAATGAGACACTCTCATCCTGCCAGTAGAAATAGAAACACAGACAAAATAGTTTTTGGTCTTCACATCTCCATAGATAAGAATGATTCCAACAATAATTAAAAGCAGAATTTAATTAAATTGACAAAGTTGTACGCACCCTCAAAATTCAACTTCTCATAATTAGGATTCTGAATTAATACTACTACTACATGCTCAGGAAATTATATTATGCATCGGCATCATCCCATCTCATAACGCTTCTGTTAGACCCAAGGCTTTCCATGGTTAGAGATAGCAACTCGTTTCATTCTCTTTTGTATTGTTCCTTCTGGTTTTCGTTTTTGTTCTCGCTCTCGTTTCGTGTGTCATGTGGGAAACACGGAGCTGCTGCTGCTGCTGGATGAAAATGAAATAATAAGCGTCTTAAATATATCTCAAGTCTCTTGTAGCTGTACATATAATATCTCTCCTGGTACTGGTACTGGTACTGACAACTGGCAAGGTTTTAAAATGCAATGCATATATAGCCTGTACAATTCCAAAATCCAATATATGTACCTATAGTAGATACGTTGATTTACTCAAGACATACATACATAGTCATACAGACTCTGCTCACGTAACTCCACGAGTGTTTCTCTCTACTTTACTGCAGATGATTTCAAATTCAAATACAGAGGATTCGCTGCCAAATTAAATTGTAAAGATATATATTAGGAAGGAACTCATTCCGTTTTCTCTCAAATAGAAATGTCCTGTCTCTTGGATGAGGAGGCATAGCCAGCAGAGCAGTAGCTTTGTGTCTGTGAAATGTACCTTACCACCTATCAGTACATCGGTACAGACAGATAGAAACATTCTCATGGATGCCCTGACAATTTCCATTTCAACACCAATCCCCGCGCCAAACGCCAACCAAGCCATCCCGGGTAATGAAAATATGTATATATGTATAGCGTGATCCGGCTCAATACACAGAAATAGTAGTGTAGATGGTGGTTTGGTTAATATACCCTATACCTATACACGCATGTATAAGATATGTAAGCCTTCAATTTCAAGTAATGCACATACTACTTTGCTCTCATTTCTTCACGTTCCACGTTCTATTAAAATATAGTGTACAGTTTTGTGATGGGGTGTACAGGCATGCTATGTGAACTGGAACTGGAACTGGCCTTAGCTGTGTGTATGGACCTAACCACCTACCTTGGTCTTGGCTTTAGTCCTGGTTCATTATCCCTTCTGTATCATGTATCATATCAGGACCAGGACCAGGACCAACAGACCAAATTCAGTCTAATAACATTTGTACTTTGAACTACTCCAATCCCATAGGCAACCATGATACGATGTATCTACAATCTAAAGTAACCAATCTGCCAAAAGCCTTGCCATGCTCTGACCATGGTAATGCTAAGCTCCCGCCGTAGGTAGCATATAGGAACACACACGAAATGGACATTTCTCCTGAGAGAAGGAAATTCGTCCAGCAGCATGGCACGAGAGAATTCTAAATTAAGTTTCGTGGAAATTACATCAGAAAACCATGTGTTCCTCCTTTCATTATTTAATATCAGAATTTTAAATATCCAACTAAATTAAGACTTGCTTTCACTTCCCCGCAGACCCGCAGAGTAGGAAAAGTAGCTACTTCTCTTCATACTTCCACTTCATACAGGGGGCACTCAAGAAATTTTTTTCTTTATATTTTTGAGAGAAAAAAAAAGTAGACAGTTTAAAAATTTAATTTAAAATGATAAAAACTGAGAACCGGGGGAATACATAGTACTACTGTAGTCCACGAACAGGAATCGAGATCGGCACATACATAAGCTATACTTTTAAATTCAAATTTCAAGCCTTGTTTTGAAATTTTGTAGGTATATATGTTACTACATACGCCTTCCATCCGCTTCCCGCTTACCTATTTGTAAATTTCATCACAGAGTGAATTCATAATTTAATTCATAATACAGGTGTACCTACCTAGCTTTAAAAAAATTCGGTCCATGTGGGTGTCCTTGAGTAATTTCTATGCTCTCTACTTTGTGCAATCTCCAGTCTACATACGAGCAATTTGTCTGTACATTATGGGCCACAGTTCGAAGCATAGGCAGGGAAGGAGGTCCATAGTTTCATCATACTGAAGTATTATCAGTAAGTAGTTTCGACAATGGACCAGGACCGGGACCGGGACCGGGACCAGAGCTGAGAGATTATGACTGTGAGGAGAAAGTAAAAGAAAGATATGATATGAAATTCAAGTGTTGTGTGGCGACGAAGAAGAAGATGACGAAGACAGACACTTTAAGACTCCTACGACAAGGAATTTCTTTCCCTTCTTCATTTTCTTTGAGCTTATGATGACATGTCCTGGCATGAGTAAATTTTTCCACAGAGTTCATAGCCATTGCCATAATGTAGAGGGTAGATATAGATATATGCAGTATATTTAAAAAGTATAGAGCAGCACATAGTGTCAAAGCTGTATTACTATTATTATATAGAAAATACCAGTACGAAAACAGCCCGAAAAGTACATAGACTTTGTGTATGTACATACGTATGCGTTTAATTCCACAAAAAAGAAATAGCTGTATGGTCTTTTCTCATTTCTTTCACTCAACATTTTTCATCTTCATCTTCTCTCTCATCTGTGCCCAGGGTCCTGGAATAAACTCAAGTACGATGTACGATGTACGATGTAGGACGAGATGGGCTCAAGTGAAGCCAGTGGAAAAAACACGAAGAGATATGATATCACTAATACTCCCTCTCATGCCCGCCATGTCATACCATCCTGTTGTAGGGTACCGGGAATGAAGCTGGATGTGTATGTACAACCATGGAAAAGTATATGAAAGTGAAGTAAAAAGTTTCTTGAACACTTTTCTAACAAAATGAAAGGGAGAGAGAGAGAGAGAGCGTTTTAGCCGACTTAACCAGAAACCGTAACCGTAACCAGTAACCAGGACCAGAACCGGAGCCAGCACCAGACCCAGACCCGAAAATTGAGAATTCTCTGTCTTTCTACTTTCTACATGAACATCAAGTTTTTGCCCTTCTTGTCTTGTCTCTCAACCATCTCTCTTTCGTCGTAGTTTCCAACTTTGCTATATTTTTCATCTTCCTCATGGATCAGCAGAGGAGAAAAGAAAAGATTGAGCCAGCTTTAGTCTACTTTAGTTGAGTTGAGTTTAGTCAGGAAGAAAATTGAAGTTTGCCATGCCAGCCCTTTTATATACTTGAGAAAAAAAGATGATCAGACTAAAGCCATGCTAGGCTAGGCAAGGAGATCAGACCGGAGCCGGAGCCGGAGCCGGTACCGGGACCGGGACCGGGGCCGGGGCAAGAAAAGAGGATTTTCTCAATTTCTATATACTTTGAAAAAAGTGTCTATATACACAGGACATGTACTATACAAGTCTTTATAATTTTTCTGTATATTTCGTATCTAGATTCTCAAGATATTGCTCCCAAAAAAACTCCCATGTACGACGAGGACGAAGACGAGGACGAGGACGCGAAGCAACAAAAAAAGTTTCAGCACTCATCTCTCTACCCTAAAGTGAAGTAAAGTAAAGTAAAATAATATGATTCCATGTCATGTCCTGCTCCTTATGTGTTCAAAGGCTCGAGGAGCTGGAACTACCCACATGTATCAAACTCACAACACGTACACACTTGCATATATAAGGACATGGTATCCCATGTGTGTCCTCTCCTCTGTGCAAGTCTGATAACTGGTATGTGCCAAAAGGAAAGTAAAACTTTTCTATCTCAACTTTGTCCAAGTCCAGAGCTTTTCCCAATTTCAGTGCCCTCCAGAAAACTTGCTACTACATAGTAAAGTAAGATTCTCAAGGAACTTCTTCCCTCCTGCGTTTACAGTACATTGTAAATTGGGAACCTCAACGGTGATGTACTATAAGACGGGGAAACTGGGAAAATTTTAACAAGAACAAGAATGAAATTTCGTATTTCTAACTATATGGTCCTATCCCGATTAATTTAATCAATTTTGGATTTGTTTTAGCAAATACTGTATAATCGCCATCATCTGTTTGTATAATAATTGTACGACAGTTTTGACTGATCTTGAGAATGCTGTTGGAAAATAAAGATGATTTTTGCTTGAATTAAAAATCCCGAAATAAATAAAATATCCCACTGAATTAGAACATTTCATATGTCATACTGTGGTATCTGATCAGTAGTTTGGATTTTAATTTGTGATAGTAAGTTAATACATTTTCAGTAGCATAATTTTCCTAGTGTTATTTAAACGGTTAAATGCTTTCTTTTTACAATCTTTTATACTTTTTGTATCAGCGGCATATTTACAAGACAGGGACAGACATAAAAACTTTGCAGATGTCTATAGCACATGAAAACTGATTACACAGCAAAACTTATAATCAGATTTCCTCCGCCAATTTCAAAATACTCGAAAATATTTTTGCTTTCCTCACAAATTCAAAATATCAAAAATGCAAAATCAACATTTATAAAATGCATTATATTATGATCAAAGTGTAAAAACTTGACTACATTGTAGACTAAAAAAGAGGCAGGCAGGCACGCAAGAAAATAAAGATACATGAGAGGGAAAGTGGATTTTTGACATGAAGCTGTGTATTATATCCACAGATCAGTTCGTTGAATTGGAAATTTTTTTCTGAGAGAGAGAGAGGGAAAGCGAGGAAAATATTTCCTTCCCCCCAACCACCACACAGCAAAGGCGGCAAAGTAAAAGTAAACTAAAATATATATAGCATATAGAATACTGTGTAGTTATGGTTATAGCATGACTCTGATGATACAGCACAAAGTACCAACTACCAAAGTAAGGAGGAAGATAGATGTGGATGAAGATCCAAGAAGAAACTAAATCCTCTCATACATTATTCATTAGAGTGAAGTGAAGCTATGGAACTATGGAGAGAGTTGGATGCAGAATTGAGATGAAGAGAAAATAAGAGAGGGAAAAATAAAAAAAAGAGAGAGAAAGAAGATGCCACACTTGGAGCTGCCAAAATTCACTCCTTTCATTCTCAGGGAATTACATTATATCGCGCCTACACATGCATGCGGACTTCAATTTACCTTATATCCTTTCCCCCACTTAATACATATAAAAGTTTTTATTTCTATACATTACATACTGGACGTTGTCGTTGTGAGTGGGGCTGGATCTGGATCTGGATCTGGATCTGGATGTGAAAAACCGCCAGTGAGCTTATTCGCTCTTGCTTTTCGTTTTCGTTTTCGTTTTAGTTATGATAAAATATTCCTCCCTGAATTTATATAAAATATGATGAGCCTATATATATACAGTATAGTCATACATAATATATACATATCTTTCAGGGCAGAATTTCATCTCCCTTCCCAAGTGAACACTGCACTACTGCTGACTACTCACTCAACTGGCACGTACGAGAACTAGGAACATGGCATGACTACTACAGTAGTACCACCCAAGACTTTAGATTTAAATATTTCTACATGTATGCTTTACGTTGTACGGCCACGGCCACCACACAGTATGTATATACAATGTACGACGATGCTCACTGTGAGGCCCGATTCCGGGTTATCTCTTGACAGGAAGAATGAGATGATTTGAAATGTAAAGTAGGTGGGAAAGAAAAGCATGTTAACTCCCACGAAGCTACATATTCCGTGCTTCATACGCAACCGTGCATCTGCATATATCATATAGTCGTCCTTTATAATAGGATGCTATATGTAACACTCTTCAGATATAGATAGCTTTCTAGTTTCTAGACTCTAGACAGTCTTCATTTGCGTGTGGCTGCCTTTGCAGAATTTAGATGAAGCTCATTATTTCATATCATGGAAGAAGTATACGACGTACAAGTAAGTTTGGATTCGGATTTGGATTCGGAGATAGGAGAAAGCTATCTAACGTAAGATTCTAAAAGAATATTCAACTTGCACTGAATACGTTAGTAGCCCACGCTCATAATTCAGTTGTTGTAGACGAAGACATATTTAAAGATAGAAATTCATGAATAGGGCCGAATGAACCGAATCAAAAACTTGCCATTTTTGCTATATTGTATTTTCATTTGATTTTTAAATTATTGTCTTGTAAATTGCTTTAAAAATTAAGTCATGAATTAAGTTTTAGCCTGAGCTTATTATCAAAGGGAGACTTAATGTAAATTACTTATGAATGAAAAAATGATACAATTAAACATCGCAATTATTATTATTACAAATTATTAAATATGACTGCAGTATCATAATATGGAATCATCATAAATTAATATTAAAAAAATAACCATGTACCTACCTACATACATATGCATAGCTTTACAACAAATGAGCCATATGAGAACTGGCTTAACAATTGAAACCTTCGGGGATTGTAATCAAGACAATCCGTTGATTTATCTATCTGATAATGAACTGATGGTTTTATGTGCTTTTGTATTTGTATTATTATGTTGTATACTATATACGAGAACTACACACAGTTGAATTACAATTGTCGCATCGAATGAATTATGGCTACACGCATAGTGTGAGCTGCCATGTATGCTTAGGTAATTGCATAAAAATAGTGTTGAGACAAACACTGGACTGTTCAAAACAGTATCAGAGATCATACAATGAACATGACCTAGGAAGGATATCCAGTCTAAAATAAACGACTTATAAACAAGAACAAGACTTTTCCTGGGATGTAAATAATTGAACTGTCATAAGCAAGCCGGCTGGGCTGGAACAACACATGTCAACGTTCAACAAAAGTACGAAATATATGTATCAACATGTCACTCATACATACTCTCTCATAGATATCCGGACCCTTAGCTCGAGACCGGAAGATCCCTTAAAAAATGATTTTTGTAACACATTTCCTCATATTATATAATAAGAAATACATCAATAATTTTTTAATATTTTTAGTTTTCATAAAAACCCCTATATCTTATACATAGGAGAGCAACAACACCTACACACTTACTTTTAGTTGGATTTTGGTCCCTGGAACGAATTTGAAAGCAACATATTTTGTAATTTTCAAAAAAACAGTTAGTGTGAGTAACACGGTGACAGACTTGAGTTGGACTAGCAGTGTGTTCTGTGCAGCTAAAGTTGACTGTTGACTGTTCACGTGGAGTCAAAGTGTGTGGCCCAAGTGAGATTTAGCCTGATTATTTCAACCCGAATCCGAAATGAGTGACTAAGGGTTAAAGGTGACGGATATGGTGAGCGAAATATTTCATAATATGATATCCATATATATTTTTTGTGTGGTGCAATAAGGGAATATGTAGTAGAAGAAATCCGAGAGTCAGTGTGCGGGTAACAGCGTCCGCCACACAACCACAACCACAACCACAACCACGAACGCAATCTCTCATAGTAGGTACACAGGGACCTCTCAGGTTATATAGCGTCACTTAATTGCATTTCTGTGTTAATTATAAGTTTTAATTGAAAAAGTCTGCTCTCCCAATGTCGACTTGGATGTTGAGAGTGTTGAGGTTAAAAGGGGGAAAAAGTGTGGGGAATTTCACTGAGGAATTTAATCAATCAAAGGTATGTATAACTTTATCCGGAAATCCAGACTCACAACCAAACCCAGAACCAGAACCAGAACCAGCTGTGCACTTATTTAAACAATCCAATATTTCCCAGCATGTGTACTCTTTTTTGTAAGGTTGTGGTATTGGTCTATATAGTTGCACACACGCAATGTTTACAACAAGCCTAATTTGCTAAGTACCCACACTAATCCA
The DNA here is from genome assembly GCA_949802685.1 of Dicyrtomina minuta. Classification (NCBI taxonomy): domain Eukaryota; kingdom Metazoa; phylum Arthropoda; class Collembola; order Symphypleona; family Dicyrtomidae; genus Dicyrtomina; species Dicyrtomina minuta. The sequence goes on from OX461810.1 coordinate 18,409,584, forward strand.
ATACATACAGACTGCAGCAGTAGTGATAGGAAAATTAGCATTGACGTGAGCCCCCGACCGAAACCATTTTTTTTCATTTCTCTCGATTTTTGTCGGTGTGTGGAAAGGAAAGACTTGTCCAAACTTTTTCCTTAAGTGAATCTTGGAAATTAGGAGCGCAAATCATTCCACCTTTTAGATGTGATAATTTGTACCGGGAGATTAGTCTAGTAATGCACAGTACGGGTACAATTAATCTTAATCTTAACTTATATATGTATGTTTATAGCAGGACCAATAATGGCTTGAATTCTACATTTGCAAAGTACACAAATTTTGAAAACCAAATCGCACCCTTAGAACTACCGCTCCGATTTTCTCTGTGCTATTTCTTATAACTCTCAGAAATCTTTGTAACTATTTTGTATTGAGCGGGAAAGACAGTAGTTGTGAGGGAAGGAGTAGAATGAACTAACTTTACTCTTGAGGCTGAAACACCTTTATATTTAAAACTGACTCAAATTGTAATGTCCAGGACCAACTTTCAACATTATATTACATTTGGCTTTGCATATATAGTAAATATCAGAAGTGCATAGGCTAGAATACTTACACCATTTCTCAAAATTTCTTAATTTCATTTTTATGTGCAGAAAAACTTTTGTCGTTATTTTTCTCCTCGTATCTGTTTCCTGTAGAAGGAAGGCAAAAGCAATACGAATACCAGGGCCGGATGAAGGAATTGCTTTTAGGCAGCAATTTGTTTTTCATACAAAAACCAACATTTTGATTTTATTGATGGTTTTCTTTGGTAAAGCAAAATTTGGTATTTATGTTTTTAGAAAAGTTTAAAATGTTCTTTTTACTTGATTCAGAAAAGTGCTCAATGTTCTATTTACATGTTTTGAGAAAAGTGAAAAATGTTTTATTTCCATGTTTTTGAAATGTACAAAAATAATTTATTTGCATGTTTTTTGAAAAGTCAAAATATTAGGTTTTCATATTTTTTAAAAACTAGGAAATGATTCATTTACATGTTTTTTTTTTGAAAATTCAAGCAGCGGGGGCTGCCTGCGCTGGCCACATTATCCGGCCCTGACGAATACGAGTCAAGTCAAGTATGACTATGAAGAAGAAACGACTTTTTGAGCTTACAATCGCGGTGTTAGTCTTCGTTTAGTGTTAGCATATAAGTATTTTCTTATATGTTAGATTGTACCAATGTATGACTTGCATTGTATATTTAGAAAGTTTATAATATTCAGTATTTCCCCTTATTTTACCAGAATCTCTCGTTGACTGAATTATGTTAAATAGAAAAAGAATGTCCTATATGGATAATGGATATTATGGTGATGGTTATTGTTACGGCATTCTACTGTGTGAATATCAGTAGTGTGTTCCTTAAGGTACATGTTATATTGCTGCAATTCATAGGAATACAAGAAAGCGAGAGAGTTTAAGTCATTGTGCTATATTGCACTGATGCTCGTTGTATCTCACAATATCTGTAATAACTCATATTACCCACAATATACAGTCACAATAGGAAGGGCAACAAAGGCAACGTATGGAAAAAGATACATATACCTTCCTCATGTCGATTTTTTTTCTACGGGCTGTGTGGCTACTGTAAAGTCTCTTGAATAGTTGGGTACGCATAGGTAGATTTGGATTTCGTCTTATGGGCATAGAAAATCAAGAAAGTGTAGGAAATTTTGGAAGGTAGTTTTTTTGGGCTGTAAAAGTGATGATACCGTCACCGTCACAGTCGACCGTGCATGGTATGTGCATGTGAGTGACTGTCGATTTCGATTTCGGTGTGGTACTGGTCGTCCAGTTCCAGTAGTAAACTGAATGGCATTATTAGACAAAATTACTTTATTTCTATTATTGTCACAGCATCACAAGAAACTTACAGGACAACACAACCCTTTTTTTAAATTTTCAAAGTGCATATCTGTATTCTATCAGTACAACTCTTCAAGAAGTTGTAAAAATCTACATCCTACTTTACAGTGGGATATGATAAGGACAATGCTACAGTGCGGCTGTGTACTATATATACGTAATATATCAGTCCATAATAATATTCGTCCATCCGCATGCAATTGGGTCATTCGTATATTATTAGTGTGAGGAGATAGATTGCACTCAAGCAATAAATGTGCAGAGGACATGAGGATATGGACAGTGTGGCAGGTTGTAAAAGTTGACACACAGCAGGATGGTTGTAATTGTAAAATGCTCTTAAATACTCATACATATGCCCGTTTGTTAGTTCTGGATTCTGGACTTGGACGGAGATGGACATGGACATGTGCTGTGTAGGTTTCTTCAGTTGGTTTTTTGGCGTTGCCATTGGTTCCTAGTTCGAACCTGGAGCTTAAATGGATTACACAGCGAAAGACAGATACTGACATTTGAGTCGACATTGAAAGGCTCTGGTCTGTCTGGTTCTGGTACGAGGACTCGTTAGGCTGCAAGTTATAGTTGCAGTTGCTAAATGACTGAGTTACAAATTAAAAGTGTAAGTAGCTTCCACTTTTTTTATCTACTTACTGACGTGCATTTCATTTTATCTCAATATTTCTAATACACAGTTTGACAGTAAGTTAACAAGTGCACTTTGAAAAAAATACTGCTTTACTACTACTTTATCAATAGCACTACTTGTTAGGTAAAGGTTAGAATATTTTGTAAATATAGGATTTAAAATTCTGTAAAACCAAAATTTTATTGGTTTTGTCCAATTTTTGAGAGGCTAATAGCGTTTGGGTAGACTTAGGTTTAATGGATAAAAATAATTTGCAATTGAAATAAAAATTGAAATAATTCCTGACTGACAAAAATAAAAATTTACGAATAAGAACAAAGTTTTAGGGTGTAGCGATATTCTATATTAAACTAGTGAGTGGCGAAAGGAGACAGTCGTGAGGGGGAAATACATACAGTGCAAAAGGCAAAAAGAGATGAGAGTGAAAGAGAGCTTCGATGAGCTTGTTCAAACGTTGCCGGGACAAATAGTAGAGGATCGGATGAGAGTGAGAAAATATTCCCCTCTGTAGGCAGCAGAAGAAATTGAAGTCAAGTCTTAGTTTTAGAAGGTTCTGAAGGGAATGAACAGGAGAGGCAGTACAGAGCCCATGTCGTATTTATGACCTAATGGTAGGATAGTAAAAGGAATGGTTGCTCTGCCTCACGTTAGAATGTGTTCAAGAATGGAACAGTTCTGAACGAACTTGGAAGTACAGTTGTGTCATAATAATATCATATCATATCACAAAAACCAAAACCTTGTCTCATCTATTTGGAGAGTGCAAACATACATAGACTTGTCAGTACATACAGATTCTCTGTATTTCTACTACGCTCTAATTTTCGAGACTCGATCTCGAGCTCATAAAATTGAACTGCAACCGGTACCAGTCCTCATGTTGGTACCCGGTACCGGTGCCGGGTAGTGACAAATAAACAAAAATTTGACGTATGCATTCGCTTAAAAAAACAATATATGGCAATGTTTTTCACCAGCACTCTTAGCTGTACTATTGCGCTCTCAAATAAAATATAATGATTAATATTCTAACCCTGTAAATAGTTTTGGCTAGGCGTAAGATTCCATGTAAGTATTTTAATACATACTTGATTTGAAAGAGACTAAAATGAACGTTGTAGAGCTTCAGTAATTATTTAAAATTGTATCAAAATGTACTATAAAAATAAAAGTAAGCAAAGTTTAAAGTTGTAGTTTCCAAAAACGTGTATTAAAACGTGCTAGAGTGCTAGCTGTACATTTTTTAGCTCCCAAAATCAATGCGATGACAACATTTGACCATTTGATGGTGGATGCTTCTCCTAATTTATTTTTAAAAGGTTATACTGCAGCTATGTACAGTAAAACTTCGTTACAACGGTCTTTCAAGGGGATGTTGTATTTTGACCGGTGTATCAAAGGTCCGGTGTAAAGTTACAACGGTCCTTGGCCGTTGTATAGTAACATATGATTTTTGCACTATTTTAATTAGAAAAAATTTAAATTTAACACAAGGTATAATTATTCTTTGTTAGCAGGTCCATAGTAAATAAAAATCGTAATTAGACGTTGCAAGACTCTAAAAAAATAAGGAAAAACTTCGCTTTAGTTTGTTTGATGTAGGTTCTAAAATTTTCAATTTTGCTCACAGCATTAAAAGCTGACTTATTTTCGCACCCGTTTTGCAGCATTCACATTTTATGTTTAACAGCCTGTGTAATTATTGCTATATTTTTAGTAAATTGTTAATACAAAATCGTAACTAGACGTTAGAAGACTCAAAAAATTTGCGTAAGTTTTGATAGTAGGTCTTTCGATATCAGGATCAGTAACTGTTTTTTCCTAGATTTAAGTTCATGAATAATTGACAATTTTTCACTCAGTGTCATTTGCTTGCTATGTTTTTCGTGATTTCAGCCATGCTCATTCGCTAACAAATCGCCTACGCCAACAGAAGTTAAAATTTAATAAACAATTTGAAGCTAGCAAAATTACTAGCTTCTAAAACCTAGTGTTATTACTCGTCTTAGATCCTGTCTAATTTGTGTCATTCGTATCCACCCGTCTAGTTATTTCTTGAAATATTATTCTATCTGGTTTACAGATAGAGACCTTGTTAAGAAAAAAAAGTGAAAACCAAAGACCGTTGTAACAAATATGATTCTAATGGTAAAAAAACTGTACGGTCCATAGATTTTGACCGGTGTATCAATTTGACCGTTGTAAAATTGGCCGTTGTAAGACTATACTTTAACATTACACAGCATAGGGATGTTGCCGGGACTGCTGAATTTGACCGGTGTATCAAGATGACCGTTGTAGCCCAGGCCGGTGTAACCCGACTGCACTGTATCTGTATGTCGAGCATCCAATATTGAAAAAAACTTTTAATATGCCAGTATTATGATTATGATTTTAGAAAATTTCAGAAAATTATTAATTAATATTTAATGCCCAACGAAGTATGCACATAAATACTTTTAATTAATTACGCTACCTTTTTACACTTGTAAATATTTTAGTCGCAAAGGAAATGTTGTATGGGCTGCGGCCAAATTGACAAAACGAATAAATTATTAGTAGATAGTGCAATGTAAAAAAAATATTTGCAAAGCAAAATAAGAAAACAAATATTAATTGAAAATGATACAACTGCATCTTTTTAAAATACGTGTTTGAGGTTATTTAAATTAATTAATTTTTTTTGAAATGCTCTATAAGACAAATTAATGTTAAAACAAACAAAATATTTCCATAAGTTTATTGAAAGCCATCCAGCATTAAGTGGGAGTGTACAGTAGTAACGACTGCACATGATTTGACAATTCCATGTTGTTCAAATAATAAAAATAAAAATAAGGATGTACATAATAAAATATAATTATATGATGATATAGACAACTTAATTTCCTATATAATATTAAAATGAATTTAAAAAAATTAAGGAAACAAATTAATGCCTTTCTCAATTAAATTTATACATGAAAATGGAAATTAAATTTAAAAAATATTACGGAACAAAACAGAATTGAAATGTTAAGCTTAGCGATTTACCTGCTCTAACAAAGAAAACCATACATTTGGCATTTCTGTATAAAACTTTAAAAAAATATTTTAATATTTCAAAATTGGGGATGGTTAAAAAATAGTAAAATTTTCTTTAAATCTGTAATTATTGATTCATACATAATATGTAAATGTACTATTTTGCATGCTGTTCAATTGTGTTTTTTCCCCTTTCTATGTACTTGCTGAGAATATCTTCTTATGTCAGTCAGACAATGAAATTCTCCCTATGTACGTGCATGTTGTAGTATAATAAAAGTATTTTTTTCAGTACCGTCATATATAAGTAGCTATACCCTCGCCTTATATTTACACACACTGAGCACTGACCGTATGTACTCCATGTGTAAAAGTGAGCAGTGCACATACAGCACTCAGAGATTCATGGTTAAATGAACGCCAAGAGACGAGATGTTTTTGGGAGTGTGGCACTGTACTTACATCTCCTGCTGGTATTGCTTTTATTCTGAGGATGAGAGCCAACGAGCGTTAAGCATGAGGACCGTCAGTTTGCTTGGTTGAGCGTGGCCGCCGAATGCAGTGTGTATGGATTGTGTATGGATGAGAGTAGTGAAACGAAGTAATAATAATAATTTATCCTCGGTTTCTACTCACTCACATTTTACGACTCCTCTCCTCCCTCATTGGCCCCTGCCACTCGACAGCCATAAAAGTTTCCTTCACTCCAACCAATCTTCTCTCAAGGATCAGAATCATCTCTACGCCTCTTTTATTCAAATGAGAAAACAAGTTTGGGAACTTCCCGTCCCAACTTCCAACCCTCGCCTCGCATCGCTCACATACAAACAATACCACCAAATTCAACTACGTAGTAGGTATTTACATCCATCCAAAACCCAAACCGACAACAGTACAGACAGACTCACATTTCTTCTTTCACTTGTTAAGAGGCTCAGCTTTATTATTAACTTTTTACACAGAGATGTAATGCAGTGAGTAATAACAGTACGAGAACCAGCCATCCACAAATATATTCCAGATTCAAAGTTTCGTTTCGTCAAATTGTAGCTTTTTTAAGTGTTATTTCAAAAATACAGCACAACATGTCAAAAGCGAAATTTAAAGTATCTATATACATGAATGTAATTGCATTTCGAGGAACGAAAACGAGAAGGGACAAAATTGGATTAAATCTCGTGAGTATTTGTCTTTGGTAGTATGCAAAAAATAAATGTTTTAGTTTGGCGTACGTGCGCTGCAAAAACTGCACTCAAAAAATGCCGTTGTAATTCTCGCAGTACATTGTATGTATTTTATAGTGCTTAAATTCAATGTAATTCTAGGAAGCGTATTTTATTTTCAAAAACGTAGTATCAGAAAATGACAAATTCGGGCAATTTTCAATTTAAAAAAGCATAAAATTGCTAGATCTGCACTTTTTTAAAAATATTATAACATTCGAACTGTTTTTTTAAAACTGCAATTAAAACCATTTACTTTTAAAAAACACAATAAGAACAATTTGTACTTTTTCCGGTGCAATTTGGAATATTTAAACCCTTTTAAAAACACAGGACAAGAACATTTTGAATTTCGATATTTTACAACTGTATAAATGCGTCAGATGTGTTGGTACTATTTTTTGAATTTTTTCAAATTTTAAAGTCGTGTCTTCAGCTAGAAATAGTATGCATAATTTAATCCATATATTACCACCACAACTCTTTTTTTAATGGAGATATTATAGGTGCAATGCAAAGTACCTTCCTATTATGTCCTCCAGTTTATTTAACTCGCCCAAACAACAAAGCCCTATTTATTTAAAAGCTTCTAACCCACAACATTTTACCGATTCGATTCTATCAATTTTGATGATGTGTTTTCTGGATTTTAAAAGCAACAATTAAATATGATATCTTGGCTGTTCTATCTGAAGATTAACTATACACAACTGCAACAGCCCATATGATACAGATAAGTATAGTATATAATTCAAATTCAAACTGTTTTGAATGCATTCTCTATTTTTTTTTGTTTCGTCTGTGTGCTAATTTACATTGAAAATTCACACTATGTAACAATAAGGATTTCTCAAGCGTGTAAAATTGTAAAAATCTACTCCATAATTCTGATATTATCTTTAACTTTATGTTTGTATGTACCTACTTATGTGCAGTATCTTCAGATCTATACCGTCAGCTCATAATTTGTTTTTGTTTTATTCTGTATATGCTCCTCCAAAATTCAATTTTTTATTTTCTCCCTGTGTTCATATGGCCATGTAAACTTGGGACTGGGACTGGAGTGGAGCTCTCCTTTCAAGTCACATCCTGTTCCATACACATGAATGAGAAAGCAGACACAAAATGAACACAACTTTTGTTTTAAAAACAAGAGTGAATTTTATTTTTTTTATTCGCGCCTGTATTATGTGATAGTTCATATTTTTGGTGGAACTTTAAGGCAAAGTTTATACTTTAGTTTATTAAACATAATAAAAAAGGAGACCATGTAATTACGCACAATTTTTATAGTAAAAATTTGGGTTGTTTATTTGACTAGATTGAAGTCTGGTGAATTTAAAGTGCTAAATAAATTGGGTAAGCTAAGAAACTAACCTTTTCTAGTGCATTCAAAAATATTGAAATATTCAATTAAACTTGTCTAATGAAAAATTAAATAGCACCTTTGCAAAGTACCGAAACTGGCTTTGGAAATTATCGAGACTTAAATCACCTTCCTTATAGATCAGAAAAAAATCAAACAATTAATTTGAAAACAGCTGATTGCATAAACGTGTAGAATCTTTAATTAACCCAGTCAGTCCTTGCATTACTAAGGTATATTTTCAATTAAATCTGAGTACTATTACACCTCTACCTTGAAAATGAAAACACGTGGGGATGGGTGAAAGTTATGATTTATGGCTTATTGCGAGTGTAACGAGGAGCTATATAGTTATTAATTGCAAAATAAAATTCTTGTTTACAATCTACTACAACATAGCAGTAAAGTTTAATTGTATAGAATAGTAAGTGAATACATTGTTTGAGATGGTATTACACTACGTGAGATATTTGCATGTATAGAGCACATGTATAGTTAGCATTGTTTCTGGTTTTCTAATCTGTATACATTCTAATTATAATGATGAGGATGATGATAATATTTTTAAATAAATTTATGCTAATTTTGTTCAAGCAAAGGTTTAATAATAAAAACAATAAAATAATAACAATTAATGTCAAAATGAATCATTACACCCACCTGAGAACAGCATTCTACTTATAAAAGTTTTTTTTAAAAATTGTACTGTGCATTTTGTTGGTTACGGCATAATTTATAAGGTATAGTATGCATTAGTGCTACATGGGCTCAACTGCATGGATTATAGGAGTATGTCCAACCCTGCGTAAAATTGACATTGACAGAGTGAACGGAACAAGGGGATTTTCCTTGAGAGTCATAAACTGACTCTTAACAAGGTAACATATTTCCAAGTTACATGACACGCAATGTCATCTCATTATAATGTGTAGTTCAACCACTTCCCACCCTCCGGCCCGGCCTCACCTCACCTCACATTCACATATATATCGTATTTTCTAATTCTAATTGTACTCACAGATAACGTGATTCATGCATGACAAACTTTGTTTGACGAGGGATTGTATATATTTCCTTTTGCTTTCGTACTTTCCACTCCTACCTACCTTCGTCGTCTACCACTACTACTACTTCTACTGATGCTACCATTAGCAATCACCAAAAGTGAGAAGACAGCAGACAAAAATAAGCTAATGTAATAAACGACAAGAAGACGAAGAAAGGGAACGAGAACGACGAGCCCTTAAGTGCCTTCTTAGCTCTTTCATGTCAACGGCTTAACATTTATAGCTCATGAGCAGTGTGTTCTGTCAGTTAGCTGGACCTATGGACATGGAGATCATATGGCCAGAAATACCACTAAAATGACATACAAATATACTGTGCACCAGTTGTTTGAGGAAATAGAGAGGCTTGCATACTTGTATTGGTATTATTGGCTTGACAGTTGTAGTTTTCAAAAATTGTCACGCACAAAAGTTTTCGTTTATTTTCTGGATGCAGACAGTTGTACTTAAGCTACGTTTACTTTTTTTGTTGTGTAAAATACAGATGCAATGTGTTTTTTTGAAACAATTTCAAATGCAAACCAATAGAAGACGGAAATACACCTGAAATATTCTGAGTGCACCAGCGTCGCAGTGTCCAGCCTGATGAGGTATATCGACAGCATAAAATGGAAAAAATAAGAACCTACTGATCTAATGTAAATCCTTGAAGTATTGTGGTGAAAACTGCAGATGCAATGCTTCAATTTCGATGCATTGCACACTCGCCCTCGAATTCGAATTCGAACGAAAGCAGAATCATTATTGTAAAAAGTATCACATTTGTTATTTGTATGAAATGTGTAGCTTTTGACTGTGACAGTGCGTCAGAGTGCTTGCTTGGAATTTAAAACCCTTCACAAAAACTGTTTATGTTTTGTATGGATTATAGATGAATGTATGGCAACAAGGCTGAAAAGGTTATCTCTTAGCTCTACAAGCTGACTGATTGGATATGTTATATGTGTGTAATGTGTAGTGAAAATAAATGCTTTTTTTCATTCACAATCATTTCAAAATATATTATATGTATCAATGTTGAATGGAACATCCTCTCTCACTTTTTGCTACGGTCTATATAGACTGTTGTTATAATACAAAATATCAGAATACAAATAGTGCAGTGGAGGCAGGAGGGAGGGAGCACAGATTGCTTAGTATTTTTGTGTTTGTATTGAGAATTGAAAATAGGAAAGGGCGTGCTTTATTATCTGCTCCGTTCTCTCTGAGGACACTCAGTTCTCAATTCAAAATTCAAGGCACTCTGTCCTATATGCTATATGTATTTCCACAGTCGACAGCAATAATGCCGAAACCGAAGCCGATCCACATCAACATCGACCATGTTTTTCATTTCTCGTTGGATATGTGGGTTGTGTGTCTGGGACTGTAGCTCTGGAGTTGTATAGACTCTGCCTGAATATAATATATAATGGATTGGCATGCCTTTTTGAAGCGTAGCTCTCTCGCTTTGGAGCCTTAATGGAAGATACAATGACTAAGGCAGGACGTTGAACGTACCTAGATGGTAATAATGTAAAAATGGTAATGCATCCCTATAAATTTTCTAAAGTCAAACTTACAATGTGTACGTACACAGGAAGATTGAAGAAAATTTTATTACACGTGTCGCTTTCATTTTTCTACCCTCTCTCTCTCTGTACACTGTACACACAGATCCCCATAGAAAAGATTTTCAAATTCGAAATTCGAATTCAACATTCATCCAGATGAAATTCATGGGAGCTACATATTATATAGGACTATGGGCAGAGTGTAGACAGAGTCAAGTTGAGAAGTAAGAAAAATCGAACTTTGACTTTTATGTTTCTCACGCCTCGCCTTCAAACTAATCGGAAAAATACGGATACGATACGGTCTCCAATACTCCATGCAGTTCTACTCTTCTACTGCTGCATTCAGTCTCAGTCTACAAGCAACGCTATTGGCATTATCTATTTCGTGTAGCTACAGTTTTTTTTCTTCTCCTGCCTCTCATATTCCTCTCTCTTATTTCTTTTTAAGTTTTTTCCCCTTTCATGTTCAAGTCATGTCATGTTTTCCATTCTCGTCTTACTATGTTCTCCATGTATCACGCTATACCTTCCAATTGAAAAAGTTTCATAGAAAATATATACAGTAGAGTCTGTACGACTTACAAGTTGAAGCTATAGCGTAGTCCCAGATTAGATATCCGTATCCGTAGTGTTAGTAGTAGTAGTAGTGCAGTGTGGTATAGGGTGTAGAAAACTACATATGCATAGAGAGGCAAGCCAAGAGAGAGAGAGAGAGAGAGAAGGAATTCTCAGAGTAATTTAATGTTCGTCGCTTGAACGTCCATGCTCCAGTTTTATAGCTTTGAGCCTCAATGGAAATGGAACTTGAGTGAATTTCCAAAAATAAGATTGTTTGAGATTACGTGCGGAGGAAAAGTTGATTCAGTCAGAGTATAAGAAAGAATAAGAAAAGAACTATACTTTAGAAAATAGAAAAGGAGAAGGAAAACTTGATGACTTGATGGGGATGTTGGATGTGGAGGAGGAGGAGAGAATGTTAAGATGTGAGAGAGACAACGTCTGGAGCTAAGTATCAGAGTCAAGACACAAACTTGATCCAAATGTGTGTGTGTGTGTGTGTGTCTGGGCTTAGTCATATGTCAGCCAAATAGGTTAGTTGAGAAAGACCACGGATACGGCGGATTCTGGCTGAGTAGAAATTTTATTTCATTTTATTCTTTTAGTTGGTCTTCGGTTTCGGCTTGGAGGCAGCGGTTCGGTTTGTACATTAAGACCAAAAGTCTCCGGTTTTATTTCCGACTCCATAGCCTACATGTAGCATGAAGAATAAAGAATATAGACGCTCGCATTTTATCCATAGGCTTTTCCATTAGTGTGTAACCATATGAGTCAGGAGTCAGCTTGACGGTAATGCTGGCTCAATCCATACTGTAGCCAGCCGCATCAAAATAAGTTCTATAGCGCCTACCGTCAGTCCAGACGCTTATTTCTTTCACCAAAAGCGTAGAGCGCAACAACAAAGTCATTATTAATGTAATTTCCCCTGGTCGGCCACACACGGTCACTGGGGAAGAAATAACTGAACGTCGGCAGAATCAATAGCAATAAGAAATATAATGAAAAACTAGCAATGCTTTGATCATATGTTGAAGAGATGCCCGAATGTTCTACGTTTTACAGGGGATCTACCTACCAATTAAACTGTCCGACTTTGATTTGTATCCCAGTCTATTAATATGCCTTCTAAATAAAATTCTTTTCAAGCATAACAACTTCTCGTCCTGATATGCACGAAGATATTTCACATTGTACTGCACGTAGAGTCGATGGCTTGTACTTTCTCCAGCACTACAACAGTTCCAGCGTGTAGCGAGGGGAGTGGTAGCTTCAGCAGTATTTTCACCCCGTTATATCAAAACTTCCCTAAATTCATTAAGTAAAATGTATGGGTTGTTGGAATTGAAATTTTTGAAAATTTGCAAGTGGTTTTTTTTGTTGTAATCTTGAGAGTTTTGAAATTAAATGTATGGCTAACGTCCCTCCACGGTGGTAAATCATGGATCTCAACTCTCAACACTTTCCGTTTGGATTGTAATCGTAGTTGTGATCGTATCGTACAGTGTAATGACTATGTAAGAAGAGAAGTATAAGAACATTTTATGATCATCCGTCGTCTCACAGAAAATAAGATTAAACTTCTCAAGCTTCCAAATGGAATACAGTAGAAAATGAAACCAAACGCTTCAGTTCCAGTACAAGGCAACTTTTGGTTTCAATCAAATCCCTATATATGGTATGGTTTCATATAGTCATGAGGAAATCCATATATATATAAGTATATATCTCAAACCTGCCCACATATCAGTAGTAATCGTAAAATACAAATGCCAAGAGAACTACTAAGAAAATGGAAAAAGTTGAGAGATTACACAGAGACTATACAGAGAGACAATCTGGAGGGAGGTACTTACATTGTATTATGTACTTTATACACACAGTAGTTGTAGACAAACTTTGGAGTTTGGAGAACACCACTCAAGACATTTCGATTTGGGCCTAAGACTTTTCAGACAAGTTATGGCATCTCCTCAATTTCCATGAGCATTAGCAAAAGAAACTGTTTGAGGAAGAATGTCAAATAAAATGAACATGAAAGGAAAAGAAAGAGGACCCAACCCTCTCCTCCACTTACTCTCTTGTCAGTAGTTTCGCGAAGCAATCAAAATCCCTTCCACTAAAGCTGCTCCTTATGTAGGTAGGTAGGCAGAAACTTTGGCTTGGACTTAAGCATTCGCATTTAGGGGTGGTGTAACTGTGTCCTATGTACTGTGTACTCCACACACTCATATAAGAGTATCAGTATATACAGTATCTACTATTCCCTACTGTACCCTTGTGTGTCCGTTACAAAAAGTTTTTTGTCGCAAAAATTCGTTCCAGACATGGCTTCTTTTTCCAAGAACAACTTTTATTTCATTCGATCTGCTATACAGTATAGCAACGGCAATTTGAGCAAAAACCAAAAAGTCATGGAGTATGAAGTTTCAAATAAATTAAATGCTTATAGCCAAAACTCTAAGACGGGCTAACCGTCTGAATGCGTCTATAGGTATATCAGTATCCATAAGCAAGCCATTTTCATTCCCATTACAATACCTGCAGGAATATTTGTATGCTCGAGAAAAAAAAATTTATGCTCGTACTTTGTGGCCCTTAACCCTCACCATCACCTTGCGTCAGTCATAGTTTTAAAAAAAACTTTAAAAAATCCATTGTGAGAAGAAGAAAAAAATGCGAGGAAAAATGTGCAAGTTATTTCTATGCTCAACATAATATATTTTATAATGTTTCTGTAAGCATATATAGCAGATGTTTTTTATAAATATGAATCTATAAGGAGGTATAGTCACCATTTAGGAATGCCTTTAGTGTTGCTAATAAGCCTCACTTGTCTTCTCCAGTTCTACAGCTTTCCAGTCTACACCATCTACACAGTATGGTCCGTCATGATTCATTTTAGTAGTAAATGTTCTCATTTTATTTGCAATTTGCAACTTGGTAGTTGATGGCTGACATGACATTTGAAATATTTATGATTTACGAGAAGAGAGAGGGGAAAATTTAAATTTGAAATTTGAAATGTGTGATATCTGGTTTCTTGGTTGGGATTTTATTCATCTCGCCTTTATATTGGGATATGTAAAGAAATAGTCTAGCCATAATACTAGCAAATTACAAATACCATAGTAGGTACCATTGATGTTGTGAGTTCCTCGGCTCAGCCCAGTCTATAATACATACTCAAAACATCTTAAAATTCAAGCTCCAAAATCTACAGTTGAAAATTTGAATAATTTTACAAACGCCGCCATATTATAGTCATGGTTAAGACAGGCTATATGAAATGAAGCGTCTTGTCTCATGATTTTAGTTTTACTTTTTTACGAAACCCCTTTGTTCACATCGTCGCATCGTCGCATCATACAGCCGCATAGCAAGAAGAATGTAATAATTGAAATGGTAATCAGAATCGTAATCGTAATCGTATTTTGTTCTCGATCATTGTTTTTTTCCTTTTAAGTAAAGACGAAAAAACTGGTTTTGTTTTGGTCTTCCTCATTGTAAGTCTGCTGTGTCTGTCTCGCAGTTTGATACTGCGCTCTGTCTGATGTCCCATCTTGAGAGTTATAACATGCGAGTCAGAGTCAAGTTTATGTATGTAATGTGACGTTGTTGGTGCTGCCTGGGCTGGACAAAGAAAGGGAATAAATTGAAACCGGTCGTTAGGTTGTACCTAGTTTGTATTTTGTATTTTGTAGACGTGGAGATGGTTGTCGAATTCGAAGTGGAAGTGGAAGTACCGGCTGGTTTAGTTTTGGATTTTACTTTTAGTTTAGGTTTCTGTGAAAAACTTATCATGACGTTGCTTTAGCGTGGATACAATTTTTTGGTCGGTCCTGCTTGGTATTTCATTTCAATGTCAGATATCTAGAATCTAGACTAACAACAACTCATGATGATTACGTAGCCTGTATAGCCTAGCCGACTATAAGTTGTCTGTAAACTGTAAACATAAACAAAAGCAACTTGCATCTTGCTCTCATCCATATTATGTCTGGCCCCTAAACTAAAACTCGAATGAAAATTCTGTAAGAAATGAGCAGATAGTCGCTGGCCCTGGAAAAAAACATCTTATCATGCCAATCAGACGAGAACCAGAGCCAGAACCAGAGGACCAGAACCACAACAAGAAAACTAGGGCCGCAATTCAAACTGTAAACACTATATATATTTTTGTTATAATTATATTTTTTTTTGTATTTCCAATTTGACTAATGCCCGTCTAAGCAGGAGACAAGGCAGACTACTAGTACATTTTTTATCTGATGCGTGATTACAGTAGTTATATATGGTAGTGTTTCTAATGCATAGTTGATAGTCTTCTATATGAATTATTTGTACAGTAGAACTGAGCTATTAGGGCATCCATTTACAATTGAAATTTCTAAATGTATAAAACAGATGTTCTCAAATTACAATAAAACTTTCATTTCTATATTTAGTCCCGTTCTCCAATATTGCGTTAACCAAGGGATAGAAAGCTTTTAAATTCTAAAGGATTTAATTTTAAACAGATATCGGATATTGCTTCTTCGACGATAGATTATTTTACACGATTTATTAAAATTCAATTTATTTAATGCAAATAATATTTTGTGTAAAATTGGATACTCTTAGCCTACTAACAAGGAGACGAGGTCAACATCGGCATAAATATCCGTAATTGATCCTAAATTAATGCGGAGGTTGAGCTCCTAGTAACTAGGCCAAGCGTAGGCGCGTTGATTTTCATTTCGGAAATTTGAATTCGCATATCACGACACTTAAATTTCGTGCTTGAAATGTAAACAATATTCAAATTGACTCGATACCCAGGCCAAGTCGTTATAGGCAGTAGTTAGAGTACTTCAAACTGAACCAAACACTATTATTAAGAAATTCGATAGGCTTTCATGTAGGTTCAGGTATCAATATGAATTTTCCCCTTTTATATTGTGAGAATGTAAGTAGTGCAATTTATACATAATTAGGTACGTATTAATTTACAATTGAGTACATATAGCCGTATGTGTAATATTTAAATATGACTCAAGTGAACCAAAGGGTGACACCGCTCTCTAATCGTGACTATAAAATACAAATGAAATAAAAATATAATGGAATTGATATGCAGTGGAATTTATTACTCATGACAGAATAATTACATTAATATATGACTCCTTCATCGATATCATTCACCGTTTCATGTGCTGTGTATGCCGGGAATGTCACTTATTCAAATCGAAATCGGAAATACCAATCCTGAGATACCGTTGCTACGCTATGCATCCGATCTAATGCATCCTGTTACACACTAATAATCGTAAAAAACAGTTTCCGATGCGTCCCCGACCCAAATTTCAAAATTTTAATTCTAGAATATGTTTTGAAAAAATAGACAGTACAGAAAATCATGGATACCTGTACGCGGGCTATGTAAAGAAATTGTCTTGCCAGTTTAAAAGTAAAGAAGACAGCTGCATTAAAACGTATGCTTTAGAAGTACATAGAAACCTACACAGGTCTACCTAGACTAAATTGACATTGAGATAGATAAAATTAGGAAATCAACTAAAATTAAGTAATAAAAATTGTCAAGGGGACGCGGGGGAACGGGAAGATAGGTAGACAGGAGACAGCTTTGGGATTAGGATTTGAATTGAAATTGTGACATCAAGATACAGTGCATAGTGTGTGTGACTGTAATGATAATGTAGAACGTACAATTTCTCGAATTCTCAAACAGAGAGAGGAAATGTTTCAAAAGGGTTACAGGTCAATAAAACTGAATCCTGGGGGAAGAGAACATGAATATTTTTGTATCTTGAAGAAATAAATGAGAAACCCCACGACTGCTCATCCTTCCACTGCACAACGTTTTTCAGTCAGAAAAATAGATAAAAATTGTCTGACCGTCATCTCTTCTGTCTCGTAATGCGTAGTGTGTGTGTGAGTGTTTGTTTGTGTAGGGATGGAAACACCATATATACCAACCCACTCAATTTTCAACTCTAAATAATATCCTAAATCCTAGAATCCTACAGATATATCTGTAATGTAATTCTTGGACTGGCGCTATGGCACTATATAGTACAAGAAAGACATAACTGTCTGCATTTTGTTTGTAAGTTTATCAATATGATAAAAGAATGCACTGCATAATAAGATTTTAGAAAATATTTCCCGACTTTACCGGCAACCGCTAGACATATCAACGGCATGACAGTATAACCTAAAAAGTAAGCTACATATTCCATAGTAGTATAATTAGTATAAAAAAGATGGAAATATGCACTAAATAGAAAAATTTACTTAACAAAGACATTTCAGAATGATATTGGATTAGTACAGATACGTACTGTACACCAAAAACCCGGAGGTTTTTAAAAAAGGGATCGCGCTCTCATATTGTTAACTCCACGTCACAACCATATCGCATCTCTTACCCGCATTATCTTCATTTACTAAAAACTCAACTGACTAAAAAGTCAAGCTAAAAAAAAGCCATGGAAAAAATGAAAATGAATGGAGACGAGCGGGTGGTAAATAACTGTCAGAAAAAAAAAGAAAGCGTATGTGCTATATGTCACGTCATATTCTAAACAATGTTCTCCATTTTTTTTCCTTCCTTTTTTTAAAAAAAAGTAGCTTTCCTACACAGCGGCTACTGCAAACAGCTCGGTAGAGATCTTATTTTTATTTTTATATTTTTACCACCCTCCCACTTTACACACAAAAAGCATCACTTATACAACTTAAACGTCGCTTATTATATGCTGTGTAAAATGTAAAGAAGAAATATTGAGGCTCATATCAGTACTTGTACATGATACGAATAATTGAAATGCTTACTTGCTATAGTCATATAGTGTATATTCCAAATATTATGTACAGAAAGGAAAGAGTTGTCTATATAGAATGTTTGTATTTTGTTTGTTTGCATCGTGTGCTGCTGGTTGGTTTGGCTTTGGTTAGAATTGGTAGAAATTTTCTATTCTAGTGGTAGCGGTCGTGGTAGAAGTAGTGCTGCTGTGTTTGGATCCCCAGCAATAAAATTTTTAAATTGAACCAATACCGACACAAACATTGCATATTGGTTTGGTTTGGTTTTCCTATTTTCTTTTGAATAGAAAAGGCCTGGAATTTTTCTTGCTACATATTATTATGGTTATGAGTGTCCAACTCAACTGACGAATGCTGCTACTGCTCCTGTTTCTAATAATACGCTATACTGTTTTTTTAGAATAAGTTTTCCTTGTTTATATTTAGTGTCAGTGTAAAGCGAGACCATAGAGCCGGGCCAAACTACAATTTCACAGCATGTGCTTCACTGTCATAAAATAAATCAGTTCGAGTGTATACAAGACAAATATCTGTAATTTCTTTCAAATTATAAAATAATATTGGACCAATAATTTCCTGTCTGTGCACTGTACTGAAACCAACGTATAGGCAGGGTGTTCCAAAATGCTTATGAATATTGCCTTGTGAATGCTTCAACTGCACACGAAAACTGAAATGTATTACCTATGTATCAAGCACCAATTCTTACTGCATGTACTTCGAGATAGCATTGACATAATATGCACAAGTTTTGATGGGCGATCTAATTTTTTTACCCATTGAAATAATTTTGAATTACGTATATTATGTTGAAATGCCCTTTGTAAAAATATGAACTTATCGAAATCGAAATTGTAGGCGTTGCTCTGTTTTGAAAGAGCCACACAGAAACTACTTAGATGACTACAAGAGTACCAATATTTGGTGTACTAACCTTCAATCATCAATCTCGATCCTGTAATGTCTCCAGGTCGACGAAGATCTTTCTCATGGCAGGACGGTGCGAGGGCCATAGGGCTGAATATTCTTTCAGTAGTAATTTATTTCTTCACACTCGTCGCAGCTTTTCCCCCCTTCCTCTCTCTCTCTCTTCGTTTGGCTGTCATCGGATCCCACAGATTTTTTCTCGAAATGTGAAACTTGACTAGTCTTGTATTTCTTGAGAGACTCCAATTTTGTGGTAGTCTAGAAAAACAAATCGAGTCATAAAGCTCGGATCCAATGTAAACGTATACATATCCACAACTACCTACAAATATACTGTATTATCTTAGCGCTGCATTAATATTCTCAATCAGCAGGACTCAGTACTCAAGCTATAGCACAACCAACTACCAAGATCAGAAAAATGTCTTATATATTATTCAGATACTACAGTTCCAGCATAAAAAAATAAACATTTTTTAAACTACTCAAAAAATACATTCACAGCTACAGGAACAAAATAAGGGGGAAAAGGAAAAAGGATGAATGCTTTTGAAAAATTTACCGAATTACCGAATGATGATGATTCCATCTTCATCCTCACAGTCACAACCAGCGGCCTTTCATCTTCATCTTAAAAGTGGTGATCTTTAAGTCCATCTTTTTTGTGGTAGCTTTTACAGATGCTCCTCGCCTTGATGACACGTGCCCTGTCAACAAGAGCATTTTGAATTCTTACTTTGATTTTGATATTTTCTTGTCTTAAGACCTGCTGACAACCTTCTATTTATTCTTGCATTTTAATCTCGATCTTTGTGGGGAAGTAGCAGTATGCTTCTTGTCACTATTTTTTTGTCACTTTCTTGTTGTTGCACAGTGTTTCGCAGGTAAAAACAAACGAAGACTGTATACTGGCATATGTAAGATTAATAAGATGCGTTTGTTTTGCTTTTGTACAACCAATTATTTCTTGTATTTTTAGCTGCTGATGCCGGCGATGAAAAGAACAGATCCAGATCAAGATTAGGATCGAAATTGACGCAGTCGGAAATCAGGAAATTGTCAACCGTTCTCAAAACTGGACCAAGGGTAACTGAAGGGGACACTTTTAGTGTCACATTCGAGGGTGATGTGTTGTATAGGAAATGGATTCGAAGTAGTGTTGGAAGTAGCGGTGTGTGGCCGTCGAGGTAATTGTGCAAAATCAAAGAGATGAGTGACGAATTCGGGCCGACGCTTCACCTTTTAGTCTCTTTTGAAAAATACAAATGGTCAAAAACAAAATGCCAAATGCTAAATCCCAAACGTGAAATGGCGTCCTTTTTTTCCTGGTCAAATAAAGAAAACTCTTATATATTCCCTCGTCGTTCCTCGTTGATCGTTACTCGTTATTCACTATATATTTTGTTATTCGCTATACTCGCTTTGCTGAAAAGTGAAGGGACGACAGGACTATACAACAAGAGGACAGATGTGATTTTTGCAAAGGGAGACTCAATTCCCATTTCCCATTGTTAGTTTAATGTACCTACATATACGTATATAGAGTCCACTATGGATATACATAGATATACTGAGGGTGTTAATGGAAATGGAATAAATGTATAGCGCACTCCTGAGTCTTGACTCTTGGCCCTTTCTCTCTGTATGTCGGTCTCTGTAGACGGATGAGAGGGAGAAGGAAAATTAAGTGCCCTATCTATGTTCCTCTGAATTTTCGATCAAATTAAACCGTTCACAGTTCACATCCCCCATATACTGACTGACAGACTGAATTCTCCTATAAAGTAATACTGAAAAGAGCTATACTCTATTTGAAATTTTGAAGTTGCAATTCTATAGACTATAATAATAACGATACACAATACGAATCCTGATACCCAATTCAAAGGGACCCTAAGGGTGGTTGGTATAATTTGCACAGAGTCAAAAACGTCCGAATTAAAACTTTGACATCGAAATTGAAACCAGGTTCGTTATATATTTGAAACAAACAAATGTCGCGTGACAACAACTGTCAACTGACAAAACAACGAAGGGGTTAGCCAGGCGGTCTAGTATATGAACTGTTATCGGTTTCAATTTTGACCTTTTGTCCTAAGCTTTTTGCAGCTTGTATTGTTTGTGGATTGAATAGATTTTTAATTATACAAAATCGTCTATCTGTTTAGTTTTAAAAATCTACTTCGTTTATAAAACCTAATCTCTCTGTACTTTTCAAAGTCTATGCTGGTACGATGCGGGACCGGGACCAGGACCTGTATATTACAGATAGTGTTTACGAAAAATAGTAAATAATTTGCAAGTGTATTATTACAACCTATGATAATCTAGGTATTTCTAATGCAGCTAATTATATAAACTGGATCTTTATGTAAGAATGTCAATGTCAAGGATCTGAAAATCTGTAATACAATAAAGCACGCTATAGCATGCCAGACCTTAACCAGGGAAAATGTCTACCTACTTATCCTTAGTTATAAGCAGCCACATAATGCCTTAGTATGTATAGTTTGTTTACTTACAAATACTAAGAACACAGTTGACTTTGGCTTGGCTTCAAGTCTATCAAATATTGAACACCAAAATACTTGGATTTGTGAGGTATAAAAACGTCCCTATATCAGTATCAACCAATCCACCTTTGTATCAGTACTACCTTTGCCAGTGTACATACATGTCGTATGTGGTAGCAGCAGTAGTAGTAGTACTTTTAAAATCCTATACGTATAGCCTATCTACTGCTACATATATTATTCAGGAGATATATGTGTAAAGAATGGTCTCCGGTTTAATAAGACTAAAACGCAGTGTGGCTTTTACAAATGACTTTGTTGTTGGGAGTAGCCACACTCACACAGCTACTTACCTATACGGGATCCCTTATAAGTTTCTTAAAGGAAAGGTAATGCAGCTAACAATATGTAGACACAGTCTATCTCTATATGGAGCCTACAGTCTAAAGTAAACAGTCTGCCTCGCATACCTATAGCTATATAGCCGGTTTTTTGAAGTTGTCTTGTCAAGTTGAGTTATACTCTATGCTCTACTGAAAGACTGAAACTACTACACCTACACCTACCTACCGCCACCGCCACCGGCACCGCCCCAGCTATGTCTATGACTACGACTATACGAGTACAGAAACAAAGTTGTTTCGATGTGGATATTGATATAAAAGATGAAAAGGGGGGAGGAAAAAAAAGGAAGGAAAAAAAGAAGAAGGATAGAATATGATAATGAGATTGAGAAAGCCCTTCTCAAATTCTCATGGTTTGCTTTTTTTGTGGATTTCTTTTGGTATTGCTTTTTGTCTTGGTTTTAGTTTGGTTAGGAAAGGAACAAGATAAAAATCAGTTGAATAAATAAATAAGAATCAAGATTGTCAAGTATGTCTAGTATGCTAGAAATGTCTATCGCTAATGGCTTTAGCAATGGCAATGGGAATGGTCTATGGACCTGAGTGAGTGAGTCTATGGCCTGTCTACCGGTTGTCAGTGGGATGAGAAGGAAATGAAAATAATGGTGAAAGAGTTGAGAGGATGTAGTATGGAGAGATGAGAGATGTGACTGCTGTCTTTTTACTTTTTTCAAGGTGCGAGAGGATAGACAGACAGATAGGGACAGACAGACAGGGAAGATGAGTGACGAGACTAGGAATATACGAATAGGTAAATGGGGAATGCCAAACTGAGAAGTCAAAGTAGGATCCTGAGATAAAAGCTTGTGCAGTACTGCTTCTTTGTATGTGGAGTATATAATCTTCCTGTAATACAGTCGGTAAGTCAGATTGAGTGGAAGATGGTTGATGTGTGTGTGTGTGTGTTGGGTGAGGACTGTAATGAGTGAGGCTCGTATGGTAATGCTAATGGTACTGCTCAGCTAATTGTGAGCGGCTGTCTTGCTGTTGTTCTTTCTACTTCCACAAGTCTATCTGTCTGTGTACTACTTATTATTATGGAGACTGACTTCTCGGGAAAATACATGGAGAGACGAGAGCGGCGACGGATACGGACTACGGACTACGGGACGCGGAGGAGGAGGACGGAGACGGACAGATATGTGCTACAGATATTGGTTATCTTATGAGTTACAGTACAGTAGTGAGTGTGTCAGATGTGTTGTTTCTCCTTCTTGTATGTATGCGAGATGTGGATGGATGATGTGCATTATTTTGTCGTCGTTCGTACGGGATCGCCTCGCGTATTCCTAGCGCCTCGCTTCTATGAGTGACATGACAGAAGTAGAAGCACCAACGAAAATGAGAGAATACGGAGGAAGGGAAAATCAGCCATTTTGTCTCCTTCTCTCCTCTGACTCTCACGCTTTGAATGTACCAAAGCAAAGTGACTTGGCAGCATCCTATTTTTTCCTCTTTCAACATCTTTGGGCGTAATCTACATACACATACTCATATATGAGGATGGCAGACGTGTACTTACGGAGCACAGGGCAGAGAGAGAGAGAGAGAGAGGAAACGTAGGTAGATAGAGAGCTATTGGCCTGTGTGTAATTCTGTATTATTTTACTACTGCTGATATTAGACGTGGCAGTGGTGGTGGTGGCGGTGGTGAGGTCGGAGAGTTGATGGATTCTATTCCCGTCTTCTTCCTACACCCTTCAACATCACGCATGCATCCGAGTGCCTCGTGAGAGAAGAGCAGATTTCGATCTTCAGTGGATTGGTGAAAAAACAGTTAAACCGCTTTGCAAGTCCCACCCGAGAAAAGGAAATAAAATTTTCAGTTCCAACTTTGACGAGTTTCTCTCTATCTTTTCCGTCGCTCCATATATCCATATATACCACTACATACAAATATAGAGGGTTCCTAGGTACCGCACAGCAGAGCGTAACTTACAGGATATATCATTATATATATCCGCCAAACAGCTTCTCTCTCTCTCTGCAGCCTCCATGTCTGAAGGCTGAATAGATATGACACTCGCAAATTTATGACTCTCAACGAGAATTTAGGAGGAAAAGGAGCTACACACTTGAACACATGTACAGCGACTTGAACTCCCTTTGAATACCCTACCCACTATACATACCTAGGTAACTTATATACAGTCTGCAGTTAATATATACCCACAAAAACAGAATGAGAAGTTGTTGAGCGCAGTGGCAGTGGCAGTATAGATGGGGATATATTATTATGAAAAAGTTGAAATTCTTTTTATTATTTTTATATTCTTTAATATATACCCAGCATACCCATATGAAGCATTACCAAGTTATATGAACGTATTATGCATTACACATTTTACTATACGAAGTGAAGTCCAAGTCGAATTCGAATTCGAATTCAAAGTCAATATGTCTTAAAGCCCAACCTGTACAATTACAATAAATATAATTATTATGATATGTCTGTAGTTTTTCATTTTTTGTTATATACATCCTTGATTTATCTGAAAAGGTAAATTAAATTGAATTGTGCAGAAAGAACTGACTGTGAGATGAGTATTGAAATGGAGATAGACACAGCATGGAATAATATAGCGCGTTGATTGATATTATTTAGCTAAAAGATAGCACAGATTTAATGGTAGAATAGGGCTGAATATATTATATAAATATATGTAGCTCACTCTGCAAAATGTAAATTCGTAATTAAGCTTCGTTCTTGGAACGTCAGCTAGGTCCAAGACGCTACATGTAGCGTCTGAGGCGCTGAATGTTTTAACGCTACATGTAGCGTGGTACGCTGGAAGTGAAGTACTTACGCTGCATCCGGCGCTTTATGGTTCCAATCAGTATGCGCTACATGCAGCGCCACTTAATGATTTTAAGACTGCAATTGTGGCGTCCAATATGTATTATAATGTAAAATAAAATAAAATTTGTTTTAATTTGGTAAAAAAAGGTATTGAGTGGTACAAAAAACAAATGACAGCGCTAAATACAGCGCAAAAAAATATACAGATTGACCGTGCCGATTTAAAATCGCCCGTGCCGTTTACTTACAAATCCTGGTAGTAGCAATTATGCGTACAACGGCTTCGCTAAAACTAAAATAGGGGTACCAATCTCCTTTATTTATAATTGCTGTAATTTTATGAAAAATTATGTAAATAACAGAAATATTTTTTGGCAGCTTAAGCTAAATTTTATTTGCTAACTTCCAAACATCCTATAATTTGTAGTAATAAACATAGCGAAATATTACCTCAAAATATTACATTTCATGGAAGGATGTGTTTAACATGATGTTTACACCACGTTTAATTAATAATTTTTATTTATTCCTACCTATCTACATAATTTAGCAACCTTAGGCAATTCTCAACAGAATTTGACATGCGATATACCATTTTGAAGCTCTTAAAAAATAAAAAATATGAAATTCGTTGAAACTTCAAAATTATTTAAATTGCTATTTTTTTAACTATAATTAACTTTAAATGTGCAATTTAAAATTGAAGCTTTGGTAATTTGCGCATCAATCGCAATAAATATTGTTCTTCTCCTCATTCCCGTCATTTTGACCTATCGCTCCTCTATATTTGAAGAGAGTGATCGGTCGAAATTTGACATTTTAGGTTTGGCGGGAAGTTCAAATTTTCAATATTCCCTTATTTCTACATATCTACATAATTTGTCTCAGTTTTGCATTTCTCAATGACATTTTTCACACTTTTGAGATACTTAACCAATTTCAACGTGTGATATACCATTCGAAAGCTAATGACTTGTAGATTCCAAAAACGCAATAGGGAAGAGTTTATCGACAAACGTTTGCCATTTTTTTTTAATCGTTACTTTTTTTGAAAATTCAGCCTAAAATTGTTTGTATGCGTCGGAGGCCAAAAACAAAATACCCGTTTTCCTTATTTTTAAAGGGCTTTAAAATGATATATCATGCATTAACATCGGTCAAAATTGACAAAAAATTAGTTAAGTTTTTTAATTACAATTAAAAATTAATCATGATCTGAGCTGTCACACTACGTTAATTGGATTCGCTCATTCATTTCGGTTTGATGGGTGTATCGTTTATGTGTAATTTCATTTAGGTTCAAATTTTGATATTAAGATTTGGCGGCAAATTCAAAAATATGTACTTCTACAAAACTTAAAATCACCTAAAGGCATTTTCGCCTAAAGCATGCTTATTATTTATATAAATTTACAAGTCAGAATCGAAATTTAATGAATGACAGACTAAATTGCTATAACCTAATAAAATCAATAAGAAATCTTGAGTTTACAAAATATTTAAAGCTTTTCGGGAAATTCAAAAATTTTAATACTGTGCTTTTGGTTTTTGCTGTTAAGGCTGCCATATACTTATAATTTTAGTT
This sequence comes from Dicyrtomina minuta, assembly GCA_949802685.1. Classification (NCBI taxonomy): domain Eukaryota; kingdom Metazoa; phylum Arthropoda; class Collembola; order Symphypleona; family Dicyrtomidae; genus Dicyrtomina; species Dicyrtomina minuta. The sequence continues at coordinate 18,435,968 of OX461810.1, forward strand.
AGCAGCAAAATAGTTGGCAGTATTTGTGTATGTATACGTGTGTTTTTCTAATAAAAGATTGTAGCAGTAATATTTAATGATAAAAACAGCACGTAACATAAAATGCTGGAAACTACAATCTTGGGCGTTACGTTTACAGGAAAAGCTTTTAAAATTAGCATCCCAATTTTGTTAAAACTATTCCATTTTGTTTTATTGCTGGGCATTATATTTGTATGCTCTTTGTATGATTTTGAAATAAAATGTTTGCTTGAAATAATTTATATGGTATTAAAATTATTACAAATTAGCTAGGTAATAAGACCCCTATATGGTGCGCTACATTTTCAATAAAGGCGCTGCATGTAGCGCACACTGATTGGAATCACAAAGCGCCGGATGCAGCGTAAATACTTCACTTCCAGCGTACCCACGCTACATGTAGCGTCAAAACATTCAGCGCCTCAGACGCTACATGTAGCGTCGTGGACCTAGCTGAACGTAGCAGAAATGAAAATCGAAGCTACATTATGCTCAGTACATTGAGGCAATCCTTCCGTAAGGTGGTACAAATAATAAATCTATATATACTGTGTATACTACTGCGTTCTAACCTTCTATATTACAATAGGTACAGATATACCTGCCTACATTACTTATAGGTAGGTGTGCAGTAGGTAGGTCGTCCTAGATATATAATTATAAGTCTGTGGTCGTCGGTCGTTAAATCTACTTTCCTTTTACACAGTTGAGTGTATGTAGGGAGGTAGGTAGTTACTCAATATAAATACATACATCATACAGAGGAGACTCGCACATTGGGCAGTTGTTTCAATGGTTTTTGAGTTTGTCTGGGTCTCTCTGCGTCTACTCTGTTTTTCAGCTCGAGAAATGAAACCACATTAACATTGGCTATGTGAGTAAACTTGGAGTAGATCCATTTTCAGGTCTCCAGTCTCCAGTATCCAGATTCCAGTCGTCAGCCTTTCCTATTTTCCTACTTGCTATTTAGAAGAAGAAAAACGAACATCATATTTCATGTGTAGTAACAGTCCTGCACATAGTAATACTGATAGCTGTGACTGCCTGCTGCCTACCACATTCAGTTTATTGTTGGACTTATTCATTAGTACAAAAGCTAGTACAGATATATGCATAATGTATTGTCTGCCTATGGAGATTTCATTTGTAATCTGTGCTGGAGCTGGAGGAGGCTGATAATATTTCTGCGGCTATAAAATATTATGTAGTAGTCTGGTTTTGGTTCTGGTTTTTCAGGTGAAACTCAAATCTGCGATTTTAATTTGAAATTCAAATGGCACGTGTAAATATGTCTCGTCTAAAGAATAGGATAATGGCTACAAACAGAATTAATTTTAACTCTAAATAGCTTCCATTTTGGCAGTACTCTTAAACATATTTTTGCTTATTCCAATGTCGTGTAAAAAATATTGCTAATAAGCTAATGATAAATAATATTTTCAGCTGTGTATTTTGTGCATATATCACCTGTGAAGAATCAAAATGACCCAAATCCTTTGTTTAATTAAATACGAAATGTACAATCTACAAACAATATGTATGAATGCCGTGTAATCCGTAAGGCATGTAAATAGAACATTTTACTTTTCAAAAACGTGTAATTAGAAAATTTTACACTTTTCAAAATCGTGTAAATGCAACATTTTACACTTTTCAAAAGCGTGTGATTAGAACATTTTACACTTTTCAGAAACGTGTAAATGCAACATAATTGCACTTTTAAAAAACTCATAATAATTAGCATTTTACGCATCCTATTAATTTAGTGTTTTTATTAAGTAGCTCATTTTAGTTCTAGCGTAAATTGGATATGGTTCATTTTGCTTCTTCACAGACGATATGTAACTTCATTATTAACTAGAGAAACTATGGTGCTGTATATTTTATTGTAAAAGTTGCAATTAACTGTCTTACAAATTTTACAGATAAATAGTAATTATTTTTAAATTGTTTGTACAATCGTACTATCTATACAACTACAACTTGTGATAATTATTTGGATAGGAAAATGCATAAAGAAATTAAAATCATGTGTAAAAAAGTAAATGGCATGCTACTGGTGTGCTATATTATTATTGTTGTAATATACAATGCGTAGAAGTGCTTAATGTTTTGTATAGTATTAAAAGTGATATTATAATTACGATATTTTAACTAATTGTTACAGCTTGTATTTCTATTATTAGTAGGCAAAAATACAGCTGCAGATATGAGAGGATTATAAGTATAATTGGCAATGAAATCTCATCAAATCTGGAAGAATATATGATAGCGATATTCAGTATATGGATATTATAGTATACCATGTTATGCAAATGTTCAACGTTTAATGAGTAGTGCACCGTGCATCGTTTATTTTACTTTTACCAATACCACACGAGCACGCATTGTAACGTGTTGTAAAACTAAATCCTCATTTTCATTACATATTGTATTTTACCTGTGCCGGTAATAATAATCGCAATCGTATAGGTGAAATAAAAATAATTATTATACACACATTGCATGCTACATACTTTGTAGTAAAGATTTACAGTGTCAGCCATTATTATTGTTGATGTTAATATTATGTGGATTCCTCATTTGTGTCAATTATCTTTATTCCTTTGTAGTATGTGTCTCTTACTTGAGCTGCGTGAATACAGAAAATACCTTGAAAGCGGGAAGGGAAAGGATTGAATTTATGGGCAGTATATCATAGATTTATTGTGTGATTTGAAATTTGTGGAAAACGACAACGACAAAAGCACATCTAAAGTACAAAAGCAAAAGGTGGTATGTACGAAGCATTGAATTTGCGCAGTCAAAAAATAACACCATACAAATATATGCATTTAATGCAAAAACATTTCAGACAGTATGTATACAATAAAAAATATATACGTATATAACAGTGCAGAAATTGAAACTTGAACTTGTACAACACGTTAAAATTTATTGACTACATTACACACAATCAGTAGTGATTAAGACTATAACCATAAAACTGACTACACTGACTCGTCGTATGACTGTGAGAATTTGCGGAATCATAAAGTACAAAATTATGGAATTTTATCTAACTAGTATTTTCTATTTCATTCAATAAAGATCCTTTGTAAAAGATCAGTACATAGGGATTGAAAGAATATTGATACAATGTTCCATATTTTCAGTAGTAATTTTGAAAGTTACGATTTATTAAGGCCAATAAGACCCGAGTGTCCGCAAGGGTGGGCTAGGCTTTGGCTTCGGTATTGTTCGATTTCAATATTTATATTTTAGTAGTACACAGTTTTGAGCATTTGACAGCACACCAGAATTTGTGATTTTCTCTAACATTCACAATTTTTGAATTTAGCACCATATAAAATCATGGCTGCATTGTGTTCCTCATTTTTCACTCAATACTCAATAGAAATACAAAGGGGACATAATTAACACTTTGTTAAATTTCAGTGCTTGAATTATTTATGAAATTATTATTGCAAATATTGCACTGATTTTAGTAAGGTTGATTTCTACTGAATTGTTGAATGTATAGATTTGTGTTACAATTAAGTATAGTTGAATTTTGTAGTTAAAATAAATTTTTGTAATAAAAGCAAAATTTAGATTTATGATCCACAATTTTACATTCACTTGTTAAAAATTGTTACAATTTACTCCACAAATTGGAATGAACCAAAATCCAGATAGGAAAAACATATTATCTACGTAACATACATAGAAAAATGTTTATTGGAAAACATTACTATTCTTCAAGGAACAAAGAGACATGTTTGAATTTGAAAGTGCAGAGCTTACCTCTCCAATGAATTTCGTAAATATACTTAGGTAGGTACCTATAGATACATAAAAAAATAACGAAGGTTTTACTTGAGTTTGATTTCAATGGATCTGGTTGGAGGATGGAGGCTCTCATCTCCTGGTCCATCTTATGTATTCATGAGCCCAAAAAAATAAATGGAAGTTTTTCCTCCAATGAAATGTAAACTAGTCACATTTTTCAATGTGGCCTATCAAGCAGGTTCCATGATCATGATCATATCAACGGACAGCAGCCATTCAAGTGCATAGCTGGCTGATCCTTTTCTACTATACAATCCCATACCATGCACACTTTATCAACGGCGAGACCACCCTTCTCATTTTCTCCTTTTATTCCCCAACGGTTGCCACTGCGATGCCACACTGGGATTGGGAATTCTGAAAGTCAAAGGCAACCATGGAAATTCCTTTTATTCCCTAAAGAATATCAAGCCCCATTTTAATTTTTTTCCATTGTAATGTGGCGGCAGGCTTTTTTTTTGTTTAAATTTTAGAGTGATGAAAATCCATTGTTGAGCCTTTCCATCGGCATGGGCCAGATTGTTGCTAGTAGAGATATAGTAACATTTAACATACATAGTTACGAATACGAATTTTAATTGGTAGTGATATTGTGAGTACAGGGATAGGGACAAAACCCATATATGTACATTGTAAGGTGTACGTCACATTTGATTATTATAGACCATTACTGCTTGCAGAGAGAATGTACTACGTGTATTGATGAAACATTGTGATATCAAGTATGAGATTCTCAGGGTTCTCGGTCGGGGCAAGAGGTATGGTGGCTCCTTGTATTTTCAACAAACATGATGAATTATCATACATGACATCTGACTATACAGTGTATTTTTTTTTTCAAAAAATTATCTCTACATTCTTCACAACAACGAAGTATAATATACATAGGAAGAGGCAGGAGCATTATATAAATTTTCGGCATCTCTTTGACTATACACACAAATGATGAGACATAAAATTTGAATTATTTTTATTACTTTATTTCCTTTGGAATGTATTTACTAGTTTACGAACACTACTTATGCATTAGCATTGGGGATGCTAAGGGAAACATGTACAAGACATAGAGAAGAAAATGAAAAAAAAACAACGAGTCTCTATCTCTCACTCTTTCCTCCTTCCAAAAGTTTCAAGTTCGAGCTTCAGATTCATCAAGTTTTTTGACCTGCCCACAATTGTTTACGACAGCGACATCCACATGCTAATGACTAACGAGAACGACTAACGACGTTGAATTTTGAAAAGTATGACACAAGTTTCGGAGGGAGTTCATAGTAAATGATGTCATTATGACTTCTCAATGTGTTCCAAATGAATCTCTTGGCGAGTTTCAAAATAATTTTAAAACTTGAATAAATTAAATTTAATCAATAAAATGTTTAAAAAATAATCAATAAATCTTTACCTTTTGCCATGCGCTCAAGCAGCTGCTAAGCTTTTTAAAGGTGTTTAAAAAATGCTAAAATAATTATACACAACGGTCATACGTCATCCAGTAAATTAATTTAATAATTTATTTCATTTTGACGATTTGGCGTCAGCCCAGACAACATTGAGTTTGTGCACAGGTTAATATATTATTGGGAAATATTTAATAACTATGTAGCATGTATTAAGTATACCTATAGGCCAAAACGAATTCTTAGCGCCTTCCGTGTATGTGTTGCAATATAAGATAATGTATTAATATCTTGGCTTTGACTTTAAAAATATTTGCCAAATTCTCATGGTTCTATCCAACTCACTAGTAAGGCCCCACTACTAGGAAGTGCGTTTATATTACCATTACCACCAACCAGATGTGTGCCACTGCCATCGTGATTTGTGAAGACATGGAACCTGAAATAAACCTTAAAATGAAGATTGCAATGTTTGAAAAGTCAATATCACCGCAGCTATTCTTAGTATTTTAATCGTAAGTGCAAATTAAGCATCAATGTCTGTAAGCACTATTATTAGAAGGAAGCTTCATGTTTTGGCTACGGCTTTGAACTCAACACTTTTAACAACATGAGTGGCAATAATAATAATTGAAAGAGACAATAATAAAAATACATGTAAAATACACTGTCAAGAATTTAATTTATGGAACAGTTGAAATTGCATCAACATAATATTTCGAAACATTGCTATATGGCACTGGTACTGGTACAGTACTGCTCATGTAGGTGCATCTAATTACTATATAAATATGCATGCCTGTACTGCACTACAGATATACGGCCCACCACCATGTGTGTATTTTGTACTAATAAAAATTATTTGCACGACCTACGCTCTGCGTTCTTGCATCTTCTGGTAATTATTATCCGGAAATTTCTCTATAACATAAATGATTCACATGGTCATTTTCACATTTCATCATCATCAGGCATCATCATCGCACACTTCCTTTCCCGAGCTCAAACGAAAAAGCAACAAAATAAAAAATTAATTAATTGTAGTAAAACATCGATACATCAATTCTCATCTTTTTTACTACACACATCTGAAAAAGTGAGTCGTGTTTCTTGCGAAAGAGCGACAATGTGTGAATATTAATTGGACGGGCAAGTTCAATTTTCAAATTAAAAGTCTTTTATTATTCTGTAAGACCAAAACTAAAACTGTGTATGTATAATACATGTATGAGCTGTATATTTGTACCTTACCTTGTTTTTGTGTTAGCTTCCGTTGACAGTACTTACTTGAGCGATATAATCGAGAATAGATGCCATGCTTTATGGCAATTATATTCTAAGGAAAATGCAGTAGCTATTAGCTATGTCTCTCTCTCCTCCTTATAACATTGCTATACCTACCCAGAATTATGAATGAAAGAAATTCATTTTGTTTTTCCACAATTTGTGTGTATTATGTATTTTAGATTAGAACCAAGTGAAAATTATTTTATCTGACCTCGTTTGCCATTCCCTTTGCAACTAGATACATATACTCGGAGCCGTCACTCCGTCTGTCTCGACCGCAGAAGAACTCGCTCGCTTTTAGACCTCTGCCTCTGCTTCTGGAGTGTTATCTCGAGTCACATTATATTATGCTCCTTGCAGCTACCGTTCAAGATGGACTTTGATTAAATTAATGTACAGATATGAATTAAATCTCAGGATTTGAAAAGAAATGCACACACCTTATATGATTTTAAATACTCACTAGTTAGACTCTGCGCGGACGAGCGTGTAAAGTCCTGAGAAGTATTTACTATTTTGTGTGCCATTCAGACACACTAATCATAATCAGACAGACTTTTACAGAAATAGATATGTAGACTGGACATGGGTGAAGTTGTGCTTATGAGGCTGATATCGTAGTGTAGGAGTAGGAGTTGGAGTGAGTGGTGTTACCGTGTTGAAATGTGTTATGAGAGTTCTAACGCTATTTCAAATTTTTATAACCCTAATAAATCAAATTCCTCACATGAGGTGATTTTTACAATTAAATTTTTTTTCAGTCCTGTAAATTATCTTTATAATCATTCATGAAAATTTCCTTAGGTAGGTACATACTATGTACCATAGGGCCACAAGAGAAATATCACACACAACACAACACACATACATTCAAAATTCCAAGTCTGCCTATCTCTCTCTCTCTCTCCTGTACCTCCTTCACTTCATCTCATAATAATAATATAAGTACAAGTATTCATTCAAAACAAAGGGTTTCAAACTTTCAAATGGGAAAACCTTTGTTCACGAATTTAATTGTTATTGTGGTATTTTATATTATTATGATAAGTTATGTAATCACATCTTTATGAACCCCCATTCCTACCATGTCCAAACGTCCAAACTGCCCAACACACAACGTATTGCAATGCATTATAGATAGGCACAGAACCATAGTAAACCTACAGCAGAAGCGAGGATAACATAGCAGTCAGTGGAGAAAACTGCCACTATGGTCAGGAGGATGGGGTGTGTAATTAAATTATAAAAATAAATTGTCAACAAAGTAGCATTAAAATTAATATTAGCTATATTATTATGTGCAGTAATAAATCTAAGCATATATACTTATACCAACGTTGAGGTATAGGTAAGGTATACCTATCTAAATTAAATGAAAGTCCCAGACACCGACATTGACACCGACAAAAACTTGTATCACTAATGAATAACAACGTGTAGCCCATACTAAATCATTCAAGTAGAAAAAAAGGTAATATAATGTTCTATGCTGATTTAGGAAATAAAAATAAAGCTACCACAACTATACCTACCTTCAGTTTTCACTATACTCATATCTGTATACTACTGATATATAGTCAATAGTTGGGTTTTTAATGTGCACACATTTATTTTGCTGTTCGGCAATTGAGAATGTGGATATAGTGGAGACTGAACTGAACATTTCAGGTTTTACCTAAAATCTTGAACAATATCAATCTTTTATTTTTATAGGTTGTATTTTATGGGGATCAAAAGCCATAACTATATACCTACATTGTAAATATGTAAAGGTTTGTCCACGTTGTTGTATATATTGTAGACGTTCTTACTATGTATACTATGTCTACGCACATAAAAAAAATCAATATCAATTATTCCCACGGTATACTAAGGCAAAAGTAATAGCTTCGTACAAGAAGATACTGATAAACAAAGACAGTAGTCAAAAGTAATAATGTAATAGTAATAATGGCTGTTGAAGATGCGAATGTCAATGTGTGTGCGAATTCTTGTTCTGGTTCTGGTTCTCGTTAGAGTGGCTTGATTATTCTCTCATTTTAAAACAAAGTAAATGCACAGAGAGACAGAGAGAGAGAGAGACTTAATTTACTCTACTATTGACTCAGTAAAAAAATCATAGAAAACAATAAATCCAATTTTTTATATATTTAAATTAAAATTAATTGAGCCTGGGATTCGGATTTGCAAAATTAAAACTACTGAAAATCTGTACAATTTGGTTTTCACCCTCATCTAACAGAAGCGTAATTTTTTATTCAGGGTTTCCCATTTAAAATCAAGGAATCAATTTAATGCAGAACTAAAATAATGAACTATGGGCTTGTGTATTGCTACATTGCTCGGAATGAAAATTTACAGGTTATAAATTGCCTAGGTTAATTCGTAAAATCGTCATTTCGGAAAGAAAGTTGTGGAATAAAATTCCTACGTTTGTTACAGTGCACAAAAATTGTTCAGCAAAATCCCGGTAGATGATGCGATGAGAGGGATGACGGGAGAATCGATCTCTCTCGCCTTCCCTTCTTCTGCCTTCACTATGCCTTCACAAACTGGTTCTTCTTACCTTTTCTTTGCTTTATGCATCTTTACATCGTGCTATATTTTGCTTTTGCCACTATATTATACCATCAGTCCCACTGCCAGTGGAGTTTTCTGCATGGAAGTTCCCTGGTGAAACTTACCTTAGAAGTGTAATTAATTACTTTGAACATAATATATCATTCTAAAGGGCGGAATTGAATTTGAAATTGCAAGTAATGTAACCAGTAGATTTAATAATATGTTCAACGGGCGTCTATTTGTGATATGTAGATTATAATATGAATATTATTATTCTGCCAGATCCAGCACCAACTTAAACATCATATAACAATGTACAGAGCAGAAATGGGTGTCATAATGAATAGGTAATAATAAGTAGGTCCGCGCAGGACGTGCAAGTCAGTAATGTACTCTGTAATTTGGTGAGCTGCCTTTAATTATTAATTAATTACATGGAATTAAATGTAAATATTCTACACAACAGCAAATTCACAGCTAGAGACTATACTTACTATACAGATATAGTAGAAAGCACTGTGAGACAGTGTATGAGTTACAAGTTTTGAATTTGAAGTGAAAAGTTGTGTCTACTATATTTTGTTTTCTGCAGAGAAAAACCTTCAGTACGTAAACAATATAAATAATATAAATTCCCATTAAAGTAATTTCATAATAAAAACAAGGAGGGCTCAGCCTGCCTATAATGCAACTATATGCGCTTCAGCAAAATCCAATGCACAACTCTTAGGGCATTGATCGTATGTAAAATCATAATCAGGCTAATCAAAATAGGAAAACGAAAAAATAAAATATTTTGTAAATCAATATTTGTCAACAGTACGTTCAATTGGTAGTCGGGAGACAAAGTCGGGAGTTAAACATTTGTTTGTAAGGACTGACTTCATGTTTCAATAATTTTTTATTTTGTAATGCAAATGCATATTTGTGTCGGTTTATGATTCATGTACAGTTTTAAAGAGCTATTATGTGCGGTTAATATACCAGTCTATTTTTAAACATGCGACAAGCTACTGTACAAATTGCCTAACTGGATAATTTTGTTTTTAATTTTGTTGGGCTACACTTTAGGCTCTATAATTGCGGCATAATTTATTCTCTTGCCTACGACAATTTTTAGTTACACTTTTTGTACGGATGCGAATGTTAAACAAAAATTAATGTATTTTCCTATGAGATGTAAATGCTGACTTCCCCACCTGAGGAACACCGCCACCACCGTCAAACAAGCAACATTAGGACATTATAGTGTGCTCTAAGGCTTCTTATAATTATATATTTATAAATTAATCACTCAAAATCGTGTGTATTTTAAAACACAATTATTGCAGAAAATGGAGCAGTACTTATAACAAAACCGTTTTGCTAATTACCCATCATATACCTACAACGCAACGTGGGCAACAGATGGATAAGTACGAGTACGAATCAAGCTTCAGATGCTGTGCATGAACTGAAACTCATTTACCAACGCCATCGTTATTATTGCAAGCTTATGTAGCTACGTACGTACATACGTATGTGATATCAAAAGGATTTAATTGATGCTTTAGTTTTTTGAATAGATTAAGTTCTCACGAAGCAGACGCAATGACGCCTGCCTATCCCTATTAAATACCATTATTGCTACTTACAGACTTGTGTATCTTGTGTTTGTAATACAAAATTATTATTGCAAATTATACTCATAATAAAAATAATGGAATCAGCAAGTTTATAGGCAGTAGTATTTAAAAAATGTGTGATGATTCAGGAATCAGACGTTAGCATTCATAATATATATGTTCAATACAAAGTTATAGGGTGCATTGCATGTCCATACTCCAATTTTAAACTATGTACATGTGCAATGTCCCTGCTAAATCTAGCCTACAAGTTCAAGACGCTGAAGGAAAAATTGTTTCAGTGAATATATTTCCTTAAAAACAAAAATATTTTAACAAAAAATTAAAAAATTGCTGCTTTTTATTATTTTATTAAAATATATATATTTACAAATTAAAATATTTAATAATTAGTCAAAAACATTTTGTGAGTTCAGCTATCAAGTTTAAAGTCTTTAAACATTAATTTTGACTATTCCATCAAATACTAAGGATTTTATTTTGTTAATTTTTTGCTCTGATTATAGTAGTTAGTCGCTACTTAATTACGACTTATCTTAAGCTTTAGCTATAGCCCAAGTATCGGATTTAGATTCAGATTAAAACTAGAGATGCATAATAGTGGCATTGTTTGCTCTTATGTGTAAACATTAACAATCATTAATGGTTTCCTCACGCACAGGGCAGAGACGAAAACATTTTATATTGAAGATATAAGTTTTCATTTCATTTTGCTACCACGTACACAATGACATATTAACCTTGAAATAATGGCCGTATAATGGCATGTGACAAGACGAAATGTAACAATCCATTGAATTCCACATGATGATTATATATTGTTTTTCTACAAGTAGTTAGTGCTCATTGTAATTACTCAGAACAAAGTAGGCATGCGAATAACAAGGGATATTTACATTATGTTGAATTACCCGTTTGGACATGTACAATCACACTATTCCTATAATTAATATGAAAACATAGGAAGCCCATCAGAATTTTTTATTTTTAACCATTATTGTTGTAGTGTGACTTGATAAAAAGCAGAAAATATTTTTAAAAAATGAAAAAAAATGATTTTCCGTCAGATAAGTTTAATTATTACAGTATCAGTATTACTACCATATGAATCATATTATGCTGCAGTCTCAGTATGCATGTATGATGTAGTATACTGTATATATATCTTTGAGGCCAAACAAATTATATGTTATAGGTATTTGCATATAGCTATAGTACAGTGAGAACTCCTCACTCCTCTACTGATATATCAGTAAAAATGTCATGACATGCATTTTCTTATACAACGTTCATTCCATAATATTCATTAAATTCCTTTCATATGACACTCAAATGATAAAACGACTTCTCTAGTTCTAGGTTATAATATGAGTTTCAGTTTTCATTGATAGCCTATGTGTAATTTGAACTAAATACTGTTATAAAAAATAATGTGAAATATGCGAGTATTATGGAGACATGACATTGCCATTGAGAAAGTAGGACTGCAGGACTCATAAGCTTATTACACTATGCTGAAGCCCGTATCTATTTAGAGCCAAGATCGGTTTTCTAGCTAAAGGAATCAACGTGCAGGGTTAGGCCTAGGTGATGACCTAGGTGACCTTGAACCATGATTTACATTACCTATGTTATTATTTGGAGGCCTTGCCCAGCTACAGTACCGGGAGGACGTACACGTCACGTCGGGCGTCGGGACTGGCAGCATCAAATAATTAGACCTATATTGTTCATAAAATATACAAAACTATGTATACGGTGTATGCATAATAAATTCAAGACGCTCCAAAGTTACAAGTTAAAACATGCTTTCAAAATTCATTACCATTTCCCCCTTTAAAAAATAATGTAGGTAATTACAAAATTTTGTAATTTTTAAAACATATCATAATATGTAATTAGGGAAAGTATGTTTTAAAATGGTATAATATGGGCATTTTGTAAATAAAAAGCTAGCATCATTATTATGTACTTTTTTTAAACATTAATTTGCAATTATGTCAATCCTCTACTTTCAATAAACTAACAACATTTCTCTTATTTAGCTTTTTCTAAAAACCTTATCAAAGATAATATAAAATACCCATTTTTGTGATGATAAAAAATCGACAATAGCAAGTTTTCCACCTTCTATGAATTTTATATAAAATAAATAAACAAACTAATGAATAACATTTTCTTGTATTTCCCTTTCTCTGTCTCTGATTACATTGACGTATGAAAGTCAAAGTGGAAGTTTGATAATGAAATTTAAGTTTCTGCACAAAAGAAGCTCGACGAATTAATCTAAATTAAAACGAAGTAATACTCATTATTGTGTTTGAAATTTTGTTGTTTTCTTGTAAGTTAATTCCTGTAATACAAGAAGAAGAATTATATGCAAGAAAATATATTATTACAATACGATGTACATTTTCACTTATAGTTCAACAGCAGGTAGCCTATAAGTGTACGTATCTTATTGTGATATTCAGATTCTTGAAACAGTGAGTGACTAGCGCGACCATTCGCATCTGATTCGTTTTCTTTCATGTCCACCTGCACTACTTACTACTTACATGCTTTAGTGTCTGTTTGTTTTGTTGAGAGAGATGAAAATAATTCTCCTGGACTCATTAGTAAGACACATGAGCTGATTAAAAGAGTTGCGTCTGAAGAGAATCAGATTATTAAATAAAACTCTGACACTGGTTCTCGTACATAGAACGAGTATAATGATCAAATTATTCCTTCCCATCGTCATACACGTACTACAAAACATAACACACTACATAATATGTATGTACATACAGATGTAACTTGTCCCAGCAATAGCCGCTGTATTTCTATGTGGATTTTGTATGTTGTCGAATTTATTAGGTTGCACAAGAGAGTTGATGTTGCTGCTGTAACAATGGGTGTACTACTGATATGTACGATGTACACAACTGATATGCATATACATACCTCGCCATCACATCCATAACTACAGAACCAGACCAGACGATGAGATTTTTCTTGGCGCGTTTCTTTTTTTTTACCCTTATATGCACATAAAAAACCTACAAAGGTACATATATTATCACATCATTTACTTACGGCTTGTTAATTTTTTTTTAAATAAAAAGTTTGCAACTTTGTTCCATGTCGATGCCACAATCAACAATGGCAATGGCAATACGAATACGAATTGGAAATTTGCAATGCCCAGCACAGTGTACTACAACAGTCTATTGTCAGCGTCAAATACAGAGACACACAATTGAAATCAATATCAAAATCAACATCAACATCAGTGACTATTGTATGTGTGTGTGTGTGTGTGTGTGTGTGTGTAGAACATAGTAGCAACTCAATAAATAATATGACCAGAATATAATTAACTATTGACAAACTTCTCAGCCCCAATCCCAAGGTTCTGCGAGGACACATCTCTGAGATCACTACACCCATGTCACATGGAAATACCTACAGATTCGTTTGTTCTTGTTAAGTCTATTGATTTGGATTTTTCGTTTTTTGATCTCAATAACCGATAAGGCCACAGAAAAAATAAGGTCTTGACTTGGAGTTTGGAGGCTTTGTTTTCTTGTAGTTTTCGTCTCTACCTGTTTTCACCTTCTACTCCTACTGCCCTAGCTATGTATTTCTACGGTTGAAGCTTAAATTCGATAAGCGTTTTCTCAAATGATACATGTATGTAATGTTTTCTATTGTTTTGGATTGTACATCCAATCTATTGTGCTGTAGCTATATATGTGTAATTGTAATATTTTAAAGTTCATGTTTTCTTAGGTATGACAGTGATAGTAATTATTGACGAATGCATCCCGAATTGAAATGAAATAGAGCCAGCGCTAATCACTCTTATTTAGTAGAATGTACAATGTACTTAAGGACAGCATAGAATGAATGCAATGGGAAGAGTGCAATCCGATATCAGTAGAATGTATATGACAGATTAGGATAATGACTTAAAACAATGCGACTCTGTATTTTTATTTACGTAGATAATATTATAAGTCATTGCAGTTTATTGTAACTTGTATCTGTATAAACAATAATGAGTACATAAAACAAAAATCGGATATACCATTGTTCGTAGTTTCTTCATTCGTAGTGTGTTGTTTGGTAGCACTCGTTTTGTAGTCTGTAGTTTCGTTGTCAAGCTGCATTCGTAGTTGGCATTATTCGTTGTAACTAATTGTTTTGCTCTTTGGAGACAGTGGTGGCCCTTAGAAGGGCCGTTGGTTAATAAAGAATATGTTAGAAATCGTTAAAGATGAAAAGTAGTATGATTTAAAAAAATTAAAATATTAACATTCCTGGGTAGCAATTTCATGAACAAGCAATAGCTGGGATAGCTTTGCCTTTTTTGAGCGCGTTCTCATCTGTGGAGTCTGTTTCCCCGTGTTTTCTTTGCCGCAAAGCATTTGATACTGCGTTGCCCGCTTCTCTTTCAAATGTATATTCGAAACCATTAAACGTAGCAACTTCTTTACCACGTTTAGTTTTCCCAATAACTTCAAATTTTAATTCCTCAACACTCACGTTATTATCCTCACAATATCCCGATTTTTCAAACTCGAAATCACTAATTTCTAGAGAGGATTCCATTTTACGCTCATGTTGACGAGGATCCTACTTTAAGACTGAGCTCGACAGAGCTAGATTAGTTATGTTTTTGCATTTTTAATGTAATCAGGTTATATGTTAATTACTGACAAGAGAGTATCGCAGCAAAAAAAAAATTAACAACGAATAATGCCAACTACGAATGCAGCTTGACAACGAAACTACAGACTACAAACGCAGATCGACGAAACAACACACTACGAATGGAGAAACTACGAACAGTGGCGTAACCCAAAAATCATATGTATTGTAGTATCTATTTAGAAGTACATTGACCATTTTCATGTTATTTCGCCATATCTTAATACGACGTTGCGTCAGTTGGACTTGGACTTGAACGATAAGGTAATCAGAAGAAATCAAATTCCATTGCTAAAAGCATGGGGGTGAAAGTCAAGAGACAGGGACAGTAGTGTTTCCATTGCTATTGCATTTCCTCAAAAATGGGTATCAATTGCTTTAGAATTGTGTGCAATCGAAATAGAGACGTAAGACACGAAATGAGAACGAGACTTACTTAAGATGGCAATCTTAATAAATGTATAGATGACATACTTAAAAAACTCAAACCTTCTTTGCAATAAACTCAGAGAAAATGAGAAAGTAACAGTGTCAGTTTACTTTAGATGTTTTCATACAAAGATTCAACCTAATACTAATATAAAATCAAAGGTCCATTTTCTCGTGCAATGCGTACCACTTAAACCAGTAGTGATCACAGTGGTCCTTCCGTTTTTATTCAGAATTTGGTTACAGCAAAAATTGACCGATACCGGCTTGTATAGTTCAATCCGGTCGAATCGAAAGGAAAATGAAAAACTTCTGCGCGAAGCCAACAAGGGCCCGAAGTAGATGCTGAACCTACAGCAAGGTGGTTTAATCACTGGAAAACAATGTTTTTGGGTAACATAAAACACTCGCAGTTAGTGCCGGAAAAAATGAAAAAACGGGCCCAAGAAAATGTTTCTGGCTATGCTCTTCCAGATCCCGAGACATCATAGTAAGTAGTTTGCTTGTTAGTACAAAAATTTTGCTAGTAAAGAACGGGCCAGGTAAGAGTGGGCGTGATAAAAATAGCGGCAGTTTGAGTAAGAAAAGTAGGAGCTTTGGTGATACGAGTGGACATTGTACAAAAAGTGCTTGCCAGAGTGGGTTGGTTACAGCGGCACAAGTTCAAGTTAGCAGGGTACGAGCGATGCCATTACTAAGGGGCTTGGTAAGATTAGTACCAGTACGAGTGGGTAAGGTAGAAGGTTTGTTGGTTCCAGTGTGTTGATGATAGAAGTTGGCGGAATACGAGTGGGTTCAGTTAGATAAGCACAAACAAAATATGTAATAGGAAAAAGAGTTTCGAGCCTACGACGACGTCACCACCAGTTCAAAGGGTACGAAATGGCTCGGAACAAGTTGCTCAGTATTAAATGGGTAAGGTAGAAGTTTTGTTGGTGCCAGTGTGTTAATGATGAAAGTGGGTGGGGTATAAGTAGGTTCGGTTAGATAACCTTAAACGAAATATGTAATAAGAACAAGAGATTTGAGCTCACGACGTCGACACCACTAGTTCAAACGGTACGAAATGGCCGAGTACAAGTAACTGAGTACGGAGTGGGAAAAAGTTCGATTTTGGTGAGCAACAGAGGTGGTTGTATGCTTCTGCTCATTTCCTGCTGTGTTGCTAACGCTGAGTCAAAATAAGTATACATTAAGTATAGTGGTCTCGGTTTGGAAATTTTTATTGTTCTGAGTGAGCGATAGGATGACCTCGCAGCAGTCGAATTTTCTCTGCCGTACTGCTGTGAGTCTTATCTCCTCAGGTTAACTCAAGGTATTGCGCTTGCACGATCCACTCATTTTCTAGTTAAATTCCTGAAATTAATTTTCCAATTGGAAATTAAAAAGATTGGTAACGGACTTTTCCAATTATTTTTGGAAAAAACTTTGGGTGCAATACTGTGAGAGTGTGCTTAAATTTATATCTAAACGATACACACATTGAGTGAAAACAGTTACAGTGGTTACGGTTAGAGTGAAGTTGTTAAAATTAGAGCTTGCACGAGCGGTACTAGTACGTATTTAGCTGACTTTTGTTGACATATGCAACAGCACACAGCAAACAGTTTTATTGCATTCTTTTAGACCTAGGAGGAACATAACATGTGCAAAATGGCTGATAAATGATGTTTAAAGTGGATTGGGTACTAGTAGTGCTAAAGCAAATAATGCCAGTACGAGTAGTGCCAGCAGAAGCGCTTAGACAAGAAATTTTTGTACGAGCAGTGTTGTTCCAGGTACGCGTGGAACCAAATAATTTAGTAGTAATAGAACACAAAAATACTCAACTCAATAAACACAAAAATAGCATTAAAAAGATGGTGCAATATTTTTTCGTGGCTATTATTTACTATTGCTCTGCAATCCTAGAAGTTTAAAACTTTGCAAATTCCATTTAGCAATAGTACAGTTGAATTCCGACGTTTTTGTAATACATTTTCAATTTTAGAATAATTTTCCAGTTCCAAATTTAAACAGTTTAGTATTTCTGCTTACGATTTTTATTTCAGCAGCATTGGTTTTACAACATACTAATTTTATTTTCATAAAACATGGTTAGTAAGCAAGATCTGGCTGCTTATTACTTAAATGCCTTATGCAAGTAATTTAGTTAAATTTTAATAAAATACGAGTGTTTTGTACTTAAATAAATTGAAAAGCACCGCCTGCGGAACTTGCGCATGTGGTAACAAAGCCGATAATGTAAGATGGTAATAAGATATTGAATTACATTTTACCATTCGGCATAGAAATAATTAAAAACCAACAGCTTTATTCAAGCTTCATAAACAAAGCGTATCCAAAAATATTCCACATCATCACCATTGTTAATAGAAGTTAAATTAAACTAACAATACATACACAACGCAATGCAGAATGTGATTTTGTGTAGCAAGCTTTAATACCTTTGTAAACTAGTGATGATGAGATACTAGTAGTAGTATTTTCTTTAATACTAATCAGTTTAGTCCGTTATCACTGATTTTTGTTTTTATTTAGTGCTTTTTTAATTGAATGCACCATTAAATGCTAATGTTAATACTAAAATTAATTTAACCTTGCAATATCCCACATCAACATTAATTATTTGGTGAACTGAAATCAACAACAATCACATTAACTTTAATTAGAAATAATATGGTTTACTTATAGTTTGATTTTTAGATTGATTTTTAGATACGTAATAATCGTCACCATGCAGTCAGGCGACTTCTTGCGGATGCGATGAGTACAGTCGGATAGAAAGTTTTTCAAGAAGTTGAATGTACAGGAAGTGGTTCCAGACGTGTGGATATTATAGCTTACAATCAGAGTTCTAGGAAAGGTTTAATTCTTGACCCTACTGTTCGCATGGAACAAAATGATATTCAACAGGCTGAGGCAGTCAACAGGGAGAAAAAAGAAATTTATGAGCCTTGCATTCCATATTTTAAACAGAAATTGGGATTGGATGACATTGAGGTGATAGGACTTTACGTGGGAGCTAGAGGCACCATTACCAAATTTTTTCTGGATTTTATGAGATCACAAGCAATACCATTATTTCTTATTGAAGATATTGTTACGACAGTGCTGAAGATATCAGTCCAAATCTGTCAACATCACTTGTTCTCAACTGTTCCTAATGTTTAGGATTTTAAATTAAATAATTAATTTTTCTTTCAAATCGCATAATCTTGATATAAGCAAAAATTTGATTCGTATACTGAGTCCATTGGGCTATCCTTTGTGTAGGACAGTGTCAATTTTATTTTTTCTGAATAAAGTTGTATTTATATAGATGCGGTAAACTACTTTTTGTTATTACTGTTAACATAAATATTCAACTAGAATAAAGTTTAGTATTAATTTAAAAGTAACAAAGCATTCTAAGTAACCCCATAACCATGAATTAGATATTACTAACAACTAGTTACAATAAATCACTCAAACAACTTAGAACAACAGCAACTGAAACTATGGAATGCACACCGAAGAATAGTCGACTAGATTCTAGATTATGGAGCTCGGCGATTGATTAATGGCTTAAGTCATGTAATAATTAAATAATTGTAGGCTGCGTCAAAAAGGATAATTTACGTAAATGGTTTGTCAACGTGTCTGTCGGTGTGTATTTCGTACGATACTGGCCACAGTTGAGAACTAATTAGCAAACACCTTTAACTAAACACAAATTCTCAATATTTTTTAGTTGTGATCCTGGTATTAACCTATCTGCAATTATCGGTTGAATAGACCATCTCTCAAAATGTGTTACACTTCTTTCGTAAATACGTATACAAACTGCGTTTTAGAGTAGAAAAGCATGAGGTAACTTTATTGCATTTTAGTTCTATAACAATGTTTATTTATATGTACTTAGTACTTATACATGGCATTCTAACGCTGTTAAAGTTAGAGGTTGAGTATAAATAACCACCGAGATGGTGCTAGTGATACATGGGACAACAAGAATCAGCATACCTCGTACGGCTACATCATAATGAAAAAACTCATACCTCCCCTACTCGTACCAGCGCATTATTTTGAAGCCCTCTTGTACTGTCACCACTCGTGTCTCGCTGATTTGTACCATATTAGCTCGTAGCTAACCTACTTTTGCGTTTTATGTTAACCTTACTACAAACACGTTGTTTTTCACTGATCAAACTAATTCCTTGTAAGCTCTGCATCTACTTCATGTCAACACTGGGCAAATCCGGCTCGTGGCGGATTTTTTACCTTAATTAGCAATATCTCGCGGCTAAGCAAATTAATAATTACTAAAATTAGTATGCGTACATTCCAACATATACTACTTGTGACTAAAATTATTTACTTTGATCATCGTGCTTGTAGCACTAGTAGCGCTGGAGACGGGAGACGATAGGTCAATCAGATGTTAACTGTTTCCTCCGGTTGATTACATAGAAAAATCACGAAATGCTTCACTAACTTATTGTACACACTCAGATGTCAACTGATTTATTAATTATTATTATTAAATTACTTACAAAATAATGTAATACTCAACACTCACTCAGTCTCTCGGGGTCATGAGACGTCCGAGCTTGAACATTTCTGAGAGTTACATACCTCTGAGCGCATCAATCAACTTTCTGTAATTTTCAAGCCCGGGCATCTCATAACCCGGAGTGACCTGAGTGTTTCCTTGTTTTGCAGGTAATTTAATTGTTTGTTAATTTAATGTAAGATCAAGGAATTCAGGTGAAAGTCAAGGCTCTGACTCTGTTGCGGTTATGTCGGATCGGATGACTAGGTGATGGTTCGTACCATCGTACCAGATCAGTGTGATCACTGTTCACCCACTATTTGCAAACACATCATGTGGGAGCCCTTAACTCATATCCGTTCAGCAAGCCAACGCATGTTATTTGGCTTTTTACACTCATATAAATGCCTACTGTAACAGTCTATTGTATGTAAATATGTAACCGTCTGATGCTATCCCTTTTATAATGAACGCATATATAATTTACTTGCAGCGTCTCCCGTCTGAGATGATCAAAGAATGAGAATGAGATAAAGCTTAAATAAAGTCAGAACCATAACCAGTTTGACATCTTTTATCAAAACCCAGAAGGGGCATTTTGCACGAGGTACTGAGGTACACATATTTAAACTTAATATTGTAATCAAAATACATAGCCATCCTTATGTCCGTATTTGAACGAATCGTATCGTACCTCAATCGTATCCTAGTGTGTACTCAAGAAAGGATTGATTTACGTTGTGATCCCTGAGTATATTATGATATGCATAGCTTTAGCAATACAACGTAGAATGAACATAGAAATGAAAATAGATGAAATATTATAAATTGCACATTGTACTTTAAAGTCAACGTCAACCCCGCAGTATGAAGCGAAACTCAAAAATCCTCTATTGACTTATATGATGATAGTGGATGACTTTAATGTAAGAAAGCTTCTGAAAGATGAGCTACTCCATTTTAGACTCCCAATTTCCTGTCTCATAATCATCATTGTTATCATGGATATTAAATTACGGCCGAGTCAATTGGTATTGGTAAATTGGTATAATTGATAATTATTTTGTATTTTTTGGGGACATATCTGTAGAAGGCAAGTCATGCCATCAATGAAGTAGTATATGTGATGTTGTATTTTAGTATTGGAATTTGGCTCCCAGTTGAATTTCCCACGCGGACTTCTCCCTCCTTCCTTAAAATCCCCTTACCTTAGCTGCCTCTTGACTTCTACGTATATAGTGCAGCGCAGTGTGGATAGTATTTCATTTCCTTACACCAAGGCGTTGGAGTTAGATAAGGGATGAAGTCATCCGTATATGTAGATAATCGTAATCACGATGTTCCTCTTCATCCCAACACCACAACCAGAACCAAAACGACAGACCATGTCTCTGTGAGAAAGTTGATGTTGAAGAAGGTATATGGCTATCTATGAATTTAATAAATCCGTGAAATATTTTCCGATGCAATCAGCTCTACTTACAGTGATAGCGCTTATAATGAGTGTCTGCTTGCCTACTAGTCTTACGCTCAAATCTTTCGATAAGAGCGAGTATACGAAAATACGATATATAATCGTCATAATTAAAGTGCTTGAATTCAATCCACGACCGCACGACCTTTTTCTTGTATGGGGTACGATCTCAAGATGTGTGGAGATGATTGTGATAGTATATATATATGATGCAGTCAAGATAAGATACGCCTACTACGAATGAGGTGAAGAATATATGGGATTACGCTGGGTTGTGTTATAATATAGCGGGAGTTGTATTTTGCTGAAAAATTGGAACACTCAGCGTAATGATAACGTGTAAAATCGTAGCTTTATAAAAGAATGCTAAGAAATGAAGTTAAAAAAAATCGTATATATTTTGTATGGAAACAACATGAAAGAATGCTTGCTTTATTTTTATTACTGAATCATACTGAATTCACAGTTTTCTTACTTAAGTATAGTCCTTAAAATGTTATAATTATGTCTGTATCTCTAATTATAATTCGTGGGTTGACACAAGTCACAATTATTTTGTTATTATGCCTCAACATGTATCTTCTTTTTTTCATATCATATCCGCTGACAACTTTGCAGATTTATCAGTACTCTAATATGTAGGTATGTAATTATATGCACTTTTCGTTTCGTTTTAAATTCAACTAATTCAATGTGTGTAGTGTATTGTAATTCATTAAGTACGAGTAATTCTGTACCGTTACTGTGTATCCGTGACTGTTAGCGTACCATATCATCCGCACAATATATATAGTAAGATACATAAATGACAATGACCACGAAAACGAGAAGGACACAAGACGCACGTCTGGAGTTTCAGAGTAAAAGTTATTTTTTGGTTTAAGTTTTTTTTACGATCCTTTCATTATCAATAATACCTATGATTTTATGTATATAGAGAGGTACACTGCCATGTCACTGCCTATATAGTGTAATAATAGCAACGCTCTTCTTTTTCTTCTTATTTTTTTGACATTATTATATAGCATTACTATTACAATTACAATTAAAAATGACACATTAAGTTTATGTTAACCAACAATTTAATTTTTCATTATTTTATATTATATAATATATCATAATACAATAAAATTACCATATTATAATAGTAATAGTAGTCACTATTAAACTAGTCTATGCGCACATGTACAACACTATATACTGCCTACAGGTATTACATTACATTTACATTACAGTTACAGTACAATACAATGCAATACATACACCCTATAATATTATAATAGTTTGTTTGTCAATTTTAATTACACATTTATTACTTTTCATATATATGAGTAATTACATATCCATATAGACCTATGTATGTACATAATATACTCTTATACAATACTTATGCAACTATCTATCTGAATGTATGTATAAACTATATACTTGTGTATTTATATGGTTATTAGAGAAAAACAAAAAAAATTCCTAGGAAAATAATTTGAACCATTCACAGGACAAATAGCAAGGTCACAAGGAATATTATATATTTTTAATTTTTAAATATTTTTAGTCAGGAGACTCTGCCACTACGCACACGCAGACAATAACAACAACAAAACAACAACAAAAAATTCAGAATTTCATCTTTTTTTCATTTTAATGCCTACGCTTTACACTCTAATACTATAATTGTAAGTCTACATTGCGTACTATATGTATAACCTAATCCTTATTTGCGTAGGCTACATATAGACTTCAGGCTGTGGAAATAGACACTTTTGCATATACAAATTCGATCCGCGCTTTTATGACCTTTACTCGTCTGTAAGAAAAAGGGTGTGAGTAGTCAATGGTAAATTGATTTTAAAGCACGTTTCAGGACTTATTTCAAATTTTTTTTGGATTCTTAAATTAATTGAATAATCTTCTAATCTATAAAATTTAGTGAGTGTCTCTATGTACTTATAGTCTGGGTCTGTAGCCTGTCCTAAGGATTAGTTTTGGTTGTATGTACATATATGCACACCCCCACTCTGCGTATAGGAATAAAGCCAGAGCTCTGAGTACAGTATATAATGTTAAATGTTGCATGCATATAGTATTTCCTGAATGCTAGTGTACAGAAAAACTAATACATGTACCTTACCTATAATTATTACATATCTGTATATTGCTTGCAATCATCAGTTTCATCCCTCCCATGAAACTGATGTGAAATGACTCAAGACGAACCTTACACGTACCCTACTTATTATTGTTAAGCCGATCATTTTAATTTTTTTAATCTATTTTTTAATTAATACTTCTATAGCATATTACATTTTAATTACAGCTAAATTCACTACACTTTCACTTGTATAGTTTCGGTGGCTATCAATATATTGGTTTCACGCACAACGCAACGTTTACATAATATATATGTACCGCAAACCGTTATCATTATATTATAGTACCGGTACGGGTTAGTTGTAGACTGTAGATTTAGATCCATCACACATATACTCTAAATATAATGTACGCCGAGTGCAAAAACAAATATTTACAACGAGGACGAAGACGAAAACGAAAGCAGGGATTAAAAACATTTTACAATAAAATAAAATCAAAATTCTATTCATTATAGTGATTCAAAATTTTGTTTTAGCATTAAAATGATCTCAAAATTTTAAAATTGAATTTCTTCATCATAATTTAAATACGTTTTAGTTTTACATAATATGCCTAAATCAGTGCAGTAGTAGTCAGTAGTGGAAATAAAATTTATGCTTCTGCTGCTGGTCTAAACTATAGCAGCCAAACCAAGGGGTAAGAGGCACACATCATAATTTATAATAACCTTCTATTTTTTAGAATACTCTCATCGTCAGTAAATGAAAAGTAAATGCTGTTTTGTGCTGTTCTAATTCTATAATAATATGTAATATTCACTTCCTGCTGCCATTTTGGTTTTTGGTTATTTAAAAAAAATCAATGTTTTAGTGAAAGCATACCTATAATAGCTTCTGCTGACTGCTTTTAGAAATCAGCAGAAGAGAACAATACTGAGTGAGTGCTCACACATAGTGAGGAGACGGGGCTATAGATATATATAAATAGGAGATAGCTGTAGATATATGGAGACGACACATAGGCGCTGAAGAAGTTTTATTCTGACATTTTTTAATACAGACCAGTGTAGGCCTATACCTACAGGAAGATGCATATCTGTATATAAAGAAGGAAATGTGTAGGGCGGAAGGGGCGAGTTGGGATCGCGGGATGTACTGTGTGTCTCTGTTGATTTTGGCGTCAAACCTTTTTGCACGACGGCACGGCGACGCGACGACTCTCTGGTTAAAACAAACTGTTTCATATCTCCCTTTTTCAATGTACAATTTAACACGTTCAACAGACTTTCCTGTTTCTTTTACATGGTTTTCTTCCGAACATATATTTTCTCCACTGTTGACATTATTACAGTTACAGCTTACACAGTGTATTTCAAAATTTTCAAAGAGGCCCTCTCTGCCCTCCACCGTCTATGCCTCGGCTATGTATGACATGTAAGCAGCTCAAAATTAGATTGTAGGCATCGTTTGAAATTCTGTTCTTTATATAAGACTCGGTACTGCGGCTATGCCAATACTACCCTTGTTTTGTTTCGCATCGTTTATTTCACATAATCTCCCTATACACTATATTATACTTTTCCAGATGTACTAAAAACCTATCCCTAAATTCATATTTTATGCAAGACAAAAAATATCAAAATCAAAGTTTTGCGGTTTTCTAATTTTAAATGAAATATCAAATAAAAAATTTATTACTTTGGAAAACAAAAAAAACTCGGCTAAGATTGTGTAACCTCCTTTTCCTGTTTTATCTCCTATGATTTACGACAAGTTTAAACAGTCATTTTTTTTGTGTAAACCAAACCAAAAGACCAAAACCAAGTTATTGTCTTTATTATCATTTTCATTTCTATTGTTTTGTTTTTGTTCAAGAAATTCTGTACTGTATATTCTGTGGGCAGCAGATACCGCGAGACCGAGACCGAAGCTTGCACAGAAATCCGTAATGGCACCGGTAGTAATACCGATGCCGATACCGATGCCGATGCCGGCACCGATTAGCTATTAAAATCAATCATGCTAGGAAATAAGTCAAATCAGAAATTATCTGTAAAAACGATTGTTACAACATGCGTATTTATATTACTGACGTCGTTTTTTTAATATCTGCTATGATGTGTGAGTAAACAGGGATAAGAACAAAGACGAAGATAAAAGCTTAACACGAGAATTATCGGATTAGTATTAAAGTATTAAATAAAATAAAAAGGGTATAAAAATTATTATTGAATTAGCATTGTTGTACAAGCACAAGTAAAAATACAAAAATGCTAATAACACGTCACCAACAATAATAATTTGAATAAAATTTTCCACGAGGAAAACATTTGTTGAGTAATACAATAATAATAATTATCGTAATGTATGAATATGAACTATGAAAAAAAATTACTACCTATTATAATAATTTTTTTTTGTTACTCTTGTCACTCACTACTTGTCACTGTCACACTGTCGCATTACTATATATTCGTCGTCGGCATTCGGAATTATTTTCTTTGTGTTATTCTCATTCCTGATTACACACCGCATTGTTACATTTAATTATATCAGTAAAATCCCTATATACTTATATGTATGTATATCTATAGATTGTAGATATGTTCCTTTTAAAAAATAATACTGGTGAGATCAAAACCGTTTTATTTATTTTAATATTTTATTATTCTACAACTACCTATAATATTATGTAGTACAATAATCTTAAGTTAAATATATTTATATAATAATATGCTATCATAATAATTTTTTTGAAAACATTATAATCTTACTATAATTACTCACTCACTGTTGCTACACAGATAATGCAGCTTTCTTTAACTGTAGAAATAGAATTAGTAGAGTAAAGCTAGACACTTGACAGAACTATAATATGCATCTGTTTAGCTTCTTTATTTTTACTGTTTGGTATATGTACTACTATGTACTTTAACATAGAATAATAGGGGTTTTTAATTACTAACTCTATTGCTACCATTAAATACTATATGTATGAAGTATATTGATACCTCTTGAATCGTTGCTTCATGTTTGCTTTATGTTGTAGTATAGAGTTATAGAAATACAGAGACGTACCTTTGTTTTTTCTTAATTGAATTCACTCTGACGACGACGACGACGATGACGACGACGACGAGTCTCTCGGCATCAATCAATATCATCGATCCCAAATATTAATTAATATTTTCTTTTCTTAATATTAAATATATAATGAACCACCTACACATAGCTATAAACTATTACCTTCACTATCATGTACCTACACTAATAGTAATTATCATTGACCTATTTTTCATACGAAATTTAAATTAATTATAGTTTAGCAATGATTGGCTTCTTTGGATGTGTAAATGTGTGTTGGTGTGTGTGTGTGTGTGTGGTAAGCTGCAGCTCGACCCAATAGTAATATTATTCAGATTAATAATATATATATATAGTAATGGTTTTTAATAGTAATAAGGTAATACCTAGTATGCAATGTCTTACACAACAAGAGCAAGAACAAAAACACGCTGCTACTACATTACATATTATTATTTTAATAGTTCAACGCAAACGCAAACGCTCGTGTAGTCTTAACAATACAAATTGTATTTACATAATATAGTACTATTACTAATAATAATTATTACTCACTCAAGACTCAATACAGATTAAAAGATAAAAATCCTAAACTTGTGAATAACTTATTAATTGCATAGGTTAAATGGAACTTTATTTTCCTTTATTATTTTATAATAAACTGTATTATTATTATTTGGATTGGGGTCTGGGGATAGATTTTTACTCAAAAAACGTTGGTCTTTATAGTCTTAATTTAGTTGAATTTTGAAATTACGCCGCAATAAAGTCTCCCTGATCCCAACCATTGCCAGATAATAACATGCAAAATTTTTAAAACATGATGAAATTAGACTGTTATAAAACACGTTTAGGTATTTTGAATTTTAAATGGAATGCAAATATGTACACCTTGTTAAAAATTAAAGCCATATGGACCAAAATTCAAATTAGAATTTGCGTAATAGTAATTCTAATTGTATAGGGGTGAAAACTATCACTTTTAATGTTGTGCTAAGTATAATGAAAACGGTAGCAACATTACTTATATTGTATTATTATAAATATATGTACTGGAAATTTGGTTTAGTATATGTAGTGCTAAAGCTTGGACATTCACCAGTATTAATAGGGGAGCTCACTATTCTACATTCACTAGATTTAGATGAAAAATTAATTGCTAAATTACCTGTAAGTTGCAAGAGGAGCGAGTAGTATCTATGGGTGTGCATACGAATAGGTAAATTAGTTGAGGGATCTAGAATCTAAAACACTATATCAAAATTAGATATTACTCTGTAATATTTACTGCCAGTATGATTAATTATAAATGTAGTGTATTTATGCAAAGTACTAATACTTAAGTTATTCTTGTTTTTTTACAGTGATTTCATGCATGCATTTTTGGTTGGTGACCTATATGTTAGGTGGTAATTCTAATCTGCGTAGTACATAACTAGTAGGAGTCTAGGATTAGGATCAGGGCTACTAATTTGTAGAACTAAGCAACGAAAAAACACAACGAAATAATCCTATTATTTCCTATGATAATATTATACTGATAGCAATTATTAGGTTTTAGGTTTGTAAATTGTAATCATTATAATAATTCCAAAACGAATCCTACAATATTAATAGCAATATAGTTAATAGTAATTTTTTTTTTAAATGGCGGATAAAATTCTTATTCTTATTTGTGGTGACCATGGGGATCTTGAGCTTGAGATTGAGAGGATTGCTGGGTCGCTTGTCGTTGACTATTTTTCTTATTCTTCATCCGACGATTTTGGAACCAGATTTTCACCTGAAATATCAGAGCAAATGTAAAAAACCAAAACGATATTAATTTATAACTATTAGAAAAATGAAGTTTTCGTTGTGTAATTATTCGTAAACCTATGTAGGTACCTACTAACTCTATGCAATTATCTATTCGTAAATCTGTCTAATTACAATAAAATTGCATAAAGACAGATTAGCTTGCAATCATGACAGCGATACAAACAAAGCCGGGCCGGATTAATGAAAAGGAAAACGTGTAGTAAACTTAATCGTAACTGTAACTATAGAAAAAAAAACTAGGTAAATAAAACCTTAATTGCGCTCTTACATGAGCACTATAAACTTCCTAATATATCCTAATATAATATACAGCAATAATTATTATTATTACGTGCAATACTAAAGTTACAGTAGTTACGGTGTATTTACATTTTTCTGTTTGTCAGTATATACGACTACGGCTACACGGGAACGGGAACGGCATCACAGATAAATTAATTTTACTGCCCATCATTTAATTATTAATGACCAAGTGCTAAATGGTCATTAAAACATTATGATGCTGTAAAAAAGATGAGATGGTATATAAAATTATTTATTTTTAATTTATAATACCTATAAAATTTCATAATGTCATAATCATATAGTAATGCTCTCTCATATATTATTATGTGGTAGAAAAAGAAAGTTTGAGTGTACACTTTTCATTTTCATTACTCATCCCCTGACTCTGATCTTGTTCTGAGCTAAATAGACAGACGTCCCGCTCACCATTCTCATTCCAAAACTACTGGACCTGAAACTGCCTCCGTGAATTTTTCTTTTCTAATCTAATTTTTATTTTCATCCGTGTCGCTCGGTAGTGCGGCCGAATGTCACCAATTAATAACTGATCAAATTCCGACCCCAATGCGGAAGCCAAATTCATTTTAAATTACGTTGAAGTTTTGAAAAAAAACCATTGAATTTAGTTTTACAAACTATTGGGAGAAGTGCTTTTTGTTTTAAGTGAGTACATCATCTTAATTGTTAAGTTGTGTTCAAAGCAGCGGGCTCTGTTTCTATTCTGATAATAAAAATGTCGGAAGATCCCCCAACTTATTTAATTCGTGAGTAAATACAGAATGAAATTCTATGTGTGTGAGTGAAGCATTCATTTGACTTTGTACTCTGAGCTGCACTCTGAATGGGATGTTCGTGTGTCAATGAGAAAACAAAAGAACAAGAATTTTTCTCTTTTTCTTGTTAAACATCTCAGAGACTCTGAACCCGGGTGATAATAAATTATGTGATCCGTTGAGTGCTCCCTGTGTGTAGTGTGCAGTGTAAAAAGGATAAGTAGTCGGACAAAAGTACAGAGAAAGAGAGAGAGAGAGAGACATGAATTCGATATGTGTGTATGTACATACGTAAGAATTCTGCATTACTTATAGTGCAGGAATATCGATGTGTGGTACACGGTGCAAAGTCAAAACTATGTGGATATGAGGTATGCCCCTACATACTATGTACCTACCTAGTAGAATATTACAGACAAACATATGAAGGAGACGGAAGTTGAAATAATAAAAAAGAACAAACCTGTCTTTCAGTGAGATTAAGATTTCTTGCCAATTCCCATCTTTTCTGCTTCGAGACGTAAGCATTAAAGAGGAATTCTTTCTCTAGCTCTAACGTCTGGAATTTGGAGTAAGGCTTCCGCTTCTTCCGAACTGTCACGTTCCCCGTCCATTCCAGAGGATTCGAGCCCATTGAAACTCCTACTTTCATCATCACACAATCCCAAACAAGACCAGACCCAAACCAAGACCGAGACCGATGCCGTATCCGAATCCGGAACCGAAGGAGAATCCAAAGACATATCCAAGTTCAGGATTCACGAGGGAGGACGCGGAGATGAGATGAGCCACGTACCAAGAAAAAATAAAGAACAAAGACAATCACATTATAGATTAATAGAACATGAATTACTTTCTCTCTGTCGTCGCGTACTCAGCGTCTTAGCGTCTCATAGCCTCCTCTCTCATTTATTTCTTTTTACTCCTTAAGAACTCAACTTTCATTTAGCGTCACTACAGGACAGACAATGACATTCACGGGGGAGGGATACAACTTTGTCAGATCAGAGCAGAGGTATGGAATCTACGATCTACGGTCACGATTAAAACATTAAAGCACACACACGTGGAAATATTTCTAGTATATTACGCTATATATACTCGTTTAAAACTATTTGATTCAATAATCTTGTAAAACCATGCAATTATTTTATACGTGCATTATATACGGACTCAATACAACTATGGTATCTATATGGTCTTGGTCGCTTACCGCATTATTAAAAACATTATGAAAATAATTTATTTTGTGTACTTCAGTTTTAATTTTCAGTGCTAATTTTAATTTAAAAATGGGTAAAGTCAGATTTATTAGAGTGCTCCGTCTTTAGCCACGGAGCCAACGCCACATTAGTGAAACTAAATGAACACATTTTGTAAACCCTGGTAGGTAGTTACTATTTAAATTATCCTATAAAGGGCCTTTCTTTGGCACGATGGCCCCGGTGCCGGTAACGGTAACAAGTAACAAGGACACGCAAGCCCTATTGGTTTGAGTCAGAGGAGAGTGAGTGCAGTGCTTCATCAATTTCAATATCAATCAATATGAACTGAACCAAAACCAAAGCCAAACGGCACAGCCAATCCACGTCAATTCAATTTTCGTAAAAGGAAACGAAGCTGTCAGTCAAGGAAAGAGGAAAACCAACACGACAAAAAACCATCCCCATTACTATACATATTTCCTATGCTATTGAATTCATTCCGAGTTAGATGAAAGTGTTGAGCGTGCATTGCTATTATGCTGTTGCTAGTTTGTTCGCATAGAATTGAATCGACTACAACCACGAAACGAACACGACACCGACGACCGACACCGAGGAGAACGAAGAAGATTGAATGGAAATAGAATAGAATTTTGAGATGTGAACCTGACTGACTCCTGTCTGTACAGTGAGTCTGTCTCATCCATACTGCGTGACTAACTTCTCCAACTCGAAACTATCTGCATAACTAGCAACTATACACTAAGCTCGAGAAATGAATTGAATGACTCTGCCTACTTAAGGATTCAATAGAGATTGGATGGAAGGGTAAATCAGATTTTCATCTATCCACATTCATTAGAGATTTGGGGCGTTCATTGTCACCGTCACCGTCAGCCTTCTTCTCCTTCGGCTTCTCCACTACTACTACTACTGCTCCCGAGTGTTGGTAAAGCTATTATAGAAATAGAAGTGGCAACGAAAACGAAATCGAGACGGAAAACCAAGGAAGGAAGGAAAGGGAAGGATTGAATGATGTGTGTCTATAGTGTCTATACACACCTCATTGTCCTCGCAGAGATGAAAATGACTGAATCCTCAGCATCCGAACGAAGCCCAACAAACAAGACGCATAGATTTATTGAAAAGAAGGAACAGGATGCCCGTATTGACGAATACTCAACTCCTCACAGTAACTCAGTCAGAGCTACGGAGACAGAGTCACACATCTTCCTCTCATTTTCATCTTCACACTTGTTCTGTCTCCATCTCCCAAAAACTGATTGTGATTGTGAGACAGAGTTACTCTTCCCCTGATTGTTCTCCTGATTATTCTCCTGTGCATTCAAGTTCACACTCATCACAATGACAATGACAACGGCAACGAAAACGACAAGGACCTTCTCTCTCTCTCTCTCTCTGCCCCCGTATACCGAGTGGTTCTTCTGGTCCGACTATACGCGTATATATTACAGCTATACTTGCCACGATATTTTCACGGATAGGATTACATCGGATTTGGAATTGGGATCCAAAACTTCAACTCCCAACTCCTGTCGACTCCCTCACTGCAATGTCTGTATGTCGAGAAAACTCAAAACCAAACCAAAGCTAAACTTTTCGTGATACACTCAAAACAGTGCATAATTATAGTAGCATCCTTGCTACTAACAAGTCGAAAAAGTGTACACTCAAGCATTTACCTTAAGAATAGGAAAGTAAATGCATCATACATGTAGGTGGAAGGGAAAGGAAAGGATGATGACATGACATAGTACTACAGGCAGTTGGAGTAGTCTCATGGAAATGAAAGAATAAGGAGTCGAAGAAGTGTGTGTGTAAGAGAGAGAGAGCTGAGCTTATTTGCTGGAGAGTTTTGAGTCTGAGGATGACGATGACGATGGAAAGAAAGGGACAGAAAGACAGGCAGGGAGTGAATGATGATTAGACTAATTTGATTTCAAGCAAGATTTCCACCTCATCTTCCTTCGTCTCCTTCACATTGGCAACGGCAACGGATACGGCAACGGCCTTCCACTTCTCTCACCAAACCAAACCCAAGACCAACTCACTCAGGCAGAATCGCATCTCACGTGGAACCAACCCCGCATAGCCTCCACACTCTATAATACTAATGTATGAATCTTTTCTCCGACAGTCGATTCCATCGCTCTCCATCACATTAGGCATTATCAGTGAGCATTAGACATTACTACAAGAATAAGTAGAGCTGTAGAATTGGAGCCAGCGGAACGAGAACGAGTCGACAGCGACACTCTAATCCTGTATGCTGTGCTCTGTATTTAAGTGAAATTCATAGTAGCGTCAGAAAACCTACACGTAGCATGTTATACAGAATTCAAAGCCCCTTGTATTTTTTCTCTATATATAATTATACGCGTTTTGCCACACACAATATAGTAGCCAAGTTGTATAGACTTTGCGTTGAGAGAACGAGAAGAGTGTGTGATATGGGAGGGAGGAACATACCTATCTCCCTACCTACCTATAGCATCATGAGAGACGATGTGTGGAGTGGAAGTCGACTGTGGGACGGTGTGCGTGACGTGATAATGGAAGCCATGTACCGGTATCGATGTGGAGAAAAGAATGAAAAGACTTGTAATGGGAAGTGATGTGATGCAAGACTGTACAGATAATGGAATAACTAAAGGAAAGGAAGGAGAAGGACTATGACTAGCGGAGGAAAAACCTTTTTGCAGAGAACATCGTGTGGCGGCATGCATCTCAAAGAATCTACGCTATCTCCCCGTTCTTCTGTACTCTTCAGAGAAGAAGAAGAAGTCAAGAACAAGAACAAGGAGAAGAACTGCGTCCTATCTTTAATGGAATATGAAAATGGAATGGCTACAAGTACCAACTGTACAATACAGTCTACATACGGATGCCACAGCTAAGACTTCTCTTACTATCGAATAGAGAAAGGAAAGGGAAATACCCGGGTATCCTTCTATTTACTATTACTGTACTCCAGCATATGATACTTCTACTACTACTACCAACGCTGCCACTACCCAGAACTTACAAGCTTGTACAGTGTACAGCATGAGAAATAGGAAATACAGTGGCAGACACATACACCTACCTAACTACCCAAGCAGAGGCAGGGTAGTATCAATAGTACATAGGTTATGCTTTTGCTTTTTTTTCCCGTGCCATGCCAGAGCCAGGGTGACAAGGGAAGCGACGGGCGGGCGGGCGGCCGAGCGGGCGGCAGGCAGGCAGCGAACGAGTAGGGAAACAAAAATACGTGTCATATCTATTCAAGACGGAGACTTCCGTAGTAGTGAAGAGAGTACGATAAAGATAAAAGAAAAGGAAGAAGAATGTGAGGGAGGAACTCAGTCAGTCTACTCAGGCCAAAGCCCAAAGAACTGACACGGGAAGATTTTTGCTCGAATCCCATATCATCAGATTGTATAATATGAGGACCGATCTTTTAGGATTATTTTGCCTTTTTTCTCTCTAAAGACGAGACATAGGGACAGCTGCCGTGAAGGGAAAAAAACGATTCTTTAAAAAATCCTTCACACAACGCCCATCGACTCTCAAGTAGCTTTTTTCAGTATGTACATAGTCTCAGTCAGGACTGACGATGAGATGAGAGGGTCGAGTCAAAATCCTATTTTCTACTCTACTTGACTGTTCCAGCTCTCATTCTCATCATCATGGTCTATTCCTCCTCAGTAGTGTACAGATTGCAAAACAAAGTATAGGAGCAACGGCAAACTATATGTACTATAATATGTAGGAAGGTGTGGAGAGTGGAGGTGAAACTGTAGGACTGTGGACGTTGCTTCAAGTAACCAAACCATAAGGATTTTTTTTGCGTCTTTTACTCTCAATTATACTACATTAAATTGTGATGTTATAGATACTTGTATTATGACCAACATTGCATGCGGTTTTGATCTTGATTTTGGCCTTCAAAACTCTTAATAGGAACGACTCAAAATTCTGAATTTTCCCACTATACAAATAAATAGACGTATATTTTATGACGTTTCGTTACGTTACCGGACCAGTACCAGTACCAGTGTAACATGCAACTCTGGTTTTATTCTTTAAAAATAAAATAAGCAAATACAACAAAACACTAGTCAGTGCAGCAATATTGGGTTTTTGAGGCAAAAAACCAAAACTAAAACGAAATTACGATGACCATCATGCAACAGATAAAACAACAAGGTGAATATCTGACAGGTTTTGTAGTAACTGAAATGGATATTGAGAATTCGAACAGAGTTAGTTAATGGTAATAAAATGGATGTGACATACGTAAATAGGCTTCATCTCTATTTTTCCAATAGGCTTGCGCTGGAAAATCTGCATAAAAAACAACAATAACTAAATGTAAGAATGCGGCACGTCGTCATTATATCAAATCAAAATCTATCTGACATTTTAAGTAAGTATAGTGTCTCAAGATATGAAATTAAAACAAATGAAAAATTTTAATCAAAATAATCGAAATACTGAAAATAAGAGAAATTAAAAACAGTTTATTCGTGCACTAAAATTTCAATAAATATATGAAAATTGGAAAAACAAAGTTTTGTTAGAATAATTTCTCAAGAAGTAGAAAATCACTAGTAAAAGACGACATGCACAAAAATAAAAATGAAAATAAATCAATGTAAAATATTTTCAGCTAATGAAACAAAACAAAATAAAAATGAAAGTTCAAGTTTGAGTTTGAGATTTTGCAAAAAGTTTGGCATAGTTTTTTTAAAGATTAATAATTGACGGTTTACAAAATTGAATTATGAATTATTATTGAAGGTGAGCATTCTTCTAATGAGATTTGTTTTGTTGCGGTCGCGGTCCTGTGGTTGTGACTATTGTTGTAGGTAGGTACATGGTATTTTATTTTTTATTCAAATTAATTATTGCAACCTACTTTTTGTCTGTTTCTGTTTCTGTTTGTATTCTGTATGCTTAGAAGTATTGCTCTTTTTCTTCTACATACCCTCACCCATAAGACAGTAGAGGGTGTAAGGTATAGGCATTTAATATGCAATATACTTGGTTCAGTTGACTCCTTCATTAAAATCCCATATATTTTAATTTTATTTACTTGATATGTAATTTGAGTGACCTTTAGCTCCCTTCATACAACAATTGTCTAATTAATTTTACGGCCATTTTATCACTTAGTGAAAAGAAAAGTTGAGAACCATGTAAAATTATGAGTGTGATAATTATTTATTAAGGTACATCTAAATTGCTCGCACACAATGAGGTTATAAAATTTTATAATCCCTATAATAAAAGATAAACTTGTATATAGACAGTCAACAGTCTGAGAGGACGTTCAAGTCCAACCATTGTAGTAAGTAAGTAATAAGTAGCGTCGTGTGTAGCTCAGACTATGCATTTACAGGGAGGTGGTGATATGCATTATAATGCTGTGGAAGTGGCACTCGTACATACTATTGTATTGTATTATATTTTGTATTGTCTACACTACTGAGTGAGTGTGTACAGGTCCTGAGCCTAGGACTCTGACTCCTACTGCTACTCATAGCCGTCGTATTTTGTATTCCGGTCTGCGCCTATGACTTCCTATCTAAATACATATACCCCCCACTCATGACACATTGAGATGGCTGATGGTTTATGAGCACATCTACTTACTATCTTTATTTAGACATAAATAGTCTAGATAAAAACACTCTGACTCCATGTACCTACACAATGTTTTACTTTTTTTTTTCATTTATAAATTTTTACAACTACAACAACTACCCCAGTCGACATTCTCTAAGTGTCTCATTATTGCCCCTCCGTTTTTTTTACTATTTAGTCCGTCGTATGTCGCGTCGTATGAATTCTAACGGTGGTGGTGGTGGTATGGGCTCTGTGCTAAAATCGATAGGCACCGCACATAATATAATTAGGTGCCATTATCCGTGTATGTAAGTATCTGACATGTACGGCATAGGACAGAGATACTGATAGTACTAAAACTAACACTGGGGATGTTTTGTAGCTTTTTTATTTAAAGACGGATATGAGGATGTAATAGGAAAGGTCGTCTCATCAACCATCAACCATCATCACATCAACATCAACAACACACATGTTCCTTTCCACAAAATAAACGTTAAAAATAATTTATGTCCAAACTTGAGTATATTATAGACATGGTCCTGTAGTTACGTACCTCTACTATATACTAAAAAATGTATGTATTATACTGCATAACATACTTGGGCCACTGCTCACAATGGACCACTTTCCGGTGGGAAAAATGGAATTAAACGCTTGTAATTATTTAGCTACTGTAAAACTCTTATGCGGCTTTCTATAGTAAAACAATAGCTATGCTAGAATACAGTAGAAATAGCACTACGACATCAGGAGTACCACACGAGTCTGCCTTTTTTGTACTTAAAATATCGATTTAATTACAAATACAAAATCGACGACATTTAAATCATCAATTATTACAGGCTGAACCGGGGCTGTCCTGCTAGCTTAGATATTACAATTACAGCACCGGAAAAGTATTTGAAATGAAATTGGTATTGATTTTAGTAGTGGGTAGTACTTCGGCTGCTCTATTATACAGACAGGCAGTAGAGTTATATGTAGATACTTGATCATGTGTTGTTCCTGTCCCTGTCACTCTCATCAGAATCAGAAGGGAGGCCATTGAATTGGATTGTACAGCATTGGTCACATAGCATTTAGTGACAGCCCTAAATGGAATGGCTGAGACTCAGAGACTGATGAGCTAAGCTATATAAGCTCGAGCTAGAATAAAATAAATGCATGTGTGTATATGCTCAGCTGCAAAAGTTACTCGTCCTTAGTAACTGATTGTTTGAGCTGATCGAGCGCTAAGTAAATATTGATTTATTTATTAGTAAAGTAAAAAAAAAAAGACCAAACTATGTGACATATATGAAAGTACAAAATACCAAAAGTATAATATTATTGTCTCTTGTGTTTCATTTTCTATTTTTTTTGTCCGTCTGGATTCATTCATTATACATAATTGCATGGCCATATAGCATTGGTAAGTGACGAAGACTATGAATATATAGTACCTACCTACCTAAAGTGATAGTGAGTGTATACAGACAGCGTAGCACTTGCTAATTATTGTGAAATTCATAAAGAATTCTTTTGTTTGCTCTGATAGTGTATTTAGTTTGGTTTGGTTTTGGATTGAAAATTTGAAATGGAAATGAAATGAACATTAGAGGAATAGGAATACGAACGTCAGTATTATGATTATGATAACGACAACGAGCAGTTTGCTTTCTCACCCAAACGTTCTCACGGTTTACATTCCCATTTACTTACATGTAGGTACTCTATGAGCTTAAGTACCTCATTTATTTGACTAGTATATCTCTAGATGGTTTAATAGAGAATTCAATAAAGTGCTTGAATTCAAATTGAATTTCAATCCACTATTCAGCCTGATAGAGTTAATACAAGGGATATCAAATAAGATTAAAATTTAAAACTAAATTCAAAAGAACACAAAAACAAAAACAACAGAAAGTCGTAGCCTTGTTATTTACAGGATTTTTTGGCATTTGCGTGTTCTCAAATTTAATAAAATGTCTGCTTAGTAAATTTACTCTCATTTAATGTAGGTAATTGCATGAGCATCAACCTTTCTTCAAGTACCACCACCACCTCACGACATAGACATTACATCAGTGCAGTCGCAGTCCCACACCGAGTGAGTTTAGTAAAAACAGGAAACGCGTCAAGGTTTTCAAAACTGATATTATTATTACGTGTACAATGCAAAATGCATGCAAGTAATGTACGTACATTAAATACGCAGTTTTTATTTAACATATTTAGAAATCATGAAAGGAAAGAGAGTGCGCCGTCGCAGGAGCAGACACAAATCAGCACTAAAATATAAAAATACAGAAGTATAGGAAATATTCTAATAGATTTTTTTTATATATTCTGATTAAGTCTACTGTCAGATTTGTAGAAGCCCTGATGATTTTTTTAAACCATTATTTGGTATGCCCGTCAGTCTCTGTATGAAAAATAAATCATAAATATTGATAATCAATATCAATACATTTCACATGATGGTGACGTAAATTAGTTTGTAAATGTTTTAATAGTGCTATTAAGAGCGTTAATGTTCCTTTATATCTTCTCCATGCAGAATACCTACCAGCACGTCTTCAGCTCAGTTCTGTGAATCGTAATAATTACAGCCTTTGTTCATGAATGGAATATCACTGGCTCTGGCTCTGGCACTGGCACTGGCGCAGTAATGGGATCAAAAACAAACTTTTAATGTACTCCCATTTCATGACCAGCAGGATCAGCGACAGTCAATTAATAAATAAATAGCTCGACCATATAGACTATAATATTTCTCATGTGAGTTGCTATATCATCATGTGATACACATATGTATAGTGTTTCTCATAAAGCAATATATGACGAGTATAATGACACACAAATGTAATGTTAATAGCTTCAAGGTATTTGTATAGGCAATAGCGGATGTAATGGTGATCTAATCCAAGTCCGCAAGTCCTCATGTTTATCATTGAGTCGGTATCGGTATCGGTATTGGTAGTCGGTAGGTAGGTACTTGAGTGGGCGAATATGCGAATCCTTAATGACTCCTTTTTTTATTGTCTGTAACTCTGAACAGATACACTTTGCACATCATATCACGATCATAATATACATAGCCATATAGCCGCACACAATCAAGATTTCTCATTTCTTCAACTTTAAATTAAATCAAATGGAGTTTAGCTGATTTCAGATTACGGTACTTTTACCTCTTTTTTTTAATTCAATAAATGACAACGAAACATTGTTTTCCTTAACACACACATACAGTACACACACACAAATCGTAAGAAAAGATAATCTCAACAAGATAGAGGAGACTTACGAAAAAAAATGTACCAATGCGTAGCCGGAGCCGTAGCCGTAGCCGTAGCGTAGAGAGAGATAGAGATACTGAAGAAAGAAAAGTCATAAAAGTGTTATCAAAGTAAATAATTTACACACACAAACTTCAAAACCGAAGCAAACTCAAAAAGTCAAAAGGATAAAATAATATAGAAGCTCACATTGGAAGAAGAAAAAAAAAGAAGGAAACTTGAAATTCTAATCCAATTTTGAATTTATTATACACGGAGATATTTCAGTTCCATTCTTTATAAAGAAAGGCGGCACCAGCTACATTGTAATACTGTGAGCACGGAGTATATATGGAGGACGGCTACGTAGTACATAGAGGAGAGCCTATGCGATAAAGTCACTGATACCGGAGCAGTAAACCCCTAATTAATTACAATAAAAAAAAATAAATGTGGCTTCTTATCGACGAAAAACATTTAAAGGTTATTCCCACCAATTTGAAAACCAGTATTTAACGTCAAAAGAATTAATTGAAATGGAAGTCGAGAGGACCATTTACAGTCTGAATTAGTACGGTTACATAAGAAGGCCTTTTAATTGTTATGGGCGAGGGGGTACATCACTCAATTCCATCTTAATTACATGAGTATGTGTTAATGTATGGAGAATCTATGCAGATATATAATCATAATTATAGAGCCCGACGTGTCTAGCACAGTGTAGTACTCTATGTGTGTGTGTGTGCAGAGTGTAGAGGAACATGTCCATGCTCATGTCATATATAAGCTCCACCGTCTTTCTTAATATTAAGTGAGAAAATAATTGAATTAGCCAGGCAATCCCATATATGTATACACTCTACTATAGTACATCAGAACAGACCAGTTACTTTTTTTTACAATTATAAAATATAATATTTATC
Organism: Dicyrtomina minuta; assembly: GCA_949802685.1. Classification (NCBI taxonomy): domain Eukaryota; kingdom Metazoa; phylum Arthropoda; class Collembola; order Symphypleona; family Dicyrtomidae; genus Dicyrtomina; species Dicyrtomina minuta. The sequence goes on from OX461810.1 coordinate 18,476,904, forward strand.
ATCACAGACTATACAATGTAGAATGGAGGAGATAGGAGTAGGTTGCAGATTCTAGATTTTAGATTATAAAAAAATTGTTACTAAAACTTATGGTTATGGTAAATTATATTATATTATTGTGAAAAATCTAATGCGTGCCGCCAACCAAAAAACAAACAAGCTAGAGGCGGAATGTGAACGTTTCCAAATGTTACACAGAGTTCCAATTTGAAATTTAATAATACATCACGTCCTACAAACACAACACGCCGTACAATGCAACACTATACATGGAGATAGCTACAGACAATTCAGCAATGTGTGCATACACCAGGTGTAGTAGATACATAGGTATGCCTACCTACATAGGAGCCCAGTAGTTTGGACGATTTGGAATGGAAAGAAAATAATTTATGGCTTTTCCTATATAATCCAGCACCAGCCGTCACGTCATGTGCGTCAGAAAGATAATTAATTATGTATATCTAAATCTATACAGTCTGTGTACAGAGTCCAAGAACCGGTGAGAGAATTACTTTAATTGGCAGAATTGAATTCAAATCACGATAACAGTCACGTACAGTGTTAGGCTCAAATGCACGAACACTCAGGGACCCTCCCCATCTTTTTCAATTTTTCTTCTGGTCTTACACTTTACTCTCATAAAATATAAAATACATTTGAAAAAAGACTAAATGTACAATTATTCTTTTAGACTATAAAATACGAACTCAATTTTCCTGCATTTTATACGCTAGGGCTTACTGATATTTTGGACCATAAAAGGCTGCCACACCTTGCTAATTTTTTGTACTGCACTTTTTAAAAAGTTTTACCAATTTATAAATGAGTTAAAGTTTGTTCTGCAGTGAATTTTTAAATATTTATATATGTATCCAAATTTTAAAAATGCAAACAACTACATGTCATTTGAAATCTATAACCGAGTTTCGCAAGTTTAAATAATCTAAAAATGAAAAAGTATGACAAGTTTGTCAATGGATTGTAATTCTGTGTATTATAACCAACCCTCTTAACCACTACATTTTGGTCAGTAATAATAAAGCATATTTTTATCTATACGTTGCATTACATGTTTGTAATTATATATTACATGAGTATCAAAAACAAACTTGTCCTTGTACTAACAATACGATTTACCTTCTAAAATCCACGCATACTGAATAAGCATATATAGTAAAATGGGAATTAATTTAAAAAAATGTTCGTATGCAGAATGCATGAATACCAAACCAAAACCAAAACCAAAACCAAAACCCCAATACTAAGGTATGGAGACATGGGACATCATTACTTACTACGAGAGACAAGAGATAATAATGAATTGAAATCGACCCTGATCGTGGAGCTGTGTGTGTGTGTGTGTGTGTGTCTGTCTCTGATAGTGATTCCATTGCAGATTGTCGAGATGTAAAGTGAGTGTAAAAATATTATAAAAAAGTAGTCATGACAATAATAAGGTTTTTTTTAACAGGAGGATAAAAGGGGTGGTCTGGTCTTGAAACGCTTGCTACTTGCTGTGATATGAATACAGTATATCTCTGTGAGGAGCAGCATAGCAAGGAACGGTGAGAATTTTCACGATAAATGTCACACTGCCAACGCCAACAGTGCCAACAAACAAACACTACACCCTTCGACAAAATATTTAACGCAGGATCCTACAACATACCTTAGGGATTTTCTCCTCCATTTGTAATTTACTACTTATCACCTAAATACATACCACATGTCAGTAGATACAAAGCTCAGATTTTTATGAATTCATAACTACCTACTACCTACATTCAAATTTTTCATTTTCGATGGACGCTCATGATGAGCAAATTTTGCAAGAATAAATTCACAGGAAAATATACATCGTATGCATATCTGTCATCTGTCCGTAAGTACCTACCTGCGTACACTTACGCCTCACATATATATTCGTAATTCATAAAAAATAATTGTGAGGGAAGGAAAATATTATCTCACTTCCTGTATACAGCCCCTACGATGTATTATCCAGCAGACTACATATATGGCATCATGCATGTGCGTTAAACTCTAAGCGTGTTCATTCACAGAACAAATATATATATATAAGAATAATCATCGTAAAATCCAACATTAATTTTTTTATTCTCTATGCGTAATTTCAGTTTCAGTTTGAGCGCGCCCGGCCCTCTCATATTCAGTTGTACATACGGCTCAATTTGGATTATTTGTTATTTTGCTTTCTACACAGTGTGTTTTAGGAGCTGCGGAGTGTTTATATGCCACTACTAGTACGTACATGTAATATGTTATATTCTCCTGAATCTGAATGGAATGGCCCGAGCACACACATTTTGTGCGTAGCCTAGGTTTTAAGTACAGACATTTGATATTTTTTGTATGTAATAGCTCCATTTTAGATACGCGCGTTCGAGGCACTATATACACTCCTGGACTCGTTGGATAGTAAACAATGTGTAGAAAAAAATTATTGTAGGAAGGGAAATTACACAACTATAGACATTTTATATTCTTGCCAAATGTGTTTAAAAATGTCTTTCTGTGTGGTTTTATTGGTTTTCTTATGACTTCAAGCTCGTTTCATGGGATTCTCAATTCTCAATGAACTCTATTTATCACTCCAGATATGCGTCTTTTATGCGTATACGTAGTAGTACTCTCTGCAGAGAGCTTGTACTAGTCATAATAGTTATAGTAATGACACTCGTTCGTAGTGGCACTATGGTTCTGGTTCTGGGACTGGTACTAGTGCTGGGACTCTTACTGAAGCCCTATATACGCAAACGTGGCTAGGGCAACTCACATATTATCATGGTAGGAAATAAACCTTTTCAGTTTCAGATTTTTAAAGCAGTTACATATTATACAGACGCCTGTGAAACAATCCCAATATATTATGCACAAGTAATGTATGAGCATTTCACACAAACTTTATCACTTCCAATAACAACATTAGCATTAATACTGGTAACACTTTGTTGAATTCAGTCATTTTAATTTTTCATCATTAGTATATAAGAAAAATAATACAAATAATTCAAACAAAGCTTTGGTTTGTTTTGAATTTCTGTATAGTGTATTTTTTAAAAGAAGAAATTAAATTAAATTTTTTCTAGAATGTGTATAGTTGTATAGATAAGGAAAGACTAAAAGAGGAGGAAAAGATAGAGAGAATCCAGCTCCAGCTGTGAGGCTAACAATAAGTTGTATTGAGCAGCCTGAGCACCTTTACCTCTTTTAACATTATATGTATGTATATAAAAGAATTATTATGATGATAACGAATATCTCCTCTACGAATATACATACATACACGTTAGAAGTACAGAAAATTCTGTATATCCTCTGACTGAGTGTGTAGCGGAGGGAGTGCAGACAACAACAAGTTGGGTGACTTGACTCTCGACTTGGCGGTGGGCAAAGGAGAAATAAAAATATCCAACCGAGAAGTGTGGTTTGTGACACCAAATTGAGCTAATTTATGGACTATACTTGAACCATCCATATGCAAATTGGGGAGGGACGAGACGTAGGAGATGGGAGATGGGAAAATGGAAAGGGTGATGTTGTTGCTGTTGCTGCTGCTGCTGTCGCTGTCGTTGTCATTGCCCATGTCGTTGTCGGTAAAAGTAGCCAAGATAGATTGGAATTGTTCACAAAATTATGTATTAAGCATCACCATAATAATATACCTCCCGAATATACATATTTATGGAGATAGGCTAGGTAGGTACATACACGGAATGACGGAATAATATTATTATCATTTTCTTCCATGATGCAATGTACGTAGAGCGTAGCATGTACTTACGTAGAGTGAAGCGAGATAGCTGCGACTTTTCTTACTCACTTGACGTGTGACCATCCCTCCGGAGATGATAATATATTAGATGTGTAGACTATGCACAGTCACTTTACAGATACTACTCCAGACTACAAACTCCAAGGCAAAAACCTTATATACTAATACTACTACTCTTTTCTTTTTGTTGATGTATTCACAAATGGTTTGTTGCCTACTTATACATTTTAAATTTGAATGCAAACTTTAGCTCTCCATGTAAATGCGTCTTCTACATAGCTAGTATTTCAATGGGGTGCAATCGCTATAGTCATCTTTACAGAGAGAACTTCTACGTAAATACATTCGAGTAGTTGGAGTTATATTGTAGAAATTGGAACTGACTGAGAGCTATTATGGCTATAGCTATATATCTATGACAGAATGGATTTATACCTTATACTTATGGGATATCAAACTGTGTGGTGGTGCTTCTTTCAGTTCAGTCAGGTTACATTCTATACATATATCCATAGAGGTATTTCACTGTCAAGGCGTCAAGGCATATGTCTTCCCACTGCAATTGCATTGCCAACGTGAATACGAAGACGAAAACGAATATCACTATAGGAGACTATGCTACGAGTGCCAGACCCAGAGCTCTAATGCTGGTTGGCTATGGTACTGGCAAAAAAACTGAAAACTATTACTACTATTGGTGGTCCGCCTAATAAGATGTGTCACTAGACTAGACTTTTGAGTGGGACTCTCTCGGAAAATAGGAATAAGGTAAAGAAAATTTATATGAAGATGGGAAATGTCGTGGGGCAGAAGAGAGAGAGAGAAAAAAAAAAGTTCAACTTGCTCAAAATGTTCAATCTTCAATGTTCAATGCATTATAGATGAGATCATAGGAAGATAGGGATACAGAGTATGGCGAGGGACGAGATGGGAGATGGGACTGCGGGGAAAATATATATAGTTAAGAAAAAATATTTTGGTTGAGAGAGAGACATGATGATGAGCACCCAAAGGTCATAATTTCTTGTTCATCTGACTCACTTCACTTACACTCTCATATCATGATCCTGATCATGAAGATGAAATGGACGATCAACGATCATATGTGTGAGAGTCAGGCTTGTTTCTCGTCTCTGTCAAATAATGCTATCGCTGGAAGGAGCGGATCGAGGCCGAGGCTATCGGATCGAGTAACGTCACGTTGACGCTTAGTATTTTGTAGAGTTACTACCCCTACCACCCCCTCACTAACTGCACACTACATACATATTATGTACATTATGCGCTTTCTATTTGACATTTTTGTATCTACAGTTATATCTTTTTATTTTTATATTCTGTCAGCATTTTTCCATATATATTCACATCATGTGTAAATTGAAAAAAAAAGGAAAACAGTTATATTTTTTAGCCCTATACCCTGCTGGTCTCCAAGCAACAACAAAACTACTGATAGCAGTATGACACTCACAAAAACGACTAAAAATTTCCGATTACATTACAATATTATTCTTCCCGGTTTTTTTATTATTGACATTTTGTATTTATAAAGATTAAATAAAGTATCCGAATGAATTTACTGTTTTAATGCAAACACATGATGGGTAGTAAAACCAAAAGAGCATTGTACAGTGCAGTAGTGGACAGATAAGAATATTGCATAAATCTAGGAATACATTGTATGTTAAAAACCACCAAAAAAGAAATGCTGTTAAAAATGAACTATTGGAATTGGAATATTTGTGTATAAAGCTTATAAATATTGATTTTATTTCTAAGGGATTTTTTTGAGGGAAATGGGCAGATTTCAGATTGTTATTATGATTGTCTGTTTACATGAAATGACTTTTTTATAGTGTGTGACTTGTGACAGGGACCATCACCTCATTGTCCCTCAGTATTTTGTACTGCGTGATTGTGTCATATATAGAAGCTACAATGACTGATAAGAATTCACATAAATTTTATTTATGTCCACAATCACACGCACAAAACAGAGAGTCACAAGCAACATCAATGTTTACTCGAACAAGGAATAATAAAAAAAAATACAACCCAAAAATGTTTTGGGGCGGAATTACCTATATATTGTACAGTAATTTTTCGTTTTTTTCTGGCATATAGTTTCTAACTGAATCACTATATGAAAGCTTATTTTATGCATTTTGAATGTTGTAATTTGTAATATTGAAAATGCACTTAAAATGCATCGAATTTATTAACAACAGTTTAGACTGCTTTCTCCACTAGCACGGGCAATATCAAGGAAATTATTTTTATTTATTCATTTTCCACTCCATATTTTTTAGCTGTTACTACTCGCACCTTTCAGAATACCAAACGAAACCATACCATAATTCCATAAGTGATTTGGCCTTATAAATTGTTAGAATGTTGAAAGATCTGATTAAAATGATGTGTGTGGACAGAATTTAAATGTGTTGATGGAATACTACAATGCGATTACGACACACAAAAAATGCTCCATATTTAAGAAGTTACGAGAAAAAAAAACGAGAAAAAAGCGAAGAAGCAGTGCAGTAGAAAAAGAAGACGAAGACGACCACGAAGGGCCAGCGGCATAAATGCAAAAAAAAATCCAAACTGGATTTAAATTGAGTTTTGAGTGAGTGAAAATGATTTGATAAGAAATATGAGGATTTTATAAATTCATTGTTAAACTTGTACATTTAGTCGTTTTTTTTTCAAGTTAAACATAAATAGATGAGAGAGATGATTCGTAAATAGGCAGGTAGGTACCTACATAGGGATCAACTGTACATATCTGCGTAGGTCGTAAGTTCTATCTACGTATAGGTACACCCCATATGTCTGTTTACTTATGGCTTTCATTAAATTTCAATTTTACATGGCACAACAACGCTGAAATTGGAAGGCTCGACCCCCAAGTCAAATATATATGCGTTCACCATAAGGTCACGTCACATCATCTGTAATCTGTACCGAGATACGTTTTCTCTTCTATTTGTGTTGTCTACAGCCTATAGTGTTTTAGTCAGGATCAGGAAGATCCAAACTATGTATAAGATTCGGATTATGGACGATGCGATGGACTGGACGGACGGACTCTTGAATTTAATTTGTATTTGATACAACGGGAGGTAAGGTTTTGTTACACATACACTTTTGGATGTCCCATTGAGATTGAGGAGTAAAATAGCAGCAGGGAGCATCTGCTTGGGAGTTTTTTTCTCCCTCTCTCTCTCTCTCACTCACTCAGTCCACGATATATGATGAGACTTCCTGCTCAATCGATACATGTAATCAAGAAAGCCTCCCCCTGCTTTCCATTTCCATAGTAGGATGAGGAACAACACGCGTGAGTTAGGCATAGAGCCTCATCATAGCATCATAGGTATAGAATCTAAAACGTATATAGAAACAACTGTATTATTGCCCACACAACAGTGATGTGATGTCTGTCTGTGTGGATGGGATGCGATATCCGTATGAGGCTTGAAAAATGAAAACGAAAAGGAGCACAACAGTCTACGTCTGCAGTGTGCATACTGCTGCCTCTGTGTACATAATCTATAATTCTATAATCTGATTATGTAGGTAACAATGCAGTGCACAATGTGTCCGCACAATGTGCACGGAGTACGGGTGTCGGTGTCGGTATCGGGGCCTGCCACCCTCTTCACTCTTCTTATCTGAATATCTCTCTCTCTCTCTTTCTGCCTCCAACTCTAGTTAGTCCAAGTCGAACTCAAACATGGCCAGGGCCAGGGAAATGGTAGGAGTATAGGATATAGGACTTACACTATGTGCTCACTATAGACAGTATTACTCATATGTGTATAGGTAGCATAGCACCGTCAGTCAGACAGATAGGTAGGCAGATAGATGGAAAAGACTGATCGGCAATGGTGTTGAACCTTCTTCAGCATTTTTCACTTCAATTAGATAAACCTACACGGAGATGTATGTCCTAATGTGTAGCTCGTCGTACCTCTCTACCTATTGAACGTATTTAGGTAGGTACATACTCTTTGTATGCTGAGATGTCCAAATCCAAATCCAACACACTTCCCTCACATGTCATCCTAATGCAATCCTCCTCTACATTCTACACGCTACAGATATGAGGACTAAGGACATTGCATTGCCTTAGATTGCACTACACATTACACTGGATTGGATTGGATTATGGATTGCAGAGACTTGCTCAGGCTTCCACATTCTCTCTACAAATCTACAGAGGCTTGCACTATATAAGCAGAAAAACTGAAAACATTTGGGTGTAGTGTTGAATTTGAACATAGAATTAGAAGGCATGTGATCCGAAGCTGAGGCTCGAGACTCGAGAAGTTCCCTCCTGTTTTCTCTCTAATAGCCATACAATACGTAATATTCACCCGATTCACCCTCGTCTAAGCACATTGTCATCACGACACGGTCGCTTCTCTTTTTTTTCAGTTTTGGTTTTCTTCTTTTAGCTTTTGGGCTCGCTCGTTGTCGTTCGTACGTATAGTATGGAGTGCGGATATGGAGATATGGAAGTGGAAGGAAATCATGGGACATGGAGCAGGGGATGACTGACTGACGATGAGTATGTAATAATGCCGATATTTAGTTTTGCTGTACAGATATTTATAAGTGCCTACTACTGATATAGATGCGGACACCGCACCTACAGTCTACACCTACTATATGTACCTACATGGAAGGGAATATGATTGGACATTGCTTTTCCTTTTCCTGGGATTCTCATACTGAAGGACACACGAAAAGACATATACAAGCTTTTGGGAATTTTATCCATTGTGAAAACGAAAACCAAGTCGAAGTGGAAGTCCTCCTTCTACAGGGAATTCCATCGAATCTGATCAAATGCCATGTGGGAATTTCATGTCTCGTCAATTTCATTCTCATCCTCCTCAACTCCTCACTCCTATCACTATCAATATACACATACAGAATTCACATCCCTTCCACTACACACGGGAGATACAGACACGGGGAGGGAAAGGAAAAGCGACCATCATTATAATAGTTAGCTGAGTGTTTATAGTTTTTGGGGCTTCTGAATTTCTGTCAAGTGCTTCTGTTCTCCACAGATATAGGTACATGTAAATATTTAAGTTTTAAATTGATTAAGGAGAAGGACACAGCCTGGGCTTTTTACATGTTTATAATTGTTTTGCTTGTCTATCTGGACTAGAGAATAGGGCTACAGCCACCAAAGCATGAGCCAGAGCCAGAATTCGATCTCCTATGTTAAGAGCTACGACTTGTACACGAGAAGGAAACTAGTATTGAAATTGAAATTGAAAGGGAAGATAAAGAATGTAGACAAGGGATGAGAGCTGCTACTATTATAATGCATGTGGATTGATACGGAGACTCAAGACTTAAGACGGAGACGGAGCGACTCAGCTGAAGGTGTAGGGCTCTCCCTCTCGCCTCGCTCTACAGTCTACAGTCCACAGAGATATATTATAAAAATGGTCCATATTAGGAATCCCACACCCTATCAGTCTCCGTGGACGTAACAGAATGGCTAGGTTCTCCTGTCTACGCCAGCCTACGTATAATCTGACCATGCCCTGCTGACTACTACTACCACCACCACTACCACGACCATTTACTACACACACACACAGTTACACAGTACACAGAGAGTCAGACCAAAACCATCTGATTCAGCATCGCCATGTAATAATAATCATTATCATTGTGGTAATGTGCTCAATGGTTGCCCCCAGGCAGTCTAGTCTCACTTCAGCCAATGAATATTTTCTGCTCGTGTGAGCTGGATTTTTTTTGCGCTCTCCACTTGTCCAACACTCCAACTTGTACTCCACTCTCTTGTGTGTTCTTCCACGGTGGGGTGTGAAGCATAGTGTAAGACATTTCTACTACATTTTTCTTCTGTTCCTGTTGTATCAGTAGCAGGAAAAGTAGTAGTAGTAGTTGCAATGCGATATATAATAAGCTATTTTTTTCATCCCGACTACAAGGTAATTTAAGTCTAGTTTTATTTTCAAAAAGATTGACTGCAGGTAATTCGATATGATATTATGCTCTCAGCTTTTTTAGCATTCAGCTTTATACTTGTAAGTTTTTAATTCTGAATACTATTAACAAATTCTTCTTTTTTGTTTTTTTGGCGCTAGAATAAAATTTTAAATCACTCAATTTAGCGAAGGTGAGGAGTGAGGATGCTGGATGATAAAAACCTCGAAGATCTTCTGTGGACAAAATTCATGTAAATAGTTTTCTAAGAGCCATGTGCCTGTCTGCCAGGATCAGGATCAGGACCAGGACCAAACCCCACCAGCAGAATGTCTATCATACTCCGGAAGTTAATTTAGAAAACTATTTGTAGAGATAGTGCTAACTTGGTTGAGTTCAGAGGCTGCCTCCACCACCATTCCCCATACCAATGACAACACCGTTAAAATAAGAGAAAGATTTTTTCATTTTTTCGTTTACACTACAAAAGGAAGTTGAGGAAGTTTGGAAAGACCCTGGGCAAAAAAATAATAGTGGTAGGTTTTTATACTCTCCGCATTCAGGGAATAATATATCTATGATTTTTTTAAAGGACGACTCGCCATACAAATGTACATGGGTAGGTATAGAGGCTAAATACCTACAAGTGAAATGTTGCATATTACAACTTACGATTACAGTGTGTAGTCAGAATATGTACTCATTCAGGATTTGAGTCCGAATGACATGTAATGTAAATTTTCCTTCATCATTTCCCTATACAGTCAGCCGTAGCTGTAGTAGAGTAGTAAACGTTTCTCTTGAATTCTTTTCCGTGGTGGTGGCGTACGTAGTACGTAGGACGGGGAGAGGAAGGGATGTTGAATATTTGGATATTGTTCTAGTTGGAGGAGAGAAAGAGAAAACAAACGATAGGGTCCATGTCCATACCACAGAGAGTGCAAGAGAGAGAGAGAGAGAGAGAGAATCGGGGAAGAGAGACGGGGCAAAAAAAAAAGAGTCAACCAAAAACAGGAAAATGAAAATTGCCGACTTCTGCACTTGCCTTTTGGATTTGGATTTGGAGTTGAACTGGGAAGATACACACAGAAAGAGAGAGAGAGAGAGAATGAAACAGAGATAACTTCTCACACATACTACACACATTATGAAAAGCCCAGACCAGTATTTATTTAGTTTACGGGGGACCAATGCCGATATGAGCCCTCGTTTTACTATTAGTCAAACCAAAACATTTAGTAGTCCAAGTCGACCAGCCTTTGAGGTTAGCACAGCAATACCAACGGCAACACCAGCACCAGGACCAGCACCAGTACCAGATAGCATTTCAATTAGGGAAAATTTTAACTGTTTTTTCTATGTACACCAGCAGAAAATGAGATGTGCCAGATTTCCATGTCCATACATAATACGCTGAATACATGAAAATCGCTCCACTATATAGATTCTACTTCTACTACAAATCTACTTTCAAATTTTAATACGATTTTCTGGTTCCGTTCTCCTTGTATAGCATTTGTATTTTGTTCTGTATTCTTCTTCAAATTGCTTATACATATATAGGTGTGCAGCCTATAATATGCATCCTTGTCCTCAACCATTGCGACCTCTAATTTATCTCGAATTTTACAAAAATTAGCTTCAGTAATTCTCAGGTAATTTAATTTATATAATCCTGCGCCGCCTCTGGTCAGGACTACGAATATAAGGAGAACCAGTATATTAGTATATACCTGGACCAGGACGTATGCATGGAGTAGGTAGTTTCAAGTTGGTAGTTGGTCTTTATAAACGGTTTAGCTTTAAAAGTCTTGTGTCGTCTCGCAATTCTATAGAATTAAGTTTGTCGGGGCTGTGTACACAATAAGCCATCGCACGCGGCAGGATTCCATGTATTAGATTTTTTAGACTGACGAAACAGTAGTAGAGTAGTCCTCGTGGAAGGAATCTCTCTGAGCTAAAAGCGGTCAAACTTCCTTTCAACCACTAATACTACAACTTACGACTACTACTCACTCACTCACTGACTGAGTGAGTGTAGGGAGAATTCAAATACACAGACAGAAATAAATTCTCTAGCTCCTATATATTTCTCTGTGAATCAAATAATTTAGGTCCTTCCGAATCCGAAAGAAAGCATTGCGGCAAAGGCCCCTCAAAAAAAAGAGAGAAGAAGAGTGAAATTCAACAGAACATATAAACACGTCACGTCAATGTGCTATATATGTGTGTGTGAGTGTGTTGTATGTAAGATGAGCTGACACGAGAGGCAAAAAATCAAAGGTAGAGAGGCAAAAGAGGGAAAAAGGAAAGGAAATAAAAGGGTTAAAAAGAAATAGGAAATCTAAATCCAAATCCAACACATCCTCCGGGGAGAATGCATGACTTCAATGGATTGGTAACGGTAGCAAATTCGTCCATTATTCATCTTTTCCCTCTACCTCACCTATATATATATACATCCTCGTGCTTGATATATGACTATATGTGACTATACAGCTCATTCATGACGATATATACCTCCTTTTCCTTCTCCTGACTCCTGTGTGACGTCCTAGCTACGCCTATAAGATGGTGGTGAGATATTTTTGAGGACGTATATACAGAGAGAGATTACAGAGTGTGTAAGATAGGATATCTCTCCATACATCAACATCCACCCAGCGACACCCTAATAATCAAGGTATGGTATGGTGTGGCATGGTAAGGCTGGACGGAAAATGAAAAATCACACGTGAAAAAAAAATGCAGGAGGAGAGCGATCCCAAGTCCAAGTCTAAAAATCCACATCCAAATGGCGTAGCCAACGACAGTGAATCCTACTAAGACACGGTACACTTATTGCATTGTAGCTTTCAACACCTTTTCATAATTTTAGGATGTAAAATCCGCTCGATTGATTTTACCATAAAGATTATTAGTTGGATACAAGTTTTTCTTATGTGTGTGTGTACGTGCGTGCGTGCTCGGGCTCATACAATGATTATTATATGATTATATTGTACGTTCTACATTCTACGTTTACACCTCATAGAGTCGCACAAGCATAATTTGTATTTATGAGAAGAAACTTTACAATTTACAATACCATGGAAATGGAAATAGGAATGACACAAAGATTTGAGAGCGTTTTGAGATGACTTGCTTCTCTCACCTATTTTCTCGCTGTTTAAGGGCGATATATCAATATATCAATATGGACTATGAAACTGACGGCTACTAGAAATAGACTGATTGCCTATAACATACTTTAAGTATGAAGTTATACGAGAAGGATGCTGATAAGATGCTTAAAATACACACCTCTGTCTCTTGGTATTTTTTCTATACCCCTCATCTCATCTATGACTTTACATTACACTTTATACAGACAGATCAATGTGCTTCTTCACTCATTTGTTCTGTTACGCTTTAAAGCTAAAGCCCCAAACCAGAACCAATGGGATTGTTCGTCTATTGAACTCTCATGAATTACAATGCTATTACAATGTATTTAATACATAGTATATATAATAAAAGCTCAGCCCAGCACACCTCATATCTTCTCCTACGGAGGTATACATACAAGGTAAAATTGTAAAATTTACTCAAGCCAACCAGGTACCATTACACTGCCAATAGAAATGCCAATACCGATACCGATACCGATACGAAGATCAATAGCCCAAACCTTAAGTGACTATGTACTGTTACTGGCACTGCTCCTGTACGAGTTAACTTTTCCTCCATTAAATCTCTATGTAGAATTAATACGGGACATAAATAGAGAGATACATTTGTGAAATCTTAGGCTGAACAACAGTGAGCGAGACGACCCTTTGGACCATGTCGTGTATCAATTTCCTATGAAATAAAAATTACTTATTCATTTGTATAGCCATAGAGCTGGCTGTATTAACCATTTGGATTGGTATGGCTCTGGCTCTGGTTCTGGTTGCGATAGGTACTTTCAAATTTAAATATTTAAACGTACCACATTGGAACGCGAACGGTCTAATACTTCTAACTGACTGCAGACCTGAGCCGTGTATTTAATTTTTGAAATTATCTTGAACTGGTCATATAGTACTGTCCTGTCACTGCCTGCATGCCTGTAGTAGTGAGGTACGGTACGGGTTAGAGTTAGAGAGTCATCATCTATTTGATTTGTTGGCTTATTTGGTTATTTAGGATTATCTCCACTCTTTCGCGCACCCTTCTCATTTCAATAGTCGACTGGGAGAGAGTCAAAGGGAATTTTAACAAGCCGCAATAGATAATAATTATGCAAATGATTAGTTCTCTTTACACTTCAAATTTGAATAGGAACACTAATAATGCTAGATTATAAATATACCTGCACATAAAATAAAGCCTATGTGACATTATTTAGTCAGCATAGGTACTTACTACATACCACAGTGCAGGTAACGTCCAGGGTCTCCAATCTCCTCAACGACTACAACTATATGGTACTAACAAAAAGTGATATGGTGAGACCCATAAACTATAAAGCCACTTACTGATTATGATTATAGAACAGAACACCCAACAATAAATATTAGTCAAAGATTTGCTGCCATATTTAACTCTCTCTCTCTGTCTGCAGAGGAACCATGTGAATATTTGTTCGGATTGGGTTTCATACATAGGGGTGGAAAATCCTGAGGTGATTGATGTACTATACAATCACATTAATAAATAGCCAAGTATTTATACTGAATACAGATAGTAACAGAAGAACTGTGAGGATGAATAGATTAGACTAACCACTCATATATGATTATTGTGAGTGTTATTATCATTATTATAATGAATACCCAAGTTTATACATTTTATTGCTCATATTTGGATATCAAGGTTTATTTAGCGTCTCATTATAAACTATGACTGTACGACTGTGTAACTGTATAAATATTGTTTAAATGTAAATAGTAGAGGTCTCCTATAGCAACCTTCTCATCCCATCTCATCTCATCTACGGCTGTATGAGGAGGTATGAGGTATGGAAATGGGCATGGGAGTATGGTGGTGGTGATGCTATGAGATGAGACTGACATGGGGAGGGTAGGGTGGTAAAATAATATAAATTCAGTTCAAAATGATGTGAAATGAAAGCTACCCGGGACCCGAGTCCGATCTCCTCTGTACTGTCTGTGTGTATACACAGTGACAGGACGGCCGCGGCCTGTCCTGTGTACATAGATGCGCGTATGAAAATAAATACAAAGTACGGATATTCTAAAACCGTCTGCTTCGTCTTGTATTTGTGTGTGTGTGTGTGTATACTTTAGTTTGGTTTTGGTTTCTAAGGTCGGCCGCAGAGTCACATCACATCACATACTATTCAGAGCAGCACAGATATAATATGACTCGAATGTGAGACCGAGAACGAGATCCAGAGACGTGCATCTGCATAGATACCTCCACACAGTCAGAGATAGCTTATGGAAAATAGTTTTAGAGAGAAGGGAAAAAAAGTTTACTTGGGAAATTTTAACAGATATTTTTTTTCCCTTTGCCTTCCTCACTTCTTTACTTATAGTTGGAGAAAGAGAAACATTAAATACATTACTTTATATATCGTGATAATACTCACTACTATATTCAGGCAGAGCAGACGTATTCCTATACTATGTACTCTAAGTGTTATTTGAACGGGCGTTTGTATCCGTCGTACCAGTACCAGCATCAGCAATAGCAGTATCATATTTTCTATTTCACAGCAGATATGACCGTTCTCACTGAATTTTTGATCCGTAAAGTAAAATCTTCTAAAGACTTTCATATGACTGTTCTGTGTGTAGCAATGGGTTATTAATATTCATACACATATTAGTACATGGCTGTTATATGTACACTTTTTACAAGTTTTGAATTTGGTTTGGTTTCCAGCAAGCTTTGGTTTCGGTTTGGGGCGTATCACAGTATTTATATTTTTAGCCCCCGACAAAGATTCTCATCTATCTATCTGCAGAGACATATCGAACTCGAAATCCAAATAAAAGTAGGTAGGTACTGTAGGAGGTACCGGTGGCGGTGGCTCCGTGGCTCCACCGAGTCATACGAGAGTGTGTGTGGAGTGAAGTAGTTGAATGAGCTTGACAGAATGTGATGACTGTTAAAGTGCAGTCAGCACATTAAGAATGCAGTTGGTGTAGTATATGCACATTGTTAACCTAAATGGAGTTTAAAATGTGGACGTGGAGTTTGCGACGTGTCAAGATATGTCAGCAGATTCATAACACCATAGAGTATGTTAATACTGTATTGGCGACTATTATTTTAATAGTCGCCTCATCATTAAAATTGTATTGGCAGCTATTATTATCTATATGATAGCTGCCCATTTGGTTTGATTATGAATGTATGTAATTTGTAACAAGACTAAAAATTACGTGTGAATGATATAATAAAGATTTAGTCTAGAAAATAGATTCACAGGCGTTGGACGTATTTGTTGTGAGTGATCTTTATTTGCATACGGCATAGTAAGATTCGATGAGCATATACAAGTATCTATGAGCATATGGGCATAAAGCTAGATACATCCTACACGTTCTCGAGCACGGTATATACATACTTAGAGAAAGAAATCAAAATTGAAGTGTGAATAACACTCATTTTACGGAAGAAAATTCAAGAATCCAAGGAAAAGTAAAGTGCTATTTTTCGGTGAGTAAAAAACGGGTGTTTGTGTTTTTTAAACTTGAATTAAAATGTCGGTGGTTAACAAAATTGACCCCAGAGGGGTAGGTCAGTTAAATGACAAGAATTTTGCAAGGTGGAACAGGCAAGTGTCTGTCCTTTTAAGGTCGGCCGAGTTGTGGAAGTATGCAGACGGCAGCTACCCGAGACCCGAGGAAGTCCAAGCGACTGCGGGTGCTCATGGACACGGTTTAACGCTGGCGAAATACCAGCTGTTATGGGACAAAGAGGACTTACAGGTACAAACGATATTTCTGACAACAATTTCTGACGATTTGTTAGTTAGCACTCAGAGTTGTGCTACAGCAGCAGAGATGTACGCCACCTTGGAGTCACTTAATTGTGACACAAGTGCAGTTAACTTAACATCGACCAGATTGGCTTACTATACACATGTACCCAAGCCGGGTCAGACTCCAGTGGAGATCTTCAACGAGTTAGCCTCCAAGGCTATGGAACTTAGTGAAAAGAAGTTCCCTGTTGAAGAAGTGATGCAGATCCAGAAAGTGATAGAGTGTCTACCCCCAAAGTTTGAATATTTTGTCGAAACTTGGAAAGGGGTTCCAGATACTAGAAAAACACTTAAAGAGCTACTTTCACGGCTAAAAGGTCTGAAAGTGGATGGACTTGCAACTCCTACGAAAGCCTCTGAGAATAAAGCGTTCTCGGCTGCGAGTACTAGTGCCGGTAAAGGAAAGAAGAATACGAAAGCCAAAACGAAAGAGCAAAAGGAGGCAGCCAGAGCAAAGGCAAAGTGCTTTGGATGCCAAAAGATTGGACACTACAGATACGAGTGTCCAGAGAACAAAAAGGCCGATGGCGAGGGAAAGAAAGATGAGGAGAAACCAAAGTCTGAAAAAGACGGTAAGCCAAAATTTTTCAAAGCTCATATGGCTAAGGGTAATAGGAACCGACAAAGAAATAAGGCAGTGGACCCAGTAGTTTTCACCTGGATATGCGATTCGGGGGCGAACAGTCATTATTGCGGAGTGTCGGAGTGGTTCCAAGACCTTACGGAGTTTAAGAAACCCGAGCTGATTGAGGTGGCCAGTGGGAAGTTCATAAAGGCCCACGGGTTTGGAACAGTTCCGGTGCAGGCTCAAGCGGCCGACGGAAAGTGGTTCGTGTATGAGCTCGAACGAGTCATATATTCACCGGGGATGGCCAACTTGTTCTCAGAAGTAAAAATGACGGAGGCCGGGTACTCAATATTCAAGAAAGGGATTCTAGTTAAATTTATCCCTGGGAATGAGGAGGATCCAGAATTGACTGGTGTCGTCTGCTCAGACGGCATTGCGGAAATGATATTTAAGCCATTCATTTCAAACCTGGCTCTGGCGGCCAGGAGGGTCAAGGGCTCCAAGTGGCACGAGAGATTCGGCCATGTAAACTATCAGTACATAAAGGACACTGCTAGGAAACAGGCAGTTTGGGGACTTCCGTTCAACTGCATCCATGATCAGTCACATTGCGGTGACTGTATCAAGAATAAAATGACCAAGAAATCATTTAACACACTCCCACAGACGGACTACCTTCAACCGGGTGAAAAGGTAGCCATTGACCTGTCGGGCAGGCAAAGTATTAAATCTCTCGGAGGTAATGAATATTTTATGCTCTGCAAGGACGTGGCCACTGGCTATAGGACAGTGTATTTCCTAAAAGAGAAAAGTGAAGCCTCCAAGTGTATTAGGCAATATATTAGGGATATGTTCACTAAAACTGGAAATAAAACAAAGGAGTTGAAGACGGACCAGGGAGGAGAGTTTATGAGTGAAGAACTCATTGCTAAACTCGAGAGACTGGGCATAGAGATACAAAGATCCCCTCCGTATTGCCCACAGCCAAACGGCTTGATTGAAAGGGAGAATAGGACCGTAAAGGATTCGGCACGAACAATGCTGAATGCGGCGAAGCTCCCTGCGAAGTTCTGGGGAGAGGCAGTGGATTGTGCTGTCTACTTATTGAACAGATTGCTCAATAAAAGGAGCCCAGACAAAACACCCTATGAAAGGATTCATGGGAAAAAGCCTTCAGTACAACACCTAAGGGTGTTCGGCTCAACAGTGTACTCTCTTGTCAGAAGGAAGCCCGGTGAACAATGGGTGGAGAGGGCCAGAGAAGGTATACTGGTGGGATATGACTTAAATCCTAGAAACTACAGGATTTACGACAAAGAGTCATGTGATGTGATCAAAGCTCGCCATGTAACCGTGGCAGAGGATCACATATCGATGGATATGAATGAAGAATTCTATATCCCTCAGGAAGATGTCTCAGGAACTTTCCTCGAAATAAGGGAGGGAGACTTGGAGTCTGAACGAGTCTATACTCCAAAAGAAATACAGACTCAGAAAATTCAAGAAGTGAGAGAAGCCTCTCAAAGAATTAAACAAATGCGGGTAGACAAGGACATTCAAAAGATGAATGTCAAAGAATTCAAGAACACTGCGGAACCCAACTTCACAACGATAAGTAAAAACAAAAGGTATTTATCGTTCGAGCAGGAAGTGGAAGAAGAGTGTGAGGATCCTGAGGATGAAGGAGGGAGAAAGGTCAACTTAAGAGTTGACGTCTCATCTCAGAACCTCAACCAGGCTGGTCCAAGTCGGGCAGAGCGTCTGGGGCCATTACCTACACCAACAAAAAATCGATTTTCTCCTCTCCGGACAGAGTCAGTTTCTAGCAGCTCCAGTTTCGAACTTGTTGAAGAACAAAGCACAGATGAATCTGGAACTGAAGCTGAGAACGAGGAGGAAGTAAAAGTTGAAGGTGATGAAGGTATGGAGAATCAGGAGGATGTGCTAGATCTGGAGGCACCTCCCGACAGTGAATTAGGAGCTCCACCCGTGAACGAGAATGTCTCTCAAGAAGGGACAAGTGAACCAGACGAACTGAATGTATCCACAGTTAAGAAGGGAATTAAAAAATTCTCTAAGTCTGAGAAGAAGACGGGAGGGAAAACCTCCGTCTCCTTAACCTTTGGGAAAGAAAAAAGTTCTAAAAAGGATAAAGGTAAAAAGAAGACCAAAGGGAATGAGGACACAGAGGCAGCTACAAGAGAACTGAGAAACAGAGGCCAACTACCAGTTATTGAGAGACTGGGAGTAAACGATCCTAGGACTATGGAGGACTATGGTGTGAATGACTTCTGCGCTCTGACTGCCGCTGTCCTCACTTTGGATTACACTAATGATTTGGACTTAGAGGAGGATACGGAAAGTCCAAGGGAACCAGGATTGCCTAAGAACTACAAACAGGCAATGGAGTCCAGCGAAAATCATAAGTGGGCAAGTGCGATGAGAGAGGAAATGACTAGCCTCTTTGAGAATTGTACTTGGAGAATGGTACCGCGGCCAAAGGGTCGACGGGTACTTACATCGAGATGGGTTTATACTATCAAAAAGGACGAACAAGGACGGCCGATCCAACATAAAGCAAGGGTGGTCGCCAGAGGTTATAAACAGGTAAAAGGACTGGATTATAAAGAGACGTTCGCCTCAGTGTGTAGATTCGAGTCGGTGAGAACCCTGCTAGCCATAGCGGCTGCAGGAAACTTTAGCATTACTCAATTCGATGTGAAGACGGCTTTTCTATACGGGGAGCTGGACGAGGAAGTATTTATGGAGCTTCCTGAAGGATTCGAGGAAGGTAATGAAGATATGGTCTGTCTATTAGTGAAAAGCTTATACGGACTAAAGCAAGCCCCGAGGATCTGGGCTGAAAAATTGAAAATAATTCTAGGAAAGATAGGATTTGTGGCCACATTGTCAGACCCATGTGTATTCACTGGGGAGTTTGACGGATTCACGGTCTACATAGCTATATATGTAGATGATGGACTGCTATTGTGCCAGTGCCAAGAAATCAAAGAGAGGATCCTTGACCAATTGACTCAAGATTTGATAATTACAGACGGGCCCCCATCGATTTTCCTAGGGATTAGTATAAAAGTCTGCCCTGATGGAGAGATAAGAATCTCTCAGGAGCATTATGTGCGCGAGCTTTTATATAGATTCAATATGGTTGACTGTAAAGGGAAGAAGATTCCCATGTCAGCTGGCTGGTCAGCTGAGAAGCTGAAAATTCCAGATGCGAAGTACCCATATCAAGAATTGATGGGAGCTCTGATATACCTAGCAAGGAACACTAGGCCGGACATTAGTTAGTCTCTAAATTGTCCAGATATCTTACAGGGTACGGTGAGGAGCATTGGAACGCAGCCAAGAAGGTACTCAGGTACTTGAAGGAGACGATCACAAGAGGAATCTCGTTTAATCCCATAAATGAGATGGCAGTGATTGGATATTCGGACGCAGACTACGCGGGTGAAAACGTGAATCGGAAGTCAACGACGGGCATGGTGTTCTTAGCGAACGGATGTCCCATCATTTGGCGGTCACAGCTACAACATTGTGTAGCTATGTCATCTACGGAGTCCGAATATATCGCATTGTCAGAGACAGCTAAGGAGGCTGTATGGCTGACAAGGTTCATGGAGGAACTAGGGTTCTGGAGGGCTAATCCGATGAAAATCAGAGTGGATAACCAGGCGGCGATAAGGCTGGCCAAGAACCCGGAATTTCACCAAAGAACAAAGCACATAGATGTGAGATATCACTATGTGCGGGAGCAGATCGAGAAAGGTAAAATAGATGTAGAATGGAAACCAACGAAGGAACAGTTGGCCGACTCATTTACCAAGGCGCTCCCACATGAAACACTGAATGAACAGATGACTCGAATGAACCTCAACAGGGTCGAAAAGATCGAGAAGTTAGAGGCGGAGGACACTTTTCATTCAGGTGAAGAACCTGAATCGCCACCAAAGAAAAAGAGGAGGAACGCGAATGTGGAGGATCCAGAGCAACAGAGCATTTTAACAGGGAGATTATGTGGTATGTCTGCGTATATGTTAAATGTTATGATGGTGCTATGCTTGATTGCTCCCATCTCCTCCCAGACGAAAACTGGAAATGTCTTATGGCGTAGACATCCCAGTCCGGTGGCGGGTGGTTTTGAGTCCATCCACATGATGGTATCCTTACTTTCACCATGTACAGTCGTGGAGAAAGACAGAACACAAGGAAAACTGGGTGAAGAAATTCACCGTCGATGTCTAGAATCATATGAAGAATATTTTCTAGATGAACTGGAAATCCTATGTCCTCGGAAAAAGTGGATTTCTACTCGTGGAAAAAGAAGCCCATTAATGTTGACTGTGATCCTCGTCGCAGTTGTGGCGAGTGCGGGTATCGGAATAGCAGCAATGTCAATGGCAGCCACCAACAAGGAGGACATTAAGGTTGTTCAGGAGATAACCGGGAACCTACAGAATAGACTGGACGATTTAGCATTAAAGATTAATACTGGGGACAAGAATATTCACCACCTACAAGAGGAGCTGATAAAAGTGTTGTCCCGGACAGAAATGATCAAAGTTGATCTGAATGATTTTAAGACTAAGAATTTGGAGTCTAATTTCATGATTTCGTATCTAGTAGGAAGGTTACTCATTGGAAGGTCCATAATCCAGGAGTTCAGGAGAGAATGGGCTGATGGAAAGATTTCGGGGGGATTTCTGGATTTTATGAATCTCACTCTTCCCTGTGGCGAAACCTGCCCACTCAGATTCTCTCAGCCGAAAGGCTGTAGGCTCAGTGAAGACAGAAGTAAGCTGTTTCTGGATTTTCTAGTACCTATCGTAAATACTGGACTGGTACTAGTGGAGGCGGACCCTTTTACTCTGTTGGTGAAGAATCAACAAGGTAAGAATTGTAAACTTGAATATATAGGGCCTATGAATGCTTTATTATCCAAGAAGGAGGATTGCCTATATGATGTGGATATACGGTTACCATATCCGGGGAACTTAGTTGTGTCCTCATATAGTCAATGCCGAAAAGGGCTAATTTCTAAAGACGAAATGGCGCCTTATGTTTCGACTGGATGTGCGAGTCAGGACCATGGAGACGTGAAGGACTTCGTACAAGTCAAACTGTATGACGATAAATACTATATTTATTGTTATGGTTCAGAGTATCAAATCGGACCCCGGCAGCCGCAGAAGTGCCCCAGGGAGGTATTTACTTTACCTCTTGTGACGACCTTTTCTATCAATAAAGTTAAGTTCGAGGGTGCTATGATCGATATGAGTTACACTGAAGAAGTGGACCCATTGTTCGCGGAGACTGCTGGCTTCCATCTGGATTTGGAATTGAATTGGACCAAGATTAATACCGAGCTCGAAGAGGGTTCGTATTATTCAGTACTTAATAGGGGAACGAAAGGCCCTTCCCTATTGTGGACAGTGTTAATAACCTGTCTATGCGTTTTGTTGACTTTAGGTTTGGGAATTGCTATTATTCTAATATGCAAGTTCAAGTGGACCTGGAGGATAAATCGGTCTGGACGAGGAATTGGATTCGGTGATGATGATGAGATACTTGCGCTGTTAAATGAGAGCCATAGTAGTGCAGGAGGAGGGAACTTGGATTCCAGTGGAGCTACTGAGCGTAGTCCACAGCTTTCTGAACATTCTTCATCTACTGGATCTGATAGTCCATTGAGGCTGGTGTTGGTAACGCATGAGAGGGCACAAAGAATCCGGAACATGATTTTCGGATTACATCCGTCTCCTCCTCGAAGAGAGCCGGAGGTGGAAGGAGGAGCAAGTCATTAACTACTTAGGAGGATGTAGGAGGTACCGGTGGCGGTGGCTCCGTGGCTCCACCGAGTCATACGAGAGTGTGTGTGGAGTGAAGTAGTTGAATGAGCTTGACAGAATGTGATGACTGTTAAAGTGCAGTCAGCACATTAAGAATGCAGTTGGTGTAGTATATGCACATTGTTAACCTAAATGGAGTTTACAATGTGGATGTGGAGTTTGCGACGTGTCAAGATATGTCAGCAGATTCATAACACCATAGAGTATGTTAATACTGTATTGGCGACTATTATTTTAATAGTCGCCTCATCATTAAAATTGTATTGGCAGCTATTATTATCTATATGATAGCTGCCCATTTGGTTTGATTATGAATGTATGTAATTTGTAACAAGACTGAAAATTACGTGTGAATGATATAATAAAGATTTAGTCTAGAAAATAGATTCACAGGCGTTGGACGTATTTGTTGTGAGTGATCTTTATTTGCATACGGCATAGTAAGATTCGATGAGCATATACAAGTATCTATGAGCATATGGGCATAAAGCTAGATACATCCTACAGGTACTTACATGGGCACATCCGTCCCTACTAGTTATGTACAGTGATCTAACTTGATATAGACAAACATATTTTTACGACTTTACTAATTTTTTCTAGTTTCTTATGCATTTCTGTGAGGAACTCAAACTGGGACAACGTCACCATGTGTACGATGCACAGATACAAAATTTGTAGTAGAGTATTTTGGTAATCGGGCCTGAAAAGAATTGGAAGGTAAAATGTACTGGTAAATGAAATAAGAAATACAGTAGAAATTAGTATACGAAATATAGTCGAAATTAAATTGTATGATTTTTTAATTCAATAAATCCTTGAATGCACTATCGATCATTCTTTTGTGTGCATAAATTGTGAGCGAGCCGAATATGCGAGAATATGCAAATCCAATGACGATGATACAGTATGTGTGTGACAGATTTACAAAATCTATGATCTGTGACAATCTCCAGCCGTGAGGAGTGTAGAAATTTAAAAAATGATTTACCTACCTACCTTAAACATTTACATAGTAAATATATGGAAATTTGGATTTGAGAATAAACTTGAATTTAGTCTTGAAATCCTGAAGCTTACATAAGAAATGCAAAAAAAAACAACAACAACGTTTGCTGGACAGAATTTTATGTCATGGAATTACAACATTACCAAAATATCTGGCTTGAATACTAAAGCTAAAGTCGGTCCAATGTTTTCATAGAATATGGAAATATGCCTCAAAACACTCAAAGAAAAAAGCATGATTTCCATATTATGCTGTACTACAGGAGCTACGCTAACACTCTGATACTAGTGAGTGAGTACATAGTACATAGGGACACATATCTGAATCAAGTGTTGTTTTGTCAGAGATTATATCCCTGTTAAGGGAGAGAGAAAAAAAGTAAATATGAATAATGTATAAGAGTGAGAAAGAGAGAGAGAGGGAGTGTGTGAGTTTCTTAAGTAATCTTGTCACGCTGAAACAGAGTACAACACTTCCTAAATTTTCTCTTGTTCAGACCACCTAAAGCGTTTCTGTAGATTTAGTCTTTATCAGACGGTGAAAATTTTTGCAGAAACACCCAGACATTACGACAACAAGAACGAGAACGAGAACGGCAGGGACTATAGAGCCAACGTAAGAATACAATGGAAATGAAAGCCCGCCGTCACCGTCAGTCGTGAGTCGTCAGTCGTTTTTTTCTTCAGTTTGCATGTGGATTATTAGCATAGAGCTCATTGATAAGGATAAGGATGTCGCTCCAGGAGGCATGAGAAATGAAAACCATACGTAGGGCCGTAGCCGTAGCTAGGTAAATACAAACATTGTGAGCTTTGCATATAATGTGTCTAATATTTCGGTGCCTCGGAGTCGTAGTCGTAGTCCTATACTCTCCAAAAGTGTAGTATCAAAACAAACAAAAAATGTACTACTAGATTTCCTCTCCTAGACTCAAGAACTATCGTGCTTTCCTTCCTACAATAGTACCTTCCTTTTTTTAACTATGGCACTAGTCCTGGGACTAAGACTGGGAAATGTATCTACCCACCTTCGCTTTTACTTATACGTAAGTGTGAGGTACACAGTCCAAGCCAAAATCCCAAGAAGAGAGAATAATTTTGGCAATGAAATAGAACAGTAGAGTCTGCAGAGTACAGCGCAGTAGACAGCACATAGTAGACTTATGTATAATAGAAAAAATATATAGCATTTTAAATATTCATAGCGAAAAAAAAACTGACTGACTGACTGAGTGAGTAGCATGGGATTGGGATTCTATAATATTCTCCAGAGCTTCTACTAGATTCTAACGAGTTAAAATATGGATGGGCCCGGATATTATAGAGAAGGGAAGTTGATTTGACTGCATGCGGTCGCACCGTCCATAATCATGTTAATATAGTAAATTGTAATATAATATACAAAATGAACACACAATGTATCCCCGCCACCATCACCTCTCGCGCACATAATATAACGTAGCAGAGTTTCGGTCGGTCGGCCTTCCTTCTTTCTTTTCCTCCTATCGTTAAACTCCTTCCGAAAGCATGCAAGCTATATCCTGAGAGTCTGATTCTTCTGACGAAACAAAAATTTCCATTAGATTTTCACTTTACACTTTACAGCTTGGGCCATACAGCAAGAACCACACTCCTACACTCCACTTCCACTATACATTACTCTCTGAGTTTCTTTCGTATTTCGTACAGTACAACATATAGACGTGTTTAGCATGAACATGTGTGGTTTTAGCATTACAGTCGAATAAGTAGAATTCCAAGGGTAGTATAGGTACCACCACCAGAGAAGAGAATAGAGCGTGTTTTAGACTTGAAGCTTATGATCGTATACTGTGTGTAGCATATAGCCACAGCACATCTTACAGAACAACTCAAGATTTTGATATGAATGTGATTCCAAACGATTCCGACCAATGCCAACGCCAAAGCCAACGCCAACGCCAAACGCAACCAAGGCGAGCACGAGAGGTGATGTGACGTGAGAAATCGGGAGGTGGTTTGAATGTTTTGAACACTTTACATGCAGCATACTGCTGTGAAATGTTAAATAATGGGGGATGTGAATTAAAGTATGCAAAGTGCATTGTGATTGGGACTAGTGTACAGATATTGCAATAGTCACATAGTCGCTCGGTCTGTCGTGGATTACAATTGTGGTTCTTGGACAAATGTAACGAACGAAATAACACCCTCCATTCTGAGTGCATCTCATAACATGCTACAGAATACTAAGGATAGCTATGATATTATTGTCATTGTAGACTGACGCTGAGCTGTTCAAAATAATTACGAAGGCGAGGGAAATACAAATATGCTCAGAATATGTGTAGCCTGGTGCATTACTGTGGTTGGGTCCTGTTGTTGGTATGTGATTCGGTATTTGTAGGATCGTCATCATCTTCTATGTGCTCCCATTACAGGCTCATCCACAAGTTTATAGTTTATTATACCCTCAGTCAGATTCTACATTCTACACAGTTGAATGTTGGTGTTAGGGGATGTGAATATATAGCCTTCAATATCCTGCCAAGGTATGCCAAAAACTATTGCGAATACCATGGTATATACTTATCACTACAGATATATAGTCATATATGAATATTTCGAGTAGGTATAGGGTAAACTACATAATTATATATCTAGATATCTGACTATCTGTATAATCCGCTCAAGATTAGGATTAGGCGCGATCAGAAGAAAAACTTTTCAGGAATGAAGAAAGTTAAGTCAAGTGAGTCGGACTATGTTCGTCATTCGTAATCCTAATCTTAATTCGCCTATCGCATTTCGTATTCTATATCAGTATTTTTGTATTTGTAGTTTTAATTTAATGTGGAGTCTAGATCTATCTACCTATATAGGCGCATGCACATCGGCATCGGTATAGTTATAATAATGATAATCGTACT
Organism: Dicyrtomina minuta; assembly: GCA_949802685.1. Lineage (NCBI taxonomy): Eukaryota > Metazoa > Arthropoda > Collembola > Symphypleona > Dicyrtomidae > Dicyrtomina > Dicyrtomina minuta. Next base: position 18,504,013 of record OX461810.1, read on the forward strand.
ATAGCATTAAGAAGCATGTACGCGTATTTTCTTATTGTCTGCTGTTTAAGCTGTTGTTGTCTGGGCTGGACGCTTGCTTGTTTTAAAATACACATCTATATTTTTGTGGTTTTTCCAAGCTTCAAAATTCAGTGAAGACTTTTGTGTGTTTGAGTTGAGAAGGGTTTGTTGGTTGGTGTGTTGGTGTTGCAACTCCTGTACGAGTCTAATAGTTGCTCATGTACCGTCATTAAATTTAATGATGATCTGATACAGACACACGTTTCCTTCCATTCTTCACTGCCTGAGTCATAATGAGAACATGAATTTGACACTAATTAAATTCCCTGCCCCGACCGCACACACGTACCTACGTGAACGTGCTCCCACACACTAGGACTAGAAACATATATATACACACACACACATTGTATCCACCGTGGAAAATACAATGTTCGAATCTATGGTCTTTGCTCCACACTTAAACTTAACCCTCTGTTAGATATGCATATAGTTTCAATAGATACTTTGTACTTTCTCGCAGCCCACATGCTCTAAGGTTACATATACATACACACGCTGGAGTCAAAATGACAAATTTAAATTCATCCCTTCCCATATGTGTCCCTTGCACCTTCCCAATGTACATACTAATTCCTCCGGAACTCATTTATTTTTACATGGGTAGTTAGTTATATGTATCTCTTGAGTACCCGAGTGCAACATAGCTGACTACGGTCTTGTGATGGTGTGAACATTTCCATAATCCTTTTAAAAATACATTGTTTCGTTATTTTTATTTTCACGATGGGAGACAATGTGATTTACGAGGGGCACAAGTACAAGAACAAGTTGAGTGCTCCTCCTGTTGCTCTGTTACGGTTACGGCCACCACCACCACCACCACCACCGGTTATTGAAATCAGTATCAGCTCAGCCAATCGCTCTTGTTTCCTATTTCCGATGATTATATTATATTTGCTAAGTAGTGTGTGTAGCAGTTTTATTAATGTAATTAAAAAAATTTAAACTAAAAACGTAAACTAATTCAATTACCGCACATTCATTCATTCATCCTAAAGTCATAAATGTGAACTTGGAATTACACAGGGTACATTTTGGAATAGTTAATATTATATAGTAGCCATTTCAATTAGTTTTAATTCTGTCCCACACAAGATATAGTATTTGGTTAAAGTGGGAAATGGTGTTCCACTCATCTTTACTCTCGAAATGATTTGTCACCTAATTCAAGTGTGTTTGCTCCTACTATAGTGAGAACATGTTCTCGTAAAAGGGCGGGGGTTGGTCCAAGTGTCTGAATCAAGCTCTGACCACGACCCAATACCGACTACGAAATACAATAATTATTACGACATAAATTCACACTCAAAATATTCAACGGGGGAAGGAACCGGGGGGTAAAAGTAAAAGTCCTCTGGTAGTCATCAAAGTTTGAAGGGGTAAGTCAAATACAGACGACGGCTGAGAGGAGAGAATTCGGGTGCATTTAAACTACATACTGATGATATGAAGTTACAAATATTTCCTCTGTCAGTCCTGATGTGTGTAATCATAGTCGGCTAAATAAAGGGAAGATACCATAACTTCATTCCAGGACCAGGACTCCAGTATAGAGCCATTGTAAGGAGACCAATGGAAGAGAGGAAGGGGTTAAACTAAACTGACTACTACTATGTTGTTGTGTTGGCTTTGGCTGAATGGTGATGGTGATAGAACATGAGTGGATGTTGATATGGAAAGTGATGTTTAAAGTTATCATCGCCATCCTATAATGGTAATAGTTATGGTAATGGTCATTAGGCTATTAGTAGCCCAAAACATCAGTTAGGATTACCCTATACTCCTTCCCTGAGTACTATCACCGTAGTTTATGGTTACTGTTATGATCTTTAGTGGCCACTTTCACCTTATGCTCCGGCTCTGACTGTCTATTTTACAAGAAGTACCTACAACAACCACGTTGACAGGCAGAGCCAGAGCCAGGCAGGCAAGCGCCTCGTCACTACCAATAAAATTCAACAACGGAACATCTCCGTAGTAGGCTCTATGTAGGACATAGGAAAGTCAAAGGGAAGTGACGTAGATTGTTACAGAGTGCACCATTACCATTACTATTACTATAACTACTCACTACGTAGAACTACTGGTACGACCGCATCCCTTCGCTCAGCATCTCTGTCTCTATATTTGGCTGTGGTTTTGAGAAGATCATCTTGAAACGTAATGGCTCCTATGCTACGTCTATGGGAACTGGAAACTGGGAACTGCGATGACGACGACGACGATATTACACATTTCTTTCACTGGATCCGTTTTTATAACAACCTACTTGTCGACCACGTAAACGGACTCATATTACTTTGACTCTATACATAGGCATCTTTTCTCATATTTCTTGGGCAGAGAGAGTGAGAGCGAGAGGGGGGAGGAGGGAGATGAAATTGGGTGTAACACGTGTAGCGTATATTACATCTAGAATATACTGTGCTACATACTACTACAAAGAGAGTCGCAGTAGGTGCCTCAAAATTTGAAATTGAACTATTACACACGAATATTGAAGTATATAGCTATAGCCTATAGCCCTAGTTATATACTTATATATATAATACATTTGTTTGTAGTTAAACTGGATAATAATCTGTTTGACATGGAAAAACACACATTAGCTTGGTCGTTTTCATTAGTTACTACATGCAGGGCTAAAGCTGTAGTTGTAGCCGTAGTTGTAGTTGCCCATGTAGGCTATTAAACAATAATTATAAATTGAAAGTTAAACATTAAACAAGAAAAAATATGAAATTACGTGGAGTTGTATAGCGACAGTGACAAGAACTATACTCCCGCTCCAAACAAAGTGGACCATACTAAAACATATATAAGCCAAGGCAAGATTTTACGAGTTGAATTTAAGTCGTACTTTTCCTTCAATGTTGAACTCCTGCAGGGTTCACTATAAAGGAAAAACCCCTGAAAGCAAAAGATCAATGGCCGAAGTCTACAGTTCTTTTAAATTCTACACCATACCGAATACCGACCGAAGCATACCAAAGAATTGGTGATGGTTCCATGCCATGCCATGCAAAAAGCAAGTAAGGGGTGGTGGTGATATTTGAAATGGGGTTCGTTCGGGTCTTGGTTAAGGATTAAAGGAGCACTTCAAGTATCACCAAAAGTGGTGAGGGTAGCAGCTAACGACGTAAAGTACCTACGTAATAGTCCTGTGTAAATATATTTACACATTATATGCATATCCTTTCGTGTCATCTTACTCTCTAAACTTCTTTCTAAGGTTGTAACTCTGTATTTAAAAATGCACATTTACCATGTTTATGGTCATGGTGTTTGTGTTTAGTACAATTTGGCTTAAAGAGATCTCACAAACGCAATGTTTTTACGATCAATATTCCAGCTACTGATATTTTGTATTTCTAGAGCCTACCCAGTCAACCGATACCACCAAATTAGATACAAATATACCTACTAATATACCTAGCCACACTTATATTAGTTTAGGTAATTATTGTCTGATATCCATTTAAAGTTTGTATTTTCAATGAACCGCAGAACATTTGTCTTGCCTTTCGTTTGGACCACAAAAAGATTTGGACATTTTAAAGGTATAAATGTCAAATTATTTTAAATAGAATTTTATTTTCATTGATTGTTCCAAAAATTGAACAAGGACCACATATGCCAGCATGATGCTATAGGGTTATAGTACTGAATGAGATATCTCAATTTTAATAATTCTAAAATGCCATTCATTACCTTCCTTATTTCTCTACCTGTAGACTTGAATATTCAATTTTTGGATAATACAAGTTTTCACCCATATTTTTGATTTCAATTGAAATTTTCAAAAATATGTAACGCGGTCACATGGAACGTGGAACATGCATAATATTACAGATGGTAAAACGCTTTCATTCATGGCACGAACAGCATACAGGATTGTATATGCATTGTACATAAAAAATAACTGCGATTCAGAAAAAATTAAAACTCTAAAAGGTGTATGAAAACAACTGCTAAGTACTCGTACACTGCTGTGATACAACTTACAACGTACATTGTGAGACAGAAAACAAGACCGAATTGATATCAAATGGAGCAGAATGATAGTCATAAAGATAAAAATAAAATATTATAAAATAAATCTTGATGTAGAAAAAAAAACAAGTGAGAGAATTGAAATAGAATCGAATCGACTAAGAAAAAAACAGGGAATAGGCACAACACATACGACCAGGACCAGGACCAGGACCTCAAACAGCATATGGACCTTATGGAAAGCATGAAATACATAGACTAAGCTGCAGCTGTAGGTATACGTATGGAATAGACTATGGGGGTGCTATGTACCTACATTACCTTCCGTATTACAGAAGTCAGCTGAGTTGATGAGGGAAGGTAAGAGGAAAGACGAAGACATGTTACAAAAAATAAATAAGAAATACACTGTGTCTAAAATACTTGCTATTTTATTTGTACGTCCTGGTACACATGCGCTAAATGGTATTAGTTTAGTTTGCTAAGTGAAATATAGTAAAATACTTAAATGCTCCAATCAAAGATCAAGATCTGGAAAAAAATCCCATTGTATAAATTTACGACGAGATTGACGTTTCTCTCTCTCCCGTATGTTATCAGCATCTATCAAGACTCCACTGGACTGGGCTTTAGCTCTACACCTTCCGAGATAGGAGAAGCCCTGTGAAAAAATAGCATTATATTTCAACGTCGAGATTATTAATGGCATGCACTGACACACCAGACATTCAATGGAATGGTTCTTTTCGTGTCAACAATATTCTCCATCTCTTGTGTTTCATCTAACCTCACACTTTAACTTTTTAATTTATGTCCTCTCAAACACTTTAACGAGCCTCGTCAAATTAACACTAGAAGTCTAGAGCCTATAGCGTCTAGAGTCTAGAACCCTGGAGTTCTTTTTTTTCGGTTGAATTCAAATTCATTCAGTATACATCGTGTACACACATACTGTACAATACACTGGAGGTAGGTAACGTAGGTACTTTAGTACAGCATTTACTTTTACATATTGGAAGTTACGTAGGTATAGTACATTCGGTTTTGTCGCTATTGGAATTGGAACTAGGTACATACTAAAAATACCACCGTATGTACGGCACTCTCTGGGAAGATAAGGGCAGGGAAGGTAGGAGATACATATCTGTTCCTTTAATACTCACTCATTTGCTGATATGATGCTGATCTTGAGTTGATGGTGTGTGTGTGTGTCAGGACCCAGGACTTGTACGACGACCGCCACACACACATCATAATCGACGGATGTATAAAAGTCATAAACCATTGAACTGAACTCCCGATACGATACAATATACGATGTGATACATATTCCATTTTCCATGGACGTGGACACGGAAAAAAGTGGAAACGTGGCCTGGGACTATAGCACTCGCATTGTAGCCCGGCCCGGCCCGGTTTCGGAATGCCTCAGTCCTAGTAGATGTACGAAGCAACTTACTAGACTTTCAGTATCGCACGTAGGTATGTATTTATGTAAGTATCCCGCCATATACCACACCATGCCATTGAATTACAGTGTAGTATGTTCTCTAAAAAAAGTAATGTCTACTCAATAATAATGTTGCCACAAAATAGCATGTACATTATTATTCTCAAGCAGTTTCTCATGTTTACAGATATGTCTATAAATGAACACTGAGCACACGTAGTACAGATTACAAGGGAATGAGAAAGGATGGAGTGAAAGAGAGAGAGAGAGGCGAAAAATTAAATAATAATTTACATGCATGAAGGAGCGTAAGAAGAGATCTACGGCACGGGAATGTTTCCTCAAAAAAAAATATATGATACTCGTTCCGGGACTGGTACTGGGTCTGGTACTGGTACAGTCTATAATAATGTATAATATTCAAGCAAAAGTTCCCGCACCATTCAACATTCAAGATCCCATAAGGAACACATAGGGAAAGGGAAATGTAACGCCTTTATTTTTTATTCTGCAGATATATCACACTCTTGATCATGATAGGATCAGATAGGGAAATATTTTGCAGTACACATTATCAATATAGTACATATATACAGTACTCGTCTCGTTGGTTTGAAGTTAACTTTGACTCCATACAGACTCGAGGCTCTCTTATATATATGGATCTCACCTTTAAGACTTGAAGCTCAAGTTTTTGGAAAATCATATCAACTCCCTTCCTCCTCGTCCTCCTGATAGTCTCGTAGCAAGCAGTCCGATTTCCTTTGTAATAACTCTATACAAACATATATGTAGGTAACTACGAAAGTAAGAAAGTCGAATGCTAGGCAGAGAGGAAGCCCGGCTAAAATATTTTAGATTCACTACTGTAGTCAGATAAGCATACGTAAATACCTTGAAGCTGGATTGAAATGGAAATGGAAATACTCGAGGAGGACTCACTCACTGTACTACTGACTCATGTAAGTTGTGGGAATGTCACAGTATTAATACACATATGCAGCCTTCTATTTACTTTTGAATTCCCCATTAGTTATATGCACAAAGTATAACTATGATATTTACCTCATCTATATATACCTATATGCAGAGTTCTAGTCCAGGGCTAAAAAGAGCACCTACCTACATGTATATCCTACATCCCTGTATGATGTATGAGTTTCTTTCCCATTTCCAGTTTCACGTTAACTGCTTCTTCCTTTTTCGTTTTCGTTTTGGAAGCTCAACTGACTCGAAAAAGGACCAACTGATAAAACAATGTTGAATCCCCAATCGCAATTTATACATATGTATATGTGTCTCCTGCCGAAGAAGAAGATGGGACAGGACTAGGACGGGAAGGGATCACATGGATGTGGAAGGAAGAGGTATGCAAAGGCAGAGACAGATTGCTCGCTGACGTGGACTGACTCTGTTTTTCTCTTGTGTAGAAGCTTTAGAACTGGAGGAGTGTGTGTAGATGTGGAAGTGGAGGTAAGGATCCCAAAATCGTATAGAGTGTAAAAAGCACACATAGGAGTAAAGCTCGGCCATAGTACAGATATCTATATACTGACTACTGATATTCCGTGGACTCTGGGATTGGGTCTGATATCAGTGGGTCCTGTATTATACGTATGCATTATGGCCATGACTAGACTGACTCCTGTTCGTGGGTCTGGTCCTATGGTCCTGGAAAAAGTACTCCAGTATAAAATACAACAGATACAGAATAAGAGCGAGAGAGAGAGAGATGGTGGTGGTGGTGGTGAAGAGAAGAAAAGCAGTCTGTCATTCAAAAGGGAGGGAGAAAAGTGCGGAAAAAATGACGAGAAGAGATCCATTCATGATTCCTTTTCGTGGCTTGCATACGTAACCGAGGGGGTAATGCAATGTAATGTAAATGTACAGTCACATCAAAAGTAAGATTCTCTCTCCTACATAATATACCCAGTCATATAAGGTTTTCCCTTCATACTTCCATATGGTCTATGGTGTGTCCGTATCTATATCATAATATCTGTATAGCATCTCATAACCATTCGTCAACCAAACCAACCAAAGGAAGGAAGGAAGGCAGGCAACAGAAGTGAGGGACTGAAGAGTAGGGAAAAGCTTAATATACAGCCACGTTACACGTAGGTACGTAACGTTCTGGTGGTTCTTCTGGAGTCGCTGGATTCTGGATACTGTATTGAGTCTGTGAGGATATGGCGCGAGATGAAGGGAAGAATACGGAAAAGAATACGGATATCTCTATGAGGCAGAGGGAAGATGGAAATGGAAGGATCTAAGTTGGGGAAATGGGACTCAATGATAATGCGCCGGTTTTCTATATTTTTTCTCTCTCATATTTTCCCATACGGATACATTAGAAGACTTGATCACTGTGTGGTATATGACTATGGCTAAAAGGTAGTGGCGTCTATTGGACTGCACTCCGCTTCTGTCTGTATCTGAACCCCCACCACTCCTGTATTCGTATTTGTATTACACCCTGTATCGGTATCGGTATCGGTATAGTGTAGAGACCCACCTTTGCTCTGCCATGCCCCGAGTTTTAGCCCGGATTGAGCGGAGAAGTAAATTAGGAAACTGTATCCGCCATCCGCACATCGTGTCCTTGTAGGGACTCCATTTTCCATTTATTATACATATTGCACATAATGATAGTGATCATTAGTTATTTTATGCTACCGTGTGTAGCACAGTATTTTACAATATGTAGCAAATTAGGCCAAAATCAACACAGGGCTTTTCTTCAGTAATTTCATAGACAGTTTTGCCAAGAATACAAGCCACGCCATATGTCATTAGCACTACACGGTATCCATGTGTCGTGTCCGTAAGTCCCTATTAGCTACTATTTTCTATCCAGTATGCATTCCTACTGATTACACATACTGCTATAGGCACGTAAAGGTTTTCACAAAATCTCTCATATTTCTATAGCGCTGTAGGCTGGGGTGGTTGTGAGTCTAATAATTTGTAGAGTACCTAGATGTTTGTTCTATTTTATATATCGTCGGTGAAGAAGCAAATCCGCATGTTTCCAATAATGTGTAAAAGCAATTCCGAATCTTTCCATAGAAATTACATAAGGAATATATTGTGGAAATCCAAGATTCAAAAACAGGTATCTACAGTCAATTTACCCGCCCAACAAAGATACGGTTTTGCTTTTAAACATTTTCGGAAAAATGTGAATTTGCTTTTAAAAAATATTATGAAGATGCGAATTTGCTTCTTCACCGACGATATATAATTATACATATGATATTTATGAAATTTCCTACGTTAATATTTAGATGTTTACCAATGCACCAGTGTCATAACCAATAATTCTAAAATATCCTTTTTAAATGTAATTCTCAAAAAGTATTGAAAATAATGGTAGAGTATTTACAATCTCGACTAGTGTGTAATTACAACCCTTGAAATTCTGACGATTATGATTACGAGACTGACTGAGAACTAGTTTCCTCCTTTATCTTGGGAAACTTGAGATGAAATATGTAAGAAGATAAGGGAGAAGTGGGACAAAAATTTATTTTCTGATGGATGCAAGTCTCTCTGCTCCTCACACGATTAGCATTAGACGACGACCACGAGAGAGAGACAGAGAGAGAGGAAACGACAACAAATCGACAACGACGATGACAGTGACAGTTCAACTGTAGATAAATTTCTTGTTTTAAGTGCAACTAGTAGTACGTAAGCAGAAGCAGAAATTGAGTGGGTTCAATCCTACGTAAGTAGCTATAGAGATTGTACTTTCTAGTAGTATTATCTACAGTATATATTTAAATCCATAAGAATGGGTATATCACGTGTATATATTCTGAGTGTCAAGTGTGTTACAGTCTTACACAGATCCAATAAAAAAAATTGAACAAGAAATACTATACAGTCAAGTGAAGTACTACTGAACGACTGAACGACAGTGGGTACTAGTGTAAAATTTGAAGCAACCACAGATTTTCCCTGATCAACCACACACCACAGCACACATTTTTATGGCCGGCGTCTATGTGCAGTACATGATTGATGATGCGTCGACTTACGATCACACTAGGACTGGGTCTGGGTCTCGGATTGTGTGTGCCTTATCATATTATACATTAGTCATAAGTTATATCTTGGAATACGAACCACAGCCAATACCAAAATACCCAAGTCATGCTAAAGATTGAAATGAGGTGATTCTGATAAAACAAGTACTGATAAATGTTTTATTTTAGAATGGAGGAAATGATGTACACAGAACCAATGGAAAAAATGCAATCAAAAGCTAAAGCCAGTTGTCGCCTTCACTTTCAATTGAAAAAAATGTTTGACAACCCCAATGCTACAGAAATACACTACATAAATTATTCTCATGGATTAACTTGTCGCATGGAATTATTATTAATATCATTTGCACTGACTGTACTACCACTACTATAGTTAGTACAGTCTGTAGCTTGTACTTTCGTCTCTATATATAATTCAGTACTAACATAGGTATAAGCTACACAAACACACACATACTACAGCACACAGCCAAGTTAGTTTTGCTTGTTGGTTCTTTTTACGCTGATTGTAAGTGAATCGCCTCCATCAGGATTCAGCATTCGGGATGAGGAAAAAAACACAAAATGTGCTTCTATATTATTTCTGAAGGATTTAGACAAATGAAATGAGAGCAAGCAGAGAGAAGAAGAGATGTAATAGAAGGCACACAAAAAAAAGAAGGACATGGAGATGACATAGTTGATGTTAAATCAAGGATCTCAAAATTTCGGTTTGGGAGACGGGAAAAAAAAGGAGAGGCGAAAAAAAAAGAGATGGAAACTCTTCTTGAGCCTTGAGCCGACTAGAGGCTCGTGCTTCTGCACTAATCTAGACGGACTTTTTGACTCCCTCAAGCTTGACTGAACTTAAGTACATAAACTCTTATTAGAATTGTATGGGAAGAGAGAAGAGAGCCGTGTAGTCAGAGAGTCCTACAACAGAAAGATAGATAGAGATGGATAAGACCCGGAGAAATGACAAGCAACAAGGAGACGATGGAAAAAAAAGAAGATATGCTATATTATGTACTCACGCTAGAGACGACTTTGAGATAGGGACAGAGAAGGAAATCCAAAGTCGGAGCCGAAGCCGAAACCGAAACCGAAACCGTAGTCGATGTCAATGTAGAAAGTGGAAATGGTGAAGACCAAAAAAACCAAGTTAGAAGTTCCAGGAAGAGAAGAAAAAAAACGATACCATGGATTCCACCCAACTTTCCACCGACAGATATTGCGAAAAATGACCTGCAATTCCTTCGCCACACACATCCACATTTTTCTACTTTTCCAAACTACATGAAGGTATCTCACAGTCAGAGTCAGACTTTTGGGAAGTGGGAGTAAGTCTCTCCAGTCTAACGCTACTACACGGATATGGATATGGCTATGACTATACACCCTTGACATGTCGGCTTCAGTTTTGCCACTTTGACTTGTCTTCATCATATATACCAAAAAAAGGATCGAGCCTATGGAACCGGGACTACTAGGACGAGGACGAGGACGGGCACGGTACACGGTACGGAATGCCACGCCATGACATATGGATGTCTTGTCTTTCCCTCCTCCACTCTCTCACTCACTCACTCAGACTTCGTCATCGTATCTTATTCTATCCCAAAACCGAATCGACTATATCTCATTCTGTAGGAGAGAAACATGTAGAGGAGAGAGAGAGAGAGAGACGCTTAAGACGGCCTCCGGATTCCGCCTCAGCTTTATAGTAGACAGAAGCAGTGAAGCAGATTATAGAAAAATACGGAGAGATGTATGTGCGTTTCCTATTGAATCCCATCCCATCGCATCACATCCCATTCATCAGTCAGAAAAACTTTTTCCCCTTTGAAAATACCGGAATCGAAATTTCAGTGGAGGAAAAGGGAAAAGGAAAAACTTATGGTATGCAATTCCTATGGGAAGTTTGAATCAAAAAAATTCTTGGCTGAAATTGGATTTTTTTCCCCGTCTTTATCATATCTGTATCTGTATTTGTTGCCCTGTATTACTATTATACGTGTATGACTATCCAAAGAAGACGAAGTGCATAATATGTACTTCACTTTACCTATACATACTGCCATCAGTATTTACTATAGTAATATGATATGGTCAGTTGTACGAATTCTCTACCGTCCAGCGGATCGTACCTTGAACAATTCCCAAATTCTAGTCGTACTATTACAATTGTTATATGAAGGCTGGAACTGGAACTGGACATGGAAACGGGTGCTAAAGAGACAGATAGTAAGTAGTACATAGTATAAGGAAATTGGAAAACAATTTGATAATTTCATATATATTATAGATACTGCTTCAGTTTTATTTCTATCACAAACATTCAATATCTTGGACAACTTCATTTTAGATGACAATTTTGTTTATTCTTTGAGCATTGTCAGATAATTGAAATCCGAATTGGAATCAAACGATTAAAAACTGGTCTATAAAATATCTATGGATATGAAAGTAGGCGGTGTTACAATCTGAAAGCTTAATCAATTTTTTATATATATTTTACGCGGGAATTTTATATTTACAAAATTGGCTTGTTTGTAAATTGTAAAGTGCAGAATTTTTCTCGTTAATTAACAAGTACACATTTAACAGTGTAGCACCTGAATTAATTATAAAAATAATAATAATTTAAATTAGTGTAACTAATGGTGGGGCTTGGATCTTAATTACAAGTATGGAGTAATAACGCAATAATAATAACGATCTACATTTAAGACATTTGCATTGCACATTACACTGCAAGTAATACGAGAAGCGACTCTGTGCATTATTGTCTCTGAAGATGCATTCCCTTACACGTACTCTTCATCGTTCACCGTTCACTTGACTCGGTTTTGTTTTGTTAAGTTACATTATGTAGTTGTACGAGGAGCCGTAAAAACATGTTCAAGTTAGAAATCCCTTAGTATTGAGTTGTAGGTAGTAAAGAGCAGTGTATTGTAATAAAAATCGTTAGGATAGCCCTAAATGTGCCACAGAATGATTCCTTAAAGGCTAATGTTCATCGACATCCACCAAAAGTATATAGGCATAGGACATAGGATATATCAAGACCAACTCAACGCTTATACTAATGCTATAAAAGTATAGCAATATCTGAATGTGTGTAGTATGTAAGCAAACATGTTCAAGTCGTCCTCGGTCTCGGTCCTCGTCATCACATCGTACTGTGTGTGTAGTGTAGCCCTACCCGTTGAATTCCCGTGTATCTGTAATTTGTATGTACGGTCGTCGTGGGATATGGGATTGGCAATTGGATACTTTTAGTCAGTAACGCGTTACACACGGACCGAATGTGCACTAAAATTCTCTCTCTCTCTACTTTTACTGTATGCACTATGTACGTTTAACAGCACAGTTTACTGAATTGCTTCACAGTTCACAACACAATACAAGGAGCCCCAATCCCAACATCAATTCCAAATCCAAGCCCAAGCCAATGAAATGGAGTAGGTAGTATAACATAATGTTGAATGTGTTTCCTTCCTACAAATATAATTCAATAATCTAAACCCAAGTAGGTAGGTATGCACGCCTAGCCGTCTCTAACGTACCTACATTGATTATTTACGTTTTTGGAGCCTTAACCTGTGTGACTGGGGGTGGTTAAAATTGGGTCATCGTAATTTAGCTTCGCAGATCATTAATCGTAAAAAATAATTACCATTTCATTTCATATTTTGAACTCATAATTCATATGTTTCACTTGTAAAATCTAAAAAAAATTGCAACATCGGCAACTCGTCGTTAGATGTGAAAAGTGAAAAAAATTAAGTAGTATGAAAGCTCCATATTTTACTCATTTATTAATTTTTGATAAGAAAAAAACAAGACTAGAAAAACACGTACAAACAATTCAATTTGAAGTGAATTGAGTAATTTTAATGGTAGCAGTAGTAGTAGTTGTGGTAGTGCATAAGTTCTACTTTATATAGTTTGAGAGTTGAATTCTCTACTTTCATCATTTATTTCCCATACAGGGAGATTTTATTTTTTTATATGATTCACATATTTAATGACCCACCCCCAATTATTTTGGTTCAAAGTTGACGTTTACATAACGGGAATGGTTAAAAATTCATTGTATGAATAATTGTAGTAAGACAAATAATAAAATATGAAATTGATCATAAGCAAAGGATTTAATGTTGGGAATAAAATTTTTGAAGAGGGCTGAAGAAAAAACATACAAAGAGATTATCGAAATAATAAACAGTTTAAATCCAATGACAAGAGTTTTACACTTTTATATCTCATTGTGATGACTTTTAGTACACATTTTACAGTTGAATTAAATTAAAAAAGAATGCCTCCTATCTTCATATGTAGTGCACACTACATATATATATGTATGTACCTACTACTACATCGAGCGTATATAGGCAATTTATGTACATTGCCACCTATAGATATACCACAAAAAAGACAATCATATAACAACAATCACAATCATACACCATGAACATATATAGCCACCCCCAACTTTAATACTATACGTATAATAATATAGGTTATTATATAAGTAGCATATATATGCATTTTCGCAAACTCATAAATCTAACAACGAACACATCCAACAAGTGAATCAATTTAAATGGGCTCATTGAAAATAAAATATTGATTGTATTTTATTTTTATTTTTTTTATAGGATTTGCATGAAAAATAATGATGGCAACTCCTTCAAAAGTAAAAAAAAATATCTATAACAAAAGACATAAATGAAAGTGTTCTGGTCTCTTCCTATAGATAATATGCAGATATTATATATGGTGTGCAGTGTACCTAGTATATTCTCTACTTCGTTTCTGCTTGTAAGCTGTAAGTATTGTATTAGTATTCAGCCCTGATTTTTTTATCTATTTTACATGAATTTTTCGGTCAGATAAATAAAAATGGCAAGAAATAAATATATGAACGATATAAACTATGTTAACTCTCAGCATCCTCAATACCTACCCCTCTACAAAATGCTGATAAAACATAAAACAAAATCCACCTTCAAAACCCTATCCTACTAATACTAATCTGTACTCTGTATGTTGTACTAGCTCAATATTTTTCCCTGTACGCTTGCAAGATGTGAGTGACGTCAGAGGCAAGTATGGAACCCAAGACCCTAGACTTTTTTGAACTGTCACTTTCTTTTGTTGACCATGTGTCATGCCTCCAATATGGACTCCAGTCCAACTACCAATAAGCGAAGACCTTTAAATTTTCAAGCATTTCAAGTTTCAAGCGAACTTTAAATTTTCTAAAAAGTATCTGTACGTACTATGTATGCTCACAATCCAAATCAGATTCGTAATCTAGTTCGATCATATTTCTATACTTATAATAGCAGATATTTTCAGATACAGATCAAAATAATATTTAGCTTTTGGCATATTACATGACAGATTCACTTCAAAATTTGAATTATTCGTAAAATAGTAATAAATAACAATAATCTTTATTTAGTGATTTTTTCTAATACAATTTAGGAATTATAGTGATTAGTATCAACGATGTAGAACAATGTTTAGGAAGTTCAAAAAATTTCTAATTAAAATATAAAATTCTATCTAATTACTCCGCAAAAAAATTCAAAAATTCAAGACGTGTGATGTGATACACCTACATACTTATTATATATATTATCATGTTATGATTATCAAGTATTAAAAAAACTGTGACAATGTATTCATTTTTTCCCCATAGGTAGGTACCTACAAAAGAATAGGGAAGGTGTATTAAATATAAATGTATAAGCGAAACCACACAATATACAATATACTACACTATACAGATGCACATGGTTTAAGCTGGATTCTCTGATTTGATAGTCTAGTTCTAGTTATTGCGAAATGGTAGTCATAAATCATCCAGTTTTCCTCCTCACATTTTCATTTTCAGCAGTCACACACATGTGCAAGTACACGGGCCAGCTTTTACAAGAGAGCCAGTGCCAGTATACAACATGTACTGTACCTACCTACCTGTATTTTTTCAACATTTCAACCAAAACCACTACCACCACCACTACCACCCAAAGTCCTACTAACTTTCCTATGTGTGTGCTCATAATTTGGTGTAATAAATCAGTTTTAAAAGTTTTATTACTTTATGGAGTATTACCTTCACACCGCTGCGTATACGGGGAGTTAGAAAATATAGTAATAATAATAACAATAATACTTGTAATAGAACTAGTAGAACGTAGGTATGTAGTTCAAGAATAGGCGTAAAAGAATGTATAGATTACAATTATAGAATTAGAGGCCAAAGGAGTAAGGTATTATAGCAAGGACCAGAACCAGAACCAGACCTCAGCATACGCATCGACTTAATTATTTTATGGCTATGCAATGCAGTGTGCTAAATGGCTGTGACTATTTTTTTTTAAATTGTTTCAAATGAAATGGATTTTTTTTTCGAGGTTTTTGCTCAAACTAAATAAAAGTACACTGTAGTTGTAACGTTCGTAATAAATATACGCGCTGCGCGAGAATACAATACGAATACATTATGATTTCAATCCTGTACACAGACTGTATAGAGAATTGTTACACATGGTTTATATAATTCATTTCGCTCCTGGGAACGTCAATTTAACACGTTAACTCAGGATTCCCATTTGTATATATTTTGAGTAAAACCAAGAAATCACAAGAAAACCCACACTGCACCTTGTAGTGTAGGGACTACTCTACTGATAATAGGGGTACGCAGATATACAGCTAGTAGCGTGTAATGGTAATAATGTTATTACAACAAAAATTGTAATCTTTTTGTAGGTCTACATTTTGCATATTCTATAGGTATTCAGTCATAGCATAAAATCATATTATATAAATATTATATTCATATAGAATGTAGAATTCATCTGAATGCTAATAACTGTGAGATTCTTTTTCAATCGTAGAAAAGTTGAATGTAAATGCATTACACATATTAATTGTAGAGTGCCACCTATGTATACTATACATCAAGTCAAGAAAGAATTTTTTAAGTCAAAGTCGACATCGAAATTCAAAACTTGCCATATTACTTTTGTTTTTGACCGACCACTATTCTTTTCATATGTACCTACGTCGTACATATCCCCATTTTACATACCACAGTAAAGTATGGAGTGCTGATGGAAGACGGAAGATTTCACTCCGATTACAAGCCTCTTTCTCTCCACACTGGTGTAGTAAACTGACGCACTATGTATTATTATTGTACACAATAGTATAGACTCCAAAAATCTTGTGAGTACGACATTCTTTGAGGAAAAGATTTCAAAAATGAATACTATACTGTGTGTAGGATTTGACACTCTAAATGGGCACGCATGTTTTGGTGGACTATGAACTGGAGCTGCCCAAATATTATTATATGGTTCTCATTTTTGCACCCGACTATCAGATCAGGACGAAAGAATGGCATATTATGTAGGATATATAGTAAAAATTGTAGAGATAAATTCAATGAAATATGCAGTGTTGATGTCGCACGGCACTGGCACAGGGACTCGCCCTAACACTTACATAGTGGAGGTAGCATGTTTCACAGTTTAAGAAAATCAAAAGACAATAAAGATGACTTTTATACCACTTCCCTTTCATATACTTGCTGTGTCTAAAATATATGGAAATGGAAAAGTAACATTTTTGATGTTCCAGAGACAGACTCAAAGGCCAGTTATCGTTAGACTAACAGTATTTCCTCCTTTACAAATATATATTGCGTATATAGTACAGCGCTATGTCTGCTAAAAGGAAGCAGCGAGTGGAACTCCATCCATGTCATTACATTGGAATAAATGAAAGGAGGTGACAGACACCACTGTGCACAAAATTAATGTGTAATCCCTATATATGAGATCAGAATCAGAATGTTCATTAATTTATGCAGATGCAGTCAAAGTCGGCTAACTTATTATGTAGTCCTTTTAGTATATGCACCTACACACAAGCTTTCCTGTCCATGCTATATAGTCAAGTTTGGATTTGAATTAATATATGAATATGTGTACCTACATAAGTTTGCATGTCACCTAAGAAAAAGTTCATCCACAATTCTACTACAGGACTAACAACACAGCAGCTACTGCTACTACAGCCCCTACAGTTATATACCTACTACCTACCTGAGCGTTTTGAATTTGAATTAGAAATGCAAATGTACATAAAGGGATTGGACGGCGATGGACTGAAACTAAAGCTGAAAACTAGATTTTTTTTGTCCATATGGCTGTTTCTCACTCAACCCCAGCTCCCAACCAAGGCTTAGGCTTATTCATCCCATTATGCAAAAATATGAGGAAAAATTTCTGAGCTTTCGGCTTCGGCTTCGGCATTCGAAGTCGACATCCACATCCACATCGGCTTGCATGAAAGGCTACGCGACGGCTACGTCAGATCAAACCAGACCAGACCATGACAGACCAAAAGTCAGAGTTAAATAGTCAAAGACTTTTGCTTGAGAGCTCAAGCTACAACACACACAGTCCACAGTCCACATGAACATCATGATCGTTCTTTATAAAAATACAAAATACAAGACTTCGAATTCGACTTCCACGTCTACTGCTCCTAACCCCTAGTCCGAGGCAACGCACAACTCTGTGTATAGAATACAGAAACAGTCCCTTTATATAATATGAGAAAACAACCAAATAAAGAAACCAATATGTATAGGTATAGCAATAGCTAGACACCGCGAGTCGTATCAGTAGAATATAGGACATATAGGATATATAGGAGAGTCACTACTCACTCACTGTACACTTTTTGCATGTTGATGAACGTGTGTCGTATTTCGTTTTCGTATTTCGTTTTTGTATTTCTATGAGTACGAGAGAGAGAGAGAAGTGGGTGCATTTGTTGAAGGGGAAAAGTCAAACTGAAAGAGTTGGTGCTGGAGTTGAAGGAAGCCGAAGCCGAAAGGCTTTTGCAGTTTGTAGATTGTATAGTAGTTTCCTTCATTCTTTCCAAGAAGCTTTTTGCATTAAAAGAAGTCCTTGCTTTTCCGCTGTCTCTATCTATCTATCTCCATCCATCCATCCGCCTCACGATCCAACACATCAGTCAGTCCCAACCAAAGTGAAGCAAAGTAAAGGAAACCAAACTAAATAGATGAGGCATATATTCTACTACCTACTACCTACCTACTCAACAACGTACGCTGTCCGCTATACTTATACACAATGTACACAGGAGGGAAATAGAGAGATGCATATGTATGTACCTGGAAGTAAAGTGAAGACTCAAGAAGATTCTACACTGAAGCGAAATAAACTAGAGCTTCATGGACACTAACTGTGAGTAAAGTAAAGGAGGAATCTGACATGTCTACAAGTCTACAGTTCTACACTCACTACTCTTCTTGAGTCTTGACTTTATTTAGCGACAGAAAACGAGAGAGAGAGAGAGAGACAGAAAACACAGAGTGAGATGATGCATAGTCTTTTCTACTTTGTCTTTCGTGAAAATGTTTTCTGCACTCTGACTCTCTCAAGGCTTTGCTTTGCTTTGGCTCCTTCACTCTACTTCTTTTTTTTTTACTAGCCTTCCAGTACTTACACATGCATGCATGATGCTCTTTAGCTCTTGCTCTTACATTAGGTGGTAGTGGCGGTGGTTGGTTCTTTTGGTTCGTTGTATATGTAGCTATATGACTTTGGCTCCGGCTTTGGACTTGGACGTGTGCTCTTTACAACAGAGCATTCAACAAGGGAAGATGGATGGATGTAGCGTTAATACATAGTACAGAGAATATAGTACAGACACACAGAGTTTGAATTCTTCTTCTTTTTCTTCTTCGACATCAACATCCACATCCACATCGACAACACTGACAGTCGGCGTCATCACACACACACACACACACACACACAACAGTCCCTCTTTCCTCAGCTTCGTTTTCACAGATAGATACGTAGAGTGAATTTTTAAGAGGAAGGTATGCGTGTATAGAGTGTAGGTAGGTACCTATGATAAGGACTACGTCCATGAGTAGGTGAGCTATCCATCCACATTTCTATACTATCTCCTGGATGATGTAGGTATACATACGTGTTAGTGTGCAAACTGCTCACATTTTGACTCACGGAGATAAATTGAATAAACTTGTCTTGGTTTGGTTGGAATGAGAGACCTTTTTGCGTTTCTTCTTGGCAGACTCACCACACACACACACATACCTATGAGACAACGAGAACAAGAACGACCAAAACATGCTCACATTACATATGCATATATAATATTGAGCTGCGGCGTAGACTATATAGTGAGTGTGACTATAGTGAGTGTGAGTGTGGCAGAGCCAGACTTTACATCCCATTGCATTACACACATTGGATTTTGGATTAGACTACTTTACCTAGACTAGGGCTCTATATCTATAGCTACAGGCTGAGCTAATAAGGTAGGCTAGGAGCTATAGCTATATAAAGCCACATAAGACTGTTGAGACTCCCTCACTATCTCCCAAAGCTAGAGACATACATACTGAGGAGAGAAATCTTAAAAGTCTAAGATTTAAGATGCTAAGAGAACAGAGTAGGACGTGGATGGAATACAGAGTATAGATAAATCCATTTACCACCAACAACCTACGTAGTACCACTGAGAGATGTGAGTGTGTGTGGGGGAAAACATTGAATTTTGTTTTGTTTCAAAAATATATAAATTGGCTAACGGTGATGTGATGTGATGTCTGAGGAAGTCTGTGGGGAAAAGTGTATTCAGTCAGATAGATACAACCTTGTTGTTGTGTATCTCGCACAGCAACCAGTAACCAGCTCGAGTGAGTATTTGGTATTGAGGGTACGGAACGGAGTCTCTCTGCCTGCAGGTAGTTGTCATATTATTAGGATTTATGTGAATAAAGTTGAAGCTAAATTGCACTCATAAACTTATTTATTTAATTTTACAACTTTAACTTTTCATTTCATTTTTAAAATATTTAAGGAATTTAGAATGAAATCATCATCATCAAGGCGAAGAGCAGATATCACAGTAGTGGATCTCTGTATAGTCGGCAGTGTATTCAGTCAGATGCAGTCGTCGTGCATTATTGTTAGAATTAGAATGTATAGAGCCCACAACGCACGTACCTACGTACGTACAGCTCCATGTAGTCCATTTAGACAAATTATGTTTATTTGTGCTATTTTATTTTGGTTCGCACGCTGACTCAACAATTTCCTCACAAGTTTTTACATTCAACATTCTATACCGGGGACACAAGGATATTATTGATATTGTTTTTTTTCCAATATGACAACTTCAGCTAAAATTTGAAATTCTCAAGGAACATGCTTTTAAGCTCAGCAGCTTAAACACATATATGTGAACGTTGATTAATGGAAAAAAGATGGAGGATTTTTGCATGATAGAAATTTACCGCTTAGAATAATTATTTCTATCTACGTTTCCACAAACCATGTATAGGTATAGGTAGCTATAGGTATTTCAAACTATCCATGTTCACTATACGATTTTTTAGAGCGATACTTTTTATGATTAAATTCAGATTTGGAATCTTGACAGATTTAGATTTTCTAATTTTAAAACTATGATGATTGTGAGTAGAAATTGATTTTTAAATATAGAAAATCTTAACCTAAATTTTATTTAATGTAATTTAAATATTTTGTCTGTTCGAATGGATAATCTGTATCTGTTTCAGAAACAGATATCTATATTTCTATGCTTTAAAAATGAATGCAAAAAAATAGGAATTAAGACAGAGTCTGTATAATTTATAGCTCCATTTAAATCTGATTTCCTGTGACTAGAATTTGAATTCCAATTCGCATCTGATCCTGAGTGAGTGAAGCCATGCACATATCTTTTAAAAAAAGATAGACGTGTATTCCTTCGAAATTTCTCAAAATCAAAATCAAAAGCTCTATATTTTAAGTCTCGCACACACACACACACAGACGGAGACGGAGAGATACCTCCTGTCAGGAAGGTGGGACCATGACGAAGTACCACCATAGAAAAATCACACAAACACGAACACAACGCTTCAGGTCCATCAGGCAGAACATACATGTATACAAAACAGTAGAATGCAACGTGAGAAAAGTACAATCATAAATTTAGAGAGAACGTAGAAAATCCATTATCACATTTGTTGAGAATTTGAGAAAAAGGGAAATGAAAGAAGCATGAAATAAGCTGAAGCACACACACACACAATCTCTCATACGACGTGTCCTCCAATCCTACAGAGAATTGTAAGTTTAAATGCATGCATACAGCATAGTAATGTAAAGAGTATATGAGAGTCGCATTTTAACTTTTTGGATTTAAATTGTGATGCTCTTCAAATTAGTTCCTAGGACGACGATGAAGAGTGATTACTCCTATAACTATAACTACATAGTCACAACGTAGGTCTACCTATACCTATGCCTATATGTACTAGCTATATACATACTATGCACAGGTAGTTCCAGAAATAAAGAAAGACACTGTTTCTGCCTTAAGGAAACAAGAAGGTAGGGAAGTACGTACGTAATGGTTAATAGCACTATAGTGTGTAATGTGTAATAGCCCTCGCAATAGAAACAGTCCCTGTTTGGATGGCTATGATGATGGTGATGGCATGTGTACTGTGAGGAATGAAGTGACTGATGCGGGACGGGCGTTTCAGTGCGAGAGAAATAAAGAGTCAAAGGAGTCAGCCATAGTTGAATTGTATGCACAGATATTGCCATGCCAACTGGATAGGACAGAGGAGTCATAGGATTGATGGATAGGTAGGTAGGTACAATCCACATGGAGTCAAGTCAGTACGGACCTACAGACGTACAAAGTGTATACGGTTGGCTGGCTGACTGGTTGGTTCGATGGATGGTTCGTTGGTTGGTCGGTCGGTCGGTCTGTCGGATGCAGGAGTTGAGATATATCTATAACGTATAAGTTTCTAAGGCTTTCAACTTGGAGTGAAGGAAGGAAGAAAGAAAGAAAGAAAAGGAGGCTGAAAGAAGAAACAGGACTAGCAACATCCCATCACATCCCATATGAGAAGATCAGAGCATCAGAAAGACGGAGACGGAGACGTCAAGAGCATATCACGTCGCCCTCCATCTTCTACGTGAGAGATGAATATATACGAAAAATAAAATACAAAATACGACTAGGAATCTGTATGTAAGTTACTACGTAGTACGTAGGGTCCTACTATATAATGCCCTGTACTATGTACTATGTGTACGGACTGACTGACTGAGACAATATCTGTGCGGAGGCTGTGAGGCTATGATATGTGTGTTATGGAGTTAAGGAGACGGTCCGTGTCAGCAGAATGGGCCCATATGGCACTATTTAGCCGTAATAAAAATGAAAAGAAGATGGGCGATGTGTTTGTACTCATCTTCATCATTCCATATCATATCGTCGTCGTCTCCTTTACTTCTTACTCGATCCTCACACACAAACTCCACGCTACATTACAACTTCTAAACTTCCAACTTCCAACTTGCTCTCACAATACACAACCTACCTACCTATCTACCTTCCTTCTCATTACGCTCAGATTTTATATGCAAATCTAGATAGATGGATATGGTTATGATGTAGTAGTAATAGTAGTAGTAGCACTCTCGTCTCTCGTATGTGCACAGCACAGCACCGTAAGTACAGAATTGTAATATTTGAATCTACGCATATACATTATTCATTTTTTTTCTCAACTAATACCATCACCATTACCATCATTACACATTTCAGGGAGAAGATTGCCATTAGGATTACAACTATACGATTACTATTACGATAGACAAAAAAAATAAGGAGCTTGTAGTGTATGAGTATACGAGTCAGCATTGCTCCTGCACACATCTCTCAAGCCAGATACATATCTCTCTCCATTGATATTTATATTTTCAACTTTTTTTTTTCAAGTCTGAAAGGAAGAAAAACAAAAGCAAGAAGAAGAAGCTATCAGTGTCTGTAGTCTCCAGCCCCAGTCCCAGTCTGTATAGCCTCTATGCTACATAAGCTATAATCGTAATCGTAATGGTAGCCAACCCAAGTCAGTCGGCCTGTGAGCTCCACTTCCATTATTTTTTAGGAAAATCATGGGGAAGAATCTGAATTATATAGGTATAGAATATAGGAATAAGGAAGATTGATATCTTGAATAATCAGCATAGGCTACTGATATACCTTTTGACTAGCTTAAAAAAGTATATCCCCCCAAGTAATAAGTAGAACGAATAATTAAATATATATATTTTACTATATTTTATATATAGTACTGAATAGTTGTTGGCTACTTACTACTTCCAGAGATAATTTTGTGCTCTCGTGTAAATACAGTATAATTGAATTTGTATATCTATACACAATTTGACATGTACATTTGTTATATATATGACGTTAAAAATAATTCAGATTTTTTTTTGTAAATACGCAAGATAAACAAAAACAAACGGTTCGAGTTTGCGGTACTTCTTAATAGACAAATTTCTTGAGAATTGTAAATAATATTTTTTGAGATTCAATTCCAGTGTGATCCAGAAGCCGAAGCCAGAATCCAGAGCAACAGTCCATAGTCCATATGTGCATATAGTATAAAGTGTAGCTGTAGATTGTAGATATCGGGTTTTACAATTTGGCAACGAAAGCAACAACGGCAACGGATATGTTAACACATATGTATCTACTAGTAAGGTAGGTGGGTAGGTAGGTAGGTACGTACTTTTAAAATTGAAATCTGTATTTATGGAAAATCTAGGTAACACACTTTGCATGTTAAACTTCCCATCACCGACGATATTTGCTGGCGATGTTTGTATGTATCACGGGGAACCTATATCTCTTCCTATAGCTACACAAAGTCTAAACCTTAAACGCTTTGTTATTTAAATGGCGCCAATTTATCTATTCAATCATGTCAGTGCCAAAAACAACCAGTTTTAACGTCAAACTAACAGCCATGCATACCCTGTACTGTAAACTGCATAAATATGCTCACAACTATGTAAAAAAAATTGCATATAGAACTTGGAAGTTTTCTTACCAAATTTGAAACATTTTGAAACTTATTCGAATTATTCGAAGCAAAGAATCTGCAGAAATATCACAAAATCACACACAAAACTACACAACTATTAAATACTCCTCTAATATGAACTTCACAAATTCAGATTTTACACAGAATTCTACCCACACAAATTTTAATCACATCATCAGAAACTTCACTGCAGAACTGGTGACCGGACTAATTTAAAATTTAAACTGAAATTTCTACTGGATTTTGAAGCTTTAAAAACGGACAGAAACTGAAACAAGGGAAGTTGCTCACTATTGACCACACTTCCCACTAACCTAGCACTTACTAATGGATTGGGCCGAGTAACTGACAACGACAACGGCAATCGAGTGGAACACACTAAAGTAATTTAGAAACCTCGAAGAAAAAAAAATCTCAACCAACTAGAGAGAAAAAAAATAACTGACCCTTCTAAACTCTTTGAAATCTGGTCTCCAACTGGGACTTGATACCTACAGCAGAACACCGAAGCCGAAGCCGAAACAGAAACATTACAGGCACTGGACGATTTCTATTTCTCCAAAGTAAAAAAAAGAGTTCAATATAAATTGTAAATTGTCGGTCCAAGCCTTTTGCTATGTTGTCTCCGCTGCCGTAAAAGTAAAAGGAAACGTAAAAACGTATACAGATAGAGGTGCATTACATTTAACATCCTTACTTACATGGAGACCTGCACAGAGTAATAGCAACATCAACAGCAATTCAATTCAATGGAACATGGAACCATCCTTTCGATTTGGACTTTTTTTTAAGAAAAAAGGACAAGAATAACAGAGAGAAATTGATAATATAATATGATGTCATGCCGCGTGCTGTTCTCACTGCCTTGTTGTTCCGATAACTGCCTCAATGTCGTGTATATATAAATGCCTAATATTAGAGTCTTAGAAAATCCTCCAAAAAAAGGATAAGAAACAAAACCGAAAGTCGCAAAGCTGAGGAAGAAAAAGATAATAAAAATTCAAGGTTTCATTTATTGATGGATGGCGGTGTGTATCAGTATCCGTATTATCAGAACTAGGATGAGAGTTATATAGTCCACATAGGGTGAGGGTATTGCATTGTAGTCTGTAGTGTAGTAGTATGCATCTTTATTGTAGGTAAAGCACATCTCCTCTGGTCTCTGTGTATAGGATGAAGAAGACTTCTCTTTTTAGCTCTGTGTAGTCGCATTGAGCATTGAGAGAGTAAAAGGGTCAGATGCACTTTTTTTATTAGGAATTTATCCTTTCTTTTATATTTTTATTATCAGGTTTTGAAAGGATTTTAACCTTAAAAATATCCGTCTGCGTACAGCACTCGGGATCTCACTCTACAGCCACTACATGCATAGGTAGGTAGGTAGGTATACTTGTTTAGCTTGACGTTTTTGTTTGTTTTCAGCTCCAGTCGTTTTCGTTTCACAGTCACAGTCAGAATCCCATCCAATACAAGAAATAGGACCACTACCAGTTCCAGCGTCAGTGCAGGAGTGCAGGCTCCAGATATATAGACTAACTTTTTTTTTTACTTTTTAGCTCTTAAATGGAACATTTCCTTGTTCTTGTTTTACAACCCCCATCTTAACATTGTGTTTCCTAATCCTATATAAATCCACTACTCCTGCCCTGCTACTACTTACTACGCTTTTGGAAAATATTAAAGAGCCATACAACTCTGCATAACTTGCATGTGTACATGGTCCTAAAATAGAAGTAGAAATTGAAATTGTATATAAATAGGCATAATAACTACGGCATTTCACTACGGTATGTAGGTGGTATAGGTACCTATAGGATATACGACCTTTTCCCCCGGATATTTAGCCCCAATCACTAACACCTGAAAATTCTCCAAACATTTATATTTAAGATACTAAAATGTGCATTCCTGTAATATACAGTGTTGATTTATTAAATGTTAGTTAATCAGACAAAATTATTGTGATAATATACCATTTTTCCTATTAACCAAAACTTAAAAAATGTTTCAGGAAATGCGTCCGGGTAGAAAATGTTCGTGAGGGAAAATGTCCGAGGGTAGAAGGGGGGAATTTCCGGGAGGAAAATTTCCTACAACCACGCACAGATATAGGTTATTATTATTAGGACTGTTACTGGTGATCGTATTGCCTAAATATTAAATATCCGTGTCGATATACAGTCAAGTACAAGTGCTTCTACATGAAGTCATAACATAGCACTTTTTTCAATATAATAAAAAAAATGAAGGAAACAAAAAGATGAGTTTGGACAAGATGTTAACTGGAAGGAAGGGTCAAACCCGGACCTACAACATAGCATCAAAAACCTAATGCACCTTTAAAGTGGTTCGTTTTATTTTATGCGTATAAAGAGGTAGTACACAATGCACTGTGCAGAAGGGAGGGTCCATAACGATGCCATATACCATCCCATCATACAGATATTATATTATTATGACTTGACTTACACAAGGAACAACATCTGTGTCTTGACATCCCTTCCACTGCCTGCATCACATTGCAATGCATAAAATGAAAAACTACAAATTCGGCATTCGGTCCACTGCTACATAATATACTGAAGAGACTCGTACTGAAACTGATAGAAATGCGTGTATATGCAGTGGTTGTGTGTGTAAAGGTGTTTTATAACCAAAGTGAACTATGAACTGTCTGCATGCATAGGTATTAAGCATTTCTCTCGTTCAAATGAATAGAGATCCTCATGGTACTTATCCACACTTTTATGGAACTTTGAACTTCCTCAAGAAAATTTTTATGACTGTAAATAACCTTTTAAGAAACTGTGAATGCATCTAATGTACCTATACATAGCTCGTATAGCTACAATCTATACAGCTATATATATCAGTATAGTACGTTCTCTACACTGCTAAAAATTCTACACATACACACAGATGTTTCATCTAAAAATCATGTATAGATATATGTACAGGGTATCCCTATACAAATGCATTTGGTTTCAAGTATTCAATAAAAGTTGCATCTTTTATTCTTATTCGCTCTCTTAATGTCCCGTATGTACATCAGTACCAGTACCAGTGCTACACTGCTATACCCTTATTGGCTATAGCTATACAGGCAATTCTATATGAGTTCACCTCGCACAATCTACGGTACCTACTACACGGTTCATTCCATCTTCACCATAGTGTCAGTCCAACCAAGTTGTTTTTCGCGCGTTTCAATTTCTCAATGAATTAATAGTCTTTCTTTTGAGAAAAAAAAGTGGAGATATGGATTATTATTACATGACTCTGACTCACTAGTCAGAACAGAACGATGAGTACCTCCATTACTCAAGGAAGGTAAGGTACCCACACGTGGAAGAGATCACACAGACACACACACACACACATCGTCATCATTACTTAATTAATAAGCCGTATCGTAATTGATAAATCATGTAAGCGAAACGAGAGAGATATTGAAGGTCTTTTCTCTCAATTTGCCAAGTTTCCCCCCTCTTTTCCCCATCGCCCATCAATATCAGTCCCTTACCATCAATTTAATTACTCCCAAGAAAATAAAATTCTAAAAAATTTCTCAAAACTTTTCTTAATTAATTACACATAGACTCAGACCCGTCCACGTCGATATGAGACTGTCCATATATCTGTAGGCATGTGTGTGAAGTCAAGTCTGCACTTGAGATACTGAGAGACAAAATACGTCATTATATACCACGGTGCACAGAGAGTGAAGAACTGTACATAATGGGACATGCCACAACAGTACATGTTATTCACTCTACTCGTTATTTG
The DNA here is from genome assembly GCA_949802685.1 of Dicyrtomina minuta. NCBI lineage: Eukaryota > Metazoa > Arthropoda > Collembola > Symphypleona > Dicyrtomidae > Dicyrtomina > Dicyrtomina minuta. Next base: position 18,532,352 of record OX461810.1, read on the forward strand.
TTCCAAACTATACATGCGAGATAAGATGTCGATTTCGATGTCGATGTCGATGTCGATGTGGACGTGGACGCGGACTGTAGAACAGAATGTACCACTATACAATAATTGTGAATGATGTAAGACACCTAGACCAAGACCAAGAGGAGGAATATAAGACCAAGTCAAAATAAAAAAAAACAAATACCAAGACCGAGAGCGACCAAGAAACTAATTTCAATGGGATTTGTAGATACTGTAGTTCTCTCGCTCGCGCCTCTCTCTCCCTCCTTCATAACACAACATCCTAATTGAGAAATAGTAACGCTACTCCTACACGACTAGAATAGTCATACTATTTCTGTAATTAAGACAAAGACAAGAGAACAAGTAGAGTGAAAATTCGATTAAGAAAATATCGTGGAAAAAAAAGATAAGGAATCACACACACACACACAAGTGCCTCGACTCACAAGTCAACACTCAAGAGAGTCAAATAGTAATCCCTATAACTATAATATAATCCTTTTTTTTTGAAAATACTCAAAGAAAATACTGAGAATAATACATACGGGAATCAAATGAAAATGAAGACGACATACGAAAAAAAATATATATGTATATAATTTTTGACGAAACTTGTACTGTAAAAACTCTATAGTGGAAATGAGAATGGGAAATTAGCATAAGTCTAAACGCAAAATAATTTAGAGGCTCAAACATTACACAAAAAGCACTCGTCCGCTCTCAAAATGAGAATGAAAATGAAAACGACTGGAACTAACCCCCTTTGGAACGTTGAAGACGCAGTCAAACTGATACATTATAGACGAAGCAGAGAATAAGACTACCGACTACCGAGACGAACCAACAGAGAAGAAGAAGCCTCCATATACATACACTTTTGTCCCTGATAAATGCTACTACCTACAGACAGGGCCAGGACCCAGACGGGAACACAGAACGAGAGAGTAAGTGATCCTCAGAGTTGCATTACTCATTCCAATCCAACAGAAACAGAGGACCCAAAAGGACTGTACTATCAGTTGTACGTGTGTGTACATATGTGCCTACATGGTGTAGCATGGCAACAGTAACTACTACGGCTGTAGACTGACTGGAGAGTAGACTAGAATTTGGTGGTGTGCTTTATAAGTTTGGAACTAGTTCCAGTTCCAACTCCATAGCTTACAGTTCCAGCTAAAAAGCTCACACAGATATATGTATATCCATACGCAGAAAGGCAATGTTATAGATATGAGTTTTTCTGTCTGTCTCCGTGTGTGTGTGTGTGTGTGTGTGTGTGTGTGTGTGTGTGTGTGTGGGTCGCAGTGGATGATTTGAGAAAATTCTTGATGGAAGAGCGACGAACAACTAAAATCTCCTCCTCAACTCCTCGTGTCACAAAGTCAAGCGGAATGAAATGAAATAATGGGAAGTCACTATATCAAAAGGCAGCGAGTGCAGAGCCCAGCAAAGGCAATGCAACGGACGGAGACCGGAGAGAGGGATATCAGTAAGAAACAGGAGGCAATTTGACTCCTTCACTTTGCATACATCTATGTGATACACCCTTTGACTTGTCTTCCCAGTTGAATGAGACTTGAATTGACTCGCTGACTTACACACACACACACACACACAGTCAGACTCTGAGTCTCTTTAACTTCGACTAACTAATGAGAGAAAATCGATACGAAAACTAAAACTTTGACTTTGACTTGTCTCCCAGTAAGTGAGCAAGTGGACGTATGTATAGGGAGGCACGTAGGATGTGGAAGCCTCAGAAACTCAGAACAGAGAAGGACAGGGCTTAGAAAAGGGAAAGACTCAAGAATAAATACTTGGATATCCTCAGATATATATAGATATAATATTATACAAAGTGTATCTCGTATGTAGAATGTAGATTCGATTTCTTTATGCAATGACATTTTATATAAAGGCACGCATATGTCCATTGGTCGTGTATTAAATATCTTTGACGTGGACTTCTTAAATTACAATACCTTTTGAATGCTGATATGATGACTTACTTGTTATTTATCTGGATGCAAGTATGTGTATGAAAGGTATATATGTATAGTAGAGTACGTTCCGTGTCACGGATCCCTTCCCTACGACTCAAAGACCAAGACCATGTTTTTCGATTTTACAATAAATGATGAGAGTTGATATCAGTAATCATGCATTTGGACGTGGTATGAGAGGACAGATCATAGTCGTCTGTCCCAAGGTGTTCAAAGAAAGGAATACTGTTAGTGACTATTTACATAAGAAGAAAAAGAAGAATGAGAGGGGAGATGCAAAAAAAAATATAGATAAACTTGATTTTTAGAAAAATCCAATCGATATGTAGATACTAATAACTGTAGGTAAAATGGAAGCATGAGAAGAGGCGAGACATACTTACTGTACTGTGTACATATATAGTATGATTAAATTAGTAAAAAAAAGAGAAGAAGTAAATAGAGAATTGGATGCTGACCTGGTGGTGGGTAAGGCGTGGAAGTCATGGGGTCGGGAGCTCCATACGCACTTCGGAGACCATAGTCGTAGGATGTGTCGACGCTGACGGCGGATCGTCGTTCTTCAGCGGATTGAGCCGCAATTTGAGCAGCTTGAGCAGAAGCTAATGAGTAGGACAGATGACCATGTGAGTCCATTTGATGACTGGGCACACGGGTTGAGGGGGTTCCATAAGGATAGTTCGGATAGAAGCTGGCTGGTGAGCTGAAAGCTTGACAGTCAGCGATGGAGCCTGATGAAGCACCCGGGTATTTGTAGTCATGATGCCAGAGAGGGAAATTATGTCCATGTTTTCTGTCAGGATTAATCGAGTTTCCACTGAGGGAAGCAGCGGCTGCGGCCGAGTAGTATGGGGATGACATTGGATTGTTGTACGGGGATGACGTGTCAAAGGAAGATGCACTCACAGGAACTCCTCCACCGCCCGAATTCCCTCCTGAGACAGAGGCAGCCACGGCTGCAGCGGCAACGGCAGACTCCGGGTAGGCTGACCAAGCTTGAGAAGAAGCACTCGCATGATGATGACGAATAACACTACTTGTATTATGACTATGCCCGTCAACAATGTTACTACTACTCAGATTAAGATTGTTACTACTACAATGTTCGTTTAAATGCGTACCAGCTGATGAGGGGTGAGAGTAGCCGACGAGACCACAGGAGCCGGAGGATGAACCGCCGCCGCCACCACCAGTTCCCGCTCGTTTGGCTGGTATATGAAGTGGCCCATTCCCCGTCCCATTCCCATTGGACATGATGGGTGAGGAGGCTGAGGTATTGATATTCTCACACTTGACGTTCGAACTATTATTATTATTCGCACTGCTATTGTAGGGTGAGTGTGAGGACGAGATCGGCGTCGTGGTTGAGGATGAGCCAGAGGAGGTGGAGGAACCATTGATGGACGCGGCAGTCACTGTCTGATGATGAGGATCATCATACATGGAGCTTCCGTTCATCATACTATGAGTACTGTTCGTATGACTGATAATTCGACTATTCACTAGGTGGTTCGGTGTTAAGGTTAGCGTGGACGGGGTCTCACAACCCCCTGCTGCTCCCGTTAAAGCTGATGATGCCCCACCTTCACGTAAGCAAGTAAACAACATTTTCTCCTTCAATTCAACACTAAACTCTTTTTTTCTCTCCTTCTTGTCTCTCTCGCTCTTTTCCTACTTTTTTTTTCTCTCTCTCTCTTTCAAACTTGTCAATTACCACGTCGTTTCTCTTACTTAAAACCAAATTACTTTCATTCCATGTCCATCCTTCCCTTCTTTTTTTTCTCAACGTACGCTTAAATCAATCAGTTTTTTTTTCGCGCGCCCTCTCTTCCTTCCCCCCTATCGTCTCTTTCCCTTTTTTGGGTACGGGGTGCTCAAGATTCAGAGAGTATATTATTATACGTACATATAGCGTAGGTGTGGGTGTACTTTACACTTTTGTTTTGCACATTAGTTTTGCAGTCACTATATTATAGTTATACACGTATACGACTTTTACCTATCGTTTTAGTTTTAGTTTTTTTTTAAGTATGTGTGTAACTTGCTCAGTTCAGATTGTGAAGATAGTTCAGAGTTCAAATAGAGGAAAAGTTCTAGAACCAACCGAATGTCGATTTCCAAATTCGAAGGGAGGAAAACTTAACATCCACAATTTATAACAATGGGTAGATTATGAATGGTGTGTTCATTTCACAGAGCTATATAGTTGAAGCATATACGAGGATCCGTAGTAGGTACGCTCCCCCAATGCAATGTAATGCAATGCAATGTCTTGTTCGTATGAGCACCAAAATTTTTTTTTGCCTCGTCTCTCACTGCCTGTCAGTGTGTCCTGTGTGCATAAAATTTACCTACATCAAAATACTTGTCGACAATATCAGTACTCAGACTCTGGGAGGGAGTACATGTACCACATTTATTTACCTTTTTATAAAATGACTAAATGTAATGGGGATAGTATGCATGTATACTTAAACTGTGTATATATTGTACAATTCAAAGAATATCTTGTATATATATTGAATATCTTTACAAGTTTCTTGTATCTTTTTCATGTATGTATATTATGAAACAATTTGAACAAAATAAGAAAATAAAGCCCAGAATAATAATAATAATAATAATTGTACAGTTTCTTATGCACAGTACTCACATTACGATTTAGACATAGACCTTAACTTACAGTTTGATCGAAAGAAGATAGAAATCTTCTTTTCTGCTCAAAACTCAAGTCAAAAGCTTGCCCAGTGCCAGTGCCTGTACAAGTACCAGTACCAGTCAAAGCACAGATACATAAAAAATTAAGATTATACCTACTTTTTTTCTAAAGGGAAATATTACAGAATAACAGAATAGACGTGTTCTTTAGCCTTCCGTTCTGTCCGAATACAATTTATGATACTTTTCCTTCCTTCTTCTAGATCCCGTCTCAAAATTCTCATTCAAATTTAGATTTTTAATAAGGAGACTCGTGGAAGTTTTCAATATAATATAATACAATACTGTACTCAATGACTGATCTTCGTCGTCGCTCCGGTCGTTGCTCGTCTTTTGTAAGGAATTAGAGTACAACATGTGCATCTATTATACTACAGTTGTATTTTTTTAATAGTTGGAATTAGTGTCAATTTTAATTTAGTATGCCGAGCACTTGTGTCTCTATATCCCGTCAGTCTATGTCTCAGCCTGCCTTTACGTATAATTATATCTTGCAATCATTGTACTGCTACAATTACCATTGTCAAGAGTCAAGAGGAAAGGGCTCTAGTATTGCAGTTACAGATGTCGTAAAAGTCGTAAGGGATAAGGGACACACTATACGGATAGTACAAGTTGACGTTACGATTTGGATTTGAATTTGTCCGTCAGCTCTTTCCTGGATTTAGAATCAGAACAGAGCAGAGGGACGATTAAGAAAAAAACAAGTTTGGATTTCACTTGACGTGACAATTGATAACAATGACAAATGATTCCAAAATCTCCACACTTGCTACTACATAGGTCTCAACATGTAAGCTCTGCCATGTATCAAATTGAAATGGAGCTTGTGGACTTGTGGCGGGGTACAGGAATACTGTGTAGGGATAAGGGACACAGTTTAATCGTAATGGCTATTTCCGTTTATAATTACTTTATGGTGTGTCAAAGTCACTCAGGGTAAGAATTAAAATCGTAGCACTTGACTTGATTATTATTCATATATGTACAGATTCTAGCTGTATTACTTTGTATATATCCATACATTTTTAGGGATTTTTTTTGGAGGATTGGATTATCTTTAAGATCTCATTGGGATCCAGAGTTGATACGATATAGGAGAAAAAAATATATGATAGAGTGTAGACGTTGGAAAAGTGTATCTGTGTCGAGGATCAGCACGAGTACGAGTATACAAGTAACATATACAAAAACTATGCACAAGGAAAGAAGAAGGTGAAGAGAAAAAAAGGGACCCACGAGGTCTGTCTGCTCATTGAAATGAGACCTTTCGTCTTTGGTCTTTGGTCTTTTTTGGTGGTGGTGGTGGTGTTGGTGATGGTGGTGGTGGTGGATGTGGTTGTTGTTGTTTGTTATAATATTATTATTCCTTTTTAACTCCCCAAATCAACTCAACTCGACAACGTAACAGCTTCAAAGCTTTGACTTGAGCTTCGGCAAGTTCAAGTTTCTTAATTATTTCCTATTAGAGGTAAAGGAGAGGCATATCATTCCATTCAATTTGACGCGAGGAAGTTTTTTGGAAAGGCAATAAATTATACGTACGCTTGATTCCTTCCTTCCTCCTCCTTCGTCTTACTCGTCTCGCCGTCTTGTTACTGTTCTTTTGAACGGAACGAGAACGGCCGAGAACGAGAAAGAAAAATTGAGGTTTGATATCGTTTATTGTTATCGGATCACTATCGTTTAGAACAAGTAGTCGTCACAACAGCGGAAGAAAAAAAGCGGATCTGGTTGAAATTAATCAATTAGGGTGATCATATATAAATGAGGGGTATCTCAATTATTTATGCAAATTTTTAAAATTGACCATCAGCCTTCGTATTATAGGTATACAAAAGGAAGTCACTGATTAATATATAGATATACTGAGGACTGCCCTGTGCCTATGGGTCGGTTTTTTAGGATATTCTTATTCTAGGTGATTACTATATTGGTTTCGTTTGTTTTTAGTAGGTATGGTGGCCCCTTTTGCCCACTGCCCGCCGCCGGCAACAAAAATCTGTTCACTCTCTGTTATTATTTTATTATTGGTATTGGTACTGGCATTGGTACTGGTATTGGTACTGGTACTGGTACTGGCTTTTTTGGTTTTGGGTATAATTTTTTTCTCTTTGTTATATAATTTTATAATGCCATTAAGAGGCGTGCTACCTTTTCAACTTGAACAACCTCCACACCGTGTAAAGTCAAAGTGTGTAGTAACTTAGAGTAATATTAGTTTTTATACACATGCACTATTTCCCCGCGCTCATTCCCCACTATTGTCAATGAGGATGATTTGAATTTGAACGTCACATGTGGGAAACGTTCCTGAACATCCCATTATTTCAATATAGAGATTTGAAGAGATGTTCTGTAAAGTATGTAGTAGACACAATTTTTTGAGCTTCTTCCTAATTGCTTCTCCTATACTTAGCAGAGAAAAACACCAAGACGAACTCTTGACTCTTAAGTTTAAGAAATTCAACTTTTCCGTTTTCCCTTTTGGGTCTCCTTCTGTTCGGTACGGTAATTTGTATGTTTTTTTTCTAACATATATATTTTGCTTTTTTGGCAGACTCGATGCACACACGTTGGTGGTGTAGTACTGTGGTGTGGTGAGGTTCACATAATAAGATGAACAAAAAAAACTAACAAGTCAGCACAAAATTGTAGAGAGTAGAAATAAATGAAGAGGAACAATCCTTTAGTAACGTGCTGAATGACAAAGTAAGTGGGTGGCGTATGTAAATTTAATGATGACAATGGTAATTCACCACTTTTTCAAATGATTTCCAGAGTCATATGGAATATTTAGAATATTATTATTCACGTGAGGTTTTCTTTCACTCCTATCTTTTTGTTTTGTCTCTGCGTATCTGCTTGTAATTTTGAAATTTCTTTTTCAACTAGTAGAACTTGTAGAACTGAACCCTCGTACTATGCAGTTATAGTTATCCTTTGTAGGAAATGGAAATACAGATCAAATTAATAAATTACGTAGTTTGTAAATTAAAAATGTAATTGCAAAATTTTGCAAAATAATTTCTCAAATTTTTATTGTCGTCACCCTCAAGATCCTGATAATTGTCAAAGGGTAATTGAAGAGGTAGAGGGAGGAACGGAGTACTGTGTATATTGTTTTTAATTGCAGAGAGGGAATTTGCAATGGTAATTTATTTTAATGATGTATATTTTGTGAGTGTGTATGTGTGTGTGTGCCTCTCTGCCTGTGTCTGCATGTGTAAACCTATAACTGTGGGAGTCGTTAATATTTTTGATTGAAAATAAAATAGATCCGTAAAAACTTATATGATTTTCTTCTCGTAACTTTGTAGGGTGTCTTATGACGGGGACGTGTTGTTTGGTGTATGTGTGGTTTTTGACTGGTTGTGTGTGTGTTTCTGTGACAGGGACAGGAGCCTTGTTACTAGTCTAGTGCTAGCTGGCTTTTACAGCGAGCAACTGTTTGATTGACACTGCTTGCTCACGAGTCCAACCAACTCTACTCAACTCTCCACTTCTCTCTTCTACTACCCAACTCCGTCGAGTTTCTCTCACTATTTTCTGTTCAGTCTCTTGTTCACTTTCCTATTCACAATTCAGAGTCAGACTCACTCAGTCAGACCAGACTCCTCTACAGATATTCCCTTCTTGGCCTTTTCGAGTCTCTCTTCTACTATATACTATACAACTCAGAACACTAGAACAGAACAGAACTACTCCTGCTCTCTCATGATATGATATGATGATGGGATGTGTGAGGCGATCCAAAGGCATAAGGCAACTTTTAATGCAACTTATACGCTAGATTCCTAGTAGTAGCTGTCTTCTTCAACTAGACCTCGCGTTGCTTTTGCTAGAGCTCAAATACAAAATATCTCTAAAATACTCTGACTCTGAAACTATAGAGCAGCATCTCACACAAGACACAAATGACGAGTGTGAGACGAGAACTAGAAATAAGTTTCTATTCTACGTAGAACTTTAAAACTCTGCTTCTGTGCTTCTGTATCAATATCAAAAATCCAGACCAGACACACACCATACCATACCAACCATACCATACCATACCATAGGACACCACAGAAACTCGTATATGTAATTCTAATTTCAAATTCCATTATTAGTATAAATGTAGGCATATTATAGCTATATGTAATTGTATATTTCAATTTATAGCCATGTTATAAGCATGCACGGTATTGTATACCAGTAAATTTTAATATAGGCAGATAGTCATAGCAACAGTATTTGTATTTTGTGTCAGTCTGTGTATATGTGGCTTCTGAGATGTGTATCAGATGCACCCATTAGAATCATTAGGGAGACAAAACATAGCTATAAGTATATGTATAGTGAGGGTATGGTATGCAAAGTTGATGTATAAGAACAATGCTAAAATCTCGGATTGGTTTCAAAATAATTCAGGGTATGTGCCTGTACTATATTTTATAAAGAGCTGCTGTATATTATACTAAATATAAATATGTCGATTTTGGAAGCCTATTGAGTTTTGCTTTCAATTTTCAATACAGATATTTTCCATGGATGTGGGCCTGCTCAGAGCGAAATACTGTTTCCCCCCACCTTATGCCCTTTCCCACATATATAATATAACTACCACTACACAGCATAATTGAATACTTTTATTGACAAGTTTGTAATTGACGAAGCCAATACGATATTTTCGAAATATCTTTTGGGATCGGGCACGCTGCTATGTCTAGTGATAATAATGAGCGCTAAATTATGTATGGCGAAATACATGGGACAACCTCACACTAAGCCAATTTGCATGAAGAGTACCCAACCCCTCCAGGACTCTTAATAAGTTCCTTATATGCTTAATAAAGCATAAAATAATTATTTGCCTGAATGTAATCTGTATTTTGCATTTTGTATTACATAACATAGCTGACTGTATTGAGAGTATGGAGCAGAGATCACCTTTCAATTTGACATTTTAACATTTTACTCTGACTCCGACAATGAGAGAGACACAAGTTCATTAATTTATATTGTACCTGTTAATTTTATAGTTATGGTTATAGTTATAGTTATGAGGGTGTTTAAAACTAAAATGATAGGTGTAATTATGGGTATGTGTTTGTATATTCTCATATGACTATTTTAGTAGCTGTATTTTGGTGGTAAAGTTAATGTTATTGAGAAGAATAAAAATGTATGGATAGATGTTATAAATCACGGGGTCAAAGTGGCAGTATAGGTAATTACGTACCTACATAGGCACGTAATACCTTTAGATATTGAGTCTATGTGTGGAGATGCAGAGTGACTGCGTGTGCGAGTATCTTAAAAGCGTATGCCGTGCCATAACTATATTGAATTAAATACACATATTACTGTCCAATGATGGTATATTAAGTACCGCACACCCATACAGATACTTTATACATACGCTATATAGGCAGACACCTACCTACTTGACTTTACTACTACACCTTGAACAAGAGCTTCCAGTGCAATAGTAGCCTATCTATATCAATACCTATAGCTTTTGTGAGTGTGTATGTTTTATTGTAGATTTATGCTACTGTAAGTTCTTTTATTTGGATCTGAGAGTCTGACGAGGAATGTGCCGGTCGGCATTCAGAATCGGTAACGTCAATTGATGTGTAGTATGTCTAATGTATTTCGTTATGGGGTAATAAATGTAGCATTAAAAATGTATTGGTATCATTTTACGGCTTTAAATGTAATTAATGAGCAATTATAGTTTAAATTAATTGAGCATAAACATGATTGAAGATATAGATTTTTTCTATAGCTAGCTATATAGAATTTCTTTCGGGTTTGAATGAGGGTGGGACTGGAGCGGACTGGGATTCACCGTGTGTGGAACTTAAAATGAATCACTATAACAGTCATAAAACATACATTTTGTTTTGTGCATCCAAAACAAACAAGGAACAAAGTTTAGTGATCCACACGGGTGACGTTATTATTACTATTATTTCCATCTCTAAATCTTCCTGCCGCATTCCTAAAATTTCATTATCCTGCGAGTCTGTATTTTTTATATGCTAAAAATATGTGTATGTTTTTACAGTAACGATACCCATTAGGGAGGAAATTTTGCTGTGACAGTATCAGCGGTGCAGTGATATGCCTGAATTTTTATTTTGTTTTTTAAATTTAGACCACTTTTTGTTGTGCTATACCTTCACCATGTGAATGTAACGATCCACCTACTTGAACTGTATGTCGTTTGTTCCATAATAAAGTTATGTAACTCAAGACAAAAAGGTGATTGGAGAAGAATCAGGGGTAATGAAGTGAATCTCCACTTATAACTTTGTCACACCTGTAGTAAGTAAATTAAAGTGCCATTTACGGCTTATTAGTTTGTAAATGATGCAAAAGGTTTTCTTGAGTGTTGCCGTGTGGAAGATTAGCATTGTTTCGTGGACTTGTTTATCCCACACACATGCTCATGATGATGCAACTTTACACTTGAATAGACCCATAAAATACCTTTAATGCATATCTCTTGTTCTACTCATCATTTTTCTACTTAAATTCTGAAGTATGTTCCTGTATAGAAATACATGGAGTACAAGTAGTCTAATTTTGTCAGTAACAGTATTGAGTCACGAATTCAATATTAAATTCACTACTCCCAATAGGGACCAGCACATTCCCAGAGATATATCTGTGTAATTCTTCATTTTAGATTCTATAACAATGCTGGGGCTTTTAATGCTTATACATAGCAGATTGTAAAATTGGCGCCAAAGACCCCTCTGTTAATTATTCACAATGTCAATTTGTTTACGGTACAGTCCAAAGTAGAGTGAACAATTGACAATTGGAAATCCAATCCACAGACAACTTCACTCATTCTCAGAGGAGAAGCAAGGAAACGAGTCAGGCAAAAAAAAACTTTCGTCTTTCGTCACCTTTTTTGTCCCTTGTCGTTGTCGACATCGAAGTTCTTGGCTGAATCATATGGATCAGATGAGCAGGCATTGAGCATCCCACATTGCCAAAAGCCAACATTGTACCCATTACGACTATGACTGTCCATTACCATCGAATCATCACCAGTCACCAGTATTTCATGTTTGGGTGAAATACAGAACCACAACCACTCCAACCAATTAAATATTGCCCTGTCGTTCACACGTTCTCTTAAAATCGTCTACAGTCAGTCAGTATTCTCACTATAGTCAGTATATTGAGGATATTGATTGGATTAGTTTGTGGAATCTAGTTTAAATTTTGTCGTCGTTGTAGTTGTAGTTTGTGAGAGCCTTCAACTTAAATTCAAACGATGCGATGAGTTTTAATACTCGAGCCGTTGGCAATTTTTTTTCTTCTCATTGTCACTTCAATCGTTCAATTTAGTTTGGGTTTTTGGTTACATACTGAACAATGTCATACCAAACATATATATAATAATGCTTTAAAGAAGTTGCTCATCACTTTCTGACAACGAAAAGACCAACACCATCAGAAGATCAAGATGATGACGGGAGAGTTTTAAAGTTTTGCACACACAATATCATTAGCATTGTTATTTTGTGTACATCTCAGTACAAGTAGTAGTTGGCTATCAGTCCATGTCCATCCCTTTTGTTCTTGTCATTTTTTTCCTTGTGAGACAAGGGACAGCAGACAAAGATGACAATGAGAGTCAGAACGGCAAAGGGAACGAGAACGACAACGTCAATGACAATGACGCTGATGATCCGTAGAGCTTTTTACCTAATCGATAAATCTCATGTCATCAACTTGGAACCTGGACTCTGCTTGTTAAAATCTTTGCAATATACTATATGCTATACACGAATACGAGGAGCCTATAGGAGGACAAAGTATCAAAGTATAATATAGGAGAGAGAAGAAATTTAGATCCTAATTAGGTTAGTTACACTATCATTTGATCTTGTAACTAGTCCTCGTTCGGGTAGAAACTCGTTCAGTACACCTGTATCCATCATACAGTATCAGCTCTGACTTGGAAGACAGTCGAAGAGAAGGAAAGGATGCATAAATTTTCATAGTAAGTACATCCTGTAGGGATAGAGAAGGTGGCAATTTATGGTTATTGCAGGACGAGCCACTTCTTTAATACTTCAAAACATCTTTTCCTACGGCAATTTCGTCGTCCCCTTCTTGTAACTTGTAAGACTCCAACATGTAGGTACATACTTTTGTCTTACGAGTATATACCACACTTAATATAAACATTCATGCTCAAGTAATGGAATGCTTAATAGGAGTAATGCGTGAAATTAAAATTTATAATGTGACTCTCATTATAACACAACACTCTGTTTTACATGGGACATTGGACACTGCTCGAATCGGTATATTATTACCGAGGAGACGTGTTGCTATGTACAGACTCAGACAATAAAAGCAGTCACGGTACTACAATACTACACTGATATCGTGTGTTTGTTCAATGTTTTTGTTTTTATGAAATCTATGTCCATTTAAACTACTCATCAGCATCAGAAGCAGTTATTTAAGGCAATCTGAAGAGTATATAATGTGTACCTATGTTCTGTTGGTTTTTGTTTTGGCTCAAGTTTACCTGGGAGAGAGCTTTTAATGTGTGAGCTTCTTCGTCTTTTGGTCTTAATGAAGAGCGAACATTATAGGTACAGGTATCTTTCTTTTCCCATCCACTCGGAGTCTATACAGTATATCAGACAAATCTGAGAGAATCTTAAAATCAGTAATAGTGTATAGCAGTACACAAGACATAAGATCGCCATATCACAAATTGTATATATACACGCATCCACCTTTCCTGTTTGTAAACAGTTCGGCTAACTCTGCGACTCGGGCTATATACTCAACAAGCTGTAGGTTTTAATTCTTTTGTGAAGAAGTTAAAGATGGGAAGAAGAAGAAGAAGAAAGAAACAGAACTCATTCATGGGCAAGTCTGACGATGTGATGATCTTTTTACCACATTTAAGTTGTTAATTTTTCTTGATAATGTTATAAAATTTAATTTACCGCTTGAATCGCAATAAATATTTGAAATAAAAATTTTATCAACATTTTTTCATGTCTAAAATAAAAAGATCGAAGATGGGGATGTTAAAGTAGGGTGAGGTAGGCAAAGCTCAGATTTTCTCATCTCTCTCGCCAATCTGTACAGAGGGATGATAGTGCCAAAGTCAAAGCCAAAGCCAAGGCAGATGATATGTATTTACATAATATGTACATAAGTGATACCTCCTACTAAAAATGTAGATGTAAATGCAATTATTTTAGGTATACTTCAGAAGAAATATAAGGTAGTTACTATATAGGTAGTGGACTGCAGTCACTGCAGATTGCATTGTGCTCTATAGCTACAGAAATTCAGACTTTGGTAGTGATGGTGATGGTCCCAAGATATGGCATGCAATGGGTTTGCCTCCCTTTCCTCAAATCATCTCCTTAATCTGGACTTGAAATAGATAAAAGTTCAAAAAGCAAAAAAGATATTACATATATATAATATATATATATATAGTCTAAAGATGTTTGAATCTAACATGACTTGGGAAGTTCGCCTGATTGAAATTTCTGATTAGATCTGTTGTATATCTTTAGTGTACACACTGTGTAGCCACAGCTAGAATTCACTGGTATTATGACTTTAGTTAAGCTAAAAATGTTTCTGTTCCGTGGTTCCATCCATCTCTATCGTCCATCCTGTGTTCATTCACATTCACATGGTGAACACCATCATCAGCCTCACATTTTAACGGACGCAACCTTCACCTTCACTTCTTCTTCTTCTTGGTTATAGAATTTTTTGGAATTGGATGAAACATTACTACGCACACACAACAACATCACATCGAATCCAAGCATCACATCAAAAATTGTATATCTCAAGTCTGTACGTATAATGGATTATTTTTGTTATTTTACCTGTACATTGCAATCAAATTAACATTTTTCCCTACCTAAAAGGTATACGCGAGCTTCCGTTTGGGAAAATTCTTCAGATTTTATTTCATGATAGGGCACAAATTATGGAAACCAAAACGAACATTGGAACAACAAGAACTATCTGTATAATATGCGAAGAGAAGACAGACAGACGGAGATCAACATTGTACGCTCGAGTTGGTCCCGTCTCTGTACTTACTATGTATGGTGTATGGCAACACTAAAGGGAAATCGGAAGACAATTATCACGTCTTGTGTAGCCCAAGTTGTATGTAGCCTGTCCAAAATGTGACAACGTGAGAGAAATGAATAAAAAAACTGAATCATTAAACATTTGAATTTGATTTGGAAGCGATGAAATGTGCAATGATAACAATTTCTGACCCAGAACAAAGAAAACGAAGACCACATGGTGTTAAGAACTACCAAACCAATGTAAAACTAATGAGAGCTCGGTCCTATTCTGTGCTGGTTTTTTTGTTAATGCTGTTTTTTATATGTGTGCTCGATTTGAATTGAATTTTGAAAATTCCCGCTATCGTACTGCGCAAACAATGACTAGAAAATAATTAATGGGAGAAAGGGCAAAAAGTCCGGAGAGGGCAAAAAGTCCGAAAGAGGGCAAAAAGTCCGCCGAAAGAGGGCAAAAAGTCCGGAGCGGGCAAAAAGTCCGCCGAAAGAGGGCAAAAAGTCCCGAGAGGGCAAAAAGTCCGCCAAAAGAGGGCAAAGAGGGACTTTTTGCCCTTATCGGACTTTATGCCCTCTTCGGACTTTTTGCCCGCTCCGGACTTTTTGCCCTGTTGCGGACTTTTTGCCCTCAGCGGACTTTTTGCCCTCTCTCCCTTTACCAATACAATTATTTAATTATTATAAAATTGAAATTGCATGAAATTCTAAATTCACACTTTAACTCTGCCAATGCCAATGCCAATAATAATGTATTATTACTACCTCATTTTTAATTTTCTGAATATCAATCATATGATTTACTCACAACCTATGACGAGTGATTGGATTATAAATTAAAAATTAATTCCTATGCCTAAATATGACTTTGAGAAATAAATAACTTAATCAATTTGTTCAGGGAAGGGAGAAGACTGTTGGGCTTGAGGTAAAATATCACCTTTATGAATAGAAGCCTCCAATCTAATCTACTAATCTAATGAGTAATGATGATGTTGATGGATGATAATAACAATTTGACTTGGTCTGATGATGATGTATAATTATAGGGAGGTCAATCATCGAAGCCTCCTAATTATTCCTCTCCTCTATTAACTTGATACTCTGCATTAACACACACGTGTTCCACACACTGTACTGTGCTCTAAGCTCTAACGTGTACTATAACATGACTAATAAGGCTCATAATATTCAAAATCTACAAGCATATCACCATTAATATTACATAAATGTACTCTCCCATAAGCACATGCATACCACCTAAGATATGGCTTGAACATCACATTAGAATATATACGCATATACTCAAGCTAATTATCTGTACTAGATATTCAATTGAGGGATAAAACTCGTTTGTTTGTATACATTTTCTTTGACTAATTATTAGATAAAGATGAGTATCTCTTCCATCAAACCTTCACATGCTTATTTAGACAACATTATTTTTCCCCTACACCTTAATAGTCTCTAAATTATTAAATAATGCGTAATTTTCTTAGGACCCTCACTACTGAAGAACCAGCCAAAAAGTAATAATGACAACATTAACATTATATATGTAGGTGATTTAGAATCAAAATTGAAATCAAAATCACAAGCAGGACCAGGAGACCACGACCAGGACCATAGCGCCACAGAATGGAGAATGGTACAGAATAGCTGTCGACTGTTGGAGGTTTTCTCAACTCATTTATTATTTTTGCATCCTTTACAAAGGAGTACTTTTTTTATACTTTAGATTTCGATGGTTATAGTTAGATCTAATTCAGAGCCATAATAATAATAAAACCATAGCATAATGGGCATGTTATTCTTATCTCTTATAGTAGAGAGTATAATATGCAAACTGAATCTCAGTCAAGACATGGAAAGCTTGTGAAAATGCCACTCATCGAAAGTGAAACGGGAGCAGGGAACATTTCAACATGATGTTGTTGAAATTGGATACCGCTGACTGAGAGGTTTCATTCTGAATTTAAATTAAACACAACAAAAAGCAAAAGCGCTTCACTTCCCAGTGCCACACACATAGACACATGATGTCTGAGGAAGGAGCTAGCGAGCTCAAATCAAGAGTCCAGTCCATACGCTCAGTCAGTGTGTAAAATTGTGGACTGACTGTAACTGTAGGTAGACCCAACAACAGACGGACACACACAGAACTTGATTATTATAATTTTCTTAGATGCTTCTGATTAAATTCGAATGACAGCAGATGTGCTCCTCACTGCTCACTATCGCTAAGCAAGCAATACCTATAGCTAACAACCATCACTATATACTATATACTAACTAATGATAAGTATATATGATTATACTGACCACCAACACAAAAAAATCGCTTCTGCATACACATGCATTATAAACTTTGGGTGTTCAAAATATATCTATTCCACAAATAGTCAAGTATGCAGTACAGTAGTAATTCAGTTCAACTTAATATGCCCACAGTTTATACTTATATGGTGAAGAAATATTGTTTATGTTTTTCTTATCCCGTTAATCAATCCTCCGGTTGTACTGTGCAGTAATCAGTAATCAAACCCAAAGCATTTATTTATCTACATACTCACTACTATAGCCATATTCTATGTAAGTCTAGATTCAGATTTGAATTTGGTTTTGGATTTTGGGCTCAAGCTAAAAATGTATGTATGTATGTATGTATGAGTTTAGAGATTTTCAACCTGAGGTTATATCCCACTCAACTTTACTGTGTGATTTGAAGTTCCCGCGAAGTAGTATTATACTAAATCGCACTGGGCTTCGCATCGTATTTTACTTTACTTTAATTACCTACACTTGTAGTATTTGGATAAGTCGCTACTTGCTGCGGACCACTTGGCGATAATTTATTTAGTATCCTTATTCAGGAGCTATTTCAACTTTCCGCCCAAGATTGCTCTTGGGCGAGGAGGAGCGGTTGGGTATCGATCAAGTAGGCAGAGTTCATCACGCTCTGACTAAATGAAATACTTACGCCCGCTTGCACACCCCGCCAGTTAGCCCTCCAATCCTCCACGAGGGAAAGTAACAGCCGCTACTTACAGAATGGATTGGAGAGATATATTGAGTTGTCATATTATGTTCATGCTCACGCTCGGCATTGAGCTGACTCATGTCGTCTATTACTGCTATCGCCTCTGTCTCCATCAGTATTAAACTGATACAGATAAACGAAAGCAAACTCATATACCTTGAACATTCAAACAACTCTCAAACCCCCCTCCCCAAGCCAAGTATTACCACTGTACCATTCTCATGCGAGAGGGTCTAAACTGACTACCGGCTGCGGTTCCCCCGGCGCATTCAAAAAAGAATTAGCCGAGGATTATTTAGGACAGAGCAAGCTCCCCTAAGCCACGAAGCCGGGTTAAAAATGTAAAACTTGTCCATAAATAAATCCCAATTCAATCACAAAATTTGAAATGATTTGACTCCAAACTTGGAGAGTCTGCCCTTCCTTTGAGTGATTTTAACCTTTTATTATCATCCCCCACGACCATTTAATCATCCCAGCCGCCACCTTCCTGCAACTTTGTGCAGTAGTACCTAACCTAGCAAGAAGTGTACAGTAAACCCAGAAAATGTTAATGAATTATTGTGATTATCACTATTTTATTATTATTATGATAGAGTAGTGAAAACTTAAAAAAGGTTGAAAGAAATAATAATGAATGAAAAATACTGTTTTGACTGCCCTCCTCATGCTGCATATAAGGAAGGATAGTAAGCTTATTATTATTAACTGCTGAGCTACAGACAGGCAATACTTTAAGGAACGAAGGCAGATGGAAGAGGAGAGAGATAGGCAAAAAAATGAAAATAAATTCACATTTACAATGTAAAACAGCCAGTGCTCAATTATTGGTGTTGATTGTTGATTTGTTAATGAGCAATAAACGTTTAATTATTGTTTTGCACCTACACATATAAACTTTACTTGCTTTGTTAGTTTTTTTTATTATTATTATTATTTCTTTTCATACTACTTACATGCTGAGTAAGTACTGTTGTTGACTGCAGAGCTCATAAACAGGGACGGACTAGCCATAAGCAAACTCCGGCAATGCCGGATGGGCCCCCGATTTCTTATACATTACGTGAACGGGAGCTCTGGGCCCCTTGGCTCGTCGTGGGCCCCTTCATCGCCAACCCTCGTCATTAAAAAGTCCATAGAAAAAAAGCCCCATAGAGCACCCAGTCCGCCCCTGCTCATAAAGCTCAATAATAAAGTCTAATTAATATAACGATGCTGCTGCTGCTTTGGCTATGAAATGGAAATCTAGAGATAAGTACATAGTGCATTGCAGTTCAAATGCAACATACTTAAAGTATTTTTTTCCACATTCTATATAATATTCTGTATGAGAACCTGGGAGAGTTCGCGAGTTAAAACTGTGAAGGGAAAAAGACCAGGTAAGTAAGTACAACACACAAAAACTGTTGTGATGAATTCTTAGTTTTTTGTAATTTTTTTTTAATTGTATGTAACCAGGTTAGGTTTAGCAACAGTAATTATACTACCACAACATCCAAAGTAAAATTCACAATTGCTGTAGAGAATATCATTATTGCCATGCCGATGCCAGGCAAGAGGAGGGTAGGGGGTTATGCATTAGAAACTGAATCTGACTAAAAATCTACCCGGACCGTGTAGGCAGCCCCCAGCCCTGCCATCTTGTCAGCAGTGTGGGAAATAAGACCAGTAGCTCAAGTTTCTTCCGTTTCAGTGCAACTCAATTGAGATAGCGGAACATAGAGGGATGACGTGAGGAGAGAGTCTCACTGCATCCCACACAGTACTGTTGTGTTTTGTTCACAAATCACCATTGTTTTTTCGCTTGTGATTGTGATATCACAATCACAATCACAAACTACTAAAATGGGATTGTGCACAATCACAAAATCATCACAACAAAGCAACAACAAACGAGCACTAAATGATTTTAGGATCGTTCGTAAATGACGTCCCAAAAATTGTCATTCATTTATTGGGATCGTCCGTAAATGACGTCCCAAAAATTATTATTCTTTTATTAGGATCGTCCGTAAATGACGTCCCAAAAATTATCATTCATTTATTAGGATCGTCCGTAAATGACGTCCCGAAAATTATCATTCTTTAATTGGGATCGTCCGTAAATGACGTCCCGCAAATTATCATTCTTTTGTTGGGATCGTCCACAAATGACGTCCCGCAAATTATAATTCTTTTGTTGGGATCGTCCGTAAATGACGTCCAGAAAATTATCATTCTTTTATTGGGATCGCCCATAAATGACGTCCCGAAAATTATCATTCTTTTATTGGGATCGCCCATAAATGACGTCCTACAAATTATTATTCAATTATTGGGATCGTCCATAAAAGACGTTCCACAAATTATCAATATTTTATTGGAATCATCCATAAATGACGTCCCGCAGATTATCATTCTTTTGTTGGGATCGTCTATAAAAGACGTCCCCCAAATTATCACTATTTTAGGACCCACATACCCCTCTGCACATTTTGTAAACGATAAATTTTTATATTGCGTTTTATGTTTTATGTGCTGATGGTAAATTGAAAAAATGAATAAATTATTATAATTATTAAATTGCTTTTTATCAATACCCGCCTAGACACACTGACCCTGCTAGAAACGTCTTTAGTGTTCAAATTTTCACAAGTGTTCAAAGTTACTAATTTTCTTGTCGTTTTTTATACGTTTCACTTCGTATTATTTTGTTATACATACAATAATTAAAAATACGTATGTTTACTCAAAGTGTACAACTAAAAACATTTTCTCAGTGAACACAAATTTTTCTAACTCCAGTGCAGAATGCACAAGTGAATTTAGTTATTGGTGTGTGTACAGTGTTATTATTAGAGTTTCAAGTGTGATATTTTCTCCAGCAAAGTTAAGAATGCAGTACCTACAACATTACAGTTTCTACATTTGACGGAATCAAAGTTTAGCTCATTTTGTTTTCATTAAGTGCCATTTCTGTTTTTTGTTTCAGCAAACCAGCTATTGTTGACATCTATCATATCTGGATCAT
Source organism: Dicyrtomina minuta (assembly GCA_949802685.1). Taxonomy (NCBI): domain Eukaryota; kingdom Metazoa; phylum Arthropoda; class Collembola; order Symphypleona; family Dicyrtomidae; genus Dicyrtomina; species Dicyrtomina minuta. Next base: position 18,553,220 of record OX461810.1, read on the forward strand.
ATTTTTGTGCAATTCAATATATATTGCACCAAAAATATGATCATGTGTAAGTGTTTAATGTGATAAAATGCACTCATCATATTGTGTACTTATTGGAAAGTATACCTTAGAATCAGGTTTATATACTTTTTTGAAAACCAAAATGTTGTATCAGTAAATGATAAAAATATGAAAGTGTTACTCTAACTTAACTTCCTCAGTTTAGTTCGTTATTTGTTTTACAATTAAATGCGCTAGGTGTCAACTTCTGCACTTCAAAGGTGTAGGTATTGCATTTTGCACTTTACTGGTGCAGGTAATACATTTTCCACTCTAGTTATAACATTGTAAGCATGTACCAATAATTTAATTCATTTATGCATTTTGATGGACTTCGGCAAAAGCGCGTCTAAGAAACGAATGGACATTGGCAAACATACCTCTTCACTGACGATACTATTTTCATGGTGTACTTTGTAGTTTAGTCAGTTATTTTTTTAATCTTACTAATAGTAGTTCGTAGTAAAATGTACAGAGCGTAGAGAGTACGACTAATTTTAGAAGAACACAAAAAAAACAGAAAACTAACTTTTGTGATCTGATCAGTTGAGATCATGAATAAAATATGTAAACGGAAGGGCCAGTGTGTCTACACAGGCATGAAACTTCATGTAAAAATTAGCGTTTTCAAAACGTGCTAAAAATGCCGTGGGGGTAACTGGGTCCTAAAAATGTGATAATTCAAGTGAGGTAATTTAAGGACCATCCTAACAAAAGAATGCTAATTTGAAGGACGTTATTAATAGACAATTCCCATAAAACAATGATTATTTTCGGGACGTCATTTATGGACGAACCTAATAAAAAAATGTCTACGGGACGTCATTTATAGACGATCCTAATAAAAGAATGATAATTTTCGGGACGTCATTTATGGACGATCCCAATAAAAGAACGATAATTTTCGGGACGTCATTCATGGACGATCCCAACAAAAGAATGATAATTTTCGGGACGTCATTCATGGACGATCCCAACAAAAGAATGATAATTTGCGGGATGTCATTTGTGGACGATCCCAACAAAAGAATGATAATTTGCGGGATGTCATTTGTGGACGATCCCAACAAAAGAATGATAATTTGCGGGACGTCATTCATGGACGATCCCAACAAAAGAATGATAATTTGCGGGACGTCATTCATGGACGATCCCAACAAAAGAATGATAATTTGCGGGACGTCATTCATGGACGATCCCAACAAAAGAATGATAATTTGCGGGACGTCATTTGTGGACGATCCCAAAAAAAGAATGATAACTTGCGGGACGTCATTTGTGGACGATCCCAATAAAACTGGAAAACTTCCCCCCACCACCTCACCTCATTGTCAACAAATTAGGTTTTTCTATCGTTTTGTTAACAATCACAATTTTTCACAATCACAATCTTAGCATTTTAATACAGTTTGTGAACAATACAAATTGTGATTGTTTTGTGATGTGAGAATCACAATAATTCACAAACAATTGTGAACAAAACACAACAGTACCACACAGCAACATTTTATGGGATAAGCTCCTACTACGTATTAAAACTCCTTTATAAAATCAAATATAATGTGAGCAGTGCCAGAGGGCTGCGTAGGAGCAGAGAGGCTTCCCTCCTCAATGTAAAAATTACCTCCTATAAATCATGGCTATGGGCGAGCTCGAAGATGCTCTAAATATTCGATGACAAATGATTCCACAGATATTTCCAACTCTTTCAGCCCCTCCACTCCTACTGGATAGTCGAACAAACTCTCAAGCAAATCATGGAGTCCTTTTCTCTGTGTGGGTTTGAACTATTTTTTTTTTTACTTTCGAAGGATTTTGTATCATCTACTCGAGATTACTAATGGAAAATTTGTATGAATAGCTTAAACGTGCATTATTTGTGTTTTTAATGTTTAATTATGAAGATTGAATCCAAAGGCTGTAAATAATAATGGACAAAACAGGACCCTTATTTTGGTAAGGTAGATCGTTTCTAAAACCATGAGAATGCTGCTGATTTTTTTTGTCACTGATCATTAACTAACCCGTCATTGATACCAAGTACCTAGTAGTTGCGTAACAATGTAATTAGTATAAGTGTAAGTTGTAAAAAAATAATTAATATCTTCTAACCTTGAATTTTGATTAGGAAATTGCTCAACACAACTACATAATATAATTACTTATTGAAAACAACACCTGTGATGGGAGTGGGGATGACGTTGGATGTGGAGTCAGAAAGTCTCGACACTCGACTTCAACGTATGTGCGTACTCAATTTTTGAAGGGATGTAGGTAATACTTTAAAGTCAATGGACACAGTATTTAGAATGTAGAAGTGTATTATTAGGCATAGTCGCAATTTTAATTTAAATTCATCCCACAGTCCCACACACTTTTCCGTAATAAAAACTGATTGATTCCATGAAAGTGTCTGCAGCATAGATTGCAATTACAAAATAAATACACTACAAATTCCAAAAATGACATTGAAAATTAATAGCTGTCATCTTTCAACACATAAAATACTTGTATTTGGTATCCTCCGGCAGTGCACAGGGCACAGGGCAGGGTATCGTTGATGTGCCTTCAGCTAGAATTCCAAAATGTCTGCAAGGAATGAAACTGTTTAAATGTACCTACGTGAGCAATTTTATTTTGTGCATATTTTCAATTGTGTAAATCTGCAGTTTATATGTTGCGTATAGGTAAATTATATTTATTTTTTTGGTGCCTTATGTTGAATTTGTTTAAGCAGGCGAGGTACATTTATCGAAACTGCACTCCATAGTGTAAACTATTTCCAGGTAAACTGTGTTGCTATGGCTACCAAAAGGTTTTTAATGTAGAATATTTATACATCACGTTTTGGCAACTACATAGTAGTAGGTCGAATTAGGGTTTTGTTGAATTAATACAGCGATGTCATTTTCAGAGGACGAAGAGGGATGAGAAAAGAAAACGAGAGCTGCGCGCCAGGGCCAGGACAGAGTATGAGGTTGAGGTAACCAGTTCTAACTGAGGAAGGTACTTATGGATTTTGTAGAATGGTGATCCTTAAGAAGGGTGAGCAAGCACCCATCACAGGCGTTCCCAATCACATTTCCTCAGAGTTTGGTGCTGAAGATAAATAAGAGAGCTGTCAGAAGTACACCCGCCCTGCCGCCATCATGAACCACCCTAGTCCAATCCAAGTTTGGGCTAGGGTGAAGGACCAAAAAAGTCAAATCCAAAGCCAGCAGGATGAATTCCCCAATTTAGCATGGAAGAATATGTTTGCGATTATCAACGCTTTCCACTTTCCTCATCAAAACCAATCATTCTCTATGCCTAAGCTATAATTTGGTCTTCCCTCAGCCACAGATAGCAGAGCCAAGCCTCCTGCTGACTAGTGAGTCACTCCATTCCTAATTACCTATATGTCATGCAACAGTCAATTCCTTTAGCTTTTTTGGCACTGACTGGTAGTTGGTGTTGGTAGTCATATAATTTTTTCTTCACAAAACTGAAACCAATAGCTATTATTTAGGAGCGCCCACGAATTATCATTATCATAATGAATGAATCTAATCGAAATTCGCCATCCCGCATGACATAATGTTTATATACAATTTATAATTAGCGGATCCAAAATGCGTTTAACACAGTCCTTGATGATTGTCCTGCGCAAATGGGGTCTGTGAAAGTTTTTCTTTGATATGCATTAAGGTGTATACGTGTGTTGTTGCACAACACCTCAATTTTGCATTCTCTAATAAAACTATTGTGTAAACAGCACGTGTTAACACTACAAAGATTTTGCTTTGCGTTCTCTTTTTAAAATAAAAATACCTAGGTAGTCCTTTTTTTACCTAATCCTAAAACGGGAGGATTTATTAACGTAAGTAAGCTAGGATTTTTATAGATAAATGGTAAATGGAGCAACATTAATTTATTATAATTTATTTGTTTCAGGTGTACGAATGCAGGCAGTTGTTTTAACGACAAGCCATGTGCACTAGGATACAACTCATTGTACAACTCCGACGAGGAAAAGGCGATGTAACATGTATGTGTGCAAAAACTAATTACAATTTCAAATTTCAATGGAGGCAGCCTTACGCAACATAATATTATATTTTATCATTATGTACACTATAGTACAGAAATGTAGACAACACCACTGAATTTCACATACAGATTACGAACTTAAGAGATTGCTATTATGTGTAGCTGTACAGAGTACACATAGGCCTGCTAGTTAGTATTCCTAGTTAGAAATCTGTTGTGTTGTGTATGGTCTGAAAATTTCAACTCACCAATCTCCCAATTGCTTTCCTCTGGACCTTGAAATTTCAGGAAAACGTAGCTGCAGGGCGAACTGATAGGAAACTATGGGCACTAGTGTTTCACTCACAGTTCAGTGTTTCTCGTCTACGATTTTTATGTCTATGATTAAGTTTGGGCATGAAATCACGCACCAAAAAAAGAATTTAATGATAGGCTTCGATTCTTCCAACAACCGAGATGGGGATGGGGAAGGAGAGGGAAAAAGCCAATGATGAAGGGGAAAATTATGCACGTCAGATTTTACAAATTTTAATTTGCAGTCAAGTTTTCCTCGTGGCATTTTAAAATCTAGCCTTGTAAGTGCAGCGTTAGTCAGCTTTGTTATACTCATAGTTGCACATGCACTTACCCATACATAATTAGGTACCTACATATAAATGTAAAACTTTTACTTATATTGAACTTTTTGGGAAATTGTTTGACTTTGAGTCTGTTTGACGCTCAATCAGAAATAAGCGCAGTTCTACACTCATTTTTGAAGTAGCATAAAAGGCTGTAGTCGTTTATCATAAATGGAACCTAGCTTTGTGAAGGGCAGTATTGTAACATTGTTGTAATTATAGGTTTCGTTTGGATAATTACGAGTCCTCAAAAAAATAAGGTCTTGTCTATTATTTTTCGTTTTTACAAATTTTATTTTCGATGTTCAATGAAAACTAAATTGAAGTAAATTGAAGAATTGTCAATATTTCCACTCTCTCATGGTCAACAAATGCATGGTTTTGTTTCCTGTATATGAAGAATTTGATGTATTGACAACAAAGCTGAAAGACAATTTTAAATTCTTACATATATGTACCTACTAGCAAAATTTAGTACTTTAGTCTGACATGACGTCAGAGTATTCCCCAATGTTTTACAATCTCCATCGTAATCGTAAATTTTAATAGCTTCAAAGCACATTGAGGCCTACAGTGAACGTCAACGGCATCCTCTGCACATGAGATGACAAGACATTTTTATTGGATTTAGATTTGCGTATTAATTTTCATTATAGACTTTATGTTTTTATTTTTTCTAGTAAAAGGAACGAGAGAATACTATGGAACGTATTCCATCACTTCAGCTCAGTTTTCAGCTAACACCGATGGAATTGGAATTTAAAGGTAAGACTTGCGTTGCTTGAAACTGTACTTCCCGCCAAGTAAGTCAGAACTACCAAACAAGCAGTGAACTTGAGAGCTTGGCTTTTGTAATCAAGTGAAGCTAATTAACACACGTTAATTTACTATTCTACTGTATAATTAATTTCTTTCGTCGTGTAAAATAGGCACCTAAAGTAGTTAATTTGATCCTCTGAATCTGAACTGACTGGTCAAGTTGCACAACCGTGAGCGCAAAACAAAATGTCTGAAGACCCATACATATAGTAAGATAATTCTGTAATCTTATTTTCTAATTCTGAATATTCAGGCTATGATTTTTTCTAATCGTATGTGAAGCCAAAGGCTAAACCAAAGGCTAAAGTTTAAATAATCATCCAAATTTAAATTCTAGAAAAGTGTAAAGTTGAAATTATATACTTGGCGTGGAATACTGTTTTATAAATGGAAGTTATACGTGCATTACGTGGCAAAATTACAAGTACATAAACGATGTAAATTAAACAGTTAAGTTATTAGGCCGAAATTATAACTGTGACTGCAACTGATTGATGAAGGTCTTTGCAAACAAATAGAAATCCTTTACTTTTGCATTTGCAAAATGTATGTTAGGTTGGGTAATAATATTTAAGCGTTCAAGCAAATAGAAAATCAAGGGATGAAGTGGGTATATGAGAGACCTTCAAAAATTTATAGCCCGAAATAAAAATGTTGTGCAGTGTGCCACCCCAAATAAATACGATATTGCCTACGAATCTCAATGCAGAGTGCATATAGCTCTGTGTCTCCCTCCTTTCACTCACTCATCAAGTAAAAACGTATATAGGTAACATATTTATAAAAGTACAACCCTTTAGTTTAGTCTGATGATTGTTTACACTTGATGTAGTTGGTATTCTATTACTATCTGTATAGTCTCAACATCTCTATTCCTAAAGTATTAATTGTAATTTTTGTTTACGTAAGTTTTTTTTTCTCTTGTAAGAATAAATAGAAGGTTTTGTCACTCACCAAATTCCTCCCTGATGACTTTTCCCCTTGAGTACGAGTATGAATAATTACACTCTGGCTTAATCCTTGCTCTGAAGCCAAAATTCTTAGCCAAACCAAGTCCAAATCCAATCTCACTCAGAGTCGAAGAAGGCGAAGACGAGTCGCAGTATTCTTTCTTAACAATTAGCTCCTTTAATGACTGCATTTAGATTCTTCATTGTCAAATACACCCAGCCAACACATCTACAGGTTCATGAAACGAATGAAAATGAAAACAAATATTAGTTTTGATTCTATTATATAAGCATATAATTCATATATACAGTCAACAGTACTACTAGGGTTATTAATATTACAATATGAGTGATTTAATTGGTATTTTACGATTACGATGTTGAGTTGAGACAGCCCCTTTTTACTTTTACTGGGGCATTATTTAATATTTAATGGTTAGAATTTCACGTATGCGTACAATACACTAACTTTAGTCTACACTAATAATTGCGTATTGTTTATTATATACGAGTATGATTATGTAACTTATTTTTCTTTGGCTGTATAACTTTATCACAAATAAAATGAATATATTATTATCGATTATATCATTAGTTATATATATTTTATAAAATTGATTGATGATACACTTAGATTTTTTACAAAGTACATAAATATTGCAAGTAATTCCACACTAGTTGACGGCCTGCGATATGCTCGTCATTTGTACTTAAAATTTTATTGAATGTAAAATGTGATGCTAAAATTCGAGATTCCAAGAGACGTGTGATGACTGGGTAGATGGTATCAGTAGAAGAGTAGCAGGAGGAGTAGGAGTTGAAGAATGAGATGGGTTGTGTGATGTGTTATGTGTTGTTGAATTCGTATACGTTTTCAAAGTTTCTTAGAAAAGGAAAAAAATAGTTGTAGGAAAAATTGAAGTAAGTTTTCTGTGTGTCTGTGTAATATATAAGTTAAGATTAAACTATGCACTGTACAAAGAGCACGACACACTACAACTATTAGGGACACCAGGGAGGGCGGTTGATTATACGCACGCAAAAGCACAAAAGTGAGGAGAGAACACGCAGGAGTTTCTCTCTGCTCTGTTCTCGCTTAATATATCTCTCTGTATAGTTCCTCTAGCTCCTCTCATCTCATTCTAGGGTCTCGGGAATTCAACATGAAATTCGAGTTGGAAATGTACGAGTGTGAATGGTACGGCGAAGGATGAAGGAAGAGCTGAGAGAAGTGAAGAAGTCTATGCACCATGTGCAAAATCCTCTCTGATGGGTGTGCAGTTCACCCGATTTGATAGCTCTCCTCGGTCTACCGCCCACTTTATATTTAAGCCGGCTTATCAGTCCCAATTTCAACGTGATGTGATATCGGTATCATTCAGATTCAGATTGAGTATACATTTTTCAAGTTTCTACCTTCCCGGGTTATGCGATCATGCTAATAATTGTTTTACTTTTGTCGTTCTTAATTGTGGCTTCCTTAATTTAATTTTAGAGTGTTACATATTTATTAGGAAGCATTAAGTCCTCTAATGTCGTCAATATTACGAAATGAAAAATACAATTTTTTAACTTTTTACATAATTTAGAAAATTTAATTTAATTTTATAGGATCAGACAAAATGACGTTGGCTGGGGAGAGTAAAAAAACCAATTCTTGGACTGGATGTGAGCAGTAAAGCTGGGCAAAAAAACTTGAAAGTATTCTCACTGTCACACACTCATGAGCTTTGAGAGCAAGTTGTGTATCTCATGATTTGATGAAGGGACGAATGGGGTCTCGGGTCAAACCCAACCCGACCCAGAAAAGCATTTACATACAATTAGACGCCTATTCGTGTTCTCTTCCCTGCTAGTGCTGTTGCTTTATGAGCTGATTGTAAGACTTTTAAAATGTACAATAGACCATATGTAAGATCATGCCAAATTATCTAAACATCAACCACTATGAGTAGTATGCACTATTGTTGGTACGTTGACTGAGAACTGAGATGCATCATAGTCACGAACCAAATTATTACAGAACAATGCAAATTGTTAGAAGAATTAGAAGAATCAGAATTATATTCCTTCTTTGGAAAAGTCTAGAAAATAATATTTACGTGATATATTTCTCGTCTAAAACCCAACTTAGTTGATCGAACATTGAAATTTTTTAAATGTGGAAGTATCTGTTTCTAAAAAGTTTGCCAATGCTATAGTTTGTTTGTACCCACTTGGCACCTTTTCCATACTAGAACCAGGCTACAGCTGGACATTTATTCAATTACTTATATTCACTGCTAAACTATATGGTACTAACGTATGCCAGTATGTGTAGAATTTTAAGTTGACAAATAAATAGAAATATGGTTGAAATATTTTTTATCAACCTAATTCACCGTTAAAATTTTGGATTAATCCAACAAAATTATTTTTGCTGGTATAATGTACCACACTCTCGGTCCACTCTCAGTAAAGATTGCACCTTCACCTTACTGTGCCTTGCTAGCACGTAGGACGTGTATTTCCCTAAGCTCCCAAGCCATAAGCCAACGCTTAAAGTCGTGTCGGTTCGTCAATTCTTTGAGTCTGAATTGAGAATTAACCATATGTGTAAAAATAGCAAGTTGGAAAATTCACAATACAAAGACAAACGTGCAACTACACTCCTTTTTTATGACCCTTAACTCCTGCAGATACCGAATTCTAAATTATGCCATAAATATATTACATTGCAAGGCACGGAACAAATTCACAGGGCAGAGTGGTGTGCATTCAGCGTTTAAGGAATTGAATAAGTGCACGCATATATTTATTTCTATTAGAGTTGTGAAAATGGAACACTGTGCGCATAATTATAAACAGTAAATTGTACACCATTTTGTAAAGGTGGAAAGTTTTGAAAATATAATTTCAAGAGTACAACATTTTTATTTTGAGTACACCCGATGCTGCAGTAAAACGTATGAAGTAATATTACTTGTAATGATATTATTCAACTTTTCTGCCACATTCAGAGTTTTCTGCTTATTGAAATTGTCCTCAAGTATTTACCGAACCATAAACTAGTAATGCAACCAGTCGAAGTGGACAACGAAAAGCAAAGTATTACTTACCTAGAATTACAAACTTGCAAAGATTGTAATTCGCCGCAGCCAAATACAGAATGTAAATATTTCCATGGTAACCGTGACAATTTTGTGATTTTAAGACTTTACAGCGGCAATTACATTGCATCGGGTTTCCCCCTAGTTATTTAAAAATATTTTCGTACACCACAAAATGTTGTATGATGTAAACGACTCGTTTTTCAAAATTGTAATTCTGTATTCTGGCTTCTGGCTTTTTTAGAATAATTAAAAGCTGTGTCTCGCTCATATTGCAGATTGCAGATTTTTTCGTGAAAATATTATTAAAATATGATTATCATATTACACGTGAAGTATTGGTTTTAATTTAAACTCTACACCTGTGACATACTATATGTGAGCTATGGTACATTGTATTTTGAACGCGAAACTGAAACTGCCTGGGCGTATCAATGGAGTACTTGACAAAACAAATGAAATAAGCAAACAAGTGTCATTTTAAAGGATAATGAAGGTGTCGGTGATGACTGCCACTGTTCACTATGAGTTGTGTGAGAGTGGGAAACGGCCGAAAAGAATGAATGAGTGCATAGATTTAGTGTATGTTGGAAGGTGCCATAATGGTAAAGATGGGTCGTTAAATGACTTTTTAAATTTTAATGGATTTTGGGTCAACCTTACTACAGAAACAGATATTGCATAGTATTGGAGTTGCCGTTTGTAGATATTTGGTCAGGACTTGTGGATGTATAAAAACAGAGTACGATAGACGATACTGCGAAATGCAAACTACGACTACGATTTACTCCACACTCTCCGCGTATGTATGTTGGAAGTAATAATAAGTCTCTCGTAGAAATGTAAAACGATCTTCATACAAGCTATTTTATGTGTGTACATGCAATTGTGTAAGTTTACCTTTGAAACCATATCCTACGTGCAGAACTGTAAACCTACGTAGACTGTAAAGGCACTAGAATTGGAATTGGTAGTTTACTAAAGCATCATTATCATCTTGACTAGAATCACTGTCGATACAACTACAAACCCAAACTATCAAATTCCACTAAATTTTATTTGCCATATAAATTTCTGCATATGCAATTTCAAACTGGGGTTCTGGTTTGTATTTGTTTGTGCTACTTCTGTTTACACGGCTTCTGCCCTCAGTAGCTGTTGTCAACCTTAAATGCATGTTTATTTATGTTAATTTCTGCTACTGAATTGTTTCTGTGACACTAAACACAAACCCTTCATTACCCCAGTGTAAATACGCTCTGAAATAAATACCAAACTTTGAAGATAATATCACGCATAAAATTTTAAACTACCTGTCACGTACAAGTCGGTTGATTCCATTTATAATTGTATTTGAAATCAATTGTATTCTAACCCAATTATAGTTTTTCTAATAGATTAGCTGATACGACTAAAACTTATAAACAAAGTGTTATCAATGTCCTTATCAGAAATGGAATGCCAAAAACCCGGCCGAAAATTTACTTACGAACTCGATGAGATTCCGAAAATCAGAAATAATGGGATTCTGCCAGTGCTGTGGTTATATTATTTTGGATTTTGAACTTTAAACGACAGAAGAAAATGAAACTGGGGACATGAAATATTTCCACACTGTATGAAAGTCTGGTTAAATTGGATGTTAGAAGTAACATGGGACGAGTACTGAATGAGGAAACTCAAAACCTTTCACATTTCAAAATAATTTCAACTGTTCACCACATGTGAGGAATTCTCTCTGCGAGGATTGCTGATTGAAAAGCAGGGTTTGCTGGCAGGATAAGCTAGATTTGTAAAAATCAAACCTACCATATACTTACATTGCTGTATTTATTTAAACTACAGTATACTACTACATGGAAAGAAATTGCTTGAGGAAAAATCCTTGGTGTGACTATGTTCGTCTATTCCATGGGAAGTGCCTATGGCTTTATGGGAAATGGCATGGTATTTAGTTTAAGTTAGTTACGCTATATGACGCAGATTGGAACCATATTCAGTTGGCCAAAAGTTCTAATGTTTGAAACAGTGTATTACAAAGAAGTCTCTTCCTTTGACGACTAGGATTGGGTAGACTCAGCAGGAGAAAAAGAAACATAAATTCATCCAGAACCTTACTATGTTCTCAAGTGCCGGTGCCGGTGCCGGTGCCAGTAGGTAGTAGGTACTTGCTATAATTATATAGGTAAACCTATACACATATAGTGGTTGTAGCTGGAGTAGAGGAAAAAGATACAAAGTAATGATAGGAAATGCCTAAAAGCATTCCGTCCTCCCTCCCATTTACCTTCAACTCCAATAATTCTGATAATTCCAATTTCCACTTTCAACCTTTATCCAACAATACATACAACACAAAATAAAATATGGTGGTGTGCATTAGCTTAATACTTCGTAAATTCATTCTTATTTCTATGTAATATAATAGACTAAATTTCTTGAGTAAATCCGTCTGCCTGCGTCTGCGTCCCTTTCGTATGCCGTTCATCAAATCAATTGTATTGAGATGAAGAAGTAATGGACAAAGTAACACCAATATTTTGAAACTTACTAGTTTGAATATATAGACAAGTTATAATACATATTCGGTGAAGAAGCACTTTTGGCGTAAGTCTCGTGGACTTATTGGATTTAAGTAACAGAGCTTCACCCACGAATTGTACACAACGTACCGTATATTCTTATTCTATAATAGTACGCCCCGCGTACTATTCAAATTTGGACCTCTCAGACCCGCGTATAATTACAGACCCGCTTGCTATTACAGACCCGCGTACTACCATTTAATACTGTAGTAAATAGACCCGCGTATTATTCAAACTGAGACCTCTCAGACCCGCGCACTATTACAGACCCGCGCATTATTATAGAATATACGGTAGTTGTAGTATTTTAGTGATAGTATTGGAATGAACAAAATATTGTACTTACTGGAAAGAGACGCAGATGTGTGATACTAGTACACAACATTTAAGTTCCACATTAGGCTCTGCGTGCACATTCAACATTTGGACAAGACATTGTTCATGATCTCATGTCAAGTAAAAAGTATCCACTCGCTTTGACTTCACTTTGAAGCACATATAAGCTCATTAGACATGCTTCAAGGCTGTATTCAGCTTTTTTCCCAACTTAATTTTAATTGGTTGTAAAATGTTTTTTTAAGAAATTTCAAATGAATGGTTTCTCCTAATATCTCCCCCGATGCGATGTAGCTATACAACAATGTTCTTCATTCTTTCCAGTTCTTTTCTGTTCGTATTTGCACACACTATTTAGAATAAGAAGCTTGATTATACTTTGCTCAGCTTTTTCATACAGATAAAGACGGCGGCTACATATTATTACATGTATGTAGCCAGGTATAAGTGTCTAACTTTGTTGCTTTTACTAACTAGGGTCTAGAAAATACAATGGAAATATCGGTAAATCCAGTCCAATTAGTTTTGCAGATCCAACCAACAAAAGACGTTTTGCAATATTTTGAGTATTTCTTGGATTTAAAGTAGTGCTTAGATATATATTAAGGTTAATTGTAACTTAAATGTATTTCTTTAAAAATATTTTGTAGGAAAAAACGAAGCAGATGTCGTATCGGGAAGTTTGGAAGTTACACAATGTATGGATAATAGGCAGACACCTTTTTGTTAATTTTTGGATAGCGTGAGTGGCTATCTTCTTAAGGAGAAAGCAACGGAATTACGAAATGAAAACTGAACGCTTTAACATTAAGCAAAATACCCAGCTGCTATGATGTGCTGTAGTAGACGTAATAAGCGAGCTCCTCAGAAAATCTGTTACGGACTTTTGATATACAAAGAATAAAAAAGCTGGATGGTATTCGTTTTGTTAGAAGGAATACATTTAATATACTTAAAGGTTTATATGCGTGATATATATTTTCAATTTCGAATTTAATTTTTTTTTATTTTTTAGGAGTATAAAAAATGTATTTTACATATTGCGATATTGCGAGAGACTTTCATGAGAATTTCCATTTCCATTTGACGTAGCTGTAGAAGTCGAAGTCGCCAGCTGAGGCGAACATAAAACTCTTGCCTACACCAGACCAGAGTTAGGGACTGCGGATATTTTGCTCAGTGTACGTAGCTCGTAAATTTTATGCTGAGTTTTCTTTCCCTTCCTACTTTTATCCCATATACTAGTGTGTTGTAGACTTATGGTATATATTTCTATTTAAATGTATGTAGTGCATGGTTTGAAGGAAAACCAAAACGTAAATGACTACAACACACATGACATGGCTTACATGGAGGCGAGAAGCAGAGAGGGATACAAGAGTAGACACACTGCATTTGGCAAATGTTCTCATCGCATCTCACAACACAGCCAACAACGTTAGTTTCCATTCTAGTAATAGCGATAGTAAGGCAATGTAAATGTAGTCTCCAGGCTCTTCAATTATTTTCTACACGAGCTTTTTCTCTCGCTCTCTGTTTCTCTAATGCCATGTCAGTTCACCGTGTCTATGATCTATGACTATACTTAACTAACTAGAAAGACTGTATTTATATTTTGTAGACTCTACAAAGTAAATACGTAGCAGATAGAATATCTATGGAGATAGAGGAAAAGGGTTGAGACTTACATTGCAGAGCCAGAGCACAGTACAAGCATTCATGTAGTCATGCACAACAGGCGCCTTCAATAAATTTTCCTAATGTTTTTTTCTCTCGGTATTGCAGTTCGCAGTTCGGAGCACCATAGGAAGGAACGATACCACCATCGTCGTCTACAAAATCTACAACAACTTACAAGAAGGCACTCCTACTTCAAATTATTGCAAAATGACTACAGAACGAGAGCGATGACGATGCGATGAGACCCAAGCCAAATAGCGAACAAAAGAGAACAGCACGTAACCAGGAACTGTACGGTTATAGATTCAATATTGAGCCAATTCGAATATTGTTTGCCTTTCCCTCGTACTCGTGTACCTTTTAAGGGCTGTATACAATAATCATAATAAAAGCATAAATATAAATTGATGATCGTGTGTGGCAAAATGAGTAGAATTTGCTTAGTGAGCATTTTATCAGAGCATTTTTTCATTTTCTAGTGTCGGTGTCTGAACAATACGAGAGTGTCACGAACAAAATGTTGGGCTGAATCAGCAACATTTCTGATTATCAAGATTGTGGCAACAGCATAGAAAATATTTTAGATTACACATTTAAAATAAGAAATTGTAATAAATGTAATATGTAGTTTTGTCTGCGTCGCCTATGCAAGAAATTTTGGTTGATATGTTGGTTTTAATTTCATTATTCTATTAGTGGTTACCATTTTGGTAGAGTTAACAGACACAGGCCACAGATTGTTTTCTTTTAGCTTGATATTAGCAAGAAAATTGATATGGGCTGTAAAATATGGATATATGGAATAGGTAGGGTAGGAAAGCTAATGGAACAGAAAGAATGAATTTCTCCTTAATCTCATTTCTCAAATCTCAGACTGTAACATAAGAAACGTCGTAGACGTAGAAATTACGATTACGAATTTCAGAAAGGAAACTTTAATTCACGTATAAAAGTGCTATAAAATTCCATTGTAAATTGTAACTTCCCTACCATATGACGTTTGGTCGATCTGTCTCTACAGATATTAGACATTTCATTAGAATTTTCTATTAAAACACATTTCCAGTTCTAGAGGAAAAAACTGTACTAAAAGATGTAAGCAAAAATCTTACGAGTTAAAAACATAAATTTTTCTATAAATTACAATCTAGTAGACTATAAAACTATTTTTATTTTTATAGGCTTTTCGTACTGTAAAAATTGATTTCAGGTTCAGGCAAAAGGGGTCGATGCCGATTTATTTCGGTATTTCTTCACATTTTTTTTTGTTATTTTTACGAAAACTCTCCTATGCCTCTTTTATGCAGCAACAATTTCTTGTTCGTATCGTTAGCTGTTTTGGTTCGTGTTCATGTCTCACTTTTATTTTCCTTTTGCTCAAAACATTTTAATTTACTGCCGTTACGACTACGGTGAGGACCTGGAAGGATGGAGTTTGGAACCAAAATTTGCAAACTGTGTAAAATTTGAAATGTACGCTTCAGCTCCAGAGCCAGGTTAGATCACGCAATGGAAATGGAGAGTTGAGTCACCAAAATGGAATGAAAAGTACCGACGCAACATCGACATCAAGACCGACACACACACACACACGATCAGTCATCAGTCATGATTTCCACATTTTTTCGTCAGTCACGAATTTGCGAAACCCTTCTGTTTCGATTTCTGCCTGTGCTCTGCTATTCTACCCTGAGCAGAGGTAAATTCGATTTTGCCATTGTTTTTCTTTTGGATTATTATAACGATGACTTTCGTCTTTCGTATTATTAAAATTTTTTAAATATGCTAAAGTGCTACAAGACTAGGTAACGTCTGTCGGTACTTTGAAAGCATGACTAATATGTACTGTTTACACACTAAGTCAGCAACTAACTTTAGCTAATCATACACTGTTGGCTTTCTTGGTTAGTTTGTTATGATTTCACACACAGCATTAGCTGTGTTAAGATGTTAAGAATTTGAGTGTACGAACATATTAAGGATAATTTCTCATTACCTACTCACGCTACATACCACACTATACAATTCTACTACTGACACTGAACTACTGAGCGAGTCTGAATATCCACAAAGCCCACTAAACACGCAACTGCTAAAAAGTGCTAATATATTCGTCGTATCGTAAATTCATAATAGGGCATAAGTACAGTGCGCGTCCGTCTATAAATGTAATTATTGTAAATATTTCAAGGAAGCAACTTATACTTATAACGAACATATACAGAAATGTCAGTACATAGGTGGAAGAATGAGTCTAGCACATACATGTATATAATTCAATCCAAGTAAGTTTCTATGTAAAGGTGATATATACATGTAAAATTCATATTAGTATTCACTATTACAGACACAGAAATTGACCGTCACAAAAGCACAAAGTTTCCTCTATAGGCAGTATAGGCTATATTTCGTACTCTACGATTCCGTGATAATGAGCTAATAATCGTTAAACTAATATTCCAATTAACTAGGAAAGGGTAGCATTGAAGGATCATAATGAAAGGTGTGAATTTATTTTGTAAATTTGCCATGTAATAATCTTAAGCACTGACTATGAGATGGGAGATGATGCGATAATATATGGTAATGCTGATACAAGTCAAACCATTCCTTTATACTCAGCAAATTGCACAGAGAAAAAGGCAAACCTGTTTGTTGACGTAGGTACTTTATTTCTTGACCATTTTGGAATTTAAATAGCTCAAATAATATTGCACTTTAAAAATTGTTTTAATTTGGCTCTTTTAAAAAGATTTTTTAAATAATGTAAAATAACAAATCAAAATTTTGTACAACTTTTCCTAGCTCAGCACATAGATTAAATATTGAGCAATTGTATATTCATCAATTCAGCCTGCCTGTAGATATAATTAAATATACTATATATTCCTTATTATAATACCTTCACAGCTTCACTAATGTACAGGCTGCAATATAGTCATGGTATCGTGTGAGAGTTACAGTGTGAAATGGGAATGGTGTGTGCCAAACCACGTCGTTTCGTTTTCCTTTTGGTTTTCGTAGTTTTCATCAATCCCAGTCCTGCTGCTAACTATAAATCATTTCGAATGTAAATGTCACTACACTATATTCAAAATTTGATTTTCTCCCCTGACGTACACAACCTTCCCTGACTCTAAACTACGAATTTGAGAAGAATCTCAATGTAAAATGTAATTGAGTAGAAGAGGAGAGTCTATATATGAACTTTTAATCTAAGACGCCATTAATTAAGACAGCCGGGAAATGAGAAGAAGATGAACTTAGCACCAGGAGTGCCTCATCGCATCGTCCTTCTCTTCCTCAACAAAATAATTCTCATTCAAACAGAATGGACTGAATAAGGCACTTTGAAGATAAGATACGGGATAAATTAAACACAAGCTGAGTACGAATAGAATAAATTTTGAGGCTCAAGAATAATTTAGGAATGAAATAAAATCATTTTATGACCACATACAAAACATGGTCTCTCGTCGTCTTCTCAATTTTCATCGTGTATTCCTGATAGTCTTCTCGTTAGTCTTGTGTGTGAGTGTATTGCTCCATCCAGACTATGATGGGTATACGATTACAGTCAATTGAGGTTGGTTTGTCAATTGACCGTAACCTATTATCAATAACCCTCATAGGCAGTGTGTTTGGGTTTCGCGCTTTAGAGTTTAAACTCAATGACTATCATAGGTGCCTATGATCATAGTCTGGATGGAGCATATGAGACTCGATTTCGATTTCGACTTCACTACGATTCCATTATTAAACAGAGTAAAGCCCGCAGTGGTATAATAGGGAGGAAGTCTCGAAATGAGAAAATGTTATCAGTCCCTCGCTCGTTCTCTCTCTCTCTCTCTCTCTCTCTCGCTCTGTCTAGTGTAGTGTTTCTTTGCTAGACACTATAGGTGTATAGCCGCAGAATGCTGGTATTATATACATAATGAATGAGCTTGGACAATTTCAGATACAGGGTCCTATATAGTCATCTATAAGGGTGTAGTTCGTTGGTGGTGGTTGGTGGTAGTTGTAGGCGTAGGGAATTGTAAGCCGTTTTAGTTTAGTTTCCAATTCGGAGGAAGTTAATGGAAACCAAAACCGAATCAAAAGGAATGAAAACAAGATCCTGAAAAGATATCGTAAGATCGTAAATTCATGAAGTCCAAGTCCACCCGGAGAGAGGGAATTGTGACTACAAGCTTAGAATACACATCCAGAGCCAAGTTTTACAAAAGCTATACTCTTGTACTACAAAATGCACTTCTCTCCGGTGGTCATAAAAGCATCTAGTGAGATGAACTTTCAGGAGTAGGAGAAAGCTCACCACAACCATTACCCACTCTGTCTTCCTTTACCGGATTTTCTTGGGCCGACTAATTTTCTCCATTCAGTGAACAGACTGACTGTTATGCATCACACGGTCAGCCAACAGTACATATCATAATTAGGAGCAGTTTGCATTAGAAAAATTGAGATACATATTTTACGTATGGAACTTCTCATTCGATACTATATTTGAAATGTCACGGAAGCAGGGGCCAGCGTTCTGAACTGCGTCTGTACCGATACCGATGCCAG
Organism: Dicyrtomina minuta; assembly: GCA_949802685.1. Lineage (NCBI taxonomy): Eukaryota > Metazoa > Arthropoda > Collembola > Symphypleona > Dicyrtomidae > Dicyrtomina > Dicyrtomina minuta. The sequence continues at coordinate 18,571,936 of OX461810.1, forward strand.
TTCTAATATTTCATGGCATCAATGTAAAAAGAATGCACATGTAGAAAGGCCATTAGAAAATTGACAGAAAACCATATTATTATCTCAAATACGAATTCTTTATTTTTCATATAAAAATCAAAATGACTTTGACTGCAAAAATCTCCTAAGCTTCTTGATATTTCGGGTAGGCAGTAAAATGTAAAATATGGGAAGCCTTGGCCTTATCGCATGGTTGAAGGTTTCCTTGGGGATTTGATTTCATGGCTTGGGAAGTCGGGAAGGGAGAGGGGGAATTGCCAGTGCTCGTTCTGACTGGAGCCATACAGTTGAGAAACGAGAATTGGCGAGCATGAGAATGCGAATGGAAAGCCAAAGTCGTGGTTTCTGAATAATTGAGGGGTGGCATGGCAAATAATACTTTGAGGCTGAGAAAATCCAACCCTAATGGAGAATTTTCGTGACCTTTCCTCCCTCCCTCAGTCAGCAATAATAGATAACTTTTACCATAGAATACCAGTGTCAATGTAGTACGGGAATGTGTAGATATTTCATTTGTATCACAGTATATCTAAGCCATACAGTCGCAACCGTATAATACAAACGTGTATTATAACCAAAGTTAAAGTCTAATTCAACCAATGCAATGGGCTTATACAAAAAAAGATATTGAAGTTTACGAAGAAGAAAAGTAAGGGATGCCTGTAAACTTGGATTTCGGTCTCCGCTGCATTGCCTCACAACACTCCTATAGTGTCCGTGAATATTTTATAAGAGAATATTTTATCAACTAGGGGAGAATTTATGGTAATAGAGCCTAAAAGCATGAAACTTTAGTAAGGAAAGCAAAAACTGAAAATTTATACAACACGCTCAAAAAACTCTTTGGCTGAATGCTAGATTTCAGCAGAGAAACTGAGCTCCCGGGATCGCGATCGCTTAGGCTTTGGGGTGGCTTGACTTTTATCTTTTGAAGTTAAAACTGAAGTACAAGGAGAGAGGGGATCTCTGCAATATTGCATAGTGTAATAATTATATAGATATCTATACATATACATATTATGTAAACACTGTAGTACGAATATATCTAAACTTCTAGAAATAAATGCAAGAATTGCGTACAGACATTTGAAACTCAAACAATTCAAAATTGAAAACATTGTTGCGCGGTTTAATACAGATACGGAGGAAATAGGCAATTAAATTTATTTATGATTTCATTAGAGAGGCAATTAAACATTAAACACGTGCGGCATGATTGAGTGTAGCTTACACAGCGTAGTACTACTATAGTGCACTTTGTTGTGGTTCCGGTTTAAACTTTTGAGTCGAGCTTTTGTATATGTACATACATTTGAAATGCTATAATCTCAGTTCAAATATATTATTTTCTCTACACTTTTCAATTAAAATTAAAATAGCAATGTAGGTAATTATATTTATAGGTGGTACCTCAGTGCCGCTTGCTTCTAATACACTATATTCCGTTTCGGTAATTTCTCGCCCACGGAAACGGTTACGGTTGCAATTATGTATATTACAATAATCCTCATACATATTTTGGGAATTGAGAAACTGATAATGTCTCTTAATTACATCCCCTTACACATCATCAAACTTCCACGTTTTTCTCCTTCTTGCTTTGTTCTGGCTCTGTACGAAATCTCTGGAATATTTTCTACAAAACTTTTAGTATTTACTGCTACTGTACCGAGTAGACATGACTGTAACTGTTATTGCACTTAAATGACCACGTATATTATGTACATGGTAAAAGTTATTGAATTTCGATTTAGTTCGCGTTAAAGTTTTGGGGGACACAAAGTGTGTAGTTTATTCTTTTATTGCGGAAAAATCCTTCAAAGCCTTCCATAAATCTTGTCGAAATGGTGACATAAAACTTTGATATCATGCACTAGGTATTTTCTTCTGCTACTACTGATACTCTGTATTTCATTTTCTGTAATTCATGGCAATAGAAAGCCTTCTTGGGACTTCATGTGTACGTAATTCGTAGTCAGAGTTCAGAAGTCAGTATTTTAGCTTTTCTAAATTTAGATAGAATAATCTGTTGGTACTTTTCTGATTTATTTTTTGGAATTTGTGTAATTCACAAAATTAAAATTCACCTTACAACAATAGACAATCAATAACCCTTGAAATTTAAAGCACTGGAACAACAACAGAAGACACAATCTTGTCAAAAAATGTAAAACATTTGCAAATTTGAAAAACTTGAAGCTCTTAGTTAGAACAAACTACAATTGACTCTGTGTGAAGCTTCCTTATACTATACACTTCATTTTTCACCAGGAAATAATTTTCAAAGGCGCGAATACTCACTTAACGGCAAAAATAAACAATACAAAAACTGTATGTGCAACTTTTGGGGTTGAAATTGAAATGGTACCTGACGCTAACAAATGAAGTGAGTGAGACATCAGGAATGGAACTGAAGCGAAACTTCTTAATTCTTCTCATAAATCTTAAGGCATATTGAACAACATGTGGATATGAAACGGAAAGTATATTTTGTTATGTAGGTAGAGAATTTGTAGGTGTAGGTAAGTCAGTACAGTCATATCATTACAAGTTTTTGATATTCAGTTGTCTATGCTGAATAATATACATACGTAGATATACCTATATTATACAGAAATAATCGTTCTCCCTGTACAGATACATGACACCATAAGCCACAAGAAATACGACTACAAAGATACAATACCAAATGGAAGGGAAACGTGAGTGTGAGCGTAAACGTAACCAGACTCAACATATCTCAAGACAAAAAAAACATGAGTCCCTAAAACAGTTTTAAAAATACATAATGAAAGTAAACAGGAGAGGAAATCTTTCTAATTTTCATGTAAGCTCAATGTGCCTCAGAAATTTAGGGGCAGAGGCTCTAAATCTAAAAATGTTTCACACTTAGGTGTTTGCTAATATGCCCGGGAGGTTGATAGAGTCAACATCACTCAGGTTTACGGAGATTTTGAATTACACAGTACAGTGGAGTGGGGCTTAAAAGTATGATACAGAGCATCATCATCACCTCAACCCACATCACATCACAACATAGCCATAGCATCGAACAAATAATCCTATCTACTTTACGTGAACATTCTACGTGACATATAAAGGCAAAATAAACAATGCAGTACAAGAATATGTAAAGATACAGGCGAGAAACAAGAGTGGGAAAATGAAAACCAAGCCATTTACCAAACTAAACGAAACCATTGAAAGACTGAGTAGTAACAGTAACCTGTGTTTCATTTTCATTTCTTAAATAAATTTCATTTCTACTCGTACATAATGTACAGATATATATATTCACTGCTCACGTCTCCGCATTTCACATCTTACCTTGTTCTCAATCGCAATCGTGTTTCCTGCTCCGTTTGGATTTTTAGACCTAAGAATTTCATGTGTACCTGCACAGTACTGGTACTGCGGATATGTTATAGAAAGGCGCGGTTCGTTCTCGTCAGTGACTTTTTTCCCGTCGAATTTTTCAGTCCTGACCCTTTCCTTCTTGTCTGTAGTAAGTCCCACAGTATGCAGACCCATGTGTGTACCAACATCAGCATCAGGAACCATCATTATCTAAAAATTACAGACCCAAAGTCCGGATATTTCTTATATTTAGTATAGTGAAATTCGAGTCCTAATCAGATAAGCTTGCTTGTATAGATAAAGATAGCAGTGGAGATTCTATTAAAATGACTCGGCGGTATGCTATGTTATGTGTTGTTATGTTAACGTTTTATACAAGAACCAGAGAGTATACTGATAAAAGTTCCTTTTGTTTTCTATATGTGACTAAAGTCTGAAACTCTGACAATGAAACGTGAGGCCAAACCCTTCAAATTACATATTGCACCTTTTTTTCCATTATTTTTGTTCTGAGCAAACATTTTCAAGATTCGAGACTGTGTCTAGCTGTGACGCTAAGGGAATTTAGGTGAAAAAGTTCTTTACACATCAGGCAGGTACAGGTACTCAATAGTACATATTTACTATTTACTCTCACTATACGCACTACAAATGTGTGGTATCTATACTGATAGAACAGGCGAAAAATATTTCAATATAATCAGTAGTGGGCACGAATGCCTGCCTAGCAGCACCAGCACAAAAAATCCTGCATCTACATTCTTATATATGCAAGCTAAAAAGATCTGTCCATTTAGCTTCAGTATGTAGTGAGAGCTGAGTTAATAGCAGTCACTTCATCTTGTGCAATGCATATTATACTTTTACTTCGAACATTCCAATCAAAATAAACTTTACTTTTGATTTTTTACTAATAGAGTCAGTAGTGCTTTAGATGTTTATTTTTCTAATTATATCTGAAAGGATACTTTGTAGCTTGAAAAATTTTATTGATTTTACGAATTGAATTTCCAAGACCATTGTGGTTCGAAGTCTTATCAGAAAATTGTATTGGGGATACTGCTGATACGGCTATTATTTAACTGCTACTGTATAACATAATATGCTAGGTATTAATAATCAAAGTCTTACATTTACATATACACTCTTTATATATATACTCTAGGATACATTAGGATATAGTCTACGATTAGTTTTGGCTGTTGCAGAAAGCGGTTTATAAATGGCGAAATGGAAGGTGCGTTGAAGAAAAGCGTAGGCCGTCTGACAGACTAGATCCTCCAAAGCGCTTTCTGTCGAACAAAAGTTTTACTCCGACTACACTCCAATATTCTATGGCCTATGAGGTTCTTTATGGGCATGCTATAGGTTTCAAAGGTTGAGCTCTTTAAATGTACTTTACTTTATAGCCTTTTTGCCTTTTGCAAAAGTCCTCCGACTTTCCGCAAATTCTAGCGGAATGACATCTTCCACATCTCCTACGCACTTTTACAAACTTGAAAGAATTCTTTTGCAAATAGTGCTTATTACTAACGTCAGGCTAAAAATTTTTGTAGCTACAACGGCTACAACTAAAATTTACGTAGGTATGGCATGAATATGATTTACGATACAAAAAAAATCGCTTTCACCAAAGCCTCCAATTCCTAAGCTGCCTGCCTATCCTCAACCTGTAGTATTGCCGGCAACGGGGCTATTGTGATTGTAGCTTTTGCCTTAGAATACAGATATTAAGTAAACACGGATAACTGAAATATTTTTTGCATATGAACCTACCTACTTAATTATTAATATTTTTTGTTGCCTGTGATAATACATTAAATTAATCGTAATTGAATCGTCAGAATTTTCTAGATCCTGCAGCAGAACTGAAATCAAAATATCGCCTATTGAATATGCAGGTTGATCTTAATTTATTAACTGTGTAATTTAATTTTCACTCACTTTTAAGTGTAAAAGAAAAAATGCAGCTAAACTAAAATAATCTTTCAAAATTAAACTTCGTTTTACCTTTTTCGGTGGGCGATGGCGATACAGAAGAAAATACTTCAACTTAAACTCCCCAGCAACACTAACATTAATGTTAATACCCATTGTTCCACAATAATCAATCACGGATTAAAATAACGATATAATTATTACAAATTGGAATTAATTTCAGTTTTAGTTTAGCTTCCTCAGAACCAGAAGCTTAAACGGTTGTCCTGACTTGGAAGGTTGATACAAACTGAATGTTAACTCTGAATCAGAGTTTAAACTTATTACATGTCTTGTGTGTCCTAGTCAAGAAGCGTCGAGTCTGCTATAATCCTTGCTGACCTGATCCAATAAAATGGACTGTAAGGCTTGGCTTGAGCAACCAATTGAAATTTGTTACCGACACAAACAGACAAATTTGAGTTACGCTTATTATTGGCACAGTCACAAAAAATACAGACATTGAAACAGCTTCGAATACTAAAAGGGATGGCATCTGCGGTCATGTTACATCTTTTGTCCTTATCCTTACGCTGAATAATATTAAACGAGAAAGAATGGACAAGTATATAAGGAAAATATTGAAGTATTATGAACAGCTAATATAGAAATATAATAACATGTACCTTTTAAATTTTGCTATTACTATATACTGTACAGTATCTGAAATATCATGCCATTTTCCATAAAGACTAAAGGAGCTAAATGTTGACATTTGTTTGGTTGTATTTGCTGTATACGATGATATACTACAGGACGAGGACGAATAGCATGGTAGTGTGTAACGTATGAAATTCTAGAAGAGCTAAATAGTCTCAACAAAATTTGAAAGGAGCAAAAAAAATCTTCAGGGGTTCTATTGATGTCATAAAATGAATTGCATGCAAGTCATAAAAGTAACTTTTTCTGTCTTTGCAAATAGTTTCAAGTAAATCATGAACACAGAGTTCCCTTCATGCGGACACGGATTTGAACAGACTTTATTTCAGTGGATGTACCTAACTAACTAGTAAGTGAATACCACATAAGGGCATAGTGACAAATTCTCGTACATACATACGGTAGCAAACCAACGTATGTATATGAAGCTCTTATTTTTTCAATTGCTTTGTAGCTATTACTTTAAAAATAGGTAGGTAACCTATACCGTCAACCTACCTAAATGATATGCCAGTGAACAATATGTATATACCAATAAGTTTTAAAACAGAGTCAATTTTACAAGGTGCACGTTTTTCGCAAAGGACAAATTACTTTTTACAACCCAAGCTCACTACAGTCAGAAGGATGACGGTTCATCTCTTCCATTATACTGGATTGGTCAACAATTTCACAGATGACAGATTACACAGTATAAAATTGTCACACGGTTTCATGAGAAAAAACCAAAATAAAACTATTGCACTCGGGAATTTATCTATATAGGTATATAATTATACCGGGGCGACAGATTGTGCATATAGTATTTTAGGACAAATAATTATAGGACGTAGCCAAAATTGAATCTGCAGATACGAGTTGTTGTCTTGACAGTTGACGGTCAGCGTGGCGTTAAATTAACATGATGGACACCACCAGCACCAGCTGCAGTCATAATAGGACATAAATAATGTACGTACGTGCATGATACATTATTTCGCTTATAATTCTACATAGCTGTGAAGCCTCAATCTGTCCACGTCCGACGTCCACTGACATGTAAAGAATTGCTTGGAATAATAAAAATAGATACAAATTGAAAGGCATGCTGAGGGAGGCAGGAGTAAATATTTACAGTATTTATAAATTTTGCATAATTGTAAACGTCATGCTGGGTAGTCGTAGTTGTAGCCGTAAACTCGTTCTCTCTGAGATATATTATGTCCTTTTCTCATCCTCCATATCTATTCGCATAAGTTTTATTTATTTTATTACATCCCTAATTTTAAAACTGTACATACACTATAATGTAATGTACTCTGATTTTTATTTTTGCGACTTCTAGTCACGGTGTCCCTATTTCCTATTATTTGAATTTCCATGATTCCTTGGTTTCGTCTAGCTTAGGCAAGAACTCGATAAGAGTTTTTAAGCTCATTTTTACATGTTGACTGAAGGAATATAAAAAAAGTTTAAGCAGAACTCACAATAAGTACAGATATAGGCCATCGATGCGGAGACGCAGCAATTATTATAGGGCTATAAATTATAGCGACTCGAGAGCCCATATTATATTTATATTTAATTACAGCATTACCTATCTAGGTAGCTGCGCCAGGGATTTTACAGGGCTCGATTTACAACTTTGGTTTTCATTCTCAAGAATATCGCAGTAGCTGTCCGACGGGTCAAAAATTATTATTATTTCGTAGAGAAATATTTTTTATTAATTATAGGGTTAAAAAAGCAGACGGTATGTTACCTGCATCTTTATTTTTTATCTACCAACTTTGCTAAACAGAAAAGATACTGAAAGTTTTACAAATGTTGAAATGCAGGCATGCACGTTTCTGTATGGACTGAAGAATTTTTTGACGGTGTGTGTAGTAGGAAGCAAGCAGTGTTAAAAACAAAGTAGAAACTGAAATTGCGTTGAGTTGTGCCTTCACAGTATACGCACCTACTTAAGGACGAGGAACCTAAGTTTCCATTCATGGATCGTTTGGAATACGAGATGGCGACGGTGGGCTAGAAAGCAACAGCAAATTACTCAACTTTCTCAGCTTTCTAATTATCATGCATCTTCTTAAGCCGGCACCTACACTGACAATTACCACGCCTAAAATAGAATTGGAATTTCATAACCAGAGGATTTTTCTTTGGTAAATATTTTAATAGGTAATTAATCACAGTAATAAAAAATATGTTTCAAAATTTTATAAAACTGTACTAGTAACTATTTTAAATCCCAATTCAATTGTTCCCCGAAATCTTGCAAAATCGTGCCGAGATAATATTTAGTTATCAGGAGCAATTAAATATCTTAAAATTGTAACCAGTCACTGAGTCACTTCTACCTGCCACAAACCAGAAAAGGAGGATATATTTTTTTTAAATAGGTAGTTAGGTTAAAACACAGTTTGCCGCCCATTTTGAATACTGCACTAAGCAGAACTCAACTACTTTAATCACCATTACAAATTGACTGCGCAAATAGCGAACATCACAATTTAGAAATGTATTGCCAAAAATGTTGCAGTTAACAAATTCGTAACCTTCCGAAGACGTAATTTAGCAAGAATAATGTGAAGAGTTGTTTTGCAAAACAGGGTAAGTCCTTTGTCTTCAAAAATTATATATTTGCGTAACGTGTACTATTCAACTGCATACGTTACTTTGTAGCATGATAAAGGTGACAGTTCAACCGGAGTATTTTTTTAAATATCCAGAATTTAGTTTTCGGAAAAATTGTGTAAGTCAAATAATTGTTTTGGATTTTTCTGTGAAGTTTACATTGATGGACTTATCCCATTTTGCCAAACAACTCTTCACCTGTAAGTAAATGGGAAGGTAGATTCATTGTATAATACAGGGGAAATACAGAGTATCATAGCACTGTTCACAGTGTAATAATAATACGTAATTATGTAATTACGCTTGAAAGTTTTTACAAATTATTAGGTATGTGTGGTTAATTGCAGTGCAGCGATATCGAGATTCTTATTCTATGTGAAATCCTTGGGAGTTGTATAGGGAGTTGGGACCATAAGCCGCTGTACTGTGTAGGCTGTGAGGCGTAGAGGAATTACGGTATAATGTTATAAACTCTATAAGCATAAGGATCAATTCTTATATTTATGCAATTACTATGTATGGAGTCGACAATATATCTCTATGTCTGTATAAGGCTCCTGCACCCTCCCAATAGAAGTTAGAAGTGAAAGGTAGAAAACACGGAAAGGGGAAAACAGCGAGTGAGTCCCAGTCCTTCCACACACATAATACATCCCAACTCCATTCTCCATCCGTAGACAAAATCCTACTCGCCAAGTTTAGACTCGTAAAATGTCATGAGCACAATTTATCGCTTCACCCATAATTCCTAACTACTTGCGAACCAATGTGCATCCAGCTGAGGAGCCATCATGAAAATAATTTTAGCCAATACGACTTCAAGTCCCAGAGATCTCTTGTGACCTTTCATTATTTTGTTACATATCCACACAAAGCGCCTACATTTTTAGCGATCCCATAATATCACTAATACCTACACGTATGTTTCCAAACAGAGACAGACTTGGGTTTTAGCCAGCCCAAAAATTCACATAGTACAAGAAAGTATGTAGACATTTTCTAATTACTCGTAAATATATTATTTTGAGAAACATCCCAACAGATATCTATGCATCTGCATCTACTATGTGCAGCCATAGCCAAACAGAGAAGGATGAGGGACGAGCATGATCTAACAATAGGTCGTCAGTCGTCAGTCTAGAGAGATGCAAAACCGAAGAGATAGGAAAGCAGAGAGAGATTCTTGAGACTGGAGGCAAGACATGTGATCGTTCAAAAATATTTCTCACTCGCTTCTGGCAACCATAAGCTCAAATATTGTTTCATATTCCATGTCATTACCATACAAAGAAGATGAAGACTGCCAATCCGTGAGGCAATTATACTTTAGCACTGCTCCTGCCCCATTAAAATTTCTCTTGGCCATATTTACTAACCTGTACTTCTTGTTTGACATCCCCTAAAACATTTTCCCATTTGCTATTTATTTTTTTCTGGCTCGCCGTCAGATAAGGCAACCAGCACCAGTACCAGCACCAGCCAGCCACAAACAAGCTATTCGTTTTTCATCATAAATTCTTGTGATTTTCATTTTTATGAATTTTTGTGTTCGCATCCTTTCCTTACTCACTATATACGTACACTACAAAATTTCGCAACAGCTATAAGGACTGGTTCGCTATGACTATACAGCATTGAATGCTTCATGCAACTGTGGTGTGGCCCTTAATTTACCTAAAGGAAAATCTGCAGGATGTCCCTCCGTTCATAATACATTGTATCTCTTTATAGTATCCTACCCTATAATTATCTATTAGCAAAAATAATTTGTGACCGAGACATATTTATAGCTTGTAAAAATAGCCTATCTGCCCCTAAATTATGTTAAATCACTTTTACCAGTTGACATTTACGGATATTTCTAGTGTGTAGTATTACATAAGGTAAGGTACTAGTAGTACCCGTAGTAGTACGGTTAGACTTTTACACATTTTAAATTTACATGAATTTTCTTCTAGCACTCAGAAAAACACTAAAATTACCTCTAGTTGCGTCCATTTACTTTGTTCGGGGGAATTAGTACATGCAATACTTAAGTTAATTCGCAAATCTTTGCATCTGCAGCTAGGTCTTGTGTAGAAAAATTAAATATAGGATGTTTGTTCAAGTGCTTGTGAAATTCACACATGCTCACGAAAGTAACATTCGAAAATTTAGACGATTTTATTTGAAATCTTAAGACGAAGAAGAAGCACTTGAGAAAACAAATTAAAAATATTTAGTCTTACTTAACGTTACAATTCAAAGTGTTATAGACTTTTCGAGTTATATTTTTTGCAGGGCAGCCACAAGCACCGGCACCGGGACTGAGCAAAATTAGAAATAGAATTTTAAAATTGAAAGACAAGCAACGTATTGTAAGTCGTGGCGTACTAGGTGTTACAGACGAGTGTGAAATGTGTTCAAGAAATACAATATAAAAGCATTTAATTACAAGCAAGCGTCTGCTGACGCTTCACCATGAGTACCATTTCAAGTTTACATGATAAATCTAAACAGCGCAGATATCTGCATATTGCCATGTTTTCAATAAGAAATAAAAAAAAAGGATTTGAGATGGGAGGGAAGTGCCTACACGAGAAAGCTATATGGACCGACGGCTGATAGTTATATGATCTTTTCCGGTGTCTGTTGAGGTCCTCCTGGTTCTACAGGAGGCTTAGAGGTAGTAGGAAATTTCATGTCAAAGAAATGTCGGATTTTTGGAAAAACATTTATAACTTTTTTGATGACACATTTGGTGTTGAGAAACATTCCTTTTATAGACCCAGCCTGCCGTCCTCTCACATTCACATCTTGTACTTTGCTGTTTCATGCGGAAAACTTGTGTAAATATCTCGACAATAAAAGAAATTGAGATTCTTGTCCAATTTCATGCGACACAGCACAAGACTCTAATCTCAAGCTAAACTTTGCAAAAACACTAAAATTCCCTCCTCATCCAAAACTTTAAGACTACCAGACCAGACCAAGAACACGAGTACAAACGACAACACGAAATTAAAAGAAGATTCACAGCGACTGAGTCCGCAGGACCAGGACAAGGATCAGAACCAGTCAAGGAAAATATAGGCTTTCAAAATTCCAGACTGTAGGTAATGTAGGTATATACAAATGCAAAGCCATACAAAATAATATTCTATATCTGCAGCATCTACACAAAACGCAGACGATATCAGTATCAGCATGTAATAATTTTACGCTTCATTCGCCCTATTGTCGATTCGAGATGTTATGTGGAAATGTCTGTAAGAGGATTTTATGAGCAATTTATGAATGTAATTGTAAAACTTTTGCTTTTTGGGCTATAGTTCAAGTCGAGCTCTTGACAGTTTTCGTCTGCCAACTTTTGCTCTCTTCTATTAATGTTATCACTCCAGCTGGAATTGTAGAACGCTATTTTATTATAATATTACGCTATTTCCCCTTTTTATCATGTCATTCCAAAAAGTTGTAGACTTTTATGAGCTGAATATCCGAATATTTTTGTGTCGTAATAGTACTTCAAACGATCACCCCAATCGGCACAAGTACTGCTCAAGTACCCACCTATGAAAGCTATATATCGACATCAAATCGACTATGAAAGGCAGACTAGACTATGTCCTATAAAATTGTGAAAGGATAGTGAGTCATGGCATGACGGGATCTGTGATTCCCACTATGCCTGAAGGAATTTTGTTATTGTCCAGTTTATGCGAGCAATAATAAAAAATTGGAAGTAAATTGCGAAAAATAGAAAACATTTTTTTTTACAGATTTAGAGTAGGTTCGGAAGTTCAGGTTCAATGCATTTGTTTGGATTATAATTTATATAAAGAAGTTTGCAAAATGTAGAATTTATTTGAAATACTACATAACTTTGGCATTACCGAAACTAGTAAAAAATTTAAAATTCTTGCCAAAAATGTAATGCTCGCTTTTTGAAAATGTGAACGCAAAAATGCTCAATATGTATCACAATATTTAAGGCGCCACGTTTGAAAAGCCCAAGCTCCAAATTAAATGTACATTTTCCAAGAGATGCGCTTTCGAAGAAATGAAAAATTAAACTTCAAACTTTATATATCTGCTTATAACAAACAAAAATAATAATTATAGTAAATAATTTTGTATGAAAATTTGAATGAAATTAGTTGATTAATTATTATTCAAAACGTAAGTTACTTATAGTTAGTACGTATCAAATGCGCTGCAAAAGTAAAAACGAAGTTAATCTAATTCGGATTCTGACTCTGCTACCTCTATTTCCTCTGTCAAGAATGATAATGAATTCAATTGTGATCATTTTTCATGTCCAACTTACATGCGTAAGTACCTATGCTTCCATCACCTTCTGACATATAACCCAGACGTGGGCTGAATAAATTAAACTGGAACGTTAAAGGACGGAGGACGAACATGTGGAAAACATTCTTCCCTACTGAACTCCCACTCTCAGCTGTGATGTGCTTGTGCTTACGTTAATACATAACGATGTACACATGCACAGGTAGTAGATTGATTTAATGAGTGGTAGCCTCGTGTTTTCAGTGCTACTCAAATAGCCCTTAGTATCTCTACGGTACGAATGAAACAATTATCAAAGTTGTGTCCGGTGTAAAATGGGAAATTGGTAATTAACTGTATGTTAGTTAAATTCCATGTCTATTTATACGAGCCAATAAGAACTTACTTAATCCCGCTCCCTTGTATTCCATGAAAAATGAAACATTGCACTGTTTAAGTCGAAATTGAAAACGTAAACTCAATTTCCAAATAGGAATCCAAACAGGTGTAATTAGCCGGTTTTGAATGTTACAACCGTGTTCACGGATTTCACCAAAATTTTACACTTGTAGTGCATTGTATCAAATAGCACTTTAATATTGCACTGCAATAGATTTGCTAGTACATCGGGACTACCACTTTATTATTATTGATTCCTTGCCGATTCAAAATTTCAAAGTTAAAAATAAAATTGAATTTGCTTAAACAGATCCACTAAATTCGCCACAAGGAATATTTCTGCACTTATGTATAGGTAAATTCTAGGAACATTGAAAATCACAGCTATTAGTAATTTCGAAGCAGGTAAACAATTAGGTTCAGTACTTAGTCACAAAATTTATTAACAGATTGAATTACTAATTAAATTAACCGTCGTAAGAAAGCTTGAATCAGTAAGTCAGTCGCCAATACGACTGCTTGACTCCGATTAATAGATAAATAATTATACAGACAGAGAAGAAGACGTTTGGTCTGAATCTGAATTGGAATTGTGCTAAACTCCAATGAAACAGAATCTTAAGTTAGGTAAGTGAAGCCTTCTTACTGTTGTTCCTCATGATCTCCTCTACAGTTCTCAACGATTCTCTTCCCATATAAAGTTATCTGCCCTGTCCCAGTCCTACCTTCACTGACTGTCAGAGACGAGAGAGAAGTTAATTTTTGAGTGACGTCTACGTTTACGTTTACAAAAACATATGATGGGAACAGAACATGGTTTGATACTTATACAAATAAATACATGTGAATAAATTCAACAACGAACAACAACCCTCACCGTGCTTATGTACTTACTTGTATTCCAATATTCCCATTTAGTATGGCTTGAGTAAGCTCACATACAGATACTGTGGAAGGTCCACTGCTATGATCTAAGAAACTAGCCCTAAGCTGTCAATCTATACTAGTAAAATATCTTCAATGACAGAATCAAGCAAAGCGAGAATATCTGTATGAAACTTAAACGAACTTATTCCAACAGTACCCATTTAAAAACAAATTATAACCAATTAAAAATCATATCATCATTATAAATAAAACATTTCAATAAGCGTGCTGGTCAGTTCGAAAAAAATGAATTTTTAAACTTAAATCATTGTTTCTTAAAATCCGGATCCTGACATCTGTATCTTATAAAGAGTGCAAAAATGCGTGAACACGCAGTATCTCATTTGAATAGCTCTCTGTATGAAGGTGTAACATAATATGACAGGATTTATGAATAACTACATAAACTTTGGCAGTTCCAAATAGTGTATGGTGTAGTAAATATCTAAATCACTGTAATAATTTCAATTACTGACACTGACAGAGGCGTGTGAGAACGTGATTATGAGGTGTGGAACACTTCAAATAACAAGTCCATAAGTATGCACGCTACCACACAGTATAAACTACCATTGAAAAATTACGAGATGGAGATGATAGTTTTATAGATATTTAAAGTGAAATAAAAATGTCTCTTGTTTGTTTTGCCTCCGTTGTGAAATCTGGTTTTGGTTCTGGCTGCTCTCACTATATTATTTATGATTAGGAAGATGACGATGCGATGCGATGCGATGTGAGCAAAAAGCCGGCGTTATTAGTCTAGTGAACAAGTCGGAAATAATTGTACATTATATTAATTCCTATAAGCACTACTCCTAAACTCTTAATCGTGACTACATCTTTAACATAGGTTGGTACTTTCTTGGGAATTATTACCACGATACGATGCCAGCTAAATCGAACACACTATACAAATTGCTCCCGGTAGAACGATGCTGGAGCATATTATTCATCACGTCAGTATACAGAAGAAGAAAGAAGATGACGAGGCTTTTGCTTCTGTCTTGTGTATGATGACTGAGTTCACATTATACAACTTGAGTATTACATAGTAATGTTAATGCAGTAGTAGTAGTATGAGTATCAGTAGCAATAGTAATAATTCAATTGACGGTTTAAACTGTGTATTTAAAAAAAACTTTGTTTTTTGTCACACCGCCTGACTGCGGCCGCAAGACAAAGTGAAGGAAAAACCAAGATTGTCAGTCAGCCGTCAACTTGTGATTGATTCTCCTCATCCTCTACGTACCCTCGCCAATCTAATCCATTATTCTTTTTCTTATATCATATTATGTTGCTACTTACTGTGTGCAGAGAAGTTACCATACAGATGTTTTGTGTACTGCATACTGCATGTGACAGCCGAGCTTATTCCTATTCCCTATTTGGTAGCTTTTGTACACTGACGATGAGTACTGCATGATGTACACTGGACTCCTGAATGAATGCACACATCTCATCTGACGTCATGTCCCGAGGTATAACAAATGATCTTTAGAGACAGACCTGTCGCATAACTTTGAATTACAATCTGTGAATCTATTATTCACTTATGAATTTATTATCCACTGAGAGACAACATTGTCTCAGAGACTCACAGTATTTAATATTTATGTTGCTCCATTGCAATACATTAAATACAAATATCTACACTGAATGAGACTCTGCTGCGAAGGAGTTTTGAATAAAAATTGGATCAATTAATTTACAATGCGTGGACTGTGATGTGACGGTGACTCAACTGACGGGACTGACTCACGGGATTAAAGGTCTGGTCCTACTTTGAATATAAAGATTAGTAGTCCATACGATGCCAGGATCTACGTACTACACGAAAAAGTGGTGTGCTCAACTTTGCTCGCGATTGCTTAATTACCTTTCCAGTTAGCACACCACAATTTATACACTGACTGACATTGATACCTGTATACAAGGTAATATCTGTTTTATTTATTTGCTGTACTTCTCATAACAGTGACCAGTACCACTACAAACAACAATGAACTACTGATATTTATATGAATTAATTTACTTACATATTAAATATATCTACCAACATTCTGCGTACGGAGCGGTTCAACTTGTTGCCTTCGGGCTGTTGTTGTTATGTTGAAATTAAAAATATTTAGCTAAGAAGCGAGTTTTACATTTTTTGAATCAGTGGCTATTAAAATAAAAAATTGTTTTTGATTTCTTGATTTTTTAGATATGACACCTTGAGACCTTTCTTTGAGTGTGAAAGTATTTTAAAATTTTGAAGCAGGATATATACGACACAAAATAATGAAAGAGAATCTTCATTTTGACTTTTGACTAACATATGACATGACCACCTGAGGGGAGGACGTGGACCAATAGTAATAACAATGGCAATAACACTTAAGATTCAGAGTATACATAAACAATAAAAATTATAGTATATAATAGTTTGGCCTGCGTAAAAGCCCCCATAAAGTCAAAATATTATTGAGTCTTAAAACGGGGAAGTGTGTGTACTCATCATAATTACTCTAATGGAATGGTTCATAAAATCCTTAATTAGCAATTCCATTAGTTATATACTTTTTATATGTGCCTCTGGAATTTAATTAAACCTAAATATATTTTATACACATATTGACTATCTGACGGGCCGGTACCTAATTTATTTATAAAATTATATATCTTTTTATGACTGAATGACATGAACAAAAAAATACAAAAAACAAAGCACGTATAGTTCTAATCAACGTATTTCCTTCCTTAGTACAAAGGCACCGCATTATCTACGAAAATATTATGCACAAGAAATATCTCATTTACTTTTTTTCGGCCCGAAAAGATAAAGTCAATACTATCAGAGTATCATTGTCGAAATCAGTGGTGATATTATTGAATTTACATACAATATTGGAGCTAAATTCGAATACTTTTTACATTATTATGCACAAAAATGCAATATGAAGTGGATTTAGAATGTTTTACAGAAATATGCATCTGAAAGGTAATGCATAGTTTTCTCATAAATGTATAGAAATTCAAAATACTACAAATAAAACGTAATTGAATTATTTTCTTACCTTTAATTATTGTTGCACGGAATCTTCTGATTATTTCGAGCATAAGTATCGAGTGTTACACAAGTAAAGTTAGGGAAATGGAATTTTGATTTGTTAATTTATATATTAAGATATTTGAATGTAAATTAATAAAATCTTTAATATTACTACCGAAACAAGGACCAGTTAGAGAAAACAAAACTTTCACAATGAGATGAAGTGGAAACGATGATAGATTGCTATTGGTAGAGGTGATGCTTTCATTTGAATTGGTATTGGCTATTGACTGGGAGTGTGAGAGTAAATCTTGCAGCTTAGTAGTATTTTTTGAACAGGACAGGCCGTCATGCAGAGAAAGAATGAATTGAATTAAGTTGAGATTGACAGCTTCTATATACTCATTGTTACAGATACAGCAATGTATCCATATCCATCCTTTCCTTCCAGTACTATCTCAAGGAATCGTGTGGGCGAAAGAAAAAAGCGTTGAGACGTCCAAATTTTTAAGCATAGGTATGTGCACTAATGCTATTGCACATCTCCCACGTCCCACGTCCCACGTCACATGGTTTCCTTTGGATGAAGAATCTTCCTTCTACAGACTGTTTTGGGAGTGAACGGATGAGTGGATGTGTTGTGCTCCGTCTTAAGCGTTCAAGTTGATTTTCATAGGAAACAAACTCACCCGTCTGTCCCATTGGATAGAAGACACAGTTTCCTATCTTTTCCCCTCTTCTCGACTCCACCTACAGTCACGTCTCAACCCATTCTCCGTCCTTCAAAACTCTAATCATCTTCTCTCATCTTTCTTGTTTCTTTTTGTATCTTTTAGTCAATAGCCTCAGAGCCAAAGCTCACAAAGTTAATTTCCAAGTAACAACTCGAGCGGAGGGGGCTGCAAAGTCTTATGTCTATATGTAAGAAAATGAAACAACATATTTTTATGAAGGGAGTTTAGTGCAGATCAAAAACAACGAATTGAGAGAAATGAAATTCTGGGTGTTAGTATGTGTACAACTTAGGGGGCTCACCGGGCCGAAAAAATATAAATATTGTGCATAAATGTAGTGCAATGTAGTTTTGTGATTTGTAATTCATTTTAATCAATTACATACGTGTATTTTTAAATTAAAATTTACAAATGCTGGGAAGTGATGAGTGACACAATCTTCAAATGAAAATTGTAGGTATGCATATATCACATAATATGTCTACTTCAATGCTTATTGACTTTAATGTTGCTTTTTTATATTAGGATATTTTTAAATTTTAACTTGATAGCCGTATTTCATAGTCTAGTGGATTACGGATTACAGCCAATGTGTTATCGCTTGGTCTTGAAGCTGGACGTTTTGAATTTTAGCTGGCGTTCACGTCAACTTACATATGAAGAGTTTTTTGGCAAAGCAGGGTAAGCCTATTGAAGCAAATTTTACAGGAACTACGAATAATTAATAAAAGTTGACAGGATTATTTTTTTGAACTCAAATTTTTTCTACAGGTACTGTAACTGACGAAGCACTATTACAAGCAGTTTCATAAATCTAGATGACTGACTCTGAAATTTTTTAGAAAATTTTCAAAAACTTTAATTTGTGAATTTGACCCGTTTTGTTACAAAATCAATAACTTAACTTGGAGTCAAAAGTCCGTGAGATGAAATTTTAATCGTTTTAAGTGAAACCTAACTTTTTTTAACATTTAAACTTTTTCTTGCATAAAAAAATGTACGCACGGCAATTGTCTACTAATTGTACAATCTACGAAAACACTCTTAAACCAAATTTAAATCAGAAATGCATGGTTTAGGTGGACTTATCGCATTTTGTCAAGAATCATTTAATAGAATTGACCCGTTTTGAAAAATAACTTTTCATAATATATGTGTAGGTATAGAGTGTGGGCGTGTGGGCGTCACGGCATTAAATCTGTATAGCATAGTGCATAAGTGGGATGTTTACTTGTGCAAGGAGCGGAACCTTCCATTTCCAGACATTTCGGTGTTAATGCTATAATACTATTACAAAATACATTTTGGGGAGCACAACACAAGGAAGAATGAATTGAAAATAACCATAATAAAACAATACGCATAGACGTGTATGCTCACTTAATTGTCGACTGTTACTGTGGGGCAGTTACCATTGCTCTGTGGGGCGATCTATAAATTTTTAAACGGCTCAAGTCTTATTTGCAGTGCAATTTTAAAATTTAACAAACTGTCTGATTTCATCTTAGATGGTACCGCAAACCTTCAGTATATATAGATGTGATTCAAAATGTTGTCTTGAAAATATGAACATCATCCAGTTTCTACCAGTACTGCCAGTCTCAGGTCAGCAGAGTCAGAATTGGCTAAGAAGGCAGATCACATAATGGGATCCTGCTTATGAAAATAAGAGTACGTGAAGGAATGAAAATACAATGGATTTAAATTGATTTATGATTTTTAAATACTGCCTTCCTTCCCCTTTAATTCTATGCACAATGGCAATACTGGTAGAACCTCCTTGTTGGCAAAGTTGAAAATAACACGAACGGGTTCACGAGCAGGGTGATGAATTTTTCGGGCGATCCAGGCTTCCTACGTAGTTGGAAAACGACAGATCTGTCCACTACACAATATGTAACTGTAACTGTTGATAAATCGGACTTCAAATGAGTGGTTGAGTGACTCCTGACTCCTCTGTAACGATAGTTAAGGGTATAGGACCCTTACCTACATATGAGTAAGTTTTGGTTATGGACATGGCTTAAGGGTTTGGCTTTTGAAGGTTCAACTATTATGCATAGGTACGTACATATTTCAGCTTGTGCTTTTGCGGTTTTGCAAATTCGTAATGAGCTCCTAATCGAGTCATTCTGTGGACCATTAGGGAGAAAAGGCAGAGCAAGTGAATAGCCAAATGGGAGCAAGTAACAATAATTTATAGTTAGTTTAGTTAAAATGGGTTCTCTCTCACGAACTTAATGGGACTGTATAATGTAAAGGATACTTGAGAGCCATGATCCACCGTCCCATCCAACACGAGGAAATAACAGTAACAGTGTGAATTACTAGGCGATAAGTGTCAACTGAACACAGAGAGGCCAGTACACATTTTCATATTCATGTCTTCCAGCTTTACCATCCTCTATTGTTATTGTTATTTTTATACCTCGATTCTAAAGATTAATGCACTTTTATCTTTTTTGAATGGTCAATAATCTCTTTCTACATCCCGTTTAATATGGTACTTGTATACAAAGCACACGCTACACAATTTTAACACTTAACACGTATGAAACCTCAAACCGTACAACATAAAATTAAAATATATAGGTACATGCACAAAACAATGCAATGGCCATCCCAATGCCCAGTACCTTCGTTACTTGAATAGGTAGGTAGCAGGTGCGGACTCAGGGGGTGGCCAAGAGGGCAGCTTCCCACCCCAAAATAATTGTAGCATAGGCTAACATAGCATAGGGCATTTAAACCAAAATGGCACTTATATATTGAGTGAAGAAACAAAATGATCCATATCCATTTGATCTAGAAACACAATTCACTTACTACAAAAAGAAAAAAATAAAATATCATGATCCTAAAAGCATGTATATAGAACATTGTACTCGTTTCAAAAACATCTAAATACAGCATTTTGCTTTCTTTAAAATCATGTAAATAGAACATTTTGCACTTTTCAAATGCATGTAAATAGAAAATTTTGCACTTTTAAAAAGCATGTAAATAAATCATTTTTCACTTTTGAAAAGCATGTAAATAAAACATTTTGTACTTTTCAAAAGCTCGTAATTAACATTTTACACATTTAACACATGTACATAGTTGCTTTGACATATAGTTCATTTTAATCCTTAAATTGGAAATGGGCCACTTAGATTCTCCACTCACCACTACATGTATTGCCCACCCCATTATATATTTTTAGATCCGCCCCTGCCCTGGTAGGTAGGGTTTCAGTGTTTCAGATTCCAAATCCCGTCCCGCGACTAACCGAGACTCGGACCCACAGGCAGATTGTAGCTAATGAGCTTCTTTAACATTTTTACTACCAGTGGACCACCCCATAAATGTTTTCCCACATATGGATAACTAAGTATGAGGTATCTGTAATTAAAAACTGATATTTTTATTTTATGAGCTAATTTATATTTACTGCAGTGGTCACAACACTGTGACTATGGTTGGAGCTAATGCATTGTTTACAATATACAGAACTGTGTAGAAAATAGCACGTTAATGAATATTTTGTAACTGCCTTTGAAACTTCAAACTGACACTATAGGATAGTTTTACAAAGTTGCATTGGATATTATCGTAATTTGAAATATTTAAAAAGCGTGAAAAAATCAAAGATGCTTTCTTTTGTATATAAACACAAATGGCTGTGTTCTTTGCCAATGTTAAATAGCATCGCTTCGGAATTCGGAACTCTGACACGCATTATTATGGTACAATTTTGAGGAAACTATAAGGGACTATAATGGAAATCGTTTAAAAAGTAAAGGTAAACTAAGGGGTATGGGTATAGATGCATGCTTTAGACGTGTGGGCAGTGGGCACTTTGGCAGACTAAAACTAAACTTAGGTAGTAAAATAATCTTGTGATTTATAATGCTGTCTCTGTCTCTACGCGCTGCTCACTGCTCCGATAGCATTTTTCCAGTCCCGATGCAGTGCCGTGTGTTTCGGGTACTGCCTGGCACCGAGTCTGTCTTCATGCCGATACGTACCAACATTGATGCTTAGCGTATTGGATCTCTGCAGATATTTATCTTTACGACTTTGACAGCAGGCAGGACAAGGACCGTGGACCGGAACACTCGGTATCAATATATCATGTTGATAAGTACCTACATGTTGTCGATCCTTATTCCCGGACTCCATACAGACGACTGCATGGTTTGCAAATTCTTCTCGTATCTTCTTTAGTATATTACTGATATGCAGGAGATTCGCAGGAGCAGCTTTGCTCTGAACGCTCCCCGTTGCTATATCCACAAACTGCAGTCTACAATCTACAAGTTTCTAGTTTTACAACAAGCTCGCTCTTCTTTGACTTGGATGATTTTTTTTCAGAGACCATAAACGTGCCATTTCCATAGATATTTCTCAGTTTGAATGACAATTGGCAATTGTCAATTGACAAAACAGCATACATACTCTGACTCAATTCTGGCTCTGAATCTGGATCTGGCTGAAGACGTGACATGTAGGCAATTAGAATGGTAGTCTTTGACTGTATTAAGATATGAAAATGAAACGGTATGAATGTCCCTGTCATCCTTCAATGGCACCAGTATGTATCGTACTGTAAAACTGGTGCCTATTGTATTTTTCTTGTAAATTACAGTGCAATTCAACAACTGATTTTTCTGCGAATTCAGATAGAGCGGTTGAGATTTACTGTTAGATTCTTAGACATGTTATTTACAAGACTCTGGACGTCTGAATTCTGGAACTGGACTAATCTTGCAGGAGCGGCACGAGAGCAATTGCAATAAGGGTAATACAAATATATATGTGTGCACAAGCTGCTTTAATTTGAAATTTAAAACTCGACTGCATGGTAATTATAGTAATAGAAAACAATAAAAGTCATATATAAAAGCAAATAATAGGGATAGGCCAATCGAAGCAAACTTTACAGGAACAACGAATTTCAAATAAAGTGTGACTGGGTATTTTATTTAAGCATATATAATATGTTTATATAATATGTTTTATATATAATATGTTTCCTACATATATTCTGTTTTTGCGAAGCAGTATCACAAGTAGTGGCTTGAATCTAGAGCAATTTTTGATTTTTGTTTACAAAATATTCATAAATAAAAATTAGCCGTGAGCGGGAAACTTCATAGGTTTGGTCGTAAGTAGGAAAAGTCAGGGTTGGAAAAGTCCTACAACCACCATCAGTAGGTCCTGCACGGTTGTACAGTAACCATGTCCCTAGCTTGGCTAATCGCTATATGCTACAACAACGATCACTGTTGAAGCATATAGCTTCAAATTAAATATAATGTTTTTACACCTTCAATTTACAATTTTAGTCACACTGCTTCGCCGACCAGGACCAGTAAAATTTCATTTTGTACCTGTATTTTCTCAATCCAGTAAGCAAGTTAATACATAGGTTCAGTTTTTAGCTATTTTAGTGGAACCTGATTGCTATACAACTTATACTAATAACATGTGGCTGCTGTGTCCGGGACTGAAAATTGGAAAAGACTATAATAAACTAAAAACTCCATATTGTAGACAATTCCATGTACACGTACACCTTTCTTTACTGATTGTGTAGCCTTCTGAAATCCGTAGTTCTGTAGCTGCAAAAATATAAATGCAAACCTTGGAATAGGAATACAGTTAGGACTTGGGACATAGTGTGTAGTATGTATGTAATTAAATCATGTAAGTTGAAACACATCAGACAATGTAATACTTTTTAAAATGTTGTGAGTGCAAATACAAAGGTGACCGCATAGTTTTATGACTCTCCCTAGGATTTACGCATCACGCTATTGGATATTAAACTATTATTTTTCATTTTCGAAAGTTAAAAGATTTTCCTCTGTGCTATGTGACTATGTGGATCGAGAAATGCTACTCGTGTACACATGTGTAGACTACATATTATGTACTATCACCAAATTACTTTGAAGTCTTTATGCACGACCGTATAATTACTTACATACTTATAGGTACACAACAGAAAAGGGGCTTTACTTTTAGTTGTCGCCAGGACCTACACATATAGAAAATTGCAAATTGGTTGAAGTAGAGTTTGTAGCAGCGTCACGGTACTAGTCCCACTCGTAAGTAGTCATGGTCATGGAGGGAGACTGTAAAATTACCTTGAAGCATAATTTACCTACCTACATTAATCTATTTTATGGCATTTTTTTCATACAATCTTTCTGAAACAATTTCCATCAACCCGTGAACCATCATAGCTTCGCACGACGACGACGACGACGACGATGTCTACCACATTTTTACTCGTTACTTCTGTGAAACTCATTTTTTCCAATCCAAAATAGCCATGTGTATGCACTACCAACTAAAACTATTTAAATCTTAATAGTAATATCATAAATGAAACAAAACGAATAAGTCTGTAGTACAAATCAGATGGTTATAAACATTTTATACTTACTTATTTTTAATTAAAATCCAAAACTATTTTAAAATATTATAATTTTTTATAACGATTTGTTTTATTGTTTAAAAAAACTTGCAAACTGATACCTATTAACTCTATTAAATTACTTCACAAATATCTATTACCTATAATACATTATAAAACATATTAACATATACATAATAACAATACGGGCTGGAATTTCATAGTTTGACATGTACCTTCTAAACTCTATTTTTCCAAAGACTCCCAAAATTCTATTCTTTTTAAAAGTGGGAAATTCATAATTTTTGGTATGCTATTAATTTCAGTAACATTTAATAATTGTGAATTTGGATTTACAAGCGGGAATTTTGTTCCGCGAAATGTAATTTCATCCCTGCAATTAAAAATATTCAAATTAGCTACAATCAGCTACAGAAATAGATGCAATTGGATATGTAATGAAAACGTAAAATTCAAGTTGTGATACCGTATATCCTGTAATAGTACGCCCCGCCTACTGTTAAAACTGAGGCCTCACAGACCCGCGTACTATATCAGAGGCTATAACAGACCAAATATATTTTACTAATTTTATCCCCTAATAATGAAACAATGCAGCTGTTTAAACCCAAGGAAAGATGATTTTTCTCTCCCTACTGACGTCGCACCCCATAAACAAATAACTTTAATACAATTTGAGCTAGATTATAGCTGTCTAATTTGGTACCAGAGTAGTATATATCAGACACTCACGTGCTAATTTGGACCCGCGCATTATTATAGGATATACGGTAATTTTTAATAATTAACTCACACATTTGAAGCAGTTGCAAAGTTCACCCATGTTTTGACTAGATCCTTTGAAAACTCATAATTTGTATCTCCTTTTGGGACATAAAAAATCCCTTGTGTTTCGAATAGCATTGCTAGGTCATCCGCATGACAGACGCCATAGATTTTTTGAGATTTCCCTAGTACCACCGCATTAAACCATTTTTTAGCCAGGCCAAAAATAATTTCTAACATAGGTGGATATTTCCCTTTAATCATTAGTAAGAAATCGAAGACCGAAGGACCCGTTTTGTTATAGTAAAAAACTTGTGTTGGAGCATATTGTGCATGTGCAAGAGCTGCTTTGTAATGTCCGTAACTAAACCAACGATCTGTAATTAATTGTGTCAGGGGTTCAAACTGATGTAGCAAATCCAAATCTTTGTCAATTTTAGATCCGAAATAAAATTCTTTAATTTTGCTTCGAAACTTTTTTTCAGACACAGTAAGGAAGAGACCGACGTCGGTCAAGTAGTCCCAATCTGTTTCCAAGCGCTTTCGATAATCCGGCTTTGCTAATACACCTGTCAACATAGTAACATAATAATTAATTTAACAATGTTGCGCTAAAATACATTTTAGTTTATTTCGTCACTCCAGACAACATTTGTAAGAACCTTAGCTATTTAAAATTTTGTTAAATATTTCTTGAATTGTATTAGTTGAATCACCGCTTCCAAATAAGAGTCCTTCGTCTGCATTAAACCCTTGAAGCCATGGAATCTTTTCAAATTTTCCGCTTTTAACAAGATTTATTGGGAAATCTGGTAAAAACGTTTCTGAATCCACAATAGTTTCAACAGTTGGCACAAAAAGCATATTTTTGGTTTTTGCGAGCTTCTGAATAATAAAATATTATTAGATTACAGTCAATTACAGTTATTTAACCCCGATAACTATGTGGTAATTTAGTGATAACTTATGCCTAATTCAATTCGGGAGTAGTTAATTTATGGTGTAGATGCCAATCGCCCTATTCGGAAATTCTTACCCTACTCACAAGGGATTGCTCAAAACCGGGCGACGCTAAATCATCAAGCTATTTTTTTAAAGTGCATGTAGAAAAAATGGAATAGCGAAAATCACATTTTAGAAAGGACTTGCTACCGGGGTTTTTGAAAACGTAAATTTTCTAATGATAATTAAATGGACGCCATACTGAACTACATTTTTAAGCCTTCAGTGTCTCCAAGCTATATTTTTGTATCGTTATATATAATAGTTACGTCCATAAAGTAATTTCTACCTAATTTCTAAAATACCTTATTTGTAAAAGGGCCTTTAAAATTATAACATTCCTATATTATTCAAACAAAAAAGTTCTTTCTCGAATTTTAAAAAACCAAGAGATCATTTTGTAGGTAATGATATCAATATCCAAAACCTAATTTTTAGAAAATCAGATGAAAATTGAAGGAAATACAGGAATACAAAAACAAAATTGTTTTTAAAAAAGCTTGGAAGGATTAAGGACACATACATTACATTATAGGGACTTTCCATAAATCCATGATGATGTCATCGAAATATCCCCATTATTAGGACCCTGTGGCCAGTGACCCCCTTGTCATTAGCTTAATAAAGCATTGCGTAAATGGCTATCTTTAATACGGGATTTCATTACCATTCAAAGAGACCCATTAAAATCTCGTTTAACGTCCTATACAATTTCCAATCAGGTAATAGAAAGTTCATACAAGGAAGGGTCAACACATGTGCGCCGATTTTCAACTTAAGATCGTTTGCGTTAGATAGCAGACCTATGGTAGGAAGAAAACGCACCTCTAATCATTTTTTCGCGGGCCCCTTGTGACCCTGTGCGCATTTTTAATTTGTATTCTAAATCTCATAAGAAAATTTCAATTTTTCATGTCGTGAAAAATGACCAAACTTTTCAGTAACGCTATAGAAATAGAAACCCAATGAACCACAATCGTATGTTTATCGTTTGTGCTTCGTAAAAAAATATCGTTAAATCGTATATATAACGTAACTCGATGACGCTAGCGCAACGATAAAATGTCCGCGCGTGTGACGATTTAGAATCGCTGCACAACAACGTTATATTAACGATAATTTTTGATGTTCCTATAACGTTATGCTGAAACGTTACTCTAACGCTAGGAATTTCTTTTTTTCTAACTATTACTTAAATGCATATTTAGGATAAAATCTGCAGTCATATGTACTTCCCTATAAATAATAACTCAGTTGGAAAGTTTTTATTTTTCAAAATCAATTAAACTATCATTAAAATGTTCATGTCACATCAATAACTACATCACACAGTTTATAATTGTTGAGATTTAGTCTTTTGTCACACTCCTGTCTCGATGCAATCAGTAATTGCTTGAATTATTCACTTCACTGTTCACACTGTTCAACTAATTAGTAACATGTAGTTTTCTTCATGTCATTGTGTATTTATTTTCTTTATGTTATTTATAAACTACGATGACAACACAAATAATTTAGTTTTTTCTGCTATAAAAATAAGTTCAGCACAGGTGTAAAAAGTACCACCGAGAACCGCGTAAGGTAACATTTTTATGAACAACAGCATGTGTCATCTGACTGGAAATTCTGATTGTATATAGTTGATTTGTATAGTCTACCTTGCAACTAACGTGACACAAATTAAAGTAAATTGTTGTCGGCAAAACCATTGATCGACGCTCATTTGGAGGTGCAGTTATATTTGATAGTTGATGAATAATTAATATTAAATCGTCCAATTAATAATGTGAACAGTAAGGTCACCGGTACAACGACAATAATAAAACAAAGGCGTATAATCATCTGTGTATAGGTAAACCATGATGTGACCAGTGATTATAGCCAGAGTTAACTTGTACAGTTAAACTGCAAAGTTAACTATAGCTGGTGTACATTTTCGAGTTAACTACTGCTTTATTCGTTAACTCAATTAAGGGAAAATGACATCCTCGTACTGAGTCAGGTGGTCAGATCAAGGTTGATCGTCTCAATTAAAATATGAGCACTGACCTATAACTACAGACACGACGCTGTTGTTCTAGCTAGGTAATTAACACTATTAAATATGTAATACCCTGGATTCCATTGTACCTGTGGAACCCCGAAATTCTATTCACACTTTGATCTGGATCAGTGCATCACAGATATCAAATATAATTATTTGGTAATAAAAACTGCACCACTCGTACAAAAACACACTTTTAATAAACAATAGCTGCAGCAGATTTAGTTAAGTATTATTAGAATGGCTTTAGTTGCAAGTTAGCTAATATTCAAACCATAGTTGGCACTAGAAACAACTTTCAGAGTTTCAAGTTAAAAACTCTGAAAGTTGTTTTTAGATATTTAGTGAGGAACGACCTGGACTTGGGCTCCTTCGTAAAGTACATAAAGGCTGATGTGCGGAATAGTTATATCTTTTCGTATTTTAATCGTTACCACTGCGAAAGTAAATAATGGTGTGTTTCTGTCAATTTGTACCGGCATCGTAACGTTACTTTCTTACAAAACAGACCGTTCATTATGGTTATATCATACCGATTTATTAACGCAACCCTAGAGCCGAAACATAACCGTGTGACTGTGACTATTGCCAATGGATGCATTAACGTTAGAATTTGATGAATATTTTTTAGTTAATATTTAACGATTTTGAATGGTTAAATTTTAACGAAACCATATTAAACGTATACAAACGGTTATGAAACCATTCTGAAACTGGCCTGGTTCATTGGGAAACGACTCCGTTCTGACTTTTGGCAATAAAATACTTATGCGTCATCCATAAATGTTGTCAGCGAAATATACTCATTTCTTGGACCCTACCCATGCAACATACCGTAGTTAATTAAACGTTTAGATTTGGTAGGCGTAAAAATGGTAAATGCTAAACGTATATTAGCTGGAGTATCTACGGTTAGAATCGGTTGTGATAAGAGTGAATTCTAGTGTGAGGAAACTTATTGTTAGTATAGTTTTGCGTAGAAACAGCGTTTATGGCAAATTATTCCCACTCCCACACGTAAATATTTAAAATGGACAAGTAATCATTATTGGCATAGCAACGGTAAATATCTTGGTGCCTACATTCTACATACTATGAATATTGGCTTAATATTAGTTGCATATTACATATTTAAATTGCATTACAATATTATACCAACAATCATAATGATAAGATAAAGGCACCATGGCAACGAATTGTGAATTGCTTTATTTTTATTCTTTACCGGTGCGGTGCTAAGATGAAACATCACACTGTCGACGGTCGACTCCACAGCCACCGAGCAGTTCATATTAATGAAAAGAAAACATATTGATTCGTTTTCCTATTGTTGTGGCTGTGGCTGGCTGGCTGGCATTTCATTTATTATTTTTAGTTTTATTAGCCAGAGTCGCAGGCATGTAGACCGACATGCCGACATTATTGTAGATAGAGATACACTAAAATATACTATTTTATTTCATCCACTGTTGTTGTAAATGTCCAGTGCTGAAGTTAAAAAATACTACAGATAATAATTATTACAGGCTCAACAATTAAACACATTTAATTAATAGTGCTGCAATAATTACTACTGTTCCCAATTCCAAATTACAACCAAGTTGGTTACCAGCATCGATATTTTGCTAGTGCTACGGAACACGGCCCAGTCTTCTGTGGTACTTCAGTTACCGGTTTTACTTTTTACAAACTAACAGTTGACTGTGAGTGGAAGTACTTGGAAAATAATTGAATTTATGATTTGGAATTGAATCAAAACAGAAATGAAGAACCATTGCGTTTATCGGTACGTTTGCTGCGTAATAATTTGTTCCATTACAACCACAAAAGTTAAAGTTTAGTAACTAGTTAATCATTTCAAAAATATTTTTTTAATTTTCTATGTAACGCTGCAGCACGGTTAGAGAAAAGATGAAGAAACGGACTAGATTTGACTGCTTTCTAGACATTTCATCTCCGCCCATCGAGAATTTCCGTATACGATGCAGTTAACTCATGTTAAAACTAAATACTTATTTTTATTTTTACCCAAACTACAGCTAATATTAATTTTAAAAAATTTAATCTCGCTAACTATATTTCTTTGACTTGTTTCGTTATATAATAAAGCACTAACGACGGAATGCAGATATTATTCTTATTTTACTGACTTTACTATTGATTATTAACTTCCAATATTTTCATTGGAAGCTTGTACCAAGAATTTCAAAACATCTGCATAACTGTAATTTCTAAATCGTAGATTCGGTAATTGCTTACTATTAACTACCACTTCTGTGTCTCATTAAAGGCGCTACATATTTATTTAAGGAAGGTAATTAATTATTTTAATATACTTCTAATACATTTTCACCCTTAAATTAAATATTAATGAGTTAATATTATTTCAGAAATGTTACAACTAAACGATATTTATAGTATCAATCTAGCGATGAAAACGGTTTAAATATCGTTTATATTAAACGCTGAAGATGGTATAAAATAAGTTTACCATGAACGTTGAAATATGGTTCATCCTAAACCTAGTAGTAAAAATTAAGTTGATCATAAACGTTGAATTCGTGGTAACTAATAAACGTTATTTTGCCCGGACATTTTAACTTGATTTCAACTGACACTAAACCCAATTTCCACTATATTTAGTCGTTCTATAAACGTTTGCATCAACGTGTTTCAACGTATTTAACACGTTTACTTAACTACACTATGCTGCATGGGTATGACGCCACTATTATTAGGTTAACAATTGCGTAAATGGCTAAATTCAAAAGTCACAAATACCTACGAAGACCCATTGACCCTACCTGTGCCGTCATTTACGGACGATCCCTTACCATTACTATCTGTACTTTTACTTTCTTTTGCGAGTTAAACATGTTGGGTACAATCGACGCTTCATCGAAATGTGCAACATACTTTTAGCATTTATGACTTATTTCATAAGAAGGACCTCGCTAGATTTTACAAAAAAAACAATCATCACAATAAAGGAACGATCATACGAAAGGATTTCTGAAAATATTGAATGTACTGCTGCACGGGCTCCATATTAATGATAGATTTAGCTTTACGTACACATTGGTGTAGAGTGCAATTATTGTGAAACGGAGCTTGCAACTTTGGCGTCATAAAATTTTGGGTACGGGGGTCTTGAAAAAATTATCTTGTTTCCCTTATATTAATCATGTACTTACGGAATCGCATAACTATAGGAGGGGGGGGGGGGGTCAAAATCGAGGAATTTCGCAGGGTGTCATAATTGCAAGCTTTTCGAAGGGTTCAAATGGAGGCTTACGAATTTCTTGGGGTCAAGAGCGTACATACCTGTATTTATGCAGTTACATAATATGTAACTGTATAAATACAATTATACAAAATATTATTTTTGTACTTAAAATACAATTATTTTATAAAAAGAATATTATTCTTTTTATAAAATAATTGTATTTTTAATTCAAACAAACCATAGTTTCACGATGAATTTGAAGTAAGGCGCCAATCTCCACATTTCTTAGACACATCACCATTTCGGAAGAAGGCACCACCGGACAATTTAATTTTCGTGCAAAAGCTTGTGCTTGACCAACGGGGTGCTCGTATATACTCCAATGATTAAGAGCCGTGCCAGAGGCAGAGATTCCCTTTTGCATCAAACCTTATAATAATAGTTCATATTACATACTAGTAATTAAGC
The DNA here is from genome assembly GCA_949802685.1 of Dicyrtomina minuta. Lineage (NCBI taxonomy): Eukaryota > Metazoa > Arthropoda > Collembola > Symphypleona > Dicyrtomidae > Dicyrtomina > Dicyrtomina minuta. Next base: position 18,603,859 of record OX461810.1, read on the forward strand.
TTTGGTTAATGCTTTATAGCCACTTACCATGTACCAATCGAAAGATAATGACAATGACTAGTAGATTCTAAATAGCGGAAAGTCTCTCGGTTTACCGACAAAAATTTTCAATTTTATTCTAAAAACCGTTATTTAAAAAAATGTTTTGACGGGGAAAATTGTTGTATGGTTCGGAAGCGTAAAACAAAAATACCGTTTTCTCAGTTTTAACGGGCTTCAAACTGATGTACTATTTATTAAAATCGGTCAATTTTGAAGAAACCTAGGTTTTTTAACTACATTTAAAAACTAATTACGACTGGGCTAGTAACTACAACTGAAATAGATTTGCCTAGTCATTCCGGTTTGAATGGTTTATCGTTTATGCGTACACCCTCATTTAGTAACCGGTCAAAATTTCGATTTAAGGTTTCGCGGGAAATTCAAATTTTTTAAATTATCAAACAGATGGTCCATAAATGATGTCACCCACATTACCACTCGTTTACGACCACCCCACAGATTACAGATTGCTTCTTAATAAAATAATGACAAAAAATACATAATAACAAGGATGAAGGAAGAAATTGGTTTCCTTCCACTTTTTCTTAAAAGCAAAGCGGTTTCCTTCCAATTTTACTTAAAAGCAAATCGGTGTCCTTCCATTTTTAGCTGCAGACAACCTTTATACAGGCGTGGCCACAGAGAAGACGAATTGCACGGTTATATTGGGATGGAACATAAACGATGTCCCCCAAAGTAGGGGTCGTCCATAAGTGATATCATGGAAATATCCCCATTTCATGGACACTAGGAATCCCATATTATCATATTGTATACGAGTAATGCACGGGCGCGAGTAATGTGGGGGCGAATTTTAGGGGTGCGACTAGTGACTAGTACACGAACCCAAACATGGGTTGTCCCAAAAGGTTAAACTCACTTCACGGATCTTTAAATTCAGACAGCTATATCTCACGGTTACCCATATCTTCTTACTCATGAGGTACAAGGGCTTAAATGTTAGAGGGTTATATACCACTGAAACCACATATATCACGAACTCTACGCAACTTGGCCTCTAGTGACCTAAGTTTTAAGCGTTGAAATTGGACAAGAGAGGTAGGGCGCAACGTTCAGGCATGAGTAAAGCAAACACACTGAAGTATACTGTGACTTGAATACGGTGACATTTTTGTTACAACCGGGTAGAAACTAACGTCTGCACTGAAACTCGCACCAGGTCGATTTCGCACTAGGTTGATTTAGCACTAGGTTTAATTCACATGAGTTCAATTCTGCAATAGATTGATTTGATACTAGGTCGATATTCCACTACATTTTCTTCGCCCTAGGTCGATTTAGAACTTCGTCAATATTCTACTAGGTCGATTTCGCGCTAGCACGGTTTCGCACTATGTAATCGACTTGGACCAAAATCGGCTCGAGCCGAAATCGACTTGAGCCGAAATCGACTCGAGCCGAAATCGACTCGAGCTGAAATCGACTCGAGCTAAAATCGACTCGAGCTAAAATCGACTCGAGCCGAAATCGACTCGAGCTGAAATCGACTCGAGCGGAAATCGACTCGAGATGAAATCGACTCGAGCTGAAATCGACTCGAGCTGAAATCGACTCGAGATGAAATCGACTCGAGCTAAAATCGACTCGAGCTAAAATCGAATCGAGCTAAAATCGACTCGAGCCGAAATCGACTCGAGCTGAAATCGACTCGAGCTGAAATCGACTCGAGCTGAAATCGACTCGAGATGAAATCGACTCGAGATGAAATCGACTCGAGCTGAAATCAACTCGAGCTGAAATCGACTCGAGATGAAATCGACTCGAGCTAAAATCGACTCGAGCTAAAATCGAATCGAGATACAATCGACTCGAGCTTAAATCGACTCGAGCTGAAATTGACTCGAGCTAAAATCGACTCGACCTAAAATCGACTCGAGCTAAAATCGACTCGACCCGAAATCGACGACTTGAGCTGAAATCAACTCGAGCTGAAATCGAATCGAGCTGAAATCGACGACTCGAGCTGAAATCGACTCGAACTGAAATCGACTCGAGCCGAAACGTATACCTGTACGCTATACCAACCTGAGTTACAGATGCTTCAGTTATCATACAGAAAACTCATCGGAAATACTGAGGAAACTGTTTCCTTAAATCTTTAAAATTTAAACTTATATGTACGTCAAAACTAAGATCAAAATAAAAGAAAATAAACTGCGTTAACTGACTTTTTAAAATAGTCTAAATAATTAAATGTCTGTGACCATTCCTGTAAATATCTTAATCTTTTTCGTGTTTTTACTAAACATAACATCTTCAATTGTGTAATTTACAACTAAATCCAGCTTACAAGGGAAATCCCTTAAACGGTTAAAAGGAATTCCGGCTATAAGGTCTCACGGAGTCCCTTATAAGTGTGAAGGTAAATATGGAAAATGGTACTGCGGAGTATTAATAGCAGTAGCGGGAAACGGACAAGGAAGGTTGGGTTGGAAAACCAACCAACGTCGTCAGTGCAAGCAGTAATTTTCCACTGCGTATAGCAGGAGAAGGATGTAGGTATAGGAGAGGAGCGGGGCTAGGAGTATAGCAAGTAAAGTAGGGCAAGTGGAAAAGACGGTTGGAGTTGAGCAGTATGACGTAGGCACTCTCTCGATCGTACGATCGTCGTCCTCCTCAGCAGGCGAAGAGAGCCAAGACTCCACTTCCTATTTTACTCTTCGAGGAGACACTACTAGGTGGAAAAGCTAGTAAAGTGAGGAAAGATAGTTAGCCCGTCAGCCATCTTGTTTATATTTATTATATATATATATTTATTTCTCCTTCTTATTCTTCTCCTCCGGAGATTTATTTTAATTACCCGAGAGGGAATAATATTGTGTAGAATTAAGAGATCATTAATTGTTTTTCTTGGAGTGAGTATTTGTACATTGTGTGAGGTAACCGTGAACAGTTTCAGAGTTCAATAAAAAGAACACTCCCAGAGACGATATACTTGTGCTGTAAACATAAAACATTGCATAGGCATTTATTGGCTAACTGGAGCCAGCACAGCAGCATTATAGTGATACTCACAGTTCACCGGGTACCGGAGTATAACGGTCATCATTTTACATACTCTGGGTGTGAGTGTCGACGGTCATACCGGCACCCACACACCGGGTCATTATAATTGTGCATCCCATCCGTAACCACGGAGCCCCTACCGAGTCACCGGGTTCTTCGCAGTCAAACAGGAGTAGCGAGACTTCGTGAGCAGGAACTTCGTAAGCGCGGTCGACTATCCCCGGTCGCTCTCTCTGTAAATACTAGAGCGAGCCGAGGACGATCTCGCCCACCGAGGACCGCGTCGACTACCAATCGCGGTCGAGGAAGAGGAAGAACACCAACAGCAGAGACCGACCCGGTCGCGTTCCTGTTCCAACCACCTGTCCCGGTCGTGATACGTGGGGAAAGGGGAGATATTGGGAAAATCCAGTTTACACTGGCGACCCTGAAGGACACAAAACTTTCGTTTTGTTCAAGTACCGACGACAGCACAATCAGGTGAGAACCACCAGTTCCACATTGTTGTTTTTCTTAATAATTAATTGCACGTCTAGAGTAGTCGTTCGTCGACCGCGACACACAACTTCAATCTTGTCTGGGTCGAAAGGGCAGCTACGACCATATAGTTATACTATAGGGATGCATAGTACCGAGTTGAGCATAGGCGCGAGTACCTTGGTCGGCGGTTTGGGTTTGGCAGAAGTAGTTGAGCACACCGGAGCCCCGAGGCAGCCCAGTTCAGCCTGTCCGTAGAAGAACTTGCCGCATAGCGCAGACCGCGACTCGGTCGCGGGGTAGACTCGGTCTCGGTAGTTGTAAGTAGCATAAGCAACCGCGATATACCCCAAGAGAAAGAAAAAGTTCCGTATAGGTCCGGTCCAGTTTGAAGAGGTGGTAGTGCATATACTAGGGCCAAACCCGAAGACCAAGGACCGGGACCGGGATGAAGCCAAGCTGCGACATCAAGACGGAGAGGGTAACGTGGACGGGCCGGGAAAGCGAGCTGCTCTCAAAGCAGCTCTTACTAGAAGACCCGCAGACAACGGGAGCATGCGACCTACTCACCATGAAGAAGAGGTGGTACGTCTACAAGTACCAGTTAGAGGTGAATGAAACACCCAAGCCTATGACACCATCGGAGGTGGCGATCGCATTCGCAGGATACCAACAGCTAATGATAACTGCGGAATACGACGGAGCAACCGACTTCGAAGGTATCACCGAGCTGAGCCAAGCAGAGACGAAGAAATTGGAAGACTCGGTGAAGCAGATCGCGACCGCGTCAAAGAGCGACCCGGTGGTACCGAAGAAACCAGAAGCCACAGGAAAGACAATGCTGGACTATGTCCTGCAAATGTCAAAGGACTTGCAGTCCATGCAACTAGCCGTCCAATCGATACAGGCAGACCAGGGACGCCTCAAAGCCCAGCTGGCAGTGGGCAAGAGCCCTGGAGGCCAGGCGATGCCGCAAGGGAACCTACTGCAACAAGCCACAGCAAGCACTGGCCATCAACAGCAACAGCGAATTTCAATGTGCACCGGGACGAAACAGCCGTCAACACCGGGTGTCACCTTCAGCGCGATACCTTCGCAACAGTCCAGCCAGCAGTCGTATAACAGTACGAGTAGCACAGGGTCAGCACCAGGCATCGCGGACATGGCAGACCATTTGCTGCAGGTCCTGGATCAACAAAACCAGAACACCCGGCACGCTCAGGAGTTACAGCGGGAGCAAACTCAGCTCTTGGCAGGAATGATGGCGCCGACCGGGCTGCACATTATACCGCAGCACTTTGACCCAAGGGTAGACATTGCACCAAACTACATAGATGCATTTGAAGCACACCTGGAGATCCACGGAGCCCAGCCGAGAGCATACATCCAGATCTTCCAGAAGTGCCTGACAACACCGGCAGAAGCTTCCTGGCTAAAGGCGACGCTTCTGGACGTGGACCATACTTGGGCAGCGGTGAGAGCAGAATTTCTGAAGGCATACGACCGGTCGAGCGCGCAGTCTGTCTTAAACAGAGTAGTAAACTGGAAGCAGCAAGCTCACGAACCAATACGACAGTGGGCATCTGATTTTTACACCTTGTTGAAAAGTATCAGGGAGCCTCACGCATGGGAGCAACGGAAAATCATTAGTCGCATTAAGCAGAACATGCATAGCTCGCTATATGGAGCATTCAAACCGGGAACAGTGGTCCCGCAGAGGCTGAATGATTTTATCAAGCAAGCAGAGGAGTTTCATAGAAACTGGATCCGAGCCGAGAAGGAAAAGGAAACATATCGGCCGTGGAGTCAACAAGACCGAAGCAGAGGCCGGGACCGACAGTCGTCCCAGGGGCAGCGGAACCAGCAATGGAACTCAAGAGATCGCCAACGTAGCAATGAGCGAAATCCCGGTCCCGGTGAGCGCAGACGGGAGCAAAGTCGAAGCCCGCAGGCACAGAACTCACCGGGTCGGTCAGGTCCCGTACGAGACAGATCGGTCAGCCCACAAGGAAGACGGGAATCACCGCGTCGGGATAGGCAACCGGAGCGGAGAACCGGGAAGTGGTGCCATGTGTGTAGTCGAAACACGCACAACACAGAAGATTGCAAGTCAGCGAAAGCAAAAGTTATGGCATTAAAGATACTGGCTCAGGCGTGTGCGGAGGAAGAGACAGCAGAACGTCAGACCGAGACACCACCAACCGGGACTCCGGAAGGAATGCAAGGATTACAAGCCTCAGCTGAAGACGATGAGGACCCGGACGAGAGGCAGTTGTTCAATGCGTTGCGGACCGCGAAGAACCGGGAAGAAGGAAGCGCGCTAAGGCGAGACCGGGATCAACAACCAAGTCCCGGTGAAGACCAAGTCCAGAATGCGATGAAAAAGTTGGAAGCCAAATTTGAGCCTTCTGTACTACCACCGACTTTAAACTGGGTTCAGACACGGACAGACGAGGGGACCCGTGTCTTTTACACCAGATAAACAAAGCCCCTTATGCCCTAGTCAATATTAAGCATAAACAAAAGCTATTTCCATACTTCGCGTTAATAGACTCGGGCTGCACTGCGCTCGCTATCTCCAAGAAAGAATGCGATAGATTAGGGTTGGTAATAAGAGAATTTTTGGTTAAAATGTCAGGGTTTGATGGTAAGGTAGTGACAGCAGGAGGGGTAGTGACACTAGATATGAAGATCGCGGGTCGGTGGTTCAGAGAGGATTTTCTGGTCCAAGAGGGACTCATGTGCCCTATTTTCATCGGGAACAAGTTCCGATGGAAACATGGGTTAAGTTTTGACGACGTCAAAGGCGAGATGCGATGGGATGTCCCGACCGAGGAAGAAAAGGAGAGAGGCACCGGGTACTTCGTCCGCGGTCTATCAGTTAGAACCGCAAAGGACGTCTGTGATTTATCACTGGCGTCGACCCCGGACAAGTACGACCGGAGCAGGCAGGGGACATCTTCCATCGGGGTGTATGTCGACTCCTTGGTAAGAAAGTATCCCGGTGTAGTGCGTAGCGATGGTAGGTCGGGAATCACAAACGCAATTATCCATGACTTGCGTATCCCGGAAGATTGCCCGGTGATACAGTGCAAGCCGGCTCGAAGACCACCGGCAATAGCGAAATGGGAGGACGAGACGTTGCATGAGCTGGAACTGCAGGGTAAGATACGGCGGTCGACTTCGGCATATTCCTCGCCAGTATTAATCATACCAAAACCGAACGGCGATAAGCGCTTGGTGGTAAACTACAAAGAGTTGAATAGTTATACACCGAAGATACAGAACCCGATGCCTATCAACCACCAGATCTTGGAGCATCTTCCACCAAATCGAGTCATGTCGAAACTAGACTTAAAGTCGGGTTTCTGGCAAATTCCTATTACGGAGAACTCCAAGAAGTTCACCGCGTTCTACACACAGAACGCGTGTTATGAGTGGAATGTAATGCCGATGGGGTTGAAGAATGCTCCAATGATATTCCAGGATCTCATGAATAGGCTGTTTGGCAAATTCGTAGGCGAATTCCTGCATGTATATTTAGACGACATATTTATATTTAGCGAGACCGAGCAACTACATAAGGAGCACTTGGACTTTGTGTTTAAGACACTCCATAACTTTAACCTCACGTTGAATTGGGCAAAGTGCGAGTTCGATCTCCCGGAGGTTGAGTTCCTGGGCCACATTGTTACACGCCACGGTATTAAAAAGTGCCCAAAAAAGGTAGCCGCGATCAAGGACTTTCCCTCACCGCGAACGAAGAAAAAGGTACAGCGGTTTCTAGGTGCCATTTAGTGGTATATGCGGTTCATACCGCACTATGCGACACAACTGGAGCCTATATTCTTGAAGCTGAAGTCGGAGGCAGATCCGAACCTGCCGTTTCGGTGGGGAAAGAGCCAACAGACCGCGTTTGAGCAGATTAAAGCGGAGGTGGCAAAGGAAATCACGCTGAACACAATAAACTATGATCACCTGTTATACGTGTACACGGACGCAAGTGATGTGGGCCTGGGGGCCATTCTAGCCCAGGAGTATTATTGTGAAATAGCGGGAAAAGACAGATTCCGGGTGATCGAATGTCGCAGCAAACTGCTAAACGCAGCGGAGCGCAGATACGACGCGAGAGAGAAGGAGTGTCTAGCCATCAGGTTTGCCAACCGAGTTTTCGATCCTTTCATCAGGTACCAAAAGCAAGTGATTTTCAGGTGTGACAACCAAGCGTTGACACACCTGAAACATGCGGCCATAAACGACCATCTCTACAACCGGCATATTGTCAGGTGGGCGATAGAGTTGGGGGACATCGTCAATGACATAGACTTCGTGAAGGGGGAAGACAACAAACTAGCAGACTTGCTCTCTCGCGGCGCGTTACCGGATCCAAAGTACGATGATAACCCAGACGAGCTGGACATGTGTCTAGAAAGTGCGTGCGTATGCCTGGCAATGTTCACAAACACCAAGGAGCGAGTAGAGGTGGATATGGACATGCTGGACAAGGACATGCTGCGGGGCTTGCAGAGAGAGTGCGAGGCACTATCTACAATCACCAAGAGCCTTAGCCGGGTCGGGAAGCGGTCTAGATATCGCTACGACTATGTTATCGTGGAAGGAATCCTCTGTAGGTATGTCCCATGTAAAGAGCAGACCGCGTCGCGGTCGATCCTGAAAGAGGGTACACCAGAGGGAGGCTTTTATAGCAACCAGGTGGATAAATTATGGGAACAGAGGTTGGAGGAAGAAGAGCGGACCGGGCAACCAGTGCCGCCGGTAAGGGTGCGACCGTCTATGCTCATGAAGAAGGGTAAGTATATTAAGTGGCAGCATCCGTTAATTCAAGCAAGTTTCTTAGATCCAGAGTCAGTAACAGCCAGGAAACGCATAGTCCCGGTCATACCGCAGTCTATAGAGCGGGATATCATAGCGCACTTTCACGACAGTAGCAACAGCAGTAAATCGAGCCTTAGCAGAAATCAACTCAAGATATAACGAACTGGAAGGCCGCCTCAGTAAATTAGAAAACAGAATAAACTCAATTGACAATAATCTAGCAGCCGACAAGTCGTATGTGGTACTCTACGGAACTGAGGAAAACTCTCATCCCATGGAAATTGCACACAAAATCATAACGGAAATTATGGAGGTCGAAGATGTCAACATTCTAACCGCCACAAGACTAAAAAGCAATAAAAGTAACAAATCTCCAATACTCGTGCAGCTCCCCAATAAATTTGCAGCTATGGAAGTGTTAACAAAAAGTAAAAAGCTCCATGGATCAAAATTCAGCGTTTCGGAAAATCTTTCAAAAAAGAACAGGAGGTGAAACGGGAGTTAGTGAGTCACGTTAAAAAGCTTAGACACGCTAACAAAAGAGTGAAAATTACAGGCTATAATAAATGCTTAGTGGATGATGTTCAGTTTACTCTAGTCGGGACTAAACTACAAAAACATGAAGACAAAATAGACCCAAACTATAAACGAACAAAAAACTCGTAGCAACTCAAAGTGTCGAGTGTAAAAACAAACCAAAACAAACTAGAACTTAAATACAACCCCTACCTCCTATAGTTGGCGATCACAATACAAAACACACTGCATAAAATACTATACACATCAATTCAGCAATAAATCAGTGCCATGGAAAATGAAGATGGAAAATAAATTCTTGCATCGTCAGAACTCAGCTTCAAACAATTACCTCCGTGTGTCGAATACTAAAATTAGAATGTTCACTTTACTTATGTTTACTTTATACAATATGCAATTCGGGTAGAAATGACTATACAATTATCATACAATATTTTTATGTATAAACCATAATATGTAATGTAAAAATTTCCAGTTAAAATAATTAATGAACCTAAACTACCTTACATTAATAACGCCATTTGAGAGATCAAAACATGTTATTTAACAAAACTGTCTTTATCCAGGAATTAATACCATGTAATGATGTAACCTCCAATTTGTAAAACCAAGTGTACAACTAATAATATTAATATGATTAATTTTATTTATTTATTAATTTTATCATACGTATCAATTAACCACCTTTATAAAACTATTTGTTAACTTTGTGTGATAGGTGTTACGCCTTTAGGCACAATAAAGAAATTCAATCAATCAATTAATCAATCAGTACGATGGCCGGACACCAAGGAGTAGAACGCACATATGACCGGATCAGGAAAAGGTTCTGGTTTTATAATATGCATAAGATCATAGAGGCGTATGTGAAGACTTGCGCGGTATGCCAGTTAGTAAAGGCTTCAAACAGGGCACAACCAGGAAAGATGGGCATTCACTCTTACAGGAACAACGTGTTCGAGTGTGTGCATGTGGACATTGTCGGAGAGTTGACCGCGAGCGCGGGCTTCAAGTTCATCGTCGTTTGTGTGGACGAGTTTTCAAAGTAAGTGAGCATGGAACCTTTAACATCGGTATCGTCAATAAAGATCTTGAAGTTCCTGCAGAAAGTGTTTAACCAGTTTGGAACACCAAAGCGCATAGTCTCCGACAATGCGTCATATTTCTCGGGTGATGACTGGAATGATCAGCTGCGTCAATGGGGAGCTACATGCGTCCATGTGGCACCTTACCATCCCAACCCGAACCAGTCGGAGCGGGCAAACCGGGATATCAAAAGCATCTCACGCGCGTTTTGCATGGCAACCCAGACGATGTGGGCAAAGCAGTTGGGTGATTATATGGTAGCGCTCAATACCGCGAAATCCAAGTCATCCCGGTATTCCCCATGTTAACTGAACTTGGGTAGAGACATATTACTGCCAATAGACCGTAAGATGCAGTTATTGGAGACAATAAAGGTGACAGAGGAGGAGTACGGGAGGCAATTGCTTAAAGATGTAACTTTCATCAGGGATCAGGCCAGGTATAATTTGAGAGAGGCGCAATTGCAGCAGAAGAAGTACTTCGACCGAAATAGGAGAGATGTTGTGTACGCGGTAGGCGATTTAGTTAAGATACGCAATAAGAAACTGTCCTCAAAAGAGGATAAGTACGCGAAATCCCTTGGACCGCGGTACACCGGGCCGTGGAAGGTAGTAGAAGTGCACTCAGATTGGTCCTACAGTATCCAGGACCTAGACAAACCCAATAGTAATCCGATGAGGTTCCACACTTCCCTTATGTTACCTTACCACGAGAAAGAGAGCGAGGACCCGGTCCCGGTAGAGGAGTCTGTAATAAGTGCAGACGGGGAGTCGGGACCGAATACCGATGAGCGACTACAGCCAGACTCGGTAGTCACCGAGTCTGTATCATCACCAGATACCGAGACTGTACCAGATTCCGGAGGGAGTCACGGTAGCGCGGTTACCGCGACCGGGGGTACGAACCAGAGCACAGGTTGGAGAGGAGGTTTCGGACCTATCGACCTGTCTGATGACTATGAAGTAGACATTGATGACCCACCACCACCAAGGCGCTATCCCGGTCGGGATCACAAACCACCTGTGCGCTTGGGCATCAACTACGCGATGACCGAGGAAGACACTGGCAGTGTCTATGAGTTCTCGATGCTAATGATTGAGATACCCAGTTCAACATAAATTTTAATCATTTTTTTTACTCCATCTTTTATTCTTTCGTCTTTTTGCATGGCGTGATACTATGAAAATTTTATAAAAACGAAAACAAAAATCTTTTAAAATTCTTACAAAACTCAAAAAAAAGTGTGTTTTAGGTTAAGGTGGGAAGGATAGGGATGTCTTGGCGGGCACAAACCTATTCTTCCTCACGTCCTATGGTGTGTACAACGTTAAACTGCGCCTCACGCCTGTCCCGATCTCCACCGTAGGGGCAGGCATAGAAGGTAAGATCTGAGCTTAGGTGAAGGTCTTGTACCTTCGCTGATAGGAAGTCAGAGTGAGCAAGAGGCCCGGGCTCCAAGCTGCGGGAGCACATAAACCAGCCGGAGTGGAGCTCCATACCCTGAAGACCATCGCCAACGATGCTAGTCAGGGGATGCCGTGAAAGTCGGCCTAGCTCTAAGCTGTGAGCGATCTAAATATCAGCAAAAACCAACATCCCGTAGGCCTTCGAAAGAGATGCTAGCCAGGGGTGAGTCCGTAGGCCCGCATTAATCGCGCTAGGTCAGGACAGAGCGAGAAAAGAGTGAAGGATGGTGTGTACCCGTTCCAAAGACCATCGTAAGATGCTAGTCAGGAGCGAGTCCTGGTACGCGGTAGTAAGTTGTCAATCCCGTAGGCCTTCGTAAAGATGCTAGCCAGGGGTTTCGTCAGAAATATGGTGTGCGCCCGTTCCGAAGACCATCCCAGATGCTAGTCAGGAGCGAGACCTGGTGCGCGGTCATAAGACCAAAAAATCCCGTAGGCCTTCCTATAGAGTTGCTAGCCAGGGGTTCAGTGTGTAGTAGGGCGTGTACCCGTTCCGTAGACCATCTCAGGATGCTAGTCAGGAGCGAGTCCTGGTACGCGGTAGTAGTGCAGAGAGCGAGATTGTCTCGTAGACCACCGGGGGTGCTAGTCAAGAGGCGAGTCTCGCGGCGGCGGTTAGAGAGTCGGTGGGATGTCCAGGTCGTAGACCATCAGGGATGCTAGTCAAGATATGGAATCCCGTAGCAGCGCGATGCTCAAAGCTTTGTGAGGATAAACTAAGCCAAACCCGGACCGCGGTCTGGAGGACACTGTTATATGCTAGGTTAGTTAGGCATAGTTGAGAGTAGGGAGAGTAGAGACGCGGTTGTACTGACTGCGGTAGGGTCGAGGCCAAAACAAAACTAGGGGACTTAGTTTTAATCTCTTTTCCAATCAAGTCTGGTCTCAGTTCTTGCAGAAGTAGGCACCGGGAAGAGGGTAGTCAAACCCGGTGTGAGCGCGGTACTCAAAGCTTTGAGAAGATAAACTAAGCCTAACCCAGACTTAGTCTGGAGGACGCTGGTGAAAAATAGGTTAGTAGATAAAAAAGTCAGCGGGTCGAGCAGAGACGCGGTCATTCTGACCGCGGAGGATGTGGCCAAAACCTTCCATGGAACAATCGGCCGGCCTCGGATTTGAAATAAACAGTCGCCGAGAGCTTCCCGAGCATGAATAAAATCGTAGAGGCTCGCATCGAGTTATTACTGAGGTTAGAATAGAATCAGGCGCAGGGGTGTCATGAGCTGAAGTACGACACGACACCAAAGTAGCGGAACTGCGGAAGGGTAGAGAGCAGGAATGCGAGTGGGAGGCGCGCGCGGGTACAATAGACCTCCGAGTACATCGACTGGAATCACCGGTAGAGAGCCGTGTGTATAAACATTAAAACTCAACCTGAATGGGGACCGCTCGGAGTATGGTGTTGCGGAACCAAGAACTCGACAAGGGTACCATTCAGGAACAGGCGTCCAGATACCGGAAACCGTGGTGTGGTGTACGGTCACAGTTTAAAGTTTTCTGTGGGTAAGCAAAAAAGGTACGCGCTTAAACGTTAAGTATTTGCTCAATGCATCTTAGTTCGCACCAGAACACCTTAGAGTAAAGGAGACGACCGGGATGGTTTTGGACTATCCAGAAGTAGCGGGGAGTATAGTGGCGAGACCGGGCGACCGGGATCGCCGCACCAAAATTAGTTAAGTTTTTGTTTTAAGTTTTCTTTGCGGTACCAGGGGTACCGCGGTGATAGGATTTTGTTTGTTTTGGCCGTGCCTTGGCGCGGCGTCATGCATGAGTTTTGGGAAACACAGCGAGACGGAGGTGAGGGGAATCTCACTTAGACATTGTCTAATCTGTGGTTTTAAATTTTTTTAGCATGGAAGCCCCACCGCAATGGGAGCTGGACGTTGCACAGGCCTATGGCACAGTGTCGTGGATGGCTGCATCATGCAGCGAAGGATTGAACGACCGGGCGTTCGTATCGGGATTACCTGACAACCCGGTGGATTTCGGGTGGCTTTCGCGGAGTATCAAGGCGGAGGCGCTCGAACAAGGTACGACTCGGGTCGCGGAGCGGCCACAAGATTATGAGTCGTTGAAGGCCTTAACGGAGGCATACCGGCAGCAGGCTGAAAAGGAGGATGCCTTCAAATATAGTACGAAGGAAGATCTGCCGGCGAGACGAATTCACCCGTTTGTGGAGCGGGACGGGTCTTGGGATCAGAAATCTTTGGACACAAAACCGTCCCTGACGAAGAAGCTGGTGGTGAACGCGGACATCAGCACGGAGGAAGAAGTCAAAGCCGCGTTGGACAGGCTAGCGGGGGCAACACATGTTGGAGTGCATGTGTGGAGGGCTACCCGCCACACAACTAAAAGGGGTTACATATCTGTGATCGCGATCACCGATGGGAATAACGTGGTGATCTTGGGGTTGCCACTCTACCCCACACAGCCAGAGTGTACGCGTTGGAATGGCTGGAAAAGCACAAGGCAACGAAGTGGTTCTACGGTCTGGGATCTCAGTTCGAGTTGCTGAGAAATTTTGCAGAAACCCGACCGAGACACGCCGTGGATGTCAAGTACTTGTGGCAGAAGATGTGGTCAGCGAAGTACAAGCGGGACGCACCGCGACAAGTTGAAGTGGTGATGTGCACGGTGTTTCCGGGAATACAGGTGTCCCGGGTGGATATGGCAGAGGACAATAGACCATCGAGAGACGAGGACAAAGTGATACTCCGGGACACGCAGGTAGAGCTCATGGCAAAAGTGGTGTTAGGAGTGATTAACTTGGGGCGGTTGTACGCAGAGTCCTATTCGATGCCGCGGATTGGCTATGAGCGGTGGTTAAAGGCAGTGCCGGATAGAATAGAGATTTTAAGTGCACGAATGCCAGTGGTCGCGCCTCAGTATTCGGACGCGCTCCTAAAGCAAGATGTTCTGATGCTGCTTAAGGAAGTTAGCGGTTTGGTGGACAAGAAACAATTTAACCTTAGGCAGAAGTTCGACCCCAGGGGTCTTCTTTTAATCCTGCTAGTGCTTCGTAGGGAGTTCGCGTATAGGCTAGACCTACGACCGGGAGAATGGCTATCAATGCGGTCCATAGCATGGATGATCCAGGTTCCGCTGATCTTGGGCAAGTCCAACAAATTGAAGACCCACGATACTCCGTCGAGATGGGCGTCCAAATATCGGTGCGCGCAGCAAGGGGAAGTGCACGCATATTTCAAGGAAGCGTTTAGTGCCTTTGCTGAGTTCATTGATTTGTGGAGTGTAACGGACATCACCAGCGTCAAAGAGAAGGACGCGGGCAGGATGATGCAGGAGAAGAAGAAGCTGGACGGCTGGGTCAGGCTGAAAGAATTGCTGAAGCCGGTGCAAACACTGATGCACATGGACGCGATCAGTCTGTTGGACTCGACCGTGCAAATGGTAGACCCGGATGGGTGTGAGTCTAATGCCTCCGCGGTCAGGGATGTGGATTGCCGGTCAGAGGTGTCCATTAAAGATTGGGATGAACAGCGTAGTGTGACCCGGGCCGAGCAGAGACGGAAGGAAGAAGAAGACCGAGCAGCAGCCGCGGCATTAGAAAAGGAGAAGGAACGCATCGCCGCTCAGCACCAGAAGTTGCAGGACGAAGCGATTGCAAAATCGAATAAGCAGTTACACGCAAGCCAGACCGGGGCGTCGAGCTCGAAATCAGTAAAGAAGGCGGACAGGAAGACCGCGATTAAACCAGCTCCGGCCAGGACCAGGAGCAAAGGCGGTGTAGTGCCAGACGGCGAAGCAACACCGGGACCGAAGCCCGTGAAACGAAAGCGTTCGACACCAAAAGGGACGCCAGCCAAGAAAGTGAAGACGGTGGACTTGGCCACGGAAACCGAGGACAGTGAGGAGGATTCCGAGGACGATGGACAGGATCCGAGGCAGCCGCTGTCCACGGTGGAATATGAGAAGACTCTGGCATCTAGCTTTATGAGTAAAGTTGGAGCGCAAGCGAAGCCTATCAAGAGCGCAGGGAAGCGAGTCATGAGGCTGTTGTTGGACACGGAGACCCGGGTATGGGATAGTAGGCATCCTGTATTAGGAAGGGTCTACGTGTTCAACGCAGTGAGTGGCTGGCTTCTGCTTCTGGACAACCACATCAAGTGGCAAAGGCGCTGGCTGGCGGACACGACTAGGGGCCCGGTATACGCTCCCACACAACCAGAGATGTACGAGATCGGGCAAATTTTGCCGGGTCTGTCGGGCAGTTGGTCATACGGTAGTCTCGTGCTTGTCGGCGGACGAAGATCAGCCAGAGCGACCGGAAGAATGGGTAGATAAGTCCCAGCCTTACCTACGGAAGCCGGGTGAAGAGGACATCATGTTTCGGATGGATGTTATGCAGTCGGCATGGAACCGGGTGGAAGTCAGAGCCCATGAAGCGGACGCGCCGGCCGGGGAGAAGGAAGTTCTCCAGAATCAATTGTTGGGATTAGTGCGGGGGCCAGCGACAGTAGGCGCGTACGAGTTGATGAGAGCGATAGAGGCTCTTCTGAAGGAGCAGTCCTGGATGTTGGTTCGGACACCTCGAGAACCGATGTTTCGGGATTCTGAGATGGAGCGCGGTCTCCAAGATGTTTACCTGCAAGTAGCGGGAGTGCTGCGGTCGGTGGCTGACTTGCGAGCGAGGAACTCGAATCCTGATGTGTGGGCCCCGGTGGACCGGGACAGATTTTATAAGGAGGTAGCAGAACGAGTCCTGGCCATGCAAGAAGAGAGAGCGGCACAGGCAGCAGACGCGTTCGGAAGTCAGAACACGTCCCTCTAAAGTGTGGAAGTAAGGGAGCCCGGTGCTGAAGACCCGGTAGTAGTTGTCCCAGGCGGTAGTCAGACGGTGACCAAGTCGCCGGAAGTAAGCGTCCTACAGGAGATAGTGGTGCGCACGTCGGTCGGGTCTGGTATGCCGCTCTTTACGGATTATAACCAGTTAAGGATGCCTTTACGGTTCGACGAGAACGGGATGCCGACCGGGTATAGCGAAGCCAATACTAGTGGATAAGATGAAGCCTCGACCGGGATACCTGAAGTCTCGACCGGGATTACTGAAGCCGCGACCAAGACGGATGAAGACCGGGATGATGAAGAGCCGGGACAGTCGCAGGAATGAAGAGGCATTGGGTCCAGTGTATATGTGTCCATTGGTGTATGTTGCGAGTTTATGGGGTTCGGGGAACCGAGATTATGTATTTTTGTACTTTTATATTGATTTTTTACATTTTTTTTATGTTAGTTATTAAGAGATACCACGTTATGAGATGCATAGGGTGGTGAGAATCCGGCAGGTTTGGGGAGGAACCAGGATTGTGTATTTTTGTACTTTTATACGAATTTTTTTTTAACATTTTTTTTGTTAGCTATTAAGCGTAGCACGTTATGAGGTACATAAGATGGTGAGGATCTGGCAGGTTCGGGGAGGAGCCGGGATTGTATTTTTGTACTTCGTAATTATATTTTTTTTTTGGTATGTTTTTATTACTATTTATTACATTTGTATGTTAGTGATTATGATTGAGCACATGAGTGCGGCATTATTATTTTTATTAAATTTTTGACTAAGTTTTGTGACGTCACATGGTGTATGATGTTGGTAATGGGGATGAAGTCGTCAGAAGTTTGTTTTTGTGAAGGTGAGGGCGGGATAGGTTAGGCTTGAGATAGGGCGACCGGCCCGGTCAGTCAGTAGCTCGTAGGTGATGTTTTTATGTTCAGACGTAAGCGGGATACCGCGTCGAAGGGTGTAACGAGACGAGCAGGATTAGATGGGATAGCGGGACCGGGATGACGAGCGCGGTCGCGGTCAAAGGTTTGACAGCAGTGTGAAGGTAATAGGGCTTAGGCGAGACGGCGACCCGGCTGCGGCAGTACGGCACTCTCTTTATACACCTTTGTTTCAATGGGTACGTGCTTTGGGGAGCATCTGCGATGCTGGAGCAAGTACTACCCGGTTGAAACAGGTGGGGGGGATAGTGTGAAGGTAAATATGGAAAATGGTACTGCGGAGTATTAATAGCAGTAGCGGGAAACGGACAAGGAAGGTTGGGTTGGAAAACCAACCAACGTCGTCAGTGCAAGCAGTAATTTTCCACTGCGTATAGCAGGAGAAGGATGTAGGTATAGGAGAGGAGCGGGGCTATGAGTATAGCAAGTAAAGTAGGGCAAGTGGAAAAGACGGTTGGAGTTGAGCAGTATGACGTAGGCACTCTCTCGGTCGTACGATCGTCGTCCTCCTCAGCAGGCGAAGAGAGCCAAGACTTCACTTCCTATTTTACTCTTCGAGGAGACACTACTAGGTGGAAAAGCTAGTAAAGTGAGGAAAGATAGTTAGCCCGTCAGCCATCTTGTTTATATTTATTATATATATATATTTATTTCTCCTTCTTATTCTTCTCCTCCGGAGATTTATTTTAATTACCCGAGAGGGAATAATATTGTGTAGAATTAAGAGATCATTAATTGTTTTTCTTGGAGTGAGTATTTGTACATTGTGTGAGGTAACCGTGAACAGTTTCAGAGTTCAATAAAAAGAACACTCCCAGAGACGATATACTTGTGCTGTAAACATAAAACATTGCATAGGCATTTATTGGCTAACTGGAGCCAGCACAGCAGCATTATAGTGATACTCACAGTTCACCGGGTACCGGAGTATAACGGTCATCATTTTACATACTCTGGGTGTGAGTGTCGACGGTCATACCGGCACCCACACACCGGGTCATTATAATTGTGCATCCCATCCGTAACCACGGAGCCCCTACCGAGTCACCGGGTTCTTCGCAGTCAAACAGGAGTAGCGAGACTTCGTGAGCAGGAACTTCGTAAGCGCGGTCGACTATCCCCGGTCGCTCTCTCTGTAAATACTAGAGCGAGCCGAGGACGATCTCGCCCACCGAGGACCGCGTCGACTACCAATCGCGGTCGAGGAAGAGGAAGAACACCAACAGCAGAGACCGACCCGGTCGCGTTCCTGTTCCAACCACCTGTCCCGGTCGTGATACGTGGGGAAAGGGGAGATATTGGGAAAATCCAGTTTACATAAGTGAACTTGTCAGAATTTCAACCAAGCATACATCATTTGAAATGCCTTGAAAAAAGTTAACCCCGGTATTTTTGATTTTATTGCGGCCCATACAACAGTTTTTAGATGGAATTAAAAATAATAATTTCTTCAAAAACGTTTGCGAGAACACGGTACGGTTTTGTCGTAACTATATTATACTAATCATTATACCGTATACCATATGCGATTTATTAAAATTGGCCTATTATTTCAAAAGCTTAATAAATATTGTACACAATGTGTACAATATTAAATATTGTACACATTGTGTACAATAAGTTTTTCGGAAAAACGGGATAAGTCCACCAAAGCAAATTTTTCAGGAACAACGAAAAATGAATAAATGGTAACAAGTTGAGTTTTTGTAACTCAATTTTTTTGTACTGGTACTGCATCTGACGAAGCCTAATTACAAGTAGCTTCACCATTCTAGACGGACTCTGGAATTTTTCATAAAATTATCAAAAACTTTAATTTGTGGACTTATCCCGTTTTGCTGGCGTTCACGTCAACTTACATATGAAGAGTTTTTTGGCAAAGCAGGGTAAACCTATTGAAGCAAATTTTACAGGAACTACGAATAATGAATAAAAGTTGACAGGAATATTTTTTTGAACTCAAATTTTTTCTACAGGTACTGTAACTGACGAAGCACTATTACAAGCAGTTTCATAAATCTAGACTGACTCTGAAATTATTTAGAAAATTTTAAAAAACTTTAATTTGTGAATTTGACCCGTTTTGTTACAAAATCAATAACTTAACTTGGAGTCAAAAGTCCGTGAGATGAAATTTTAATCGTTTTAAGTGAAACCTAACTTTTTCTTAACCTTTTATCTCTTTACGTAAAAACATTAACGCACGGCAATTGTCTTCTACAAACTACGAAAACACTCAATAACCAAACTTAAAACAGTACTACAGGTTTTAGGTAGATTTATTTAAAAATAATTTAATGGACTTATATATCCCGTTTTGCCAAAAAACGATATTTGAGCTATTTTGAAAAACTGCTTTGGTTGAACTTTGACCTTTACGATTCAACACAGTAATGTATTTAGTTGAATTAGAACAAATAACACTTTCAAAGTCTCATTTTAAAAAAATGGACTTATCCCGTTTTGCCAAAACACTCTTCACATGTATTGCCGTATTGCGCAAACGTGTTTCACATCATGATTATGGTTCATTTCATAATAAATATGGTAATGTTTAAACAAACTAACCACGTGACATTGGAGACATTATATGGAAATGAACACTTGCTGATCTGTGAATACATAGAAAAATACAGAAAATAGATATATAAATAAATAAAAGAATATAAATAAATAAAACAAAATAAATAGAACTATATTATAAACTGTGTCTAAATGAAAAGCGTAATAGTGGCGCCAGTTGTAAATATAAATATATAAGAAAATATAAATATATAAAACATATACATACTTTAAAAAAATATAAATAAATAAGAATTACAAATATATTATATAAAAATCTAAATATATAAAAAAAATATACATATAGAAAATAATCAAAAGATAGTCATTAATTTGTAACTCACAATGTTAAGCATTCAACATCTATTCCAGTAAACATCAAATTATATTTAAAAATATTTACATATGCAATTATATTTCTAACCTACCCAGCAGATTCCCCAAAAATTGTAATTTGTTTTGGATCCCCACCGAAATAAATAATATTTTCATTGACCCATTTAAGTGCCAACGATTGGTCCTTTAAACCCATATTCCCACGCACCACAGTATCTCCTGTGTTTAAAAAACCTACGTATAAAGACAGAACTTGTGTAATTTTGTAAATTCTTTTTCATTAAAGTTTTGCATTAATAAGGTTGAGTATTATGGATGGTTCAATTTTACTCTATAAATTTGCATTGTATTTACATCCTTTAAATTAATAAATAATTAGGGATAAGTGTGTGTAATTATTACCTAGAGCTGCAAGTCGGTAATTAATCGTCACGACAAGAATGTCTTCATCCATAAAGTACTTTGGATTGTACATGCTAGAACTTCCGCTCACAAAATACCCGCCATGAATATAAAACATAACGGGCATAAGCTTTTTTGACTCATGCACCTATTGTGAATAATTTAATCAATAATAGTCAATAAAGTGTAGAATGACGTAATTAAGGGTCGTTCATAAATAGTTTTATGTATGGATACATAATACAAATTAATAGACATTGAAGTATATAATAATTAACAAAACTTTAATTTACTTGCCTCAACAGGAACATGGATATTTAAAGTTAAGCAATCCTAGAATAAAAATATAATTTTGTAGATGCTTTACGCGTTGCAACGAGTTACATAAAAAAGTATACATTAATTTGCACCCGAACCTCTTTTCCTTTAGCTGAGCCTAAAATCATTTCCATCTGAGCACAAACATGTCCATATGCATTAGCCTCCCGAACTTCATCCCAGCTGTCAATGGGCTGAGGTGTCTGCAGGAATGGTTATATCGACGAAATATTTGTGTATTTGTTAAGGAATTTATTAATTTTATTGTAATTTAATTTACTCACTGCAAATCGAAGAGGTCCAATGGGTGGTTTTGCGTAGGGAATGCCCAGCCACTCATAAAATTCCCTCCCGTCTCGGGACTCTGAAATAATCCCACGAACACTACCAGAATTTGTATTGACTATCTTCCCTTGTTTTACACTAATAAAACTGTATTTATTCCTTAAGTAGTATGCTATAAAAAGGATCACAATCCCTCCAAGAAGCCTTTTGTTTAACATTTCACAAAATAATTTAAACACACACAATTCTACGAACAAATGCACAAAGAAAAAAACGTAAAATAGGTTTGAAAAGCAGAATTTCCAACTTTATTGTGTGTTATACTGTCCTAGAGCCTTACAACGCTGCCTGACCAAGAAAATTAAGAAGGTCTCAGCTTGTGAAACTCAAACAAATGAGATGCACAGTTACTTTCCTCTCGTGAAGTCATCGTTAAAGAATAGAAACAAGCCACACGGTTTAGAATCCTCTTCAAAACGAAATGTGCTATCTACAAATATCTTTATTAAAATATATACTATCACAATAGTGTTTATAAAAGTGTTATTTATGTTTGAAAAATTGTTATCATCTTTTGCACCTTAGAAAATACCTTGTTTTACATTACGCTTTAAACACTTTTTAAAATATCATGTTTTGCACTTGAAGCAAATTGAAAATAGTTTATTTTCCACTTTCAGAAAAGTGTTAATATCATCATCGCTTTCATCATAAGGTAATATAGTAATATTATATGCAAATGTGTTGCTGACATTGATCTTAATTTGTGTGCAAAAGTTAAACTTGAAAGGAAGTGGAAAAGGAATACACGTATCAACAGCCCATAAAAGCCACGAACTTGAGTAAAGTTTCAAATAGTTTAATTTTAATAATATCACTAAATAGAGCAAAGGCAATTCGAGAACATTTGCGTGCTATTTTGTGTGTCATCTATGTAGGTACATTCCTTTGTCCAGTGACCTTGGCAGAGCTTAATGAGGAGTGTAAAATTGTAAAAAAGCAACCGAGGAATAAATATGCAGGGAACACATAATTTTTATTACAAATTGCAAGTCAAATAACAGATAATAAGATGATAGGCGGTTATACTTTGGGTCGCAACAATTGCTCGAGCGTCTAAACTGCAAGTTAAAGAGTTTATGTGCGAAAAATTCACTATTATTCTCCCACCACAGCCACAAAGTTATTCATTATGTAATAAAATTATAGCTACTGACTACTGATATAAAGTTGCACATATTATTAATGAAATTTTTAATTACTGCAATCTACTTACATTTTTCAAGAATGGATGCAAATGGGCACGTACTTAAATACTTTTTTAATTTTACATATACAAATAGTACGAATTATTTCATCTTCAAGCGCTTACCACAGCAGTTTAAAGCCAAAATAATTGTACAAGGTAACTTGAAGGATAATATTATAGGACGTACAATTATGACGCCTTGCGAAATTCCTCGATTTTCTCCCTCCTAAAATCATACGGTTCCGTAAGTACATGATTAATATAAGGGATAAAAAATCATTTTTTCCAGACCCCAGTACCCCTTTTATGACGCCATTGTTAGATTCTCCCCTATGGGAAAAGCGTGTTACAGATATTTTAAACATTTATTTGTAATTCAGTAATAATCTAATCATTAAAATAGAAAAATTTGCTTTTGCTGAAGTCATAACTTACCTGTACCTCCGAAATGTGTGTTCATGGATTACACTGCCATACATTACATATAAGCAATTATGTAGCAGCAATAAGTAACGAACCTTACTTTACAAATAAGAACTTGTGCACACGAGCACATTATATACACGAAAGTATATAAGAAACATGTTATATAAAATAAAACCAAATATGATACAAGTAAAAATGGAAAATTAGAAAGATAAAAACGGTTAGCCGACATTTGAGGCTCGCGATAAACTGTCGAAGAAAATAAAAAGTTCAGGAGAAATTATTTCTCTGCAATAGGAGTATTTATTGGCTTGAGCGCTATTCCAACAACTTCACAATATTGGGTCTCCTTCAAATACAATACAAAATAGCCCCACGCCAGCTTCAGCAGCTCCCAATTTTGGGCAATGATAAACGGTGGGTTTTCAGCGTTTGCGTTCAACGTCCATTTCATGTAGACAAGCGACCAGCCCACCATATATTAGTATACAAATGTTTACATTGCTGGATATTGAATAAACTTCCGGTTCATCCTTGAATAAATCCGGCTACTTATACTTTATCACACTATACTCCAAGCCTCAATCATCCCGCGGTCGTCGTGGATAAGTAACGTATGCAAACTTAAATTTTAGACACTGATATTGTGTACATAAACGATTAGCGGACAAGCATAATGACCACAATAATGCTCCATATAATTACAAGTCGATTGTGTAAAAATATACAGGTTCTTGAAATTTTGAAAAAATGGACCCAGTCCCCATTAGGACAGACCATGTTACAATATATTTCCACCGAGATCCAACTAGCATCCGAGCATCGAAAAGGTGAAGTGTATGTATTCTTGTTTCATGTTTATAAATTCAGGAAATTGTAAACATTAACCTAATAGTTCCTAGTGGCGAACTGTTTCGTCAAACATGTTCTGTTTCCATGGTCGGTTGGAAAAAACGCTCGTCAAAAATTTAAAACAAATTTAGGCTGTTGACAATAATTTACGTCAAAGTCAGAACTTTTAAATGCCGAATAATTTTAAAAAACGTCAATATAATTTTATTTTAAGAGACGGCGGACGTAATTATACGAGTGTTGCAAACTTTTTTGAAATTTTATTTATTTTTGGTATTGGTGCTAACAGGAAGGAATACAAAATGGAAGACGGTATAAATATAACTCTAATTTTCATATAAATTTGTGTACATACTTATTTTAATTTTATTATTATAATTTTAAGCGAGCTCGTGTAGCTCAGTGCTTACTGCACTGGTGTCTATAAATCTGCTGTTTAAGCAAATGCTCGCTTCAGGTCTTGGTGATCGAGACCAGCGGCGGTGGCAAGTTTTCCCACTGGGTTTTTCTTGTCCACAAGGCAGTGAAGGGCTCGGCGGCTCTGAACGTATGTAAAATGAAGTTCGCCATAGAAGTAGGCCCGACTAATGTTGGAATGACAAAACCTGTGTGATGGCACAGTAAAAGAAGTGAATTCGAGGTCAGGCACCGTGTAAGAACTGCGGTTAAATCGGAGCAACCTCAAATTTATTTATTTTTATTTATTTATTTATTATAATTTTAATTTTAACTATAAACGCATATTATTCAGAATATTATGCAGATGAAAATTCAGAAGATGAAAGAGACATAGAGTCAGATTCTGATGCAGAAAGTCCGAATTCTAGCGACGAGGACGAAGAAAAAGGTTCGGATCTTGAAACAGAAAAAGATATTGCCGACGCCTCACCCAGTGTTAATCCAACATCTTTATGGACAAAAGGCAACACTTTTAATCCCAAATTACCTGAATGCAGCTACAAAAATGCGATATTTGATTCGTGGGATTTAACTGCAAACTCAACACCTCTTGAGGTATTTCGGCACTTTGTCGATGATGAACTACTCGAGGATATTCGAACCCACACAAACTTATACGCACTTCAGGGGGGATTTAAGAATTTTAAAGAAGTATCAACAAATGAGCTTTGGATATTTCTCGGGTTGCATGTCCTTATGGGGGTAGTAAAAAAACCCAGCTATAAAGATTATTTTGCAACTGACCCACTTCTTTCTACTCCAATATTTGGGGAAAGCATAAGTCGGGACCGATTTTTCAGCATTTTACGTGCTTTACATTTTGTAGACAACAAAAGTAAAGACGCAAAAAGCCATCGGCTAAACAAACTAGGTAACCTTCTGCCAAGTTTATCCACATCGTTTAAGCAGACAATTCAGCCCGGTGAGTATATGTGCGTGGACGAGTCTCTGCTGTTGTTCAAGGGAAGGCTTTCATTCTTGCAGTATATCCCAAGTAAACGTGCAAGATTTGGAGTGAAATTTTATTGCCTCGTCGACTGCGAGACTAAGTTTCTGGTCAAAATCATCCCTTACACTGGCAAAACCACTCCAATTGATAGGGAAATTATGGACAGCGTAGGTTTTGGAGGAGCTACAGTCGTTACGATGATGCAGGATTACTTGCACGAGCACAGAAAAGTTGTTGTTGATAATTTCTTTACGTCGCCAAAACTGCTGGACTACTTACTGCTTCACCAGACTTACGTTCTTGGAACAGTTAGAAAAAACAGAAAGGAAATGCCTGTGAGTATAAGTGCAGAAAAATTAGAAAAAGGTGGTGTGGTCG
This sequence comes from Dicyrtomina minuta, assembly GCA_949802685.1. NCBI lineage: Eukaryota > Metazoa > Arthropoda > Collembola > Symphypleona > Dicyrtomidae > Dicyrtomina > Dicyrtomina minuta. Next base: position 18,629,285 of record OX461810.1, read on the forward strand.
TGTACTGTACAAAGGACAAGTGTGTTGTGAGGTACATACTATTTTTTCATTGCACTTAATAATGACAGTAATAAGTCTTGAAAATTAAATTACACGTGTCATTTTAGATGGAAAGACCGCAGAGATGTTTACATGCTATGTAACTTTATCAAGCATGAGATGTTAGCAGTTCCTCAGAAAGCAAAAACCGTTACTGTTTCTGCACAAGAACCGCCAGCAAAGAGGCCAAAATCCAGTGATGCTCCAAAATTTAAGCCAGCTACAGTCCTGAAGTACAACAGTACTATGGGTGGTGTGGACGACGTGGACCGTCAAATTGTACACTATGTAGCACAAAGAAAGTCCATGAAATGGTACAAGAAAGTAGCCTTTCATTTATTTGATCTGTGCTTGTACAACTCTCATATTGTGCATCAACGTGTTTCTGGTAAAAAGATGGAATACAAAAAGTTTATCATGCAATTTGTATCTGAAATATTGCAAGAATTTAAGCTTGTTAGACTTCGAGTGGGTCGCCCGGGTCATTGTGAAGACCCTGGGGCATTGCGCCTAAATGGTAGCCATGTTCCAATTCAGGTGCTCAATAGCTCAGGTAAAATGGTACAGCGTCGCTGCAGATTTTGCATTCTGAAAAATCGCCGATTCGACACAACTTACTGTTGTAAGACATGCCATATTCCACTGTGCAACAAACTGCGGGGTGGGAAGTCATGTTTTGACATGTACCATTCCCTGCCTAACCTTCCTCAAAAGTCGAAAGCGTAATTATTTACATACTTTGCATTCTTTGGTTTAATTATATTTTTAAGTTATGCATTTGAGTTTTCGCCTTATTTGAATAAATGATTATGTATTAAAATTTTACACCTGCGACAAAAACATTTTATTGCATTCAACGTCATCATGCATATCTGCATATTATGAGCATTACCTATTACCTAGAATCAGTAGAGATAAAAGATTCAAGCTTCAAGCATTGAAGTATTACAAACTTTTTTCTATATTTTTTTCATGTCTAACTATGCCCCAATAAATTTATTTCGGTTAGAAGTGATTTAAAATTTAATTTATAGCAAGTCGTTGTTGTACCCAGCAACGAGAACGAAAAGTAAATAAATATTGCCGTTATTTTTATTCTTGCTCACGTAATGTGTTTTGCTTATTAAAGTTAGCAGGCAACAGGTTAATTATAGTTTAAAATATCTCTCTCCAGTTTAATGAACTCCTTTTGACGAAAACCCCAAATGAACCAATCGCTCTATTTATTTATACTCTAGATTAAAATTAAAGTCTAAAGCATACAGCCACGTTTAGGAGTCAGTTTATTTATCAAGAAATGGAAAGTAAACAGTTGCCAAGATAGAGATAAAATGTTAAGATTAAAACTAAACAGTTGTCAGTATCAATAATAATTATTGAACGCGTAATTTTGATTCACAAATATTTTATCAAGACTAATATCCTTTGTCCCATAAATCCAGTTCAACAAAATATAATCAGCCAACGACCAGTTGAAGGATCTTTAAAAAGACTGTCCTGTTAAAAATAAATTCATTATTCACCCGGAAACGAACCGTTTTGGTATTTGCAATCGCGCTGGACATTGTTATACGTATATATAGCCGTTAGTAAAGTAAACTAATACACAACTATCACATCACACTTCCAGATTTAAAGAGAAGAGCTGTCCCTGAAACTGTAAATTAATTAAGGAAACAAAGGCAATTATTTACAAACAAAAAGAAACTGCTTTTCTTGTTCGTGATTATTCAAAGCTTGTCTCCAAATTTTGATTTTAGAATTTCTAAAAGTAAAAGTATTTATGTGGCAACGTTGTATTTACGAGAACTTTGTGAAAATTGTTTTATACGGACTGTAATAATAATTGTTTGTTCAATTGCAGAATTCGAAACAAATCCTGGCTCACATCATGGGGTTATCTACTAGCAAACCTGGCTACACTAAAGAAGACGCTGGTTATACAGATCGTGGACGTAGAAAAGGGCGGACGAATAGTGACGATCAGTTTGTTTGGACGGAAATAACTAACGAAAACACACCAAAAAATAAACGGAAGTATTATGTACTGCCATTGGGTGAGACGACCGGGGGCCACTATCTTACTTTAACAAATGATTCAAAGGTGTATCTTCCTGAAGCAAACAGGTGGTTTTGCTGACATAATTGTGATTATGTTTTCAATTTTAACTTTCATTGCTTATTTTGAATTTAATTCAATAAGTTACAATAAGCAAAGTAGAATAATTTATTATTGAGTTCGATAATGTCACATTTTAACACCTTAATCATTTTAAGTATCTATAGCTCGTATTGGCTTGTAAGTATATATTCAAGCATGTCTGATGTCTACGTAATAATCAAAGAATAAATTCAAAATCAATGAAATGAATGACCACTTCGGTCCAAAGCTCACAATGTCCATGGCATGTCTTTTTATTTAGTATAAAAATAGTAATCAACGCGATTCAAAAATAACACAAGCAACTCAAAGACTGAGTTCTCCCACGGCAAAAAACTAATGACGTTACACTGTTAATAAAGATTATTTCTACCTTCAATACACTAATTAATACGTACCTAATAATATAAATGTAAATACCAAACTCTGGATTTTATTTCTAATGTCAAACAGTGTAGTATAAAAATAATTAAGCTAATAACTGGTATTAAATTGATAACTGTTTACAAATTCATTTTTTAATTTCTAAATGCAAACCAAACAACGTATTTTTAAATCGTCACACTAGAACAAAATAAAGAAATATACGAAAACGAAAAGATAAGTCTTCACTCATACAATTCTATCATCGTCACGTCACAACATAAACAGATGATGCAATGGACACTTATAGAGCTGCTTTAACTTTCCGTCCATCCACATATACTTGCACAATATTTCGGTCGTCCCCCAGCATAATAAATTTTTGAATCATATCATCCAAACTTTCACCAGGAAATAGATGGATGGGGGATCCAGTGGAAGATATGTCGATGTGAAGGGCGTCAAAAGATTTTCCAACTTCAAAATTTCCAGTCTCATTTTCTAAATTCAAGGCTTATAAGATAAAAATAGTATTTGTTTAATTTCCTAAATACGGTGTACAAAATTTGAACGATAAAAGGAGGAAACAGTTTTCTATATTTTTATCACCACGATTTAAGTATATTTAATATTATTATGAATGCTTCATAATTACCTTCAGCCCCACCCAAAGTTCCTAAGTAAAAAACGTCTTTGTACGTCAAAGGCTCAAATTCATTGGACAAGCTATTTTGCATTTTCAATACCTTGGATGTCAAAATTGCTTGACGCATAGCATCTAATATAGACGAACTGTACCCAGCAGAAATATCTGTAAATATAGAATTCGATGTAAGCACTTAGTTATTTGAATGCAATGCTTTATAGATAATTTACAAACTGAGATTATAAGCTAATTCTTTAAAGTAAATTTTAAACTCCTGAATCAAAAGTTCAAACCCAGTAAAAACTTTTAGAACTTATCTATTCGTCGGGATTTCGATCGAACACATCGACCTTCCTCATGGATTCAATACAATTACACACTAATTCTTAATTTTATTTTAAATATAATAATAATAATTATTATAATTTATTACAATCTCCTTATTTTCTGTTCAACACTGAAATAAGGTATCAACTAAATAACAATGATTCGATTTCGATAGCATAGTTATCCTTCAACATAAACGCAAAAATTATTCCTGAACTTTAAACACTGCAATACTACGTAGTTAATAAACTACCATATTTTTGTAATCATAAATGTAAGAAAGTGATTACCAGTTCCGAGTCCAACTTTTATTCCTGCATTCATCAATTTTCTTACGGGGCATAGCCCATTTAAAAGGCACATGTTGGAGGAAGGGCAGTGAGAGACGCTAGACTTAGTCTTCGCCATGAGAGACAATTCGTGGTCGTTTAAAAATACACAGTGTGCCATTATAGACTGGAATGTAAAAAAAAAATTTGTTAATGATGCAATACTAAATGTTAAACAGATCCTTATGAAATGCAAGTAGAAATTATTGGTTACTTTCCGATTAAACAAACCACATGATTCAAAATATTAGCAAAAAACAATTCGATAAGTACGTAAAATGCAGTACACCAATTATTATTTTATTTTACGCACTTTGTTCGTTAGAAGCCCAGTCTTATGATAAATGTCAGCATAACTTTTGTACTCCGGAAATAATTTTAAGGCGCGACCAATTTCTTCTTCTGACTCACACAGGTGGGACTAAACAAATAAATTTTAAATATTGTCATCACACAAAATAATCACATTAATTCAGAAACACTCCATTGAGAAGACTCAAAACATTAATAATTTATTTAACCCGGAATTTTTATCCGGCATTGGGGATAACGTACTTGAATTCGAACGTCATGCTTTTTGGCAAGTTCACCCAGTCCAGTCAACAGCTCTTCCGAGCAGGACAATGCAAATCTAGGTGTAATTATTGGCTTCACTCTTTTACTCTACAAAACCAAAATCATAACATGCACGAACTAATAAAATAATAGAATACAAAATTGTGTAAAAAAACACGACTTGGGTATTAGAAATGGTGATGCAAATAAGACAAGAAATTAATGCATGCAACACGCATTCATAAATCGGTAAATTCGGTAACTGATATCCAATAAAAGTAAAGCCTTACTTTTCTATTTTTCATGTTTACTACAAAATCTTCTGTAGACTTCAAAGATTCTGCGGTGGTTTCAACACAGTAGTCAGGCGAATGTGAGTCCATACAAACCTTGCCGATTAATCCTCTCTGTCCTGAAATTAATGAAACAAAAGTAAACGGTTACATGAAGTGAGGAATCATCATCATAATAAAATTCCGGTTTCCGGGCCTTCAGTTTCCGCACTAATTTAATTGCTATGTGCAACATGGCGCTCATTTCAGACCCGGCACTTATTTGAGCCCCCGGCCCCGGCGCTTATTACATTTTCAGGAGTGACAGTGGCAGAGTTGCAAACACAAGGAAGTACTGCCAGTTAATTTGGAAAGTGAATGAATGAGTACACTGCGCGCCCGGCGCTTATTCGAGTATTTACGGTATTATATTCATTTTAAAATAAATGTTGCTTATTCTAACCATATTGCTCAACAATTTCTCCCAGTATTTCCGATGACTGCCGATGAATGGTGGCCAAATAACTAGCAGTTGTGGTTCCGTTACACAAAGTTCGTTGCTAATCACCATAAAGCACCATAAACAAACATTTAGTTTTCAATTAAATTATTTTTGGTCGTGCATTTAGAGTTACAAGGAATATAACATCAGCAAATGTTTAAGATATTAACAACTTACGACAACTTTTTTGTAACAAGTTCTGGCAAAAGTAATGTCTTGAAATCTAGCTTCCATAGGAAACGTATAGCAACACAACCATTCAAGAATCGGCAAATGTAGCCCTAGTCCTGCATTGGGATACTGCGGTGCGTGAATGTGTGTGTCAACTAGACCAGGCATTAGAAATTCTCTGCAAATTAAAATTCATTGATACAATAAAATTACTATTAATTAAAAACAGTAATTTATTGATAATTACTAATCATCAGTTAGGTATATATATATATAATCGGCACATCTCAGCTATACAAATAAAATGCGTAATCTAGTCAGGAGATAGTGGTTAAAAAATATTGTTTCTCACCCTCGGCCAGTAACATAAATATTGTCGGTGCTAAATGAGTATTTTTCTTTCAGGGCTGCTAAGTTGTCCTCCACATCAATGAACGCAATCTGAAAAGAATACATCCGCTTTTATACATAATTTTACCATCATCACCAAAAGCTTAAATTGTATGGCATTATAAATAACAATTTATTTTGCAAATTTTGACATACTACTGTAAACACAAATACGATAGGCCAACAAATGATGGTTTACGTTATGTGTTCAAAATTCCTACCTCACTGGTCAGTTAATGTTAAAGGTAGGACCAAGTAAGTGCTATTACTCTAGTACTAAATCTCGTATCTGCGCCTACAATCCATTACTTTGGTGAATAAATAAAGTTAGTTTCATCTTAAAAAATCATCCATTTTTAAAGATTTAAAATACGAATGAGAAATAACACAGCAGACCCATATTAGGCTGTAACCTTATGTGATCTGTAAATAACTAGATGACGCTGGTGTCACCCATGGGGAAAAATTAGTTAAGCAAACAAAATTGAGAGAAGGAAAGATGAATGTTTCGTTTTACGGTGGTTTACTTAAGTACATACATTAAAACTTCTCGTTTTATAATATTTACAGTGTACGCAATTATTATTGACTGCCTAGTCTACGTACAGCACAATATTCAATGTGTATATGAAATTTTGCTTTAATAAAAATTCAGTATTCCCAAATTATTCTGATGATAAATATTAATAGCACAATTTGTTTGAGTAGTATGTATTTGTATCAAAAGTCAAAATCAGAATTAATGATGTAGGTACCTACGTGTAATAATTATCAAACCGATGATGAATCTATGTTACGATTAGTAATGGTACATGTGACACTAATGAGAACTAAATTATATGACAAATCACTGTTATCATTGCACTACCCTCCTACACTGTTTATGTAGATGTACTTAGAGTGCGTGACATGTTTCATAATTACATAATGAAAATGAGGATTGGTTTGAAGTGACTTTCATGAGCCTCATTTGCTTTTTCATATTCTAAAACACACTTTGCATTCGACTACATGCATCAAATCAAGAATCATATGATTTTAATAATACAGCTGAGTTGTGAAATCGACATCTGCAAAAATTAGTATTCCTATCATCTCTGTCCTCTACTAGCTTATTTTGGCTCATTTTATCTACATGACTAATCAGGAAGCAACCTAGATACTCTTAGATTGTCAAAGTTCAACAGTACCACCAACATTGTATGCCTTTTATTCAGCTTGTGCAATATGCTTTTTTAGATAAGGGGAACGACCGTATACTAAAAGGAGCTTCTATAATTACCTAGTTTTTTTGTATTTACATCAGTCAGCGAAAGAGGAAATTATGATGTACATAAATAATATTATAATATTGGTTGAAAAGTAGTTTACTGGAATTAATGAATTAAAAAGCTACGGCAGTATGAATTAAATTCCATTGAGTAACAAAGGTGCAGTTAAACAAATAACATATCTACAAATTGTGTAGATAACAACTGAACCTAAAGATATAAATCAAGTTTACTAAATACATACCTAAAAATATTTTAATTTTATAGGAACAAACGAGCAGGAGATATTTTCGTTCTATCATTGCTATATTCATTCATACAAAAGCCAGCTACAACACATCTATGGCTTTTAATCCATTGCTTCCGGCTCACACGAAATTAAAGTACTTGTAGACTGTAGATGAAATAGACAGGAAATGGTAAATCTGATAGACGCACTGAAGAATACACCATGTGACAAGCACAAGACAAGCGTGAAGTAGACTAATAAGTATGTCGGTATAGTAGGTATGGTAGTATAGTATGTAGGTATGTTTTAAATAGTACTTAATTATATGCACTTATTGGAACCAAGAATATATATAATCATATATAGATAATACATAGAACATTAAATAAATCTTTATATGAAAAACAAACATCCAAAAATCCAACACCAAGTTCTAGCTCCAAGGAAGAGGTTTAGGATTAGGATAATATGTGTCTATCTGCGAAATTTACTTTAGACAGCCACACAAAGAAATAAACTCATCGAAGCATGAAGTCACAGAAAATGAATTTAAAACTTGACTGCTTTCCAAGTAGGTAAAGGTAAATCATGTAGTTTTATGCATATAAGACACCTAGGCTAGGCAGCTATTTAAATAAGAGACAGGCAAAATATTTACGAAATGTGCTGTCCTATGCTGCATTTATGTGAAAGATTACTGTACAATAAATCACAGTGACAGATATGGTTCTTAGGTTGAGATTAATATAATAAAAAAACAAATTGTCTTACTTTGCCTTTTTCGACACCAATGGCGCCATTTGAACAGATAACAAATGGGTTGTTTCTACTCTCTGAGTGTATGTATGAACCAAGGAAAACCCGCATCTCACTCGACTCGGATTCTAGATTTCCGTTGTAGTACGATGAGTATGAGTTGTTGTAGGCCATTTCCACGGATCTATTTCAACAAATCACAAAAAATGCCAAAAATAATATTCCTCCTGGTTTTCACAAATAGTATAAAAATACACACTTCCGCTCCGGCTCCACAATGTACAAGTTAGTTCATAGTTTCACAGTTCTCGCTAAATAATACGAGCCTACGAAACGAAACATAGCACATCGTACAGGTAAGCAGCACGGCCGAAAAGAACGAGACTTCACATAATATATATATGTAGATAGGTGCACATATAAGTACAGTATGGATGGGATGTACTTATATTTATATCCGCAGAACGTGCAATGATTAAAATTAGAACAATAAGATAAATATTGAAATTAGAATAGGTAAATATTATATGTAGCTACAATAAACAACCCATAATGTAAACTGTAAAACCTTCTTTTAGCTTACGAATTCATTACATAGGTACTAGGTATACTACAATATTACACGTTAGTTTAAAAAAAGTAAAGAAAGTACACTGTCGTTCACTCGGCTCCAAACTTTATGCAACTCAAACAAAATTATTCTATTCTACTCTCATGTGACCACCGAAACGTACTGACAAAAGTCAAGTCAAGAGAGGACCAAACTGAACCCACTACACAGTCCACAGATATGCGAGTCATACATGCAAATAAAATATAATGAGGAAGCGCGATTCTTCTTCACGACACTATTAATCTGAAGCGACTAAGTAATTCGAGTCGAGAATGATACCGACGATACGAGGATAAGACTAATATTAACTAGTGTAAACACAATTAATTAATACTTTGATATTTACAGCAAAGTAAATCACAGTCAAATAATCCACATCGAAATTAATGTCCTTGGATTCAAAACATCGTATCTACGTATCTTTTTGCGTATCAACATTAAATAAAAGGCTATGTAGGTACATGCTTTTAAATGTTGTTTGCAAACTACATAACATTCCAAATCCGTAATAGGAACGTATCGATTTATTCATTAAAGATTTTTAAAAAGTACAGGAAAGTTTTGTACAATTCACTCCACGAAACAGGGTAAACAATCTTTAAGAGACGCGTGATCTAACTAAGCTTAATAGTTTCTCCAGTCCTGACAGAACTTTTTGGATCATAATATAATGGCTATACTACATACCTATTGTACTTTGTGATACGAATAATTAGTCATTACATTTTATGAATAGAGAAGAAATTCTAAACCAAATTATATATTCTATCAATTAATTTCCCTATTAATAAGCGTCAACACGTTTACACTGCTAATTCTAAAATTTCAAGTTTTTGTCATGACCTCGCTTCGGACTGACTAGCATATCATAAGAATGTACATTCAAAGCTTCTGGAGTGGGTTGGGTACCTAGATCTTGACTACTCGTCAAGGAATAGGTTATTGATTTAGGTATTATTGAATTACAAACTAAATGTAGTTAAAAAAAACCTTTTTGCATAAGTACTATTCATTAATAAGTACTTAGCTAGCAATCATACGGAAATACCGCTTCGAAACTGGAGACGGACAGCATACAGATATAATGAAAATGATAATTTGAAACCCCATTATGATTTTATGAAGTAAAATAATAATTATACCACAACTTATGCTTTGCGTCGTAGCAACGGCTGAGCTCGATAGGTAAATTACACACAGAAATGCAACAGGCTTATTATTATTACTATTTTACCAACTATGCACTAATTTAGACTTGCAAAGTGCTCTCCTTTGACTTGCAGTAGTCGATAAAAGTAGTTTATATGGTAATCATATAGTTTGGAGAGCTAATGTACTATAACATAAAGTGGATGTGTTCCTATAAATGTAACATCTGGATACTGTATACATATAACAAGCTACACTGGCTTTATATAGTCTGCGTCTGCAAGATTACTACGCGTTAAATTAAATTTAAAATTATTATAAAAATTCCTTCTACCTTTTACATAGTTTCCAGTGCTTGTGTACTCTGTATCACAATTGTATCCACAATTCAAGTAGACTGCCGCACATATAATAGTTTGTAACCTTATTTTTTTTGTATATATATAGAATTTCCATACCATATCGAGCAAAGATGAGATCGCATTATATCTTCAAGACATACATATTATACACCTTTTATCAGCACTGGTCATCAGCAAAAAGTCAAGGACTTGCATGAGAAGTATAAAAACCATTAGCATAATAATAACAAGAGACGACTCTTCTGTTCTGTGGACTTGCTCCTAAGGACGTACATACTACACCATCACTGAATAAGGTAGACGTTTGTACTTTGTGGCAATGCGGCACCTATTATCACTGTGACTGTCGTCTGCTCTCTCATCTTTACATTTTGTCTGCGTTCAATAGTAATGCCTAGACATTTTCTCACTTTCCTACTAGTTGCTGTAGTTGTAAATGCAAAGCAAAGTTAAGATTAAGCCCTTCGAACGCCAAATATTTCTTATATAAATATGCACAACGCACATCTTCCTACATCTTACACTGCTAAATTCTCTACTTGCATAAAATGGTACTAACGAAATATAAATATGTAAGTTAAATATGTATAAGTACAGTAAAACAACAATGTCATTATAAATTTTTTCATGCTTTTTTTATTACTTTCTAACTTCTATAAATCTTTAGAATTTCAACGAGTTCGTCAGCTTTACAGCAATGAAACAAATTTTACGATTTTAAATTTATACCACTAGCAATTTTAACAATATTGATGAAACAATTTTTTTAACTCATGGAATTATTATGAAAATTAAAAATTAAATTAATGTTTAAATATTTCAAAATTATTAGAGTGCATTTTATTATTATTTAAGATCAAGACTTACATTCACCAGCTCAAGCTATACGTCGAATAAGTATTACCAACTAGAGTTCAAAAATCAGTTAGTGGCTTTAAGTAATTCGGATTTGGAATTTTAAATTGCAGGATATTGGCAAGACTGCACGTCACCAGAACGGCTACACCTAGACGACAGACACAGTGGTCACGGTCTTCTTGAGATGAAAACGAAAATAACACAAGATTCCTGTCGGTGGTGCGAAACATTTGTAATTTTTAGTCTTGCGAGTTTTCTCTTGCAGAGAATGATACTGCAACTTGAAAACGACACTGCTGAATTAACTGAATGAATAATCAGTAAAACACAAAACTTCTAAGAGATGGAAAATGATGAAAAATACACATGCTTCACTTGAAAATCCTAAGAGTTTAAATCTAGCGCGGAATTATTGAGGAAAAAACAAGACTGTTGGACTGACTGAGAGAGAGAAGTGAAAAATAATAGTTTGGTGAGTGAGTGTTGCTGGCTGCTGATTGTTGTTGAAGTGAAGTTGAGGTTGAGCAGACCATCTCTGCAAGAAGTAATTTGAACGAAGGTAAAAGGGATCTGCCACAAATTGCTTTATGGCCGTGGTAATGGTTCCTCGATCGTTCCATGGCTACATTATGTAGAGATAGTTTTCATCTTTCATTTTACAAATAAATAGCTCTGTACATATCTATATTATGTGCAATATGGAATTTTAAAACTGTTCGTTAATCTTTCTATAATGTTATTCAGAGGTCTCTCTTTTTTCTCTTTCACAATTTTAAGACTGCAGTTTATTATGGATAACCCCGCTAGAAATGAATGACAAAGGTTACTATCGTAAATTCTCATTCCTGTGAGCCAGACTCTTTGACTCTTCAAGGCAGGGCAGGGGCAAACACACACACACACGGCAGGAGATTAAGTAAAAGTAATTCTGTATTCAGTGGTGGGATTCTGTATTTGGGAAACATGAAACATGGAAATAACATCTTTGGCAGTATCAGTATCTGTGTAGTCCTTAAAGTACCTATACCTACTTGTGGTATGGTATGGAAGAATGGAAGTAGCGTTGCTTTATTGTTTACGGTATTGTGGAAGCAGATATGTATGTCAGGTACAAGGTGTAGGGAAGATGTTAAAAAGCTAAAAAGTTGCCACTAATATCTAATCCTAAATGCATCTTTCTTACTCTTACAATGCATTATCTAATAACGACGACGATAATAATAATAAACAATGGAGAATGGAGCTGCTCTCGCTCAGTGTGCCGTGGCACTGCTTGACTTTTTTTTGGTATATGGTATGAATTTCATCTTGCCTCTCAGTCTTCATAGCTAAAAGGTTACCATCATTTCATGTAAATTTTTAAAAAAATAATCAACTGATGATACTGATATGGTATCATTATGTCATGTCTGCTAGTCTGCTTCCTCCCATCTCCCACCTACTACAGTCTACAAAGGACACGACACAAATCCGCATGTACTTATATATAGAAGAGAGATTAAGGATATGTATGCAGTTACGTAACTAGTGGTAGTGGTAGTATAGTAATAGTAAATAGATGGGACAACATACAGTTTTTGTCTTTCTTATTTTTGTGTTGACGTTGACATTGCCGACCCCTACTTACCTAATTAATTGTGTACATTGGAAATTATAGTAATGACTGAACCAAACATTTCCAGAAGTGTACCTCATGCAAAGAATTTAATTGTAATTGTGTACATAAGCAAAAATGACGACAAAACGAGGCAGTAACGTTCTGGTTTAAATTAGTTCAAGAATAAAAACTCGACTACAAGCGCCCATTTAATTTATTTATTTCGTAGTTTCAAATACCCCCTTCAAAGTATTCTTACAGTGGATCGATAGGTAAATAGGGAATAAAATGTGTCTAAAATCTCAGCTCAGGAAAAACTCATTTTCAAAGAAAATGAATCGTTGGTTGAAGGCAGTCAGGAATAAAATAAAATAAATATTATGAAAAAATGCTTTACATTTCCCCCCTTCGGACTGTGAAGGTGAAACGGCAAAGCTTCTACAAAAAAAAAGCGTGGGAGCCTGAAAATATAAATTTCTTTTGTTGTAGAGTCAAAAATCCTTGCATTTCGCTGATTGCAAATTAATTACCTATGTATTTGAATTAAACTTACATATATTATGCTTTTTAGCTCGGTAGTAGAAAGAAGCCTTAACATTAACCAATAGACCTCCCCATATGTTGCAATTCATGTTTTGACTTTGGCTTACTTAATACATAAAGTGATACTATGCAATTTCTCTATAGAATCATATTAATAAGTATGTATCAATGTTTCCGTATGAGTAAGTATTGTAAGGTATTAATTAATAAGAAAAAGTTGTTGTGAGCTTTACAATCTACTGCATTTTTAAAATTCACAAGGAAAATAATTTTAATGTTGAGCCTGCAACCGAGGATATAGTTAATTACAGCACATTATGCATATGTTAATAGTTATTCAAGACCTCAATATTCAAGATATTTTTTAAGCTATCTTTTCTGCATTCTATATGAAGGCGTATTTTTGTATTAATTAAAACAGACAATGTTCTTGGATATTAGCATTTCTTAAGTAATTTAATTGTATAGTGGTGGATATGCAGATGTAAAGGCAAGTCTAAAAAAATTAGGGAGTTCGCAGTCTTATATTTCTGGAATTCTACGCATTTCAATCTCAAATACCTCCAAACGAATGAAAAAAAAAGAGGATGGTAATGGTTAATGGTCTACACGTATGTAGTAGGACGAAAAATTGTACCGAAAGAACAAGAGGGTTGACAGGAAACAAGATCAATGCAGCATGAAATGAATTATTCGGTATTTAGAAATGTAAATATTAGTTTCAGGGTGCAAGTTGTCAACGCTCAAACAGATGCAGCTGCATCTTCCCTTCCCATCTTGTAAACATGCCAGCCGAAATGATTTACATTATCGTTTAAAATAAGGAATCTTAACATCTCTCAGGATCCGAACAGAAGTAATTTTTTTGTATTCACGCATAATCATAGTGCCTGATAATATGTAATTATAAAAGTGCTCGAAACTATAGAAAGACAGTTGAGTCTGCTGAGTGCAAATTTTCTGGCACTCTCCTAATCATCAACTTTATGTTGTTCAAAATTCTGTGCATACTTATATTTTATGAATGCGTGTTTAGATGATGATAATGAAGCAGTTCAGAATCAGAAGCTGTAAAAGGTCCAACAAAAAATTCAAATTCAAACTTACAGTAGAAGCATAGATACGAAACGATAAAAATACCATTTGCAGTTTGCGCAGTCTATACAGTTGTGAGTCTTGCAGTTTTTTATGTTAAAGCCTTTTGTAAGCATAGGCATGATTTACAGGTTGAATTTACCATTACGTATTTTTCAACTCAACACTGGAACTGAAAGTGCGAGTGAATCTAACAACAATTCAAACAGGTTAGGAGTATTTTACAAAACATTCTTAAAACAAAATAGGTACTTACGTGGAGTAGCAACTGCTGGATTAAAAGCTGAACGTTTTCCTTGATAATTTCCCTGAAATGTTTGAATTACTTTCAAGCGTTTGTTTAATTTAAGGAGACGTTTATAAACTCAAACTCGAACCGATAGTTTAGTACTTTAAACTGCTTTATATAGGGTTTCTACAGTATTTACAATTAGTCATTCATTATATTATCTAATCCTGTATACATCCGGGATTACGACAGTAAATATTAAATAGCCTCTAGATTACCTCGTAATAATAACTTTGCAGGCATAATATAAAAATCAAAAGTACATTATATCATAAATTCTCCCCATCATTTTGAATACTAACAAGAAATTTCTTGATAATCTTCAATAGATGTTTAACAAATTATCTTGTATTTCGCTATTGTCGAAGATTCAAAATTATCGTTTTTTATTTTATTATTTGAGCTTAGGTAAGAAAAATACACGTAAAAAATTTAATTTATTTTGAAAACGACGATTTATTGGTTTTCTTTAACTTTCGGATCCGAAGCTTTAAACTCTCTTATTTCTATAATGGAGCAATAAAACCCACTCAACATATATCTAACACGTGTCACAGTCACAAAAAATGGAAAATTTGAATAACCTACTAACCTATAAAAATTAACTATTGAGTTAATTCATGTGAAGACATCTAAGACAAAAGGCAATTCTACAGTGATTATTTGATTATGTATTTTAGCACACCTTCCTAGTTCATTACAGACGTTGATATTTTCAACCATATAATCCTTGTTAAAACAAACTAATGAATAACTAGCAATAAAAAATAATGACAGCACTTAAGTCCTTTCATCGTGTAAGATGTTCCGTACATGATTATCAGTACCTCTATTGTGCGAAATGTGTGACATGTAAGTACAAAAGTAACGATAAGAATATGATTACTCTACTTGACCATTGAATTGAGGCACTACAAAAATAATTTGAATTTGAGATTTAACACAGGGTATGATAGAAAGCTAAAGTTAATAGTGTTTCTTTGGTTTTGTCAAGTTAAACTTTGATGAATACGGTAAACATTGGCTATTGCTATACAATATGATGTTTACATTACATTATGATCAAAGTCAAATTACAAGACTTGGTACACGGTTTCACATTCACACCATGCTGTGTCTCAGCCTGTCTCTGTACACTTTCAAAATCGTAAAGCAATACGTGTGGAAATGGACAATGGTTGACAAGATAATATTTAAACAAGATGCACCTCGTCCATAGGATATACTGTACCAATACCAACTGTAAAGATACATACAATCTTGAGTTCCAACTCGTAATATAGATATTATGTACTTATACATATATAAATTGCAAGTCAGAATTGTTTGAGTTTGATAAATAATTCTTGTGTAAATATTTAGACGATTATTTTTGTCTCCCGGCTTCAACAAATGGCAATGCCCTTACTTTAGCGTACACAGTACGACTGCACACTAGAATTTATTTTATTGCGTAATGATAATGTGTGTAATATTATTCAAGGGAATTATGAATATTGTTATTATTATTAAATTTTGATTTAATAAACTACAAATAGGTAGATAGGTACATGCAATTATTTCAGACACATTCGTCTTTTCGATTAGAGTAATAATAAATACAATAAACAACAATGAAATTCACAACAGCGGTACAGTATGGTCCAAAATTTACCATTCACATTTATATCCAAATCTGGCACTTTCACATTTTGATTTGATGTTTAGAGCAAACACAAGACTTTTCATAACTTCTACTATACTTTTATTTTAAAGCAAACTCAGTCGGTTTGTAAGTAAATTTAAGTATTATTTTATTAAATAATTTTAACACTTGGGACAACATAAGATGTACGATAGACAACAATCACAAGATTATTGCCATAACTTATCAAAACTAGAAACTTCGATTTCAAAGCTAAACAAAGCGTTTCATAAAATAAATAAACTCTGACAGCTGGAAGCAAGTTGTTTGAAATAGATATCAATAATTATCCACACCTTTGGGTAAAAATAGATCTTTCCATATAGACATACTAGACATTTTTGCCCTGGTTCTACTTTTTATAAGATACGAAAATAGTCGAAAAAATAACTAATACAGCTGGCCTACATCCTTAATACATAGTAGCGAAACTACAAAATTGGAAAAAAAATAACCCAAAAATGTATGCATAAAATTAAAATGTTTTACAGCTCTAAATAGATTAGCTCCAGTATAATTTTAGTCATATCACAACACAAACTTAACAGTCATTCAAAAACTCGGCTAAGTTTTTGCTTCATATAGTAACAATACAAAAACAAATTAATGCCGTCAGGAATTATTATTACGTATTTATTATTACAATTGAAAATAAAAATTAAACTAAACATACAGAATTGCAGCCGTGACATACATTACAATACAAGTACGATCTACGAGTGCGTAATAATACTATTTATAAACCGTGCGTGCTCTAGCACAGTGACATTTCGTTTTTTCTTCTCTCGCTTATCGTAAAACACACAGTATAGATTTTAGATATGTGTATCCCTATGCACCGTTAATACTTTATCGATTTTTAATATATTTTCCTTTATAAATAATTCTATTCTAGTCTACTCTAGCTTCATACACTAACAACAACGTAGACGTCAAACGTATACAAAACCTGTAAAATGGTTATGTTTATATATTACGAAAAACGAATGACGCAAAAACATATTACAAGGAACATCAGGAACATGTATAGAATTATATGTAGAATTCAGAATCCATTTAAGCATCATATCAGTGACAGAGCAAGTGTCCGCAGTGGCTTCTACACTCGGAAGTGTCATATTAAATAAAATTCTAAAACAAAATATGTAAGAAGATTAACCGAAATCAAAATCGACTATAAAGGCGGAAACAATTGCGGGAAGTGTGCAATCATAGTTTCTAAAATATTAGTTCCAATTTTAAGCGTGTTGAGTGAGATGAGGGTGGGACAGAGGACGCTTGGTGCAAATACAGAGCTGAGATTAAACGCAGTCATTTTGTTGAATTTCTCTCTCTGAGCGACTCGGTACAAGTGTTGAAGAAGGTACTTGAGCGTAATTTGGTGAGCCAAAGGCAGCTTCCTCACATTCTTCTTGATCATGTCCAATGTTAATGGACCTGTGGCCAACGAGAAAAAACCAAAAACCAATTATTTATCAACCATGAACAAATCCACTCACGTCCGTATCCGTATCGCATCACATCAGCGAGTCATAACCTAAGTATACATTACACAATCTTTTTTTTAATTCATTTGCTCCCTGTTCTCATTCTTCTTTCACTCCATGATACTAGAATTTGAATGTCATGGGACATGTAAAACAACTACAGGACGTCAAGCTCAACTTTACATTTTAATTAGCTGAAAGTCTAAAAGCCATGCCAGAGTCATGCCATACCACCACCGATATATATATATGCATATATATGTAATATCATCTGAAAATAGAGCGGCTGTAATAACATTATCGCTCCACCACACGCATTAGCATGCAGTAACTGAAATCTAAATCTAAAATGAAGTTAGAGGCAACAGGCTGCTGTTGAGGCTATCGTATCGTGGCAATTAATTTCTTACTTATACTTGATTTGATTTAGTGTCCTGAAAGACAAGAGTTATGAGTATAGGAGACTAGCTGGTAAGACGACGAATGATGAAATCAAGACGAACACAACACTTGTGAAAACGCTTCCAGTGTTCTCACATTGCATTAATGTCAAACAAAGACAAAGAGCAAGCACAGCTATACTACTACTACGTATCTATGTAGGTACCTACACTTTTACAATTTGGACCAAATTACAGATAATCGTTGAAGATTTAAGAAAAATGTGGAGCCACTAAAGTAGCCAAAAACCATTAAACGAAAATAAAATCATGTTAGTTTAAAATTATTTAAAAAAATCTACCATTTGCAACTTGGCATAAATGAATCAAAGAACCAAGGGTTATCAATCCATCGCTCATATTTCATATTTTAATATTTTTAACTCGATTTTAAACTGTAGTTTTGATAGAATGTGTGATTTCTGCAAGTATGTCCTTGGATGGTAGTTACTGGAAAGAACTGTAGATCAGTCACAAAATAATCTGAAGATACATAGGTACTAAATATAAATATAACTATAGGTACTCCCACTGCTAGTATAACGTGCCATGCAATGCTCATATGCATTTTTTACTCGACACATGTACGAAAACGAAGTACGATACGACTTTTAGTATATACGATACTGTACGACTTTAAGTATAGTAGGTATGTATAATAATTATACATACACAACAGTTCACGCTCCCCCCTGTCTTCTGTCTACAAGCCCTGCACATAAAGAAGTGTAATATTTACAACTTATTTAAATAGACTCGCCTCATCCAATTCTCTGAAATTTATGTGTGCAATAAAACATTAAGCTTGTTACAATTCATGTTTTTTAAATGTATTTGAGTTGCGTTTTAAAAACAAGAGATACATTCAATGTATATATACGTAAGTACCTCAGTAATTATATTATAAGGCTTAGGCAAACAAAATAATACGTAATAAATTCTTTGACTCGCGGGCTTGTTTGATCCAATCAAAAGATTGTCCTTTTCCTGGTCAATCTACTGACTTGACTCTTTCTGCCATTGGTTGGAGGATGAGGAACATCTCATAACTTTTGGTGATATAACAAGAACAGGAATTATAGTACAAATGTAATAGAAACGAGCATACTAAGTACAGTAGAAAGTAGAAATAAAAAAACATGCTGAAGTATTGCAATAAATTATAAACCTGTCAAATGTTACATATTATTACTTACTTGTAGTGACAACTACTGCCCACTAAAAAGTTATTCGTGCACAATAATGAAATGCACACATTGCCCGACGTGCTACGTAAGTAATAATGTACATGTACTGATTCTGACAAAACTGACATACACTCATACACCCAATCCTTTGCCATATTTATTTAATGGCATGTGCACAAGTTTGTTTTATTGATACTACGTGCAGATGTGTACTTAGCACTCATCCTCTCTCTCTCTTGCAACAGTATAATGTTCATATTCCCTCATACAGCTCTCAAAGAGCAAGCGGTGGGTTATGAATGAATGAAACTGAAAAATTAATACGGCTCACAATCATACTAACTAATGTAGTAAGTATACACGATCAGCGGATCAGCCTCTGCCCTATAGCACTACTACACAGTCTCATAAAAGAACTAAAGGCTTGAGACTTGAGAGACTTAAGATGAGCAAAAGCAAAGGCAAAGCCTCTGTGTAAAATGAACAGCTTGGTTTATGATTCCATATTTCAAGTTTCAATGTTTAACCCTCTCTTATCTACCTACAGAAAAGATGGCTAATTCATAAATAACTCATGTACAATACATAATATGAAAGATAGAAGACAGGTCTAATTTTAGACGTGGAACAAAATGTATTTTTATGAGACTATGAGAGTCTGTGCACATTTTTAGGTATGTACTCCCATGACAGATAAATGCCGTGCTTACTTTACTACTTATGATTTTCCCTGTGATTACAAGTCCACGTCCGCGCCCGCTAAAAAAATCAACGTCTATGCTAATGCAGGACTGGAGAGATAAAAACGATAAGAGGAGACAAGGCGCAGTAGGCAGCAGCTCTACAGCTCTACACAAGACAACACAACTACACAACCGAAAGAGAGACAGACATTTTTATTACGAAGTGGCATTAAATCAAAATCATACAAACACACCTTCCACATAATGTTAATCACGTAATGCAAGTAAGGCATATTTACGCTACCACTACTCTACTATATGTACATACCGGACTACATAGCGTAAAAATAAATCAAATAATACACACAATAAGTTTCACTATGCTCAAAGCTGAGGCTGACTGATGACGCCATTAGAGCTAGAAAATGATCTATGAACACAGCCAACAGTCCAACTACCAATATGTATTAACTATAATATGGGGGAAAACAGTCACTCAGGTTTCAAAATCAAAATGTCCTAAGTTCTTGACAAAGTCGTAAAGAAATATAAAAAACAAAAGTTTTTTTTATTCCTACAAAGGCAGAAACAATGAATTCTCTGTCTGTTTGTCGTGTACGATTAAAAAAGCATGTTCTTACCACGAGCAGTAAGGAACCTCTGGAATACATCTGTGGTGATAAGCGGCATAGGTAAACTTCGCAAGTAGAGTTTCACAAGGCCACACATGGAATGCATATCCGAGTAATTGCTCAAGTCACAACTCTCTCGTTCTATTAACATACAACATAAAAAGAGACATATATGAGCAATTCAGTACACAATATAAATATGTTTACTATATGTAGAGAATATTATATACTATGATTATACATAGCGAAACAGACGAATGTCGTTCTCGTACTCATAAAAGCATAAAAAATTCATTGATATGAAGGAAAGACAATTTGTGATTAATAATAAATTATACTTGATCAGGCACGTCCTGTCAATACATGTCCTTAGATGGCCACAAATTTACCTGATAAATTTTCTATTATTGTTTCCACCCTTCATGCCTCATACGAGCCTTTTATCACGGTAATTGAAATCATAATCATAATCACAATTTCACAATCACATGATTATTGTGTATGTATTTTATTATTGTTTCTACTCCGTACACAGGTTATTTCCCCTTCGGCTCGTTAATTAAACTATAAAATTGCATATTACACTGCACATTAGTTGGTACGCGCCTATAACTCTAATTAATGCATATCTATATTCTAAGATCGAATCTCATAAACACGTACCTACACTACAGTTGGCTTTGGCATTGCTAGATAATATAGTATTATATCTATAAGGGAAGAGAACCAAAAGCAATGTGAATACATATATACAACACTTGTGCTAAGTAAATAATTATTCACCTTTCCTGAATTCCTTTAATGATAATAAATAATAAGAGTAATTTTACATGCTAATTCATTTACTCATCGAATTAAATGAGTACCTAAATAAAATACATAATGTATGAATTTAAATTCTATCATATTTTTGTGCTTATCTATACTACTATCAGTACCCTGAAGCCTGAAGTTATAAAAATATTTAATCTGTACTGACTATGTGCTTGTAGTTTTGAGTTTTATCTCATTGGTATTCAATATCATGTGCGAATTTTGAAGAGTCTGTGATTGTGTGTTTTGCAGGTGAACTGCCGGAGCGTGTACTCAAAACTATTTCACACATTATTACTCTCTTGTCCCATGTAAGTAAACTGTGTAGCTACAGAGTAAAGTCACAGCCGCACTCCTAATCCTAATCAATGCTGACAAGTGACAAAGCGTGAAAATTGAATGTCGAAAATTTTCAACGGGAAATTATATAGATATAGAGCCGTAGCTAAAATACTAAAATCCAGTTTCTCAACAAAGCCAAAGCCTGTAACTAAAATGAGTCCTCGCAGTGTTGTTGATTTTTAGCGTACCACTAATAACTTCTAACGGCTAATTCATACTTCTAACTCCACAAAGATCATAATCATAATTATGTGAGCGTTAGTTAGTACGTGAGCATTAAATACTGTACTGATTAAATTATACTGTAATTTAAAGTTAAAAATGTATGTACATTATCCATTGTAGAATAATTTTTATTTTGTATATGAGAGCTGATCTATAATAAAAAATAAAGTATATATGCCTGCGGTGACGAAACAACAAGTTTAGCCTTTCTTTCCTTCACCGCAAGGTCTAAAATAGCGTTAGGAAAAGGAAAAAATTCATAGTATAGTAGTAATAGCTCTAGCTAGAGCCACAGATTCAAAAAGTGATAATAATAATACATACAACGCTGTAATGCATAAACATAACATTTTACAAATTGAAATGAGATTCCCGAAGGAACCCAGCATGCCTCACGAAATAATTTCCCTTTAGAATAGTGTGAAGCCGCGTGTAGAAAAAGGATTTTTTTTCCTATTCCAGAGAGTCAGACTTCACGATCGGCTAAATATAATTAGATAGCTGAAATGAAATGAGCCGAGGCGAGACTGAGAGACGAGAGACAAGGTATTCATATTTCGTACCTAATAATAATAATAATGATAATATGACTGCATAACTCTTACATTAGAGATTAGACTAGGGCTAGACCCTGCTCTGGTCTGACTTTAGAGTGAAAAAACTGAACACAAAACCTCCCATTGTCCATCAGTTAATCTCCAATCAATCTTTTTTCCTTCGTCTTTCTTCCTTGCGGACGTCAGTCTCACTTTCATTGGACTTCTCTTGACACTGACTTCAAAAGATAGCAATCAGTCGATCCATCAATCTTTAAAATTATTGTTTGACATACAGAAATCCACAACGTAGTATTATGTGTACACTTTTTGACTCTATGGTATGGTTTTATTTTACGTCCAAGTCTCAAATTCACTGCCTTCTACAGATGAATTAAAATTAGCTAGGCTGTCCTGGTTCGGAGTTCTGGTCCCTGTGATCTTCCTGAGAGTACATAGTACGCAACATGTACTAACGTCGAAAATAACTTTTCCACATCCTGATCCTACCCCTACCACTCTCAACCTATATGGCACTTGACTTGACTTAAGCTTTTTGGGTTTGTTGACGTAAATAGTTTTAACGAGAGGAAAAATAGGAACAAGACCGAGAATGAGAACGACATTTGATATGAGGTGACGCTTGAGCACCACACATCACATCCAAATCACCTCACATACCTACTAAACCATGGCATGATGATGGCCGGGCCATGCTTAAACTTCCTTCTCCATCAAGAGTTAAAAAAAAATAAGACACGAACAAACGAATACACACACACACACAAAAGTGATGGAGATAACTGTACTGAAGTAATAATAAATGATGTGATTGAAATAATGTGAAGAGAAACGATAAAGTTGAGTGAACAATCTTAAGACAGACAAACCTTGCTCAAGGAAGCTTTTAAGTCGTTCTATTAATTCCCTACTTCCAGAAACTCTGTATATCCCCTCGGTCTGAATCCCCCGCTTCTCTATTTCCACTATACACTTCTCGATGACGAAAGGAGGTTTCGAACCACCCGTCGCTTTCACCAAAGTCGTCAGATCCGTCCCGAATATTTCTTTGAGGAATTCCACTCTTGGTTCACATTCATTGAAAGTCTTCTCCGCACAGGTTTCATGAATGCTAAACCCACAGTCTGAGAAAAAAGAGACACAAAAAACATTAGATATTTATTAAGTAACGAAAAGTTGGGTAATTGAATGAAGTGTTGTGTAGGTACTGTAGGTAGATTTAATCAAGGTTCTTAAAAGGAGATAAAAACTTTTTCAATGTCTTCCTTAGTCTCATCCTCATCTTCATCTTACTGAATGTCACAACATAAAACCAAATAATGTAACAAAAAAAATTTCAACTTTATTTTTCATAACACTACAGACACAGTCTATACAGCTAATAAAGGATGTTTCTTCAGTAAAGATATAGCATATTATAAAGATAAGCATCGAATATATATGTACCTACTTAGAGGTCGTGGTGTTGCTGGAAAGATGCCTCATTATATCTTTATTTCCTCCTGACTAGCAATTTAACATTAACATGTTCAAAGAAGCCTCCACCTCAACTTTGTTTAAAATCAAGATTTGTTCAAATAAACGCCCAATTAAGATCATTCACAGCTCATATGTAATACAATGGGCTTCTGAACTGAGAATTTAGATACGCAGGCAGATATGACTAAATAGAATAAACGAAGTAGCTGTTCTGTTTTTGTTCTGTAAACTCCCAGTTCCCCATATAGAGGTATTTGAATGCACACTCCACCAGTGTACAGTGGACTCTCGATATAGTGGTTTTTCACGGGACCTGAAAATTTTGGCCACTATAAAGTTAGGCCACTAATCATATAGTGGCCGACAGCCACTACTCGTATAATGGCTGGCGGCCACTACTCATATAATGGCAAATGGCCACTACTCGTATAACAGTAAGGTGAAACACCCACTAGAAGTACAAAATTTCTTTCAATGAATACTTACGTTGAATTTTACTACTGAGTTGCACGTGTAATGCCATGCTGAACAATACATATTAGTTTTGCCGTCAGCCTCGAGTATGAATATTTGTGCCGCGGAATTTGTACCTGCAGTGAGGTGACATAGGTGGAGTGTATGGATCCTCAAAATCGATGGCCACTATAAAGGCAACGATATGCTTGGGAGTGCGGCTTAGCGGACGTTTTTTAGCCACCACTACATCGAGGTTGCCACTAAATCGAAATCCACTATATCGGCATATTTTACTATAGAAAGCATAGGGATTTTGACGGGAATTTTTAAATTCCCCACTACATCGAGGTTGCCACTATAGGGGTAGCCACTAAAACGAGAGTCCATGTATGTATCTGTAGGTACGTAGGTGTAGGTCGCAAGGAGAGAGGGTTTCAACGGGAGAATTTCAAACTCAAAAGTAAAACCGAAGCGAAGTTAAAGGGAGAGAGCGAGGAAGAAAAGAACATTCAAAATCCAACATAAGTTGAACATCTGTATCTGTGAATGGAATGGAGAGAGGACTCGTACTCTCATTACAATTTTCCTGATCCAAGCTGACAGAGAAACGAGGGAAAATGTGGAGGAAACAAAGTTTCACGTTTCAGCTCAACCTACTTGCGTATTCATCATTTTACACTTTTTGTTATTACATACGATGATATTGTTGTAAGTTGTAACCAAATGCACATTTACTCCCGTACATTACACTTTACTTCATAATAATAAATATTCATAAATGTGGCTCATATGCACTTATGCAGTCTGGTAGGTTCTTGGCTTGTATTCGTACATCGTACTTCGTCCAAAACGTCGACATAAATTTTTATGTCCGAGATGACGATGAGAGAAATACTTTGGAAAAAAAAGTTGAAGTCGAAGTTGAAATGAAAAATAAAGTTAAAGTAACTAGTTTGTCGAGAAAAGAGGATGCTATTAGCTGACTGGATTTCACTGCATAAACGAAAACTGAAGAAGATGATAACGATACACACGCTCAAACTCTCCAGTATACAGTATGGATAAACATAGTTGTTTTCTTAGTTACCTTTACACTGAAGTCCTTGACTAGACAAGCCCCACATAAAATTTTGACAGATCTGACATCTGGACAAACCTTCAAACGTATGGATGTTAAAGGAATGTGTTTTGAGGTCGGGATTCCGCTGCCGTTCCTATGTACATACAGGTATGACGATTCCAAGTAAAACACAAAAGAAAAAATTATTACTGGAACAACAATGGAGAGGATCCGAAAGAAAAACCTGGATTCAACTTGAAACATACTAAATTATTGTCTCGACATGGACACACGTATTACATCAAATAAAATACGGAATGGCTCCGCGCATAAAGAATCAAATGAACATCTAAGCATATTTATATTTACATTCTACAGTACGTGTGGTAGATAGGTTAGATACAACAAATTTAGATTTTAGATTGGTACAGCGGATAGCGTGATGTGAAGATGTGATGCAAGTCTGTTCACTGTTCGACTCCAAGCTTTGAAAAGAATGGAAATGAAATATTTAGAGTGCAGTCCAGCAGGAGCAAGGCAGACCCGGGCCAGACCAGACCAATTGGTTCTCAAATTGTGTGTGTGTGTGTGTCGGGAACTGCAGCCTTAGCCGTAGCCCATCACCTGCCGAAACGAAAAAGTACCGTCTCGTTCTTCTGGATCTATTCCCTGCTGAGCAACGTCATAATAAATAACGGGAAAATAGACACAGATTTATTAGTACAAGGCGTAAGGGCTCTCGTCCTCGTCCTCAGCGTATATGATTTCAAAACAATATCATGGACATTTCTCGAAACAGCAACAACTTAAAAGATGACGATCCGTAACACAAGGTTAACTCATGCCTGAGCATGAAAATTAAATTAGAAGTCTTCAAGTGTCCAATATAATGGAACTTGGAAGTTGGAACGGCCTGGAGTTGAAGGGATCTAATCTACGTGCCTACAGTACCTACCTATACTACTTGGCTTTGACAGGACGAAAAAAGCGTCAGGAAATCGGAACACCAAGGTTGGGACATGTATCAGCTTTTACGATCTGCACAATTTAAAAAAGTCAATATTTCCTTACACTCTATGTTCGCTTCTTAACATTAAGATTAGCATCATCAATGCACAAAAATACCCTTTTACTATAAATTATCCTTTGTGGTTTTACCATTACATGACGCAGTACAGCTCCAAATCTCTCAGATCAGTTATCAAGATCCAATCTGCTCTTGTAACACAATTTCCAAGTGTAAAAAAGCGAAGCTACATACATAATATAAACGCCTACAACATTGTTCTGCTTTCCAGTTAAGAAAATAGTACGTCGACACATTGTTGCTTCACACATCATAGATCCAGTAGTACATATTTTTACAAGTAAAATAATTCAAGCCAGAAAAAAACAAAATCAAGCAAGTTCAATACCGTATACACACGATATCTAACATACGACTGAAGAATACGAAGCAAGACGGACTTACTTTCGACTTTCAAATTCAAATATTTGGTTCCCTGACTAAAAATCAGTCAGTACAGCACCATGAGCTTAAGAACTCAATATTCCTCTGAAGGACAAGCGTAGTAAATGATCTTCTATCAAATTTCAAATCAAATTAAGTCATGAAGAGCGTGAGAAAATCATAAGTATATGGAATGCTTATAAAGGCATTTTACCACGTAGGTATGTAAGTACATATTACCTGTCTGTCAAGGATGTTGCCGGTTGAGCACCAATGGATTTTCACTTTGGAGACTCGTTGTAAATAATAATAAAGTTGAATTCAAATTTCAAGCATTCCTAAAACTCACATTTTCCCAGATTCAAGACACACAATGCACCTAAAATTATTGAATTCATGGGATAGTTGGTCATCTTGGTTCTATGGGACGCAGCTGGACTATAATGTAAGATCACATTTACATATACATTATAATATTATGAACATGCTGCAAGTAATATTTCGAAACTCAACATTTTAGCGTTAGCCTCTCACAATTCACGCACATTTATTATAAAAATTTAGTTATCTATATGTCCTACCCTATGTAGTATGTACGCGCAGTGAACAGGCACGGTGTGTACCGTCAAAGTTTATTCGTTTTCATTATACCGAAAGCTCATGTTTTTTCCATGATGCGTCGATTCAATCAATTCTAATTCAAGTGCTCATTTTTCAAAGCTCTTCCCTCAATTCACTGAATCTGAATAATGACTGCAATAATTTGCATAAATTATTTTCACGCACACTGCAATGTCTGTGCGTAACACCATACAGTATCAGTATTCAGTTTGCTTCCAACACCATACCTACCTACCTAGGTATGTGAGCAGCCAAGATCAGAGCCAATATCCTCTTAAGCTAGTTCTGCCATTAGAATACATAATTAAATCAGGTAGATTGTAAGTACAAGGTATTAAGAGTCCTCAGGACAAAATACAACTTTTCAACTTTTAATTTCTTTAGAATCAAGAAGAAAATCTGACGAAAAGCATGATTTTATCTTTACTTCTAAATATTATATTACAAGGCTGACATTCACTGTCAAATGGGAATGAACTGTACAAGCCCCGACATATAGTGTCATCCAGCTTTACTAATCGAATACTGCATGCTTGCTACATCTTTTTTCTCGGCAGAGACATTACATATTTGTTTACCGTGGTATAAAGCTAGTCACATCATATAGTTCATCCCTATACATCACATATCACGCTGTACCAGTACCAATACCAATCCAAATACAGAGACAACAAAAAATAAAATACATAGTAAAGTGAATCCCAAATTAATCGCGGTATTGTCTATACTCCCCAGTATTTGTAATGCTTAAATATTACTAAACAATACTGAACTGAAACTTACAATGGAGCTGCGAGAGGCAGTGGATGTGGATGGACTAGGTGAAGAAGAATTTTTCCTGCTACTATTATATTTTGGATGACCATTGACTCCACTATGGAAATCCGTGAGGTCACACATCAGATCAATATAGGATCCCGCCTTCCAGTCCAAGTACAGAGTAGTCAAGCCATCCTGCACCAACTCTTGAATACTATTATAAGGCTTATCCCTGTCGCCCACGTACAGGAAACCCGTCGAGTCATCACAGGAAACTATGAAATGCTTCACATGTCCATTGAATCTGTAAAGCGTAAAAAAAGTAAGAGACATATAAGAGACAGTGAGACACAAAGAGAGAGAGAATGAGAGAGATCAGACACAAAGTAACAACAAAAACTTCATTGATGTAGGTGTACACTGTAAAGAGATACGTTAAATTTTGGCACGGTAGAGATAGTATCATAATTCACAAGACAAGACATAGGACAAGATAAGGGAAAAGTAATATCAGAGTGAGCATCGAGCACAATCGTCTCCGACAGCAATCCCAATGACAACTGCAAAAATCCAAATCTAACCAAGACTACAAAACTTCATTTTCAATTCTTCGTTTTGAATTCCGAATGCTTTAAAGAAACTCGTTTGTTCATTTGTTTCTATTTCCCTACAATGTCGACGTTGAATTGGATTGACATTTGACTTCTTACTGACTGGAGTTTTTATATGTATAGATTCTGAGTTCAGATCACCTAACCTAAACCAAGGTATAGGTAATATCTACTAAATACATATAACAATACTGTCTCCGTGAATTTGTTGGTATACACCCCCAATTAGATGACTCAGAATTTGAGCTAAATATATCCGCACGATTGCAGATTGTGCAGGAAGATTGAGAACTGAGAGACTAAAATCTTTCAAGCTTTGAGAGCTCAAATTCTCGAATTCGATTAAGGTATCCCAGTAAGTACAAGCACTACTCAAGTCAACCGTTTACACATTCATTGCTGAATTCATTTGTTGATTTAGCAATATACGAGGGCAAAAGTAATCGTAACTCACGACTTACGTCCATGGCTTTGACTTGGATATGTCAAGCCAGGAGAGAAATGCTGATAGAGAGACAGTCGCTATTAATTGAGAATTTGAAAACCTACACTTACGTTTCAATAAATCTGCATTCATGAATTTCCTCTAATCACATAATGTACCTACCTAAGCTTATAAATTATGTATCGGATACTCAGAAGATGACAGTATCACACAAGTTGTTGACCCCATCAATTTTATCGTTAGCAGAGCATAGCTTCACCATTTCCTTCAACATCAAAATACCTATACATACCAATGCATGTATATACGAAGTGTATTTAAGCTCTTTTTAACTTTACAAAGTAGTGTGATACATCCAATCTTCAAAAGCGACTATCTGCACTATACAACAACAATAAAAGTGCCAATCCAATCGTGTTTCTGATCTGTTTGATCTGTTTATTACCCACATTTTTGTATTTCATTGTCTTTACCCAATCAAAATTTATAGTATCGTTTGAGATAGAAAATGATTATGATGAAAAAGAGAGCAGCTTGGGGATGCTGTGGCAGTCCGAACATCAACATCAGTATCAACATCAACGAAACGCAATAACGCATCCTTAATACAATTAAAGTACCTTACACAGTCTACAACCATAATCATCATATCATGTATTTACATGGAATCTACATTATACTTGAAGATTCGCTGTGTGTACGTTGTTGGACTTTTAAACCAGTTTTATCAATTAATCGTAATGAACCGATTGACACATTGAATTGCACACTGCATACAAGATAATGTTCTTTACAACTTGTATGCACTCTTTATTATTTAACCCAGGCGCAAAAGTCTTCATAACATCTCCGCATCTACATGAGCACATCAACAGAGACGACACAGGCCCGTCCCTCATTCCAAAACATTCACATTAAATAAAATATATGGAATAATTCTGAATTTGGGTTTGAACGTTGCATAAAATAAAAGTTAATAAAATCGTTACCTACTACGTCTTGACTTGAGAGCATACTCGCTAATATTTCATTTCCATGTAAAAGGAGAGGACTTCAACGAGTTACTTACTGATAAGGAGAAATGGAAGAACTGAGTCATTTATAATACATAGTTGTATGTACGTCCTGTGTTCATATCCCTACACTGAAAATATTCCTACAGGGGGGACAGTGGTGATGAGCATAGCACGTACTGTCGGCTGTCGACACTGTGTGAAGTTTATAATAATAATGATATGTATAGAATAACTACACATTTGAGCATAAATGCCTACGTAGATGCTTCAAACTGCATCCTTGTAAAGATTCGCGAAACATAATCTCACTAACATTAACTAAGCACCTCCATTTATCATTTTCCCCAACTCCAACTTCAACCCACATTCAATCCTCAAAGAACTCCTACTATACTCTACTACGTCAGTAAAAATATGCAAAATGTGGAGGTTATCCTAGGGTTGGTTTTGGTTAACAAGATAGCGTGTATACTTCAAGCTATATACATACAGTATAAACTCAATCATTTATAAAAAAAATTGTAATGCATAATTACGACGCTAGTACCTATTAACCATGTCTTATGTATAACCACAAACCAAAGAATCGGCTTTAATTTGGCATAATGTAAAAGAGGATTCTATTATGAGAATGGTAATATTAGAAGTATCAAATTTCCTTTAGAAATTCTGATCATCACTTTCTTTGGTCATATTACTCCAATTTTAAACCCTAGAAAATAATGAATTAATAAGCTAGAGATATCAGAAATAATACTGATTCAACTTTTAAATCGTCCGAAAAACACTATCAGAAATTAGAGTTTGGCTTAAAGTATAAAGGTAAATTTACCCACACATGAAAATGAAAATCCTCGCTCACCAGTCGTTTCAAAACATGTCCAGAGTCCAGGATAAGGTAGGCTGAGTATTTTGTACTCTGTACTTTAGTCAGGCGTCAGACAACGCTCGAAGTCTGGTACGAAGATAATAAGGGATTACCGCCTAGTCTTAAATGAACATCATATTTTTGACACGATACAAAATCTTAACTATAAACAACTCCAAAGAAACAAATCCACAACATTTGCCTACTGGGTACCTACACTACTATTCGATGCTCACATGGGCGGATGTATCCAATGATGACGAAGACGGAATAATGTACGGCTGTGCATCGAGAATTTAGGTATGTACATACTCATCAGTATCACTTTTATGAACTGAAGGAATAACCTAAAACTACAACTATTACTGAATGCTTCAAAGCGTAAAGCCTGTGCATGTCTACATGCACAACATTCAGTGCTACATATAAACAAAAAGGATTTAAACGCATCTGGATATTACCTAAGACCCAAAAAGTGAGAGAAAAAAAGAAGGAAAGTTCCTGCTTCACGTCAGTATTTCCGCTAGAATTGTCCATCAAACTCTCACTAAATAAGGCATCATTAATACCTTATATGACTAATTCCAAGCTCGTTGAGAGCGTAGGAAGGGATGGAACTGCCAACACCAACTCAAATATAAAAATGATATAATACTTCCTTCGATCAAGAAAAGGAGTAAGATGAAAAACTTCACGGCAGACAGATGGACGCGGACAAGACAGAATAGGAGTAAAATCCTAGCTGCGTATGCAAATTACATAAATAATAACACTAGGTGTAATTTCTGTCTGCACATACTGTACGACATGTGTACAGCAGATATCCATAGACACAGCAGATGCAGAACTGCGCCTATTTACATAGAAAACCGGATCACGCAAGGACAGAGCGATTACCATTATATATAACCATTAAAATATTAAATATTGAAATTGAAATCAAAGCTAAGTGCCACATAATTATCAGATTTAGTTCCTTAAATGTCTCCTGTCTTCTACTATCCATTATCAACTCCATTTACCTTCGAGTTTAATCGGCCGAAATAAAAATTCAAGAGTATAATTTTGGGTCTTGAGTTCTTGTTCTGAATGAGTGAGTGAGTGAGTTGTGCATTCCTTTTGCTGGTGGTTATCACTGTCACGTAGATGATAATAGGATTGAGAAAAAATTATCAACTCAAAGTTTATGCCACACCACATGGCGAGACCGAGATGTCTTTCCATTCCCCATTTAATTCATTAGATTTTTGTGTCATTTTTTTTTCACTAGTCAGAGTCAGAGCAATAACAACAACAACAACAACCAGTTTTTAATTCAAAGTTATACCTAGTTATAAAACTCTAGAACAGGCAGAAAGAAAATATTCTGTTAATAACTTATACCGTAGACAGATAATAAGCACTGCTAAAAATTTTAATATGAGAGTCTACGCGGAACAGAACAAGAACAACTGGCATCTAAGGTTAAAGTTTATTTAGGCGTCTCACTGATTGTCTACCATGATTACATGGACCATTCAAAAACTTGCGCGTTGTGCCAGATTCACACAGAACAACATGACTGCTGTGTCAATTATTAGGACAATACCACACCACATCACATGGGCATATGGTTAGTATAGTACATAGGAGTCATGATGACGATGGGCTGAAGAGTGTGAGAGAAAATAAAATGAAATTAGTTTGTAAATTATCCATGTCTGGGCTGAATACGATTTATACTCAATACTCATACATCTGAATTCCATTTATAATATTATAATAAAATAATATTATAACCAAGTAGTAAATATACTATACAGCTATGTCTATCATGAACATCAGAAGGCGTTCAAAGGTTAGCAATATTTACAATAATTCCACATTTCTAAATACTAAACGCACAATGTGTGTGTAAAGAGTAGTAGAGTGAATTATTTTGATTATGCTGTTAATGGTGATGTGTATACGCTTCGTCGGAATCTCAGAATTCAACGACTCGCAATATTACTAATTTAAAATTATCAAAACATAATCACGTTTAATCACTTGGGGAGTTTACGTCATAACCGTAAGCTACCTTTCATAGATATTCCAATAAAACATTAAACAAAACGATTCATAAGTTTAGTAATACAGCATGTGTAGGAATTTCGTGTACGCTGTTTGTATGTAGGTAGGTACCATGTTGTATTCTGTAAATCATCTGCGTACCTTGGGTACATACGAACTCGAACTACAGCAAAGGGAAATATTTCAACGAAATTGCATATACTCGTTAACATAAGCTCTCCATGACATTCCAATAAATCACTGCTAAATAGCTTAGGCCACCTGACAATATCTTATGGAAAAAAGTTCGTACCATACACTACACTGATATGGACTGCACTAATCGTAAGTTTAAAACGTAAGTAGGTATCAACGATGGCTGAGCATATACGCAGTCATTTTCCTGTCGATTTTGACTTCACTGAACAAGTTCATGACGTTAAAGTTTAAATACGACAATGTGGTGAAACAAATGCCCACAATTTATCTCTACTTGTTCATTTTTAATCTCTTATATCGACTTAACAAATAAACCATTCCTCAACGACGCCATTTGGAAATAATCTCCCAATAGATAGCATATGGAGAGAGCTACTTTTATATACACTAAGCCGACTTTGAACTCTCTGCCTTACTGCCTTATTAAACTCTCGCTCTCTTTCTCTAACTTCCATTCCTATATAAATATACAGATAAGTACACTCGGATTCGAGTCTTTTTTCATCCCCAAGTGCGTACATTTTTTATATTTTATTTTCAATGTTCAATGTTAATGCAAACGTTGTATATAGGTATACCGGTACTTATATGGGATTTCTCGTACTGTTGCAGGTATTTTGTTCAAACTTGGAATCGGATTGACTTTGAGACGTTGATGTAATATTATGTTATGTATTATGTATACAACACTTGCAGCCCTTGCAGAGAATGAACTTCAGCCACGTATATATATGGACCTACTTACCCAACTTGTACTTACGCGTAGTTACACTTTACAGTAATCAGACAACAGTGAGAGACTGTCTAAAAGCTCTACAGTTCCAGCCAGTTCCAGCTACCATTCGTCCTGAATAAACAAACATTTATGAAGCTGTTCAAAGTCGAAGATCGTTTGCCCTTCCATTACTCTCACGATACGATGATGAGTACGGCACTCTGACTGTGACATTCATTTCACAGTTTGGGGATAGGATACGATGCATTTGTGATGGTGATACTGCACTTACTAAAGTCCGTCCTTACGGTAGGAAAGAGGCTATTGGTAAAGCTATCGATTGTAGTTAGTTATGTTCCTATACACGTCCTCCTTCAAAGTCAGTTACTAGTGTAACCTAGTAGTTAGTAGTACGTACATGTTCACGACGAATAAAGTTAATACCAGCTATTAAGTCGACTGGCACTGTTACATGTACTACATTTTGAGAATGAGAGAAAACTGCAGTTGGGATTAACTGTACGGAATTGGTTTCATGCAACACAGCCGTGAAGCATCAAAGCATAACATCAATAATCTAAATACCTAAAAGTCCATGTCCATGCTGCGGGACTGCCAAACTACCAACTGCAGCACGGAATGAAACCTCAATACTCTTATACGGTCACGGTGTTCAAATCAAACTCTCCCTTCGCCGAACTTCCCATCCCAAAGATACCTTCCAACGATATGAGACTCCTTGAATCAACAATGAAAACGAGGCAAACTAAAATCAAATGGCCCACAGATAGTCGACAGTCTCCAAAGAGGAGATCCATGTAATGTCAGGAGGATCACAGAGCATGGAATGAAATGCCGCCTTTTAAACCTCATATAAAGAAAAACCTGCAATTATCCCGCTTCCACCTACTAACGCTCTTTCAAGTGAATGACTAAGCTTCAGAGTTACGAACAATCCCTGCCTTAAGCTCTGGCTCGTTGTTCCATAGGCTAAAATAATAATGGGCATCACGGAGTATACGATGATAGATTATCACGTCGTAGAGATATTACTCAAACAGATGCAAATCTTGTTCCATACCTATAAGCAGTGCTAAGACATGTCATGCAGGGGGTTCATGATCTCTACTTCTATATTACAGGGACTGTCTCACACTCTCTGCACAAACGATACAAATCCAAGTCTTACAAGTAACCGAACCGTGTGTGGTGTGTGTAATCATTCTCACTCTGAAAATAATTGTTTTTAACTTGTTGTATTGTTGAGGCGTGAGACATTACTACAATTACACGTCAGCTTTTAAAATAAACTACATGAAGTAAAGTAACAAGGCTCCCCTCTAATATGTACAGACCTATCGAACTACATATGCCTACATATTAATATGCCATGCATTACTACTACCATTTTAATATGACTTGAGCACTATTGAATAAGAACAAGAAGTGCTGAACGTGCAAACAAAAATAAACGTAAGAACTCAGCACAACTTTTATGCATACGAATGATAATGCTTTAATGCTAACTAGTCTCTTTAGCACACTTGAGACAGTTAAAGAAAGAATGCTGAATTGTTTAATAAATCAAACACAATAAGCATCAATGAGCAATTTAACAAACAATTTGAGGACTCAATCGATTCCGTTTGCCTCTGAGGAAAGTGCAGAAGAACTCAAAGATAGAACTACTGCCAGCTGGAATGTATATTTCTGAATGTCGGAGGAGAATGGGAGGCAAGAATCTACATGTAATTATTATACCTAAACCTACTACATCATATGTACATATAAGTTGCACCCGTTATTACTATTAGCTCCAAAACAAGAAATGTGTTCAGAATTTACACATAGGCTTCACTCATCTTCTTCGTCCTTTAAGGAGGAAAGGAAATACCTAAATAAGATCAGCCGGGACGAGGACGAGGATACGAGAGTAAACATAAGGACAATTTCCTTGGGAGGCAGTGAACAAGCAATGGGATGGAACTGGAACGCACTCAACATGCACAATCACATCAACTAACGATTACCTAAACCCAAAAGGCTGTCAACCAGATATCCTTCTCCACTTCTCCAGCTCAATTTGAATAGTTGTTTTTTTCTCCCAAATCCTATACTATGCTTACGGCTTACAGTACAGAATTACAGTGCAACCGATATCGATTCTAAACTTGTGTGTATTGTGAATATAGTCACATCGACATGGCATAATATCGTCTATATAGATTATGGAATTACACATATGTGTAAAACTCAGGTTCATGGATGTGTACCTTAGTCAGCAGAGACAGGCACTATAGCTTTATGTAACTTAGGTTACCAACATAATATAAGGTACTTTTCAAACTTTTTGCTCGTTTTAGTTTTAGTTTGGGCAAGGCTTAGATTAGATAACGGGACGAACGTTAATGAGGCGTAAGTAAGAGTGAATGAAAGGATTAATGGATAGGGGTAAATAATTGACAGAGTGTGTATAGTAGTGGGAAGAGGAACAGGGGAGGGGTGAAATATATGACATACCGAAAACTGAGGATAAAATCACCATCGCTCCCATGTTTCCGAACTAAAAATTGTCCATCCTGAGTTAGAAGCTCAAGTGCTTGGGAATGTGTGAGATAGCCATGGAATGCTTTGCCAAAGGGATTTGACACGTCGAACTGGTCCCAGCCGTTGTTCGTGGCATTTGTCGCAATCGTGGATGTCGATGAGGTGGATGTTGATGTTCCATTTAAAGTTGAACTTGCTTTCGAGCACCCTGGGCCATCACTCAATGTTAAAGAACTGAAACTAATGTTATTGTTAAACTCCGTATCACTAGCTGGGCTGATGCTCCCGCTGCTTGAAATCAAACATTTACATTCAACACAGACGGCTTTGGGAGCTTCGTTGATTAGCTGTAACACTGCAAAAAAAATCAAAGAAACAAAAATTCAAATAACAAAGGCTTTCAATTTTCGTTTTCATATCAGTTCTACACTATAGTTATTTATACAATGTTGTTATTATTCCATATCGGTATCAATATCAAACGGCGGCTGGATTAAAATTCTGGATGTCGTTTCGTTCATTTAAAATCATTTCCATGTTTAGTGTCAGTCAACTGTGAAAGCTGAGTTGAGTAGAGTATGATTACATTTAAGTGTATATAGCAACCTTACAGAATTAAAGAAGAAGCCAACTAAAATTTACAAGCACTGACAAATATCAAGCTGTATTAATTGCCGGAGACCGGAGAAGTAGCAACGGACTAACGCCATTCTACACAAAGAAAATGAGCGAAATTTAGGAGTGTATAGAATATCTTGGTAGTTGGTAGACAAGTTCCTTGTCACTTGAGTAGCAATCCTCATTATTCAGTCGTAAAATATAATTAGGTAGATGTTAAAAAATGTACACTCGAGAAATTCGTGAAACCTAAATTAATACTTTTCTTGTAAACTAAAAGTAGGTGTGTGTAACAACATTATACACGAGCTGTCACCCAGTTCAAAGAAAAATTCAAAAGTTACAACTTTTTCTACAGTCTAGCCTTAAAGCATACTTCATTCATTCATGTTACAAGTTTTCTGTTAGAGGACAGTGTAGGGCCCGAAGGGGAAGGAAAGCACTTAATTATTTGTCTAAACGAATTTCATTTAAAAATTTTATAAGAAAGGTTTCACAACCTCAACTCGCACTACGCTGCGTGTGTGGCATAGAATTTAATGTAATACATTTTATTACCGAAGCAGCACTAAACACTAACAATAGTAATTGTGTGTATGCAACCGAAGTCGAAGTAGCAGTAGTTGTTGATGTAGTAGTGAAGTAGTGGCAGTAGTGAATACAACAGAAAGAAGTAGCCTCGTTCTAAAACCTTTATGCAAATTAAATGTTGCATTGTACGTAAAGTCGTATTCATATCGTAAACGTAAACTATGCTTATTTTGAGATCATGATCACAATATGTACAAGACTCCGTTCTCATCTTGTCTGGTCTGACTGAACTATACTGTTGAATTGCTGAATGACAACTGAAAAGAGGTTACAAAATCTGCTGACTAACAGCATGAAACAAAAATCATTATCATCACTAAGTGTTCCGTACACATAACATAATGTAATATATAAAATTGTGTGGATCGAACTCGAGAAGAGAACACAATAGGCCCCACAAGGCAAGCAGGAGCATTTTGCTTTGTTCAGTTTCAACTTTTCGACGACGCTTTACTATTTAATATTATGTACTTAATTACTTATGTATATAGGCATCTAAATGATTTAATGATTTGTCCAACTCATAATTCTGCACATTGCACCATGCCTGTGTACAAGCAATGTGCATGATGGGTATGTTGCAAAAAAAGCAAAAGCAAATGTGCTCGTTCGCTTGTTGGTCGTAGACGGATGGGTCAAAATATCATTATCATTAGCTAGGTTATAATTAAAAACTCAACTATTGCACAACACATAAAAAGACGCGTCTTGGGCATGTTGATATTAAAAGTTGATTTTTTAATTACAGTAGCAGGAACTAGTTAGAGCATGTGTGATAGAATTCACACATTTACTTACGAGACGAAATAAGGGTACCACCTTGCTTGCTACTGCATTTTCGAGTTCTATTGAATAATTAATTTAGTGAGGGCAACTTTTCTTTTTCATATTCTACTGACTGAACAACCCACTGAAGCAAAGATAAAAAATACCAGCTAATAATTATTATTTCAAAAAACAACTTTGACTTCTCAGAAAAACAATTTTTCATTCATTCGTGTATACAATCATTAGTAAATTAGTAACTTCCTAACTATGCAATGAGCTTGGTTTTATTCAAATTTGCAATTATCTTTACAGAGAAATTTACAAAATGTAATACGAATTTCCAATTATTATGATTATGACTAATATCAGTTCAGTCCTGATTCTGACAATAAATGCTGTGCTGATATTCAGCGCTCAGAGATAACTGACGTTGACTGACATGTGAGCATTGTTTTTTAGTTTTTCACATCTACCTACTACATAATAAGCTTAAGATTGCGGATGACGAATTCAATATTTCTACGTCACAAAACTATCATAGGTGTGGGTAGTCCATGATGGGTACCTACTTTATAATTATTTAGTTAATAAGCATGCCATTACATTTTTGCATTGTTCTGGTTTTTACCTTGCTATATAGCATTCGAAAAAAATACGGATGAGAAAAAAAAATAGAAAGAAAACATCAATACAAATAAACATAAATCTTATTTTTCTAATTTAATATTCGTTCTTTTTATTTCAATATTTCATTTAAACTTTCATTTCGGATCTCTTTTTTCCTTCCTCTATGCTACTTATTATGATACGAACGACGAATCCTAATTTGTCTGAAAGCGTAGAAACAAAGAAACAAAAGGTAAAAAAGTTAATAATCCTAAAAGGTTTTTTTGGTCTATTAGAAAATGTGATTTATATCTGATTCATACGCATATGTATACTAACATACATATCTGTGCACCGGTACTAACTACTAAGGTAGGTACAGGTACTTTAAAAACATTTAGAAGACAGGTAAAAAAAAATGAAGTACAACAATATTTTTCGTTGGTATTCCACACTGTACTCCTCTTCACTATTTACTGGTCGTTTGTTGTCGTGCATAGACAGACATAATATTTTGAATGAATCTCGTGAAACTCCAAACTCTAGGTGTGGTCAATGGTTTTCTATCATACTAATACTAATGCCTGTCTTCCCGTCCCTTCGTGTAGTCTACAGATTAGAAGAACAACCGAACAAATGAAACGCATACAGAAACACACGCATAGCAGCCAGAACTTTATGACCGGTAGGTATTTTTTCCTTGGACTTTTTCACTACTTCCTAACTATCTGTCTTTGTGCCCGTCTTCGCTCCAATCCTACATACATAGGTACATGCAGTAGATAGCTATAGGTGATAGCGAACTAGCCAGTCGCAGTAGTACAATACAGATCTATAGAATGCAGGATCTACAATCTTACATATCATAATCTAACCAGAACCAGTGCATACAGAAAGACACAGTACAAACGCTGACCAGACAGACAATAACACAAAGAGCCTCGGACACTCAAAGTCAAAACTCATTGAATAACAATCTTGTTTCTCCAGACAACTGCTAGCGATGTAGATGAAGAAGAAAAGGAAGAAATTTAGGAAGGTTGCCTACCTTCCTTGATAGTAGATAGGTAGTAGGTAGGTCTTTCTTATCATTACTTATAATTGTAAAAAAATTACCTCACTATCAACATTAACTACTACTATATAGGTACTTCTCACTCCTTCCTCTTATAGGT
Source organism: Dicyrtomina minuta (assembly GCA_949802685.1). Classification (NCBI taxonomy): domain Eukaryota; kingdom Metazoa; phylum Arthropoda; class Collembola; order Symphypleona; family Dicyrtomidae; genus Dicyrtomina; species Dicyrtomina minuta. The sequence goes on from OX461810.1 coordinate 18,669,887, forward strand.
AAAATTTAAGCCGAAGTTATATAGAATTGATATTATGCGCAGTATATTTAATGGAAAAAAATAAAATCCGGAAAAAAATATATTAAAAAAGCATGAGCTAGAGATATTGAGAAAAATGAGACACACACAAAGGAACCCCACACTCACAAACAGAGAATGAAAAGCATTAATTTTATTAGAAGAAATAAACATGCCTACTTCGGCTTCGGAATAGTCCTCAGGGTAACATACCAATAGCAAGGAATGAGCAAGATACCTACCTACCTACGTCTGATATCAATCTATCGGATCCAATCCAGCGTAATGTTCTGTTTCTGTTTTCTGTACACTGCAATTGCAATTGAAACTGAAATTGAAAATGATTGTGAGAGTGCTCATGTGTGTATCGTATCAGTATCAACGCACTACACACTTGGGGGAAGTGGATGTGGACTGCCAAGTAAAATCAAAGAAAAAGAAGTTTCTTCAACACAATAACGAGCTAACCAATTCAATGGATTGCGTTAGATTGGAATGATGAAATCAAGTTGAAACGAAAACGAGGAATGAAGATAATTTTTTGTCCTCATATAAGAATAATAATAATAATAGTGGCTCTTCTCTCACCCTCCCTCACTCGCACCATCGCATCCCATCCAATGCAATGATCCAAAGTATATATTCTCTTTCGAGAAAAGAAAACAGAAAACACAAATTATGTCGTCACGCTTCTAATTTAGCTACAGTTGATTTTCTTTGGTACGTTTTATGAGGAACTTCATAAAGTTGGTTGTAAATCATAAAAACTAAATTCCCCTCCTTTCTTATTTAGGACCTTACACCCTCCCTCGACAGTGACACCAATACAAGTAACTAGCCATACTACGCCAAATACTCGTTGCTATTTATATATACCTACCTATATATATACATCATTATAGAAGCATCAGGCAGTTAAATTTTTAGCATCACTAGTTAAAAGAACTTTTTTTACAAACGGAAATTGGATGCGTAATGACCAGGAGTATATCCCACATACAAGTAAAATCATATGTATGCGTATTACTCACGTTACGTACGTATTTTTAAGCGGACGGGTTGAAAATTTAATACCATACTACATTTGTAGGCAGTGCGACGGTATTTATTTTACTTTAAAGATAAAATAAGTACGTATTCAAAACTCATCCACAAAATATTACAGCACGTACGTATAGTACCTACGTAGCTAGCCTATTATGATTATACGAGCGTAGATTTTCCTATCTACATAAAAATTTCACACTTAATGACATGACAAACAGGAATTCAATCTTTCGAACAAACATTTGGCAGAAACGAAGAACAGTGAGTTGTCGGGTAAGTTAAGTACATGTATAATTTATTTTTCAGGAAATGGAAAACTTATCTTTACTGTCGTGGAAAAAAGTTAAGATTCTCTTACAAGCAATTTGATGGATACGGCTGCAGTTTGAAAGTTTGAAGCTATGAAACTAGAGCCTAAGTGAATTAGTGATTACCTATATATACGAAAGAGAGAAAATAGTTAAAGGAAGAAATATATGCCTTAAGCACGAACTTTACGGTTCAGTACCACAACCATGGGTGAGTACATGTACAGGCCAAACAACGCTACAACCTACTTATATATAAAAAAAAATATGAAGATTTGATTTGAGCATCTTTGAACATTTTAAGTTTAGTATGCATGTGTATTACTTGCAACAAAAATATTATATGAGGTTGTATTTTTAGTCATAGTCAAAGCCAAGGATGGATATATACTATATACATATCAGTAATACTCATATCAGTAAATGCAAGAAAGTAACATTGGAGCATGTTGTTAATAAGTCACGAGATGTTGTTTTTTTGTCTTCCTTCAGTGTGAGTGCCATGCCATGAAAGTAGGCAAAGTGTGTGCCATTGCCATTACCGGTGGAACATCCTATCTTAACTATATGTACACTGGTACTGGTATCATTTAAATTTATGCTTACGTTGCGTCTTCCAGAGTGCTGTTGGTATTTTCCGGTCCATGCCTGGGTCGAGACCTGTTCCTGCATAAAAAAAAAGAACATTTGAAGCACGATTTACTAAGGTGATGAATAAATTCTAAAATGCTCAGTAGTATCTGGTACGTATTAGGATAAGAGGAGACGACACTGAGAGTGAAAAATTGTTCAGATTTTTATAGTTACTGTTATGTGTGTCGTTACTAAATTCAGAGTTTCTCTCCTATGGATAAACATTTGAAACACCCAAGAATGATAATAATTCTCATGTATTTTACATATTCAGCTCGTTATATTTTCAAATCTAATTAAATTCAAACCACAGAGAAGGATTTACATCCAAAATTATCTAACTAGTAAGGAGAAAAAAGTTTAGAATGACGTTCCAACAATTACTGGATTTAACAATTGCTACAGGCAGAAAAAAATATGTACAAATTATTGTAACCAATTTTCCCGGTTCCGGTCATTGTAAAGAAAAAGACAGAGCGAAAGGTTTTACATACAACACAACTACCATCTCCAACTCCAACCTCGGTATTTATCTCTGTATTTGTATCATATCCTGATGTAGGCCCATTCTAAATGTATCTTCGTGACTTCTAAAATAACAATAACTACCTCCTGAGTCTACACATCTGGGTCAAGAGTAGATTTAGTTTTGAGTACATGAATCCAAACACAAATAAAGAACTTCTTAAAAAATTAGGTAACACGAAATATACGACAGCAATCCAAAACACTCGTACTTCCCACCAAGGTCAATTGTCAAGTGTTAAGTTTTTTTGTGAATAAATAAAATGTAAGCAGGAGCTGTCTTTAATCAGCATCTTTAAAGAAGATCTGGATGATTTTATATTATGTAAGTATATGAGCAATGACACCTAAGTCATACGCAAGGTTAGTTAAATAGATTTCTTGAATTCGAATTTCGGATCTACAATCACTCATCAGTATTCACACTATCAAATAAATACGTAATCTACGGGACATAAAATCAGACCCATGACAAGATTTTCTGGTAAACGATTAAACTAACTCAGAAAATGACAACTTTATGATCTAAAAATAACAATTACTGCCCTGAGTTCGACGTAGTATCAGCACTATTTTGATTAAGTTTTCGTCAACACAATCAATCATATACGTGGGACGTAATCTTTCAGTCTTGGTAATAGCATCTAAGCAGTTTGGAAGCCAAGAACCAAATTTAAAACTGTCTCCGTATCCAAAACACGATATGATATCAACGAGGTACAACAAACCTAGATATATACTTTTTAGTACTTTCTATGTTAACTATGGCTATATAATTATATCTTTGGAAGTACTAACCACAGTAAGACCACATCAAGTCGTTATTTCTTACACGTACTCACATAAAAGCTAAATAATGTTTTGTGTATAAAATCTGCATTTGATATAATATTTATTTTTAACACCTAGGTAGTTATACTTTGGGCGTAGACACGTACTTACTATCCAAAATCCTAAGAAGCTACACGATAACAGATATTTGAAATTTAAATCAGTTCAAGGTAAGAAAGAGAAGAAGAAAAAAAAACAAAAACTAACCCATGTTTAAAGTTTTGCCACCCACTAATACGATAGATTCTGGCTTGCCAAGTTGGTCGACCAGGCAAACGACAGTGGCAGATCAATTTGACAGTTGGATGAGTACACCAATGATGACTGAGTGATTGATACTGTCGGATTCTTCATGATCGATTTTGAGGGCAACCTCATCATCATTGCCAGTTCATAGAAAAATGCACACAGTAGTAGGTACAACAGATTGTATATTAAATATTAAAATATGTCGTCATCCACAATCCACAACCAACAACACAGACCGCAGCAATCAAAATGAGAGATGCTCCAACGAATACGAATGATAAGTATTACGTCACGGGGAAACTGCTGATGATGATACAATAGATGATAGAGCGTTGCAGTACTGTTGACTTTTACTGGTTACTGTGACTGTTGCACTGATTCTAAAAGCATTTGCATCGTCTTGATATGACACTTTGATAACGAAAATTTACACGCACAGCATACGGAGTAACCTCTGTAAAAAAATTTAAGCCCTCTCTTGAAATCCTAATCGTAAGACTGGTGGTGGTGGTTAGGCATCATACACCACAGAGACTTCCAACTTTCAAAGAAACCACAGTGTCAAAAGATTTTTTGTTGTCGTGAGGATGGGCGACAAAATCTCTTACGTAAAAGCCGGAAACAAATCAACTCTCTTAAACTTGAGTTCATTCATACGGAGATGTAGGACGTTGGACGCTCAAGCTCGGCAGTGACAAATTACAACTGTCTTCAGCGATGGCTATCGGTTGGAAGAAAATCCTTCCATGAATGACTTCGGAGCTAAGGGGAATAAAAATTAAATAAATTCAATCAAACAATGAGACATGCTTCAGTTCACAGTTTAAGTGGTACAAGAATTAACTTGAGCTCTGTACACTCCACAGTCAGCAGTTTACGGAGACCTTATCACTCTTCCCTACAATAATATTAAGTTGGTCCCTACTATGAATATCGTGTACAAAGTGATGTTGGAACAAGAATAGAAAAAAATGAAACCTGCTGTGTTTCACTATTAAATCCAGTTTTGACATGTTCCAACTGAAATTATGTACCTTAAGCTTGGTAAGTAGCTAGACTAGCTGGCATGTCGTCGTCGGAAGCAAAAGTTGCTTCTAGCATGACGTTCTTTCAGTTGTTTTTCTTTATTTGCCTATTATTCTAACAATAACCCCATTCGCGATGAAAATACCAATGAATGCAAAGTTATTCTGTCAACATTTAACATTTACATTTTAATACAACAATGCACGCTACATTTGTCTCGTGGAAATAAAATCCTATCTTGTTTTGTATGTAATTTTATTTAAGTCATTCAGATCTCACTGATATTCAAATTTCCAGTTGCCTGTCTTCCAGACACACACTCAACAATGTCTGACAATAAAAATTTTCTCCTCCTCTGACTGATCAAGCTTTTTTCTGTAACTTTGTAATTTATAATATTATTATGCTCCATAAGTTATAAAAGTTATAAGTCACAAGTTATAAGTATACAAAATAAAAACGTAATATCTACGGTTAGCACAAGAAGTACATATATAATCTATCTGTACACTGCTATCTGCAGCTGCAGCAGAACCAGAACCTAACAACCAACCCACCGCCTTCTATAAATCATAAACAGTTGTTTACAAATTATACGCTGTAGTGTACTGCAGGATAAAAAATCAATAATTTTATCCTATTTAGGATGAGACTTGCGATATTGCAAACTAGTTGCTAGTCCTTTGAAGTAACATCTATAAAATGCAACGATGAATGAGAATACAAAAAAAAAGCATCGAAATATATATGAAATATAATTATATCTTACATAATATCCACACAAAACTTACATTTTCTGTCAGTCGTATTGCAGACCGGAGAATTCTTTCGAGTACATTACAGTTGAAATAATTCCATAAACGATGAACAAAGTTTTCTTGTGGACGTTCAATAAAACTTTTAACGATAATTTAGACAGAACCGCAATTAGAAACTGGCAACAAGTAGTAATTTACATTCCTCTTATCCGGCATTAAATCACATTAACTGCACAGCCACACAAAACTTCTACACACACACACATGTAAAGTCAAAGTATATATTATATTAGGTTGGGATTGTCGAAAAGGGTACCAGTATCAGTAATAAATATAATTATATAATTACATGTATTTCACATTTCCAAATATTTTAGGCGTATCGTATCAATGTTTGAATCACTTTTTAAATTACGAATAAATAACATTCTCAAGACTGGGAGGAAACACGGAGACACTTAATTAAAGGAAGTTGAACTTACCGATGCGGCAAGTTTTTTAATTTCGCTCGAGTCAAGAAGACGCATATCCTCACAACCACACTGACACTACTGCACTGGCAGGCTCCGTTCAAAACAAACTCAATTTTGAATATTATCAAAGCGCGTGGAGGGAGTTCTCTCCTTTTCTCATGTGTACCATTGATTATGTAAAGTACAACCGCGTCACCCGCTTCAACTTACAACCCCCCAACAAAAAACTATCTCTACAGTACTACAGTCTTTTACTAAAAGCTACGCTTACTGAAACTGCCTCAGGCATACTTTGTTAGACTGCTTTGACTGAATCATATATAATAGCCTTTTTTTTAACAATTTTTCTAAGATTACAAGATAATTTCGAAAAAAAGTATATGATAGTATTTTATTCAAGGTGCATCTGCTTTTTACCTCCTCCTCACGGCCCTGAGTTACTGTTACCATATAAGGAAAACTAGACTACCTAAGTGCCGGCTACCAATTTGCAATAGATATCGCACTAACAACTAAGGAATAATCAAATCAAAATAACTCATAAACCATTGAACCATTTTAACTGAAAAAATACGATTTTATTTAATGTTACAACCAGTAATGTGTAACTCTGTAAGTACCCAATTTAATGCAGTGCTATATAATTTCTTCGGAAATAAAACGCATTTATGACAGAGGCATAGCCGATGCAGAGCTCTTTACTCCACGTAACATTTGATGTGGCACTCTGAGGGGAGGGAGTACTGACTTTATGTACGATCACATGTGTTTTAGTCACTACTGACTGGGAGAGAGAGAAAAAAAGTATTACAACTAAGAATAAATACAGTTGGAAAGAATTCTGGACTTAACTGTACTTTAAAAATATTTAAAATTATAAAAGTATTGTAAGTTTCCTAAAGTCTTTTGATTAAAAATAATGGTCTTACTTGGGTTAAATTCATTGATCAGTGATCAGTACTCTTCCCCTCATCTATGTTCTGTCTCGTACGCTTCACCCTATGTCCATTATACGAGCAGGGGTTTTACAATGTTTTACAGATGTAATACTATGCTTTCATTCTGATCTTCTTTTTGTGTGTGGAGTACTGTGGAGATTGAATGAAATAGTACATTTACATTATGTAGTGCATACACCTTTTTTACATATAAAGAAACGCTACTACTACTGAATAATCACTGTACTTGCCGTCCTTTAGAAATCACCCATAAATGATGTCGTCCAAATTATCACTCTTTTAGGACCCACCCACCCTCCATCACAGAACTTTAACATTGCTTAAACGGCTATGTTTAATATGGTATGTCATTAATACCCGACTAGACCCAATGATCCTACCAATAGCTTTATTTATGAACGATCCCTTATCAGTCAGTGCTACACAACAATTTACTTCTCTTACTGAACATATTGCCTTTGATCTGCTCTTTTCATTTGAATCTCTACCAGCAGACAGCGCCGTGGGAGCAGTTAGCACTGAAAACTACTCTTGAATCCCTGTTGGGAGATGTCGCATGAAATACCCAAGTTATGAGCGTAGCTCCTGAATTACCTGTGTAAAAAGTCAGAAACCATTCGACTAGAAGCAAGTTTAATCGACTTTTAAATTACATCATCGTTATTTCTGAAATAATTAATAACTTTGTAAGGCTGGCTATTGCAAAAAAACATTACAAAATGTAAACTGAAAATATACATGTATGCTATGCAATTCCTGTTTTTGGTGTTAAAAATTATTCTCACTATTTCTATGAAAGTTTTCATATTTCTTTCAACAAAAGAAGGTAGTAATTAATTGGTCGTAATATACATAATATCTGCAACCATGTACTACTGACGCGTAAGTAGAAAGCACATAAACTACAACTATAAAATTAAAGCAAGGCTTTTTTACTTGTTACTTACAGGAACAATAAATATGAAAACCTTTGGTATTACATGTAAACGTAATTTTTAAGTAACTGTGTTCACTGTCGTAAAATTTTGATTGCATGATTCCTTTTTTGTACAGAAACAATAATTTAATTTGAAGACAAATACTTAATAAGAATGATAATTTTTGAATAGCTTATTACAATCCATAATGGGCTTGTTACAAAGTTTTTGAGATCCAAAGTTAGCAGGTTACAAAAGATTTATATATATATATTATATAGATGTATCAAGAAAACAGGTTTTGACGTACCTATACCTATGTAGAATTTTTAGTAATAAAGAGATCTGGAGCCGGTTTCCATAGTTCACCTTTAATATGCATAGTTTGTATAGGGCATAGGGAATAAAGCTTGAGAAAAGTTGACTAACCTTAATATTATGTAGGTATATCCTTTAATGCACACTCCTTTAATATACCAATTTCTGCTAATGCTTGTTGCTAGTTTTACTTTTAATAATTTTATGACTGGTTTTTCATTTACTTTTACAGGAGTTAAGTCTCTTGAGGTATTCCGGAAAATCAAAATGATTGGTATAGACTTCATATTAAAAAATAATAATGCAATTTATTAATCAAATGTAGGTACTTTTTTTAAATAGTCGCAGACAATAGACCATAAAAAAAAGCTCGTTTACGACCAATTTTGAAAACCTGTACCATTCATACTATAGTTTATTACTATTATTAATAAAACCCTTGGTTTCATTACATGAAGAGTTGTTTGGCAACACGGGATAAGTTCATTTTTTTTTAAAATAAGATTATTTGAATTTCTTGTGCTATTCAACTAGATATGTTACTGTGTTGAACGTTGAAGATCAAAGTTCAACCAAAGCAATTTTTTAAAATAGCCAAAATTTTGATTGTTGACCAAACGGGATAAGTCCATTTTAAATGATTTTTGGCAAAATGGGATAAGTCTACCTAAAACATGCATTTCTGATTTACATTTGGGATTTAAGTGTTTTCGTAGTTTGTAGAAGACTACTGTCGTGTGTCCAATTATGCAAGAAAAAGTTTAAAAATTGAACAAAGTTTGGTCTCACTCAAAACGATTAAAATTCCATCTCACGGACTTTTACATCCATGTTAAGTTATTGATTTTGAGGCAAAACGGAAAAAGACCACAAATTAAAATTTTTGAAAATTTTATAGAAAATTCCAGAGTCAGTCTAGATTTATGAAACTACTTGTAATAACGCTTCGTCGGTACCAGTACCTGTAGAAAAATTGAGATCAAACAAATAATCCTGTCAACTTTTATTCATTGTTCCTGTAAAATTTGCTTTGATATACTTATCTCGTTTTGCCAAAAAACTCTTCATATGTAGATATATAGACACGGAACATAAAGGCAATGCAAATTTTATTAAATAGAAATTAGATGATAACCTCATAAATATGACACATATTGTAGACTGTGAGAGGAAGCGATATTTAATCACTTGCACAGTTCATGTTCATGCAATTACACGGATAATATTTCTAAAGTACATAAAGATCAAGTTTGAAATTAAGTCAAATCTTTACTCTGTGCAGTGCTTCATTTGATTGGATTCATTAAAATTCGTGGTATTCTCTGATTCTCTATAGGCCTATGAATTAAAAATAGTAACCAGTACATCTTATTCAGTGTTCAGTGGTGAATAGTGGCAATACTGTAAAATTGTAACACCACTGCAGATATCATTCTGCGGAGCAAAAGGAGTCCAGCTCCAGTTTCAGTTTGCGATAATTTGAACGAAATCTGCAAACTGCTCTTAATTTATACCTTACTCGAATTTTCCATGTCGACTAATGAAGGATGAATATTAGCGAACTCAAGGGGATCATTTAACAAGAGATATCATTTCGTGCCCCATCCTCAACTATATATATATATCTGATTGGAAATGGAACTGTGCAGCTCTGCTGAACGCGCTAGCTATTTGCTGTCCTCCAGGGTTTATATAAAATAAAATGAAGAAACCAATAAACGAATCACAAAGGGCCATGTCAGGATTAGTGTGGTTGATCTTTAATTGTTATACTCAGTCAAGAAAATTGGTTATATCAGCAAATATGTCGTCCATTGTCCACTGTGAAAAAAAGGGACGATGCGAAGCGACAGCACAACCTGCTATGCTTTAATCGAATTAATTAGTTCCAGCCACCGTGTCTCTCGTTCTTGTTCTGCGGGTTTAGAGTCTGTCATGAACGATATGAACTTTTAATGTGTAAAAAGCGGATTTTTAGGCTATATTTAACTTTTGATTTTAAAGTGTCACATTTAGTAAAATATAATCAATGAAGTTCAGTTTCATTATAACATGGACTGAGACATCGATAAAATCGGCCTGTGTAAGGGAAAACCCGTTATAAAGGTAACCCGTATAGTATTAAAACTTATAGGAATCCGGCCGCGGGGTAAAAATAACCTGTATGTAGGAAAGCCGCAATAGGGGAAACCGTAGTTACGAATCTCTACTGTACATGAAAAATATTCTTGCGTCTGTTGTAATAATGTCGAGCAACATGCATGCTTTTAGTTCAACCTGCTGCATCTTTCCTTTTCTATAACATTCAACATTACTTTGGGCGAGAGATTGAATCATACGGACGGAGCTCGTTCACTCAATCCATTTCTGTCCTTAAAATATAACGCACAACTTTAATTTATCAATGAAGAAAGTTAGCCGAGAATTTAATTATTTATCATCGTCACCACTCATACGTTACTACATTTTCTAAATTCTATAATAATATGTTACAGACATCCCGTACCGGGTACTGTCTCTTCAAACGCGATTTTGTATTTTGTATCTTGTAGTATTCAATTGAATCATTTCAATTTAATTAGTCACTATGCGTAAATTATCCCGTTCTGCCCTGATTCCCGTTAATAGAAATGTTATAAAAAATATCCCATTGTAAATTGCAATTAGTTCCAATAGAATCGTAATAGAATCGTCTTTGTGCCCAGTATGTTATTGAGTGTTCTATGCGAACTTGTACTACATGTGGAGCCAGCCAACATTTAGAGGATTGCAAAACTGCAAAAGATAATTCCACATACTAAACGCAAGGAGAAATACTAATAGAAAAAACATGGGTCATTTATTTGAATTTGAATCTCACTCGATTAAGATTAACTATCAGATTTTCAGCACGTGCATATAGGCTCCCCATAAGGAAAACGACATCCCTGTGGTTCTCAAACTGAGAGTAAAACTAAAATTCGTCTAATTTCACAATTCACTAGGGATTCCATGTTTCGATGAATCCTGCGGAAGACAATTGTGAAGCTGTATGTACTACATCTGTTGTATGTAGTATAAGTTGACTGTGTACTGTGTGGACCCTTGCAGACAGTAGATGTACACACGAAGGATAGTAATCGTAATTTGTTATTCGTAATGCATTCTTGTCGTGAGTGTGTGTTGCCGTTGCCCAGGGAAATCACAGGAATCTAAAGTAAAGTTCCATTTGATTGTCAAGAGCTATGGAAAATTAAAATAAGCTAATCCAGAGTCCAGAGCCTAACTTCCACTTCCATTTAGAATGATGCCATTCGAGTAATTAAATGTAGCCACTTAATGAAAACGTCTGGAAGCAGAATGAATTTTCAGCATCATTAATTTCATGATATCTCCAAGTAGAAATTATGATTCATATTCATATCCCTTTCTCATATATTTGTTCATCATGATGGCTTCGTCGTTTCCTCAGATTTCCTCATGGATTATCCCTCTTCTGCTTGGAACCAGGCCTGGTATTCGGATCCGTCCAAATACCACCACCGGTGCCGGTATGGTACCTCCTAAATTCGGAATTCGGACGGAAGGTAAAATTCTGTATAGAATGTCTGTCTTTATGTGGAGTGGACACGTAACATGCCCTAAATTCCAGTTAGCATACTGTCCCTCATATCTTTTGAAAGGTGCTGAGTTTCCAGTTCAAATGTACCATGTTGAATATTTTATGTTTAAAAAGTGTCTAGTTCAAAAACGGGGTTTATAAGAGTTCAATACGCAACTTATATCGCCTTTAAAAATCCAATAGAAAATTAAGCAGAAAAAAGCTAAAAGTATGCTTAAAATAAACTAGCATAATTCCTTTGAAACTTATTAGAACTATATGTACATTTTTAGTAGATTGAACTTTATGAATTTTAAACTTAGTGAATTTTGAAATTACAATTTTATTAGAAGATTTTAAACATAAAGGACTCTAATTTTAAAATAAGATTTTGAGACTCGATGATTTAAACGTGATGTTGATACAGTCAAATTCGTTTATAAGGGATCCGCATACAAAGAAAAACAGCAAAACGAGATAAATTTCAAATATTTGGTTGACCAGCTATGCTTGCAATGTTAATATTGTCCGGATATAAGGGACGAATTTTAGATCATTTCTTGGAATTTTAGACCACTTATAAGGGATTTTTAAGAAAGTTTTGATCTCTGCAAAAACTTAATCAGATCGGAGTTATATTGCCAAGAACCTCTTTTACTTCCCTCATACCGTTGAAAGGGATTCCCCTTATAAGGGACATATAATGCCTGAGCCTTATAAACGAATCCGACTGTACCTTAATATTTTAGGCATGAGGTATTTTTGACCTTAACAACATTGAACTCTGGACATAGGACTCATTTGAAAGACTAGTTGGGATTTAGATATAGGTAGGTTTGTTTTTGGAAGTGAGGCCCACACCCAACCTGAGCTGAGTCACGTGTGCACTTCGTACCGTGTAAATCCGAATTCAAAAGGTAGGTACATTGGTTTAGTTTAGAAAGGTATAGTCTACATATATATATATATGCTCGTCGTAAAATACACAATACCTTCACCTACCTTATTCCTCGTCCTATGTACGTGGAGTATCATAATGAAGTCTGAGCTGGAGATTTAAGCACAATCAAGGAACTGCTATGTAATTTCATTCTCGTCTCACTCAAGCTTTTGAAATTATCATTCAAATAAGGATTTTCATTTTGTATTCAAGTAATGAAAGACTGGAACTGGAACTAGAAACAGAACTGGAACATTGAAACTAAACTGTCGAACGAGTATATGCTGCGTCGTATAATTTCCTACCTACCATCTCAAGCTTATTTTTATACCAAAATTGTCAAAATTCAAAATCTAGATCTACAGTTTACATTTGTCTCAATTCCAGTCCCAGCTTTTGGCTCACAACTATATATATATATGTGATTCTAGTATACATGCAAAATTATGAATATGCAAATCTGTGTGGTTTCAAAATTTTAAAGTTTCGCTTTATTGCACATATTTAGCTCCATGCAGCTGGAGCTATATGGAGACTTATTCATAGAGGAAATACAGGATTTAATTCCATATTTAAAAAATTAAATCAAGGTAAACGCATAAAACATATAGGTGGGGTGTCCCATGGAAAATTCATTAAGTCAAAAGTGAAAGCTTATATCCGTAAAGCTCACAAGCTCTGAATATTGACGGGCCGAAGCCGAAGCCGGAGCCGGGGCCTGCAGTAAGTATTAATTAATCATATAGTTTGGAGACCAAATAATGCATAATGTGTCAAGACAAGAAATATTCTAACAAACCACATTATTAACTAAGTGAGGCAGGGGGGACGAAATGACGAAAGGGAGCGTGGAAATATTCTAGTGAAGATGAAATATCAGTATAGTGAAAGGGGAATGAAAATGCCACTGCGCCTTCCTCCTCGATTCTTCATTCAGCCGGAGCGTAGCCGAAGCCATCTCCAGCCAGAAGAAGAAGACAGGATCAGACAGGATTGTTTCAAGCCATTCAACCCAGCGCATCCTTCTCATCTCCACTGGGAGCAACGTGCGGAACCAACAACAGAACGTATAAGCTACATGTAGAGCCGAACATTCCATTGCGGAGCCACGCCACGCCACGCATCTCAGGAGGAGAGGAAGGAGTACTGCCCTCACCAGTCACAAAAACATACTCCACTCGTTAACACATAATAATTTTCTCTCCGTAAATTCTATATTATATTTTGGGAAAGATCACAATGGAGACTCCGAGAAGAATTCGGAATTTGCAGGGGGATCAGGGGAGCCAAGTGATCCTCTGTGATTCCTGCTGGTGTAAGGCAGCACCTGTAAAGTACAAAAAGAAAAGTTTCATTTTTCAGTTTCATATTAGTGTAATATTCATTTGTTTTATAGTTTTTCCTTGTTTCCATTGGGGTGCTTCCCGTCTTTAATATTTGTCTTAACTAATCAAAATAATAATTTGAGGTCTACGATAAAGCTAAACAAAATTGTAAAAAGAATTTATATATTTAATATTTTGTGAACCAAAATTGTACTCACCTGGACTCACCTTCGGAACCATTGGCTGTAACCCGTATCCTCGGTATCCGTAAGGAAATTGTAAAATTATAAAATTGTAAATTGCGTGGACGAAACCAAAACATGAAAACAAAAACAAATCAAAATAATAGTTCAAAGTAATAATAATGCTTTTAGTCCCTGCCCGTCTGGCAGAGGAAAAGTTTTGAATCATTTTCACAGTATCGTTTTCCATTTTGATTTTCCTTTTTTCAATTCAGTATCATTTTCAATCGTAATTCTTAAATAAATATTTCTCCGTAAACTTAAAATTAATTTCACCGATCTTCGATGTTGTGCACTTCAATTCATGGGTAACAATTCGATTCGATTCTCATAATTTTCTTATTATAAATATAAGCATTGATTAATGTAATATTAAGGTGAAGGATTTTCATACCTAATTAGGTACTGTAGTATACATTCTGCATTCATAATGATTATAGGATCATAATTCAGTCGCCGTAAGTAGTAGTATGATAGTCAATCGTAGTTCATCTTCGAACTCAACTTAATTTACATTTGCGTTTGGAGTAATTTTATCCAAGAAAATTCGGTAAAAGTATGTCACAAAATCCTAGGACACTTAGGGAAAAGAAGCTTGTCTTCTCAGGATAGCAGTGGACCATTAGGAGTTGCTAACCTTCACATCCGCTGCTATGCTAGGTCATGTCAACGTCTTCGTGAATGCGAGTAGCATTCTTCCCTGGTCCATCGTCCCAAGTAGTAATCATTGGTAAACTAGTTAATCTTTCACAGCTTAAAACCTTAAAGAAAAATGATTCAGTCCACGTAACCTCAAACTAAAACTATAACTACTGATATATTAAAATTTAATCTACTTCATGCAAATAATAATAATCTGAACTTAAGATAAATAGTGTAAATTTTCATGAACATAGGTAGGCATTGGCTCTTCAAGCACCATTTCATCCCTGCCATCCCCCATGGGAGTAGTTACCCCTAAAACTGTAACTTGGTGGTCACCCCCAAAATAAACTCTACCATCTGCTCCATCATGTATATAATGTAAATAATATGTAAATACATAGGTTAGGTATCTTTAATCATAAAAATAAAATATAATTAGGTCTCTAATTCAAAATAATAGAATTTAAGCTCAGGGTCTTTTGGGGTAGGAGCGGCAGAACTCGGGGGTTGAACCGGCCAGATAAAGGTCACCGGTTCTGACCCTCGTTTCACAAGGTGCGGGGTAGGGATAAAATTCTGCCCCCTCCTCCCCGAATTTTCTACAAACCGGAATGTCCATTCTAGAAATGGAAAACTTATTTTTCTTACGTCTAATCTATAAAATTAAAATTTTAAAATTAATAAGGAATAATTAAAATTAAGCTCATATGGATGCCCATATATTCATAGCATATTACATACAAAATCTCAGTGGTAGTTGGAGGAGCGCGAGATCCTCTAGCCGCCCCGCCCGTCGCTCGCGCGATTTCACACTCGCACACAGTGCACCACTATTATCTAAGCCGTAAGATGTTGAGTTTGGGCTGGCCAGACCCTTCATGCCTATACTTGTATTTAGCTCGCTTGATATTAGCGTGAAGACTCAGCATCACTGTGCGGCCCAGTATAGAATATAAGCTCTAGTGGGTGTTAGATGCCCCACAAACCTCATATACGTTTAGTTTGCGTCGCCGGAACCATACCACGCCATTTGGTGTTCTCGTGTTTCATGCTCAGTTCTAAAGTTGTTAGTTCTCAGATTTTCATAAAGTTTTTCTCAAAATTTCTTCAAAATTTTGATTTTGAAAATCTTCATAGTGACAATCCGGTCAATTCGACCATCCTCTTTCCGATTAAGTTGGTGTCAGTTTCCAAATTTCTTTGGAATTCAAGGAAAACAGACTTTTAGTTTTCCGATTTTCCCTTGCCGAGTCCGGGCATAGGGCATCGTCGGCCGTTAGTGGCAAATCAAAAGTTTTCAGTGTTAAACTGTACCAGTGACCTGAAAATACATCAAAATACTTACCTTTGTCCTCATACTTCGTGTGGAGTGAAAATTCGATCTCAAAATTTCATCCAGGGATCGGGAAAATTCAAGTTTTCCAAATCCTTCCTGTATCTCAACATAGTGAAGGGAAAACTCCTTTGTAATCGTTCACTCACATTGAACTACATATTTTTGTGGCACCAGCTCCACGCACTTACATTGATGTACATAATTTCGTGTTGTGCACTTACAACGTAGCCATACCGTGGCCGTGTACTCAGTTCGCTTGACACTAACAGTAACAATACAGTGCAAGTGTACATACTGAACATTAGTGCTGAACTTATCATTGACTCAACTGTATCTTCAGCCGTTACTCAGGAAATCCTTCTTATTTTGTCCAACACTGGCCGTGACCTTCTATTCTTTTTCAGTCTAAAATAAATTCGAAATCAAATTGTAAGTGAAAAAAAGAAAATTTAATTACAATTTATATTTTCCCATATTTTCCTATTTTGTGTCCCTCCCAGAAAATCTGTGAAAGTTGAAATTTTGGTTTTTGGTTGGCATCTTAATTAATTTTATGATTCCCTGTTACCGCAGCTTACTCCTCATAAATTAAGGTATTAGCAATCATTTATTTTAAGCGTTTTTATAAATCCTTTCGCCACAAGTATTAATGCTATTATTACTTACTTTCTCGACCACAGATGTGATTGTAATATTTTTAATTTTTGAAATTCTGATTCTCATACACTTATACAAAGAATTTGTTAACTTTCATTTTAACTTCCGCCTGGTCGATTTAAGTGAGTAACAACTTAATTAATAATTGCGGCGAAAAGCAAAATTTAGTCCGAAATAAAAATTTAGTTTAAGTTTATAGTTTAGGGTAACAGTCCGAGGAAAATCAAGAGTTCTCCGGGGCTGAGTAGTGGATAGGGTGATTTCGTTAGCTATAGTAGTATGTAGTTAAATTGTCACAATTTCAAGTATTTTCGATTCAAAATTTCATTTTCCGTTACAAAGTTTAACGTAGTTTAATTCAAAACTAAGTAATTTCGGAGCAAAGGAAACCAACAGTTTCTCGCTCCCGCCTAGGATAGGAAATAAAATCAATTCCATATCAAAGTTAAAATTAATTGGTATCCGTGCCCAGTATTATTTAATTTTGAGTTAAGATTCTTGAGCTTCGAAGACGACATATCGGGATCATCTTCTCATCATACGCAGCTCCGAGCTTAACCTCACTCAAAGGAACTGGAAATACGAAATCTGAATCGATTGCTGGAATAATCTGAGTTTGCTATTGGAGAGGGGGAGCTACGCACCGATTTCTTCGATAGTCTACTTCCGTTCCAGCTGATTCAGAGGTAATTCCATTTCCCTAGAGAACCTTCTGACATTCTAAATTATTTCACATTATTGCAAAATTTCATAAGATTATTACAAATCAAAATTTCACAAAAAGTAAAGAAAGAATTTCCACTAATACACTTTCCTAACTTGAGAACAGGTGACAGTTGCGGTAAACTCAACCCGTCGCCGTACCTCCTCATTAGCCAACGAGTGTTCTCAAAGCTCAAAATTTCTCACTCAATTCTCAAGAAAGAAAAGTGGATTTTCAAAGGAAATCTTCTCTTTCCTTTCACCGACTTTCACCACTCAAGAAGCCAACTGCCTGAGGTGAACGGATCCTTACCAGTAATCCGACGCCAACAGACAGAGCCTTCTCTTCTTTCCCCATAATTAAGTACTAGGTTATTCCTCCCTAATTTAAGTAGGTCAAACCCACTCTTTTCAGTTAAGAATCTCAGGAAGGTCCGATATTTTCCTAAACTTTAGTTAGAAGGTCATTCAAAATCGATAGGTGAACTCACTCCTCTAGCGTTCGCTGAGGCTCTGGATTCACAGTCAGGTCATATATCTCAGGTCAATCTTTAGCGTTCGCTAAGATTCTCCGTTCATAAGCTAGGTCAAATCGGTACTCCTCGAGCGTCCGCTGAGGTGTACTGACTTACAGTAACTATCGACACTCAGTACTTAGTTCTAAACAATAGTCAGAGTCAGAATAAAATTTCCACAACTCATCTAAAATACAGTCTCATCATTAAAGTCATCAGGCATCTACCTCTTCCCTCTAACATGACTCAGGCCGGAGGGGAGGAGATTTCCTCACAGAATTTGGATGGTTCCCAAGCCGTCGGATTTCAGGAAAAGGGATCCGATCTGAATCGGACTGTAATCCCGAATCCCAGTCTTGCGGATCCTGAATCTCAACCGAATACGTCGCCTGCAATTAAAGCAATGATCCGGGGCATAGGTGATCAGTTCTTTCTGGACATCATCCAAATCGCTGGTGACACTAGGGCGATGTTCGAAAATAATGTAAGAGATTACATGGCGGACGTCGAACGGGGACACGGTGCAAATCCCTTTCACCGACAACAACCAGTGGTGCAGCTCCACCCGGAAGAGGTAGGACGGATCAACCCGTCCGCAGAATTATGTCAGAATTCGAGGCGAATGTCCACTTAGTGGACAACATTATGCAGATCTCGGTCATCTACATCATATAAGCCTCAAAACCCCTTTTCGCCACCAAACTCCGCCTCAATCCCCGGGTACTCTTCCTAATTTAGTTTCTGGTTTCCGGGCGTTACAAACTCCATCAACCAGACTACAAACAAATAGTCATGCAGGGGCTGAAAAAGTAAATCCCCAGCAACCACTATCGCCTCCAAGACCAGTCATTGTGCCTGGCACTTATCTCCATTCAGTTACATATACATCTGAGGTCCATCCAGGACGTCATACAGGTCACGCTGCTCCTATGTCTCATTACCTTCATGATCCCGCTCTGACGAGCCGGCGTGAACAGGTGAAACCGTTGCCTCCTCCGGGAGTGCCGGAAAATCACTCCGACGATGACACCGCTACTACAGCGTGGGAAACAAATATGTCCTACCCCCAAGATTGGGATGAAATTATCGCCGCTTTAGAGCGCAGGTTCGACAGGTCATACGTCTCCGGACGGGCCGAAATGAAGTTGAATGCGACAACCTATAACAACAAGCAAAACGCCAGTGACTACATCGCCACTCGCTTAGCTTGTCTCGACCTCAATGATCCTCGAATGGATCCTGAAAAGATGATCCTGCAGATCATCGACGGTCTGCCGGATCACTACAAATCCAAGGTTGAGAATGAGACAGATATTAATTTTCTCAGGCTCATCCTTCAGCGACACATTAACATAGCTCAGCGTAACCAGTCGCACCGCGCTTCAACTAATAATCCCGGTGGGGCTGTGCACGGCCAACCTAAAGTTTGTTTAAAAGGTCTCAAAGCAACACCGAGCCCAAATCCAACTTCTCTTCACCCATATCAAAGGAAGTCGAGCGACCTCATCAACCGCGATTATTATGTAGCATGGGACGGCCTGGAATATAAATGCGCCGACACCTCCATGTATGCTCAAGCTAAAAAGTCACTGAGCAAAAATGATAAAGGTCGCTTCAATTGCCTTAAGTGTAACAACGAGTGGCATGGTACCCGCAGATGTCACATTCTTTTAACAGAACAGGGTATCCCATTTCCTCCGGCTCGACCGGATACGACCGCTGGTAAGCCCCAAGCCGGTAACCGCAAGAATATTAAACTGAGTAATTCTCTTGACGTCACGCAAGCGGGAGAACAAACCTATACTCAAGTCGTAGCCATGTTGCTCCAATCAATTCAATTTATAGGTGATCAGCTGGAACGGCAGCAACATCTGCAACATCAACCCACTGTGACCCTTCCCTTAGAGGATGTTCTTACACTTCTTCGCCATGTCCGACAGTTATTAGCAATTCCTCTACCAACTCACCCAATACAATAACCACCCAATCCTCCACGGGTGTAGTGATTCTTTTTCTTCGCGTAATAACAAAAATTCCATTCAACCTATTCCTGTATAATCATACCAGTATTCCAATGTTCCTTTTCTATGGTTTACTTCAAAATCCGTTTTTACTTTAGATTCTATCATTATTTGTTTAAATAGGTTGTACGACGCTAATCACGACCCAGATCTTTTACACTTCATTGTTAATCACACACAGACTCAATATTCACTCCAGAACTGATTTCGTTCCGGTTAACATACTTATACACTCATATTAACACATATTTACGTTCTCACTGCTTTATGGTAAATTCCGTCAATCGATAGGATTCTCCCGTTTCATTAGAAATTAATGTTTCAAAATTCAGCATCTCGGGGTTAACAATAACCCGTCATGCATCTAAATTCTAAAAGATAATATCATAACCATTTGGATAGGATTAAGGCAATACGCCTTTTTTCAGTAAAACTAATTTTTGTTGTAATTCTGTAATAATTCTGAGTTCTGTAAGAACTTTTCAAACTTATTATTTGTAATTTCTCTTTTACTACTGCACGATTCTTTACTCCGTTAGACAGTATTCATAATGACGGTATTGACAAGTAACTTAAACGATTTCATTCATTCAATACATCCTTTTTCATTGTTTCTTTGACACCCAAATTTCCCAACTCATCATTCATTCCTTAATTTTCTCTGTAAGACCTATGACCACTCACGCAAACGCTGTAACTACTATTCTTTACGTCTCATTCCAAACTTGATTTTCTAATTATCGTGCTGCACCGATCTAACTATGTAAATTGTTTTGCTTCTGATGCCCCACCGCTAGCGTCTCCGTGTTGTGGAGCTCCGTTCCTTGCTAGCATTTGTTGTGCGGGATCAGTTCAAAGCATTTATTTAAGGAGCACAAAGAGTTAGTGCTCTCACTCCTTTCTACTCATCAGGTCCGCCAAATTACATGGTCAATTCCTTTGAAGGAATTCTTCGCATCGTTCATGAATTGTACAAACAGCGGAGCCAAAATGATAGCCGCTCAATTCATGTCCACACTGACCATGTGGCATGACCTCACTCATCCAACTCTTGACTTCACATCGAAAACTTCCGTAACGGAATTCTCCGTCAATGCAGTTACGATTCCAGAAAAATTTCTTAACTTCATATTGATTCAATTACAAGCAGCCTCAGTGAATACCATTTATCTTACAAACTGAAAAGTAGGAATCTTCTATTATTAATTACTTCAATTCAGTAGATAATCCACAATCCAGTAATTCAGATTTTATACGTGTCATACCTTCATTATTTATACCTTAAGTCCGTTCAGCAATCACTCCAGTAAGTTCAAAATTTCTATAATACAACTGATAGGTGTCAACTTTCAACTAACTTCATTTTAGATCAGCTCGGGACAAGTCCGTGGGCGCATAGTACTTAAGTTCCGTAACAATGGGGTGGCTCCACGCCCTCCGTTTCCCATGCTTGGCGGAACTTGCCATACATTCACGCTACACAACACTCACAACCAACACTATCCAAATTTGTTGTATATATACCCTTACAATATATAACTATTCGGGTGGGCCTCAAGGCCCCCACCTCACATTTGATAGGAAACCACAACATACAACCACCTAAAATTTTCGGGTGGCTCACAACGGCCCCCGAAATACACTTGATAGGTAACATTAACATACTTTACTATCATTACATGTCAATTTTACTATACCGTAATTTATATAATACACACCACATCATGTATTTACACACTAACATCACAAGTATAAATTCACAGCGTGACAATAAGTTACATTACAACAGTCTCTGTAACCTGTAACTCTTACCATTACCACTCTTGACTATGACTTAGAGAATTGTTTTAGTTTTCTATCTGATATCCCGATTATTGAGAATTGTCGGCGTCTTGTTAAACGCCTGGGGGTAAAGAAGAGAATGGTCCAATTTTTGTTTCTCAAAAATTCTAAAATCTGAATACAGACAGAAAATTGAAATACAAACCTATCCTCTTCCTAAACCTACGCCACAATCACCAACCTACAAGAGTGTAGAGCGTAGCCTATTTTCTACGAGATCGACTCAGGAAGGTGAACCCCAAAACCCGCCGAGAGTGTAGAACGCAATATTGCGAGATCGACTCCATGAAGCGAAGCCATTTAGCCTTACAAAGTGTAGAGCACGGACATAAAACCGTGGGATCGACTTGGTTAAATGGATCCATAAATCTTGAGAGTGTAGAGAGTGGAGTTCGCTCCTTAAGCTCGACTCAATGACCAGATTTTCCTTCCCCCCCACAGAGTGTAGAACGTGTAAACACGAGCTCGACTCATTTAGAAAGATCTTTCCCTTCCCGAAGTGTAGAAGGCAATTGCGCCGGTTCGACTGTGGAAAGAAATTTCTATTCCTTTAACACTATTTAAAATGGACAAAAAACCAACCTCAAAAACCCTTTATTCAACCCGCTAAGTTAAACCACATAATAAACTCTAATACTTTGACATATTCAAAATAGTTTAGAATCACAAAATCGTTAGAAATTCCCCATTAAAATTAGGAACAGAGTGTAGAGATCGGAGCTCGCTCCGAAAGCTCGACTCAAGGAAATGTTTTCACCGCTCTGCAGGGTGTAGAACGTCCAGGAACGAGCTCGACCCGTAGTGAAAACATAACCTGTTCAAAAGTATTTCCGTAGGATCAAACTCAAAACATCATAAAATCAGTTACAAATCCTCCCTAACTATACCAGACGCATTTAAGCATTGGCGAAGAAATTCTGAGTCTAATTGCTTCATATACTCCGTACCAGTCCCGGGAATTTGGACTGAATCCGGGGTAACAAAATGTGTCTCCAAAACCCCATTCCGCCCAAGGGTCCGCCCATTCTTGATCCAGCGGAAGCAAAATTTTGACTCCAACCTTAATCAATAGAAAATCTGATCCCAGTAAAGTATTAAACCTAACTCTTTATCCGACACATATTCCACATCGGGGAAATTCCAGTCTCACTTACTGGGTTCCCAATGAAAATAAAAGTGAAGCATTTAATTCCAAGTTTCGTAAGGAACTTCCGTCCTAGGTTCTCAGGTAGAACACGTAATGTTCATGAAAGTAAAATTGATTGAAAAATTACATAGATTACTTAGGGTCGATGAACTAGAATATTTCTGCGTTCATCCCCAAAATATAAATTCTAAGGTCATAAGTTGGAAAAATTTAAATGATTCATTCAGAGAGTTAAGAATCAATTCTGTGTAAAATTGAAAAATTGATTAGATGTACCTAAACTTCCCCACGGACCAAGCTTCCGTGGGTTACTAATCTTCCTCACTCACGTACATCCCTACGTTCCTAAGTCCCCGTAGGATAATATAAGTTTCAAATTTCAAATCCACTCAAATTAATTTCAAAATTTGCAGGGGGATTCGCTTCACGACTCCTTCCTTTTCTCCTCGAAAAGAAATCAAAATGTAAAATCAGGTAGGATGTAGGTATAATTGGCAATGTTTTCTTGTGACTCTCTCCCCTACATTTATTAGAACTCATCCGAAAGCCCAAAATGGAAAGATCAGACGGAAACTAAACTCCAAACGACACTCCAGAACCATACTCACCTCAACATTTGAACTCCCTTCTGATATCACCCTTGCTCAATATGGACCTCAGCTCAACCCTCGTCACCCAGACAATTAAAATTCTTAGAGCATAACTTTTCATCTCGTCCTACGAACTCGAAACATGTAAACTTATTCGCCGGTTACAAAAATTTCATTTCCTCTTTTTATTGATTTATTATAATTGACATTATGGTATCCATGTATTATCATTTGATTTGAATTCTTTCTCGTTGACGAACCCAATAGGGGATGCAAAATTAAAGATTTTACATCACATAAATTTGAAACCCTTTTACTAAATTATTTACGATTTATATAACATAACCAAATTTTCTTGTTGCGAACTAGTAAGCGTTGATGTTCACTTTATATTAATTTTTCTATTTATAAAATTAAGTAAAAATCTAGTATAATTAATCTTAAAACTTTAAAAATAAATGGGATTTGCAAACCCATATCAGTTTATGATCAAAATTTCAAACCCTTTCATTCCAAAGCAACTCAACTAAGAGCCGTAAGTATAAGTATCTGTATCTATTTACTCTTATTACATTCTCTGTATTTGAAGTGGTATAAGATTTTCAATTTAAAAGAATTGTAAGATGTTTTATGCCGCAATATGAATTAATTCCGTCATAATGTTTACCGTTCAATCTGTTTTTCTAAGTAATTCAAATCCGATGACTCCGTACAATGAATTTTATGCAGTAATGAATTATTATTGTTTTAATAAAGCAATTTAAAAATCAATCATTTCCGTTTTTCAAAAAGTTCAAAATCTTCTTTATTAATCAAAATAATTTTATTTTCAAAGTATTCCGTTTAATCTGAAAAGCAAAAACACAAAATCATTAATATCATTCTAAAATCAGGTATGACATAACTGCGTGCGTGCCATTTTCCTTCCACTTTTCCTTTCAGCTTCCAGTCGTGGGGACACTCCTACTGCAGGGGGATTGTGAAAGGGGAATGAAAATGCCACTGCGCCTTCCTCCTCGATTCTTCATTCAGCCGGAGCGTAGCCGAAGCCATCTCCAGCCAGAAGAAGAAGACAGGATCAGACAGGATTGTTTCAAGCCATTCAACCCAGCGCATCCTTCTCATCTCCACTGGGAGCAACGTGCGGAACCAACAACAGAACGTATAAGCTACATGTAGAGCCGAACATTCTATTGCGGAGCCACGCCACGCCACGCATCTCAGGAGGAGAGGAAGGAGTACTGCCCTCACCAGTCACAAAAACATACTCCACTCGTTAACACATAATAATTTTCTCTCCGTAAATTCTATATTATATTTTGGGAAAGATCACAATGGAGACTCCGAGAAGAATTCGGAATTTGCAGGGGGATCAGGGGAGCCAAGTGATCCTCTGTGATTCCTGCTGGTGTAAGGCAGCACCTGTAAAGTACAAAAAGAAAAGTTTCATTTTTCAGTTTCATATTAGTGTAATATTCATTTGTTTTATAGTTTTTCCTTGTTTCCATTGGGGTGCTTCCCGTCTTTAATATTTGTCTTAACTAATCAAAATAATAATTTGAGGTCTACGATAAAGCTAAACAAAATTGTAAAAAGAATTTATATATTTAATATTTTGTGAACCAAAATTGTACTCACCTGGACTCACCTTCGGAACCATTGGCTGTAACCCGTATCCTCGGTATCCGTAAGGAAATTGTAAAATTATAAAATTGTAAATTGCGTGGACGAAACCAAAACATGAAAACAAAAACAAATCAAAATAATAGTTCAAAGTAATAATAATGCTTTTAGTCCCTGCCCGTCTGGCAGAGGAAAAGTTTTGAATCATTTTCACAGTATCGTTTTCCATTTTGATTTTCCTTTTTTCAATTCAGTATCATTTTCAATCGTAATTCTTAAATAAATATTTCTCCGTAAACTTAAAATTAATTTCACCGATCTTCGATGTTGTGCACTTCAATTCATGGGTAACAATTCGATTCGATTCTCATAATTTTCTTATTATAAATATAAGCATTGATTAATGTAATATTAAGGTGAAGGATTTTCATACCTAATTAGGTACTGTAGTATACATTCTGCATTCATAATGATTATAGGATCATAATTCAGTCGCCGTAAGTAGTAGTATGATAGTCAATCGTAGTTCATCTTCGAACTCAACTTAATTTACATTTGCGTTTGGAGTAATTTTATCCAAGAAAATTCGGTAAAAGTATGTCACAAAATCCTAGGACACTTAGGGAAAAGAAGCTTGTCTTCTCAGGATAGCAGTGGACCATTAGGAGTTGCTAACCTTCACATCCGCTGCTATGCTAGGTCATGTCAACGTCTTCGTGAATGCGAGTAGCATTCTTCCCTGGTCCATCGTCCCAAGTAGTAATCATTGGTAAACTAGTTAATCTTTCACAGCTTAAAACCTTAAAGAAAAATGATTCAGTCCACGTAACCTCAAACTAAAACTATAACTACTGATATATTAAAATTTAATCTACTTCATGCAAATAATAATAATCTGAACTTAAGATAAATAGTGTAAATTTTCATGAACATAGGTAGGCATTGGCTCTTCAAGCACCATTTCATCCCTGCCATCCCCCATGGGAGTAGTTACCCCTAAAACTGTAACTTGGTGGTCACCCCCAAAATAAACTCTACCATCTGCTCCATCATGTATATAATGTAAATAATATGTAAATACATAGGTTAGGTATCTTTAATCATAAAAATAAAATATAATTAGGTCTCTAATTCAAAATAATAGAATTTAAGCTCAGGGTCTTTTGGGGTAGGAGCGGCAGAACTCGGGGGTTGAACCGGCCAGATAAAGGTCACCGGTTCTGACCCTCGTTTCAATAGTATATGAAAATAAAATAAATGACACACACACATTGACTAAACTAAAGTTGATTTAAAATCGATTTAAACTTCCTTGTTGGTTCAATTACCCCAGGAATGTGAGTGTCTCTTAGGATCTAGAATCTACATTAAATGATCATAAGTACCTATGATATGAGTGGAGAGGGAAGAGGAGATGAGAGAAGGAAACTTTTCTATTTTCTCTCTCTCTCTCTCTGAACCATTCTGTGAGATTAGGATGACACTCCTGACTCCTCACATGGATGGATACACCGCGAGGACCGACGCTGACTCCAAAACTCTCAAACCGGGGCCGGGAATGTGTAGGTAACCTATGCACAACTTCTACCCAAAACACTGTGTATATTGTGTACTACTAGGCCAAAGCCAAAGCCAAAACCAAACGAAACCCGACCATCAAGACCAAGACCAAGTTCATAGGACCAAAACCAAAGTACGAGACCATATACTATACTACTGCTGCAGAGTTTGGTTTGGTTTGGCTTGGTTAAGGGAAAAGAGTGTGAGAGAGCGACAGAGAGACATAGAGAGATGATGATGATTTCAGATCCGCGCCTGGCAACCGGCAACCCAACATAGTCTTGAGTTCTTGACTGAGAGTGAAAATTCAAGTTCATAGAAAACGAGAGAGAAAACTTGCTCGCACTCCATGGGATGGAATAGACTTGGGATTCAAACTTGGAGTGATCAAACGAGAGAGAGAGAGAGGATAGAAAAAGAAAGAAATAGAGAAGACAGGCAGGAGGGAGCTCGTAGTGTCGGCTTGCCCTCCAAACCACCAAAAGCAAAAAGGAAACCATCCTCTCTCTTCGCCACATCCACATCCACAAGCATCAACATCAATATCAACATCAACAGTTCTCGCTTAAGTCCAAATTGCAGTCTCTCTTCACACACACACACAAAACCTTCATCCAAAAAAAAAGAAAAAAACTCAACCCCATAATTTTAAACAAATTTCGTTTTCAAAAAAATATATTCTAAACTTTTTGAATTCTAAATTCTAAAATTCAAATTCCAACAACCAAACTAATTTTCAATGCTTATTCACTCCAACTTGAACTTCACCTCCCACTCGGTGGTCCTCCTCCCAAAGTATATCTTGTCGAGTCTCTTGAAAGGGAAAGGAAAAAAAGTTAACTCGATAATGGAATAAAATAAGAAGCTTAATCTACTTATTCCACACCATTTGGCTTCCAGATAAAATTGTCATCATTACAGTCATCTCGTCTCTGTGGTCTCTGTCTCTCTCTCTTCTTTTTTATCTGTGTGAACTCTCTTTCTGAGTGGGACAGACTTGGACTTGGACTGGGACTGGGACAGTGACAGTGACAGAAAAAAAAAGGAAAGGAAGTGGGGGGCGGGAGATAGTGAGTGAGTGAGAGAGAGAGGGAGAGAGAAGTCGAAAAAAAAATCATACCGTATCGGATCATCTTATGTGCCACACATTTCCTTCCTGGAATTCTCCCTGTGGCTATTATTAAAGTGACTAACTTAGACTTTGCACTATATTTTCCTACTCCTGCCCTGTCTAAATAGATATAGTGAATACACACGAGTCTTGGGCTCAAGAAATTATTATGATTATAAACTAAACGTAGTCAGCGTCAACTAGCAACTTCTAACTAGTACAGATACTCTGCCACTACTAAAATTCCTAAAAGTTACTCAACACCTCACCCCCTAAGCAAATTGGTGTGGCCCATTTTCATATATTATAACTGCATAATATTTTTTCATTGTGCTGGGTGGGGATATAAGAGGGGTATAAGAACCCAGGGAGAGGATTACGACTTTCCTCGTATGCTGAATACAGAATTTTTTTTTGTACATCTGTGTGAATATCAGTACTAGAACTATTACCATTGCAGACACGGTGTCGGTGTCGGTGTCGGTGACAGAGCCACACTTTTGTTCCAAAATTCCAACCAAGCACACGTAAAAAAAATATAAAGAGATATCTGTCTGGATTCTGAAGCCTCTCACATTTTGATTCTTAGTCCTGGGCCAGAGTGTAAATTAAAGATTAAGTAGAACGAGAGAGACAGAGTCGGAGGTCTTAAGTCTCGGCTTAGTAATAATACTCAAGAGAAGAAAATGGGTTTCTCTCACAGATCCAATATTATGTCCTTCTACCTCGGCACCTTCCTCACCTACTGGATGTACTCCTACACCACGTAAGTATATAAAATCATTTAACTCAAATTTTTAGCAAAGGCTATAGGGCTAATATTAAATCTACATCTGGGAATGACTATGACTAAGGCAGCAGGAAGGGAAAAGGACCCTTTGGCATAATATACACTTTATTTAATAGCTGTTCCCTGTCCTGTCCCGTGTCGCAATTTGGTTTTTGGTTTCATACGTTTTAGATCATCTTGTATTGTATTTTGTATTTGAGATGAGATATATGATGAATCATATATATGAAATTTGGATTTGTAAGGACTACAGTAATAGGAATCTGGGATGTTACATAATATTATGTCAAAGCTAAACAATGTAAAATGTAAATTCATTTCTCTTCTCCGCTCGCAAACTCCTCAAAATTTTGTGACTGAGGAAAGCTTTTTAGCCAATGAGGATTTTAGTAGCCTCTATTATTGTAATCATAAAATGTCAAAGTGTGTGGGTGATCTATTCATTCCATTATCTGAGACAAAATTTTACTGCCAAAATCCCGTAGCAAAATTTAAACAGTGTACAAACGTGGGGGGACTCAAATTATTTTTATGGTTGTAATAACACTCCCATATTGTATGAAGAGAAATAGAAATGGGAGAAATTTTAATGAAATATCAGTATCTATATACCTACCTACATTATCATTGTCAACTGTCAAGAACGTCCAAACCAAAACCACCAGAAGACACCATATGGTTTCAAAGTCAAAATGGAAGTATAGTATACGGACAGGGACTGGGAGCGGGAGGACAGGGAAATAGAAATGATTAAAGTCCGTTCATAAAATTAAAGAGGAAATGGAGACAGTATAGTATAGGTCTCTTGGGATTTTTTATGTCTTAAAGAAAATATAAGTAAAAGTTTGAATGCTCATTTCCATACTGTTGCTTTTCTATGTACTTGTCTGTTTCTAATTCAAAAATTCCTTCAGTCTTTCTTAAATGGAGATGCCACACACTGATTTTTTTGCAATATGTATCAGTAGGATGGGAAAAAGAAACACACTTTGGTGGACGTTCATCGAGTCGGAATTTAGAATTTAAATTTACGCACCATAGGATTATTTAGATCCTTTCAAATTTATTGCTCTTGATATTTGGTTTTTGTTTTTATTGTGGGAGGTAAACTACACGTTTGATCTGTCAGTTCTAATGTAATTGCAATGTGGAGCTGTCAAGGTTTAGACTTTGCAGTTTACGGTTTACGGTGTACGCGGATTTATACGGTCAACGGTTAAAATAGTAAAAAAAAAAACAAAAGGAGAAAGACACAACAGAAATATAGTAAAGATTTTGACGATCTTCTCTCCGTCAGTGGTCTCTGTCTCGTTTCATTTGCAACCATTAAAAAATAGTCCAAAGCCGAAAATCCAAAATCTAAACTGATCTACTAGTAGAGACCCAGTCCCAGTACAAGAGACCAATATCCGCGAGCTGTTTTAAGATTTGTGACCGAATGAAAGGAAAGGATTAGAGAGAGGTCGGATGGAATGAAGGAAATTGAGGAATAAAACTGGATCTCACTCTGTGATGAGTATCGGCATCGGCATCGGCATCCGTATGTGTGACGTAAAGATAATAATGTGAGCGTGTGAGACTGAGGGATGTGTGTGTGGGACACAGTGCCAAAAAAATTTCAATGCTAATGCCAAGCCCAGCTTAAAGCTATGGTCAGGAGCGTAATAAAATCAGTATAGAAAAAAAAAGCCGAGCTTTATTGCATAGGTGTGCATAGGGCAGTTAAGTTTAAGGTGTGTGAAAGTGTCTTGAGAAATATTCTGTCCACACTCCGGAACTCCGGACACATTGGATTAACTATGGAGAATGGGGAAGGAAATAAATAGAAAATAAAAGCAAAGCCCCGCAAGCAAAAGTGTGTGTAAAACACCAAGACCAAGAAATTGAGCACACACGCAGATATAAACGGTCAGACTTTAGAGATAAGTGTATGATATGGCAGTGGCAGTCATACAAGTATATATAGACATATATAGGGACATGTGATAGGTTCATAAAAAGTTTATTTGATAATAACAAAAAATTCGACAGCTATAACGTTAGAGACATTAACTGACTTTCCTCATAGTGTGCAAAATACAAAGAAAGTTTTTCGGATGTTTTGAATTGGACGATGAAAAGTCATTAGTTCCCATTTTCCCATCTTCCTCCTGGTTTCTCCCGCTCTTCTCTTCTGTCTCTCTCCCAAAATTTTACGTTTACTTTTATATCTTTTCCTTTTATGTGTGGACAGTGTGCAAAATGTGTTGCTTTCCTTTTCGCAATGTCATTTCCCTTTTGTTTTCTCTCTTGTTTTCCCTCCCTCCGACTTGACTACTGAGCTGACTGACTGGCTGACATCCTCGAGAGGACTCCCAATTGTGCTGTTGTTAGGTGTTGAGAGGGATTTTGACGTGTTAGCTATCACACTATACTGATACACTCGGAGGTCCAAGATGCTATTGACATATTATGGCACTTGGCCCTACTGCCCTCCATTCTTTCACCCCTTCCTATGATGACTATAAGGGGTCGTCCAGAAATGAATTCATTGGTAGGGTCAATGGGTCTCGCCATGTTAAAGATCCTAAAAGTGGGGATATTTCGATGACATCATTTATGAACGCTCCATAACCCGATTTCATATTTCATACTACTATGGCCAGTCATAAATGCGACGTCATGTGTGAGGACGTGCGAATCCTTTAATTTGAAAGCAGCAGTAGATAGTAGATTAGATTTAATTTAGTTTTTTTCAACCCTTTTATAGGCGGGTCGTAGTCATGATAGGTTTTTACGAGCTAAGATCTCTGCCAATATCAGTACTATAAATATAGGTCAGTCTAGCTTTGTTTGATTAATAGGATTAACTGTGCTAACTTACTTACTGTCTATTTAAGTGATTGCACTGATAAAGCACTTAAATAATTAATAAAACTAATCACTAATAATACAGTCGGTTTTACGTACTGTAAGAAAATAACACAATTTTGTGTAGGTTAAATTATTGAACATTGTAAATGTGACGGGCTATTGGATTGGGTGTATGAAGGAGGCCTGTCAGGCACTCATATAACTCTGATATTGGGACAAAATCGCTTTGTTTTCGTGTCACAACTGTTGTTCTACTGTTGAAAAGTTGAACGTCACACCATAGAATATCAGTAGAGCAACATGTTTCATATCGTGAGAGAACATAATATATAGTCTGTCCAGTGAGGCACACACACGGATAGTAGAGGTGACGGTGATTTCTGAGATTCACAGTTTCAGACTGAGGAAAGCGGGAAGCATGACAATTTAATGGAAACTTGTTTATCTTTCGTCCTGGCTTCAGTCGGAAGTGTCAAGTACTGATTGTATCCTCTGCCTATGACGATGACGATGACGACGACGAAGAGAGATTATATAACGTGCGTTTCAAGAACAAAGATGCTTTTGTACTACATGTGAAACGCGAATTCAACGAAATAAGCAAATCCACCGTTGTATCTGGTTTTAGTTTTAGTTCATTCATGTTAGCGTTGTTAGCAATCTGCGTTCACAAAATCCACACACCCACTTGACTGAATCTAGAACTGAAATTAATCAAAATATATGAATGCCAGAAGGACTATATAGGAATACTTTAATACAGTCTGTGGTATGAATTGCGTTGAAGCTAAAGTGTAATCCGCTTAAATTCTTATCGACTAGATCATGATATAATGCTGGTGCTGGTTTTAGGTTTAGCTTTTGCGTTTTTGTTTGGACTGAGGCTGAGGGAAAGTACTAAAACTACCTACTGAACTTTTACTTTTGTTTTGCAATTCTGTCAAAAACAATTTTCTTGTCTTATTTTTTTCGTTTTACTTTCTAAGTAAGCTTTTGTTTTTCTTGGTTATAAAGCCATTTCACTATGTATTAAATTCTATTTCAATTTTATTTTCCTTGTTCTTATTTTTAAAACGTGGGAGGGACGAGGACGAGAACGACGACTGGCCTAGAGAGGTAAAAAATTAACAGAAGAAACATTTTTCTTTGCGAGTGTTCCGCTGCTCGTGTGCGAGATATGTGTAGCGTATGTAAGTACTACGTGGGCCTCAAATGATTTCAGAGAACACATTTTCGAATTTCAATGGCATCTACAGATAATAACATAGAATTTAGGGACATCAAAAACGGTACGAGTACCCCGAACTCCTTATAAAAAGCACTACATGAAGAGCGTTATGTACAGTACCAGGAACTACTTCTGAGAAAGTTATATGCTGTCGTCGAACAAGGCGGTGCTACGATGGAATTTTGCATCCTTCTGTTTCATCTTCTTTGCCTATTTGGCTCCAGTGTCTTCGTCAGTCAAACAGAGCCTTTTTCCTGGGGATAACGCCAAGGTAAACTGACTAGGTGAGGAGAGCAAATTGTAAAGTGGCAAGATCGCAAGATGGTAATGGTGGGACATTTGGAATGTATGTATATCTGTTTTATTACTACTACCTGTTCCAACTACAAGTAGCATCATCGCGACTCTAGCACTAGTCACACAGACTGGTGATATATGATGGCACTATTTTCTATCTTGCTTTCTGCATACTGTACGTCTGTATTATCAAGGGTGAATCTAAAAATATTTGCTGGGGTGGGCAACACATAATAGCGTGAGCAAAGAATCCAAATTACCCATATCCAATGTAAATTAAAATTAAACTATGTCAAATAAACTAGGTACATGAGATAGATTCGCGAAATGTTAATTACGGGTTTTTGAAAAGTGTATAATTTTCTATTCATAAGTTATTTTTGAAAAATGCAAAATATTCTCTTTATGTTTTTGAAAAGTGCAAAATCTTTTATTTACGTTTTTGAAAACTGCAAAATATTTTATTCACATTTTTTTGAAAAGTGCAAAATATTTTATTTACATGTTTTTGAAAGTGCAAAATCTTTTATTTACATGTTTTTGAAAAGTGCAAAATATTTTATTTACATTTTTTTTAAAAGTGCAAAATATTTTATTTACATGCTTTTTATAGGATCACATGACATTTTAATTTTTGTTTTTATTGTAGACATTGAAATTTGATTCTAGCTAAAAATTGATATTATGGATCATTTTAATATTTCACTGATTATATAAGTAAGCCCTCTCGGTTTAAATGCCCGCTTATGTTAGCCTCTATTAAAAAAATCATTTTGGGGTGGGCAACTGCTCTGACACCCACCCCCTGGATCTGGATCCGAGCCTGTGTATTATGCAAGTTTATTGTCAATTGTCAGTAAGTGAAGTGCATAGCATATTTCCCGAAAGCCCTTATCTATTTACACAAACGCCCTATACCGTCCCCCCTAATCTCAAGTACCCTTATTATTAGCTAAATTGAAATTTTTAGTGGAATACGTTGGGACACTACTGCAGCCCTCGTTCAATAAATATAATTAAGAATAAATTAATCGCAGGGCCGTCACCACAGTACCACAGCCAGCATTTAGTGGCCACCGAACCAGAGAATCTATAATTTTCTTTGACGCTTGAACGGGCATTGCATGGATGTTATGTTAAAACAAAAGGGTTCAGAGATGCTAACGCAAAGAAGAAATAGACCATCACATCACTACCAATTTTTTAAATAGCAAACTGTAAAACTCGTCGTCCTATTTAATCTCCATTTTCTCCTATCCGCATCTACACACAGCTGTACCGGTACCGTTCTTATGTACTTGTAAGATAAGACTCAAAATTTAACGCTATAGGTACGCTCGCCTCTTTAACTCTTAGTCAAAAGTCACTTCAAATGCTTGGTTTGGACATTGTTGGCTTGAATACGTAACTTATTATTGGGCCTATGTACGCCTATAATTCATAGGTTAGTAATTATGTTTACGTCCTATTTCCACTTCCAACGTGAGCCCTTGTTTACTCTTCCCA
This sequence comes from Dicyrtomina minuta, assembly GCA_949802685.1. NCBI lineage: Eukaryota > Metazoa > Arthropoda > Collembola > Symphypleona > Dicyrtomidae > Dicyrtomina > Dicyrtomina minuta. The sequence goes on from OX461810.1 coordinate 18,704,459, forward strand.
AAACATGATGCTCTCTTGTCCAATTAACATGGCAATAGTGAAATATAATCTGTTGATTCCTTTTGTTTCAAGAGCCTTTATTGTCTACTCACACAAAGTATAACAAGATCCTTTCTCGCATAATATAAGGACCCAGAGCGAGTGTAAATAATATTTTTGAAGCATCCCCGCAGCCGAAATTTTCACAAAGTTTGTAAGTTACATACGTATCAATTTCAGCTTTTGGGGAGCTTCAAAAGATGAAATATTATTAGTGCGGCTTAGCACTCAAATTATGGTTTATGGTTTTTGTTTTCCTCCAAATTCGGGATGAGGGTGACGGTACTGACGTTATTATACAATGGAATGGAGAACAATCACAACAGAATGATTGAGATCGGATATCGGCATCGGTTAAAATTATGAGGGTGAACAGATTTTATTTTTAGAACTGTACGGATAAGGAATAAGGATATCATGTAATATAAATTCACTTCCTACAAATACAACAGATAAAATACATTAATTAATAACTTTGGCTGACATAATATTTCCTGAAACTGAAATTCTCTTCAATTCTTGTAAAATACTGAAAGTTGAATGCACTCCACACTTTGTTGGCTTATATGGGCATAAAACTTGTTAGTTATTGTTGACTGTTTTATGCATACACAAGTTTGAAGTTGGAGGGAGACAATGACAGGGCTAAACTATTGCAATCATATATAACATGTTATATTTTTGTTTTATTCGACTGTTTAAAAGTGAAAAGGAAATAAGGGAAAACTGTAAAGAGGCTTAAGAGCTGCTGCCTGCTGCTCCTCTCATTTTTTACATGTGACAGCCAAATTGAACAAAACCAAACTGACCAGACACTAACGACGACGATAAGTACAATTCATTCCACTTCCATTCTTCTTCGACATAATTTCTTGTTATTGTTTGGAGTATAACTAGGAGAGTGGGAGACTATGGAGGCTCGAGAATGGAGTGGGGCTCACGTATGTAGGTACTTGGCTATGTACCTACTTACTTGCGTTCTATTTTATGCTTGTTATTGTAAGTGATCGGAATTGGAATCGATTAAAAATTCCCTTGATAGAGAAAATCGTGACTCCCAAAACACGGAGTGCATGTAGAATTTAGAATAGCTAATGGACGGGATAGTACATATTCTGAAAAAAAATGACAATATACTGTAGTATGGTTTGGTAATAAGAACACATAGTATAGACCTTGACTTTTTATTACTTGAGTCAGTACTTTTAGTTCGTGTTGAGTATTTCTTGATTCCTTTTGTTCTATCAACGGGACCGTTTGGAGCTTTAGAAAATCCTTAATGTAATTTACTCCTTTTTTCAACATCTATATAATATGAAGAGTTGCTTGGCAAAACGGGTCAGGCCCAGTTTTAAAACAATGAGATTATACGAATTACGTGTACTATTCAACTAGATACGTTACTGTGTTGATCAGATGAGGTCAAATTTTAACCAAAGCAATCTTTTTAAATAACCAAATTTTTGAAATTTTGACAGAAGGGGTCAAGTCCATTAAATTATTTTTAGCAAAATGAGATAAGTCCCCCTAAAACATGCATTTCTGATTTAAATTTTGTTTTCTAGTGTTTTCGTATCTTGTAGAAGACAATTGCCGCGAGTAAGTTTTTTATGCAAGAAAAGTTAAAAGTTTAAGTTTAAAAAAGTGTGGTTTCACTCAAAAGGATTAAAATTTCATGTCACTGACTTTTGACTCCATATGTCAAGTTATTAATTTTGAGACAAAATGAAAATGAAAATTTTTGAAAATTTTCTAAAAAATTCCAGAGTCAGTCTAGACGTATGAAATATTTTGTAATAACGCTTCGTCAGTTACAGTCTACAGTATCTGTAGAAAAAACTGGGTTCAAAAATAATAATCCTGTCGCCTTATATTCATTATTCGTTGTTCCTGTGAAATTTCCTTTGATGGACTTGGCAAGTTTTGCCAAAAAAGTCCTCATATGGTCAATACTTCAAGTCATCCACATTGTGCAGAGGGTATAGAGAGAGAGAGAGGGAGAAAGAAAGAAAAAATATAGAATACACAATAAGGAAAACATTACAGATAACAAATAGTGTAGCACATGGTGAATTCTACAAAGATTTTCGGCTACAGACGGAGTCAGATCAGGGAGCCCAATGCTCAACTAAGTAGAAGTCATGTTAGAAAAATGAAGTAAAGAAATAGAGAGAGAGAAAAAAAAGACGACGAAATTCGGAAATTCGGATTCTATCAAATACAGGGCATACAGGGAATTTATCTGTAGATAAAATAGAAGAGGAAAAAGAATGTGAATGTGATCAGGCTGCTTTAGAATGTGATATGATACAAAATAGGACGTATACTATACATAGTATATGCTCAGGATTACGAGGAGAGAAGTACCCACATACTCAAATAACTCGCCTATATAATTATATACACTCTCTACTTTTATAAAGCCCTGGTCCCTGTACAAGTGGAATGGGAATCCGAAGCCGAACATGTATATATGACATATGAACATCTTAACAACCCGGATATAGCTATATATTACCTAATGAAAGACGGGCGATTCGCTTCACATAAAATGAAGGTGAAATAACTTTTGGTTGTTGGACTAGACGAGCTGAGCATGGATAGCTTGTGTTTCTGCTCCAGTTTCCCCCTCCCGATGGTGAGAGCGAGAGTGAGAGTACTCGAAAACAAATAATGATGACCCATGGGTAACAAAACCAATAGAGATAGTGATTACAGAAGTACCTCAGCTCATTTTTTTTACCAACAACGCAGCCAAGTATGTGTGTGTGTACTTGCACATAATATATATTTACACGTACGTATGTGTGTGAAATGTGTGCCTATATCTTTCATATAGCCCGGGTCCTCCTGATATAACAATATACATGCAGGGAAACTATATATATGTAGATACTGACATTATTACAGTGTTTCCTACACGCTCTAGAGATTAGACTTGCTTCCCCATTGTTCATTGGATTTTTGCTCGGCAACGGCAAGTTCGTTCACTTCACACACACACACACACACTCACACTATACTCGGTTTAGTGTTATTGAGTTAGTGTTAGTAGGAGTGTTAGTGCTTGAAGAGTCTCCTTTCCTCAAGCTCCCGTCTCCATTTTCACCAGTACTATCAGGATACCCGGACCCGGGTAGTTGGTCCTTTTTAGCGTTGCTATTGGTATGGGTATTGGTATTGAGAGGGGTACGGTGTATATGATGTGCACTCAATTACATGCGAGTCTACATATACGTATGGGACATGATTCAAGGGAAGGAGTGAAAGAATTTCTTTCCGTTATTGTTCCTTAGTTGTTCTTTATCATCTGTATGTGGATAGGTGTATATCTTACTTATGTTCCATGCTCCATACCAAGTGGAAGAAGCACTATGCACGACCTACTAATGGCTCCTCAATACTTTAAAAGTCTGTAATAATGGGGAGAATGGGGTATAAGTTAAGAGTAAATACGTGCTAGCCTATGGCTAAGTAGTAGTAAGTAAAAGGGACCAAAATACTTGAAACGCTAATATACCTACAAAGGAAAGGAGTAGTGCGAATTGGGCTCTTTCCATTATTTAAGTACAGAAATTACAGTTTGTTTTTTGATCTGACGAATTCAAATTGAACAATTGGTGATCAAACACCATATAGTGTGTAGTGTGGGAAGAATCAACAATTGTTGTAATCAATGAGGATAGTTACCTTGGATTTAGACTTACGATTATAAAGACTCTCGGCTTTAAATGCACAAAGTAGAAAGTCGAAAATGGGAAAGTGAAAGGGGAGAAAGTGTATAAAAAAGAACAGGGTCAAGTTGGAGAGTATAAACTTAATAATGCATGGATTGTTTTCTTCTTGCATTCCTGGCATGCACATCTACCAAATTATGTACTTAGGGGGGTACATTGCGTGTGGGCTTCTTTCTAAAGGCTGCCCTTACACAGGCAGCTGTACTACACTCGCAAACCATTATTTTTATTTTCATTCTTTTATCTAGTCTCGGCTACTTAGGAAGGTACTTTCTTTTTTCTTTTGCTATGTTATGTGATGATGAATTACAATTGACCCACAGGTCGGATTAGTAGCATTTTCTAGAAAATGTGCATACCGTATGGGACGGATTAGTCCCCCCGGAAATTACTAATAAATTTGGTGATGCTATATCCTATTATTTACGTGTTAAAATGGGGAAAGCTACTCGAGTTGGAAGCTATTTAAGCCCCGGGGATTAATCCGTCAATTTACGGTATAGATATATTTTTAGTTTGAACACGAAAACTTGTAATTACTGTAAAGCACACCTTAACTTACCGAGTATCCTGTAATAGTAAACGTAATTTAATAGTGTTTTAAATAGACCCGTGTACTATTCAAACAGAGACCACTCAGACCCGCGCATTAAGAAAAGTTATTCGGTACATAATAAGTGTGCATCTAAATACTAGAGGGACTGGAAATTTGTTTTTTTAAGAAAAAAGGAGTGACGGAGAGGCTGGCAAAAAAATTGTCATAAAATATTGTGATAGGGGAATCTCCTAAAACACCTTAAACCCACACTTCCGTAGCCTCCTAGCACTAGGACCACTCTTCCACTACGTGCGGACGTCCTCCTTCTCAGCAGCTCTGCGGGTCCGGTCCTCGGGATCTCCCTGCTCCTGCTCACAGACTGCTCGTCTGAGCTGAGCTCCACGTCCCGACCCACCAAGCGAAGTCTGCTCACCAGGTCTCCGTTCCTTGTGACCGACCAACTTCGCCTCGTCCACACCTTCTGAGCCCTAGACCTTCCGACCTGCTGCTCTACAGCCAGGTACGAGCTCGAGTTGAGCTCAGGTCCAGGTTCTCCGGTCTGGTCTCTGGGTGCTCTCCCTTTGATAAGCTGGGGAGCACTCGGTCCGAGCTATGCTCCTTCGTGTGGTCTGGAGATACAGTATGTCTCACTCGTATGCAAGTGCTGGTACCTCGCCCTCAGCACCTCCACTCCAAGATGTCGAGCCTTCACGGTCCAAAGGTATAGGATGCGCCTATGGGCAATATGAGACTGGACCGTCTGACCAGCCAAGTCTAAGCACGCCTCTGATGTCTAAGGCTCTACCTGACCGGGGCAATTTGGACCCGAATGAACACACTATTAAACAATGTCTTACACAGCCCCCTATATGCTGTCGGCCATAAGCCAAAGAGTTAGATCGCACACCGGTAATATCTGGGGAAAATAACACACAAATTACACCGTTTTATTCGTCTTTTCTCCGGTCTTCCGACCCACAATAATGTCAGTTTATGTCGGGTAAATTACACTCACATTATCCGGTTTACCCGGTACAAATTATCAACAGTTAAACACTTAACAATTAGTTAATCACAATTAAATATATTTCCCTAAAAACCCCAATATGGCTTTACACAGCCGTAAATTGAAATACTCTAACTTAACACTTATACTCTACCACTGAGGATTTCTCTACTGCTTCACGAACAAGCCGAACTTCCACCGACTTACTTCTCTTCTAACGGGGTGCAAAGGAATGAGGATCGTCTCCTTCGCTCATCGTCTCGTGAGCCACTCCACCTGAAGACCGACCCAAGATACCCCACTTACGGGCATTCCTAACCCTATCGGTGATTGGCTATTATCCCCCTATGAGCCTGCCTTCCCTCACTGATTGGCTAACCCCTTTGTATGGGCCTACCTCCTGCTCCCCCAGTCCTCGTCTTCTCAAATGGACTTGGTCGGTCCCTCATCATACGACCACTACTTCACAGCCCTATGCCTGCTACTGTACCTGGATTGTTAACATGCCGTTTGCTCGTGTTCACCATACCACGGTCTGGATGGATCCTACTAGATCATACTCTGCCCATCCCGTCTACACATGATGGCTCTAGTGCTTCGGTACTACCACCACCACTACCAGACCATGCTCCCCTCATCCAGTCCCCACGTGATGGACTACTACTGCTGCTACCACTACCTACACCTACTTCCCTGTCCTGACCTAGGTGTCGCCTATGCTCCCTGTTGCTGGAGCCGATTTCTCTCTCCCACTGTCCCCCCCACTATTCTCAACTTTGCCAGGCGCCTGAAACATCGTAGAGGGTTCTTCTACCGCCTGAGCATCGCCGAGAATAAGTGAAGAGGCTAGTGACTGGAAACGGGAACGACTCTTAGCTGAAAGAGCTTGCCGTTTCTCTCTCCCACGATCCCACCTAAGAAAGACTAGGTAAATAGAGCAGTGGACCTGAGGACCTCTTTTGCTATGTGGCAGTAAACCTGAAAACTTTTAGAGACTCGACCTGATTGGGGGGTCCCCGTGCTTCAACGTGTAGACCTCTCTACCTCGAGACCCAGAAGACTCACGAGCCCCAGTATCCTACCTAACAATGTGTTTGGATTAAGCTCCCTATTCCGATCCACTTATACCGACCTCACCTAACTTAACCATATTAACAGGAATTAACATTATCATGTAGTCATATTATACAATAAAAGTTCATTTTCTAGGTATATGTATGCATCAATAACAAGAACGCCATGTTACAAAACTTATAATCATGATTGGGTACCGGCACACCCGGTTATTAATAACACCCATAATACACGTCTCCACATAAAAATTTCCTCGACTCATCTACCTCGACTCCCCTCGAAGTCACTATGCTAACATTCATTAATAAAATGTATAAAAAAAAAGGTTAAAGTAACTATAAAAAATACAAAAATAAATAAAATATACATGTCATATCAGTAGTTTCATCTCATGCCTCCTCACATACTATGTTGCATCAATCGAGAAGGTCTTCATCTTCTATGAGGATCTCTGCATCACTATCATTATCCCGATGTTGATCCGCTTCAGGTCTTCTCTGTTCAGCTCCGTTTCGTGGTGTCCAAGCCGATACATCTACCTTACGTCGAGAAAGGTTCGCGGTTGCAATAGTCCCCTGTCTACTTGAGCTGGAAGTGCTTGGAGATGCCGAAAATCCCTGTAGTGATCCAAATTCTAAGGAGGTCCGACGGAGATGAACCCTGTCCAGAACCCTCTGCAACGCCGCATCAGGATCCCATTCGGTCACAGCTCGGGTCGCTGCCGTCTGATCTGTCTGCCTCTGACGCTCTTGCTGCGCTCTCCAGCGAACTGGGACCATGTCCATTGGGATGACCTGATCTTCTATTTGGGTCCCCGGTGGTCGATTCTGCACTCTCATGTCGGTTATTGTCTGGATCAAATAAAGAGCCCGTGCCTGCATCCTTTGTAATTGCCGATCCAGCACGGTATCATATGTCAACGGTAGCAGTGGATTAGGGGACTGCCACCCCTCAGCCTCCAGGATTTGTTTTACTAACTCCAGGACTTCATACACACTCCTGCTCGCCAGGCTCTGCATCATGTCCCTCAGGGTGGCCCGTACTGCCTGCCTGTCTTCCTCCGATTGCTTGAGCTCATAGGAGCGAATGTTGATAAGGTGCATGGCCGAGCATAAAACATCCGCTCTGAACATTATGTCCTGGTCTCCTGGTAAGCGTAAAAACGGGTGGTTATAATCAATGTTCTCCGGCGGCACTGCCGCTTGGTGTGTCTTCACTGCGAAGCATTCAGCAGTGGAATGTCCAATAGCCCGACAGGTCCTGCATATTCGCCACCAGTCGGTTACTGCTGGTTGAGTAGGGGCAAATATCCATCCTGAGCTGCTCGCACCCACGCCCCTTAGTCGTCCCGGCACGAAATTGTGTGGAAACAGCAACCACCCCACCTCCCTGTTGAGCATGTAAACCCTTCCTAGTGTGGAGTGCCTACTACTCCACACCCGGGTCGACGTACTCTCCAGGAGTGCTGTGATTGCATGCCCTTGCTGTGCATTTAATTGCTGTTGTGCTTCGTCCTCCGAAACGAGTTCCAATCGCAAGATGCTTCTCATCACCCGGTCCGACCACGGCCGGTTGTCCTGGGCTGTGTCATCTCGATGGACCGATGATACTGTTTCTAATGTCGAAGGGTTGGGTATATCAGCCTCTTCTGGTATCATCTCCACCCTAGGTCGTTTAGATGGACGTTCCATCTTGATGTTCACCTGCTTGCCTTCCTGTGGTCCTGGGCTGCTGCTGGACCTCTCACTCCCCTTGTGTTCTGGCGTCAGCCGGGTGTGGCTACGGGTGCTCGGTCCTTGTTGTAGAGATTGATCTTGCCGTTGTGACTTAGCTGGAGTGGTCTCCGAAGCCTCTACTGCTTTCTTCTTCTTATCGACCGCCTCCTGCTGATGCTGTGCTTTTTGCACCCGCCGGCGTTCCTCTTTGCGCCTTTCAGATGCTCGATACGCTTGTCGTCTGTCATTCCAGTCTTGTATGATAACCTCCGTTCGGATCTCTTCATCTTCATCCGCTGACCTGGACGTCACACAATCGTCCCAATCCTGAATATTCACCTTGACATCTAAGAGGTCTACGATTCCTATTCTCAGCACTGCTTCTACATGCCTCTGCAGGTTATGACAATCTATCCATTTCTTGAGATCTCCTTTGCCCTGCATAAGCTGAGCTGGTCGGCGTGGCTCCCCCTTATTAGTTGTCATACACCACTTGTCCACGAAGGTCTTAAAAGCCTCGAATGCTGCGGTAAACCACTCCCAGGTTGCTTGTTGAGTGGTACAGGCATATTGGTGGATAAAGCTAGAAGGCCTCGCCGATACCTGAGTCTCCGTGACAACGTCTTTCTCCAAGTAGAACTGCGCCTGTAACATATATGCCAACGTCGTTGTTTTAAGCCACTCGCCCGGTTGTAGGTCTAGGTGATATGCCATGTCTAAGCGAAGCACTACTAGGATGGCTAGTATTCCTCGAGCATCAAATGTCTCCTTATTTCTAAGCTTGGCCTGTCTATAGAGCCGCCCGTATTGATAGAGGACCTTACTGAGTTCCCGGCGGCACTGGTTTGGCGAGAAATCCGGAGCTACCCTTGGCATTCTGGTATCCATTATCTTTATCCGAGTCCTAGGCACGGATATCCACCGGTCGAATCCGGACTGAGCATAAGAGAAGGACTCTGCATATAAGCGACCCAAGTGGTAGACTCCCAACACCTTGGAGACCAAATACCTGTATTGCGTTGCCGTGTACCGTACCCGGCCTTCCTTCCCTTTCGCCGGACGGTTGTCCTCCAACCAGTCTTCAACTGTGATCCCGAGCTCTGGAAATAATGTGAGTAATACCTCATCTACTCGCCTCGGGATGTCTTCACCATACTGCCTTCGCCACCACCGGCTGAGAAGGTAGCGCACATCTACCGTGTGTCGAGGACGTATGTCTGCAAAATTCCTGAGGATCTCGAATTGAGCCCCCAGCTCGTACATCCATTTCACTGCCAGGTTCCTGTCCAACCAGTCCAGTATATATGCCCTCGCCGATGGTTCCATTGCTGAATATCCTGCTAAGATGACCTGAGCCCCATCCGTGATCCCAATCACTGAGATATATCCCCTCTTGGTGGTATGTTTGTTTGCTCGCCAGACCTGAATTGCGAGATTACGGGACTTATCTAACCTGGATAGAGCTACTCGGATCTCAGTCTCTTGTGTTGCTTCAGGGATAATGACGACTTCCTCCGGTATTTTAGGCCGAAGTCCCTGAGATTTGGTTGGCCAAGCGCCGTCTCGATCCACAAAATGCCTAACGATGCGCCCGTTGATGTCTTGTTCCTCGATCTGAGCATCGGTAAGATCCCCATCCGGCGTATCGTCTATCTTGACGCGATATGCTTCGACTTCTTCCCGTAAGAAAGGGTCTTCCTGTGGTCGAAGCTGTATTGGTATGATGCATCTTCGTGCTGCAATGCCTTTTGCTTTGCGCGATTCTGGTCCCAGTCTTGCTGGTCTGGCTGCTACTGGTGGTCTAAAGTCTGGGTCAAACGCTCCCTGAGCAGATGAGTGTGGTGTCCATGACAGCTTATGAAGTGGTGCCAGTACCTCTTCCAGCCAATCCGGAGATGCTGCCATGCTAAAGTTAAAATTTAAAACCACCGATTAGACAAGGTCTAAGTGAGACTCACCGTCTCTCTTATACATATAAAACACGCCTCTATCCTCAGATCATGCCACCTGATTCAAAACCCGAGCTTTACATGCCTTGTCCATTCTCTTAGTTATCATGCTTAAATGATTCGAGGTCGTCCGAGCCCAACAAACATGCCACGAGCGCCCAAAAGACCATATTATCCCCACAGATTCATTAGAGTCGACGCTCTATCCCTTGGACACAACCCCGATCAGGGTTGTGCCCCCATAACCTTATACTTAGGTACTGTTGGTTTTCAACTATGGCTGGCTTATGGTGAGCTCGCCGCCTGGCTCTAGTGGTCCCCCCGACTTTGTATGTCGGTTTAAACTAGTTGGGAGGGTGCATCGTATTGAAAACCCTCCTTTATGCCCTATACCTCGCTGGGTCTGAGCTGAATATCGGCTTCGTAAGAAGTTTGCTATGGCCTCACTGTGCCTGACGTGAGCTCTATTCACGTGTCAAATTAGCCCCTACTTAGGCTGATGTCTGTCGAGTACTGCGTTCTAATCTAATCTGCGAAACTTGCGTGTGGCTTAAACATCCGTCGTCCTGGACAAGATGTTCCGGTGGTTGTCATTAACCCGGATCTGCCGCTCTGACTTGTTTACCCTCGCTAGTCTTGAGGAATAATATCGACTACTCTTTATGAACTGAATCTAACCCCACTGTATCTGGCCCAGTCCTTTGCTGTTCCGGCTTGGACATACTGTGGCTTCGGTTGTGTGTACAAACAATGGAATTACTGCTGGTCACAGCCCATTCCCTTGACATTGAAGACAAAACCCTCCCGTGATGCTTGTTTACCCTCTCTAGCTTGAGGAACTATACCTGCTATGCTTATGATACTGGTTGGAAACCCTTGCTACTCCAATCTACCATTTCTATGCTGGTATCACATTCAATTGGAGCCTGATATTGCTCCTACCGCTTACTTACCCTTCATAGCTTTTGAGGACTAACCTATAGTGTTGTCCCTGCTGCCAATATCGCGTTCTGCTTTACAAAGGCTCGAGGCCCTTCTGTCGGGCCGCTCAAACCTCCACAACTGGAATGTTGTTCCTTCGTCCTACTGTTGGACCACAGGATGTCGTCTTCGTCACGCCCATCTACCATTTCTTCCTGGTCAATTTCTAGTTGCCTGGAACCCCTGGTATTTCGTCGTTGTGTGCTTGTTTACCCTCCCTAGCATTGAGGACTCATGCCTACTGACGGTGACTACCTGCATGCGTGGCTACCCATTCGCCCTGCTGTTGGCTCGCTTGCTTTTCCCCACGACCGACTTCTTAGCTGGATCCTCAGCAGAAAATAATATTTATGGGGAAGCATTTGAACTGCCCCCGCTCTGTGCTAACATGTACCATTGTCCTATGGAAGTATCTCCGTACCCGGCTAATCACTACAGAACATCACAACTACGGCTCCTTGGCCTGTCCCGTATTCTACAAAATGCTCACAACGAGCATGCTTGAATGCCTGTCGCTTATTACGTATCTCCGTACCCGGCTATGGTCTCCAGAGTGCCACAATTGACTGGGGCTCTGGTTATGCTTGTTTAGCCTCGCTAGCTTGAGAATTATTGACGTATCTCCGTACCCGGCTATGTACTCCAGAATGTCACAATTGATCGCGGCTCGCTGGTCCGTACCCTTTGATCCAGTTGCTCGCAACTGCTAACTGTGGTGTACCTCGCTTTTCCGCAAAACAACTGCTCAACCCTGAGTGTGCTTGTTTAATCTCGCTAGCTTGAGAATTTGCTAACCATCTCGTGTATATTGTACCTGAACTGTAATCTAACTCTCTAGCTACCTACTTTCGGCAGGAGTTGGCCATTCCACCGGTCCTGCCGGTCCTTCTCGTTCTGTTCCGTATTGTTTACTGTCTCCACCTGGGTCATCGCAACACTTGCATTTCTTCTTTACCCTCGGTGGGTGTGTGCTTGTTTACCCTCCCTAGCTTGAGGAATACTGAGCTTTTGAGGTCCATTTTTGTGATCTCGCACTCGACAATAGGCTTGAACACTAACCTTCCTAGCCTTGAGGAATTAAAGGACTTCATTGGATTCATGAATTATCTACTAATCTGGTACATCATGAACCTAATGATCCCAATACCGGGGTCCTCCGGTGAATCTGCATCTGAAAATTGGATCGACTATCATCTCGGCTGGTTTATCATGCTCTCTCAGCTTTGAGCAAACAAATGTGAGTTGACTTCGACCGAACTGGTGGTCGCTGGGACTGTACTGGTTGACTTACTTACTATCATCTTAGCTGGTTTATCAAGCTCTCTCAGCTTTGAGCGAAACAATGTGAATTGACTTCGACCGAGCTGGTGGTCGCTGAGACTGTACTGAATGAATTTACCTATGCTGGGCCGCGTTGGTCCTGTGGATCTGTTGCTCCCCATGCCTTTGATCGAGGTTACCCTAAGCTATCCTTCAATGAGGGCTTTCCGGGCCCTCTATCTCCGTGCCGGGTGCTCCACCAACATCTAAATCGGACACCAGCTCCCGGTATGTGGATTTCTTGAGCTCTGCACCATATGCCGTGAATAGGGCTGGTTACAAAGCAAAGGAGCTCTGTAGCTCCGAGGCTGGAACCTCAGCCTTTCATGATTCCTTTGCCGGTGGGAGTTATTTACCCACTCACTAGTAACCTACCCTATACTCGCCCCTGCGGTGGAACTCGGGACGAGCACACGGCGCAGTTTAACGTCGTACACGTCATAGGACGTGTTCGGAAGAGTAGAGACCCCAGCCCCTACACCTCCGCCTTAACCTAAATTATTTTTTTTTTTTTTTTTATTTTATATATATTTTTATGTAGAAAAACTTAACTAAACCCTTTTGACCATCACCAAAAACTTTCCCAATATCCCAAAAAACCATTCAATGCCATTAGTCTCGACTGTGGTGGTGTTATTCGCGTTAATCTGTAGTCTCGTCCTGGTGGAAGGACATCCTTAATAGGTCTCCCATTCTGAATCCGGTATTGCCAGTCCGCATGGTATTTATGCCCAGGCGGTCCGGGGGTCTGCGGATCCTTGTCGACTGTCTTGGTATCACGGGAGGTGCGTCAAATTCCTGCTCATACTCATCAGACCTATCTAGTGGTCCTACCGCCCAGTCCTCCTCACTGTCCTCTGGCTCCGATTGTGATTGAGCATCTGTGTCTGACTCTCGTGTCTTAACCTGTTCTATGCCTTGGACTCCGTCTGCTTGGATGACTCGAGACTCACCAGCTGGTATTGCTATCCGTGGCAGCCGTGATTGAGTCTCACCTTCATCTTTACCTTCCTCCTCTGCCCTCTGATGGTATGGAAGCATGAGCGAGGTGTGGAATTTAGAGGGTATGTCGTTTGGATCGTCCGGGTCCTTGATACTGACCAGGAGATCCGAATGTACCTCTACTATTTGCCAGGGCCCAGTGTATTTGGCCCCTAATGACTTCGAATACAACGCATCTTTCGATGATAACTGCTTGTTGAATGTCTTAACCAGGTCGCCTACCTTGTAAACGATGTCACGTTTGTTCCGATCAAAGAGTTTCTTCTGAGCTAATTGAGCCAATTTCAGGTTCTTATGTGCCTGTTCCCTGATGATTGAGATGTCTGATAATAATTTTGCCCCAAACTCTTCCTCCGTGATACCTAACGTGCGCTGCAGTTGCAATTTGCGATCTATTGGAAGCATGATGTCCCTTCCTAGGTTTAGCTGGCAAGGCGAGTACCTGGATGACTTGGATTTTGATGTGTTTAATGCTACCATATAATCACCGAGCTGGCTTGCCCATTTTGTCTGACTTTTAAGACAAAACGCTCGAAGGATGCTTTTAATATCCCGATTCGATCTTTCTGACTGATTTGGGTTTGGATGATATGGTGCCACATGCACTACCACACAGCCCCATTCCTTGAGCTGATCTTCCCAGTCTGCCCCTGAGAAGTATGATGCGTTATCAGAGACTATACGGTTCGGGGTGCCGAACGTGTTAAATACCTTTTGCAAGAATCTCAAGATCTTAACTGAGGAGACTGATGTCAAGGGTTCCATGCTGACCCATTTGGAGAATTCATCGACACAGACTACTATGTATTTGTATCCCGCACTTGGAGTGAGCTCCCCTACAATGTCTACATGAACACACTCAAAGATATTATTTTTATATGAATGGATGCCCATCCTACCGGGTCTTAGCTGATTAGATGGCTTGGCCAGTTGACATGCTTCGCAGGTCTTAACGTATGCCTCTATGGTCTTTGCCATGTTGTAAAACCAAAATCGCTTTTTGATCTTGTCGTATGTCCGCTCGGCGCCTTGGTGACCTGCCCTTGTGGTATCGTGAAAATATGAAACTATGTCTCGCTCGATGGCTTGCGGGACTACTGGAACCAGGCGTTTCCTGGTAGTAGATACCTCCGGATCCAAGAAGTCTGCGGCTATGAGTGGATGAGACCATTTGATATGCTTGCCCCTTCGGAGCATGGAGGGTGTGATTTCGAGCTGTGCTGAGCCTTGCTGTCGTAGTTGACTACCTGCCTCGGTATCTGCCTGGCGCTGGGTCCGGAGCTTGTCTACCCTATTACTATAAAAGTCATCTGTATGGGTGCTCTGCTTTAGTATGGATTTCAATGGACCTTGCTCTTTGTTTGGGATGTATCTACACAAGATGCCCTCAACTACTGCGTAGTCATATCTATATCTGGACCGATAACCAACCCGACACAAGCTCTTGGTAATAGTAGCGATCGCCTCGTCAGCTCTCTGTAGGGTCTGCAGCATAGGCCGGTCCAACGAATCCATGTCGATCTCGATATTATTTCTCGAACTAGTGAAGGTCGCTATGCACTGGTCAACCCGATCTGGATCGTTGTCCTGCGTTGGATCTGGTAGAGCGCCTCGTGAGAAAAGGTCTGCGAGTCTATTATCCCCACCCTTGACAAACTCTGTGTCGTTCACTACATCACCCAGCTCGATCGCCCACCTCACAATGTGTTTACTGTAGAGGTGGTCGTTCGTGGCCGCATGTTTCAAGTAGGACAGGGCCTGGTTATCGCATCTAAAAACCACATCCTTCTGGTAACGGATGTACGGATCGAACACCCGATTTGCAAATCTAATAGCCAAGCATTCCTTCTCTCTCGGTTCGTACTTGCGCTCTGCACTATTTAATAACTTACTTCGACATTCGATCACCCGGAACCGGTCCGCCTTAAGCTTGTCGCAGTAGTATTCCTGAGCTAGGATGGCTCCTAAGCCTACCTCACTAGCATCGGTATAGACGTACAAAGGTTGGTCATAGTTAATGGTATTAAGCGTGATTTCCTTTGCAATCTCGTCTTTAATGTTCTCGAAAGCTGTTTGCTGCTCCGGGCCCCAATTGAAAGGTCGACTAGGATCTTCCTCCTTTTTTAATTTTGCAAAAATGTGCTCTAATTGTGTAGCATAGTGAGGTATAAACCTCATATACCATCCAATGGCACCTAAAAATCGCTGGATGTCTTTCTTGGTCTTGGGGACCGGGTAGTTGCGAATAGCCTCGACTTTTTTGGGACATTTCGTAATTCCAGTCTTGGTAATTACATGTCCGAGGAATTGGACTTCCGGTAGATCGAATTCGCACTTCTCCCAATTAATGGACAGATTGAAGTTATGCAGGGTCTTAAATACAAACTCTAAATGTTCCTTATGCAGGGCCTCCGTTGCACTAAAAATAAATATGTCGTCTAAGTATACGAATAAGAATTTACCTATGACGCTACCGAAGATCAGGTTCATGAGTTCTTGAAAAATCATGGGAGCATTTTTCAGTCCCATTGGAAGGACGTTCCATTCCCAGCATGCGGTATCTGTATGAAAAGCTGTGTATTTTTTGGATGACTCTGAGATCGGGATCTGCCAAAAACCTGATCGTAGATCAATCTTTGACATATACCGACCCGGAGGGAGCTGCTCCATGATCATGTGCATGTCTGGCATGGGATTCTGGATCTTTGGAGTATATTTGTTTAGCTCTTTGTAGTTAACTACCAACCTCTTGTCTCCGTTGGGCTTTGGGATCAGTAGTATAGGGGACGAGTACTGTGAAGTCGAACGGCGGATTTTACCCTGCTTCTCCAGTACCTCCAGCTTTTCATCGACCCATTTGGCTATGGCCGGTGGCCGCCGAATGGGTCTGCGGTATATGACCGGGCAATTTGGGTCGACTCTTAAGTCATGTACTATTGCGTTCGTTATACCCGATGAACCATCACTTCGGACCACTCGATCATATTTCTGCGCTAATATCTCTACAAAAGTTTGAACCGGGGTCCGTTGGATCCAAGTTCGGTCATATGGATCTGGAGTCGGTGGCAGTGATAAATCACAGACATCTTTTTCTGATCGGACTGCCAGACCTCTTACAAAGTACCCCACTTGATGTTCTTCCTCGGCCTCAGTCTTGACTGCCCAATGTAGCTCGCCTTTGACATCGTTAAAGCTGAGGCCGTGTTTCCATCGAAATGAGTTACTTATAAAAATAGGATACATCAACCCTTCTTGGACTATGAACTGTTCTCTAAACCATCTACCCGCTATTTTAAAGTCTAGTGTTACTTGGCCTGCTGCCGCTTTGGGTATATTATCAAAACCTGCTACCTCGATCTCTGATTTGTCTATTTTTAAACCTAGTCTATTACATGTGTCTTTTGATATAGCTAATGATGTACATCCCGAGTCCAACAACCCGAAGATGGGGAATAGCTGTTGCTTCACCTTTATGTTGACCAGGGCGAAAGGGGCTCGGTTTCTTTTTTGTATTCGACACGGATGCCCTTCGAAGTCCGTGTCTGAGACCAGTTTAAATACTCGTCGGTTTCAGGTAGCGGTGTTGTGATGAATTTCGTGGAGAGGAGGTTCATCTTGTCCTTGTCGTGTTGCTTCATCAGTTGAGCTCTTCGTGCTCGAGGAGTCGAGCGTCGCATGGATCCAAAGATTTCGCGATCCTGTGGTTCTTCCTTTACCGTTCCTTGCGGTTCTGGTGTAGGTTTGATGTCTGGCTGCTGGCTTGCATCTTCTTCCGGGTCTGCTGCTGTGTCCTTACAGTTTTGCAGGAGCCTGTAGGCCAGGAGTTTCGCCTTTCTTGCCTTGCATGCTATTGTATCATGGGAATCGTTGATGCAGATGCTGCACCATTTTCCTGAACGCTTTGCTTCGCCCCTGGTCTGCCGGTTCTCGGGTCTGGAGCTCCGCTGGGGTGGACTCTGAGATCGCTCTCTGGGTCTTCTGGTGCCATATTGTGAGCCTGTCGGAGAGTCTCGACGGGATGTTTGTGAGTCACGACTAGAGCTCCGGTTCCTTTGTTCTGTGAATCGGCCGGCTTGACTGCCGCCCGAATATCGTCGTGTTCGGTCTGTCTGTCGATAGGAGCTATCGAATCTTTTCTTCTGGTCGTCGTATACGGGCCGGTAAGGGTCGCGTTCACGATCAGCCCTTTGTCGTAATTGATGGAAGGACTCAACCTGGCTTATGAAATCGCTAATGTTTAATGGTATTGCGGTCCCTGGTGGGAAAGCCCCTGCTAGGCTGGGATGCATGTTCTTTTTGAGACGATTCATGATCTCCTTTGGTGACCATGGTTGCGGTTCTTGGATGTTTCTGAGGCGGGTATAGAACTTCGAAGCCCACGTCCGGATTGGCTCCGATGGCTTCTGCTTATTATAGACTATTTGGTCCAATGTGGCCTGCATATTAGTTTTGTCGTATGCCTTTAGGATCGCCGCCCGCACTGGCCCCCATTTGGGTTCCACGTCGATTAAGACGGCTCGGAGCCAAGCTGCTTCTGGTGGTGTAGAGAGGCATTGTTGGAAGATGGTGACATATGACTTGTGTTGGACCCCATGAACCTCTAAGTAGTTCTCGAAGGATGCTACATAGTTTGATGCTATGTCTACTACTGGGTCGAATTTCTGCGGAAGTATGCTTAACCCTGTTGGTGCCATCATTTCCAATGTGAGCTCTCTCTGCCTCGCCTGTAGCTCCTGGTTTTTTGACGTCTGTGTCATTTGTAGACGCAGAATTTCCAAGACTGCATCCATGGTATCTGGGTTCGCTGGGTCTGAGCCTTCCTTGGACTCGGATGTTGACGATTGCTGTGTCGTTGCTTCTTTCCGGGCTAGCATCGCGTTTACGAGCGCAGCTTTGTGGTTGGTCTTTACTGTCTCTTGCAGCTCCTCGTTATCCCGTCGAGTCTCGACTAGCAGCAGATTGATTTGCTCCAGACGTTTCGACATATCATAAACTGCTTTTTTGAGCTCTCGTACTTGTTGCGAGTCGGGGTTGGGCTGGTCTTGCTCCTCTTGACGATCTATTGGTCCCGGAAGGATGGGTCTCTGAGCTCTTGCCTCTTCTTGTCCTAAGTCGAATACCCCACTGAACCGGATTTCGCCATCGCGCTCTAGTTGACGCATTGACTTATTCCGTTCCGCGAACAGGGATTGGACTTGATCGGGTGTCATCAGTTTTGGTAATTCCTCTTTCTGAAGGATGGACCATTGATAAAGAAACCATCGCTTTTGGATGTCGAAGTCCCCCCATTCCTCATCATCTTTCGGGTCTAGCTCACCTGCCTGGACCAACTGAGTTATCCGCTTCTTCCATAGAGCCTTCATTTGGACCTGCAGTTCCTTTGATGCCGCCATCCTTCACGTCGGTCCTGGTTCTTGACCCGCTCACCCTAGTCCCGGTTGGATTTACTGAGTCTCAGACCTGATTTTTACCGGATCTTTTTTGTGCCTCTGGTGTGTCCCGCTATATCGGTCCTTGTATGTGTCAAACTTGTACCCCTGCTCGATGCTCTCAGGATCTCTACCTAGCCCACGATCGTCGTGTCGACCAGTGCACCGCTGATCTGCTGGCAGACCACCCTAACCTGGACAAATTGAGTCGCCCAGCCGATCAGACCCCCGGTCTTTGTGGTATCGCGACTATTACCGGTGCCACTGAATGCCTTGTATGACTATGTTGGTATGATAGGTGTCGTGTATGTAACCTCTACCTTCAGTAATATGAGATGTGACCTATGCCGATGGTAGTTCTCTCTCCCCGTAGGTCCGGGTGCTCCAAGTGCGGTGTTCGCCTGACCTGCCTGCGTATAGCTCAGTCGAACCTCTTGTCTCGGAACTCGTGACCTACTTTTACCAGCCCTATTCTAATGCTCTACCGTAAATATAGCGAGAAAAAAAAATTTTGTGCAATTTAGAAATAAGGAACTGGTTTATCTCACCTTGGTGTGCGTTGGTTCTAACAAGATGGTGATCTTGTGTCCGTCGTGGTCGCCAGTGTGATAGGGGAATCTCCTAAAACACCTTAAACCCACACTTCCGTAGCCTCCTAGCACTAGGACCACTCTTCCACTACGTGCGGACGTCCTCCTTCTCAGCAGCTCTGCGGGTCCGGTCCTCGGGATCTCCCTGCTCCTGCTCACAGACTGCTCGTCTGAGCTGAGCTCCACGTCCCGACCCACCAAGCGAAGTCTGCTCACCAGGTCTCCGTTCCTTGTGACCGACCAACTTCGCCTCGTCCACACCTTCTGAGCCCTAGACCTTCCGACCTGCTGCTCTACAGCCAGGTACGAGCTCGAGTTGAGCTCAGGTCCAGGTTCTCCGGTCTGGTCTCTGGGTGCTCTCCCTTTGATAAGCTGGGGAGCACTCGGTCCGAGCTATGCTCCTTCGTGTGGTCTGGAGATACAGTATGTCTCACTCGTATGCAAGTGCTGGTACCTCGCCCTCAGCACCTCCACTCCAAGATGTCGAGCCTTCACGGTCCAAAGGTATAGGATGCGCCTATGGGCAATATGAGACTGGACCGTCTGACCAGCCAAGTCTAAGCACGCCTCTGATGTCTAAGGCTCTACCTGACCGGGGCAATTTGGACCCGAATGAACACACTATTAAACAATGTCTTACACAGCCCCCTATATGCTGTCGGCCATAAGCCAAAGAGTTAGATCGCACACCGGTAATATCTGGGGAAAATAACACACAAATTACACCGTTTTATTCGTCTTTTCTCCGGTCTTCCGACCCACAATAATGTCAGTTTATGTCGGGTAAATTACACTCACATTATCCGGTTTACCCGGTACAAATTATCAACAGTTAAACACTTAACAATTAGTTAATCACAATTAAATATATTTCCCTAAAAACCCCAATATGGCTTTACACAGCCGTAAATTGAAATACTCTAACTTAACACTTATACTCTACCACTGAGGATTTCTCTACTGCTTCACGAACAAGCCGAACTTCCACCGACTTACTTCTCTTCTAACGGGGTGCAAAGGAATGAGGATCGTCTCCTTCGCTCATCGTCTCGTGAGCCACTCCACCTGAAGACCGACCCAAGATACCCCACTTACGGGCATTCCTAACCCTATCGGTGATTGGCTATTATCCCCCTATGAGCCTGCCTTCCCTCACTGATTGGCTAACCCCTTTGTATGGGCCTACCTCCTGCTCCCCCAGTCCTCGTCTTCTCAAATGGACTTGGTCGGTCCCTCATCATACGACCACTACTTCACAGCCCTATGCCTGCTACTGTACCTGGATTGTTAACATGCCGTTTGCTCGTGTTCACCATACCACGGTCTGGATGGATCCTACTAGATCATACTCTGCCCATCCCGTCTACACATGATGGCTCTAGTGCTTCGGTACTACCACCACCACTACCAGACCATGCTCCCCTCATCCAGTCCCCACGTGATGGACTACTACTGCTGCTACCACTACCTACACCTACTTCCCTGTCCTGACCTAGGTGTCGCCTATGCTCCCTGTTGCTGGAGCCGATTTCTCTCTCCCAATATGCAGTAATGTAGAAAGGACAAGTCGCGTAAGTTTTTGTATGACAAAGCGTGTAAAAGTGAATTCCCTGTGCAATACCAAAGGAAGAACACAGGATTGAAAATACGTGTACATATTATGGGAGTTAAAAAAACATTGGCTTATTTAAATTGAAACTATTCTTCTACATTAAATTTCATGGCGTTTATATTATTTTTTTTTCGTAAAAGGAAAGAAAAAAGCATGGTGCGAAAAAAATATAAAAAGACTCTCGGAAAGTGTAGCGAGCGCCATTCTACTTCTGTTCTTTGAGAGGTGTCTGAAATTACAGGGACATATTTTGAAATTGCATTCTTTTCAGTCAGTTCTCACAGTCAGGGCCAAAAAGATATTAATCACAGAGAGAGGACGAATAATATGGTTGAAGGTGCAATACCAGAAAAATGCAATTCATGGAATATTTTTAAATTTTTAAACAAAGTAATAGTAAATTCGCCTTATATAGGGAAATTGTCATCACTATTGCTGGTATTACATCTTCATAGCAATCGCTCTAACATTCACAATGTCTATAGTAAAAATAATTTAATTCCTATAAAAAAAAATCTAGGTATAGGTACATACTACTAAGAAATATAAAAATGTGGAATGCTCTCGTGAAAACCGTGAAATGTAAATTAAAATCTAGCCTCCACAAAAATTTTTCCGTTTTCAAAGCGGGAAAGTGAAAAGGGCGTTACTCCTTTTAAATGTGTGTGTGGAAATTGTGAGATGTCTACTACTCGTAAGTTGACACTGACTCTACATACTAAATGAGCCCATGCATATGCATATATACAGAGAGAAAGTGTGATTAATGCATTCTCAAGAAAGTCCAGCAATAAGGAAGGGAAGAGGAGGAAGATAATAAATTTTTTGAATATATTTCCTCCCTTTAATTTGGATGAGTAAATCTAATGTAATAAAGAGAATTATTTCGTCTCACTCTCATTACTTTACTTTTGTGGTGGGGGAATATAATTTTATTCTTAAAATTATTTTACTAATTCTAGAAGTCCTTAATTGAGATGGAGTGAGTAAAGTTGATTAGTCTTGAATATGTATTACTTACCTTTACAACTAACTGACTAACTCCTAATAGAGAGGAGACAGGCCATGTGTGCCCACATTTCCACATCCTACACCGCACCGTCATCGCCATCGCCAACGCCAACGCCAACTCCAACTCCAAAGCCCAAACCTAAAAATACATATAGCTAAACTTCCCTCCTTCCTTCGCCTTCACTTATTCATTCATTGAGTCCAAACTTTATGGTGAAGCAAAGTCAAAGTTTTAGAAAAGCAGGCGAAGGAAATAAAGTCAAAGGAAAGAGGATGAGTATAAAGGAGGAGATGAACTTGCATGGGGAAGGTAGCTTCTTTCTACAGAATATGCACATGGCTACTTTGAGTTTTTCTACTGGACTTGGACGTAGCGTAAGGTACATACGGACATACTCAGCATACATGCATTGTGTATGTACCTATGTGGCGGACAGTGAGTCAAGTTAAAAGTGGAGTAAAACGGAGTTTGTGAAGCTAAAGACAAGCTGGAAATGGCAGATAAACTCTTCACTTTAAATGAAATATTTAACGCATTTTCCCATTTCAGCCCTTCTACCCCAGCCTCCTACATATGACACATACATATGACACGGACTCAAATATAAAACTCTCTTTTTTTTTCTCTCTCCATTTTTGAGTTTTTTGACTTGGCTCCCTCCATACTCCATATGACCAACACTAAATGGGAAGGACCGAGAAGGAGAACCGAGACCATAAGAAGAGGGAGGAGAAGGAATGATGTGTTGTAAAAATACGTGTAGGGTTTTCACGTGCTACTGTACTATGTAAGGTATGCATGTAGGCCTAGGAGCCACCGAGCCACAGCCACCGGCACCGAAAGGCTGTGAATGCACTTTTCCTTTTCATGAACTCGAATTTCAACTCAGTGTCCTATAAAACGTCAACGTAATTTTTTCAAAACTTTTTTCCCCTTGTCTTATATTGAGCATTGTGTCGAGGCTTCAAGGGACACATCTGCTGGCATTGCCGCTACTGCTACTGCTACTGCTACTGCTACTGCTACATATAGTACCACTAATACTGTATTACTACTCCCATTACTACCTCTTTTTTTTGGGGGGGGGGGGGGGCTACCGGGCTACAGATATGGACGACTACTACAACCTCTCTCATCCCGTGGATCCCACGCAAAAGGATCCAAAACTTTCTATTTTACATTTTTCATCTTACACATATATACATAGTATATCAGTAGTCTGACTGCCGACACGGACATGGACACCGTCTATATGTATACCGTCCATACTTTGTCAAAAAAGGTGATAGGGCAGGTACTAGGGCACGAGGGAAGGATAAAATCCAATAAATAATAAGGGAGCATTAGAAACACAAGGATTTTAACTTGTGTGACTTTGTGTGGATGTGGAGTTGTCACGTGGAAGCAGTATAACTGAAATAACTGTGTCAGCTTTAGCATCAGCAAAGCCCCAATTTTTTTTCTCCTTCATCTCCATAATATTCCATGGTAGATCTTTGCCAAATGTTTAAGAACAAGGGGGGAGGACTGACAGGTGAATGTTACTGCTACCCACTGCTACTGCCTCCTGCTTTGAGACCAGTACCGGGACCGGTACCGGTTCCAATCTCTACAGTACTCCTTTGTGAAAACTTAGCCAGATGTAAGAAAAGTAATAAATTCCAACTAATTCAATGTTTACTCCCCATTTTATTAGCTAGACTTCCCTCGCTCAAGTCTCAATCTGACTCTCAGAGTTCCACTTTAGATTTTAAACTCGAGAATCTGACAGACTTGGACTTGGAAGGGAGTGGCGTGGATGAATCTCGTTAACTTTCTCTGCGGTAAAATCCCGGCTTTCTGTTTACACCGTTCAAACATTTTGAATTAAAAAAAAATTTTGAATGAGTTGCCTCCTTGCGGAATGTAATGGAAGGCTATACATATTAAAGTGGCTGGAATAGACACTCACTGACCTCGTTGCCCATAATATTGTAGACAGAAAAAATAGGAGACACAGAGCAGCGGTGCGTAAATACTGCAACCACCCGTTTTTTTTTCCTATTATTTTTTATAGTAGTGGATAAATTTCCATTTAAAAGGAACGCACCTCCAAATTGAGAGGGGGAAGTTTGTACACACTTTGTATGTCTCATTTTACCTGCGCTTCAAATGTCGGCCACCTTCTTTCCTTTACCGATTCTGACTCTTATGGCTCTGCTACTGGTTTTGGTTTTGGATCTGGATATGGTATGGTGGTGCTTTTAGTTCCTGATTCTAATTGTATGCTCGGTTCGGTATTCAGTCTGAACTGAAGCTTTGTGAATATTTTTGTTGGTAGTAGTATAGCAGCAGCAGTAGTATAGCTTGTTTTCCCCATCCGTATCCGCACCATGGAACCTCAGACAACTTTACTTTTCCCATTTTGAAATTTATCTATTAACTGCACGGCGCCCTCGCCTGTATATATTTGTAGTTTTCCTTTTTACTACCAGCTTAAGTAGAGTTCTAACGGTAGCCATATGTTCCGTCGTCCGGAGCATAATATGAAACGATGAAACAATAATGTGCTCTATATACATCTATATGGAAATGCTACGAAAAGACTCGGGCTTGGACTTATTGTACAATTAAGCATGACTTCAAACTAAGACTGATGTGAGTTCTTAGGTTTTATCTAATTATTAATTTCGGAGCGGAACTCGAAATCAACATTGCTTTTGTACACTGTCTACAATTCTACAATTCTGCATCTGGTTATATAATAAGGCCCCGCAAGGACTGTATGTATAGTAGGTACAATGACGAGGGTAGAAAATTTGAAATGTGTTGATTTTAAATTATCCTCAACTCCAAAGCGTAGCGTAGGTAGGTAGGTACATTTGAGAATTCTTGAGAGGAAGCCTCACTCAGTGAGACCTATGCCAACTCTCCAGTCTCCAAATAAGCGAGAAAACAGAAGCCAACGGCAACGCGAGAAACCCAATGGCGATGTCAACTCTTTAACTAAAGGAAAAGCCCTCTTGCTAAATACTCTTCTGTTTCTCTATTTTTACTTTCACTTCATAGAAAACTTCAAGCACATTAGTAGAACATGCTTAAATTACTTGCTCGTAAAACTGTGAACGCACTGACAATACAGTACAATACAATAGAAAAGCCTTGAAATTTAGAGTTTATCTCAATCTAAGCAGGAAAAGTTTCCACTGTCTTTCTCTACTGCTGAATTTCTCTTCACTGTTTAGTTCAAGTAATTTTCAAATAGGTGTCTGCGTAGTAAAACCGGCTTCACGCTTTACTCATGTTAACTCCGCACAAGCTACATGTGAAGAATTGTTTGGCAAAATGGGATAAGTCCACCTAAAATCCTAAAACATGTATTTCTGATTTAAATTTGGGTTTTGGAGTGTTTTCGTAGTGTGTAGAAGACAATTACCGTACTTAAATGTTTTTAAGCAAGAAAAAGTTTAAAAGTTTAAAAAAAAGTTTGGTTTCACTCAAAACGATTAAAATTTCATCTCACGGACTTTTGACTCCATGTTAAGTTATGCATTTTGAGGCAAAACGGAAAAAGTCAACAAAATAAAATTTTCTAAATAATTCCAGAGTCAGTCTAGATTCATGAAACTACTTTTAATAACGCTTCGTTAGTTACAGTACCTGTAGAAAAAAATTGAGTTCAACAAAATAATCCTGTCGCCTTACGTTTATTATTCGTACTTCCTGAAAAATTTTCTTTGATGGACTTGGCCCGTTTTGCCAAACAACTCTTCATATATACTGCTCATGGACTGGATTTGGATGTGAAAGACAGGAAATAAGGGCTGGCCCAATTTTCCAAATGGTCGACGGAAAAGCTTAAACTATTAAATACTTTTGAAAATAATAATGCAGTTTCTTAAGAGAATAACTAATTTGTGTAAAATATACTATAAGATCTAAACCAAAAGAGCGAGAGGGAGAGAACAATTAAGACAGGGCGGAAGATACGCTTTCGTACTTTACGGAATAACTTTTAAAATTTAAAGCGATTGTAAATTAGACCAAGTTGTGTACTGGTACTGTACACGCTCATGGTTGTGCTCCTTCTAAACTTACTACTCAATTCTTTTTATATGAACAATTTCTGGATTTACTTTCAATGTTCTAGTTAGGCTTATTGAGTAATTTAAAAGTTAGCAAAACTTTGATTAAAAGTTTCCCTTTGAATTCGCTAATTGATTAGTAAAACCACTATACTATAGTGACTACTACTACTACTACTGTAGTACTGCCTAAATGTAGCCATAGCCAATCTAATTACCAAGAAGCACCTGCCCGTGAAGCCTCACTATTTAAGCGAACAAAAGCCTTCTTTGCCTTAGCAATGCCTTTTATACCTGAATTTTTATTTTAGTATGTTTATTTGAGGACAAGAACGAGAGAAGTTATAAAAATCTAAATGACGAAATATTCCTAAATCCTAAGTAGGCTCTTGCAGAAGTTACCATGTAACCATATTACATAGAAGAGAGACTTCCCCCTTTCATTTACGAAGCTATCCGATTGTAATCCATAGGTTCAAGTTAAATCCCTCAATCCTACAAATGTAATGTATCTAGGTATTTACATTGTAGGTACATGTTGAGCGCTTCTAAAACTCCATTCATATTATATACCTACATCCCATCTAATTAAGTATTCGTATTATCATAATGTGCGTCCAATCTCTAGGGAATGAAATCATAATAGGATCTTTACAATGTGGTTTCATTATATTTATAAGTAACATCTAGAATTAATAACGTCTACGTGGTACATGTGATATTATCTTATGGAGAGAAAGAGAGAGAAGGATGAGCGGAAAATGCTTTCTCCAAACTTTACATAGACTCGGAATAAAATTACCAGCGTTGCTGGCCTTGGTAGGCGGTGGTTTTGTCTACGTCTTTCTTCATCTATATGCACCTTAACAGTACCATCTCCGTCCCGTCTTGCTCTTACCACTCACATGAAAGTGAGGGAGATGTTCCATGATATAATATGTACCTATGTAGGCACTATTATGTAATAAGGTAATGGCTTTAATTGAATTTCAAAATTTTTGAGGTAAAACTTTATAGCTTCGAAAAAAATGGAGTCACACGGGAGGAAGGACTGCGGCTAAGTAACTTCTACTTGGTATATTTCTACACAGTAAAAATGATGACAGTTTATTATATGTATAAGGGAAAACTCAAAGAGAATATTTTAAATATTGATAGTTTTTTAAAAGGAGAGTCTCCAGTGGAAATGGATGATGACCTTTAGCTGGAATTTTCCAGCTTTGTTTTTATCTCAAAGTTAAAGGAGTGTGTACTTGTACTTTACCTGAATTTTAATTAAAATGTCTACATACTGTGTAAAAAGGTGTGGTGGTGGGGTGGTGGGGCAGTACTTTCAATTTTAATTAGAAATTCTTGGAAATGTACGTAACATACATATTTGTAACACTTATAGAAATCTACTTGTTCCAAGAAAATTAATTTTGGAAATTAATAAAATTTTATTAATTTGAATTTATTTTGTTGGGTTTCCTATATGAAGTAAAATAAAATCTTTACACATTACATTTTTTCCATACTCTAAACACTAGCTGTAGTGGGAGTTTGACGAAATTTTGCAATGCTTTTTAAGGCAGGTGTCTAATACAAAGATTAAGTTTTCACAGGGGCGAAACTACTATTAATAATTGTGATTAAAATATCATTAATTGTGCGCTACAGCGTATGAAGGAGTATCCCTCCCAATGTTAGTGAGAATTGAATGGCACGTTTTATGAAATAAATGTGCCTATATGAAAATATCTGTATTACCTTTTGGTACATTTACCTACGCTGAACGCATGTCACTGAGGTAATTAATCACGTTTGACGTTGTGTGAGAATTCAGAATTTTAATCTTATCCAAGAGCATATGCCATGTTATTTCATGTCATGTCATATCATATAGTCGTCCCCTTCCTTTTCCTTCAGCAAAGTCAGCATATTTCCTGCTCTATAAATACGTTCCTTTTACAAGTTTCTCCAGCTGTCTCTCCTGTATTTAATTTCTCCTTATATAGTAGTCAGAATTTCAATCCCTTTAATTACACAAGCCTGTGACAAGGACAATGAAAATGACACCCACTATATGTATGTAAGACAAGCCAATCTTCCCAAATATCTCACGTCACCCTCATCTTTTGAAACCTATTTAAATACATTACATGCCCAGTTTTAATAAAATGGTAATGGTGCTAACGCTAAGAAATAGTGATTAATAGCCGGACTGTATCGACACGTATTAAATTGCTATTAAAAAGACAACAAGACAGATGGGTAAAATTTAATGTAAATGGTAAAATAAAAAACCGGAACATTCATACATAGAAAAGAACGTCGAATTAAATGGGATATATGTATAGCTCCTGTTTAGCTGCTAAAGTTTAGTGTTGGAAAGTATTTACTTTTCCTTGTCTTCCCAATAAAGCACCATAAGAAAGCAGAGAGTAAAAAGCATAGGGAGTAAAAAAAAGTTCGAAGAATCGTGTATCGATTAAACCGTAGTTAGTTTACAATTTGAATTTACGTATGCAAGTCGTGGGTCGTGGGTTTGAATTCGAATTCGAAGACGAAGACTAAGACTAAGACGAGGACGAGGACGAGCACACACACACTGAAATAGGCATCTACCTAAGCACATAAAATAGCATATAGCACGTCAAAAAAACATATCCTAATATTTCTTATATTTCTTAAATTTCTTCATATTTTCGAGGAGTATCATAAGTTCAGATGAAAGTGTATAATTCTTTTTAAGCAGGAATTTATGTGTAAAAGATGTGTAGCATGGAGGAGATCTGATCTACTCTCTCCTCCTACGTGCACCCTTCAAGTTTTCTCGAGCACAGACTGCAGACACAGAGCAAGACAGATAACATACCATAGGACCGAACCAAGAGCCAGAGCATATATAAATTCAAGAGTCCTCGGGTGGAATAAATTCAAAGAGCATATTATGTATATCTAAAGACGAGATAACAATTGATGATGAAGATTATATGTAAAAGTATTGATATGTAGCTAGCTGCGGGGAGAGGGGTTCGGAACTGTAGACAGGGCTTTAGACTTTAGACACTTGCAGTGGAATGGTAGTGGGTAGTGGTGACTGTAAAGACTATTATTATTATTTAGAATACAAGATACATGGGGCAAGTGTGCCAGTTTCCACGGAGCACAGCGATCGTAAAAAAAGAAGTTTGTAGGTTAGACTGGTCCTGGTCCCGGTCCCGGTCTCAGTACCGGTACCGGTACCGGTACTGGTTCTGATCCCGGTCCTTGCACTTGCATTGGTGAGCTGACTGTTTTCCCCGCGCTGTTGGTGTCTCGTTGAGGAAGAGAAACTTGGATAGTTAAGTTTCATGTTTCGTTCGTTTCGTAAATTGAAATTCATTCTAGCAAGCCAATGATTTGATGCTCCTTTACAACACACACACACACACACACACAGACGTAGGTATGTATATATTATACTCACTCACACCACTGACTTCTAGTTTGTTGTACTTTGTATTTCATATGTTAAACATTCAGTTTTCGCCTTCTACTTCTCCTTCGTCTACGTTCGTCGGCGTCCGCTGCTGCCTCTCCATCTCCTCAAGCCTCAAAGTAAAAGCTGTCTGCAGTCTGCAGACGAATGCCGTGCAATATGTCTATTCTCGGGGCTCTCTATCCCTATCCCTATCCTTTACCCTATCATTTTATCTCTGCCGCTCTGTCGCTGTCCAAGTCCAAGTGAACGTTCAAATGTTTGGCTCTTGGCGATGGGGGCTCATAATATGTAAGGTACATATGGAAAACAGTCAAACATGCAAAAAAACAGATCTAAAGTATGGTATATGGTGTGGTGCATCTATTTGACCCAGAAGAGGTTATAGTGTTTCCACTCTCACCAATTCTTTCATTTTTATCTGTTAAATGTATTTTGTAATCCTATACTGCTGCGCTTGGCAGGACCAGAAGTAGCAGGACAGACAAGATGCGATACGCACTGATATACTGATATACCTACTAATTATAAGTATTAAATACCAGGCAAATAATTATATACGTACACATTCCGATAGATACACAGATCTAATTGTAAGAAATTTCTGGTTCGAATTCGAGTCATATGTTCCCGTCCCACGCAAAGAACGGATGAATTCGTGCTTGTAAAGAACTTTTACTTGTTCCAGAGATCCACATCTCTGCACAGATAATTGATTGGAAATGGAATTTCTGACATTTCCAAGGATGACAAGAAGGTAATGAAAAAGAGATACATATGAAATTGAATGATGAAAAAAATAGATTAGATTTTTCGTGTGTGTCAAAAACATATTACAAATTCTCTTGAAAATTTGGATGTTGCAGATTTTTGAATTAATTTCCCAGCATCTTTTCACTCTAATTTTCGATTTTTAATGTGAAACTAGAACTTCTATGTATGAATGAGTTTTCATGTTGTGTAAATTTAGAATGAGTTCCGAATACAATATTATGTAATTAGTACAATGCAGAGAAGTGCAGTTTTGTGTAAAATTGAAAATAATTAGCTGGATATTCTTTGTTCATTTTTGTGCTGTGTGGTTGCCACGGGAATCATTTCTATAAGGGGATGCAGAGTTAATTCTAATGACTACTGTACTGGTACTGGTACTGGCATTGGCATTGGCATTACTAAGTGCAAATTAAGTGGGTGCATATAATTATTTAGTATATATGTAACAGTTAGCACAGTATAACGTAATATTTAATATGTACGGCATGTGTACAAAAGTTGCATTTACTGTATCACTTTATTATAATTGCTCTGCTCGCGGTCCTGATCGTTATCGTAATCGTTAAATTTCCTGCTAAATTCATAATCTAGTCGAAAATAATTTGGAATGTCTACACACAATGTTGTGGAGTCAATTTTTGAAGTTTTCGTGATCTCGGAATCCAATCTGAAATCATTAGTACTGCGCTTGTCGCTGTCGCTTGTGTATAACTACTTTCACATCCGCCTTTAGACCTCTTACAATAATAAATCGCTGAAATTCAAATCAAACTTGTTTATGACATGCTTTTAGCTTCAAAGAGTGGTTGTTGTTGTTACTGTTAGTGCAGTATCTACATTTACTCTTTGAAACCATGAGCATTCACCATCAGTAGTCAAGTATAATTTAATAAGACCTGCAGAAAAATGAGCAGCAAACAATTTTTTTCTTTTAATTCTGAATTAACTTGACATTTTGCTTTTTATATAATTGAATACAAAAAGTAAAAAGTCTTTCACAGTGAAAAATTCTTCCAGACGTCAACTTTCAATTCATTTTTCAAGTTTATATATTAGGACATATTATGACATAAAGCTGATTTTTCTTGACATTTAAAAAGGTATAATTCTAGCAATGCTAAAAATAACTTATGAACTTATGTACAATTTCAACTGTCTAAAACTAAAACATGAAACAAACGCCATACAGTTTTTAAAAAGTAATAAATTAAATCTGATTATTTTCTGAAAAAAAAACCAAAAAAGCCTTTGACTTTGTTTGTCACGCACTAAGTAAATAAGAAATGAAATATTTGAAAGCTTTGCCCTGTCAAATAATTCATGAGAGTAGACGCCCTGTTGCGGTACAGTAAAAACGTTCGGAGTCAATTAACTTCAAAGGCGCTTGTATTTCAAGAGGCTCATTTTCCTGACTTACTATATGACACATTATAAGCAAGTCAAACTAAAAACAAAATGTCTTGATTGAGCATTTACCTTTTGATCTTGAATTGTACCTATATGCAATGTAAGTTTTGAGTTTGTCAGGTAATATATCACATGCCTATGCCTGTAGTCTTGACATTTCAAGTTCGTTTCCTCTTTTGGGAAAAGACGGAGTGAAAATTGAAATTGAAAAAAAACTGTTGCTATATAGTATACCCTGAGATATCAGTAGCCAATTGTAGTACAAAAACAAGGGGGGAAACATGAATGGGAAAAAATCAGGTGTATCATAGGATCCTGTCCCTGTCCCTGTCCTTGACCAACCATATATATAATATACATATACGTGGGTACAGTACGAAACCCGTCTGCACTGTTCTCTCACTACTAAATTCGAACCCTACTTGTGACGTTTTTGAAGGACTATGCGAATTGCTCTGTAAAAGGATCCGTTACAACTCAACGGAATAAACTCAATATTGAGGTATGCGTTTATAGACACGGGCTGAATAAGTGAAAAGTTTAGATTCTATTCACATGTCCTTACGCTGCCGTTGACTGTGTCTACAGTTCTACAGAAAAAGGAATGTGTTACATATTAAAGGGAAATACCTACAATTACTTTACTTTTTTCCCCTCTTTTGCTATTTTTGGGCGAAATTCCTTGACACCAAACTACTGTAATACTACACTATAAGGACGTACATACTGTAGAAATTTTTTCGTTATTTTTTATTCGAACAAAAGAAAATCGTACACAGCTAATATTGGAGTTGTTGTACACGTATAAATATAGCACTACAGATATAGAGTATAGTCCTACAGTATAGACGTGGTCCTCTGTTTATATCGTCTGTGAAGAACCGAAATGACCCATATACAGTTTAATCTAGAATCAAAATGAGCTATGTCATAAAAACAAAAGGAGAAACATGCATAAAATTTTAATTACAAGTTTTTGAAAAGCGTTTAAATGTTCTATTTGCATGTTTTTGAAAAGTGGAAAATGTTCTATTTACATTTTTAAAAATTGTAAAATGTTCTATTTACATATTTTGTAAAAGTGCAAAATATTCTATTTACATGCTTTGAAGACATGTTTCAATATTTTTGTAGATATTGGATATTGTTTTTAGCTACAAATGGATATGGGTCATTTTGGTTCTTCACAGACGATATATGTTTTCCCATTTTAATAGTAGTCAATATAGTAGGTAGGTAGGTTGGTATTTATGTATGGGGCACGACCCCCGATAAATTTTAGTTTGCATTTGCTTTTTCTAACACCTACTCAATGCACTGCACATGCCGTACATTACTCACCCACTGGCAGCGGTTTTGGCTCGGGCGCTGCTCATCTTCGACTTTGGAAACACTCTCCCAGCGTATAGTTAACATCCCAAAGGCGTTTGCCGGTTTCTCACTTTCTTTCTACTTTCTTGCTTCACTTCTTCTTCCCCTCACACTCGTCCTCATCCTCCTCCCTGTGTATCCCACACTACACCGCTGAGACTCAAGACGAAGACGACAAAAGTCAAGTGGAGCCGAGAACGTGACAGAGATGAGGATAAGTCAAACTGCACTAAAACGTCGGAAATTCTATAAGTGCAGAGAGTTACAGCTTTTCACTCACACTCTCTCCCTGCGAGCCTATACACAGCTTTCCCATGGCTTGGGATCTTCCATAATTGACGTCACGTATACGGTCAATGGGTCTACTATGATATTGATAGCCATTTACGTAATGGTTAAGCTGAAGCTGATGGCAGGAGGTGGTCTTAGAAATGGGGATATTTGGAAGGCATCATTTATGGATGACCCCCACGGTATCCATATCCATGAAATTGGTACATATTGGTTTTGGGTCGAGTCATAATACACTCGAGCGGAATTAGTGTGTAGTGGTAGAAAGGGAGTGGGCCAGTGGGTGGCATATGATATGTTTGTACGTGTACGTCCTTCAGCCTTCAATCTTCGATGAGTTGTGCTAATAAAAATGCGAATAGGGAATTACTTGAATATTTTCTATCTGAATTAATTTTACAGCATGGCTATTTACTTACATACATGTAGCCGTAGCGCCCTCCATCTCTCAAGTGGTAGTTCTTATATTTCTTATCCTAAAGTGTCTGGCTAGTCTGTCATATGGGCTCGAATGGGTTTTAAAAGTTTTACAATGACAATGTATTTGATAGGAGGGTTGCGTTCTTGAATTTTATTAATGCACTCAATGCTACAATACCACCGCTCCGGGTCCCGGGTCACACTCACATGTACATTATACACTAGAATCCAGGATCATAGATAGAGAAATTTGAAGCAAAGTTTGACATATATAAAATCAATGAAGATGAAATATGAATGGATGGAAATGAGAATGTGGCTATGAGAATGACGAACTGACTAAAACTGCGGGACCACCGCGGATCGAGGATCGAGGACTATGAGATGCTCTGTTAAAATCATGTTTACTCAGCTATGTATTTCATAATGAGCTTTCCAGGAAATCTTCTGTAAATCTACATACATAATTCACTTGTAAATATCTGAGTAGACTTAGCGTTTTTTTTTTGAATTGTTGTTGTTTTTATTTTTTTGTAAGTGCTTTCAGTTTAGAAGCATTAAATCAGTCTTCGATGATTTTTAATTTACAAGGGAGGCAAACAGAGTAGAACGATGTTTAATTAAATGTTGTTTTACGTCTTATACAAGACTCTTTGTACAGTACATTATTTTTTTGTGCTAATGAAAATTACCATGACGTAAGTGAATTAAAATTCAAAGAGAAAGTAAACGTTACGATTTTCCTTGTGTATATAGATACGTACTCTTCTCTCTTGGTGCTGGAGTGCATGGGGAAATCATCAAATAGAAACAGAAAATTAGAGTTTGAGAAAGTAAATTTATTTAGTGAGGAAAGTTAATTTATAGCATGTACAGTATTTTACAAAAAGGAAAATGAAAAGTCTGTGCCATCTTGGGGGTCGCATGATGGGAGAGATAGGGAAGCTTTTATCGTAAAAGTAATACACTCATTGTAACTTCCCATTTTTCCGCACTCTGATTAAACTGACAAAGAAGCAAGTGTAGTATATATGTACTTATTTGCAGATGAGGAGAGCCCCATGTCCATTTTTTAAATGTATTAAGTTCAAACAAATTGTTTAAAATACTGAGTTCACTTTGATTTAAGTAACATGATGTTTTTTTACGTTTTTTTTAAACTTAAAATTATTTCGTCAATATACATTTTAAATTCCTACTACACAAACGTTTTAAAATATGGAACTTTTAAACTTACAGTATTTGACCACGCATTTAGAACAGAGACAAAAAATAATAAATTATTACATTAAATTATTCATGTATGATTTTTTATCTCTGCATTTTTGTACGGTCAAATTTCCCGTACAAAAAAATGAAATACAATTTACTTGTATTTCTGAAGAAATAGAAAAACACCAAAACAATTCTGCAACTCACTCTTAAACTCCATTAAATGCTATAGCGTAAGAAAATTTCCCAACTAGTAAAATATTTAAATTGTTTGCAAAAAATACATCAACATCTTTATTCATGACTCCGTTAAGGTGACCACAGAAATCCATTAGCTGCATAAGGATTTCGACTGCTACAACAAATTTTGAAATTGCAAATGGAGAGAGAGAGACCTTTGATTTAAAATGAGGTTCATTGCGGGTTGACAAATATAAATGTCTGCATAGTCTGTATACAAACAAGAAGTGAAAGCCAATCGGAAACGTGTAAACAAGAGAACATCAAAATAATATCTTCAATCGTCGTCGTCGTCGTTTTCGTCGTCAGAGTCTTGTCATGAAATACATGTAATGTAGGTAGTTATAGAATTTCAAAACCAATTCTTAAAGCAAGTAGGTATGTACACAAAAACGGATCAGTGAACCAAATTTAGGTACCTAGGTACTTATGCCAAACATAAAGATACACAAAAATTATGGAGACATTAAACAATGAAACTATTCAAAAT
The DNA here is from genome assembly GCA_949802685.1 of Dicyrtomina minuta. NCBI lineage: Eukaryota > Metazoa > Arthropoda > Collembola > Symphypleona > Dicyrtomidae > Dicyrtomina > Dicyrtomina minuta. Next base: position 18,740,195 of record OX461810.1, read on the forward strand.
TTATATTATGTTTCCCTCAAAACTGGAATTGGGAACTGAAAGCATGGATTATGGCGGTGAGATATGGATACATACCCAAACTGTAGGGGTTTCAATAGAGATAATGTCATAGCTGTAGAAATTGAGATGAAAGGACAAGGACACACTTGGTGGTTGTATGCAGAGCCAGAGAAATGATGAAATTTCTCATCATCTCTATATATACATACAGTCTAGTAATTCCGTTTTGTTTTCCTACTGTGAAGGAAATTTTGGAACCTCTACAGATTCAATCCTTTTGTAAATATTAATTTAGTGAAGCAATCATATCAGTTGTCTGTACTAAAACAAGAAACTGTTAGAGCTATCCTTCTGGATAGACTGGTTCCTGTCGCCCACTGCAATGGAGACTGACGAGGAACTGCCACTTGTTAGTACTCTGGATTTCGGATTCTAGTCTGGATTTATTTCATTCGATTTCCGCACCTCGTTCCCCTCGATATGAATCTCAGTATTCGTACACTCAAATAGGTACTCACAATCAGTTGAAGGTATTTATGGAGGGCGGAAATGTATACAGTTTTATTTTTATTTGAATACATTATCGATATCAAGATGACATTATGTCTGGAGGCTAAAGTTTCTGGCAAAGTATTTATGTAGAATTTAAGATTGTTCTTCCAAGTTGAGTATTTTTATTTTGTGTGGTAGAGGCAGGGTCCAAAAAAATTCAAAACAAATATCAATACAAAATGTAATTCTAAGTTAGATTATGCCCGCATTACTTCTTCGTGCATGTGACATCTTGTCGTTAAAGATATAATACTAGTCGGATTTTGTATCCAATTTAAAATTCTTTTTCAAAGAAAACTTTTTTGAGCATGTATATTTAGTTGTGTAACAATTTGAAGTTGAAAGTGTTTCTGTTTTCTTAGCGCATAGGGTTTTTGAACCTATTTATTCGTAGAAATGCTCTAAATTCTGGAAAATGTTTTTTTTAACATACAAATATTCTTTAAACACAGAATATTTTGAAAGCTAAAAATTACTTAAACTACACGAAAAAATATTGCATGAATCTTGGAAATATCTGAAAAAATATCAATGCTAGGATTTTTAGAACTTTAAAATACGATAAAATTTTAAAATCTTGCATATATTCTAAATCCAAGATTTTTGAATGTTTAAAGTCGTAAAAACTGAATTTAAAAAAAATACATCCAAACACTCTTCCTACAATTTTTTTGAAAACCAAAGTATATAATGTTCTATATTTTAATATATTTTAAAATGCCTGCATCTTTTGATAGTTTTGATAGAACTGTATAAATTTTCCTTAAAAAACAGCAGATTTAAATATTTAAAATATCGTAGAAAGAAGGTTGCTATTGTATCTTGAACACAAACATAAAATTTAGCAATAAGACGAGATATTTGCATGAATATTGACTTGGAAAGCAATCCCATTACAGTTCTGTTCTGTACACTGTATGTATTCCAAAAAACCCAAAACACAAACAGGAAATGAGTGAAAAAAGTTGTTGACTGCCTAGTTTGCTTAAAAGGACAAAGGACAAACGTCGATAGATTTCAATTTGTGTATCCCCTCCCCTCCTCTCCTCAACCTATGGACTCTTGTTTACATTTAAAACAGTCCATGGTTCGTACTTTAAAGGACTTGCTTCGCCTGGTCGCATGGTCTGGCTATTTACATTCCTATGAGTTGAGTGTAGTACTCAGGAGCAAGTTTTCTGATTTCCCATTCTCAACTTTATCTCTGCATGTTTTCTGTACGGTGCCTCAGTCTGAACGTCTCAAGTCTGACTGTGTAGATCCAATACTGTAGATTGAAGATCTCCCTCCATCTCGATATTCGATGGGAAGTCTGTCTGTGAGGAGTCAAAGATGGGCTTCTGTAAGTTGGATTTCTATAAAAAATTCACTCAAAGACTCAAAGCTGATTCCTTTTAAGATGGAGACAAAAAGGGGGAAGAGATAGAATAGAATGAAATGTAAACCAAGCTTTTCCTATGTATGATCCTCTGTACACAAGACTACTACTATAGAGAGTCAAAGCTGAGGCTATATCTCCCAAGGAAACCAAAGGAACAAAGGAAGATCGGAAAGGGTCTCCAGCAGCAGATTGACTAAGTAAGAAAAATAAAGTCAAAAATTCAAAGAAGTCAACGAGGAACTATAGGACTTTCTTTCTTTGGTTTTGGTTTTGGCTTTGGGTTACGTTTTCGTTTTGATTCTAGTTTTTTGATTTGATATTCCCCCGGAATTGAGCGAGTCCTAATGTGGCAAAGGTATATTGAGTCTCTGGATACAGAGCCTGTGGATGAGAATGCGGAAAAACAAGAGGTGGTTGAAATGAACCGAGAAAAATAAGGCAAAGAAGGAAAAACACAAGAGAAAAAAGTTGAGGCGGCGAGTACATAGATAAACGCGAGATAAACTTATTGTCAATGTTGTAGTAGGATGACCATAATGTACAATCAGGGAGTACATACGTATTTTTCGAGTGTGGTAATGTATTGTACATTGGACATTTTGTACATTTTGTACCCACTGCTTTAGAGGAAGAGGAGGAGGACGAGCATGTGTTACACATTTGCTCCAGTTGTTCAACATTAGATACAGTCGGACATAGAAATTCTGGTGAGACATACAGTCGAAAAGTTTGAAATCACAATCACATCCACATATAGCTATATCTACACGGTTCCCTTGAATTGAATGGGATTCTTTGAAAAGTAAATAAGAATAAGAAAATTCCGACTCCAAATTCGCACTTTGGGCGGTTATGCCCATACAGGTACATGTAGCATCACGTTGTAGCTACTATCTACCAGTTACCAGTTTGAATTAGGCGCGGATCCAAGGGCGGGTGGGCAGCAGATAATTATTTTAAAAAAGTGTATAACACTTAGAGGCATTTAAGACAAGATGACCAACTTATACCAAATAAAATTAAAAATAATTACCTGTTCATGGTCCTATGAAACCATGTAATTGGAAAATTTTGCAAATTTTTAATACATGTTAATATAAAAATTTTACACTAAAAAAAATGTAAATTAAAAATATTGAACTTTTCAAAAACATGTAAATATTACATTTTGCACATTTTCAAACCATGTTAATAGAACATTTTGCACATTTTCAAAGAATGTAAATAAAACATTTTGCACATTTTGCACATTTTTAAAGAATGTAAATAAAACATTTTGCACATTTTGCACATTTTTAAAGAATGTAAATAAAACATTTTGCACATTTTCAAAGAATGTAAATAAAACATTTTGCACATTTTCAAAGAATGTAAATAAAACATTTTTCACATTTTCAAAGAATGTAAATAGAACATTTTTCACATTTTCAAAGAATGTAAATAGAGCATTTTGCACCTCTCAAAAACTCATAATTAACATCTTACCCATCTGTACGTCTTATTTAGTTATAAATATTCACTCTAGCTTAAATTGGACCATTTTGATTCTTTACTCACGACTCACAAGGCCCATGTGTGTGGCCCACCACATAAAATATTCCTAGACCCGCCTCTGCTCTGGTTAGGAGGTACTATTCTACTACTACTACTACAACTACCCATCCAGATGTGTTTCAGTTTCAGTTTCAATACACAGAAAATCTCAATGGCTTCATGGCTTCCGTGCCGCTCTCTCCCTTCTTCCTCCTCCGTCCATTATTTCCATTTCCATCCTAAATCATGTTTTTCTTCTTCTTCTTTAGTTTAGAGTTTCAGATGAACTCATTGTAGATTGGAACAGTCAGCACACCAAGCTTGAAGCCAGATACCCAACCTTAGGAAAAACTACACACACACAAACCAAAGCCATATGCTAGGCCAGACGAGATCAGGACCAGACCAAAAAGCCAGACCACCCTCAAAATTGAAGTAGAAGAGTAAAAGTAAACTAGACCGTAGAAGAAAGATTATATTGCCGAAGGGAAATTTATGAGAGGACCATACTTTTCATTGAGTGTTTTACCAAACTTTCTCCAGTTTTTTTTACGCTGAGTGGCTACTTAGACTTTATTAGAATGGTATGACAAGAGTTGAACAATGCGCCAATAATAGCCCCGGCCAATAGTCATCAAGCCATCGCATCGTTGCGTTGTAGGCCGGAGAAACACACGATTTGTAGATCTCATACACAACAAGAAGAATTTTTTCTTGTCTTCCCCAAAATGTAGAATAGTTACTGTGGGGCCTTCATTGTTTATCTGTCCACCTATACAGTGCACACCTACTGATATCTCCTAAAGATCACCACCTCACCTACTTGACTCGTCTGCCTGCGCCTGCAAATGAAAGTTGAGCAAGTGAAGTAAAAGTTAAGGGAGTGGAGAGAGAAAGTTTATGATTAGATGAAATCGAAATGCCTTCCTGAGTACGTGTATAAGTGTGAGCAAGTATGATGGCTATTGTTCACAGGTCAAAGGTGCAGTGTACATACCACTGTATTTGTCCGTCTTTCCTTTCACTTTCACTTTCCCTATTTTCTTCGGTTTTTCTGACTGTTTTTGTTTCCTTCCATGGCAGCAACAACGCATAAATGTGATTACTCTACTCCCTATTTACACTTTACAGTTTTCGCCGTATAATCTGCACACTGCGTTTGGTACTGTACTGTAATTTACTGAACCGTCTGCTTCTGCGTTTCTCCTGCCCGTCGTAAATACAATTAGGGGGTCGCCGCCTAGCACTATGCTATCAAGATGGGTGTATCTTAATTGATATGATCATGGAATGATGCTCTTGCTGTATAAATGAACTGTGCCGTACAGTAAAGAACTGCAGAGCCAGATTCTGTAGAAAACAGCTACAAAAGTGTATTGCCGCCATTATGCACTCATAAGGCAGATATCTGTGTATGTAATTCGTAATTTGGGATGTGAGTGTACCTAAGTAATTTTTGCTATTATTGCTGTATAGTTTTTACATATTCTGCTTGTTTTGGTTTACTACTGTATCCTAATACAATGATTGGGATTGATGGAACAGAAGAAATCCATTAGGAAATATAGGATTAAAGCCAAAAAATACAAAATATATTATGACCGACAAAGACGTTAAAAAATTGACGCTCCGTCATGCACTATATCCAACTATATGTACTACCTATACTTTGTTAACGTATTTCAATCTGCTCGCTGACAGCTCAAATGATATGGCATAAATACATAAAAAATACATTCATAATATTATGCAACAATTTTCTAGATTGAAAGACGGAAAGTGGATTGTGTCTAGTATCCAGATCCAGATCCAGATCTCCAGAACTCCAGACCTTTTTATATGTAACTACATACATAATAATAATACATCTCCATCAATAAAAGTGTTGTCTGTATTTTTCACGAAAAATAGGAAACACTTACTTAGAGCTCTCTCAAAGGATATATGATAGCTAACAAAAAAAACTCTCCGCTCACACAAAAAAAGTAAACGTTCCTATTGTATCATCGGCATCGGTATCCTCTACAATAATAAAAAATAACGAAAGCAGAGAGCGGGGAAAAAAAGAGGGAAAACGGAAATAAAGGTTAAAAGTATAACTGTGCGGCCACGGCCATAGCCTCAGAAGATTTATTGAGCTACGATCACGTTGATGTTTCTACATCATTATTATGAAATTTTGTGGGTTCTGAGTGTAACATCTTGTATTTTTCTCATAGCACAATTGTGCAAGTAAGTGTAGACGTTAGTACTGTCTACTGTAAGTGTATAGAGACGCTCACAGAAGACTCTCACAGATAAAAATCCGAAACTAAGCGCGACGGCTATATATATGTACAGTTGTTAGAGTCACAGTTTTTTTATGGCAGCATCTGGAAGTGAAACTGAAGTCGTAGCCTAAACCGAAAAAGCCATAGGGCCGGGACCAGGGCCGGGTAGTACATAACTGCATATACATACGTGATGGTCATGGCTTACATAATAAATAAAGTTAAAGAAACTTGAGGTTTTCCGTCTTTTGGCTCACAACATTGAAAACGAGTAGTTAAGAAAGAAAGAGAAAAAGAAAGGAGTGGGGAAAAAAAATTGAGCGGGTTCTTACTTAGTTTCATTCTGTTAACAAAAAAAATCTGATTTATGGCTTATTTGAAAAATGATGAATGGTATGTCAACGTCAACGTGACTGACAGATCAACTCTAGCGCGGTCCTCACCGATCATTGCGGTCACACATTTACACTGCTACAATTTCTTTTCCCCCACTTTGATATTCTATGTATTTCAATCTATAAACTATTCGCTGGGCTATGTGTACCCCTTCCGCCCCTATACAGTGCAACACTCTATTCTTGCTCTTGGTATGCTCTACTGGGAGAAATTGAAGCTCTACGGCAGTACGGTTGGGGATGTTGGGCTGGTCCTGGTCATGGCTGACAGTGCAGATAATTCTATAGGCTTCTGTGATGTAAATACTCCTTTACTTCTCTCTCCAATGGCCTCAAATGAAAATGAATTGGTTGAAAGAGTGAAAGTAGCTAATGTAAGCACTCTACGTTTTTCACCACTTGAGATTTCGACATCTTCCCCGAACAGATTGTGAAGGTAATCACATACGTATAAGTAGAGGGTGAAATGGCCATATGATGGTCCTCACGACCAGGACCAGGACCAGAACCAGGACCAGGACCAGTCTCTCCTCAAGCAATCAAACAAGAGGACTGACATGGTCGGAAAATAAAAATTGCTGAGTAAATATTAGTTTTTGAAGGAATGGCTAAGATGTGTGATGAAAGACGATAAAAACAAATTTGCTTTCACTGGGAGTAGGGAGAGAGATGATAGTGGTAGTGGTAGTAGGCGGAAAATGAGCTATATAGTAAGACTAAAGGGAGATGAAAAGTATGAAAACTAGCATCACTACATGTGCCATATAGCATAGAAGCAATCTCTGTAGAATCCGTAGTCCTATCCTATAGTCATTGGGTTATTCGACCTTCATTTATGAACATGCATGCATATTATGATGATAACCTTCATAATAATTTGAACATGAGCCGAGTAAACCACAGGCACATGTCGTCGCCGTTGCCGTTGCCGTCGTTGCAGCTGTAGTTAGTCCCTCCTGCAGTATAGGATATACATATAAGTATACGCCAACTCCCAACTCAAGCTCTATAACTCACATTTTAAAATTAAATTTTCTCTCTGCCTCTCCACATCCATACAACACTTTATATGTACGAGGACGGTTTATATTTAAGTCCTGGGACTGGAAACTGGACTAGAACAGTTTTTACATATTTTCACAATTATTTTCTCTAGGCATTTATGAAGATATTTGAGAGAGAAAAATGGCTTTATAAATGAATCCTAGTGTTTTTACTCCTCTTCACTATGGCACTAGTTGTAACAGATGTAGGGCTTAAGTTTCCCCTCACCAGGACCCAAACCCAAAGTTCCCAGTCTCTACAACCTCCACGTCCTATTCCAGAGTTCGACACGCGTGTACATATGGAAAGAACTTTGCAAGTGACTTTAATAGACTGAAAATTTAGGCTCTAATTCTCGGCCATATTTCCATAAATTCTAACTGGAAAAGAAGAAGTGGGAGTAGGAATAGGAGGGAAGCTTTGTCCCTTCCCGTGTAAGCACGAATGTAATATGCAATATGGACCTATTATTATTTCCGGGTCTGACTTTATCATTATTACACAACTCAGGATTTATGTCAGGTCTCAATGACTGAGTGAAAGAGAGTGAGAAATAAATTGTAAATTCCTAAATTCAAAATTAAATCGGAAATTAAACCCAGTGCTACTGGTTTTGATTTTTGGAAATGAGTGAGCTTTCGTAGCTTGTACTATGAAGTATAGTATTTTTTGTTGTTGGAATATTACAGTATATTATATCAGCGTCAGCAGTATCAACACGTGCTCTTATATACGCCTTCACTTTAAATTGAGTTAGTTGGATATAATTTGGTCTGGGTTAAGAACTTTGGTCGTTACGAATGTTTTAACACGTAGGTAGTTTTTGTGTTATTCATACATAGTGTGTATTATGATGGTCTAAGCTCAGAATCTCGGCGTATTAAGTTTAAAAATTTAAATACCAGTTTTTCATTTTCGAAATTTTATGATAAAATATAGATTATTTGCAAACGTTTGTTAGTTTGAGGTTCAAAATCATGTGTTTTCAAAAAATTATATTGACGTTTAAAATATCTTGCGTTCAAAATATCTCTTGTTCAAAATATTTTAAGTTTAAAATATTACATTGATATTTGAAACATTTTGTACTGAATTAATTTATGTTCAAAATCTTGCGTTTTTAAAATATTTTGTGTTCGAAATCTACCGTTTCAAAATATTAAATGTTCAAAATTTCTCGTTTTAAAAATATATCAAATTCAAAATCTCCCGTTTCAAAAATATTTGGTGTTCAACATCTCGCGTTTTCACAATATTTTGTGTTCAAAATGTTGCGTCTTGAAAATATACATTGCTGTTTAAAATAATTGTTGTTCACAACATTTCATGTTCAAACTCTTGATTTTTCAAAATATTATACTGCTGTTTAAAATAGCTTGTGTTCAAAGTTCATTAAATGCAAAATCCATTCGATACACTAATAGCCAACAACGAACACGAAACTCATTTTGTATTAATTTTGAGCTTTTGTTATTGTTATGTTTTAACTCTTCGCCCTTTAGAAATGTTTACCTTATGATATCTAAACTGTGGGAACAGCACCGTTTATCCTTATGCATGTATATCAACTTGCCCATTAAATTAAAAACAGGTCTTTTGAACTCAATTTTGGGTGTCATCTGCATATATCCTTGCGTAATTCATGGTAACCAGGAGTAGAAGAACTACTCTCGAATTAAGTTGAATAGAAATTCGTGCAAGGTGTCCAAACAATTTCGTATCTCTCCTACCACGTATACAAGACAGGGTTTGGACACTTGAACGGAATTTACATTAAACTTAATTAGAAAGTAGTAGATACCAACATACTTTGCACCTCTTGGCCTCTTGGCTTTGGTTTAAACTTTACAGTATAGAATGTTTCCGTCAATGTGGAGGTATTAACCACCCTTGGGGGTTATATTTAATACATTATGCCCAAGACTTGATCTCCATGCGTTTGTTTGTATGCATGTAAATTCGTCTAATAATAAGACTACGTAAGCGACTGGGAAATGGATTTAAAGTAACTATATACATAATATGTGTCATGCATAAATAAGATGTGCTCCGTACGAAAACTCATCATGGAGTTCTTTCTCAGATTTTTCTTTCATATATGATGAGATGAGAATCTTAATAAAGATTTTATCTTAATGTAGTCCGAGCCCTGTGTAGCTTTCCGGCTCCTATGGGAAAACAGTTTTGAGGAGATAATATATTGTGCGTTATTTTCGTTTGCGTACACAGGAGAGTTTAATATATAGACAGAGAGAGTTAAACGTGGAAAGTCTCTAAAAATTACGACGGTGATGGTGGAGGTGGTTGGAAGAAGTGAAATTGGTTTTCATACTCGATTATATGGTTAGTGCACTTTATGATACTTTGATGGGGCTAGGTCAAGTCAAGCCACACACCAGCCAGACGGCTACACGACGGAAGATCGCAGACAAAAGATCGCAGCCACTTGATCGCAGGGACACAAGATCGCACGACAAAAGAGCGCAGCAGACGAAAGATCGCAGACAAAAGATCGCAAGACAGTAGAGCGCAAGGACGAAATATCGCAGTGAAAAATGAGTGCAAGGAAGTTAGGCAGTACAGTTCAAAGACAATTGAGTACATTTCCAATGCAACATTTTAGTTAAGTCAACATTGCTCGTGTAAGTAATTGGTGGCCCTTAAAATGGTTGGTTAAAATTGATTGATATGTCTTAAATAAAAAAATATAAAACCGTAAACAAAATGTTTGCAAAAAAAATGCTATTCAAAGTCGAAGTTGTGGGCAATTCCTCGAAAACGTCTGCAGTTCGTACATCAGGTAAATGGTATGTATCCACAATACGACGCATGCGTATTGCGTTTTCAGCGTAACGGCGTCTCCAAGTCGAAGGACCTCGAACTGCTATAATACCAGCTTATGCATTCGTATTATAAAGTACCGTATTTCCTATTTTAGACTACAGGGTGTACTATTCAAATTCGGACCTCCCAGACCCGTGTACTAATAAAGGCCAGTGTATTATTACAGACCCACGTACTACCATATAAAACAATGTTAAATAGACCCATGGACTATTTAAACTCATACCTCTCAGACCCGTGCACAATTACGGACCCGTGTTCTAAAATAGGAAATACGGTAATAACTTCAGAAAGGTATGGTGTGGGTCTATAGGTTCTTACAATTATTTCATTGCTGGCATATCAATTCATTTTAACCAAATATTTAACCAAATCATTTCAACTTTTTAAGGGCATCCAATTACTTCTAAGAGCAATGTTGACTTAACTAAAATATTACGTCGCAAATGCACTCAATTGTCTGTGAGCTCTACTGCCTAACTTCTTTGCACTCATTTTTCACTGCGATATTTCGTCCTTGCGCTCTACTGTCTTGCGATCTTTTGTCTGCGATCTTTCGTCTGCTGCGCGCTTTTGTCGTGCGATCTTGTGTCCCTGCGATCAAGTGGCTGCGATCTTATGTCTGCGATCTTTTGTCTGCGATCTTCTGTCCTGTCCCCCAGCCAGACACCAGGGGAAACCAGGGGTACACCTGACTACTACGCCCGTACATACGCTCACTTTAATGTACTATATAAGGAGCGGTAACGGGAGATAAAAAATAAGATTCATAAAATGAGTTTCATGCGCTCCAATGAAAATAAATGCACACAGTTCTATCTCAAACAGTAGCACCAACTTACTACTAACATTTTTTCCCCAACATCTTTGAATGTTGAAGAGGAAGCTCTCCTTCCAGCCTTGGAATTTAATTGTAATTGCTTTCCTCATAAAGTCGACAGGCTGGGATCTCTCTCCTTTTATTAAGTTTCAGTTACCTCAGAAAATATTTGTTGAGAATTGACCTTTTAAGCCTCCTCCTTACTTTACATAGATGGTGTGTCTTTTATGGTTTGTAGAGATGAGCATAAAATATTATTATAATTTTTTATTTTACTTTTCATAATAATTTCCATGAAAATTTACTGAAAGTGAAATTTTTTTGTACTTGAGTATTTTCCAAATCATCGCTTCTACTGCCAATATCAATCGACGAATATTCATAAATTATAATGCTAACGACTGTATCAACTGAAGGCGTGGTAAAACAAAATCCAAGTTAATTATGTACTCCTTAAACTCCTAATAAATTTCTATACCACCCATATAGTTATTTTTATTACAATTTCGCTTTTAATTTGCTTTTCAATTTTACTACTATCTAAAAGGCAGCTGCATAAAAGCTAATAAAATATTCAAAAACAATTTTTTAAAAAGTATAAGTATTTTACTTAATGGCGCTATATGCATTATCATAACGCTAAAGCAAGTTTTAATTTTCTTCAAAACTATAGTCCCATAAACTATGTATCCAATTTGAATTTTCGTTTAGCCTTATTGTCAATAAAAAACCATTTTGCTTTAACTTTCTCACTTGTAGTAAAATAGATAGGAGACAGAATTGGTAGGTCATTAAGATTTTTTTTTAATATTCAGCAGAAATTTCATTTAAGCTAAGCAACAGCTGCATATGCCTACATATGAGCTGACAAAAATGAAACCGAAGAAAGAAAACCGAAACAATTCTAAAACTTGAGAAACAAACTAAAAGTCCAAAGATTTAAAATGTCGGCGTCGGTGTCGGTGTTCGAGTTGGAGAAAAGAAAGTACCTATATATCCGTATCCGTTATTGTGGGGCGGTTATGAAAACTGAAAACCTGTCGTATCTCATAAAAGACGTTGTGTATTAGCCCTTAACTCTGTCTATATCCGTATATACAGAAATTTCAGTAAATGTCACAGAATCCGAATTATTACATACAAATACGCATCTGTTTATAACTTATTATGTAGGCAAGGGATGCGGATATAGGGATACGGATAAACACACTGATGATGCATATGGTCTGAAAGCGCAAAAGCCTTGTACTGTTGACTGTATGTGGTGGAGCGGGAGCAGTAGTGGCTCAGCAGTTGAGCTCCTCTGTTTTCTATATTACTTTACTCATTGTTTTTTCGTGTACAGGGCCAGAATATCTGTATTTGGTTGGGGTTTTGGAAACAAAACTTTACCAATTAAAACTTTCTTGATCAATACGTAGCACTTTTTTTGCAAAATAACTCACTACTTTCCTTGTGTGTGTGTGTACATACACCGTCAGTCCCGCTACTCACAGTGGGCTGTCCTTTCGTATCGTTTGTAGTTTTCACGTTTAAATCTCGCTGACATACTTCTTATTTACAATATTAATATTAGCCTTAACCAGCCCCGCACTGAATATAAATTTGAATGTGTCTGCCATAGATAGATATATATTTTACTCACTGATATAACCCGTACTGGTACTGTTACTGGTACTGGTACTGGTACTGACGGGTATGCTATAAAATATTCGTAGTAAGCTTTCAGCTATAAATGGTTATAAAAGGCAGGCTGCACAGTCCTGGGTATGTACTTTACTGGTGCTAGATACTAACACGACTGTATGCAGATAAACAGGTACCTACGTATATTGGTAGGTATATAGGTAAGTCAGGGAAAGAATTATTGCTACTTTATTTTCCCCTGTTCTTATTTCACTCACGTCCATCCGTACAGGCTTTTTGGATTAAATTGCCTAAAAAACACAAAAATATATTTCATTTTTTTATCTCACAATTAGACAAATACACTTGAGTCAGCATCAACTTGGAACAACACGTCAGCTGTGTACTTCAACTTCAAAGCTTCAAAGCCAACAGATTCAATCAATCTAAAATAAAAGGCAAAGTCACTCAGAATTAATTGACAGCGTAGCATTATTATCTATGCGCGTCCACTGTGGTATACGTACAGGTAGTAGATGTGACAGTCTTGAAGTAGTACTTATGGACTTATGTCATGGCGCTCTTCAACATGAGTAATTTGGACGTTATTGTTTTTAGCATGAGAGAGACTCGAGCATCTTCCCATCTCAATTTCAAATTTTGAAACTGTTGAGTATTTTATTATTCCGTTAGTGTGACTCAATCGTATATGATTACTATATCAAAAACATGAAAGAAAACACATAGAAGCTTTTAGTTGAAAATTTTATAGTATATGATGTGATTGCTTTGGCCACGTTTTGAAAATTGTTGTAAAACTTGAAATATGGTCTTTAAAGGGAAATTTGTTCTCATGGAGAGAGAGGGAGAGAGGGCAAAAAAGGAAAAGGGTCCGAATCAAGAATTTTAAATGTCGTCCTTTTAATATTTTGAAAATCTACGAAGGCAAAGAACGCAAATCTGGTTCTGGTTTCGGTTCCGGTTCCTGCCTTTTGACTCCACGGCTCCCGTTCGTTTCACTTTACATTCCATCTCATCGTCAGTAAAGTTTCTAGTTCCTTTTCCTTGTGAAAAACCCACTTACTCCTACATTATATTTCACTTTTGAGCATCAATCGTTCGTTCCACTCCGTGCTTAAATAATTAATGAATTAATGTTTACTATATATTGACGTGTAGATGTATAATGGCTGTGGTTGTCTGTCGCTTTGAATTGGCTATGCCCTAAAGCTTGTAGTTACCATGCGTCTGGAAACATTTTGAAATACCTGTACAAATACTGGGAACTGCTAATGCTGGGACTTTCTACAATGAAAGCTCATTTTGTGTAGGAACCTATTTCACAATGTCACTGCCAAAATAATTGTAGGCGATGAAATGGAATATTTTAAACTTTGTCCTCGCAATGAATTCAAAATTATAAAAATTATACAACCATTAATAAAGCATGATCATATAATATTATTGCTGCTTTTACTTGAAAGCTAAAATAAATAATTGGGAATATTATAGGAATTACCTTGAAGAATTTTAAGGAAACATAAAAATTAATATTTCTAGACCGGAAACATTTTCAATGGGAAAGCAGCCAACTCTGTATAGCTAAGGGATTCAAGCTACATGCTTAGTAGATAGTAAATACATAGTAGTTTTATAGGCTTTTTGCTATATGCTTTATCGTCGGCCGAAGCAGAAACACTCACATAGAAAATACACTAATGTTAATTTTGACTACATTTGTTGTGTGTGAAGTATTATCATAACGGTCGGGGCTTGTTTAAAGGCTACAAACATGGATAAAATAAACACCCACATTGCACAGCTTAATTTAAATTAGTATTTGTAAATTGAAATTTCGCTTCTTTGTCGCATATACTTTGACAAGGAATACATGCAAGCAGTCGACTGAGAGGCTTTTCAATAGAAAATATTTGCCAATTTGAGAGTTCGAATTGGAATTGGAATTGGCACAACTATAACGGGCCGTGGCCGTGGCCGTGGCCATGGTCGGCTGTTATACTTTTGGGAAGATGCAAGTGTCAGGGTACAGTGTACGTATTAAGTATGTGCCTCACATGATGCTGGCCTATGCCAGACTTGTATCGATTTTACAGCTGTTGATTTCTTCAAATTGTATCTTGTATCTTAGCCTTCCTTATCTCGTCTCTGCCTTGTCTTGAACTCTCTTTTGGGAGTATTATATTAATAGGGGAGAGAGGAGTGCGGATGCCAATTCCAGAGCCAAACAACAACCAGCCATGTGGTACATTGTACAATTAAATTTAGCAATAAGGAGTAAAAGACTTCGAGACTGTGAGAGAAGATGAAGTAGAATTATTTGAAAAGTGTACAAGTGTAAGGAGAAAGCTCATTTCGTGTCTCTCATGCATTTGTATCTTGTTTTTGTTCTCATCATTAGTTAAGTCCAGATGATAATGTAGACTCCATACGCATTTATGCAGTGGAGCGAGAACATAAATGATACAAAGTGACAACTAGAGCTCGGGCTTCAAGCTTTATAAATTAGCTTTAAAATATGTAGGGGAAGCGGAGATATGTGTTGTTAGCATTTCTTCTAGTACATTGTGCACCACATGTAGGAGCTACCAACACCAACTATACTAGCATAGCAGTACCATAGCATACCTACTGAGTGAGGAGGGAGAGAAAGTTGGAAAGCACAGGTTGTAATCCAAGGAAAGGAATAAAGGGGAAAGGCGACTGAAGGGCCATTTCGCACTCGAAATGGTGTTGCTGGTATTTAGAGGATTTTAGGTGACTAATGTAAGTTAGTCACTCCTCTGTGTACTACACATAGGTATAGACAGATTTATTTTGTTGTGTGAACTTTAGTTGTAGGCATTTCGAATTTCGAGTGTTGTTAAGCTCTGCGAGTAAATCAGTTGTAGTTGTATTAGACTAGTTGTGCTTCCAAGGCGCTGTAAACAGCAATCACAAAATATGTAGCCCCCATGTAGTCCACACCTTTAAGATCTCTTGAGTCTTGAGTACTGCTCCTGTTATTCTGTTATAGCCTTATGTTATAGACTGTGTCCTATATTGTTGTGTTGTACAGTTGAAGGAAGACAGATTTTGAGATGGTGTTTGAGTTTTGAGAGGTTAAGATGCAGAAGAAAAACATTCGTCCAAGTCTCCAAGACTTTTCTCCCTTTTCTGATGGGGAGGCTTATCCTCATCTTTTTCTTATAGTCAATTCCATTTCATTTTCACTGCTGCTCTCCTCCCGGCCTCCTGAACATAAACACTATGAAAAATATCTATTTACAGATGAACACAAAATGGACACATTCGTTATTCTAAATCTCTACAACAAATATCAGTAATGCTTAGATATTGAAATGAAACAGGGAAAGAGATAATAGTATTATATATTTTATTTTTGTATATTGTATTGGACAGTACACGGGACGGGAGCGAGCTGGGTTTTTTTGGTGTTATTAATAGCGTCTTGTTGTAGGGGTTCAGTTCGTATCGCAAAAGTATTAAGTTCAAAAATATTTTGTGAGCCCCTTGTTTTGCTTTCAAAATATTACTAATAACCCTCACCTCTCGATTTTTTAGTTAAAGTGTTTCTCAAGTTAAGAAATTTATGATCCAGTGGTTTTAGAAAATGTTTTTTTAAATTTAGTATGTAAGTTCTAGCAGCATTATAATGTAATTTTATTCCCTGTAGTTGCTAATTTTAAACAATTTCGTAGGTATAAGTTACTCCGCAAACTTAAAGTTTGGAATAAAATTTGATGTGTTTCTATATTTATATCGTCAGTGAAGAACCAAAATGATCATTTGTAGCTAAAACCAATATACACTATCTACAAAAATATTGAAACATGTCTTGAAAGCATTTAAATGGAATATTTTGCACTTTCAAAACATGTAAATAAAGCAATTTACACTTTTCAAAAACATGTAAATAGAACATTTTACACTTTTTTAAAACATGTAAATAGAACATTTTACACTTTTTTAAAACATGTAAATAGAACATTTTACACTTTTCAAAAACTCTTAATTAAAATTTTATGCACGTTGCTTTTAGAAGATAGCTCATTTTGATTCTAGCTGAAATTGGATATGGGTCATTTTGGTTCTTCACTGACGATATAATTTAAAATCTGCATTGTTTCTTGGAAGTTTATTAATTACAAGTGGTGCGTGTAAAAAAAGTAAGTCCGAAACAAGTGCAAACTTGTCTCGGATAGCATGTCTTTCCTTCCTAAGTGACGAAATCATCATACAGCGCGCAACGCTTCGAGCCAGCACAAACTATGTCTTGTGACTAATCATAGTTTTGATCATGAGATTAATATTTAACTTCTTTTCCAACATGAAACACTTTTCGGCAAAATGGTTTTGAGCTTAAGGCAGTTTTTTGTAACTTTGAACATTAGAAATGGAAACGCAACACCCTTTTGTAAGCGAGTAAACTGCATAGCAGCTTTATAGTTTACAAGGTTATGAGTATATGTATTTGGATTTAGATTGCATTCCCATTGCATCATTGTATAGATTTAAAACTGGAACTTTGCGGGACTTGGACCATTGTTATCTCTCACGTTTGGGATGATGAACATCTCCCGTATAGATACAACCGACGGCAGACTGCAGACTGCAGACAAACCAAAGATACATTCACATTAATCCTAGAGACCAATTTTTCATTTTTGAAATATCTACTATCCATACTATGGTATCGGCATTGTCAAATTGTAGACAGGCATAGACAGTGGAAAGACTAATGAACAGATGTACCCAAGTTGTAACTTCACGTCAATGAGACTAAACCGATGGGTATGGTACTAGTACGTATAGGATGCGGATTGAAATGAAAGAAAGAAAGAAGACGATGATAAATGATTCAGGAATAAAACCACTACTGAAATATTTCTCTCATTGTACTTAGGTAGGTACATACATACTATACGTGTACTTAATGCATCTTTGTTTGATCTTTGCTTCATGCAAAGTAAGAAAGGGGATGTAACTTATTGTTGTTTGATATGGTTACTATACGTGTGTAGTTTAAATTCAAAGATATACTTATACAGCCTATAACCTCTTTCTATTACATGCAATTGAATCCAGGAGGTGAGTGTAGATGTGGGCGTCGGGTATAAAATTGACAAAACACAAAAGTGAGTGGGGAATTAGATAGGTTACTTGTATTTCATACTATATCAAATATGATATATACATAGTCGTGTGCCGTATATAATATATTCACTCACGGAACTCGTATTAATTTACTTACTTTCCACCACAGACTCCAGCGCACACTTTTTTGAGCCTTTTGAATTTTGTTTATTCAGTTCACTCGAATTTTTCACACCACTCACCCTCACGATTAGAGTTTAAGGTGTCTAAGTTGTGAAATGTAAAGCTAAAAATAATAACTACGATATCCAGTATCATTGTCTCTAGTGATCCGCTTCACAAGTTTTTCCATTTAGTGTAGTTTGTAAAGCGAGCTTTTTTATTACTCCGTAATTTAGGCAAGCTAAAAGATTGAAGAAGGTACTTATAGCACTATATGGCACTTATGATGTAATTCAACCGCAAATTATGTGTATTTAGTTTGACAAATCTCACGGGGGAAATCCTTGACAAAAATGAAAGCTGTGCAGCCAAACACTCACATTCTAAATATTTTGCACATTTAAAGTTCATAAATAATCTCGATCCAAATCCCACAAAATACAGTGCATATTTTGTCCATTTGAATTTCGTAAATAATTTTCGTCGGCAACATGTGAAAAATCAGACTCGTTCAATTAATGTTTTTTTTACGGGGACCAAAAGGTAGAATTAGAATATCTACGCTTGAAGCTTTGTATAGTAGCAATATATTTTATCACAGAAAAAAGCATTTTGCACGAAATCTCTAGTACAGTTGGGCCATTGCAATGTCACATATGAATATGTAATCACCAATTACCGTGTAGAGGTGTTATTATATAGGCTCCGCTATTGCATGCATCCAATTTATATGCAATTTACATGAACTATAACGATAATTTGTAAGCTTTAACATCAGTAATAGTATAGTAACCACTTGAGGAAATTGCGCCTTGGAAAAGTGATTATATTAGTCTTTATTTCACACATTTAGTATTTTTATTATAGCTAATTCTAATTTTACTTGACGTCGACGTCACGCTCCAAAAAAGGGGCCTCATATACAAAGCCATGCTGATTTTTATTTCTTTTTTTTTCTTTTTCCTTCTTTTACAGTTTTTCCATTTCCTTTACGCGTTATTTAAGGTTAAAAAATTCGTCAAAATTTAGGAAACGTCCGCAATATGACATTTTGATGATTATGTCAAGCTTATAATATTTTTCTATGAATTCTAAAAAGTTGACAGTGCATTACAAAACAAACATGACAGGGGCTCCATTCACCCACTGAGAAATGTTTTTGGTCGTTTCAGAAACTTTCAACTCCTGTGCAGAACTTCATTCAAGTAGGTACATAAAAGTAAAAGTAACTCGACGTAAACTGACTGACGTTGGCAGAGCTTAAAGTCAAGAGATGTAAGCTTTTTACATCTGCTTTGAAACAGTAATCGTGGAACATTATTTTGTTACGTGTATTGCTTGGTTCAGCTTTAGATTTAGATAAACAAACGAAATAAAAATTGCAGAATATACCTTCGTCCTCGACTTATTAGAATAACAGGTACATAAAGAGATTTTTTTTGTCAGTTAAAGCCTTTCAAACTAATCTAAAGTTGTTTTTTTGTTGACGATTACCATATTTAGTTATCCTATGATATGGTAATCCCCTACAACGAAAACAGGCACATTAAATTAAAAAGCGACATATTAACGACAGCAACAACAACTGTATGCCTATGTATAGCAAAGTAAAATAGCGGAGCTTTTATTACAATTTAAAAAAATACATTAAAGGATAAAAAAAAGTATGACAGAACTGAAAGGAAAAAATGTAAAGCTTAAATCGTAGATCTGTAGGTAAGACCAAAAACAATTCTTTGTATTTTCTCAACGCTCACCTACCCCTCAACTGGTTACATCTTAGACGTATAGTAGACAAGCTAATGAACGAGAAAGAAGCTCAGAAAACTGGGAGAATTTGAGAATTGGAGCAAAAAGATAGGATACAAAAGAATATTAATGATGCTCATCAGTGAGCTGTGTGCCTTCTATGATGTAAGTAAAGGACAAGGACAAGGGGCTTATCTCCATTCTTACAATGTCGAGTGTGTGTGCTCCAGAGTGAAAAGCTCGAGAAAGTTGAGTCTATGTTGTGCCATTAGCTGAATAGAAAATGCGAAACGAAAAGAAAAAAAATAGGATTCAAGGATCAAGAGAAGATCAGTGCTTGAAATCACCTTACGCTGCTAATTGATAGTAGCCTCTTGTGAATAGTCTTTGTATTTCCCTCTCTCTCTCTCTCTTTAGTAATATTTTTGTTTGTACATTCTTTACGAATATAAGAGTTACACACAAAGAAAACGAAAACGAGGGCAAAATATGAATGTGAGCCTGTGAAAAGCTCTTGAAAAGTCATCTGTTATTTAACCTATATTTTTGTTTACTGTATAGTTTATTTAAGTCTCTCACAAGGACATGACTCGACATGATAAGCTCATATATTATTCAACTCAAAATGATCCTACGAATTCGTCTTTTTGTGGTCGTGCGAACACATTTCAGAAAATGTACAGTTTCCATTTTGGTTGACTAAGAAGGCATAGCTCATAGTAAAAAGGGTTGTTCTGCAATAGGCCCATTAGTGGCCTAAACATTTTTTGCCACCGTCTATTTCCTCTATAGTTAATATCTGATTTTCATTAAATTTGAGTTAGGTACGTTTACAATCAGGTTGCACTCAATCAAAAAGTCAGCGGCGATATATTTGAATATTTTAAAGCCCGCGAAACTCAATCTGGATATTTTAGATTTACAGTACCTCGTGTTATGTATACGCCATCTGTTGAAAGCAATTTTCCAACTATAGAATATGCATCATATGGTACTTTCCTTGTGAGACTTTTTCTCTCTCTCAACCCTATTTCGTATATACGTCCCTATTTTTCTACTGCATTTCTTAAGTCCCGCTGTCACAAAGTCCTCAAGCGTAGTTCTTAACTCGTTCTTTCTTTTTCTGTAAAATCTTTTGGAAATTTTGTCTGAATACACACAGCTCATATTTTTCTTTCCTACTCTATATTATATAAGTTGTAAGCTGAAAACTTTTTTTTTGAAATTGAGTCATAAGAATGTGAAATGTGCAATGGAGTTAGAATCAACAAAGAAAAAGTGAAACAGAAAATATTTACCTTGAAGAGTGTTACAGAAACAGAAAAAGGGACTATAAAAGCCTGAAGAATGTTTTCTTTCGTAAAGGAAAATAATCTGACCTGTCATTTTCAGTTTTTACAAAAGACCAGAGTCTTTTAACGTTTTAACTTCTGCAAAATACACATACGATGAAATACTGGGGCACATAATTTATAGTAAGTACATTATAGCAAGGGAAACAGGTACACGGTGACGGTAACGGGTAGAGCTAAGCGACAGACTACTGAATCGTATACTTTGAATATATATTTCACTTTAAAGTGACTTTAGTCCAATTTTCTTGGTACACTTTTTATTATTATGCACGCCTCTTTGTTGTTTTATTTCAGTTGCATAATATTGCAACCTCATGAGTTTTAATACTCAATCCTTGGTTTTTTTTTTGCGCAGCAGAGCTAACAGCCAGTACAGTAAACGTGTGTCTTTCATATGTTTTGGGGCTGGATCGTGGTTGCTGGCAGAACAGCCCAAACCCACACGTTAAAATATAAACATGTACCGTAGATGGTGTTACAGATTGTAGATAGTGGATGTTATCTTGCTGTTTTGAAAATAAAAATGAAACTACTTTTTTAGATACGTCTGTCTTTAATTCTATATTAATTTTAATTACCCGTATATGTCACACACTGATACCTCCATCGTAAAGGGAAAACAAAGGATTATGTTACACAAAAGGCTGTGTAATTAAGTAAGATTTTTGGGAATAGATATCAAAGATACAAAGTACGAAGACTTCTCATCTTTGCAGTTAGTACAGTTCAACTGCTCTAGTATCGTACCGTGTTTCGCGGTACTTTCTTTTTTTTCATGTTTTAGTGAGGGCTTAATTGGATAGTGTAGAATGGTATCATATTTTTTAGCGAGTGTAACTATTACATTTCATACTCACAATTAAACAGAACACCAAGATAGTCCAATCCTTCTGTATTTGAAGCTGACTAGTGACTTACAAGGGAATGGCGCGACATGCTGCAACCAAATTTCACAGAAACCCATTTTAAAAAATTAAAAAAGGCTACTTTTCAATAGCACAGATCCAAAGTAACTTAATTGCATTTTGCGTTGTTTGGCCACAATGGCCCGCCAAAGTTTAAAAAAATTCAAATTTTAAAACTTTATCACCCTATAACATCAACAGTTCTTATCCGATTTTGATAAACTTTAAGTTTTTCTAATCCTTAGGCTATATTCTAAAAGGTTATTTCAGGATTTTTGAAAATTCTAAAATTTTCATTTTTTTGCTTTTAAAATTGCTTCTCAAAAATATAGGTTTCTTGAATTTTCTTTTTAAATAAAAATGTTTGAATTTTCAAAAATCCTGAAATCGCCTTTTATAATATAGCAAAAGGATTAGAAAAACTCTTTTAACAAAATCGGATGAGCACTGTATGTAGAAGTTATAGAGCGGCAAAGTTTAAAAATTTTTTAAACTTTGGCAGGCCACTGTGCCAACAACGCAAAATGCACTCGGGTTACTTCGAAACTGTGCTATTGAAAATTAGTCCAATTTTTTAAAATGGTTCTCTGTGAAATCTAGGTGTAGCATGTCATCGCGTCATTCCCTTGTTAATGTTATATAGCGAGAGAAACTTTTTTTTGCATTAAACTACGAAACTTTTGAACTAATTATTATGCCTTTAATTTCCTTTGTAATCGTCCCACAAATTGTGCAACATTTCTCAAGGCCAAAAAATTCTTTTTAGCACTAGATTTTTTCCAAGACTATAATAGAACCAAGTAGGTACTATAGCATAGCGAGCATTAAATATATTATTACAGTAGACGTGTCAAACCAATTTAGGGTAATTATCGGATTTACTAATAACATATGTATGTTTCATGCATAGTGTGCTTACTTGAAACATTGGGGATTTTGAAATATGCAATTTCCATCTTAACCTTTTGAAATTTTCTGTAGTTCCAATTATTATAAATATATAGTAAATCGTGACCTAGTTATCGCACACAGCTTTTATGTTTTTTTTTGCCGGTGCCAGTGCAGCCCATACCACTGCACTACTTTGCTATTAATTGGACTATAGCTATAGCATATGTTGGGAGGTAAAAAAAATTTGTAAAGCTTCCGGTGAGAGATATGGGAGAGACAGGCAATAAATGGAATGGACGGGACTTAGCACTGATCCTATGTCTTAAAGTATATATGGTTCGTGGTAAAACTTGAGGTGGTTGTCAATGCAATGCTTTCAGTTTTTAGTATAGCTTTGGCTAATAAGTAATCTCCTGAACACCAACACCAACCTCAGGGCTGATTTCGAATTTGTCAAGTTGAACTTGAGCCTCAAGTTGATGCTATGCTGTTGATGTTGATGTGTTGCTTTTATCTAGCTGTTCTGAACCTCCCATTCTAACCAAACTAATCCTCCTATTAAACTTGTACTCACTCAGAAAAGCCTCCGCTTAACCTTAATGAATTGACAAGAAAGTGAGATGGACAGGGACAAGAACAGGAGATTTGGACTATGATGACACAGAACAAATTATTATTTCTATCTCTGAACCATTTTTCGTGTTGCTTCTCGTTTGACTTAGTGAATATGCTTTGGTAGTTTCTCACCTTTTTTTTCTATTTCAAAAATATTTTCTACTTGATTAACAAGCTACATGGAACAGAGCTTTCATGTTAGTGGTAGAATTAGACGAGAAATTTTATGTGCCCAGACTTGTTATACTTTTAATATTGTAGTTCCTAAAATAAAAAACTAAACCGCCAAAGGGGCTGCACAGGTTGTCAAGATTCTTGATTTCAAAGGGGAAACAAAAATCTTAATTTAGTTATTTCATAGCTTTCACTCAAACTACACGTCAATAAAAGTAAAGGATACATACGGAAAAGACATGTAAAAGATAGTATTACAAGGAGCCTACGGCTACGGCACGAAAGTAATTGTAAGCCTCCCATTTCCTTTTTGAAGTTAAATGAAATATAATATGCCTAGTGATCCAGATATATCAAGTATACAGTTGGCATGTTGTAAAAGTTATGTGTATGTACAATACTGATAATTAAGAAAAATCCAATTTCAATCTCATCTCAAATGAGCTTTTTCAAATCCAAAGCCAAAACCAAAACCAAGTGACGACCGAATAATGGCGACAAAAAGACAAAAACTATATATATACTACAGTCAAAATTACATAATTAAAACATCGATTTTTTGATTATTTCCCGTATGCCTTACCCTTACTCTGCAGTGTGTAATTTAATTGGTTTCTTCATTGAATTGATTTCAGATGGGCAGCTACAGTACAAGACTTGGTTATTTTGGATGAACTTTTAAAAAAGGGATATGACCGAAGGGCCACACCGACCAATCATTATAGTAAGTAAATAGTACTATTTGAAATTATTACATTACAATTAGCAGCACCGCCTTATTGTAATGTAGTCATTGTTACCGGCACCGAAACCGTTCCAACTTTACAATCAAAATGTCTTAAAAATTTAGTGATTTTTTATTGAGTGCTTTTGGTATATGCCCAGGACATTTTTACGATATCACCCGTTTAAATTCAATGTACTAAAACGATAAATATTTTTTGATAATGTTTTTATGAACAGATAAGTCGACTCCGACAAGTGTCTATTGTGAACTTTACATGCGGTCGATGTCATCTCCTAACCCGCTTAGCATGGTAAGTAATGACAATTCAGATATAAATGATAGTCTACTTTCTCACACTCTCTACAGTATTTCCCTTAACCTACTCCTTTATGGACTGATAGATAGTCTCGTGAACTACAGAAACACACCCAACACCATATCATTCCCATTTCTATGTCACCCAAGTGTGACTCTATAGCGTGTGCGTCTGTTTACATTGAAGAAAGTTAGAAAGTATAGAAGAATAGATAGAAAGAACATGGAACAGAGGAAGAGATGAGAGAGAAGCAAAACGGTCGGTTTTGTTTACAATGACATTTTAAGGACCTTCGTCGGTTATAAACTTTGTACGTAACCTACCTACGTCGAGTGTCTGGCCTGGCATTGCTATCTGTAGTACTGGTACTGGTACTGCGATGTCAGCTCTTAGCTATAGGAATGCGTGTGGCGTGTACTAATGTATTTTACTGTACTCCTACAAGCCAGGTCATATTTCACCACAGGGTTTTTTTCTCTCCCGTACAAAATCATCACCGCCTCCCCAGAGATAGTACATAGTCTTTTCTCTACATTTTTTTTGTCTGTTTATTTTGTGAATTGCGAATACTATATATGACTTTAACTATTCCCAGGCGAGCATTTACAGCCATGAATCTATTCGTCTTTGAGGGATATAATTTTATTTCGGAGTCACTCTCTCTAAGCCATTTGAATTTCTGGATCTATTCTCCATATCTCTATGAAAAGAGGGCATAACTTTTAGTTTTTTTTAAGGTCTACAGCTATCTCACAATAGAAATGGAATGAAGTTGGTTATAATAGTAAGTCGGCTTTCAGTTCAGAGCTGTTGTGTGGGCTGTTTTAAAGTTTTTTTGTTTTTGACAGGGAAAGGCGTCTTTTATTTTTATTTGGTAAATAAAATATGTGTAGGTAGGTATAGGTATACGAGGTATACGTACAAAACAAATACAAATTTATCTCTATAATGCGTATAGTGATAAAGATGGTGTAAGTTTTATGAGGGATTATCTCCTTACAAATGGTAATGGAAATGATGGCAGGGGCGCTTCTGCGTTCATTTTTGAAAGCTTAGTGTGTTACTTGACTGACCTGTACTGAACACTCGCAGTTATTTTTCTAGCAATATTTTAAATGTAATTTTCCTTAAAGATTATACGATATACTGATACATCGATATGTTTTTTCCAGGACTATAAAGTGGACCTTTACCTCATACAGAGATGGAGAGATGAGCGCTTACAGCATGTAGATTTGAAGCAGCCCTTGGATTTGAATGATCCTAATCTTGTCAAGGTAAGCCTGAATTTTTTTACATGCATAGGAATTTATAGTTTACGAAATAAAAATATGATTATATTATACTTCCCTTCCAGTCACTTGCAAGTTTTTTTTATGCATCAAGCCAAGTGGAAATTGAAATACACGTGCCAGTCACTATCTTCAGCTTGAATAATTTTTAAACCCAACATAAAATTTTCTTGTACAATTTTTATTTTATATTCTTTTTGCAGGCGATTTGGAAGCCCGAAGTATATTTTCCAAATGCTAAAGATGCGGATTTCCAATTCGTGACAGTGCCGAATGTTCTGGTACGAATTCATCCGGACGGTGAAATCCTTTATATGTTACGGTAAGATGCTTTTCCAGAAATCTATTTATCTACCTACTTACTTGCTCTTACGTAGTTCCTTCACTTCTCGCGAGCAGATTTATATTTGTGCGGTTTATATTTACTGCACTGAATATTCAAGGCTACTACTGATATCTCAAAGTATCAAACTAGGGATTTATCAAGTCACACACACATACACACATTACATCGATCTATGGATACTCTGTAACTGTAGCCGTAACTGTAAGAGTAATGTTTCCCAGTGTTTCCAAGAGTTGACCTAAATAAGTACATGCTGCAGTTTGATTGGATTGAAATTTTATGATTGTTTCTATTTGTCTGCCAGGACAAGAAGAGAAACTAAAACGACGCAACCACATAAACAACGAATACAAACAGATGGGTTTTATCTCTATATAGTCTGGTTTCTAGTTCTGGTCCTGGTTCTGGTTCTGGATCTGGTCCTATGGTCCTTACACATTGTACTTGGCCAAACCCAAACTGTCAAATAAAGCCCTCCCCTTCCGTACCAGTACTAGAACCAGAGACGGGAGAATGGGAGCGGGAGAGAAATAATATGAAGTGTGTTTGGTGGAGTGGATGGGAAAGCAAGTAGACTTTTGGATTATAACGTGAAATGTCATTGACACATTTTACTTAGGAGAAAAACGCTTTCTCCCGATTTCCTATTTGGGTTGAGAATTTTTTAAATGAAGGAACTCCTGCTTTTTATACTTGTTTCGCCACTGAATGCAGTGACTACGTAAGCAAGGCAAAGAATGTAAATGCGGTGTTGCCGTAAATTATTTTTACATGTTTGGTAGGAGGGTGCACATTGTGAATGTAAATGCGGTGTTGCCTTAAATTATTTTTACATGCTTTCGGCACATAATTTCATTATTTGTGTGCATTTTCTACGATGTAAATATATTTAAATTAAGGTACTCTACTTACTTAATGAGCCCAGGGCTGATACTTTATTTTAACCTCCTAAAATTGATAATGTGAAATATTGTATTTTTCCATGACAGCTTCTGGCTGTCTCCCTCCACTCTCGACCTAGATTTATTCTTTTGTCTGTCTATCTTTTTAATTAAGTACAAAACTATTCCCTTTTAACAACATTTATCCCGCTTCCAGTTTCTTTATTATAAAGTTCTAATTTGAAGCAAAAAATATAACAAAAATTCACTTGCAATCTTGGTCTTGGACAGCGAACTCACCTGTCTGTGTCAAGCTCTGTTAGAAGTCGGTATTTAGTTTAGACTTTATTATTCAAACTGTAAAGTAACTTTAAATCTAAATAGTAGAGCAATCAGCTCGCACCATTCTCTGTATTAAGTCTTCGTTATTTCTTCGTAAGTTTACTTGTGTAATAAATTAGTAGTTTTTCCTTGTTGTTAAAAAATACAAGTCTACATTTACACATCCACATTAATTTACGAGAAAGAAGTCGACCATACGTTCAAACACCAAAATCATTTATATCATCCCATCATCTTCCACATTCATCGTTGATCTTAATCTAGCCAAAACATTGGTCCTTCGAACCGGATACATTTTGAACTCAACAATTCTCGGCGAAATATTAAGATAAACTACTGAAGAAGATGGCACCGCTTACACCAATTCAAAAGGCTCTGGTCAGGCGGGACAACATCCGAAATAACGTCGATCTGATTTTAAAGAAGATTTCTGTCGAAGCCTTCCCATCGTGGCAACTTACATCAGTGCAATATCAACACGATCTCCTGCATTGTCAAGATAACAAACTGAGGGAGATCCACGAAGAGTTAATGCTTCTTGCTGTGGATGGTGCTAACGATCAGACGTCTAAAGAATCTATTTTGGAAATCATGGAAGAAATAACCTTGCAAATTGCCGTTCTAGAAGACAAATTGGCATCTCATCCTAAACGGCTGGAGATTTTGAATCCAACCCCACCACAGGTCAGACCAACAGTCAAACTTCCTGAAATCAGTCTTCCTCAGTTCAAAGGAGGAAGTGACAACTGGCTTCACTTCCGTGACAGTTTCCTTACCAACATAGACTCTCGTCAAGACATCTCAGCTGTGGAGAAGATGCAATATCTTAACTCCTGTCTCAAGGAGGAAGCTGCATCTGTCGTGTCCAATCTTCCTATAAGCACCACCAACTACCCCCTGGCTTGGGATGCTATCATGAAGAGGTACGATTGCAAAGACATCTTGGTTACGTCAGAGTTGAAGAAGTTATTTGGGCAATCAAAGATGCAATCAGAATCTGCATCAGCACTCAGAAAACTGATTGACACTACGTCAGGCTGCATAGATGTTTTGAGCACCCTTCAGCAACCGGACGAAGCTTGGAACACAGCTTTAATATTCACAGTAACTGAGCGATTAGATGCAACCACCAGAAACCTGTACGAAATGCAACGAGATTCAGCTGTTGAGCAGAAGTTTGAAGACCTGATGACATTTCTTAACAAACGTGCGAAGGCTCTAACAATCATAGAACCTTCAAAGAAGCCAGCAAGTCACCAGGAAGCTCGAAGCTCGTTCAATTCTAAGCAGCAATCAGGAAAGAAGTCAGCAGTCAATACCCATCTGACGGGAACTCAAATTTCATGCAATATCTGCAACAAGGAGCACAAAACCTACAAATGCGATCAATTTGAAGGAATTACCATTTCTGACAGGAAGAAGCTGATTGTTAGTAAAGGCTGCTGTATCAATTGTTTGGGAGGGAAACATGCAGTGAAGGATTGCAAATCCAGATTTGGCTGTCAAAAATGCAAGGCTCGTCACAACACTATACTTCATGAAGACGATCCCAAAAAGGATGAAGCTCCCTCCTCAACGCAAGATCAGAAGACGTGTGCTCTCACTATTCCAATTAAGAGCCACTCCGAAATTCTACTTGCCACTGCCTTAGTCAAGATCAAAAATGATGCTGGGAATTTCAGCATTGTCCGAGCTCTCATTGACCAGGGATCAGAAGCAACCTTCATCTCTGAACATTGTGCCCGTGAGCTGAAGCTTTCAAGAACTCCAGTGAACGTGGCTGTTTCAGGACTACAAGGCTCCTCCGTGGGGACAGTCAAGTTCCAGTCAAGGTTAATCATTCAATCCTGTACCTCTAAGTTCTCGGCCAAGATTGATGCTTACATCCTACCCGGAAAACTAACAAAACCCTTACCCACTCGTACATTGTCTTTCACTGCGTGGCCTCATATCCAAGGTCTAAAGCTAGCAGATCCTCAATTCCACATATCCTCTCCTATTGATCTCCTCATCGGTGCTGATCTGTACGCTGATGTGCTACGCTGCTCTGGAAATGACCGCATTCGTGATGGACCTCCAGACGCTCCCATTGCTCAAAACTCGGTGTTCGGCTGGCTACTTACCGGGCGACTGCCATCAGCTAGTCGCCAGGCTGTGACTGTGTCATCCAACCTCACCTTTACAGTTGATGAAACGCTACAGAAGTTTTGGGAACTGGAGCAAGTACCGACGGTCACGCCAAGGACGGAGGAAGAGAAGGATGTCGAATTGCACTTTGCGAAAACTCATATCAGACTTCCAGATGGCTCACACCAAGTAAGACTTCCATTCAAGAAGAATTCTTCTCCATTAGGATCCTCCAGAGAAGCTGCAGTTCAGCGCTTCATGCATCTGGAAAAGAAAATGATGAAGAATCCAGAATTTCGAAAGTTCTACACCGACTTTATGAAAGAATACGAAACTCTGGGTCATATGAAGGAGTCTACTCAATTCAACCTTGCAGCATCAGAGCACTGCTACCTACCACATCATGGAGTCCTAAAGATGGATAGTACTACTACCAAACTTCGATCTGTATTCGATGGATCCGCGAAGACATCAACAGGGACGTCACTGAACGACAATCTCATGGTAGGCCCGACAATTCAAAACTCACTTCTAACCATTATAATGAATTTTCGTGTCCATGCCGTGGCGTTCACTGCAGACGTCACCAAAATGTACCGCATAGTCAAAATGCATCCAGATGATTGCCTGTACCTACGAATTGTATGGCGAGCGGATCCCTCCAAACCTTTGAAGGACTACGACTTACTTACTGTTACTTATGGAACTTCATGTGCCCCATATCAAGCAACCAAGAGTCTTCAATATTTTACTCCTAAAGAAGAAACTCAATTTCCTACGGCAGCAGAAATCGTGAGGACTGACTTTTACGTAGATGATTTGCATACGGGGGCAGAAAATTCAGAAGCCGCAATTCAAAGTAAGGACAACATCGTAGAACTTCTAAAGATGGGTTGTTTTCATTTACGCAAATTCTCCAGCAATGACTCAGCATTCATGAATACGATTCCAAAGGAAGACCGTGGCTCTCAGGGTCCATTATGCATTGATTCAGATGACAGTGTAAAGACACTTGGACTACAATGGCACCCGGCTACAGACGAATTTGCCTTCAAAGTAATTATGCCTGAAAGACAAGCCTGTGCTACCAAACGTACTGTTCTCTCAGACACTTCCCGTCTATTTGATCCAACTGGCGTTGTCTCACCCACCACTGTCCTTGCAAAGTTGCTCCTCCAAACATTATGGAAGCTTGAACTCAGCTGGGACGATCCTCTTCCAGAAACTCTTCAGGCGGACTGGAGTACATACCAACAGCAATTGCCAGAACTGGAGAAAATTCGATTTCCACGATGCATCTTCCCACCAGGGTCTTCTCACTTTCAACTTCATGGCTTCGCTGACGCTTCTTCAATCGCATATGCTGCTGTGGTGTACATACGTTCAATGAATTCAGATGGCTCCGTCAATGTACATTTACTGACTGCAAAGACGAAGGTGGCTCCAATTAAGATGACTTCAGTTCCCCGTTTGGAGTTGTGTGCTGCTCTCACCGTGTCACAGCTCATGGCTTACGTCATCAAATCAATGAGGGTAACATTTGAAGAAGTTCATGCTTGGACCGACTCAACCATCACTCTGGACTGGATTGCCAATGCTCACATAAAGCACGAGATCTTTGTCGCAAATCGTGTAACGAAGATACATGAAAACCTACCCAGTCATCACTGGCATCATGTGCGTAGCGAAGACAATCCAGCAGATTGTGCGTCTCGAGGAATTTTACCTACTGAATTAATTAATCATCCGTTGTGGTGGCATGGACCGTCTTGGCTCAAGCAGGAACCATTTCCAATCAATGAACCAAGACGTCATCTCCAAACTCAAGATGATGCTAATCCAACAGTTTTAACACTCCTTGTTTCCATTGATCCTTCACCCATTCTGAAGTGCACCACCTTGCCGATGCTACTTAGATCGACCGCCTACTGGATTCGTTATCTACACAACCTGAAGAACCCTGGAGCAAAGATTCCTACTAACAAAGTCATCACTGCAGTTGAGAGGAAATGCGCACTTCATCATTGGATCAAAATGGTTCAACTTGAATTCTTTCCTACGGAAATTCATGCGCTGAAGAATGGGAAGGTTGTGAATTTGAAGAGCCGTATTCATTCTCTCAACCCATTTCTAGATGCAACCGAGCTACTAAGAGTTGGTGGGAGGTTACGGAAATCCCAGTTATCTGAAGACCAAAAGCATCCAATTCTACTTCCTCGTAACAGTGCGCTTACCAAATTGATTGTTGTGAATGAACATTACGTACTGTTACATGCTGGTCCTCAATTACTTCTTGCTAATCTTCATCAACGGTTCTGGATTGTCAATGGGAGGGACCTCATTCGGCAGTGTATCAAACGCTGCATTGTTTGTACCCGCTTTCAAGGAAGAACTGCTCAACAGATGATGTCAGACCTTCCAGCTGCTCGTGTTACTCCATGTGAACCATTCAAAAAATGTGGAGTGGACTACGCCGGACCATTCCAGCTCCGTGTGATGAAAGGAAGAAGCAAATTGATCTTCAAGGGCTACGTGGTCGTATTTGTCTGTTTTGTCACCCGGGCAATACATCTTGAGTTGGCTGGGGACATGTCAACCGACACTTTTCTGGGCAGCCTTAGACGATTTATCGCCAGAAGAGGAAAATGTACGGACATGTACAGCGACTGCGGCACTAACTTTGTGGGAGCAACCAAGGAATTAAAGGACTTTCTGCATTTTACCAATCAACTTGAGAAGGATCCGGCAGTCGAAAGAAGTATGGGCTCCATCGGTGTATCCTGGCACTTCAATCCTCCTGGGGCTCCGCATATGGGTGGGCTTTGGGAAGCTGGAGTAAAGTCGATGAAATACCATTTAAAACGTGTAGTAGGGGAATCTAAGCTGACCTACGAAGAGATGTCTACCGTTTTGACTCAAGTAGAAGCCTGTCTTAATTCCCGTCCTCTGGCTCCTCTCTCTACTGATCCGAATGATCTGGAGGCGCTTACTCCGGGACATTTCTTGATTGGACGCGCTTTAACTGCATTACCGGAACCTGATCTGGATCATCTTCCCGTCAACCGCTTGTCCAGATGGCAACATACTCAACGCATCGTTCAACAACTGTGGAGGCGCTGGAGCAGTGAGTATGTACCAAGACTTCAACGACGTACAAAGTGGGCTGAGCCGCAGGTCAACCTTGAGGTAGGCAATTTAGTTCTCCTCAAGGATGAATGCCTTCCCCCACTCAGATGGAAGCTGGCTAGAGTCATGGAGTTGCATCCTGGAGATGATCAGAGAGTTCGTATCGTCACACTGAAAATTGGAAGCACTCTGTTCAAACGGCCAATCCATAAGCTAGTTCCTTTACCAATTGACAGTCATGAAACTCCAACAAATTAATTAATTAGCTAAACTTGGTATGATTGTCTGTAAACATATTTATTTAGGTTTATTTAATGTAATATCGGTTTTAGATCAAATGTATTTTAGCATTATTATTACGTGGGAAATTCATGGAATTTCGGCCGCCGATGTTTCGCCACTGAATGCAGTGACTACGTAAGCAAGGCAAAGAATGTAAATGCGGTGTTGCCGTAAATTATTTTTACATGTTTGGTAGGAGGGTGCACATTGTGAATGTAAATGCGGTGTTGCCTTAAATTATTTTTACATGCTTTCGGCACATAATTTCATTATTTGTGTGCATTTTCTACGATGTAAATATATTTAAATTAAGGTACTCTACTTACTTAATGAGCCCAGGGCTGATACTTTATTTTAACCTCCTAAAATTGATAATGTGAAATATTGTATTTTTCCATGACAGCTTCTGGCTGTCTCCCTCCACTCTCGACCTAGATTTATTCTTTTGTCTGTCTATCTTTTTAATTAAGTACAAAACTATTCCCTTTTAACAACATTTATCCCGCTTCCAGTTTCTTTATTATAAAGTTCTAATTTGAAGCAAAAAATATAACAAAAATTCACTTGCAATCTTGGTCTTGGACAGCGAACTCACCTGTCTGTGTCAAGCTCTGTTAGAAGTCGGTATTTAGTTTAGACTTTATTATTCAAACTGTAAAGTAACTTTAAATCTAAATAGTAGAGCAATCAGCTCGCACCATTCTCTGTATTAAGTCTTCGTTATTTCTTCGTAAGTTTACTTGTGTAATAAATTAGTAGTTTTTCCTTGTTGTTAAAAAATACAAGTCTACATTTACACATCCACATTAATTTACGAGAAAGAAGTCGACCATACGTTCAAACACCAAAATCATTTATATCATCCCATCATCTTCCACATTCATCGTTGATCTTAATCTAGCCAAAACAATACTGTTTATTCTTATACACATACTACATGTCGTTTTTGAAGAATAGAAATGACCCATATCAAATTTAAGCTAGAATTAAAATGAGCTAAGTTCATAAAATGGTAAATGCGATGAATACGTAAAATGTTAAATGCAAGTTTTTGAAAAGGGGAAAATTTTGTATTAACATGTTTTTTGAAAAGGGGAAATTTTTGTATTAACATGTTTTTTGAAAAGGGGAAAATTTTGTATTAACATGTTTTTTGAAAAGGGCAAAATGTTTTATTTGCATGTTTTTGAAAAGGGAAAAATGTTTTATTTGCATGTTTTTGAAAAGGGAAAAATTTTCTATTTGCATGTTTTTGAAAAGGGAAAAATTTTCTATTTGCATGTTTTTGAAAAGGGAAAAACGTTTTATTAACATGTTTTTGAAAAGTTCAAAATCTTTTATTTACATGTTTTTTAAAAGAGCAAAATGTTCTATTTACATGATTTGATGATCATGATATTTCAGATTTTGTTTTATAAATAGTGCATTTCGTTTCTAGCCAAAAGTGAATATGGGTCATATTGATCCTTTGCAGGCTATATCCCTTATATAGTTATATGTACTGTGCAAAGCATTTTGGACTATAAGTGTTTTACCCATCAGCATACATATTACACTGTCACATGGTGAAACCAAAACTTACCCAGAATTTAGCAAGAAATCATCAATATCAAAAAAGCTATAGAACTAATTTCAATACAAATAAATATACCCCTCGTCAAAGATTTTACACGAAAGATGAGATAATTTACAGGAAATACTTATAAAACAAAAGGAACGCCTCAAGGAGAAAGTTTTCTTCCCTAACGCAGATAGACTCTTTATACTTTTATGTAAGTTCGTAGGTAGGTAGGTAAAAGTATTTTTTGAAGATGTTCAAAGTCTCCTCTTTTTTCCAAGTAAACGAATGACGAATTTTGTTTGCTTTGTTTTTAAAATGGTAACTTTTTCTGAAGAGAAAGTTTAGTTTTTTCACACCAGACCATATAGAACATAGAACCAGTAGTACAACAAAAGAAGAAAGCAAATCAAAATTAACGTAAACTTTGCTTCCAGGAATAGCGCTATGTCATTGTTTGGAGCTCTTGAGGTTGCGACAGGATGGGGAAACAAATAAATAAAAGAAGGGATCTTCTCTCTATAGTCTGTATATAGGTATATCTTCCTACTACATATATAGGGGCCTACCTACATTTATTTTTCGAGCATGATAAGACATATGGCCAAGTCATAGGAACACAGGGATGTTGCTGTGATACGGATACGATGAGAAATCGTTCCGTGAATTGAAATTGAAAAACTTATCTTGAATTCGAAACTACAGACAGACTACACAGAGTTTTGAGATCTTTTAGGTAGTCTCTACGAGATAGGAAATTTCTCTCTTCCCGCCAAAGCTAATAGGCTCTTAAAATCGAAAATAAAGTTTGTAACTAGGTACTTCGATGGATTTCCTCCATTAATTTTTGCTTTTAAGTTTAAACGAATTAGTGTGATATATATGATATTAAGCAATCGTAAAATGTCTTTTTTTTTGGATGAACTGTCCCCAGGTGGATGAAAGGTTGAAAGGTGTTTTGCTATGCCACGATCCCCGTTTCCATTTTAAAATTAAATTTCAGCTTCATGAATATCTCAGTGTCAATACACAATACTGCATTAGCTAAATTTGATGGAACAAGATACATAATGCTATGCTATGTACAGTGCACTAGATTATAGTATGTGCTATAGACCTTCAGGTGATTTGTACCTGTCTGCGATTTCTACACATTTCTATTTTTGTTCACCTACAGTAGTTATTGTGCCTACAATTTTAAAGCAAACAAAGAAGCAAACGAAATTCTTCTACATTTGAAATTATGGCTCTTCTACGTGGAAAATAGACAATTTTGAGACACATAATCTGGCTATTCGTTTTCTTATATTATATGAAACAAAACTTGAGCGCCTGATTCCGTTTCCGTGGTAGCCCCCTGATACGTGAAAATAAAGCTGTATGACTGTAGGATACGAGTTACATTATAGAGCATAGGGCAAAGTTTGGCTTGAGCTTTTTAATGGATTCTTCCACATTAGGTCAGAAGGGGGTGCTATACGTTTTTGTGTTGCTAAAATAATTTCGTAACCAGAACCAGAACCAGCAGATGTGGTAATTAGTTAATGCATCTACCTTATTGCAAAACCAAGGAAACTTAAGCATCAAAAAACAATTTTTTTCGCTTCTAATTTGAATAGCATAGGCGTATGTTTGAGGTGTGTGCAGTTTTTAGCAAAAAGAAAATTGTGTGTAATAAGTACATGGTGCATACATAGTTAATTACATGCATAATATAATGGGAACTTTTTTTAAACGGTGGTAATTATAATTAGATTATATATGCCATATTATTTTGCTCATGGCTTCCTTTATTAGTTAATTGTGGAAAAAAAATTGGTGAAATATTATCCCTTAAAAAACTATGCATTATTTCACTCATAAGCATTTTCTTTCAAAGTTAATAATTTGGAATCAATGTGGTAGCCAATTGCACCTGTATAGTCAGGGAGATGGACGGCCAGAGCCAGAGCCAAAACCCATAATTAAATCAGGGAGCTCAAAAGCTGTACATATAAACTGGAAGAACCACAGATTACGTATGTGCTGATACGCATACTAAATTCTTTTATGCATTTATGTTGTCATTTGCTTGAAGTCTATAATTGTGTCTAGTATGCAGTGCTATGGCTGTGGTTTCCCGTTTTAACTCCTAAACGCACAGGCTCTGCGTAGCCACGTAATTTCGAAAAACATGAACAACCACCAAAGTCAAAGCCTCAAAGAGACAAAGTCAAAGTCAAAATCCCAACTATGATTCAGTGTTAGGGGAAATTATCGCAGATTCTACTACAAGGAATAACGTATCTTTATTCTGGTATAGCAATGGTAATTTCATTCAAGTAAATTATGATGAATTCAAGCCGATGACAAGAGCACTCGTGATAAATTCGTGAAATGAATCATCATGTCCCCTTTTGTATTGTATTTATTACCTACTTCTGACTCTGACAACACTAGTCGACTGTGTAAATTATAAGCAATTTATGCACAGTAAATACTTCAGTAACGGCTCCCACGGGAGGAAGGAATCTCTCACTTAAGTGTCTGTGTCCTCTTCCTACACGGTAATACTTAGGGAGGTACCTCCTAAGTGTATATTTTCTCCGACCCGCAGATGACCCTCGCTGTATTAAGCCTACAGATTACAGCATCAACCCTTCCTTGTTATTACATGAGTGCTCAGTACTCTCAGTACTGTGTGTACTGTATGTACACACACACAAATTAAAGCGGCTGTAGGATCACTTGATGATTTACGTACGACTCGAAATGGGATCTTCTACACGTATACCTACACCCACACAATGCATCTCTGTCTCAACTCTGTACCCAATGTGATCAGTAATCACTGTGGTTACCACACCACCG
Source organism: Dicyrtomina minuta (assembly GCA_949802685.1). Lineage (NCBI taxonomy): Eukaryota > Metazoa > Arthropoda > Collembola > Symphypleona > Dicyrtomidae > Dicyrtomina > Dicyrtomina minuta. The sequence goes on from OX461810.1 coordinate 18,777,473, forward strand.
ACCGAGAGAGAAAAAGCCTGAATAATTTAGGAGGCAGACAGCAATGCAATGCAATGGCAGAGAGGCAGAATGGACGGCCTACCGCTCAGGCTCAGGACGATAATGAAGGATAACGAAAACGAAAACGATTGTGTTCAGAGTTTTGGGACTTTAATCGTAATTTCTCTGTTTTCTTGACTGCACTGCAGACTGCAGTATATGTAGCTTCAGTTTCTGTAGGCTTATCTCCCCATCCTTGGTTTCACATTGTTTGTTTTCCATAGGATTGTTTTGCCATGATGATGAGGGAATTTGGTTTGAGATGAATTAAGCTTCTATAGTATTAAATGTAATTAAATTTGAGGTGGCTTGAGGTGGATTGCTGGATGGTGTGGCGGAATCTTCTTAAAATTATTATTAGAGCTGTGGAAAGACTTGATTCACTTTGGAATATATGATAATGATTATAATAACAATATTATTGCAAATGCAGTATGTATGGGCGGAGGGGATAAAAGGAATAATATTTACCTTTTGAAATACTCCATAATTGAAATTGGAATTAAAACTAATATAATTTATTACTGTGTATGTTTAATACTTTGAGAGATGGAGATGGAGATATACGTTGTAGCTGTAGGTACATAGTTCCATAACGGTAGTTGTAGTTAGCTAATGCGCCTGTAGATTGGACATAGATGAAGTACTATAGAAACTGCTGCGATTATCTCAGAGACTTGTACTTTTAGTATTACGTCGTGCGCAAGTTCAAATTACACTATACACAGTAGTAGATCTGTGTACAATAGAAATAGACAGTCGTGTGTCTTCAGTTACAGACACACAGTAATGATGGTGCAGTAAAATTTGAGTTTGTGAACTGAAGCCTCACAGATAAACTAAAGTAAATGAAGAACGTTGACGTATTGTAGTATGCTCCTCAAGGAGAGAAATAGAGAACAATGCTCTGAGCGTAATGAATACATATGCATAATATGGTTATACATAGCTACGTATATGTAGCGTAGTGGGAGCGTGCATAAATTACGTGGTAAATTTTGGGGTTCAAGCCGCCCATCATTTTTACATGGGGGTGCATACCAAAACCAAACAAGGAGGTTAGAAATTTCTGATTTTGGTACGACGTAATTTATGCACGTTCCTTAGATGGTAGAATTCCTGACTGAGAAGCTAAAGATACATAATATAGTACCTACTGTAGAAAGGAGAAAATGGAGGAAGCGGTCTCTGAAAATGTTAGAATATAGGACCAAGGACGCATTGTCTGTCACCGACGCCAACACCACTCACAAGATAACTTTCTGCCTCTTGCCTTTACACGACATGCAATATGGGTGAAGAAGCATGCAATTAAGGGTGAACTTGGAAGATAAGATGTAGAGTGAGGAGGAAGCCCTACTATATGTAAAGTAATATTATGTATAATGTATAAGCTGTGGCTAGTATGGTTATGGTATGGTAGGGTGTGGATGCATAAAGGGAAGTAAGGAGACGAAGTTAGCCGGGACGGTAGCCGGAGCCGGAGCCGGCAAAAACCAGTAGCAGTCCCATAGCTTCCGCCTGAATCAGATTTAGGACAAGAAAGACGAGAGAAAAAAGATGTAAAGAGTGCGACTTTAGTGGAGTGCATGAGGTGAGTACAGACACACACATGGGCTGAGTCGCCGTGAAACTTTCACTTCTCAATGGAGATGACATCCATATGTACGGTGATGTGGAGTCTAGGAGTGGAGTCAAGACAGTGCACTCTGGCAGCTGGCACTGCCCCTGTCATCGATGTCGATATTCCTTGAGATAAAAAGGCATGGGTATAGGACAGCGTGTCATTTCGGTGGCTATTTCGAGGAGCGTATGATTTATACATGGTGAAGCCGGAGCATCACTTTTCCTATTAGTAGTCCTAGATGTGCCTATAGAACACATTCAGTTATAATGTAATCCATGCGTAGTAGTTTGTAAACTATCGCTATATCTTTATCATTGAAGAATAAATTCCGAGTATATGCCAAAAATCTAGGTCTTGAACAGAATATCTAGATTTTTTAAGGTATAAAAAATTAAAAAACAAAAGTATTCTGCATTAATGTAACAAATAAAATAACAGGAATAAACTTAGGCTCTTAAATCGTTCCGTTCATTACTAAAATCGCGGTTTATCGTGCGGTTTATTAGAATGGGGCTGGTATTAAAACTTCAATGACTATATAGTAAAAAGATGAATGATATATAGTTTGACTGTGTGAACCACAAGAGTATATTTACCTAGGCTGTGTATAGGGCATCAAATATGACGAGAAACATGGAGCTTCATCGGCAGCCCTCTGTTTTTCTCCTCCTCTCTTCACGTTAGCTTATCCCTCAATTCCAAGTCGAAGATCTTTGCGAGAAAGCAAAATGTTCCTAAATGTATTATGCAAATAGAATGCTATGCTGCCTTTCTGAAGATATTTCTTCCCTTTCCCGTACGCTCCCCTTCTTGTGTCAATGTACTCGCTCCTCCACACACACACTCCACACTATATATTATGCATAGTAGGTTATATGCATGGGGAAAGTCACAGTATTAAGGAGGCCCATATGCATTGAATTTTATCTCCGAGACCCGAGACAAACAATGGCATAATAGCTCATGCATATACACTTCCAGCAACGCTCTTGATCTTTCCTGGTCTCATTTTATTCTCATTCGTCACAATGCTACTACTTCTACTACTCCTACTACTACTACTACATCTCAAAAGACTTTTCAAATGTCTTAACCATTTCTTTGAAAGAATTCGCGTAATTATGTTGCTGTGTGTAGGGGATTTCTTCGACTTCGAATTCGACTTGGACTACTGACGGCAAAGGCAAAATTGCTATGGAATACGATACGGAGTACGGCATACGGCACGCGGCTTGGTAAATTCTCTTGATCTCTAATTTTCAAACATTCAAATGGGCGCGTCAGTTGACTTTCTCTAGTTCCAGTTACAGTATAAAATCTACATCCAGTCATCCAGCAGAAGCCACATTATACTCGCTACATACATTCTCTCTGCCCTTGCATCTTTTCCTCGAAGAAGTGTTTCTGGGTTTCTGGGTTTTAGCTTTTCGAGTCGTTTATACTTTCCTATATTCCATTTTACCTCCAAGTCTCTCTCTCTCTCTCTCTCGTATTCTTCCTCGTAGTCGTATTTGTCTGTGCTTGCTGTGCTAATGCTATTTTATCACATTATAAGCGCATCATATTTCAGTTCAACCCAGCACTTTGCACCATATTCCTATCTAAACTCCACTACACTTCTCTATGCATTCTATGTATTTAATTTCCTACGCGAAGAGAGACTCTTATAGTGTGAGTCGGTCGGGGGGAGTGCGTCTAACTAACAGTGGGGAAGAGAAAACGAGGACGGGAAGGAAATGCGAAATGAAACGGTGGAGGTGTCAAGTATAAATGAAAATTGGAAGGAGTAAAACGTGAAATAGTAGTTAGCCCATTTGGCCCACATAATTAATACTTAGCGTACATTTCCCATTAGAGCCCATTATATATGAGGCCCAGTGTGTGTGTGTGTGTGTGTGTGTGTTTGCCTCCCTCTGCTCACATATGCACTGGATTCTGGATTCTGGATAATTTTGCCTTCTCTCCAAGACTCCAAGTTCAACCAGCCCCGCAGACTTCCCACGACGACGAAGAAGACGAAGAAGACGACGACTACACTACTCCAAGGACGAATTCAAAATCCAAACTATGGGAATAATAATATGACAATTTTGTAACTCGCAATTGCAAGAAATGTCCTGCCCTTCTAAATTAAATACTGATACTGACTCTGTCTGTACAAAGCAAAGTCAAATTGTTTCCCAGCTTAATTTTAAGCTCCCCCCCCCCTCCCTTTTATTTTAATGGGACGCCAGAGCATATAGAACAGTTAAGTACATAAATGGAGTTGTAATGTCGGGTGTAGGAATTGAAATTAAAACTGAAATTGAAATTACACAACAAAGTGAATGAGTGTCAAAATTTTGTCTTATTTTAATGGAAGTCCTTACTTACGCGATACGTGAGGATGAAGGCACGAGAAGTTGAAGATACGGTGATATATTTTACGAAGGCTTACAAAACGACGTCTTTCGGAATTTCTTTATAAGATTTTATAAAATACTTCAAATGTAGCAAGCGTGTAGTTTTTGTCATCCCTAAAATCCTGTAGTATATAGTATACGGGCCTGTAATAATGGACGGGTCTGGGAGGTCGGAGATTGAATAGTAGACTGGGTCCACTATTACAGGAAATACGGTAAGATGTAACAGATTAAGGACTGATAGTAATGAAGACGAAGTTCATTTTTCATAGACGAAAAAAAATACTTGTATGGTGCTCGTTCTTGCTGAATTTTTTTCCCTTATGCTTTGTAGTGAGTACAATAAATTTAAATTCGAATTCAGTCTTCAGTCTGTAATTTAGCATTATAGGATCCGAATCTAAAAGATTCTATGTGTTGTGTTGTAGTCTGTGATTTGAGTGGAATTTGTGGGTGTGTTTGTCTGTGGCTGCATAACCTAAACGTTTTTATACACGTAAAGAAAATTTATCTGGATTCAAATGACAAGACTTCTCCAGTTTGTTTTTCTTTGCTCTCTCTCTCTCTCTCTCTCTCTCTCTCTCTCTGTCTGAATTTGTTTTGGAATTTGGATTCTTTTGAATACAAATGTATGGTGATGGGATTATGTAGAATGCAGGGAAAAAAAAGAAGGAAAAAAGTTTAAATAGGGTTTGGAACGGTACGGAACGGGACGGGACGGATATCTTACTTTCCTGCATAATATACAATGCGACTTTCCACACCAAATTTTCGAAGCACTATTTCTTTTGGTTGGTCAAAATCTAACGAGGACAAAAGAGCTGCAGTACATTCCAAAATTTTGGAATAAAAGACCATGCGACCCACGCTTCTACTTCCGTTCCGTTCGTTAGTATCCGAGTATAAAAACAAATTTCTTTGTAAAAGAAGAAATATGTAATTTAATTTTTGAATTAAATTTCTAGCGTTATTTCTCAAACCGGTTCGTTTGGGGTTTGCATTTTTCTGGCCTGATACAGTCTCATTTGCCCTGAACGGATCGGGTCTGAACCGGTCCGGTCCGTTCCGAAGCAAGCCCTATACTTTCAAGTTCAAATAGATAGCAAATAGCAATACCGAAATGTGAGAAGGAAACCTAGTAAATACGTACCCCGTACAGCAGATCAAGGTTTAAGAATGTTCATTCAATAGTCCAAGAAAATTACAGTATACTCAATTTTTTCCCAAGTCTGTTCACTTTCTCTCTCACAAGAGGAAGGATTGCACTGTAGAAAGAAGTAAAGTGAGTGCAGTGTGGTTGTGTAGTAGCAGTTATTGCACACAACAGATATTTACTTTTTATTCTGCTTGTAAATTTTGTTGTATAACGTGAATAGTTGAATCGACTTTATCCAGTGAGTAACAATCAAGGACAGGAAGTTCGGCGGATACACTATTGGAGCTATACAGCTACAGATACTTTACATGTTACTTTACACATACGCTCCTCTGCTTTGAAGTCTGATCTGATTTGAAATAAGACAGACGTAAATAGGGGAATTCGGGAAACCTCCATACGCCTACCATGCTGTTCGGTTTCGGTGAGGAAGTTCATCGTTAGTGGTTGGTAGGAGTATTTGTTGTTATATTATGTATGTGCAGAGCTTTATTGGTATTTGCGTGTTAGTTGTTAGCTTTGGTTTTTTTTGGTGGTTGTTTTTGCTTTGTAACTGGTACTGGTACTGGTAATAGCTCGTTTGGTTTATCATCGTGATATGCAGAGGCGGTCCTAGAAATATTTTGAGGGGTGGGCGATACATAAAAAGAGTGAGTGAAGAATCAAAATGGCTCATTTCTAATTTAAGCATAAAATGAGCTTTGTCAATAAATAAAACACATACATGATTTAGATGAGTAAAATGCTAATTAAAAGGTTTTTTAAAAGTGGTGAATGTTTCTTTTACATGCTTTTGAAAAGTGCAAAATGTTCTATTTACATGTTTTTGAAAAGTGCAAAATGTTCAATTTACATGTTTTTTAAAAGTGCAAAATTTTCAATTTACTTGTTTTTTTAAAAGTGAAAAATTTTCAATTTACTTGTTTTTTAAAAGTGCAAAATGCTTTATTTACATGCTTTTGAAAAGTGCAAAATGTTTCATTTACATGCTTTTGAAAAGTTCAAACTGTTCCATTTACATATTTTTTAAAAGTGAAAAATTTTCAATTTACTTGTTTTTTAAAAGTGCAAAATGCTCTATTTACATGCTTTTGAAAATTGCAAAATTTTCTATTTACATGCTTGTAGGATCAATATTATTATATATATATTTTTTGTAGACAGTGAGTTGTTTTTCTAGCTAAAAATAGATGTGGATCATTTTGATTCTTCCCTCACGATATAAGCCGGTCATTTTGGTTTACATGTTCCTAAGCTATAGCCTTTTTTAAAAAATTCATTTTGGACTCGACAACTGCCCTCTTGCCCATCGCCTCGGGTTCCGCGCCTGGTGATATAGTACTACTAAAAGAAAAAAAACAGGTTGAATTGTTGGTTTCTGAGTTTTAACTAGATGCGTAGCATTCAGTATGTTACATGTGTTATTTAACTATGTATTTCGTTAGCCCAACCTTGAGTAATAGAAATAGAGGAATATCACATTGGGCTATACACTGTAAATGCATACGTGGAGTATGCAGTACTGCCCGTCAGATTTTCACGGGACTGTTCAAACTATAGTAGGTACTAATACTGGTGCTGGTGGGTGTATAATAGACTGTAGACATACTATATGGGTATGTAGATGGAAGATCGCGTCGGATTCAGTCTCGTCTGCGGATTACTTCAGATATATATTGCAATGCCGCAAAAGCCTTGGTCTGTCCCTTTCGATATGTGTACAGTATGATCCAATGAACATCCAATGTTATGTTAAGTTGTGGAAACTGCAAGTAAAAGTATCGGTTTCATTGCAGTAAAGATTTTCACTCGAGTCTCTCTCTTTCACAGTCCTCGCCGCTTCTATCCTCTACATATTGTAAATAGAGACTCTCATTCATTACAAAACAATGCGCCGGGTTCTCTATATAGGCTCTTCTTTTCTACTCTTCTCGGTATAATCTGCACATCTGTAATCTGTGGTTGTTGGTTGCATAGGTTTTTCCTACTGCTGACTGTGGGCACAATATGAAATGGAAAATTGAAATACAAATAGGGGCTAATATGTACGTTGATAGTTTGAAATGAAAAATGTATGAAAATGTGTGTATATATCTGTAAAGTGCGGTGACTTGCCTTTCCCTCGCCGTCTGCATGTCGTTGCAGTTTTGAACGAGAGCTGTATCAGAATTCGGAATCAGAATTCAAAACCTAGTATAGGTATAGGTATATGTACCATTCATTATGTATGTACATAGGCACTTGTTACACTATACCAGGACATTGCTATAAAAGCAAAAGCATACATGTAGATATAAGTGTAACACATTTCTGTTACGTATATTGAATCCTTTGGGACTAATCTCGTTCTTGGACAGTGCCAATGCCTTTTTACAGTCCCAAATTCGACCAAACTATTTGATTATTTGGATTTTCGAATTGGCCTCGGATTTATTTGCGGTTGTTTTCCTAATTGATTTTTAGATTTTTTATTGTAAAAGCTGGGATAGCTCATACATAAGGAGTAATTCCTACGTATATTAGCACATAAAAGCAAGGCCTTGCAATTCTATACAAAATTACACGTACAATACGTCATTTTGAAGCTCATTAAAAATAATCCATAAAAAAATTCCTTCAAAATTGCAAGTTTTTTTGAAAAAAAAAATTAAATTTAGAATTGAAGTTTTGCTTGATAAAAATTTATTTTAGTGTGCCGATTTGGTGACAGCTCATGCAAAGTTTAATGCTATACATTTGAAATTGCATGGTATTGGAAATCCTCTCATTAAAAAAAACTAATCGTAACTTTTGTATGTATGGCAGAGAAACTTACGATTAGATCCAAGTACATGGCAGTAAACTAATACGACAAAGGCACAATAAAGGTACAATCTTTTATTTAACAAAAAGTTCACGTGGGTTTTATTGGATCTTCAAAGGCGATATCCCCCTTCAATTGTCTAATGAACTTGAACAAAAACGATCTCAAACTTTAAAAGTAAAATTTTATGTACACGGAACGTCAACACGGATTCGGATTTCCCTTTAGATAAATTCAGCCAGAGCAGAGCAGAGCAGTAGAGTCCCAGTCCCAGATATTTCACCTTACATCACCTATTATCAATTCTACTTCTACCCAATTTCCCATTCAATGGATCCTATTCTCTTGGTCTTGAGTCTTGATCGTGGTTTAAGGCACGGTTTTGTACGTGAGTAGTGGTAGTAGGGGGCTATTATTGACTCCTGAACTATTACTTGAATCCTATGGAATCTCCTGGAATATGAGACCCGCACATCCAAATTTAAAATTCAGGATTCATGTTTATTGATCCAATCCTCCTATAGACTATGGATATTATTGATATGTATTAGCCTATCCCTACCTAATAAATTCAGTCCATTCATATTAACATATACATAAAAGAAAATTTAAGGTGGTAGTGGTAGCTTAGAAAATAGGCAAAAAAAAATCTGGCACACTGACAGAGACTGACAGTGAGATAAATGCTTCTACTAAACATGAGAAATTCCTTCACTTGACTATTCAAATTGATATCACTGTGTTTATCACATTGTGTGTCTATGTGTAGGCATGTGTGTGTACATGTGTCTACATAGTTGTGGGGTAATATTGGTTTGGTTTTTGAGAGTCACGCAACGACGTAATACGTAATCTATGTCATTTTTTGTACTTTTTTTCTACTAGGCTCAAAGTCACATTTTCCTGTATGATGGACCTCTCAAAATTTCCGCTGGATCGGCAAGTTTGTGGCATGGAAGTGGCTAGCTGTAAGTGAAATAATTTTAAATTTTTTTCCCCCCATTTTTTTTTAAAACGAAAGTCAACGTCGTTTCTCAAGAACTATTTGTGTTTGTGAGGCACCCAGTATAAATTTATGTATGAGTAAATGTCTTTCTCCAAATGTATTGAGATGGAGTGAAATGTGGAGAAATTCCAATCTTTTCACTCTGTGTGTACATGTTTTTTATGTCAGATGAATTGCCCTGCTGTGAAAACTCATGGTATGATGGAAATATTATTTTTAAGTATGAATAAATTTGAATTGAAGTGTATGAGCATGATACGAATGAGATCGAGAACGAGAACGACAGGGAGAACTACCAACACCAACACCAGCACCATAGCGATATATAGACTTCCTTACAAAAAATAAATTTCAGAATCTAGAATATTGAGTGGGTGCGGGTATCTTAGTATAAGACATAGTAATATCATAAGATGTCATCATATCACATTTCTTGAGGTATTCCGTGTCGTCATTTGTACATATGTAGCTACATGTGAGTAAGTGTGCTGAACTTTCACTTTCACAATTTCCAAGATTTTTTTTCTTTTGAATTTGAATAGACTAGGGATTTTAACGCATGTTAAATTCTGATGACGATCTATCTACGTATCTAGACGTAAGATCCATAATAAAAAAAATTTCCTGGGTAGGTACGTATATTATACACATACTGATATATTATGTACTTCATCAGAATCAGAACGACAGCAGGATTACAACGTAGAATGTACAACTCTGTGACTGCGTCTGCTGTCATATATGGAAACACAACGCATTTTTTATGTAGGCACTGTAGGGGAGCAGTTTTTGTAATTTTATGGGTGTATCTTGAATTAAACTAATAGATTTAAAATCCTCAACTACTTTGGTTTGGTAGGGAAAAAATCGGAGGAGCCGGAGCGGAGCTCCGGCAACGATATAGGAAATGTAGAGTGCTAAAGTGAAAGCGGTCTCGCTTTTGGTCTTGGTCTTGGTTTAGGTCTTGGTTTCGGCTTGGGCTTGGGCATTATGGTAAAGTTTGGTGGATTTTTGGTACAGAGTCTAGAATTGAGATTTTGGAATACCCTGAATATACTTTTTTATGATCGTCCTGGTGTTTTCAATTTAACTAGAAAGATAGCGCGATTTCTCTCATCTTGTCCCTTTAGTACTTTCTCCTTCATGTCGCCTCTCTCCCCTGGAATGCATTCAGCTGCACTATTACCACTGTAGTACTGTGTAGTAGTGGGAGGGTTGCTGATAGTAGTATCTGAAACGTCAAAATGGATATATGACAGTGGGATGACGTGGTAAAGGAACAAGGGTTGAGCTACTACTTTCCAAAGTATGTAGGTAGGATTGGTCTTGGAAGAATTCACGATTCACGACATGATAAGAATAACGTGAGATAAGAGGAAATCACATGGGTTAGATAAAGATTAAAAAAGAGTCGTTTCAGCTCTCGTATTTCTCCGTATTCTTCTGTGGTAAGGTTAACGATACCTTTTTTCTGGCCATTGTCATACGGCCACATGGCCAGACGGCACGGCCAATAGGCCTCCTGTACACTATATGTATTACATGCACCGATAAATATAAATACGCTATTTCTTGAGACGTCGAGAGACTTGAGAGAGAAATCATGAAAAGATACATTACTTACAGGCAGCAAGGGACGAATTTAAGTTTTCTTCCCCTGCTCCCCTACATTTAAGCCCCTCAGTGGATGCTGCGAGCCTGTTGTCTGTGAATATTATCATTCACAAAATCACGACTACTACAAGTGCTACTACTACTCCATTTACTACAACTTGGTTGTATAACCCTAAATGTATTCGATTGAAATTGAAAATAAAGTTTTAGTGCCTGGGTGAACATGGTGGAATGTAGGAAGAGATGCACTAGAAGAAATGATGCTACATATAGTGTACTTATACAATGTTCCTATATTAATAGAATATAGAATTGTAAGCTAAGTCTCCAGAAGCCTTATGGCAGTCAATGTGGATCTGTGTAAGGCGTAAGCTACAGTTGTTGAATAGGTTTAAATTTTGAGTCTCATGAGAAAATACCCGGAGGACTGAAGAAAGGTAGCGATAAAGGCTTAGGGAAAGGTAGGGGATAGGCATAGGGAAAGGGAGGAGGACCTTCACAAATTACGATTTCCTTTTTTTATTTTTTTGGATTTAAAAGATATGCATGAGTTCTTGGGAGGAATTTGAAGAAATTGTATTTTCTATATATTATAGCTATGGTGGTGTAGAGAAATCTAATGGTACGAGTTCATATAAGATTCAGATAAGATATCTTGAGAGAGTCTAGTAGAATCTAGAATCAAGATCCATAATTTTTGTGCACAAGATCTCCAACCAAAAGGGTGGCCTGTAAGCTGTAAGTACGTACCTGTACAACGTATCCGTCCCTACACAATCTCTCACTCTCACTTGGGAAATATCAAATTGGGAAAATTTTATGGAACCTTTTCTTTTTTTCTCCTCTGCCATATCTCCCGGAATCAATGATCCGAATTTGATATGTTCTGGTTCAGCGGAGACTATTCCAACTCTTTGATATGTACCTTTGGCTATGGCTAACAATCCTTGTCCATGCTGAATGTCGACAGAGATTTCAAATCCAAATAATATACCTAACCTAGGCTACCTAGGTACAAACATCTTTCAAGAAAGAAGAAAGAAGGCAGAGAGAGAGAGAGAGAGAGAGAGAGAGAGAGAGAGAGAGAGAGAGAGCCAACGAAGGAGAACACTCCAAATGTTTTTAAGCAACATATTTATATAGATTCTCTGTTTTCTTCTAAAATTCTTGTTCTGCTTCTGATTCCAACAAAAAAAACTAGACGGATGTACATAGAAACATAGATAAGCATGAATTGAATTATGGGATTGAAAAATTGAATACTTTGTTGTTTATTTTTTAGGAAAAAAAACTCAAATAAAAAATATGGAGGGGGGAAAATAGTTACATTTAGATATGGATTTGATTATTGTCACAATTTTGAATTTACAGCCTGTGATTTATTAGACTGGATTCGATGCAGTTCCAGTGCCAATTCCAGTCTTGATTTTGCTATATTTTTTTTCGGGTTGTGCACATAAAATATTTGTTGAAATTGGATCATTGAGAATAAGTATTAAGCCCAGAGTTTTGGGAACGACAAATCAAATCACAAGTATGGATTTTATGATAGAATTATTACAGGTATTTGATTATATTACCTACTACACCCCCCTCCCTCCCTCCCCAGCCCTCAACATTTTCTCTTGCCTATAGCTCTAACAATATCTACAGTAAATATTACTGCAGGGCTTTAAAGGTAAATAAAAAGTAGGCAAACAAGGTTCCGGTACCGGTACAGGTACCGACGACAGGACCCGGCTACATTGGATCTAACAAGTATATTGGAAATAATTTCCAGTTCCAGCCAAGTAGCTCCAACACGCCTTTGTTACACAATGTCAATCAGAGTTTGTAAGTTGTACAAGTGTTGACGTGTCGGAGTGTCGCAGCGTCGTTATTAGATTATTGTTTCGTGTTCATGAGTCCATGGTACAAATGTACAAATTGCCCAATTGCACAGGAGCATGCCAAATTACGTAATTGTGTTTGCGTGTGTACAAATTTGATACTAGAGTACAAATATTTGTCGGTTCAGGAAGGTCAAACTCAAATTTCTCAAATGGTATACATATGAAACAAGATTTTAAAGCTTTACATAATGTCCTGCACACGGTCCTATGGCGACGTCCACGTCCGGCGCCAGCTAGTATCTCTCTATTGATTGTGTTGCAGATTTGCCATTAAGATAGCCAGTCCATATTTATCCAAGGGTTTGATTACCCGACATCCTCCATTACTATGCAAATTTTGATACTTTTAAACACGCGAATACAGGGAATTTACGCATTCTGAATCATTCCCTGTACAGCTTTTTCCTGCGGGAATATGCAATTAATTCAAAGGGACCAGATGCTCTTGATTACTTTCCTCCTACTCCTTCCGCCGTCTGGATTCCCGTTCTCGTTCCTCCAATTCTGATTCTGATCCCCGCGATGGAGGTGGAATTTTAATTTCTGTGTAAAATCCTCGAGTTTAATTGCTGCACTGCAGTCTGGACGACTCACTCTGGACTCCGGACAGTGTCTATTAACCTTTAGAAATTATTGCCAACAAATTTGCAACATATGCACACTACTACTGTGCACCTGGGAGAGGCAATTAAAAACATAGCTAATGAGTCTAATCCAAATTCCTAAATCCAAATCCAAATCCAAAGGTAGGACTATAATATGGTTGATACTAAATTTCCTGAGCTTGATTTCCATTCGAATCATCTTTATTGTGTAACCTATTCCTATTGAAGATTGTTATTGTTGTCAGAATAAGTTTCAGAGAATCTTTGCTCATCTATAAACTCCAAAGAATTCTAATAATAATAATCAAAGAAAGTCAAAACAAAACAAAACAGTGGGTGGCTGCCCGTGGAAAATAGGAAATGGAATTTAACCCTAGTTCTACTGTTGTTTAGTTTCGTTCCCAGTTCCCAGAGGTAGTTCTGGAACTAATCGTATGATCATGGAGCAAACTAGGAACTATAGAACTAAGAAACACAAAATTTCGTATAACTAGAACTAACGCTTATTTCAGTTTAAGAACTAGAACTAGCTGTAACAAAGATTTAATTCAGTCTTAAGAATTAAAACTAACTGGAATTAGGATTTATTTCCGTTTCAAAAACTAGAACTAACTGAAACTAAGATTTATTTAAATTTTAAGAACTAGAACTAACTGGAACTAAGATTTATTTCAGTTCTAAGTACTCTTATTATACTGCTGAGAACTAGAACTAACTGGAACTAAGATTAATTTCGTTTTTTAGAACTAGAACTAACTGGAACTAAGTTTGAAGAAACTATTACGTAACTGAAACTATTTAATTTAGAAAGCTAGTACCAAAACATGTATAAATCTCGCCTACCATGAAAGCGCCAATTTTGTGATTTGGAACTAATAATTAGAACAAAAACTAAATGATGAAAACTATAGAAACTGGAACTAGAAAATTTGAGTTTTGGCGCGAATTTAAAATTTTGGAACTAAATAGAAGCAGGCGTTGCAGAACTAAAACTAACTATAAAGCAAAGCGAGAACTAGGAACTACCTGGAACTAACTAAAAACAGTAAAGTCAGAACTAGAACTTTCTAAGCATTTTTTTTACATTTTAGAAATAGAACTAACTATGTATAACCAGGTCGGCGAGAACTAATTTGATCTGGAACTAAACAACAGTAGCCTTGCTGTCTATCAAAGCAAAATATTTAGAAGACTTGCATGTATTGTTCCCGTAAAAACTTCCAAGGATGGATTGGTCCTAATTTGTGCTACAACATTGCTATATATTATCACTGCAAATTGACTCTATCGAGTACATGTGGGCGAAGTACCTTCAAAGTACAAAGATTATAGCTCCATTAAAAATGTAAATGGGAGTGGAAGCCAAGTGTAGAGCTAATACAGATATTTTAACTGTTCGATAAAAATAAAAATAACACAGATTGCCCATGATTTCCTCTTCGTCCCTGTGTATGCGCTCAGTAAAACAGATACACATAGACACACACACATGGGACAGTTTACAATTTCTTCTCGTTAGGCATCACACACACACACACAGTGTGCTCATTTTTCATGTAAACTCCATGGACATGAAATTTTGGGAACATCATCATAATATCATCATCACCATAACTTGGAAAACATTAAATGGAATGTGAGCGTCATAAACTCCAGATCCAGAATCCAGAAATAAATACACAAAAGCAGTACAACCAGTTGCTGAACATAAATTTTGAGGATTTAATAGACCATCTCAAGTCAATGAACATGATCATTTATAGACGAGAGGACGTGAAGGATTTTGGATGTGGGGAAGAAGAAGAAGAAGAAGGAAAGACGCACAAATATAGGAATGAGAATAAGAAATTGTTGCCAAAAATAAAGATGGCCCGTAAAATAAAATGTAATGAGGGACCATTTTCCTTTTTACTTGCATAAAAAATATATAGCTCAAGTTTGTACGTTTTAAGTAAAATCTTTCAGGCCAGCTGATGGACGGAATGAAAAATGTTACGCAGCTCTCCATTTCTTTTCCCTCTCTCTTTCAATTGTACGGTTACGGTTACGGGTTACGGTGCTGCTAGTTTTCAAGCTCAGTTTCGGTCTCATTTTCCGCCTCGATTTTTGTGGAAAAACCGTACAAATTTGCATATAATAGTGCGTTTTAGAGAGGTATCTGTACATTGTGTGTAAATTCTGTAACGTTTACAAAAAACTCATCTTTTTCATGCTAAGTACTTTCACACAGCCACACGGGACAAAAATGAGTACAAAAGCTGTAACTGGAATTGGAGCTAGAAATGGAATGTGTGCGGATGAACTCAAATGCCCGATTCGTCATTTCCTTTTCACATTAGAGAGCATAATATAGACACTATGTAGGTAGGTAGATATTTTATGATATGAACATAATATGCACAATACACTATACAGTAAAATTAAATGTGGCTATATCCAATGGGCCTTCTGCTGCTGCTGGTAGCTGGTCTACGGTTCTGGTTTTGGTTTTGGTTCTGGTTGCCTCACTCACAAAGGGAAAGGAATATATTGTGTCATAAAATATTTTTTTAATTTTTCTTTGACATTTCTATGGTATTTGTGTCACTCTGTATAAAATACATATATGTGCTTTTAAAATTGAATGTATTTTCCCTTCTCTCCCCTCCAATAGTTTCAAAAACGGTGGAGGAACTCAAGTTGGAATGGAAGAAGACGAAGCCAGTTACGACCCCACCAAATCCGGGTTTGTCACTATTTGTCCTCGTAGAAGTGAACGCGAATCGTTGCAAGGAAAATGAGACCTTACCAACGGGTAAAAAAAAAGAAAGAATTTTTATGTCACTTTTTGTTTTACATAACGCATCACGGGGTCACTATCACAGTCACAGAACATAGAAAATGCTGCATTGTAAATTCCTCGAGAAACCGTTGCAAAACAGTGCAGTGTATAGTATGGACATAGGAAAAATGGTTTGTTCCAATTTTTTTAAAAATGTGTGGTGATTACTGTAGTACCAATCTCTATTTTTGGCTTTATAATATGCTGAAAAAGAAGTTGTATGTATAAATTAATGGTGATTTGGATTGAAATTCGTACACTATTTTGGAGCTCAAGTAAAGATAATATTGTGCAATTTAAAAATTGTCGATTAAGTAAGTTACATACCTACATTATGAGATTTACGTTTTGAACCATTTCAATTAAATTTCTCTAATACTATATACTTCTTCGAGATGGGTGAAGCATAAAAAGATTGGATTTTCATTCTGATCCCGCTCCGCAGGTCCGCAGCTATGCATAGGTATAGGTAGGTACTTCCGTTTGCCCTGCCTGGTAAATCTAAAAGGCTTGACAAAAGTATTGAATTCAAATAAACATTATGCATCCAAATGACGTACTTAACCTTCCAAATCAAAATACGGATGTTGATGCCGACGAAGAATTCAATCCAATTGGCTCTTGTTATAAACATTTGTTGCTATGCCAAGACCTATTTGCTTATCATAATAAAACACTTTGATTCCTCAACATGGCGAGGGCAATTACAGGAGAGAGAGGAGCGAGTGAAAATGGAAATATATAGCAAATTGCACTTGATTAGATAGCAATAATATTATAAGGAAGGAAATAACGAGAAAATATACGGGCTAGGCTAAAGTAATGATGTTAAAGCCGCCGTTCCCCTCTTTGAATGAGTACAATAAGCACAGGGAAATTACATGGGCTTTATCTCCCAATTGACATTGACTAGACTACTAGACAGCATAGTATTTGAAAAATCAGCCGCAAAAAATAATTTGACATATGTAGTGAAATTGAGTTAAGTTCCTTCAGAATAATTATATACTAGCGAAAGGTACTTATCTTCCCCCCTCTATGCCCCTCCATCCCCTCTTCTATAGTATCTCCTCCAAGCCTCAATTTAAAATGAGAAAATCCGAAATGTTGATCCAAAGTGAAAGTTGGCGTGATGGATTTTATTCATGTTTTTTAAACGAGTCTGAAACGTTTGGCACATTTTTATTCAGCTTGTAGTGTAATCACATCACCTTAGCGCTCGCGTACCTCGTATAAGTATGTACTATGTGGAGGTTACCATGATGTGTAGCCCTAGCCCTGGCCCTGGCCCTGGCCCTGGCTACTGTCTGTATGAGTAGATAAATTTATGCATATAATACCTACTCAAGTTTGTGTTCATATACACATGGCTGAACCCGGGAAGATTATGCTAATGCCGAACCTAAGTGTGTACATACGTATATTCTAAAATATATGCACTTCACTGATCGTGAATAATTCGTTCATCTTCCTTCGTGCGTAAATCTTCCCTGAAGGTTTGATCCTATAAGCTGCCTAAAACGGATTACACTTTTTTTTTCGATAGAATAAAAAAAAGCTCTTTCAATCAAGTTTTCTTGAGTCTAATAGTAAAGGATGGACCTTCCTGTAGGCACATATTAAAGAAAGACTCACTTCAAATTATTTTTGTACTGGTACATATATGTAGTAGTTTTTTTTTAT
Organism: Dicyrtomina minuta; assembly: GCA_949802685.1. Taxonomy (NCBI): domain Eukaryota; kingdom Metazoa; phylum Arthropoda; class Collembola; order Symphypleona; family Dicyrtomidae; genus Dicyrtomina; species Dicyrtomina minuta. The sequence continues at coordinate 18,795,121 of OX461810.1, forward strand.
ACATAATGGAAAAACCCAAAGCTTTTTTCTTATTTATTTTCGCTCTCCTTTGTCTTTATTTTTTTTTAAATTACCTACCACCTATTTTTGTACCTATACTGAGTGCATGTCCTGAGTATAATGAACGCCATCTGGGTTGAGTGGCAGAGTTTTTGACTGGAGACAAACATGCACGACGGTAGGTAGGTTTGTGTGCTGTGTGATTTGGACACGGCTGGCTACAGACATTCAGACATTATAGAGATTGTAGCAACAGGAAAGGGGTTGCCCGTCAATGACTTTTAACGAAAAAGGCAAATTTTGAACCCCTTTCCTCACCTAGTTTAGCACTTTCACAGTCTAGCCTCATACAAAGTTTACGTAGGTAATTTCCCCCTCCCTCCCTTAAATCTGTACGTTATTGAGGGACACCCCCAAAGACACTAGGAGAAGCAAAGGTGTTATTTTATTGTTAAAGAAATACTGATACATACTCAGTCGTGCTTGCTCCTACACCATTTATCATTTTCTCAAAATCAAAACTCGAAACGAACCTGTTTAGCTCGTTGATAAATGGATTTTGACTTATGACGTTTGTGATTCATGAAACACTTCTGCTTGGGAAAACAGGAAAACAATTTTGGTAGAGGTTCAATTTGTAAATCAGAAATGATTGCCCATCGTTAGTATAATTAGCCTCATCTGTATTTGTCACGTCATTATGTACTTGGGCAGGCCAGTGAGTTGCAGGACGTCGATTAATTGTGTGTTAATTTATGGGAGAATAATCAGTTGTGGATTGTAGCAAAGTTATAGTCAAACCGTTTCTGACCGAAATTTACATGTGAACCAAAGTATTGTCTAATTACCTTTATATAGTTAGGTAGGTTCGTGATTACTTTATGTATTATAGCATATAGAGAAAACTTAATACTGATATATATGGGAAGGGGGGCAAAAAGTCCGACGGGGGCAAAAAGTCCGGAAGGGGGCAAAAAGTCCGGAGGGGGCGAAAAGTCCGCCAAAAGAGGGTAAAAAGTCCGGAGGGGGCAAAAAGTCCGCCAAAAGAGGGCAAAAATTCCGAAATAAGGGAACATATATATGTAGGTTTTTTTCCCAATTACAGGGCCTGTTTTGCTCCCTTAGGACTTTTTGCCCACCTTTACCGGACTTTTTGCCCCCCGCGTACTTTTTGCCCCCTCCGGACTTTTTGCCCCCTCCGGACTTTTTGCCTCCTTCCGGACTTTTTGCCCCCGTCGGACTTTTTGCCCCCCTTCCCATTATATGCGGCAGGTTAAAAGTACGTTATTACTGACGACCTTCAAAATATCATGAGTGCAACGTTGAACGTATGTAGAACAATTTAAAATACACATATTTTACACGTGTTTTAATCATTTATAACATTAGGGATGATCTGTAAATGATGTCACTTAGACCCATCTACCCCTATATGTCATCAATTTGTCAATGTGCAATAACGGCTATCTTTAACATGACATAATGTCATCAAAACCTAACTAAATCCATTGACTCTTCCGATGACAACATTTACTGATGATGGGCTATTCTTTATAAGCTATTTCAAAACATGTATCAGTGCTCTCCGTATCCACAATCCAGTTTAGGAGGGTTCTTGTTTGAACTGTAGATACATGGTACAGATCAACGGTGAGGCTTTACAGATTTACAGTTTACACAGAACTTACAATAATTTTAGACCGAAAATTGGGCTATACTGATATTTAATGAACAACAGTGACAATAAGTTTACTTTTTCTAATTAAGCTAATGTTCATATTATATTGTCTATATATTTCATATCAAATAAAAATCAGTGTAATTAGTACATCTCCTCAGTTGACACTTTGAATTCAAATACTGGAATTGGAATTCAATGCCTCAAATAGTACTGCTTAAAACTGTAATTAATTAATAGGGAAAAGTTTCAATTAAATTAGGACTGTCAGATGTATTTGGGATTCATAGCAATACTAGTAACATTATTGACTAACTCAGCCCTTTTAGTATTGTTGATTTTCCGTTTGAAGTTCTATCTAAATTAAAAAAATCCAGGAAACCAAACCAAACCAATGAAATGAATACATCAAAAGTATCAGAGGATATTAAAGAATGGAATTGTGGACATTGATGACTGCTGCGGTGCCTGCGGTTGGAGATGAGTTTGAGTACGAGCACAAACACTTCGAGCGCTGTTCATTATAATTTTGTAATTTCTCATTTAAATTCAAGAAAGCGAGGGAAAATAAAGAAGCGTGGTGAGGAGTTTAGGAGTAGTGAAAGGAAAAAAGTTTTCATCACCAAAGGCAAAATGTGAACGGTAACGGTATAATATATGAAAGCTTTTGAGCTTGACTTCTAAATGGAAGTATTTTTTTTTGTTTCACGCAGTTACAGGATACATTACACATTCTGAAATTCCAAACAAAGTTGGTTTTAATTGTGTACCTATACTTTATCTCTCATCCCTGCACGTACCACATATTCTGCATTCTGCAGTCAACATCCCTTTATTCCAAGTAGTTTAGTTTTGGAGTTTGAGAGAGGAGAAAAGATTGTTGTAGTGATTTCAAAACTTTCCATTTTCCCCCTATATTGCCTCTTGCCCATATGTTATGTCCCTGGATGTAGGTTGACTTGGTTTGCTGCGGTTTCGATTTGGGTGTAAACAGGGCATAAAGGGAATTGTGGCTGTGTATAGTGAAAGTTGATGAATGAAGCTGGCTCTGGTACCGGTACCGGACCCGGCGTAGATACAAGTGAAGCCTCTGACTTGCTTTTTTGTTCGTACATTTTATTCAATACAGGAAACTACAGTTGTCTTGTGGCAGAGTTTCATTTGGCTCGATCTATGGGATTTCATTTGGTAAGTTAAAAATATTGTTATTTCCTTGTGACAGTCTTGACAGTGCGTACGCGTAATACAATGTACCCATCAAGGGTTTAGTCAGGTCTGTGGCTCCCTTCATGTAGTCACAATTTTGTACGTCTTTCGTACGCACGTACGCATCAAGCTCTCTCATCAGTAATATACGATTATTATACATTGCAAAAACAAGATGCCAACACACTTCCTCCGGTTAAAATTCTCAGTCAGAAAAAAATCCCTTTCGATGGAATTTGCCCCAAGCAAAAAAACTGCTGAGCAATCCAACCTTTTTTGAGCAGATTTTTATGTTGACATTGACAAGAGTGTCTAATATTATGTGTAGAATGAAATAAACGTACTACTCATTCTTAATAATTTAGTTTCTATACTTATTTTATAATCTAATATGACCAGATTTGTTGTTTGATCGTAAATAATTGATTTTATTTTGGAAAGTTTTACAAATCTAGGCTAAAGCTTAAAAAAGAGATTCGGAAAAAACGGGAAGTTCCATAACAAGTTCTTGTTTGCCCACAAATATCAGGATTTTAACTTCAAATGAAGAGTTTGTTTTCAAAGCGCGTTAGGTCCACACTTTATCCACGAGACGTTTGTTACGCGTTTTGTTAACAAACTCTTAACAAATATTTACTAATTAACGAAGGTTGTGACGTTGCGCTTTGATCATTTGTTTTTGTGACTAATATTAAGCATAACGTCTAGAGAGTATGTAGTAGATGGCGCCATTTGTGTTAGCTCCCTTACCCTTGCCCCCACCTATTATTCATGAAGAGTAAACTCATTCCTCAGCATTCAATTTTGTTATGTAAAAAATTATTTTTTCAAATCATTTTATCCTTTAAATAATTCAAATGTAATTAACTTATTATGAATTTCTAATTTGTTTGTTTTTACTTGTAGGGAAATTTGTACTGTCAAAATTAATTTGTTACCGTTTGATTATTTTTGAACTTAAACGTTTTCCTGCGTCTTTGAATTGTACTAATTGACTTATTTCACCGAGAAACCAGAAATATGCGTTTCGTAGCTCCCCTGATGGAAATGAAAATTGTGTGTGCCTATTTATTTTAGAGTATTGATTTATTTTGAAGGTTCAAAGTTACTTGCCAACCATTCTGATGGTGATAATTTCGTGGGTGTCATTTTGGATGGATGTCAACTCGGTTCCGGGGCGTGTGACTTTAGGTTTGACAATAATTGAATGATACACGTCTGTTCCCCCTGCCTTTTTGCGGGGTGATGTTTTAATTATTATTGAATTTCACAGCTAAAGATATATCGTGTGTGTGTATTTTTACTTTTCTTATCAAAGGTGTCACGACGCTCCTCACTGTTTCAAGTAAAGCATCAAATGTTCAAGGGGGTTTACCTGAAAGTTCATATATTAAAGGTAGGAAAATTTATTCCTTAAATATTATACACGAAATTTTTTGCTCGTTCTATATACTCCTGCGTGTGTTTGAACAGTAACTGATGTAATAAGACACAATTTTGTTTAATAGCTATTGACGTCTGGATGGGAACATGCACAGGTATGTCTGTTAAACATGTTGCATTATCATTTTAAAGCATAAAACAACTTCTTATTTACTTGAGTCTTTGAGTGTTACTTTATATCTTGAATTTTATTTCAAAATTTGTAAGCAATAGTTTGGATTAGATTTAGATACATACATTGCTTCATGTGTAAAAATACCTGTATCCATTTTTAATTCGTCCAAGTCTACCATTAGACAAAGCTACTATTTTAATTTTTAAATCGGCAGTAGAAAAAAATATATTTTGCAGTGTATTACAATATTAAAATTAGAGGGACGAATTTCTATGTCTTATAAGAATATTTGTACAGTGGAATCCTTGTATATCTTACTCTTTGGTATGTGTACGCATTTTTAAAAAATCAATTGCCATTATTACAGCCAATAGTAAAGTACCGTATATCTTCTAATATTACGCGTGGCGTACTATTCAAATTTGAGCTTCTTATCTTCTTACCTACCTTTAGAGACCCCCGCGTACTAATAGAGACCCTCGTAGCATTAGAAGATATACGGTATTCTATCTATATGCGAATTAAGCATAAACAATCACTATATAATATGTATATAGATAGTCAAATAGAAGGTATAAATATATAAATCACATCCGTGTAAGCGTGTAGCAAGAAGGAAGATCAATATATCAAACTATGATATCTACAGGCATTTAATCTATAAAAGAGTAATCGATCTCTAAATCTTAAGCTGTTATTATGCATCATGTAAAAGACAAGCTTCATTCATCCATGTAATATAAATCTGGGATCAACATGACATGACATGATCTAAATCAATATAATCAATGTATTTTTTCAGCTTTCGTTTTCCTTGCCCTTCTTGAGTTCACCGTGGTAAATTATTTATGGCGGAACAACACGAAATCAAAAATGACAAAATCAAAATCGGCAGATCATGGCCTCGAGACAAAGGAGCATCTTCATGGAAGTGAAAGAAATTTATCTGCTTGCAATACTCTAGTCCAGGTGAGGGCAATTACTCTTTCTACTCAACCAGAGCACGACATTTTTATCTCTGTCAGTCATATTCCCAAATTCAAATTCTTTATTTTACTGAACTAATCGTAAGTATATACCGTAAACATCCAATTAGTCCCCATGGAAACTAATTACTCAATGCTCCAAGACACCCGCTGAGTAATCGAGACCCGTAAGACACAAAATACATGTATAGTTATTGCAAATATTCAACTCTTGGCCCAGTAGCTAATCGAGACCCGGGGATTATTCGGAAGTTTACGGTATACACAGTTACAGAACCCACAGGGAAATTTTCTTATAGCAGTAATGCGACAGCGTACGACTGGTTTCAGTGGTTTAACTATAGACAGTTACATAAACGTATACGTTTTATATCATTGGCAATTGCCATTGCTGTGTACTGTGTAGGTTACTAGAAAAACTTTCCTTAGTTCAGTAGTTTTCATAGTATGTCTTATAGAAGTAATAATAGATAAAAAAGTGTCAGTTACAATTACAAGGACCGACGAGAGCAAAAACTAACACGGAAGCTTCTTGACCGGGGACAGAAGTTCACTTAGTTCGCAATTTCACATAGACGTTAGAGAGTGTCAAATTATCTGAAGAGCTTACAGAAATAACAAATAATATTGATTTTGTCAGTTTATATGTTGTACATTTTGGAAGGTAATTGCACCCTTTTGTGCGTGGTGCAGGTGTAGTGAGCTGAAAAACGTGAAGGTTATAACAATTTCAGTATTTCAGTAAAAATAGTACTACGTATATACCCTTGACCAACACAAAAAGCCAACAAAGAACCCTTTTTTAATACTATAATATGAGAATAAACTCTATGAAAACATTTTTTTAAATGCTCTTGAACTCAACTTTGTTTATCCCCACAGGTTAAAGAAAATGAGGAAGGGACAATTTTGAATCATTTGGAGCCGCGTTTCATTCGAGGAGGGAGTAATAATCATTTGAAAGATCTTGACCACCCAATGATCCAAGTAGAAGGGGGTATGAATCCGACTCCACTAACCTTGGGCTTCTTCTCCATCGCAAATCCTCAAGCATTGGCAAGAGCTATTGATGAAACTTGCCGATACTGCTTCCCCATGGCATTTGCTTTCTTCAACTGTATCTACTGGCCCTACTACTGTTTGTAAAGTTCAACACACTTCTTTGCGTGGATTTCAGTGAATTTCCTGTCTTCAGTTTTTTGTGAACTTTATCCAAGTCGAAGTCGTCGGAATCGGAATGGAAGTCACCGGAGTCCAAGCTTTGTGCTACATACCAAATAAACACATTATTACTATACTATATACCTTGTTTTCTTAGTAATCTAATTATTTTTTATTTCTAGCCATACTATTTATTCAGCTTTTGTATTGTACTTTCACGATTCTTTTATATCATCATTATTTCCTGTAGTCTGAATTTGATTCTGATTATTGTATGTACTATCTTGATATGAGCTGGACGTGCAAAACTTGAGCCATTATTTTGTGCGGGTAGTTTCCACTTGTTATGGCTTCTATCTGTAATGGATTGTAATTGTTACTGTTATGTATACGCTAATGAAAGAGACATAGGGGGCGTTGACCAAACTTGTACTTAAATTTTTTGCTATATCTATAAAATTTTATTTTATCTTTGTACTCTCTCTCTCTCATTAATTCTACTTTCTACTTTCTATAATAATTCTCTAATTGTATTCTATTGTATATTTGTATGAGTATTGTAGAGGGGATAGAAATACCTTGATTTAATATGTATTCTTGTGTGGCTACAAACTAAACCTACTTACTACACGGCGAATTATTTCATGTCTGTCATTATGATCATTCTGTAAATGGAAAGTTATGTAAGAGAGTTAATAAAATTCTACACAAGGACATTATGGGTCATTAGTTCAATAGTTAGACAAGGTATACTTGCTATATAAATGCATGTTACAGATATTATTGGGAAAATCCTTTGGTTGCTGTAGTCAATAACTTGATTGATGTAGAGTGTATATTCTAGCGGATATGGTGGGTGGATTCCTTAAGGAGGTATGTAATTACATATTGTGAATATAAAATATAGTGTATAATTATTCTTACATATACATTTAACTATAAAATAGATTATAGCTAAATAATGAACATGCGCTATACAGAAATAAACACACACATATAGGAAAAATTCATGAATTTGCGACAAGAAATTCCGTTCCGACCAACAAAATTCAGGTCTATTGAAACAAAAAATGTGAAAATAAATAGGGACATAAGTGATAAAATTAAGGTGAAAAGGTTGTGTATTTCTACTACCTTCTACTATATATTATATCTGCAACTGTACTTAAAATTAATGTAAAAAATTGTAATATATAACCCAGACGCGTACGAACCAGTGAACTAAATACTTTAAAAAAATTCGCTATTATTCAAGTTAAAGTTATATAGTCATGGACATATTATGAATAAAATAGATGTAGTCGTAGTCATATTACACTCATATACTTATGAACATTATTATATTATATTTAATATTTATTATGATTAGGAAAATCTGTACGTAAAAGTGTGAATGAAAAAAATTAAAAATAGATGCAAAATTATTATGTACGATGCACATGACAGGACGTGGTAATAAGTACAACTATATGTTCTTGTATGGTATTTGTTCTGTCCTTTACAAGAACGAGACTTACTGCTCTATCTTTACATATTGTAAAATTCCTTAAACAAAACAAAAATTCACACAGGCAAATATAAATGCTGTTGGGGTTGGTTTTTGGTTTTTTGGCTTTTTGCCATCAGTATATAGCTGTGTAGGTATATAGTACGTTGAAGTATATACTCATATAGTCAAGTTTTTGTATTTGATGAGGAAATGCGTAATTAAGTAGCTCTAGTGCAAGACCTATATATAGTGCTGTGCATTTACATGAACGACCACTCTAAATACATCCGACATCCTTCATGCTACATATAGTACTACTGATATACCACATAATAATATTAATTTGGAGTGTGTGTATGAAATACGCTCCCGGAGCCAAGTCTGTCTATATACTTAAAATATAATTAATACAGTTAATTGTAATTTTATGGGAGTGTGGAAGTATTATAATATGCAAGAATGAAGAAAGGTGGAAGCAGAAGGATTTCATGGGTGATACTCTTGTTTTAGTTGTCTTGTGCTGCTCCACACGCGCATTGTTTATAGAGTAGAATTGCAAATTTTACGTATTTACGTAAATTTTGCACCTGGTGCTCGTATCTGTGTAAAACACTCAAGTCTGTGTGTGAGAGTCTCAAGTGAACACTTCATCACGATACAACAATATTTCTATTTTATGTGAAACTCAACGACAAGATTCTCTACAACTACAGTCAGCAGGTTGTAGCTTCGTCAGATTATAATTTAAATATTAATTGTTCCAATATGCAGAATACACTGATCAAACAGATGCGCATCGTCGCGCATTGCTGAAATATAAATTAATTGGTGAATATAAAACATACATGAAAGGAAATACATAAGTTACCAAAAAAGTGACATGTGCATCGTTTTCGTTCTCGTTTTCGACCCTAGTTTCCGTTTTGGAACGGGTATCATAGTGATCTGTGGAAGTGTCAGTGTCTCGTCAGTTTCCCACATTCAAATGCAAGAATTTAATACAGAATAAATCGGAAGCGGAGAGAGACTCTACAAATTACACTATATAACTTGTACATATAACAAAAAATAATACAAAATTGCATAACATATATATTTAAAATAATTATTAATGAAATAGTAATAACAATAATAATTAAGTATAAAGGCTTGAGTTTGAATGTACAGGTGTTATAGGCATGAGTGAAAATATAACAACTACTAACTTACCATAAAAATAATAATAATCCGCATATGGAGTGTGTGTGTAAGGCGTACGCACAGCAAAACAAAATACTTTAATTAATTTTGTTATATTTGTGATGAGTATACTTGTAAGTACTGATTGCTAAATATATATATGATAAGTGAACAGGTGTCCATGTCCATGCTGACGTATACAAGATTATAACAGCGTAGGAACGTACAACTGTGTCATATACTATATAAAAAAATATAATAATATTAAGATTAGCTATACTATAATACAATAGCTGAATAAACTATACCTATCTTATTTTAACCACATTTTACTCAAATAAATTACGGATGCCTATACACATTACCCGAATGGATATACTGATATATATAGCATTGACTCTACAGTACCTATATTGTATAACTTAAAGCCTTTATAGGCTACAGCATAAGACACCAACTATAAGAAATTTGCTTAAACTTAAAAATCTCTCACGCATGATAATAAATTGTACGTCTAATAATATAGGACAGAATTCCCAATAGATTTTTTGTGTGGGGATTTTGACATAAAATCGATGGCGGTATTCGATATTCTTTTGAGTTTAGCTGTAGACAGAAGACAGGAGTGGAGAGTAGCAGAAATATATATAGAATCTTTAAAACTATTGGGATTGGAAGCCACATACTTTTAGATTAAGATGGAAAAGGAAAACTATAATGGAAAGTAAAAGTTTTAAAGGAAATCTATATAGCAAGTGTTTATGGAAAAACTAGCCTTGTTTAGTCGTGCATAAGTAGCTTCTGGGAGTGTGAGTATGGGGCAGTTTCTGTTGGCACTGGCTACTGGCAGTCAAGTTGTATGTAGGAGTCTCCTCGAATCTATGTTCCTAAATGTACATTTCTTGTCCGAGTTGCCTCTTATAGCTTTTTTATAGATTCCCATAGCCAATTTCGCTTCAAGGTTTCTCTTCCTGAACCCGTAGTAGTACTAATACTATACATAATAAAAACTCCAGGAGTGCGATCCCTGCTAACCTTTCAACTTAAATGCTTGACGATGACTCCTCCGTCTCTGTACGTGATCTCATCTAATCTAGATTCTAGATCTACATATATGTATGACTACGACTACAGATATGAGTTTGACCACCCCCAATTTCTCGTCTGGTATCTATACGCTCCATGAAAAATCCCCTGTACAAAAATAGTAGTTGAATTGAGATTTATGTGCTGTGCTTCAAGCTCGACGTTTTTGAACCTATGTATACCGCCTTTTATGAGTTTTTAAAATAGTTTTATATCAGTACAAATCTTTGTAGAATCGTAGAATTAGTTTAGTGAAAAGCTGTTTATACTCAACATACACAGATAGTGGTGCTCTCAGCTTTCAAACAGTTCCATATTCACACTATGCATCATTCTAACACGTGGCAAAATATTTAGAGACAGGAATTTTTTAATTTATATAAATCTGAGCGCGGCGGCTGTGGTCTTTTAGTAGATCCATAAGATATTTCCAGCAACAGCAAAAGACAACGTGGATGAAACCAACCAACCGTAACTGTAACCGTAACCGTAAAAGTAAATGTAAGTAACGGTGGCGGTTGTATGCACGTCCTACGTCTACGTCCTACGTCCTACACAGAGTATTATGTACCTATGGGTATGTGTGGAATTGTGTGTGAAGATGGTTTCGGTCTCGTTCTCTTATTTACCTTCGGGTTCATCTGTTTGCTGTTTGTAGATGGTTGTGTCAGATTCTCGGCTTGTAGACAAAGTAATCAAAGCGTGTCACTCAGTAAATAATTCCGTCCGTATCTCGACATCTATTAGGTGCATACAGGCATCCTTGAATCCTGAATTGTACTACTCAAATACAGATATGTCCCTAAAAGTAAAATTGTAGAGCAGTAGAGCGGTATCCATATTCTCATTCAAGCAATATTGAAAGGATATAGGAGGAAAGAACCCAACTGTTCAGCTTAACTATTCTGTGTACATATGAGCTGATGAAAATTTATACTGTGTTTATGTCTATCTATGGGTTCGCTCAGCGGTAGTAAAATATGTAAATCGTTCGCCCCAGTCCCGGTCCCGTAGCAATTGCACAAGATGAAGAGAGATGCTGACTGCTGACAACAGCAGGCTTTATTGGCAGACTTGATCAATATCAATATCAAGATAATCAAGAACAGGAGTAAGATGATGAATAAGTCAGGAGTGGGCTCATAATAATATAGGCAGGTGGTTGGCTTTGTTGGCTTTGATCTTGATATGTTGGTGAGTCAGAATTAGAGAATTTAACCAGAGTCAGAGATCATTCACGACCACTTTATGGCACGATTTAGCTTCGTCAGAAAATACGAATACGAATGCATATCTGATGATTAATAGAATAGTAGAAGCATATTAAACAATATGAAATACAATCTTCCCTGCTGTTCCCCATCCCCGCCTGTGTTGTCCACTCTCCAGTCATCAAACTGCTGTCTCAAAATGACTTTAATAAGATCCCTTGTACTACTTATGAATAATGCATATACCACTTGACTTTGGTGTCTTATATTTGAGTAGAATCGGTCGGAATCGGTTATAACCGGCACCGGCATATGCAGAAGTGTAGGTGTACAAAACAGATTGACAATTCAATCGAGCCTTATGGAGTTCCCGCATTCACACACGACATATGTTGAGCCGTCTGTTACGGTTACGGTTGAGGAGTACATAGCTGGAGCTGGAGCTGAAGCTTAACTTGAAACCAGTACCAGAACCAGAGAATCTTCTTGGGATCAGGATTATATAATAGATAGCGCAAATGATGCGCGGACATATAGTACTTAGTACGACTACTACTCCATATTACATGAATAGCATGATAAGAGATTAGCATAATGCAGCGGGAAGGGCATAACACAGGAAAGAGGAAATTCAATGTTACAGTTAATAGTCATGGTGAAAGTTCTCCCATGCTTTCTATGTCCCATTCAAGCTCCTTTTGGCTTTTGACTTTTGTAATTCAAAACTCTGTGGATGCACACAACTTTTTATTATTTGAAAAATTACTAATAAAACTGTGCTCAAGCTGAACCTGAACCACACGAAGCTTTCTAATGTTGAGGAGAATGTGTATGTAAATATAAGAACATGGAGACTCATTATTTGTCTGAAACGTGTGTAAGTTTTTGACCTGGTTTATAATAATAAGATGAGTCCAGAAGATTTTTGCTGAAGCTGAAATGGCTCCCGGCCCTGTTTTTAGGTAAATGACGGGACCGAGTTAGTTATAGTTTTCGATTACCGAGAGTCTTATACATGTTGTAATTACCTTGGAAGGTTTATATTCAATTTAAAAAGAAAATTCTTCCTCATGAAAAGACACTATATAGTACTGAAATCAAGATAGTGGAAGCTAATCATACGTCTAGAACGAATACTAATGTAGATACATATGTACACGAAACGTTCATAAAGTCCCATTACAGGAGAGAGTTAGCACATCGTGAAAGTAAAATAAAATGACTTTCCAGCTATGTACATACATGGCTTTCAGGTCTGATATTTAGTATCACAATGTATATGTAGGACTCGAATCTTCTTGAATCGTCCTGACTTTTGTTCTGAACGTATATTTGATCTTAGCTTCGGTTTGTAGATGAAACGGACAGCGTTGACAGCACATACGTACGTAGCTTTTGGTGAAGCCGATACCGATACCAGTACCACCTACGCTACAGAGCTAGACCACAGAACCAGGACCAGGGTCAGGGCCAATTCCATACACTTCAGCTCCAAACTTGTCCTCCGCAGTAAGAAGCCGTATTTTTGTCGTATGCTCTTCCTTCATGTCGATCCCCATTAGTGATTTCATCTCCGTCAATAAATGTATAAACTGGAACTGGATCCAAACCAACAAAACCAACGTGTTATGTAAGCACGAAAACAAAACAAGAAAAAAAACTAAATAAAGAAAAAAAAGGTATACTGTCATATCGTACCGATTTCCGATTTAGCAATACTCCTATGTCCTCTCATGAGGAAACTGCATATATGTTGAGGTTACAAAAACAAAAATAGACGGGAGCTTGTTTGGTGCATTAGATTAGATTTAGACGCCTTGGGCATGTTATTTATGTCAATGGGTTATGAGGTTCTATGAAGCTTGAAAATGTATTAGTATAGCATAGAACTGACCGCACACTGTGTAGTCATGAAGAGGTCAGAGACAAACCGGGCCAAGTTCATTTTTTTTTCTGGTTTAAATTTAGTTTTTGAGTGTTTTCCTAGTTTGTAGAATACAATTGCCGAGCGTAAATATTTTATGCAAGAAAAAGTTTACAGGTTAAAAAAAGTTTGGTTTCACTCAAAATGATTAAAATTTCATCTCACGGACTTTTTCCTCCATATTAGGCAGTTTGCGCACTTTCCGTAAAAATGAAAAACGTAAACGTAAACGTAAATTTTAAGTAAGCTCCGCCCTCAAAACGTAGAAATTAAATTTTGCGTGAAAAATGATAATTTACGGCCGTTATTTTATACGGCAGCGGTGTTCAAACAACGTCCACGCAATATCATACGTAACAAATATTGCCATGGTTACAAATTTTGAGACAAAACGGAAAAAATTCACAAATTGAAATTTTCGAAAATTATCTCTAAAATTCCAGAGTCAGTTAAGATTTATAAAACTGCTAGTTAAAGCGCTTCGTTAGTAACAGTATCTGTAGAAAAAAATGTATTTCAAATAAAATTATCCTGCCACATTTTATTCATTAATCCTTAATTGTGTCTGTAAAATTTCCTTTGATCGGCTTATCCTGTTATGCCAAAATACTCTTCTCATACTTACATAATAAGTTAATGCGGCAATTTCGAATAGAAGGTAACTATTGTAGATTGTAGTTGGTATCTTATCTTTAGACTAGGCACAATCCTAATAGCTGTAATGCAATGGCAGGTTGATGATTGATGAATGAGGGTCGAGCTGAGACAAATTGTAGCAGGAAAATGGAATTTGAGCGATTGGCAACTATCGTAATTTATTTTTAGACTTCTGTCCATGACCCATGACTGAGACTAAATAGTTTATATGGAAAATTCATATATGTATTTGTTTAGTACAGGTACATAGTTGAAATACATTTTTTTATATCAAATACGAAATATTTAAGTTAATTTTAATTCTTTTAATAACTGCCAAATAGAACCGCATTTCCAACACAGACAAATATTCTTTTCTCTAACGTTGCTTAAATTTTAAATAAGCATTGTTCAAGTAGAAGTGCTCAGACAAAGACAAAAGTATGCAACCATGAGAATTGAATAGGACTCAGGCCAAATAAAATAAATTTACAGTCGAGCGCAGTAGCATTAGTAGGGCCAAGTGGAAGAAATTGCTCATTGAATCTATTAAATACAATTGACATCGTACATGTGAGGAAATATATGACTGTAATGAAAGAGATATAGGATTTCGAGATTTTTGGAAAATCCGGACAAATCCTGGGAAAAATTCCAAATAAATACGAAAAAGGCAAAGGAAGTAGCTCTGCATAAGTGAATGAAGGTAAGAAATCTGGGCTTTCTGGGTAAAACAATAACAAGGTTAAGTGAAATTGGGACACGACAAATGACGGTATGCATGCGGAAGATACGGAAAAAAGAGTGAAGTGTCAATGTACGGGCAAAATAGTAATTAGGAAGTTGAACCGAGATAAAAGTAAAATAAGATGTACATGATCTGTGGCCATCATTACACATTACAATGCCATAATAATATGTAGTACAGATACAATACGTTTGTATCACTGCTAGTAATTCCTGACTGTTTAAAGAATTCTTGTCGTTTCTTATTAAGCTTTTAATTTGTACGTATTGCATATTTTTGATAAGATCACAACAATTTGCCCTTTCAAAAATGTATAAATAGAAATCAATTTAACATATGGCATCAGTAAGTTTTGGTTTTCGGTTTCGTAAGACGTTTGAAATTTTTCCAAAATTTCGATTTGTAACAAGCGATATAAACCTATGTGACACTTGTTCTAGAATGCTATGCATAAATGCGGAGCTTTTTCTTTTAGACAGTCCAACTTGTCGTTCCCTGTTCACAGATTAGGTGACAGATCTAAAGAATGATGTTTGAAGAAAAATTATTTGGACGAAATCCCATCGTTATCATATCAATTAAATTAATAAAGAAAAGTACATACTTATAGATTGTGACTGTGACTAATATGAGCCTAGGCCGGGGAATGAAATACTGAATATATCACTTAGCACTTCAACAGTAGCAGTAAGTACCTACTACTACTACCATCATTTATTACTTCCACATGCTTTCAGTTTTTCAGTAGTGCAGTTTATCAGTAGTTGCCTAGGGCCAAGATTATGCATGAACATATTTTGGATGGACTTAAGCATTTAAAAAAATTGTTGATATGTAAAACTATTCCACATTTCAAAATTATAGAACAAGGGCCAAATTGAATAACTCGAAGCCTACAGGCTACGGACAACAAAGGGATTACTAATTTAAAATTGTAAACACGCTCTTTGTGTATAAAATATTAATAAAATACACAAAATAAATCCTTTCTGTCCATCATCATCGAGAATCCATACATAGCTTAATAAAAACATATGGATGAATTGTGAATACACCTTGATGATAAATGGATGGCATTGAAAATTTCAATCGGGATTATTATCATATGCAAGTTGTACTATTGGAATTAGTATTGGAATGAAAGGCTTTTCAACAAGATTATTGAACTGTGCTCACGCTTACTATAAGCTTTGCAAATAAGGATTACTATATTCATCCTATGGATTCTGCTTCTGTCCCGGTCCCGCTCTGCGTGGCATCCCTCATACTTCAACGTGTGTCTTTTGTATACATTAAATTCACATTAAATAAATTTTCAAATTTCTAGTGCAAAGGCATTACAGCATACAGCAGGACTTTAAAGCTTAGCTTACCATAGATTCAGCAACATCACCACGACCACGACCAGGATCAGAGATCATCAGACAGACGAACAAAAATACTAAAAAATTATTAAATACATAGTAGTACAGAGGCAGAATAAAAATAGCCCATCCTTTTTAATAACTAAAGGGGGAAAAATGGAATGCGTTGTTCCACGCTCTGAGCTATACAAATTACAGTAATAAGATGGCCAGATCCAGATAGAAAGCTTCTGTGTTTCTACTTCTACAAAAACGAACATTTTTGTGTTTTTCTGTTAATACCCTATAGGCCCTATACAGGCTGGAGGCGGGATGTAGATGATGGCCATAGGAAGGTGGTGCTATATGGTACTGGTACTGGTCTCATGACTTTTGGTAAAGACTCAAGAAATTTTAATGTGAAAATATAAAATACATTTGTACAGAAGCGAACAGGGAAATAGACCAGAAGAAATATTCAAAATTCATATAAAAGAAAACAACTAACAGGAACAGCTTTTAGATGATTTCACTATTACTATTTGACTCAGTTCCATAGTGAAAACCCCTATTCCTATTACAAAAACTATAGATATCTGTTTATATTCCAATTTCAGAATTTTACCAGTCCCATAATATAGAAGCCAACCCGCTCCCACGCCAGACTTTTCCACATCATCTAATGCAATGCAATGGTCCTTCCGTCCTCATACTTATAGTAGTACTTATTTTTGTTTTTAATTTTGCATGCTGTCGTTACTGGCCCCGTTACCGTTATCGTTCAATGGCATACACGGCTCTATATAGTCACATAAATGGAAATGAAAGGTATACGGGGGGACAGATGAGGAGGAGAGAGAAATGGAGTAGAGCAGAGCAGCATGGTAGAAAATAGGAAATATGTACACTGTACAGTAAATGGCAAATGTTTTAATGTGAGTTTCCTTTCTGACTCTAAATCCGAAGCTAAAAAAGAAAAAAAACGTTGAACGGTATAGGAACGTTCAAAGGCAAAGGACATCGTATTGAACATAGACGCTAACTTGAGCGTATACATACAGCCTCCTTCTTTTTTTTATTTTATAAGGCACACACACACAGGTTGTGTGTGTGTATACGATTGTATCGCTTCTGTATCAACAACATGTCCGGATTGCCTTGGATAGTAAAAATGATAGTGTATATAGGAGATTTTGCGCTGAAGCTCAACCTGCTGCTGATGCTGATACTGTTTCGTTGTACTGGAAAAGTGTTGGTCTTGGTCTTGGTATTGGTCTTATGGTCTTTCGTTCTGAGAGATGAGAGTGAATTTTCCCTTCTACTATACTCTTTCCTTCCTACACACTCACACGCTCTCCTGCTCTCTCACTGTTTCTCTTATATTTCTCTCTTCTGCCTCCCCACTTTTGGATTCGTGAAAATCTGCCGTCGCCGTCGTCGTCGTTCATAGCAGACGGAGAGTTTTACACACGGATCCAATTTAGTAACATGAAATCCATTTGCGTACACAGGCTACAGATCATAGAATATTGTAGAAGAACGACAAAGCAGAGCACAGGACCAGGACAGATAGGGACGACGGTTTTCTCTCTCTCTCTCTCTCCCTCTTTGCTCCTGGACAAAACAGTGGGGACGGGAGGAGTAATGAGACAGTTTGGGAAATCTATTGAGGAGACAGGAGTCATCTTCAACTCATATCCATGTACGTAGAGCAATTCTCGTCCTCCTCTCAAGATCCGTGTGTCAAGACAAAGTGTGTGCAACACGGGAGTAAAAGTAAATAAATATCAGTGGACACAAACTTTCTTTCTTTTTTAAAAAAAAATATGCAAGCAAGTTTCTTCTTCTCACGCGAACAATTTTAAAAAGTGACATATTCATTAAGGCAAGACATATTACATGACGCTTGTGTTGTTGTTGTGAGGCAGGCAGACAGAGGTAAAGTGAAAAAAAAATCTGCAACATCAACATAAACAAGTAGGATCGTATTTTTTTCTGTCTAATTTTTTTTGCTACTGCCATCCTCGGGACCGGGACCGGGACCAGGACCAGGACCGGGACCGGGACCGGGACCAGGACCAGGACCGGGACTGCTGCTGGTGGAATTTCCCCCGTTTCCATACTGATACATTTACAAAAAAAAGGAGAGAAGGAAAACTTTTCCCCCTTTTAACTTTCCACTCTTGGCTACTGTACCGTGAGGAACTATTGTGTGAAATATCTTGCCAAAGAAAACTCTCCTCACATTTTTTCAACACTTCTCTCTCAATTCTTCAGTTCAGATTTTAAGATTTTCCTGCGAGATCTTGATAAAAAAGAGGGAGAAAAAAAACTTTGCTTCTTTTCATTGTTCATAATATAGTTGCAGATGGTGCACATTTGGATTTTGAATTCGAGGATTGGATAAGAAAAAAAACGAAAACCGAAACCGGTGGTTCACATTATTAATCGTTGGTTTGTATACAACCTTGAACTGATTTGATGTCTCAAATGGTCCGGCAATGTAATCTAATGTGATTACTTCCGATTAATACAATTCCATTTCCCCCAGTTCTCTCACCCTACTGACTACATACAAAACCAAACGAACCAAGACGATAGACCTACACACACAAAAAAAAGCTAGCAGAGTCTCTGACCTATAAGAATTTCCTGGCAAGGTGTTATCGCTTCATCAGAGACTGCAGCCCGAATTATTGAGTCTAACCAGGACCAGGAACAGGATAATGATCTCCGCCTCTACTGCTCTGTCTGATCTTGACTCTGATTTTGTGAAGTGATTTGGATTGTGAGAAAGTACATTGTGAAAGAAGAGAATAACAAATATTTCCACAAGAATTTTATTTTGTCCTTTTGTTTTTTGTTTGATTTTGTTTTTCTTTCATCTTCTCGTCGTCCTTCTTTTGTGCTTCAGTTAAGCGTAGTAATCCTAATCCTGTAATTACTTAAGTAGTGCGTTTCGAATACGAATCCGAATAATTCGTAATAAGGAAAATGTTTGGGAAAATGTCAACACTTTTCCATTGGATTGGATTCTTGTACTGGATCCATTCTTATACCACGTAAGACTATTTCTTTTTAGAAACAAATAATTTAGTAATAATTTAAAAAATACATTTTGGCATTTTTAATTAAATAAACTCAACAAAGGCCAATCAAAGGCTGGATAATTTCAAACTTTCATATAGTGAAATTCACCTTGATTTTTTAATTAAACGAATTAAACACAGGACACTGCTGGGGGTCGGAAAGTTAATAATTGAAAAATTATATTCGTATAATACATTACAGGAAATCACATATTGGTCATATAGGTACATTTGACATTTATAAAAGACATTATGGATAGAAATGTCTGTAATTTATCTCAACACCTATTCATAATATTTGAAACTATTTTCAAGGTTCCAGTTGAAAAATTCCAAATTCCGGTTTTTCTGTTGAACCAACGACGTCGAGCGACGTCGACGTCTACAATCAATGCATTAGTTGGAACTTTCTTCACATTTTTTTTAACTACTAAATTGAGCTCTCAACTTGGTTTGTTCCACCAGAAAAAATCCATTAGGTAAGACAGATTAATTATAGAAAAAAAGAAAGCCGTGCTCCGTCGTGTGTTCAAAGTTTAAAGGAAAGTTGAAAGGAATTTATGTCTTATCATATTATATTCTTGTCAAACTTGTGTAAGTAAGTAGCTTTATGAATTTTAGAGATGTGTAATGAAGACTATGTTCTCTCTTACAATTCAGGATGATGAAAGAATTATGAAAGTCGAGTTATGGAGTCTCATCTCGTCTCTCTTGCAAGACTCTCGCACTCAGAATTCTGATTCCGATTTCGATTCAGTTCCGTCCCGGAACATATGAGAGATAGAGAGAAGATTAAAATTAATTTTCATAAATGATTTAAATTGCAGGCTTTTTGGATTTTGAACTAAAACGACGGAGAATTTTTTATACCGCTAATTCTAAATTCTCTCTGCAGTCACTGTGACTATAACTATACCACCACCGTAGGTAGATAATATAGTAGCGGATTGGGATGATCTGCATAGGTGCATATAGGTAGGTACATATGCGTATATACATATTATGTAGTCGGAACAGGAACGGAAACCTATGACGGGAGCATATGTTTCAACTTTCAACAACGCGAGGAATGACACAGTCAACCCCAAAATCTCAATTCTAATTCCATCATGTCGACTGAATAATAAGTCTTGACTTGATCCTATCTAAGGGAACAATAGTGAGGGTTAAATGAATACGGATGAAACATGTAATGTACACTACAAATTATTGTTGTCGTACGTAAGAACTTTTGGTTTAAATCCTGAAATAGAAGTAGGCACACTACAATACGCAGAGCAAGGAAATTAAATCCCTACTAAACTTCAACTACAATGTACTATGTAGTTGGATTTTGCCAGTAAATTAAACTCGAATTTGACTTCTGAGGCAGTACCGGTACTGGTACTGGTTCTGGTATCGGCCCCAGAACCAGTACCGCTACTGGTACCGGTACCGGCCCCTGCTGTATTTTGGGTAACGACATGAATAATTCCCTATTCAAGGTATTCAGAACAGAATATACAGATATTCTAAGGAAAAACTAGTGGTGAAAGCCGCTAACTCAGCCTATGCCATTACTATTAGAGACCTAAAGGATTATCATATGGTTTACATGGTATAGCTTACAGCCTCAGGCGCGGATTCAAGGGCAGTTAAAAAACAGGGCACTTGCCCATCCTAAAATGAATTTTTTAGCATATGCTAACATGAAGACCCACTTATGGTAAAAAATTAAAATATCACGATCCTAAAAACTTGTAGATAGAACAGTTTACGCGTTTAAAAAAACTTGTAAACAGAATATTTCGGACATTTAAAAAAATGTAAACAGAATATTTTGCACTTTTCAAAAACATTTAAATAGAATATTTTGCAATTTTCAAAAACATTTAAATAGAATATTTTGCACTTTTCAAAAAGTCGTAATTAAAATTTTACGCATCTTTCTCAAGCATAAACAGTGGCCGCAACAAAGACCGTAACAGATAGCTGCGCCTTTATTAATAACTCTTCCCCCGGGGGCGAAAAAGAAACCCGCAGATAAGAGACCTTAAGGGACATTTTGTGTTCGAGTTCGAGCCGTGTGGGGACGAATTATTTGTGTGGCGCAGCTATCTGTTTCAGTCTTAGTTGCCTTCTTTATAATATAGCTCATTTTAATTCTAGCTTCTGGAAATCAACCATTTTGATTCTCACTCACCTTATTATATTGCCCACCCCAAAAAATATTCCTAGATTCGCCCCTCTTGCCCCATAATAACTACAGAGCAGCCACGGCTATACATAACTTTATGGTTTACTTATCGTTATTTCTTTCACAAAGTGAGAATGGAACAAATAGGAACTCAAAGTGAAAGTCAAAGTGAGCCCGCCCTCCTTCCTTTATCCCATAACTTTGACCACGTAAGCTCCCTTCTTTAAGGTATGGCTCCGGCATTTTTTTCTTCCTTTTTGGTGGACTGTTGATTGGAGTTTTATCTGCTAGTCTCGTTCCGCTTTACCATTTACCACTACTCCACACTATACTCACCTACCACTCCTCCCGTCTGGAACTCTGGAGTGTGGATCAAGTCATGAGAAAGGCCTAGCAATAAATTTTTTCCAATCGTGACGCGTGGCTCTCTTAAAAACTTCAACTCTTAAAATACTCGAAGTAAACCTTGAGAACACTCTCCTCCTATCCTTACCATGCTTACCATGCTATGTCATCCACAATCGACATCGACAGCTCAATACGATGATATGATGGGGATTGTGGATGCGGATCGGATGGCGAGTGAGTGTGGTTGTATGTGTACATACCTACACTGTGCTGACGGGAGGTTGTAAGTACTGTAGACTTTCTCCACATATCTCTTCAACGGCGGAAAGGAAACCATATAGATAGGGCTCGCATGAATTTCTTTGCATTTTCCAATGACAAAGTACACACCTCCGACTATACCTCCGACTGACTTGAAGTATGTAGTGTGTGAGTAGGTACTTTAACACGATTAGGATTGGGATGGAAAGGTGGAGGAAATAGGACTGACTAGCATGTAATGTACTGTTGAGCTATGTGTCAGTCAGGAGTATACGGAGTCTACTCTGTATGAGAGCGAGCACGGGGTTTCTTCCTCAACTTAATCTCTCCTGAGAATATGAAATCCTATCTAAATTCTAAAACTCTAAAGGACTGTGAGCAGAGAAGGGGCTCAATTCTTACTATCTTTCTATTCTACACACATAACAGAACAACATAGGGCAGCATAGCATAGTATAGTACCTACCTATAGTATATAGCATGTAGTTTGACTTTAGCAAAATCAACTGCAAGGGAGAATTGGGACTTGTAGCTTGCATCCCAATTAAGCGTAACTAGTTATGTGTGACCTACTGTAGACTGGAACTGGAACTGGAACTGGAGTGGAGAGAGACGTAACGACAGACAACTACAAGGGGAGATTGGGGAGGACAGGGAGCCCAAATACAATCTATATAAACAAAGTTTTCCCTTTCAAACTGTCAGCCATAGCGACCCAGCGGCCCAGATTCTCCTGCATCCGATCCGCCACGACTCTCATCGCGTCCTCCCTCCTTTGTCAACACGAACGAAAAAGGACAAGGACGTGGCGAAAACGAGAGAGAGAGAGAGAAAGCAGAATGACGTGAAGAAGATATGTTTAAGTAATTTTGGTTATGTTACAAAGTCCGTTTGCCGTTTGCCGTTATGCCGTTACGGTTACGGTTGTCGTTCGTGGCAGCGGCGGTAGCAGTAAGTACATAATATAGTGGTGACAAAAACCAGTACCAAAACTCGCTTATATGATCATAAGAGCGGGCAAAGTAATTAAAGTTCAAAATTTGGTTGAATTAAATATTATTCAAGCTCCGAGCGTTGACTATGGCTTCCATGAGTAGATATTTGGTTATAGACTTGAAGACAAAGACAACAGTGATAGTGATATTATTAGTAAATTAAATTATGGCTCCAAGTGGTAATGGTAAGCTTGAATAGACAACTCTTTCCGTTTCCTTATACCCCCTTTATGTAGGATCAGTATTATTGTATAGGTTTCGATGAAAATCATCATCACATTTTCTATTTTCTATACGGCCACGGGTATGTTATACCTTTTCGAATCGTTATTTCTTATTACTTTCACTTTCAGTTTCCCTTCCACCGCACCGGCTTATTGAGATAAGAATTTGTCCTGTATTATGAAAGCATTTCCATTCAGATATTCACTAAAGTATGCTACGGAAATTAAACTCTCGCTTCAAGCTTCTTACGATCAGAGTCAGAGTCTCAGAATCAAAATTCCATTATCTTGGCTTACCATGGGCTATATAAGAACTTTACTATGAACTTTGAAACCTTTCTGTGTAGCTGTAAAAATGTAAATCTGCAATGATGTGTATAAATTATTGAAAATGCACTTTTATTTTTCAAGTATACGTAAACTATAAAATTTTAGGCTTAATTTTAAGCAACCTGCAGAATTAAGGTGTATTTTATAGAGCAGGACCAGGACCATACAAGGGATGAAACTTAAATGAGAAGGAAAACCTTTGAAATTTTAATGGGGAATTCCATCATCATTTCTTTAGTTTTTGTTTCTACTGTACTGTGTAGCATATTATTTCCTGCCAAAGCCAAAGCCAAAGAAAGTATTTTGGTTCTCCACAAAGCCAACTATTTAGCTAAATCGAAAATCTAAATTGTACCCTTTCACAATTTAAAATTTAAATCCAAGGAAATGTTTTTCTATAGTTTGTGGGTCGCTTTCGGTTTTAGTTGTTTTGTATTCTTAATGGGAAAATATTGCATTTTGCTACATATGTGTCACAGAGCAGCTGAGACAATGTATTATTAAGCGAGATTATGAAGTCAGCACAAAACTATTGGTTTAGGTGGTTTACTTAAATTGATGTGGATTTGCCAAGGAGTCTACACATGACCATCAACCATGGTCCATGGATGAATTGGCGGGTGGCATTGGCTTGTACTTTACACAATCAGGAAAAGGAAGTAAAATAAAAATAAAAGAACAAGTTTTTCCGTCTCTATAGTAGTAATAGTAGTTGCAGCAACCTCGTAGGAAGGACAAGGGTCATGCACACAAATGTCTCGGGTGTCACTTATATGGAAACCGAGTAAATAAAAATTGAACGACGCCACGCTACATGCAAATGTACTCGGAAACGGAAACTCTCTCGGAGTCGATATCTGCGCCTGTAGCAATACAAAAATAGAACTGTATGTATGTACATTGCAGGTCCCTCTCATTTTTCTTGATTTCTTTCGACTTTGGACCGAACAAGATGGAAAAAAGGACGTTGTAAAAGTGAGAGCAGCAGGCGTCATAAAGCACACAAGTCATGGACTTTGGATTTCCATGTCTGTCCATAGGGCTGCAAGGGTTATAGATATTCGTCGTCCTCGTTGTGGATGGAAATCGAAAATTTGTGAATAGTCAGAGCCTTTACACAGATCTTGTTCAGATTTTGAGATGTTGAGACTGAGATTGAGGTCAATATTCCTAACCAATGGACCAGTTCCCTATTATATAAAATGAATAAAGGAAATCATTTGATTGTAATGGATGGGACACCTGTACATATTGACTAGGAAGGTGTATTGGGTCAATTTTTAAAGGATTTCTGGATCAAATTGGAAATCTAAATTCTGTGGTGGTTCTTCGAAATTCGAACGAAAGGGGTTTTAAGGAAATTTACAAAAATGCGTGTAATAAAAATCGGAGAAAATCGAAAATGCTTTCGAAATTGATGGTTATATGTAAAACATTGTAATGGAACCGGACCGGACCGGATCTGTCTGACTGCTGAACTGAAAAATAGTGGACGGTAAAAACGTATATTCATTTTATTAAAGGATCTCAGTGGAAAATAAAAGAAAAACACCTGGCTCCGAAATCCCCGATCCCAATATTTGCGTGTAGAATGTGGTACAGTGGTCCGCGCTTAAACAAACTTACCTACATTTAGGATTTGATTGCAATTTGATATAGAAGCCAAACCAGTCCTTTGTCCTTGAGCCCTCGTTCTTAGTCGACATTGTAAAGCTCATTCATAAGAGCCATGTCTTTATATTCTCTTCTTTATTACCCTTATTATTATCTAGTCATGGGGGAGTTGGATGAGAAACTAACAAAAGGGGTGATGAATGCTGATTGGTTTCTGAGGGGATCATAAATAGTATATATTTACCCAGAGACCAATCCGGGAAGCCCTTTTTGCATTGTACATAAAGTTGTAAGTTGGGTGAATTATATTGGAAGTCGTCCATTAATTTGATTGCAACCTGACATTGATACTGATACGATAGAGATGCAGCAGAGTCTAATTAATATTACATGCACTATCCTACACACACTCTGTATTTCTAGGCTTAAAATGATCATCATCGATTTGTATTTCATTTTACAGTGTAGGTACCATATATGAATATGGCAATGTGTTCACAAAGTCAAATGTAGAACACGTCTCCGGGGATAGAGTCATAGAATCAGTAGCAGTGCTAAATTTGCACTCTTTGTGTTTGTTTGTGCCCACGTACTTTACATAAAGGGGCATATTAAGTTTTACTATTTATCAGTCTAACAATAAGTATAGTGTAATGAATATTGATTGGTTGGCAAAAGATAGGATGTCACACAGTATTGTAAGGCTATATTGTTCATGCATGCAAAGTGTATGCTTTGAACTTTGAAGTACCGCACCGATGCCGGTACTTTCTCAAAAGAGCTGGTTTGGTAAACTAATTGGTACAAAAGAAACAAACAATTATATAATTAAATTATCCTAAAATGAAAATAATAATAACTATATTGAATCTATGCGCATGGACAGAACGGATAGCGGATCCAGAAATAGTTTGTGGGGTGGGCAATGCATATATCGTGAATGAAAAATCGAAGTGGCTCATTTCCAATTTAAGCTAGAATTAAAATGAGCTGTGTCAAAAAAATAAGCTAACTGAGATAGATGTGAAAAATGTTAATTACTAGGTTTTTGAAAGGTTCAAAATGTTTTATTTGCAAATTGCAAAATTTTTTATTCGTATGTTTTTGAAAAGTTCAAAATGTTTTATTTGCATGGTTTCGAAAAGTGCAAAATGTTTTATTCGTATGTTTTTGAAAAGTTCAAAATGTTTTATTTGCATGGTTTCGAAAAGTGCAAAATTTTTTATTCGTTTGTTTTTGAAAAGTGTAAAATGTTTTATTTGCATGGTTTTGAAAATTGCGAAATGTTTTATTTGCACGTTTTGGAAAAGTGCAACATATTATATTTACAGAATTTACGTTTACTAACTTTTGTTAAAAACTATATTTGAAGTTGGGCAACTACCCTGTTGCCCACCCCTTGGATCCGCGCCTGTGCATGGATAGAAAATTCAAACCACCTCCCCCACCCCTCCCAATTTAGTGGGTATAAAATTTTCCAATACTTCGTATGACAAAGAATTAAAACAATCATCAATCAAAACTATAACGTACATATGACACGATTTAGAACTAATACACAGTATGCGTTACATACTTGGCATTCGTTTTCGACTTAGATTTAGATATCGTATTTAACCAATGCAGCGAGGACAAGTGATTGGGATCAAATCTATTTTTACTTTGACTTTCCCCATGGCATAGTGTGTGTATAGAGAAAGGGGAAGTTAGTGAGTGTGTTTTATGTTTTATAAGGAAGTATTGTAGTGGTAGGAAATATATTATGTGTATCATCGTATAGTGCATACATTGTATTGAAATTATGACTACTGACCTATCTTCCACCCTCGACATACGTTTGTTTTGTTTCAGTTTTCATTCCAAGTTAGAACTTAGTGGGATGTGGTCCAGGCCATAAATTACAAAATGATATTATATTTTGACAGCAATAAATTTCACTTTCTGTATGTATAGTGCTGCAGGACCGCGTGCTTTGTGTTGTCCACAGGTTCACACGGAATGCAAAATAAATCTTTCTCCATTAGTGTTGAGAATGACGCAATGTTTTCTATATGCTTTTCTTCAATTAAATTAACTGAGTATTTCCGACTGCTTAATTTATAGTCCTTTTTTTAAATATACCTTATATTACAAATTACGTGTCATATTTCTTTACCGAGAACCCCATTTATCAGCTTAAACAATTTTTTTGCTAGTTAAATTGTTTCTTATTTTCCAGAAGCTCTTTTCTAGTTTAAATGATTTCATTTCATTAATGTATGTCTTTCGTATTTATATAACACTTGAAAGCAGTCGCGAGTTCAAATCTCGGGTGGGGTAGGAGGAAATTAGAACGAGGAAATTTTAACATTGTTGATAACATAGGGGCATTAAATTTAAAGTGGCCGCCTAGTTTGGATTAGCCTCCGTTTTGCAAATTTTAAGGATCCGCGACTGTTTGGAAGCAACTGTGTGAATAATTGGGGCCGGGGCATACACTATTATGCATTATGTTCATAATATAATCCTTCCTTTGTAATAACTCTCCTTTTAAATGTATACACATCTGCCCAGGTGGGATATAAAAATTAGTACAGCATGTAAAAGGACACTAATATTTCCGTGTAATAGTGCTGACATAAAGGAAATTCATTACATGGCTGAATGCTTCAATTTTCTTTGATGTTGTTTCACTGGGAAATTCAAAATGCAGATTTCTCACTTGAACGCTCTGTTCAACTGTTCACACACCACCCACACATACGCCATACGCAGCTATATAGGCATGGATAAAATTATGCATGCAGTGTCTCTATCCATAATACACATGCATTCTAAATTACCATAACAATTCGGTTTACGAGCATAAGACTCTTAAGCATAATGGGAATGGTTCGGTAGTTCCTGTTCCTGTCTCCTATATTGCCTCAAAAACTCAAAACTAAAACCTGTCTCGGCTTAAGTGAAACTATAGCACTTTAGCATGCTTGATAATATTAGCAGGTAGGTAGTCGGTAGGTAGTAGTAGCCTATGAAATGACAAAGCACTATAACTAGTAAGGATATTTTAGTTAAATATCCCACCCACTCATACATACATTCTACCAAGATGCCTATTCACTTTACTTTTACTCCTTTGCCACATCCCAACGTCTCACGCCGCGTCATTTCCTCCCATATACTGTCCTTCATTATTTACATGTTTTAAATAACACGGTCCACAAAATGTAAGGAACTAAATATTACATATGAAGAGTTTTTTGGCAAACGGGTCAAGTCCACCAAAGCAAATTTTCCATGAATAACGAATAATGAATAAAAAGTGACCGGATTACTTTTTTGAACTCAATTTTTTTCCACAGGTACTGTAACTGACGAAGCGTTATTACAAAATGTTTCATATATCTAGACTGACTCTGGAATATTTTAGAAAATTTTGAAAAATTTTGATTTGTGGACTTATTCCACTTTTCCTCAAAATGCATAACTTAACATGGAGTCAAAAGTCCGTGAGATGAAATTTTAATCGTTTTGAGTGAAACCAAAACCAAGCTTATTTCAAATTTTAAACTTTTTCTTGCATAAAACATTTACACACGGGAATTGACTTCTACAAACTACGAAAACACTCAAGAACCAAATTTAAATCAGAAATGCAAAATTTTCGGTGGACTTATCCCATTTTGCCAAAAATCACACTTTAATGGAACACGTTTCTACTTGAATAGTACATGTAATAGGAATAATCTCACTTTTGGAAAGACTTATCTCGTTTTGCCATACAACTCTTCGTATATATCCGTCTATATAATATTGCTAGGCAGGCAGATCCCAGATCTACGTAGAGCCTGATATGATTTACCAAGAACCCAAATACGATGACTCCTTTCCTTCCTTCTCTGTCGTCTCATCTTGACTTTTTGACGCAACTATAAATTCCATTTAGAATTTTCATTTGATATCACTTTCTAGTTGCTTCAAATTCTCAAGAGGATTCTATAGAGTGTATATCAATATCATTGGTTATATTGATGTTGATATATGCGACATAAAGTTATGTACAGAAATGAAAAAACAATGTCTTAATGTATTGTTTGCTCCCTGGAGTCTCTGGAAACTTGGAATTAACCTGCACATAAGTGACATTTTACATGTTGTACACGTACCAAACAAATTGAGGTATTATATTTATTACTTACAGAACAAAGCTTTCATACAGCATATACTTAAAAAGAATAAACGGTACATATATAATAATGTCAATTTCATTTCTTGTATGCCATAGGGGAGCGTCCATAAATTACGTGGCAGAAAAATCTGAAATTTTGAACCCCTACCCACCCGTCCTTTTTTGGTATGTACGCCCATGTAAATGGATAGGCAGCTTGAACCCCTACCCCTACCCCCTCCCAAAAAAGGTTACACGTAATTTATGCACGTTACCTGGTGTTACTTGGAATCCTTACCTGTACAGACAGAACACAGAGTAAATGGTATTACTCAGCTCACATCATTTTTTACACTATGCACATAAATGCTTTTGGCTGTATGAATGCACAGTAGAAAAGGAATCCATTGAAATAATCTGTATTATGTGCGTAGGCTTCTTGAGCATGTTTAAAGGGAGATCACATCACAGATGTGTCCACACGTCCCGCCCATTGACATCAAATATGAATGTAAGGGAGAGTCACACACGAGAGAAAAAAACTAAAAAAGAATGAAAAGTGCGCGCTAATTTTCCTTTCAATATAGCATGAGAGCTCCATTACTTTCTCTGCCATGGCCATGACAGCGGCACATGCAACCAGTACCAGTCCAACAACAGATGTTTCCCGTATTTAGTTCCAGCTGCAGATCATGTGTTGGTAGGTAGGTAGATATGCGTATCTGCCAGCATGACCGGGACCGGGACCAACACAGGCACCGGCACAGCACCGGGACATGATATGTATTGGAATTGAGCTCAGCTAAATAAAATAGCATAAAATAATGGGCTGTATTGGAGATTGTGAGAGTGATATATTACCTAATATGTTTTGCACTTGCTAAATTGTACTCAAGACCAGAGAAATTATTTGAATCACAATTCACAAAAGTTCCATAAAAACACACGTCCATAGTTCATGCAATCATTTGGATGTGTCCCTTAAGGAAAATTTCACAAGGTCCATATAATAGTAGTGTAGAAGTATAGTCCAGAATTTTTTTTTTCTTCCAACTTTTTTTTACCTTGCCACTCCCACTTTGCTTTTCTACGAGTTTATGATGATGTCCTAGTTTCTCCTACTTTCTACAGGAGAAAGCAAAGTGCAAGTGTATTTTTTTATAAAATACATAAAAACGTTTCAGAATCGGAAAGTAAATGTTCGACTGTATAAGGCTATATGAAGAAAATTGAAATTGAATAAACTTTGGTGATAAATCTTGGCCAAATTTTTCAATCTCCACCATTTAAAATACCTACTCACCAAAATAGTCTGGATTTAGTTTGTCCAGTACCAGGACCAGGACCAGGACCGGGACCAGTACCAGAATGTGCGCTGGAACAAAAGCAGGGGCGAGATGGAATCAGGAGTCAGAAGCCAAATAGAAATCTCGAGAAAGCCAAAGCCAACGCCAAAACCGATGCCAAAGCCAATGCAATAACAATAGTAAAAAGCTTAAAGTTTTTCTTCTGTATTATAGAATCAAATGTGGCTTTTTCTTTAACTTACTTTGAGCAAGTTGCTGATACATGGGAAAATATAGAGTATAGCTCCATGTTGTAAATTAAAGCAGTCATTCTTGTCCAGGGGATAAGTAAGTGGAGAGTTGACAATTTTATGGGGTGGTGCTGTAGATATATTTACACATTAATTTACTATATTTTTGTTCAAGTTGAACTTAGAAAATGTAACAGCTTCACTCCGTACATAATGATAGATGTAATGTTCGAAATAGAGTGTTCAGCAAATAATTTATGTTTTCCTCCTTGTTTTTCTCCCCTGACGACACGATGACGACGACGAAGACGACGTGTGCCTTAGGATTGGACTTGGGCGAATTTACTTCGTAAATTACGCCGTCATTAAGTATCTCCTATCCTACAATTGGTGCATCTTACAAAGATGGATGACGAATTTATTTTTTAATTACATCTTCACTTTTAGATTTCCTCGAATTAATTGCTCCAAGACATGGGAGAGTGAATACAGTAAACACGTGTAAAAAAGTTTGTCGTCTTTCAAACTTTTGGAAAATGGATCTTACTTTCTATTAGTATGATGAGGTACATATATTATATAGGTGTATATGTATTTTAAAATAAAATAAGGCTGAAAGCTATGCTACGAAGTATAAAGCTCCTTATAAATCTCCCTAATTCCTGATTTTTAATGAACTACATGTAAACTGCATACCGTGAGTGAAGAATCAAAATGAGCCGTAATCGTTTTTAGCTAAAAACTAAAAACAAAAGTGCGCTAACTACAAAAAAATGAAAATATTTCGATCAGCATGTAAATAGAAAATTTTACAATTTTCAGAAACATGTAAATAGAACATTTTACAGTCGTCAAAAACGTGTAAATAGAACATTTTACGGTTGTCAAAAACATGTATAAATTTCAAATTTTCAAATTTTCAAAAACATGTAAATAGAACATTTTACGACCTTTCAAAAATATGACAATGGAACATTTTGCAATTTTCAAAAAACATGTATACGGGAAGTTTTGCGCTTTAAAAAAACTCGAATTTAACATTTTACACATCTATCGTATTTGATAAATTTTTGACATAGCTCATTTTAATTTTAGTTTAAATTGAAAATGGGTCATTTTGATACTTCACAGACGATAAAATGTATACTACGTTTCTTGTATTTGTAGAAAATACAGATATTCAAAGACCTTGAGCATTGTTTAATGTAATTATGTAAAATACAGGAATGATGGAAGATATGCACATACATACTTCTTCCTAGGGACCCACCCTAATTTTTTCGTTTTCCATTACATCAAGAGCCCATCTGCATGCTCAAAAATTCAAATCCGAATTTTTATAATGGAATACATTTCCCTTAAGGAAAGTTCTGGAAGGCAAAAATAAAACAAAAATAATGATCAATTCATGGCAGAAAATCTTATCTTTCCTACTAGTATCTCTGCAATCTTCTGCAACAAAATATTTATTCGCTCTATACTCACACTTTAGAACGTTCCTTCTGTATAAATTACAAACTCAGTCCGCCACCATTAATTTTCAAATTTTAGCTGAATAAGAGGAAAATTAGATTTAAATATTTAAAAAAAAGATGCTACTTCCATCTAATCGCGCTCTCGATCAGTGCAGTGTCTTGATGGACTAAAGCAACGCTGATGCTGCATGATATTGTATTACATTTAGTTTTGTATTTTTTGTACTGCTAACGTCGAACCAAAAGATAATCCTACGATAATATTAAGGGAATGAAACTGTAGGAAAAAAGATAGATCAGACTTACAAGTGAGCAGAGCAAGTCAGCAATTTTGAAATGTTGACCTTGTCCCGCGATATCTACCACAGAATTGTTTGTGTTTCATTCTTTTAAATGGAGAAATTTTATAAAATGCATGTTTAGTCAAATAAATTTAAAAATTACTTACTTAGATATGTAGACTTTAGTCTGCTACAGTAAATAAAAGGAAATAACGCATTTAACTCCGCAGCCTCATAGCTTGGGAAGTCGGGAAGGGAAAATGAATTTCTTCATTTAAATAAAATCTTAATAAAAGTAAACCTCAATGAGTGGCTTTGCGCTGACTTGGCTACTTTTGGTAAGTAATTTACCAAATGTCAGCAAAGCTCTCCGTATTTGCACACTGTTTGAGGTAAAGTTATGGGCGTATGAGGCGGTGACTGGCTTGAGTCTTGATTCTTGATGTCTAGTCATACTTACTGTGACAAGGAAGAGACAGCGGGTTTCATCTTAACTTTTGTCAGAGGCGGATCTAGAAATATTTTCTGACGATGAAATGGGCCATACATATAATAGTCAGTAAAGAATCAAAATGGTGCATATGGAATTTTAGCTACATGATTGAAATGATCTATGTGAAAAAAACTGAATGGGATAGATGCTCAAGATAGTAGGAATGTTTTGAAAAGTGTAAAATGTTCGATTTACATGTTTCTGAAAATTGCAAAACGTTCTATTTACATGTTTTTTAAAATTGCAAAATGTTCTATTTACATGTTTTTTGAAATTGCAAATCGTTCTATTTACATGTTTTTTAAAATTGCAAATTGTTCTATTTACATGTTTTTTAAAATTTCAAATCGTTCTATTTACATGTTTTTTAAAATTGCAAAATGTTTCATTTACATGTTTTGGGGATCCCGACATTACTTTTTTAAAGTATAACTGCGCGGGCTATCTTGATTTAAATTCCTATGTTAGCCTATGTTAAAAATTCATTTTGGGGTGGGCAACTGCCCTGTTAACCCACCGGAGTCCCTGGATCCGCGCCTGACTTCAAGTATAGAACAGAGAACAGCTCTAAACGGGAGCAGAAGGAGGAGCCGTATGTACAACAGAATTGCGAGCATCTGTCCCTGTCTCTCCTTAAATAAGCAAAAAAAATAAAATATAAAAGAAGGCTGTTTGACTTTTGACAACATCATAATTTTACACAGTGTACTCACTCAAAACAAAGCACCATTTTCCCCTTTGTTTAGAAAGCACAGTGATGATTTTAAAATTAAATCCAGGAGCGCACTCGAAGCAAAAGCCAAAGCGCTGTGCTGTTGCTGTTGCTGTTATATGATGGAGGGAAAATACCATTTCTTTACCTTTAGCATTGTTTTATTAGCATGCTTGAAAATTTGTGATTTTGTGATAGGATTACCATTAGAAACCTGGGACTTACAGACCACTGCACCTAGTACTGTTAGGGTCGTCCACAAATGACGCAATCGGTATGGTCTTTGGACACTGATGCCATCCCATGTTAAAGGTAGTCATTTACGCAATACCTATAAGCTGATGACAAGGGGGTCCAAGGGTCCTAAAAATAGGGATACCAGTATTTTGATGACATCATTTATGGACGATCCCTTCCTATTACCATGAGGATTACCATTATTGCATTTTACGTGAGAGCGTTCAGAGTACGAGTTCGAATTCAGGACATAAGGACAAGCCCTGGCACTGGCACTGGCACTGGCTGAGCACGGATCTACTGACTTGCATGACAATCATGAAATTGGATTAGTTTTGTCAACTCAAAACGTTATGCGTCCTGAGGCCATTAGAAATATTACGTAGTGCAGTGGAGCACATAGCGAAAGCTAAAAAGGGTAAACGGCGGAATTAATGTGTGTGTGCTGGACGGGAATGAGTATATGTATGTAGATCACAATAATTTCAGAGTTCTGAGCCGCGAAACGTAAGGCTAATAGTAACTGTACACAGAATTTTATATTTCATATTTTATACAAACAAAAAGAAGATACAATTAAAATTTAACTAGGCAAAGCTAATGTCGTCGCAAGTAAAGACATGCATTGCAGAGGCAGGGATTACGTCCGTCTACACAGATAGATTAACTCGCTCAAAACTCAGAACCATTTCATCGTGTCTATCTTTAGTTTTGGTTCCCCCAAGAAATACGCGCGGCCATTGAAGTAGCTCCTGGGTAGAAAAAGCGAGAGGGAAGTGCTCGTCTTACTAAGAAGAAGGATTAGTATTCCATAAAGAGTAAAGGGAATAACAATAATATTATGGCTGACAAGACACCGCTTTAGAGAAGTACAGCCTATGTATACGTAGGTAGGTAGGTAGATGGTATAGCCAAGTATTTATTGGTATATATAATGAATAATGCGACTTGAATGCAATGACTGCATAATATACTTTACCTTCTTTGCATTATTACCACACTTTTCCATGGTTTCTTATGTACTGCATTGAAATTACGCTTGAGCCTTCAGCTTCCGCTTTCTTCTTTGTCTCTTCAATCAACCCCAACTCCCAAAGTCATGTCCAATGTAAAAGTGAAAGGAGAAAGAGTGTTTCCCAAAGGAGCTTTCTCTCTCTCTCTTAAACTTCTGTTTCATGTGGTACTGGTGGCGGCGGTATATTGGGATCCTTGTGGATTTTCTCCTGATTCTCCTGTCTTCAATTCAATTCTATATGCTTACCTTCTTGTACTGTGAAATTTGGACGTGGATGTGAAACGTGAAACGTGGACGACGACGACGACGAATACGAAGGCTAGAAACTTACATGTAAAATGAAAACAAAACCACTCATGCTATTCCACTCTACGTGTAGTTCATGTCGGGAAGGTTGGGATCATCTGTGATTATGTTCTTAATATTTTATAATGGCATATGTACGTGGGCAGCCCTTTGCCTACATAAATATGTATGCATATAGGAAGAGTTGGTTTGGAAACTGGGTCAAAAGATTATTTACAGTCACTATTCAACTAGACACGCTACTGTTTTGAAAGGTAAAGGCCAAAAAGTTCAACCAAAGAAATTTTTTTGATTTCAAAAATTTCTTTTTTTTTGGCAAAACGGGTCAAGTCTCTTAAATGATTTTTGCAAAATGGGATAAGTCCATCTAAAACATGCATTCCTAATTTCAATTTGGTGTTTGAGTGTTTTCGTAGTTTGTAGAAGGCAATTGCCGTGCGTAAATTATTTTCTCCGGGGAAAAGTTAAAAAGTAAAAAAAAGTTTGGTTACACTCAAAATTATTAAAATTTCATCTCACGGACTTTTTACTCCATGTTAAGTTATGGATTTTGAGGCAAAACTGAAAAAGATTACTAACTGGAATTTTTGAAAATTTTCTAAAAAATTCAAGAGTCAGTCTAGATTTATGAAACATTTTTTAATAACGCTTCGTCAGTTACAGTACCTGTAGGAAAAAATAGAATTCAAAAAAATTAATCCTGTCACCTTTTATTCAATATTCGTTGTTCCTGTAAAAATTTGCTTTGATGGACTTGACGCGTTTTGCGAAGAAACTCTTCATATTTTGTATATGTATTTTAATCTTGATAAAAATGCCTTATTTGCCCATGCCTGGTGCTGGTGCTGGTACTGGTACTGGTGCAGACGGCGCTCTTAAGAAATCTCTTGAATTAGACCCACAGGTATAAACACGAAAAAGATTGTGAGCGAGTGGTGTCTTTCCTTTTTTTTCTAGAGTCGAACACCTAAGTGAACTTGAGGCAGACTGATTCAAGTACACGTACTTACGTGCCTATAGGCAGATCTGAAATAGGAAGCAAGTCTGTTTGAAGTTGTATAATTATATATCTATGTAGCTACCACATAATATCTACTATCTCGAGGTTTGTATTCTATTGAATGAAACTGCGAGCGAGCGGATGCGATGGGTTGGCTCGGCTCGGCTCTGCTCTGCTACCATGGCCATTGCCATTCGAAATGGCTTTGGTTTTGATCCTTTGAGCCAAATTCTGGTCTTAATGGAATAAAAATAGGTATAACCTAAAGTGAACGGAGTGAACAGAAACGGAAAGGAAAGAAAAGCGGTATGGCAGTGAAGGTGTAGTGGCTGAGGTGGCAAAAGAAAAAGAGAAAAAAATCGGAAGATAATAATGATGATGACACCCTTAAAATAGCAATATGCGAAATGGAATTTTAGAGAGAGAGAAATTCTAAGAAAGAAACACAGTTTGAGGAAATTGAAATTTTAGACTGTGTGTTGGTTTGGTCTTATGGAGTTGCCGTTAGTTGCTGTTGCTTTTTTGGCTTTGTGAATTTGAGAAGGCATAGAAGGAGAGAGCACAATCATGTGGAAGATGATCCCCTCGAGTCTGTACAGGCCTATACAGATCTCGAGCCTTGCTTGCCTTGTAGGTAGCATCCTCATCCCTTTGTGTTTGTCAGTTTCAAGTTGCTAGTTAGTGAGTATTTCGCTTATTTTATATCGTCCCGTTTGAGCCCCTTTTCAAAAAAAAATGCCTAGCATTCCAAATCTAAATCAAAATCCAAATGTTTCCTCTCTCTCTCTCTCTCTTTTTCCCCCTACAACTTTTGAGTCTCCACTTTTGGTTCGTATAGAATCCTGCATATTATTATATTCTTTTTCTTGGTCTAAATTTCTTCATGGGTTGATTTAAGAAATTTACAGGGATAATTGAATTATATTGCACAGCCAGGAATTGAAAGTACAGCTGCCAGGGCGAGGAACGCATCTTTAACCTGCTGTGCTCTGATTAAAATAATTTAACAAAAAAATATATAAATAGCGGCAGCTGAGCTGTACACTGTACAGCATGATTGTACCTAACTACGTACATATGTAGTGTTCTTTTTATGGATGCCTATCTCCTCATTTTTAGCACCAGAAACTGAACAATAAAGTGTATTCTATATTCATAGATATTTCCGAGGATTTTTTGTTTGTTTGTAATTTGTTTTTTTTTATTTTGCACTCTTTTCATTATATTTTAACACTTGGCCTAAATTGATGGGGAAAATAATAGAGCGAGAACTTTGTGAGTGGTTGAGTGCAGATGCTTTGATTATCTGTACACACTGAATGTATCCCATAGTTCTAGATTCCAGAACCAGGGCCAGGGCCGAATAATATGTGGTCAACACAGGCAGACCCCGCTGCTTGAATTTTCAAAAAGCATGTAAATGGATCATTTTGCACTTTTCAAAATCATGCAAATACATTTTTTTGCACTTTTCAAAATCATGCAAACATATTTTTTGGACTTTTCAAAATCATGCAAACGAAACATTGAACACTTTAAAAAAACCTGTTAATTGAGCATTTTGCAATTTTCAGAATCAAGTAAATACAAAGTTTTTGCACTTTTCTAAAACATTTAAATACGAAATTTTAGTTTACCAAAGAAAATCTTCAATAAAAACCCAAAAATGGTGGTTTTTGTATAGAAACAAATTCCTGCCTAAAAGCAATTTCTTTGTCCGGCCCTGTCAGGTCAGAACAGCCCGAGTCTGCAACGTACGTATATATACTCTCTATGAGATACAATCCAAGCACAATATGTCATTGTGTTCTGTACCCAGTTACATTTCATTGTAAATTGTAGAGTTAAAATTCTACTGTTGTTCCAGTTTCATATATATGACCCTGCTCAGTGTTTTTAAGAGCCAGAGAGATAGAGATAAAGTGGAGGGACTGATTCTCTTAAGATTTGAATTTGATTTAAGTGGAGATCTATACATGTAGTTATGTATTAAGGGAGTTCTGGTGCTGGTGAGAGGAGGGGGCAAAACAAAAAACCATGAAGGTTGTGATGTATGCATCTTTCCCTGTGTGTATTTACCTACAGATAGCCTCATAGCTGAACTGCAGTAGAAATAGTGGGATTTTTTATCATGCTAAATGGGAAAGTGGGATGTGGGACGGATTCTTGTGATACTTTTATGGGGTACAACACACACAGAGTGACTCCGATTCTAAATGAATGGGTCGGCGGCGACGGCAACGGTAACGGCAACAGCAACGGTGAAATCAGCAAAAGACAAGGCCAATACTTAAACTTAAGCTAACCTTTACAGCCTGCAGAATCATAGGGCCAGGGCCGGTACCGGTACCAAAACCAGATCTAGAGTTAGAGCTCCTCTTTTATTACAGTAGATGAGATTCATTTTATTTTACTTTTCCTTTTATGACGGGAACGTTTTCAATGTATCTCTTTCCTAATATGTAGCACAATATATTAAGTCACCGTCAAGGCTCTCACTCCACAAGGAGAATTTTCTACGTCGTGGCTCGTGGTCGTGTGGCTATATTATGTGATCTGTACGGACGGGCGGAGAGAGAGACAGACAGGAAGACACAGAGCGAAGTGGACCTCCGCCTCCTCTTGAGAACGAGAACTGTCTCTGTGAGAGAACTCTGTCACCGTTAACTGTGCCGCTACCCGGTTGTATAACTCCGGTCCCGGTGCCGGTAAAAGGGATGGTTATAGAATGCATAAAATCCTACATAACCATGCCACACCAAACCCATGCCATGCCATACCCCCTTTATGTCCGTGGTAGCGGGTATTCGGTGAGTAAATGCCTCGTTGCTCGTTGTCACTGACAATAAAAATCACTGCTGTTTCTTCCTGTCAAACCACTTCCATTTAGATTTTAACTCACATAATGCATAGGGGTTGTGGCTCAGAGTTGGGAATTGGAATCAGTCTCATATCAGCTCTAAGAGATTTAATAGCTAACACTTTTCCAATCCTCTCTCTCTCCTTCCTGACATGTTTCAATCAGATAAGCTATTTTACCTTTGCCTTTAACTGTATGTCACGTGTATCCATTTTCCAGATAGAGATTTTTTTGGACTTACTGTATTCATCTTGGAAATTGTTGTAGTTTATTCTTTATCTCGTCCTATAATATTCACTTTTCGTTGTCGTGCTCGGTCTGGCGAAAAAGTGAAAATGCCCATTTCTGATGGATAGCATAGGCCCCTCAATTTGGTTAATAGGGCTGTCAATGTTCAATTTTAGGACAATATAATGCTACTATATAGCGTTCATTGTATGGGAAATCTCTATCGCGAAAAAACGTTGTCGTAATCGAGGATCTTTGAAGAATCCTCTTCACAATGATTTAACTTATTTTTTTTCTTTTACGGTTTACGGTTTACGGCTACAGTACGGTGTCAGATCAAGTTTTATGGAATCGGTTGGAATAGTGTAGGGCTTCTGAGAATGTGACGTGTTATTTGGGAGGGTGTACAGTGCGTAGTAGGGAGCTGCTATTTTTATAGCTGTAGGCATACAGGAACTTGACTTTTCAGCTTCGGTTGACCATGGGCAATGACACACAATGGCCATGACAATAGGTGTTCCTTTCTGTGTGTAGTGTGTAGTGTGTGGGAACCAGCATATAATTATCATCTGTGTAGGATTGAAGGCTT
This sequence comes from Dicyrtomina minuta, assembly GCA_949802685.1. Lineage (NCBI taxonomy): Eukaryota > Metazoa > Arthropoda > Collembola > Symphypleona > Dicyrtomidae > Dicyrtomina > Dicyrtomina minuta. The sequence goes on from OX461810.1 coordinate 18,835,243, forward strand.
TTATTCTCCCATATATAAGCTGTGTACAGTCTGTACAATACATGGAACTTTTTATCTGTGCTCCAATTACAAGAGCTTCAAATTACAATAGAAGCTTCTCCGCTGCTGTGGAAAAAGAACACTGTCACAAAAACGGAGACAATAATATGAAGGCTTTCGGGGAAATCCATTGTTTTTTTTTGTTACTAGAGAGATTTTGGTTGGGGCTGTTGTGCTGGAAGCTATGGGAGCATCTTCCATAAGTTTTAGTTTTATAACATTATCATGTCAACAGGACATTCGCATGGAGTATAGAGGCTATAAGCTATATAGTAGGTCGACTGCACTTGAGTATATTTACATTGCCACAGAGTGCTGAGCTGACTGTGGGCAAAAGTCAAGTCAATTTACTTGGATTTTGGAATCTCGGGTAATTCTAGAAGAAACTGAAGAAAGAAAGAAAGACACTGCTGTAAATATTAATATAGCACATACGTATAGGGATACAGTAGTACAGAGTACAGTGTAGGAGGCTGGGAAAAGTACGTGTGACTCCTGCTTTATCTTTATATATACTGTTATGTTATAGTGTGGAAAATGGTAAAACAAGAAAGCTTTTTAAAATAGTAACTATATGTATAGTTGGAATTTACGATAAACAGATGACATTGATATGACTCTTATATGACTATATGGATCTGGACACGGTTCCCTGCCTGCTCCGGAAGCAGGCTTCAGAAACTATATGCATAATAACTCTGAGATTCTACAGATATGTAACTAACTCTGGATGCTGCTACTTCTTTACATTAGTATCTATTTCTAATATTTTTTGTATTTTTGTGCATACATTTCCCGTCTTATTAGTCGTATGAAAGATGAAAGAATTTTTTTTTAAACCGGCGGGGGTCGAAGTTGAAATCAGATATTTTCTAAAGCCAAAATCTAAAATGTATTTTATAAAAGATCTATGCACTATGCACTGTTTTTGCTTTATTTTTTTAAATCCAGAAGCAGCAGTCATATCTATTTGATTATAGAATATTTTTCAGTTATATTTATATTTTTTAAAGCAACTACGTCATCCCATATGTTGTTAAAAATCATAAGCATAGTACATACCTACGTACTACGTAAAATATTGGTTCATAATCTGTACATTTTTGAGCCACACATGTATCTTTTGGTGGGGGTCTAATGGCTATGGCAGTATCAAATTGTAATAGATTTTAGCCCCCTGTTACTGTATGCTAGGCTTCGCAAGTTCAAAATTCTTTCGACAAAATAAATGGTAATAATTTTTGGATATTAAGAAAAAAACAGTAAAAATCTGTTGGAAGCACTTTGAATTTAATGGTACTATTAATCCAGTTGCGACACTAAAACCTATAACCGCCAACAAATCGGCTATGGTATAGTATGGGTGTCAATGAAGGTGAAGGTTGCTTGAAGAATTTTCAGTTTATTCTGAATTATTTTTCAGACATAAAGTATGTAGTAGGAGTAGATTTTGTGTAACTATAATCAGGTCTACAACTATAATCTACTTTTTCTTCAAAAAAAATCTGATATCAATCCCTAATGACAGTTATAGACATGTGTACTGACTGACATAACAGGTGATGTCAAAAATAGAATTAAATGTGTAGTAAAAAATAGCATTTGAAGATATTACGTTGGTAAATTATGACATAGTAAAAATGTGACAATGTTTAGTACAAGAAATTAAATTATTATGGTTTTCAATTTAAATATAAATGGGCCATAAAAAAATTTAATGTGTAAATGACGAATTCCTCAAGTACGTACGTTACTAAATACCTAAAGCATTTCCTGGTCATAGCCCATTCTATTTCAAAGAATACATTTGACGATTTGACACGATGCCAATACGATGGAAGATAATGACTTCTTTCAATTAATTTCATTCACTCTACTTCAACCTCTATCCCTACATTAGCCCACTATACAAACTACACGACATTTAATTCTGTATTCTGTAAAGTTCTGAAAAAATGTGGGCACCAGGTTGATTATAAAGCTTTAACTTGAATACTTGAAAGTAACATATCGCATTAGCTAAAATACTCACGTAAATTTCACACGTGGAATTGTCCATAAATGAAGGTAATTTTTCGGAGGTGGTTTTCCTCGGTCGGAATCGGATGGAGGGATGAGTCAAACTGAATAGTCGATGATTTGAAGGGGTTTGGTGAATGATCCTGATACAGCGCTGTGGTTTTGTAGTTCTAATTACACGGTCCGTCCTTTCGTTCGTTTTTCTTTCTACACTTTCAGCTTTGCACTCCGTGCCCAGAGTTGCGGTATAGTGAAATTTAAATCTGCTACAAAAATGAAAAGGAGTGCACGCTCTTGCCATTACACCACTAAATGGCAAATGGCTAGAATTTATGGATATGCGTACTGTTTACTGTTTGCTTTTTACTGTTCAAACAAAATTTAATATAAAGCGCTGTAAAGAGTAAACTGTAATCATGCAAAACTTAATTGTTTTTTTAAAAAGCTTAAAGGCATAAATCATCATGTTGATCATAAACTACCAATTATTGCCGATTATTGGCTGGTTTGAGATTCATTTAAAAAAAAAATATTTTATTTCAATATTGCGCCCCTCCTGCAAGCAAAATTGATACAATTTATAATATTTTTTACATTCCCGATATATACATATATGTTGTACATAAACCTGACTATATTGTATATGAAATTCGTCTGCCTCCTAATCGCAATAAGTGTGCGTAAGAATCGTTTCCCAGTCCCAGTCCCGGGTAATCACCGCTGCTGCCTGGGTTTTACAACGCAACATTCGAATGCCGACGGGGAGATGTGACAATCTCTTACTCTAAACTCGACGCGTACACATGCCCAAGGGATAAAGAGAAATCAATATGCACCTCGCTACTTTACGTTCATCTCTTCCCCAATTTTGTATCTTACGAATTGAGTATATTTCTGTCTTCTGTAGTGTAGGAGGAAGTTTGATGGAATTTTATGAAGCCCAGCAGAGATTTTATTTTCCGTTTGGTATTAAACAGGATGCAAGCCCGGATCCAGCATCCAGGGGGTGGGCAGCAGAGCAGTTGCTTCACCCCAAAATGAGTTTTTTAACATAGGCTAACAGATGGAGAGATTGAAGCCAAGATGTCCTACTTGTATCGTGAATTCGTGAATGAAGAATCAAAATTATTCATGTGCATTTTTAGCTAGAAACACAATTTACTATCTACAAACACAATTAAAATATCAAGAGATTGTGAATAGTTACTTAGAATGTAAAAGCTTATCATCAGTGAAGAATCAAAATGACCCATACCTATTTTGTGCAAAAAACAAAATTCGCTTTCTACAAAAATATTAAATTACCATGATCCTAAAACATGTATAAACAAATACTTTGCACTTTTTAAAAACATGGAAATAGAACATTTTGCACGTTTTAAAAATATATAAATAGAAAATTTTGCACTTTTTAAAAACATGTAAATAGAAAATTTTGAACTTTTTAAAAACATGTAAATAGACAATTTTAAACTTTTCAAAACCCCTTAATTAACATTTTGCGCATATACCGTATTTCCTCTAATAGTACGCGGGTCTCTAATAATGCGCGGGTCTCTTATAGTACGCGGGGGGTAGCTGCCTCAATTTGGATAGTACGCGGGTCTATTTAACACACTATTAAATGCCAGTGCGCTGGTCTCTATTAATACGCGGGTCTCTAATTATACGCGGGGGGTTAAGGCTCGAGTTTTGATAGTACGCGGGGCGTACTATCAGAGGAAATACGGTACCTTATGTAGGTAGTTATTTTTTCGAAATAACCCGTTTTAATTCTAGCTTAAATTAAAAATGCGTCACTTTGCTTCTTCACTCACGATGTATGTATTGCCCACCCCAGAAAATATTTCTAGATCCGCCCCTGACAGACTGTAAAGCTTGCATCTTTCTTAAGAGTAAGTATTCCATGCAATGGAATGCAGTAGCATATGGAGGCAGTGCAAAGGCAGTGCAAGGCTCGAGCTAGAAGCTATATAGGGCCAAACTTGAATAATAAGCCATGAGAAGCCACTTACCCTCACTCTGCTGAATACTGCGCGCCATGCCTATATATATAGACTCTATAGCTACAATCAACCACTCACTCAAAATCCTATTTCACACTTATTTTATTTTATTCAAAACTTCCTCTCTGAATTCTACAATAATACATGAGATGATTCTGATACATTATTGATAAATGGATATTATTTCGTATAACCATCAAAGAGAACGGAAAAGCGACACACAGACGACAAAAAGATGATAGTAGCAACACTTCTTCAAAAAGCTGATTTAAATATTATTTACAAATACTGTGCTACATTTCTGGCTTCTGGTGTTGGTCTTGTGGTATGTGACGTTGTAAAAAGTTTCCTTCCTTCTGAGTCTGAGACTCGCTCAACATTGAGGAAGTCATGTAGAAATTTCTGAGAGTAGCTAAAAAGTCTATATAATATGAATAGAAAAAAAATTCCACTCTTTCAACGGGGTGAAAGTAATCCTTTATACTGTCTGCGTCTGCATTGTTTGCACTGTATTCTATATAGCTTCTTATTTATTTATTTTATACATGCAGAAGCTGTCTCTCTTGGTTTCTATAGGCATTTCCTCGGGTTTCTTTTGTCTTCTGTGTCGTCGTCGTCGTCGTCTAAAAGAAATTTTGTGGTTGCCCTATTTTTTTTCAGCTTTATTTTTAGTCACAAAAGTATTTAATACTATTATGGTTGCAATATGCTTAGTTTTTTGGTGAAAGTAAAATATACGGAATGTTTTTTTTTGGGAAAGCATAAAACTTGTTGTTGAAAAATATGGAAAAAAGAAAGGAGCAGTGAGGAGTTAAGAAACAGGATGAAAACTTGATGAAATCTGAATATGCATTTCACTCCCTTTCCATTTCTGCTTCCCTAAGCTTTGTGTCGTCAACCTACTTTCGCTTTTCCCAACTGTGATCATTAAAGGTGCAAAAAAAATACTTATCATATTTACAAGAAAATATTTATACACACGTTTTCTTAAATGATTTTTAAACATATTCGATGGTGTGTAAACTCAGAAAATAAATTCGTTTAAAATGGTTAGCCCATTTATTTGCAGGAATGCCAAGTGAAAAAATATGAATTTCGAGATGGATTTTGATTTATGCATTTTTGAAAATTTGAATGTAGATTAGATTACAATTCTGATTCGTCGAAATTCAACATTCTGATTTTAATTCCGATTTTCGTATTTTTAGACATTTTGATTTAGATTTGGATATCGACTATATCTAAAAACAAATCGGATTTCAATTTCGATATCCATATTTTTAGTTTAAATATTTGTAGTCAGATTTACAACAGTCAAGCAAAAGGTGAGCAAAGGTCCGTGTTTCCGTGTAGATTGGCCATTGGCTACAGTAAGTCGAATAAAAAATTTAATTTCGATTTAGTTACATTAACAAATTCGAATTTTGATTTAGATTTTGCAGTATTTATTTTTCTAAAAATACTCAAAAATTTGAAATGTAAATCTGTAACTTATTCTTCAGATTTGGATTTCGATATCGTTTTCTATTTTGTGATTTCGGTGTAATGATAAAGCATACAGCGTTTTTTCGAGATTATTTTTGTTTAGAGTGTGCAGTTATGAAGGGATATTAATTTTTGTGTAATGGGAAATATGTGACTTTTTACTAATGTTAATAAATTTGAATAAATTATCGCTGGAGGGTCTCGTACCAGTCTCAAAACTCTGAAACAAAGCTAATGAGGATGCTCCAAGACTGATTAAGACCATTTTGCTCAATTGGGCTTGTACATTAATTCGTTTGAACAGAGCTCATTAGGGATTATGATACACACACAGTTATTATGCAATTCACAACACTGTATAGCTCAGCTGTGTCTGTGTGCGAGGCTCTAATTCAAGATTTTATTGGCTCTTTGACTACTTATTGTTAGTCCTGTTCCATATTCATTTTCCATCAAGATAATACTACTTAATTAGAAAAATGACTCCCAAGTCTCTCAACGTAAATTTGCATATAAACTTTTAGAATTATATAGAGACAGAACTACCGCACCTTGTAAAATCATTTTGTTTCTTTAATTCCTATTATGTCAGTTTACATTTTACATGCTTCGGCTCATCGGCATCCGCTGTGATATTTGTAGTCGAGATCCAGAATACAGAAAAACCAAATTCTACATAAAGCAGCAGCATCTATAGTCTAGATTCTACAGAGAAATACCTCCCTGGGGGTTCCTTCCTTCGTTTCCTCTCATTAGGATATCTCTAAAACAAATGCTAAGAAATCAAAGTTTCCTGCTGTTTATATGCAACAGCCCAGAGTTTTGTGTTTCATCATCGTACATAATATTGCATATGTAACTTTAGAAGACGTATTAGTAGAACCCATTTTGTATAGCCCATAGGCATAGCATAGTAGCAGTTGAGAATAAAGCATTAGTTGTAAGTTCATTAATTAGTCTACTCATAGCGTCGCAAAACTATGGCCGCAATAGGTACGTAGCTGTCCATTTTACATTTTAGCAGAAGTTGAAGTAAAAGCACAGTCACAAGTGTAGAACCGTAGGGGCGCGGTAAATACATATGGAAATAATCGTAATCAAACTGACATAATTTGTAATAGCTAGACTAATTGAGCTTTAGCAGAGCTAAATAAATCATTAAGATTACAAGCAATTATTGCAAAAATACTTTATTACTTGTACTTTGTGAAGGTCGTAAGTTCGTGAGTCGGCTTCTGAACTTCGCCTTATAATAATGCTCAGTATAATATATAGCGTAACCGCTCACATTTAGCATTTCATTACATGAAGAGTTTTTTTGGCAAAACGAGTCAAGTCTATCAAAGCAGAATTTTACAGGAACAACGAATAATGAATAAATAAAAAAGGTGACAGGATTATTTTTTTGAGCTCAAATTTTTTCTACAGGTACTGCAACTGACGACGCGTTATTACCAGTAGTTTCATAACTCAAGACTGACTGTGTAGTTTTCTAGAAAATTTTGCAAAATTTTAATTTGTAGACTTTTTCTGTTTTGCCTCAAAATCAATAACTTAACGTAGAGTCAAAAGTCCGTGGGATGAAATTTTAATCGTTTTGAGTGAAACCAAACATTTTTTTACTTTTAAAATTTCTTGCATAAAAAAATTTACGCCAGGCAATTGTCTTCTACAAACTACAAAAAACACTGGAAAACAAAATATAAATCAGAAATGCATGTTTTAGGTGGACTTATCCCATTTTGCCAAAAATACTTTAATAGACTTACCCTGTTTTGTCAGAAAACGACAATTTGGATATTTTTAAAAATTACTTTGGTTGAACTTTGACCTGTACCATTCAGCACATTAACTTATCTAGTTGAATAGGACACGTAACGCAAATAATCTCATTTTTTAAAAACATGGACCTGTTTTGCCAAACAACTCTTCATACATAAACGAATTCTCAAACTATAAGCCATAAAGCAGTAACAAGACTAATCAAAATCAACGCGCGCTACTCTAACAGAATGCATGAGGGTTAATAGTGAAAGCAGTGAGTCTTTAGTGGGATCGAGTGGTTGTAATTGGCTAAAATCACTTGAGGCGAAGCTGGAAAGGAAAGCATTATTTAAAAGGTCACTTGGACGGAGCAGACCAGCACCAGAACCAGCACCAGAACCAGCACCGTTACCAGTTGTAACAGCTCCAGTTCCGCTTGCACAGTAAAAGCAACTTTCCTTTTTGCTATCATTAGTTAGTTCATAGTTTTGGTCTCGTTTCTCTCTGTATAGAAGGTTTCCCCAAACTATCTGCTGTATTTAAATGATATTAATTCTCCCCAAGTTTCATGTGGGCATTCTAACGAACAAAACAAAAGTTGTGTGTGGCTTTTAAGTTGCATTAACTGTTCACGTAGTGGTTAGTTTAAAACCCATGTCATGTCAACTATTTTCCTACTATCTGTACACGGTCTGATTCACACCACAATCTGATATACCTATGTTGCCTATAGTATAATATCTGTACCTACATTCAAAATAAAATTACAAGGAGATAGGGCTGAGGCTGAGAGTGACAACTACAACCACAAAACAATGAAAATCAAAAAATGTACTTAATGGACGCGTTGGGTGTGGCTTACGCTTGCTTTAAGACTCTGGACAGGGACATGACCAACCAAAATGACGTTGGAATGACTTAAGTCCAAAGTTGCACTGTTTTCATAACTTCAAAACTTTCATGTCAAGTCTTACTTTTTTTAGCAGAAGCTCAAAATGTCTCAAGGTATATTTAAAAAATGCAGCGTAAAGACCCATCTGTTCGTTAAACAATACGCTTGAGTTCAAAAATCATTGATTTCAAAATAAATTTACAAAATAAAAATAATTTTAACCTACTTTAAATTTTAAAATCGTGCATCATTTTAAAACCCCCGAAAAGAGAAAACAATTGCTGTTTTTATTTTGACATCTGGCCTGTACAACCCTTTGTAAGGGAAATTTTCAAACAAACAGGATCTTTTCAAAGAAGTTCTAAAAGTGTCCGCAGTTTTGTCTAGTAACTTGAACATAGATTAACCTAATCATTACGTTCGAACCTATACACATTTTACAGTGCGTTACCGGTAGTAAATTAAACTTTTAGATTTGGCGGGAAATTTGAAAAATCAGAGGTTTTTCTTTTCTTACAAGGATGGCCAAATTTATTAACAAGAAATGAGAAAAAAAGAGTAGAAAAAGTAAACGTTTAGATTTGGCGGAAAATTCAAACTGTTCCATTCTACTGTTAAGGCTGCCATAAAACAAGGGGTTTTTAGCGCTAGTTTTGAGCTTAATACTTTCTAGTTCTATACATTGCACCACCAAACAAGAAAATCCACTCTTCCACAGAAGTAGAAAACATTTATTACTGTGTATGTATATCTCAGCATTTCCGAACGAGAATATAATGCAACAAATCATGTCAGCAGCCAGAGCCAGACAGATCCGGAGCTAGAATCAGATAAAGCTATTGTTATCATCCCCGCATCCCCACCATGGACAGCCCATTCAATTGTCCTCCTCTCTCACTGCAATCCATTGAGTATTGAGATTGGGCATGTCTGGCTCTCGCTACAGATGTAGGAGCTGACGGCTTCAAGAATGGAGATTAAAGGTTAAAACGCGGGATTGACTTGATGGATTCAACATTTATTATTACTAAAGCATTACTCTGCCCATGTCCCTCTCTCTCTCTCTCTCTCTGTCTAATTAAATCGTAATCCGAGAAGCTCAGCCGCAAACACAAAAGTGGTGATGGTGGAAAGTGGAAGGGACTCTGTGAGTCAATCTAAAAGTAAATGTATGAGTCGCCATTAGAAATGCTGCATAAAACAAAACAATAAACCAAAGACCACAAGAGAGCAGGTTGAAGTTGAAGAGAGCAACATACTGATCGCTTATTGGGCAACCGGGTAAACTGTGACATCTGAATGGGGAAAGACATGGGGCATATGGCTCATCGTCAGAGTTCAACAGGAAAATATGTTCTGCTTACCGATTGAATGCGGGTGCAAAAGGGAATATATAAATAGGTAGATAAAAGTCCATCTTTAGAGAGTCTCATTTTCCCATGAAGAGTAGAATTAGTTGGTGGCTCAGTTTTCAGTTACACTCGGAAAAGTCAACATTGCGGCTTTGTCCTCTTTATCATCAATGATTCCTTTTGGTCTTTGGTCATCATCATGAATTCTAATTCCAATATTGGCCTTTCAAAGGCTCTTTTCTGACTGATGTATGGAGTCCTGTGAGGTTTGGTTTGTGGCTTTGCTTGGCTTGGCTGGAAATGGCTTGGACTTGGACCTGGGATCGTATCAAAAATTTGCGCTTACATTTTCAATTATCTAATGTAAACCTCACTAGGTGCACTATCTATCTGTTTGTAATTACGGATATTTATGTGGGATTACCTTTACATCCTCTCCAAGACCCCTATAGTCATGTCCCGGCCGTCAGGGTTGAGGAATTAGTGTAGGGAGGTCTTTGACTTTCACCAAATAATGCATATTTTATTAGATGATCCACACCATTTCCCTCCCCTATATCGGCGGCTTAAAACAATTAAAATTAAAATATGAACAATACATGCATCATGTCACATAGGGGTTGTGGTTTTCGGAAATATGCAGATTTAGAGAATAAACTGGAATTTGAAATTTTAATAACATGCTGCAAGATTAGAACAACCGTGACGGAGACGGAAACGGTGACGGTGACGGTGACGGTGACACTCAGTTTTGTTTGGGGAAAGTAGCACGAGAAGCAACCAAGTAGGACGGAGAACATATGCATATATATAGCTATGCAAATATTTGATTTCGCTATAGGCGTAGGATAGTTTGTATAATTAAATTTTACATGTGTTATCTGCTATATGTTAAGGAATTGCCTTGAGGAAAGGGGCGGGGCCTTAGCCCCAAGCCTCCGCCTCTACTTTCTGATCTGCTGCTGAAAGCTGCTGTCGAGTGCACTTCTCCCAGAAGATAAAAAATTTCCGCAGTGAAGAATCAAAATAGTTTATTTTTAAAATGATTTTACATGGTGAAAGTATATTGTATGCACAATGCTTACTGTAAGTATTAGCAAAAAAAATATTTGTTTTTTTAAATAGGTCATTTAGATTCTTCTTCAGTGACGTTGTTAACGTTAATCCATATTTATGACAATTCCAATTATTTATAAATAATTGCTCCATGTACTTTTCATTGTGGATAAAAATCTTCAAGCGGCGACTGTCTGCAGATCTATGTCAACAGTTTTTAAATAGCGTCTTTCCAAATATGTAGCTTGAACTGGTAGGCGTACGCACCCAGACTGGATCAAGCGGTTCGTTAAAATTAATTTACAATTAGACTATATATTAAGTGATATATACTCGACGAGCTTTTTATAATCCTTTCTTCGGGGAAGAGAAAGCAGGTATTAAATTCGAGAAATTATGCAGTAAAATTAAATTGGTATAATTATATACGAGTGGTGGCGTATATAATTAGGTATGCATACGTTAAAGTTTTAGGTTATAGAGTAAATGCTTCTTGGAAACAGGAATAGTGGTCCACGTCCAGAAGGCTGGATCCGAAACGGTGGATATAGGAAATATCTGAAAAGCGAAATCCTCTTTTAGTCACATGGATGTGTTGTAGAGGGTGCGTAAAAATATTCACTACTGAACTATATAGACTATATTGGAATTTATTTCTGGATTCCCAAGTTTGCTTGTTTAGAGATATTCGCATATGTATTGATCTGCACAACAACCCCGATTCCGAATGTGTAGTAGTAGTGTGTGTTGATATACAAGTTATAATAGATTGCTATTTTTATACATTATCCCGAGGCAAGTTAATCTAATTTCGTGATACTCTCCCCACTGCGGTGGATGGTATGTACAGTAGTAGCTTCTGTATGAATATTATATACTACATCGTTATAGCTTATAGCATAGTACTATTATTCCGTCTATACTTGAAAAAAAATAAATGACTAACTAATCGGAAGTGTTTCAGTGTCCAGTGTGTAGGTAATCAAGCATATATATCTCTGTATCGCATTCTCGTTTAAATTTAGATTTATTTACACCCCACCAAGTTAGTTAGTAAGAGGTGCTCCATAAATGATGTCACCAAAATTGCGTAAACGACTAACTTTAACATGGCACTTCATCAATATCTGACCAATGCGATGATTTCATTTATGGAAGATCCCTAATGGATCCCTAATAGCTATAGCTTCTGGCATTTGAAGGCAATTTCTAATTTCTCGTTTGTATTCATGCGAATATGAACAGATTAAAAGTCTCGCCTCCCTAAAAGCTTGGAGACACAAATTTTAAATGGGAATAACATGGGCTTCCATTGCTATTTTTATGTCTTTTTTCATCACTTTTTATAAATAATATACCAAATTATATCAGTATTCGCGCTATAACGAAGGATTTTCATATTTTCTCGTACTATACACAAATTTTTAATATTTTCATTTCCCGAAATATCTTGGTATATTATAAGACCGATCATGGGTTTCTCATGTGCTGTGTTCCATAATGGGCATAATGCTCAGTTTATTATAAAGTAGCACTGTAATTTACTTATTTCCGGTGCCTTTCGAATTTGCAAAAAAAATAAAACGAAAGAGGTAAATGCAAAATATGGGTAAATAAGCTGGAAAGCTGTATACATAGTATTATTCAGGGAAAGCCTCTATAAACTTCAATGTCAATATAATAGCTTTAGTAAGAGCAATAAAATCTCCCAATCCCATTACAGGCACTGAAGAAACGCATTATTTTGTAGCGAGCAGTTTTCCTTTAAAAACCCATTTGTAAAAGATAATGGGCTCTTTATTCGAATTTAGAAGACGAAGTGCGTGCAGTCGGGTGATTAATCCTTGAGATACGATTTATTATAAACCCTATCATCAGATTTTAAAACTACTTATACACATACAGATAGATACTATAAAAACATACCTAATCTAGAAGCAAAGATTCATGCATAATTATTACTTGTATGTAGATATGTACATATATTAAAAAAATGACTTACGGAAGGAAAAATTTATTATTTGCAGGTTTGCAGCCATGATACAGGATTTGGTAATTCTCGATGAGCTACTTAAGAATGGTTACGATCGAAGAGCCACCCCAACAAATCATTACAGTGAGTATATTGCATTAAACTACTTTACAAAGCAGCTAGTAGTACTTTTATAATTATTTAATTTGATTTAAAAATTTTTTGAAATAGATTCAACGAGCCCTACAACTGCGTACGTTTCAATTATTGTGTCTAGTATGTCTTCACCATCTCCCATGTCCATGGTAAGTGGAGTACAACATACAGTTTATAAAATTGATTTGTTTTCAGTATTTTCACGGTGGTGCATTATTTGTGAAAAGCAAGTTGTAATTCAATTTATTATCTTCTATTGTGATCGCTCACTATGGATGCAGGATTACAAAACGGATCTATATTTGCGACAAAAATGGAAGGATGAAAGACTTAAACATACAAATTTGAAACAGCCGTTGGACTTGAGTGATCCAAATCTTGTCAAGGTACGCTCCACGCACAATCACAAAACTATACATTTATTTTTGGATTTTCAAATTCACTTGAGAAAATTAACTTTTAAGCGATTGAGGATGACGTCGGTCGGTGTCGGTGCGGTGCTTTTGAATATTTTCTGACAATATTGATTTTTTTTTCTATGGCTTGTCTATATTTCCTACTATGAAGTCAATTTGGAAGCCAGAAATATATTTTCCAAATGCAAAAGAAGCGGACTTTCACTTTGTCACCGTTCCAAATGTTCTCGTCCGCATACACCCTGATGGAGAGATCTTGTACATGCTAAGGTGAGCCAAGATGTGTTTTTCACTAGATCGTTAACCTCAAGAGTCAGTCAGCTGGGAGCCTTGACAGTTTAATTTTGCATTTTGAAGATGAAGATATGAAGAGTTATTTGGCAAAGCGGGTCAAGTCCATTTTTTTCAAAAATGAGATTATTTGCGTTACGTGCACTGTACAACTATTAGCTACTTACGTTACTGTGTTGAATGGTAAAGAGTCAAAGTTCAACCAAAGCAATTTTTTTAAATTGCCAAAATTTCGTTTTTTCTAGCAAAATGGGACAAGTCCATTAAATGATTTTCGCAAAACAGGATACGTCCACCTAAAACGTGCGTTTCTGATTTTAATTTAGTTTTGGAGTGTTTTCGTAGTTTCTGGAAGACAATTGCCGTGAGTTAATTTTTTTTTACAAGAAAAAGTTTAAAAGTTAAAAAAAAATTTGTTTCACTCAAAACGATTAAAATTTCATCTCACGGACTTTTGTCTCCATGTTAAGTTATGGATTTTCAGGCAAATCGGATAAAGTTCACAGTCTTCACAGATTAAAATTTTTAAAATTTTCTAAAACATTCCAGAGTCAGTATAGATTTACGAAACTGCTCGACATAACGCTTCGTCAGTTACAGTACCTGTAGAAAAAATTGAATTAAAAAAAATAATCCTGTCACCTTTTATTTATTATTCGTTGTCTGTAAAATTTGCTTTGATGGACCCGTTTTGCCAAAAAAACTCTTCATATGTAAAAACTGCAAAAGCGATCTCGTATAACTGTATTCTCTACACGCAATCTGTAATTCATTCTTTCACAAAAAAAAAAGGAATCAGAACTAGCTATATCAATAGCCAAACCACGAAAATGCCAATGCAATGGCATAAATAACCGATGTATATTTACGTAGCGGTAAATTTTGAATTTATGCTCGCACACAAACAGTAGGACTGCATGTAGGGCAGTCAATGGGAGAAGCTATAGAATTAGAATTGAGTGCATGCCTTTCATTCATGATTCAAGATTCCATTCGTTTTCATAATAGAATTTTGACTTGAGTATTGAATTAACATTTGTGACAGGAAAATAAATGTTTACTTGAAATCCGTTCTCGCTATTGAATTTTTGACTGCGACGGCGGCACAATAATTCAAACTCAATGAGTCTTGATCTTGACTTGAATATATGGGATTTCCTTATCTCATATAATTTGAATTTTGTAAAATAGAGCGGGTTGAACTTCGAGTTGCAGTTGAGTTAATAGTTACAGTTGAGTTTGACAAGAGAATTCTGTAACGCAAGACAAGAAGCAAAACATTATTAAAGTTTTAAAGTTTACACAACTGACGCTGTGTACAATGGGTTAAATAAACAAAAATGTGTTTCTTCAAGCATACTGTGCAAATCCTTTCTTTACGCAGAGGGTAAGTTGACATTGACGCTGCGTCGCATAGTGTGTGGGGATTATATGTAAGTATATATACAATTTAAAGAAATAACGAAACTAACGATAAGAAATGCTACGGGATATGGTATTCAAAATTTCATTTGACAGAGATGTTTACCCTCGGAAGTTTCTATATTCTATTATTTACTTTATTGCTATTGTTATCTAGCTCCCTTCGCCAGAAGGATGCATATCTTTGTAAAATGCAAATATTTAATTAATTTAACTATAATGTTGTAACGTGTGCGTCTTGAGTAGATATTATTAAATTAACTAACAGATGAGGTGTCTTTAGTCAGTTTTTATAAGGAAAGTATGGCCAAATGTTAAGTGGCAAAATCAAACAATATGTTACTAATACTTTATTAGCTAAATCAATACACATGTAAGGTTCGTACTTTCCGTAAAATACGTATAGAAAATATTCATTTTTCAAAAATTATGTTTTATAAACTGATAGTAATTCAAGTTATTACAATTTTCTAACTTTCTAGTACGGGATATGGGCCAGAAATAAACACAGAATTAAAACCCGAAGTAAATTGGATATTTTGGGTTTTTGGCCTAAATACCAATGGGTATTTAGGCATTGCTTTAATCAACTTGGCTACTTATTGTTATTTACTTACTGCTACGTATTTCGTGCTTTATCAATCAAAATACATTCCACATTTGCAGTGCAGCTTTTCTTATAGCATTCGTAGCCAATAAAAAAATACAAGTAATCGTAATTGTAATTAAAGAGCAATACATACCAATGACCCGATACTCTATATAAAATATACAGTGGAATCTCTGAATACCAGCCTGCCCAACACCGGCCACCTCGATTTACCGGCCAATTTGAAAATCCCCGTCAAAAAGCCTATCCTTGTAATGCTAAAATACGCCGATAAACCGGCTCTCGATATAATGGGACGCTCGATAAACCGGCCAAAATAATTAGGCCCCAGAGCAACTTAGCCATGTATATTTACGCCTATCTACCGGCCATTGATTTTATGGCCATTAATTAAACTCCATAGACGGCTAACACAAAGAAAAACGTTTATGGATAAGAGATTTTTAAAATATGAAAACATTAAATTTAATTTTGTAATTAGAATGTCTTTCAAAGCTAAGCAAAACCTGGCTTAAACAAGCCACAATCCACAATATTTTGCTTCTAACAATAAGTCAACAATATTAATTACATTCGACCGACACTCTACTTTTTTTGAAATCTTTATATTAAATAATTTTATACCGGTTTAATTTTTTAAAGATATAATATCATTTGAACATTTTTCGTACTTATTACCTATTATTATTATGTAAAATGTAAAAATTTGCATAGACCATAAGGTCAAATTTTTGTTGAATAAACTCATTTGCTTTTTACTTGTATCCCTACTTAAAATGGTTCATGTAATAGCATTTGGACAGTGCCTGTATATTGGCCATTGGCTGGAATCTATATAATGGCCATCGGCCGGTATCTGTATAATGGCCCAACTTTAAACCGGCCAAAATCACCCGGTCCCTTGAGAAGCCGGTATATCGAGATTCGACTTTACTCGGAATTCCTCCTTTTGGATTTGATTACTGACGTGAAGTCTCTGATTATCGTCTTTGACAATTTATTATAGCTTCGGCTTCTAATTTCCTAATTGGAAAAAATCCAATTCTTTTAATTGCCCTGTCTAACGTACAGTGTAAATCAGAGCTTTCGAAAGGAAGAAGTTCCATAACCCAATTATAAAAATTCGAGACTTGATTATTCATGCCTTTCAACAATCATGAAAAGCGTTTTAAGCGTGAACATTAGCCGACACACTACATTCTACATCCAAAATGCACTTATTAAATAAATACACGATCTCATCATTAGGATAATTTCAAAGTTCAAAGTGTTTCCTCTTTCCCTTCAAAATCTGACACTGCGATGAGACACTGCCCTAAACTTATTGCAAAAACGTAGATCATCTATATACATATGTCTACAAAAAGAAAAAGTTTAAAGGAACAAAATAAAAATTGGGTTGATGTGTTCTTGATTTATGGAGCCTTTTAGGTTGCATGAGAATTTGCCTAAAAAAATGTACTGGTTGTAACGAGCTGTCTTACGTGAGTAGTGAGTGCTATCAACAGAAGGATGCCCGGCTAAAAGTTCAGCTGCAACTAATGGGATATCTTATTTCTTAATAATTCTCACAGTCACAGTATACAAAATGCAGATAGTACAACCTCAGACAGACAGACAGACAGACCATACAGACCCTCGAACAAATTGATCTATCTACAAGTTTTTTGTTGTATGAAATCTTTTGAATTCTGCAACTTCTTCAAAATGACAACCATCTTTGAAAGAGAGAGAGAGAGAGCGCGCGACTTGAGCGAGAGACAGAGGAAGTAAGAACTTTTGTGGTATTTTTTGTGGTTAAAATCACTGATTGTGACTTACATTTTTCTTACGTAGACAATAATTTAGAAAATGTTGTTATGCTTCCTCACTGGCTGGCTTCTGGAGTCTCTTCCTATCGTAGATAGATATATATTAAAAAGAAAAGGTTATTATTCAAACGAAATCGAAATTGCGGAACCGAAGACGCCAGCAAACTCAGCACTCAGCGACCAGCGAAGACGCTTCAACGGCAGGCGAAAGATTTATGGCTGTTCGCTACACCTTCATTTCATTCCGTTTCAGATGGGATTCTGTCAGTGCAGTGCAGTGCTCGTGGTTGAAAGTGAAATTCCAATTCATTTCCTTTTCCGTATCTTAAATATGTGTAATTTGAAATGTGAAGTTACTTATACTTACTCCATATTTATCAAAATCAAACCCAAAATTTCGTAAGTAACATCGATCTTCTCCATAATTGATAATACGGAACTAAATAGATCGATTCTTTATTGATGCACTCGACTAGTAGCCAAAAAGCCTTATTACTCACATACAGAATAAGAGCCTATACTATGAAGCTATTTTGCTAATTCGGTGTATACAAAACTAAACGTGTATACGAAACAACTTTATTGTTAACACTTTAACAGAAGGACCTGCGTGTTCTGTCTGCCGGATCCGGCCTTTAAAGTGGAAGTCTATAGATCCAAAAGTGAGATGATGACAGAATTTTCTTGGCTGCAGCAAAATAGGCACCCACACTCCGCTCCGCCAAGTGATCTGTGTGCTGTAGTATGTGCGTACAATAGCAAATATAATAGGTACCTTAAACGACAATTTTGTGTCAGGGACTGGCTGTCGTTGGTCTGCTGATTTAGACGTAACATGACATGAACAGAATTGGCTGGAAACTGGAAGATATTCCTCCTTATTTACTTTACCGGCAATGGATTTTTTAACACTTCCTGTTCGTGCGTGAGTCAGATTTACTATGTAGTTGTGGTGGTAGCTCTATCATCACCATCACCATTTGCGTCTGATTGTGTGCACATCTTTCAATGGAAAGACTTGGGAATGTCTAGGTGGAATGTAATGTAATGGATGTTAGAAGAGTGACGAAGGATACAAAAGCAGTCGTTTTTTATCGGCGAATATTTTCTTCTATGTTTGCTGCTTCGATAAGTGGCTGGTTGTTATTAGTTTTTACTACAGTATTGACGTAGACAGTGAAAAGCATAGAAAATAACCCCCACTTCATTTTTTGAGTGAAAATTCGGGCATGATCCTGAACTAGTCTATTTGCAGTGTCTAATAAAACGCAAAATGCGCTATATATTTGTGGCTTATGGTTTATTACAGCTTTCAAACCCAGGAAAGACTTGATTGCTAATTTATCCCTTACATAATAAAGCATTTTCTATTGCTTCAGTGCTTTTTTTATTAGCAAATATCGTCTGTGAAGAACCAAAATGACCCATATCCAATTTAAGCTACAATCAAAATGAGCTATGTCATAGAAACAAAATAAGAAACATGTGTCAAATGTTAATTAGGAGTTTTTAAAAAGTTTAAAATGTTCTAATTACATGTTTTTTAAAAGTGTAAAATGTTCTATTTACATGTTTTTTAAAGTGTAAAATATTCTATTTAAATGCTTTTAATACATGTTTAAATATTCTTGTAGATAGTGGGTATTGTTTTTTGCTACAAATGGATATGGGCCATTTTGGTTCTTCACAGACGATATATTACATTTAATATAAGTTACTTAGGCGGTTTCGAGATTTTTCGAGTTTTTGTTTGGTTAGATCTCTAGCAGTCTTTAATTTTATATGCTGAGATCGATTGTAATACAAATAGCTGAAGGATTTACAGGCGGAGGCAAGTATAATGATTCAATCTACTCTGATAAATGTCGGTTATCAAAAAAGATGCAGGTTCAGGAAGTTTTTATCACCATTAGGAATGTTTCTACCAACTGGTTCCCTGAAATCTTCAATGCATAATGTTTATCTTGGGTTTGTTCATCTTGGGTTGGGTTGGTAGGACAGTAGACTACCAGAAGGAAACTGGAGAGGGGAAATAAAATTGCGACTTGATATAAACACATTTATATAATTTTCGTCTCCGTCTGCGTCTGTGACATATGGGGCATGAACTACAAGAAATGAAAGACGGTAATCCGATGAGACTTTACATTTAAAATTCTTGTCTTGTTTTGAATATTTTAGATTGCGAATGACATTTTCCTGTATGATGGACTTATCCAAATTTCCCCTCGACCGGCAGTTGTGCACAATGGAAGTTGCGAGTTGTAAGTCCAAATTCTCAAAGTAGAAGTCGACGAGTTTGAAATTCTTGAAGATTTTAGTTTCGTAGAAAATGTTGTTTATTTGTGTAGAAAGTAGTGTGTAGTGTAGACGTAGACTATTTTAAGAGCCTTGACGTGCATGCTCTAAGCAGCTTCTTTTCTACACACATTTTTCGATTTTTTCCATTTACTTGATCTGATCTTTTTATTTTTGACACTCTCTTCAAATTTTTAAGATAACTTTTAAATTGCAAACCTTTTTTTGTCTCATGTCTCAAAAAAAGATCCAACAGCTTTACTATATATAGTTGCTATTTCACGGATATCCAAAGATTATTTTCCTCAGGTAAGTTTCTTCAAAGACCATGAAAATAAATAAATCGAATTTTTATCTTGCGCACACACACAATGATACGCTTATGTAATGTATCTATACTTTGAGCAAAACTTCCATCATTACTATAAAGGCCTTGAAAAATAAAGTTTTTGATTTTAGAAATTGAAGAGACACTTTCAAGTTTATACCATAGATCCTTCTTTTAATGATATGGATGACACGTGAGATATTCAGTTTTCTCATAGTTGGGAGAACCTGAAATTTTTTATACTCAGTCAACTCAGTCAGTGCTTAAACCAATATGGTTTTTTGACAAGCAAGGAATTATTTGAATTTGAGTCTCATTTTTGTATGTATTACACGTATTTTAAATGGAGCAGCAACACAACTGCTGAGCGCACCTGCTTTATCAAGAACTAGATTCCTTTTATTAAAATAGAGATAAATGATTTCATCAAAATACGCAGCTTTAACATTTTTGCTATAAAACTATACATTAGTTCAGTAAATGGATGCTAGAACTTTTACTGCTTTCAATGGACTGTAGTAAGTGTAATTAGTATAAATAGATTGTACTCTCGTAAGTGCGAGTTTTTAATGCGCATTCCCATGCAAATTTACCCTTTGTGTTCTGTAATAAAATTATGTCGACTGTAAGTGGGAAGGTGGGAATCCATGAGAGATGTTCACGAAAAAGTTTGTTAATCCAAATTCAAACTCACAAGTGTAATTTTTGAGGCGGAACGATGTAAAGTGACAAACTTCCCACTGTCACTGATTAGCTAGAGGGGAAAATGAAATGGGAAAACTTTATTTTTAGTAGACGGATTATGCCATGCCTCTTTATTTGGTATGTGCTTGGATACGGAAATATGTATGTACATATTTACTACTATTGTTGTGCATTTCCAAGTTTCCAGATAAAAGACATACTGCTATACACTTACACCGGGGGTTTATGTACATAATCACATGTGTGGCAAAAGTACCTACACATATTTGGGCGTTGCGCTCAAAGTTCAAATGCCCCAAGTTCAAAATTTTCGGCATCTCATATTCAAAGTGTTTTGCCCAAAATGTGTTATGATTAACAAGCAATAGTAAATACTAGTAAGCATCCTGGCAGGGTTCTTCGGGGATTTAAAAACGTTGGTTTGATGAAAATAGTGTCTTTTCTGACCATTGTAAGAACAAATACGGTCGAAACTCGGGTGCATTTTGCGCTGTTTACTCACAATCGCCCACCAACGTTGAATCGAATTTTAAAAATGCCGCCCTGTAACTTCAACAATTTTAACGTCAACAATAATTGTCATCGGATTTTGATAAAATTCGATTCCTCAAAATTTCAAAATTCTAAATATTCTCAAAAACTATTATTTTCACAATTGCCGATCGCCATTGGCAGCGTCGATTGGCGAACGTGACTGCCCATCGCCATTGGAACCCGGAAATAATTATTTCTTTTCTACCTATTCTTATAATTTGGAACAACAATGTTAGCACTTTTGAAATACTTGAGCGATTTTGTCGAGTGATAGCTCATTTCGAAGCCCTTGAAAAAATAAGAATCTGATATTTTTTTTATTTACTTCTGGCCCATACAACAATTTTTATAGCGATTTTTCGAAAAAACAATTGGTTTTTTCAATTTTATTCGAAAATTTTTCAAATAACACGCTGTGAACTCATCATTATCATAATTAGATTCTGCTAATCATTTTCGTTCTAATGATGTATCACTTGTATGCAAACTTCATGAGTATCCGGGCTAAATATCGATTTTTAAATTTCGAAAAGATTTGGGCGGGGGATTTAAACTCTTTCATTTTATACGGTTTCTAAAGGCTCGGACATACATGGTGCCGCCAACTTTTAGGGTGGGTCAGCTGCAAATAAATAATACCCTATCATACACATTGTCGTTTCTAATGTTATGCTTTAGAGGGTGACGCTGTAGGTGGGTGGGTCCCAAAAGATGCTAAAGTTTGCTGGCGTCATTTGTGCCCGGCCCCTAATTTTGTTCAGTTCATTATGCAGTAGATAGTCACAGTGCAGTTAAATCTTCCGTCTGCCGTCTACACAATGTTATTATGTTTAGGTTGAACGTAATATCTCAATAGTTTTTTTTTGAATACCTCTAAAAAATGTTGAATGGCTGAAAGTAAAATAATTGCTAACTAGTAAGAAGATGAGTAATAAATAAGTTTCAATACAGATAAAGACAAATAACCGCATTGCTTATAAATTGGTAGCAGTGACGAGCTTGAGCTTTATATTAGCGGAGAATTGATTTTAGTAATAATTTAGGTTCTAATTAGGTAATAATTAGCAGAATCAAATTTTGTTCAGCGTGATATTGCAACAGTGTTTGAAGTTTCAGAAATACGAGACCTTCTTGGAAAATTGTCATAAAAAGTGTTGATTTCTTCAAGAATGATTGAAGAAATCGTAGTTGCTACAATTTGTGGATCATGCCACATTACCCATAATCACTGATATAATATGAATTTATTGCATAGGTGATTTAAAATCGACCATTTAAAATAATGTTTTCTTTTGGATACAAAAATCATAATTAACTCATGAATGATGTGTTTTGTTCTTACTGTGACCTAGTGGAAAAGTGTAATAGTGAGCAGTTGTAAATAAACATTTAATTTTCTTCTGTATGGGCTGGAAGTGAAAAACGAAAGTGGATTTTTCATTTTTCAAGGACCTCAAAATTGGTCAAGTAATTCAAAACGGTTCCACATTATGCGAATTGGTATATATTATAATAAAATATACATATAATATAAGTAAAATCGGTCTAGTATTTCAAAAGCGTACTAAAAAATGTAAATAGGCAAAAATACATAATACTATACATTAATCGTAGAAGGGCGTAAAATCACACGATACTACATATTATATTACTGCCCCATATTCCTGTTAAGGCTGCCATTAAACAAGGGGCTAGATAATAGTTTTTGAGAGTATTGAGATTTGAAGGGTTTTTGTATATTGTTTGGTGTATGTCGAACATGTGCCTTTTAAGCATTTAATAATAATAATAATAATAATTTATTCATTGGGTCGATTTAACCGAAGTTCATACAACTAGACTCAACCAGTCACTGTGGGTAAGGAAATAGGAGGCTACCGCGTTAGATCGTCTCGGTCTTTGTACCCTTTCACCTATCCCCGTCCCCTCCTCCACAGTAAAGGAGTCTCATTCCCTAGGCCCCTACAGTAAGTAGTGGTCACTAAGGAGCACCGAAGGATATTGGGTTTCAATCAACCATCCAGTGACATTTACCGTACAACACCGAGCCGTAAACGATTAGCAGTGGCCGAGGATTGAAGCCGGGTCTGAGACTGTAAATTTCGTTACAGTCTGCAGTCCTAACCGCTCACCCAAGCACGCCTGCTTCTTTTAAGCATTTAGTTCTGACCTTGAGGCAATTTGGAACCTAACACTTTTGAACTCTCTACTTGGTTCATATATTTTATGCCATTTAACCTAGCTCTTTGATAAATATTCAAAACGATGTTTGAATTTGTTTAATGCATATTTAATAGCAATAAAGTAAATTTTGTCTTTGACAAATTTTAAAATAACTGCTGAAACATAAGTCTCATATGCAAAATCTCTGGCGGTGGATGATTTTCGAAAGTGCAAATGTTATAATTACTGTTTTTTAAATTACAAAAGGTCATGTTGATATATTTGTTTATTTTTTCAAAAGTGTAAAACGTAAGACTGAAATGGTTTTCATTTTTTTTTAAATCAAAGGTTTGGATGCAAAATATTTGTAATTAATCAATTTGCATGAATTTTTAGTGTTGCTTAAAGTGGTTTATTGTTGTGTATAACTGTATGTATAACGTCCTCAAATATTGCAATAGTTTTTGTAAATATTTAAAAATTGCTTGAAAGGTACGATGATGTGCATGCAAGTAAAATGATGAATTTTTTATTTCTGAAGTTTCTAAAACGGTGGAAGAACTTTTGCTGGAATGGGTTCCACACAAACCTGTTGTGACGCAACCCTTACGACTAACTTTATTTGAGCTGGATAAAATTGAAACAAAAGTCTGCCCGGAATCATCGGGTCAAATTGGTAAGGCTAAAATCTGTTTAGTTCTCGTATACATATACTGCGAAGCAAAAGACAAAGAAAAAGGTAAACTATAACACAAATTGCATTGCACTGCTAAATTGATATATACTTTGGGGCACAATTTGTATGTACTACCTTACCTTTAACGTTATAGAAGATTTCCAACAGATATAACATTTCCAATTTTGTGCTTAAACGTACATAGTTGACAGTGTTTTTTGGTATCTCCATGTTGTCAATGGCTCACAATTCCAGGGCATGTTTTGGTATATCTGTAAAAGATCATTTTTGTTTCTCCAGGGAATTACAGCTGTTTGGTGGCGGAGTTTCATCTTTCCAGGTCATTAGGTCAGTGATTCCTTGATTTGATTTCAAACATATATCTATATAATAAGTCACGGTAATGGAGCACATATCGAGGCGTAGCAGCCGAACCAATGGACGTAGAAAGGTGCAAGTGGTACCAAAAGACGCAGAATGACGTGAGAAACACAGACAAATGCAGACATTTAATGATATGTGAAAGCCTAGCCCAAAAACGGAGACGGTAGAAATTGAAATTTGAGAAATACAAGGAAAAAGGGGGTTTGCGGAGGGCCCTTCTTCATTTGAACGGGTTAACGCAGGAAAGAGTGAGAGGTACTCAAAGATGCAGAATGAACCAGGGAGTTCATATAAGGCGAGAAATTTAAAAAAATGTTGCCCAAAGATCACCCCAGCGCGAAGCGCTTGAAAGATAAAATGCAAAAAAAGAAGGGAGAATGGCGGGGGCAAAAACACAGACTCGCGGGGTGACAACAGACAAACTGTAAGCTCCCTAAGACAGAAAAAACGATTACGCACATTTTGATACCTCACACGTCAATGTAGGACGTGTATGACAGATTTCCGTGGAGTATATATGAAACGTTAAACTTAAGAGAAAAAAGCGCAACAAAATAAGAAAAAAAGGGGGCTCATCTTGGCCATACAACTTTTAAGCGTCGTAACGCACAAATTACCGTATTCCCTATATTGGACCACGGGCCTGTAATATTACACGGGCTTGTATTAGTACACGTGTTTTGGAGCTCAAAATTTGGGTAGTGT
This sequence comes from Dicyrtomina minuta, assembly GCA_949802685.1. Classification (NCBI taxonomy): domain Eukaryota; kingdom Metazoa; phylum Arthropoda; class Collembola; order Symphypleona; family Dicyrtomidae; genus Dicyrtomina; species Dicyrtomina minuta. The sequence continues at coordinate 18,860,327 of OX461810.1, forward strand.
GCGGGTCTGTAATTGTACACGGGCCTTTAGGTATTCCTTTAAGTCATGTGCTATAACAACAATACTTAAAGATCCGTATTTAACTATATACCCGTGTAATATTCAGCCCCTCTGAGTGTTGCCAACCCCAGGTTTGGGCGCGACCCATCAAAGACCAGGCTGTAAGAACTACGATAATGATACTGCCTGAAGACAACACCCTGATAGCAACTATTGTAGAGCCAGTTGCCAGTTGCATTTGACTGTGCAAAAAGCAAAAACTGACTATGCTGCTCCAAGACTTAAGGTCGACGTCCCTGTCTTTGCTTTTCAAAATTTAAAATAGTTTAAGGCGAAAAATAAATTCACGTAATGAAAAAGCAGTATGACACGGCAAACTCTATGATGTTATAGTGCATCAAGTAAAATTTCAAGGATTCTATGAAGTCGAACTTGTTGGTGGTGCAGGAAGCTCATTGCGCATGTACAAAAAAGTCAATTCTATATGGGCAAACAATACATAGTGGAGTTGAAACCGTCTGGTTACAACAGCCAGGTAGCAACATTCTTAAAGGAACTGCCTGATAGTAACTGCCTAGTGGCAAATGCCTTGCCGCAACTACCTGTTGGGAACTGCATTACAGCAAAAAACTGAGAGCAAGTGTATTACGGCAACTGCCTTGTAATAACCCCTTAAAAGGAACTGCCTGAAAGCATCTTTTAGGTGGCTAATGTCTAATGTGCCCGCGCCAGATGACATGTGCTAGATAGCAACTTTCAGATGGCACCTCTGCCTGAGAGCAATGTCTGTGGTGCAACTGCTGCTTAGCAACTGATCCGCTACTACTGTCTTATGCAAGCTTTATGTCCACTAAAAAGTTGACACAAGGGAATGACCACAATCCGTGTTCTACAGTGTTGTTGCCACAAGGCAGTTGCGCAAATGCAGTTGCCCAAAACGCTATTACCATAACTCGTTTGCCTCTAGACAGTTCACACACGCCAGTTACACAAGCCAACTGCTCGCGAGGTAGTTACAACAAGGCAGATGCCACAGGCCACTTGCCGCAAGACTGATGCAGCAAAGAGATTGCGGCGAGGAAGTTGCCAACACGCAGTTACCTCCAAAAAATTTACATATGGCAGTTGTTTCTTAACAAACCTGCACAACATCCCCTCCCCTGCGGTTCCTAGAATACGTCTAGAATGGGTCTTACTGGGCGATTGCTGCTAGGCAGCTACCACAACATAATAGCCTTAAGGTCGTTGCCCCAAGACAATTGCCACAGAGGTTCCACGACGTAGTTGCCACTAGCCATCTGCCCCAAGGCAGTTGCCATAAAGCAGATTGCGCTGGAAAATTGCCTCAATCCAGTAGCAAAAATCAACTTTGGACTGTGATGTTGCGCCAAAATCCTTCGCCATAAGGCTGTTGCATATAGTTCATTTGACAGATTGTGGACAGCTTGTGGACATTCAGAGTGTGTCACAAGCAGGTGCCACAATGCAATTCTATCAAAGCGATTCCAACAAGGAAATTACCACATGGCGATTGTCATTACATAAAGGCCGGCCACAAAGACGTTTCAGGTTGACAGATACTGCAAAATAGTTGGCTTTAGGACGTTGCTTCAACGTTGCAGTTCCCTGCAGAAATTAAAAGCTACAAGACTGCTACAAGCCACATCTCCCAAAGCAGTTGCCTCGTGGCAAATTACACAAGCGTGTTGCCTTTAAGTATCTTAAGGGCATTTTCCACAATAAAGTTGCCTGAAAGACAATTACTGCGAGCTAGTTGCTACTAGCCAGTTGCTTGAGGTAGATGCTGCAAGGCAGTTGTAGCAGGTGCTCACAGAGTAGTTATTACAAAGCAGTTGGAGGCCTAGAGCTAGGAAAGCGTTTAAACTGTCAGCAGGTATATTTTAAACAATGATATTTTGCAAAACGTAGAGAAGCCAAAACCTTAATCGCCAATTTGCTCAAAAATGTACGCTCCACAAGTCGTTCTAAATTTTCAGTTTTCAAAAAAATTCAATTCTATTTGAGTTAAATAAGTCAAGTGTAGTATTTCTTCTTTTCTCCTTGCGCTGAACATGCACAACTAACAAATCTTCAAGTAATACTACCACTACTGAGACGTTTGGTAATTTCATAAAAAATCAAACTCCACTTCTTAAGTAGTGCACTATGAGACACATCGTTTACACTACACTATGGCCAGGAGCGATTTCGTTTCGCTTGAAGGCTGTTGCAGGCAGCCTATCAGTGTAATTGTACAAGAAAAAGCCATGGAGAGTGAATAAGCCAAGATAAAACAAATTCTGACAATTATTATCAAAACCATGAACAAGAATCATATGGAAGCAGGAAGCGATACCAAAACATTTCAGAAGAAAATAAAGTCATAAACACAAACGGTCGAAGAGAAGACTGGCGCTCTCTATTTGAAAATTAAACAATTGAAATGGCAAAGGTGATATCAAATTTTTATGGAATTGTCAAATATCACAAACATAGATTTAGAATCGGACAAATCTCAGATATAAGTGTTTGGCGCAGAGCACAATGCGGTCCTTAAGCTACAGCAATTAAAGGTTTTGAGCATACGATGGAAATTAAGGACACGTAAATACTTTTAGATAAACAAAATAACAACCAAAGACGATACACTATCGCTTATCCTAATCCAACTTGCACATAAATTCATAGCAGTTGACGCTACGATATAAAGCAAAAGACTGAACCGCTACAAGTGTCTTATGCAAGCTTTATGTCCACTAAACAGTTGAGGGTTGTTGTCACAAGGCATTTCGAACGCGACCAATGTCTGAAACGTTGTTACCATATCGCGTTTAAATTTAGACAGTTTACACAATACAATTGCCACAAGCGAACTGCCCGTAAGGTAGTTACCACAAGGCGGATGCAACGGGCCACTTGCCATAAGGCTAATGCCGCAAAGAGATTGCGGCTAACAATCTTTGCCAACGAGCTGTTTCCTTTAGAGGGTTTAAATATGTCAGTTTTGTTTAAACACACCTGGACAACACCCCCTCTCCTTCTACCACTTCCCTAGAATTCGTCTAAGATGGTGCTAACTGGGCGATTGCCGCTTTATCGTTGCCCTAACACAATTGCAAACATTTACACCGCACACGTTAATGTACGACATGTATTTTCGTCTTGCGAGGAAATCAAATCCTAAACCAAAGAGAAAAGAAGCAAAAATATAAGAAACAAGAGAGCTTGTTGTTGCTACCCTCAGGTTCAGAAACGAGCAACTTAAGGCCTGATTGTAGGAACAGCACGATTGAAAATGTTTAGTGAAAATTGCCTGAGAAACTGCGTGGACGTTCGTGCCATGCAGAAGTTGCCTGGTCGCACTTGCCTGATAATTACTGCTTTGGGTAACTGCTTTAATGTATTTAATTTGTTAAATGAGCCAGTTGGCATATGCAAGATGCCGCTAGCCACATGACAACTGTGTAGCCGCAACGGTCTTATGACAAACATGGTAATGATGGTAACTACATGGCAGCAACTGCCTAAAGATATCAGTAGCCGCAACGAAAAGCGTAACACGTCGAATTAATTTATATTTTTAGTCCATCACAAATCAAACAAACTTAAAAATATTCACAAAAAACAATAAAATTTAAATCATGAGACTAAGAAGTTGCTTTCTGCTTTTGGCACAGCTTGAGTAATCCCGCAAAATCAAAGGATTTGTAAACGTAAACATACTCGCATTTAATAGCCTATCGCTACATCATTGCTATTGCCAATCTACTACACAGCGTAGATCATTACACACCCGTAGTCAGCTGCTCGTCTGGAAAGGGCGGGGCACAAACGGCGTCCAGTATGTCTCACCTAATATTACTAATGCAATGCTAATGTTTATCAAATGGTAAAAACTGGAACGCCATTTACGTCCGGACCTTAAATAGCATACAATACTGTTTTTGCACTTTTCGTTTTCATTCGTCTTCCATAACTTCCATTCCATTATTGACAGTGGGAAAATCAACAGAAAATTTTCGGGAAGTAATTATCGTAGGTAAGATAATCAATTCTATTATTATACTACTTAAATATTATTATTCAATGTAGAAAGAGTGACTAATTTTGGCCAGTTCTTGGGGTGTAAAACAATCATGTTTTCAGTTCAGTAGCATTGATAACAATAACAATTTGCAGCATTTGGGTATTATTTCATTACCATTAACATAACATTCTATTATCGGTCCCAGATCTAATAATAACGTGTGAGAAAACTGAAAAACGAACTCGAACTTCATTCGTCAGGCTGGTGGACTTCTAAAAGTAGAACTGGAAGTGGAATTGCTTGGAGTTGTCCACTACAGATACTAGGTATTATAAATAATTATATTTATATTCTCACTACATTACGTGCTACTCTGCATTAGTACTGATTTTCCTTTTACCAATTCTGTTAGTTTTTATAATGAGCGGTGTACTTTTCTTTGTGCCTGGAAATATCAGTCATGAACAAAATCAGTTTTGACGTTTGTGACATTTTATGTTAATTATAATGATTTAATATAAGAAATCGCTATCATTTTTGATAAAACAGTCATAATTTGATTTGCCGAATGACGGACAGTAGTTAAATAAGCTACTATAGTAGGGGAGTGCGTATGTGTGATCGGGTTCATTTTTTTTCAACTTTGAAAATCTGTAACTTTTTTTGTACTTCCTCCAAATTCACTGTTTGTGTACTCAAATACTAGCCAGTTCATTCTCTATATACCCTTAAAATATCAAACCGATAAACTGAAAATTCGAAGACTTGTACCAAATTGTATGAAATAACTTCGATAATTTTCGAAATTACAAAAATGCTGTTTATAAGATCACCGTGTCCCAAAATGTGATCATGTTAAAATTGCATTAATATTACAGTGAAAGTTAGTGCCTTTTATGTGATCACACTAGAAAACTTTCAGATAAGATGGAAAATGAAAGATAATGCGATATTAGGTTCCATTTATGAGAGTTTAAATAACACTTGACACTACATGCGTAAAATACAAAATCACATGTTTTGGGGTGGTCTGCAAATGGCGTCACAAAATTAATGACATTTTGTCCCACCATTATTTTATCATTTTAGGGGTTGCCCATAAATGATGTCATCGAAGTTTCTCCATTTCTACGACCCTATGATTACCCTGTCATCAACCGAACCATTGTGTAGAATAGATGGATATCTTTAACATACGTTGTCATCAAGATCCTAGCTGACCCACTAACCGTACCCCTGACATCATTTACGGATGATCTCTTATTATTGAGTAAGCGACTATTTTAAAATGGAATGTCATCAGTCATTAATATCTGGCTAGACCAGCTGACCCGAACGATGACATTATTTAATGGCGATTTTTAAGGGGTTACCCATAAATGATGTCCACATCTTGGTGGGTAAAAATAAAATAAACGATAATTCGGCATCTGTAACATGTGATAACAGCAATTGCATAAATGATCGAGGAATTCCTGAACTAGTGGATTTATCTTGAGCAATAATGCTAACGATACACTGAATTTTAATACCCACCCATTTTTCTAATTTGCAAAAAATCAAAATTTGCTGTAAGGGATGGTTCATAAATAATGTCACCCAAATTAAAATTTTATTAGGACCCATTCACCTATATGTCATGATTGTCATGACATCAACATTACTTAAACCGCTATATGTAATATGTCTTCAAAATCTGACTGGACCCACACCCATCCGGACGACATCATTTATGGACGATCCCTAATGATGTAAAACAGCATTGTCAACTTATTTTAATAAGCTGTTTGATAAACTGAGTTGATTCGATGCTTTTAGCCATCTGCAGCTCTGATCACATTTAGAGCTCGTAGAATGATCACATTATAGCACAACTCCCGGATTTGACACTTTGACCTGTCATCTATTTTAGTGGGAACTCTCCGTACGAAAATCTCAAACAGTATCTTCAACTAGTTGGTAATGAATGTATCAATCACGTTGCACACGTTGTTTAATTCTAAAATGTACAACACTAGAAATTTTGAAATTTGAAAACTCGGAAAAAAATTCGGAATACGAGTTATTCTGATATTCGTACTTCGGCGATTTTACTCTGCCCAGGTTTTCTAAGTTTCGCACCCTAAATTATACTGTCGTTAGTTAAGAGTACAAGCTATCATTACCGGCTAGTAAAGGATTTCTGATGCAGCTTGTGCTTTAGCACCAGCCACTGATCACACTTAAGGCATGATCACATATACGCACTCTACTGCTACAACTATTGTGTAATCCCGTAGACTCATTAATAGCTTTACTTGATAGCGATTCCTTATATTAGTAGAATAGGTCTGGGTATGAAAATTTCTAAATGTGATCAGACCTGCAGATGGCTAAAAGCATCAAATAAACTCAGTTTATGGAACAGTTTATTAAAATAATTTGACAATGCTATTTTATATCATTAGGGATCGTCCATATGGCCGATGTCGGCCGTATGGTGTGGGTCCTGTCAGATTTTGAAGACATATTACATATAGCGGTTTAAGTAATGTTGATGTCATGACATGGAGGTGAATGGGTCCTAAAAAAGTTTTAATTTGGGTGAAATCATTTATGAACCATCCCTTTTGATTTTTTGTAAATTAGCAAAAATGGGTGGGTATTAGAATTCTGTGTATCGTTAGCATTATTGTGGCGTATGTAGCTCAAGATAAATCCACTAGTTCACGAGGAATTCCTCGATCATATACGCAATTGCTGTTATCACAAGTTACAGATGCCGAATTTTCGTTTATTTTATTTTTACCCACCAAGATGATGACATCATTTATGGGTAAACCCTTAAGAATCGTCCTTAAAGAAAATCATCGTTAGGGTCAGCTGGTCTACCCAGATATTGATGACTGATGACATTAGTTTAAAATAGCCGCTTACTCAATGGTAAAGGATCATCCGTAAATGATGTCGGGGGTACGGTTAGTGGGTCAGCTAGGATATTGATGACACCCTACGCTAAAGATATCCATCTAATCTACACAATGGTTCAGTTGATGACAGGGTAATCATAGGGTTTTTAGAAATGGAGATATTTCGATGACATCATTTATGGGCAACCCCTAAAATGATGACATAGTAGTGGGACAAAGAAGTCATTAATTGTGTGACGCCATTTGCAGATCACCCCTAAACATGTGATTTTGTAACTTTTACTGTAATATTAATGCATTTTTAACATGATCTCATTTTGGGACACGGTGCTCACATTTACAGCATTTTTGTAATTTCGAAAATTATCGAAGTTATTTCATACAATTTTATATAAGTCTTCGAATTTTCAGTTTATCGGTTTGATATTTTAAGGTTACATAGATAATGAACTGGCTAGTATTTGAGTACATAAACAATGAATTTGGAGGAAGTACAAAAAAAGTTAAAGATTTTAAAAGTTGAAAAAAATGAACCCGATCACACATACGCACTCTACTACTAGTTCTACTTTGTTCACCTCAATGTTTTGTATTTGAAATGCAAATGTGCGGTATAGAAATGTTCGGGGAAAACAATTCCGGTGGAGTAAATGTCCGGGATGAAAATTTCCATTTACCACTACACGCTATTTTTCAATAGAGACGCATGTGAAATACAGTGTGTCTCATAATTTTAAACTCACCCCCGATTATGGGGTTTTCTTCCCTTCCAGAAGGAATTTTTCAGCGAAATATTTTTTATTAAATGACTACCCAATATTAATTAGGATTCAACTTTGATTGACCCCCAGGGGTCAAGTGGTTCTTATGCAAATAAGTAAAAACCGAAAATCGGGTGTCTAAAAATTTTAAACTCACTTCACAGTTTTATAAATTCAAAAAGCAATATCTCCAGGCTGAGTCAATGAAAAATGTGAAAATTAGTATGCGTACTCTCAAATTTGTTACTTATAAATAGAATCATTAACTTCATCGATCATCAAGTCACTGTAGCACAGGTATCATTGGAGGAGACGGGTCAACCTCATGTCAACTTTATCCCCCATTTGATAACATGCGAAAATCACCACTTGCACCACTAAATTCCTGTGTGCATGCGTAAATGTCAACTTATTAAAATTTAACGAAGTCGTCCATTGGCACAATTAAATTCTCTACAAAACAGCGTATAAGTCAATACTCAGGTCACTCGGGGTCACGAGACGTCCGGGATTGGACACTACAGTGAGTTGCATACCGCTGAATCCATTCCATCGACTCTTCGTAATGTCCTATCTATATAAACAAAATCCATCCAAAAACATAGGAATTTAGTGGTGCAAGTGGTGATTTTCGCATGTTATCAAATGGGGGATAAAGTTGACATGAGGTTGACCCGTCTCCTCCAATGATACCTGTGCTACAGTGACCCGATGATCAGAGTTAATGATTCTGTTCATAAGTAACAAATTTGAGAGTACGCATACTAACTTTTACATTTTTGCATTGACTCAGCCTTGAGATATTGCTTTTTGAATTTAAAAAACTGTGAAGTGAGTTTAAAATTTTTAGACACCCGATTTTCGGTTTTTACTTATTTGCATAAGAACCACTTGACCCCTGGGGGTCAATCAAAGTTGAATCCTGATAAATAGTGTAGTCATTTAATAAAAAATATTTCGCTGAAAAATTCATTCTGGAAGGGAAGAAGACTAATGGAACATGACTTAATGAAGTAAAATTGGGAATAACTTACCAAAGAAACCCCGTATTCTTCAGTATTAGTTCACCTTGTGAATTTTCAATGTAATTACCACACACTATTATAGTTATGGTATCCCACGCTTTATGTTGTATTGTGTAAAAAACGTAATGTAACTAATTTTTGCTTTAAGAGAGTCACGTGTCAACTTGCTTTTGTTTCTGAGCAACTTAACCGTGTAGCTGATTTCAAGAATACCACTTATGCGCATTTTATGAGAAGACTAATGAGTTAACATCAAATAACCCCATGATTAAATTATTAAAGCTATACGATTATAGCTTTCGGGGTAAGAATTAAATATGTTTAAAACTTTTTAAAATAAAACCAGGAAATTACAAACGGTATAGTTATTATTGTGCCTATACAATTGATTTGAAATTATGTTATGAGCTACTTAATTTTTAGGTCATATTCCTTAACATATTTTTTGTCAAAATATATGTTGAGAGTCAATTCTCGAAATGCTAACTAGGATAGGTATAATCACACCATTTTCTTCACGATGACATTTAAATTATTCAAACTAATAAATTATTTATCCCAAGGTATTTAAATTTTACATTTATTGTTACAGACTAGCGGAAAAATGTGGAACGGGATAAATTTACCTTCGCCAGTAAAATCTAACAACGCTGGATTGTCAGATGCAGACGTTAGTAGAATTAATGCAGGTCGAAAACGGAAGCTAGAAAGTTATGTGAAATCTGAACCTATTATCAAGCCGAACTATCCCCTTGATACATTTTGCACCCAAAAATGTGGATCTCCTGAATGCCAGGACTTGTTTCTTGAAGCACGGCGGCATGTTTACTGCCATTTTACTTCAATGGATCCAGACGAACAAAATTTGTACCTGGCATGCACAATGTGCATTAAACGTGTTGATAGAGAGAGAACATGGACTTATATAATCCCATTTGGAGGGCGTCATTTTAATGTTTGCCGTACTACTTACATCACAGTACTGGACATCAGCACCGGGCGAACATCTCGAATTCAAGAAAGAATTGAGGCTAATGAGATCATTCCACGAAACATGAGAGGCCGGTCAGAAAACCCAAATACGATTGATGACAAGATCAAGGAAGTAGCCGTAATGCACATGCATACCTATCCGAAGCATGATAACCACTACTGTAGAGAATCTATAAGAGAAGACATGCAGTTTTTGGCATCAAGTCTCACAATTACGGATATGTATAAAGACTTCTGCTCTAAGGTAGGAGAAGACTTGCTATCTGAGACTTACTACCGTCTTTTATTCCACCATCCCGATACCAAGCTTCGTATAGGGGTTCCACATGCTGACTGCTGTGAATCGTGTGACTTATTTGCTATGAACTTGAGATTATGTAAGACAGAGGAAGCCAAACAGGAAATTTTAAGGGCACAACAACAGCATCACGACCACGCCCAACAAACTGTCAATGAGTATAAAAAGGACAAAGAACTAGCTCGAACAAACCCAACCAAATATGTAACTTTGACCGGAGATTGTCAGAAGAACTGGGTCCTTCCAGGACTTACTAATCAGTCAGCCTATTTCAAGCGTAAGTTCATTGCCAATAATTTCGGTGTCCATGATTCTTCGAATAATAATGGATTTATGTACATTTGGGATGAAACAATTGCAAAGAAAGGGTCTAGTGATATAGCATCAATCTGGTATAAGCATATCACCGAGAATTATCAGCCGTTAGAAGTGAACTGTGAAAGACATTTAGTAATTTGGGCTGATCGCTGTGTAGCCCAGAACAACAATCATGGGATGATAGTGCTTACACAGCAATTAGTACGTCTGCGCTATTTTACTAGCTGTACCTTGAAGTTTTTTGTTTCTGGCCATAGCTACAATGATAGCGACGGTGATTTTGCCCCCATTGAAAGAAAGCATCGGAAAAACCCTGTAAAAACACCTCTGGGAATGAAAAAAGTTATTGAAAGTGCTCGACCATCTCAGCCTTTTATATGTATTCAGCTAGTGCAGTCGGAATTCTACAACTTCTTACCATTGCAAAAGTATTTCAAAAAACCACCGACCCTCCAAGTGACTACATTTTTGCATTTTGAAGTTCACGAGAATGACATCAACAACATCAATTGCAAGACATTTCATTCAGACGAAAATGTTCAAGTATTTAGGGTTCTGCTACGTGGGAAACCTATTTCGATGGAACAATGTCCTCTAATTACTAGTACCAAAAGTTACAATGGTCCTTTGCCATTAAAAAACAAGAAAAAAGTTGACCTTATTGACCTTATGAAGTTTTTAGAGCCTAAAGATAGGAAATTCTATTTTCCCCACGTTATGGGAAAATTCACGAATGCAAAACTGATGAAATTATTTCCTGGAGAAATTAACCTTGATATCAATTGTGACGAGGAAGATTATGTTGAAAGTAGTTCGGATGATGACGAATAAGTAATTAAATTCTAGGTTAGTTTTAGTTTAATTTCACATTGTTGAATAGCAGTTCTATTATGTGTGCTATATTTAGTTGTTTATTTATTAGGTCAAACTTATAGACTTTGCGTAACATCTTAATCGATAGTTAAGTACAAAATTATTTGTCTTTATTAGTTGAACTTATCAAAAAGTTTTGTTTGATTCAAATCCAATATATTTGATTTTAGTTGAAATAGTTAGATTTAGATTAAATTCTTAATATATGTTGTGGTCAGTAGTTGAGGTATTCCATGTGGACAAAAATGCTAAGTATTTTGCTAGTTTATGAGTCAAATAGGTCCAATTAGATATATAAACTGTTTACTAATATTTTAAATACGTTGTAAAACCTTGTGCTTTAAAATATGTAATAGTTGTTCACTTTATTTGTAAGTTCCATTTTAAACGATAAATTTTGTTATTAGTTATTAATAAAATTGGAAAACTACGTTTGCTCCTTGAGCGAAAAGAAATTCCCAAACAGTTTTTTCTAAATTCAAATACATACAATGAACAGAAAATAACAATCCATTTATAAATAGGCTTATAATAAAAATATTGTCGATTTAATTTTAGGCCTACATTAAAAGCACTAGGTTAGGTGATGTAATTGAGACGCCACCGGTAAGTCAGTAAATCAAAGACAAACTAACAAATTCTAGTTTGTTTTCTGATCAGATTATTGACTTTTGGTTTATCAAAATTGTAAACTATTGAAAACTTTCTACATAAAATTTTAGATGGACTAATTTGAATCAAAATACTTTAGTCAAAAGGATATAACCGTAAATCCATGCAAATCACAAATATTTATTGAAAATACTAATCCATACATGAGTTACGGAGGCCGGGGTTTTGATTTGCATTGGGTTAGATAGGGCTTAGGTGCGAGCTTAAGGTACCTGAATTGACCACGTTAATACGTTAGTAACGTGGTCAACTGTACGTGGTCAAATGTAACTTCCTTAAGATTCTACATTAGGCTTGGACATTGAATTGCAACTGATTACAAAACTGTAAACGTATCAAAGTGGTCATTATGGCCTGTGAGAGAGTGGTAACCTTCCCGGTCTCCTACAGGTCACCATTCTTTCACAACACCCTTTTATGTGCAGGTCTTAAAACAGATTTTTCTACTACCAATACCTCCACGAAAACAGTAACAAAAATTATATAATTCCACTACCACGATTGATGCATGCTTAGAAAAGATTTTAACCCTGATATGGTTAGGCAGTGGCAACAGGTTAAGCTGCTAACTTTGGCAGGTTTAGTAGTAAATTTTGAAATTTTTAGGAAAACTGTTAGCAACAGGTAACACCGCAGTAGTTACAAAAACTGGTTAACAAGGTTAGCAGATAGCCACTCTGTTCATACCGTTGAGGTTAGTCGTCTTTCCTCTTAGAATAATTAAAAGTAAAGTAGTCAATTTACTCCTATTTTTCTAGGCATGTAAGTACAGTAGAATTCACCTCTACCAATAGTTGAATTATATAATTTTTGTAAGTGTTTGTAGAGGTAGTAATTCAAAACGCAATACCCGCAGAATAGGATACACCTGGTCAAAATAAAGGCTGTTCTTTGATAAGTGCTGGCCAACTTTAGTAAGTGCTGGGCTACTTTGGTAAGTGCTGGCCAACTTTAGTAAGTGCTGGCCAACTTTAGTAAGTGCTGGCCAACTTTAGTAAGTGCTGGCCAACTTTAGTAAGTGCTGGCCAACTTTAGTAAGTGCTGGCCAACTTTAGTAAGTGCTGGCCAGATTGACTTTAGTAAGTGACGGCTAACAAAAAATTCTAGAAATGAATTAAATATACGACAACAAGTGCTGGCCAGGTCGGGAAGTGCTGGCCAACTTTAGTAAGTGTTGGCCAGTTTGACTTTAGTAAGTGCTGACCAATTCCAATTTAGTCAGTGCTGGCCAATTCCACTTTAGCGGGGGTGGGGGGTAGGAAAAACTGACTGGAAACGGTTAGGTCATATTCTTCCCTCGGCCGCCGAAGGCGGAGGGAAAAATATAACATCTGTTTTTAGGCAGCTTTAGGAGCCTGATTCAGTGTTGCTTCGGGTACAAAGTTACAAAATACTGTTCTTCAACGTTCTTGTCGTAGTTTTAGTCCATTTCTAGAATTTTTTGTTGGTCGTCACTTACTAAAGTCAATCTGGGCAGCACTTAGTAAAGTGGAATTGGCCAGCACTTCCTGACCTGGCCAGCACTTATCAAAGAAACCCCTTAATATATAATATTTGTTGTTCTTTGATAAGTGCTGGCCAAGTCGGGAAGTTCTGGCAAGTTTGATTTTAGTAAATGCTGGCAAGTTTCACTTTAGTAAGTGCTGACCAATTCCACTTTAGTAAGTGCTGGCCAGTTTGACTTCAGTAAGTGCTGGCCAGTTTAACTTTACTAAGTGCTGGCCAGTTTGACTTTAGTAAGTGCTGGCCAGTTTGACTTTAGTAAGTGCTGGCCAGTTTGACTTTAGTAAGTGCTGGCCAGTTTGACTTTAGTAAGTGCTGGCCAGTTTGACTTTAGTAAGTGCTGGCGAGTTTGACTTTAGTCGGTGCTGGCCAATTCCACTTTTGTACGTGCTGGCCAGCTTGACTTTAGTGAGTGACGGCCAACAAAAAGTTCTAGAAAACTAGAAATGGATTAAAACGTCTCCCGGAACGTTGGAAAACAGTACAAAATGTAATAAACATTATTGTACATAAAATACATAATATAATTTATACTTACATAATATTATTCACACAGATGTATGTATATATATTACATGTATAGATAATGTTATTTTTGTAGGCTCATAGTATTGTTTTTTACATAGAGAAAGTAAATATTTATTTACAACTGGCGTTACTATTACGCTTGCCATTAAGACACAGTAAGAACAAAATGAGTTATTCACAAAGTTGTTATGATTTTTAAAATATAAAGGATAGTAGTATTTTCAATAATAAATTAAAGCTAGCTATAAAGTAAATTCATATTATATAAATGATTGTGAGCAATTCTGCAGGATCCGCGAATAGTAGCAACCACTATTTCCTCAATAATTTTTTAAGGAAGACGTAATTCTTTACGAAACGATTCAAAAAAGCCAGTAATAGTACCCCTAGCTCCAACAAGAAGTCCCACTACTTCCAACTTTTTATATTATTATTGTTCCCTACTACATAAATAAATCTCTGAACCGTTGACTATACTTTTCGTCTTTCGTTTTGTTCTTACACGTTTTATTACTGTTCAAGCTATTTATTCACATTCGGCTACCCTTCAGGCGCCCCGCCGAAGGCGGAAGGAAAAATATAACCTATCCGTTTTCAGGCAGCTTTAGGAGCCTGATTCAGTGTTGCTTCGGGCAAATACTTACAAAATACTGTTTTCCAATGTTCCAGGCGTATTTTTAATCCATTTCTAGAATTTTTTGTTCAAGTTCAGTGGGAGTTGGTAATGGTGGCCGGCTGATTAAATTCAAATTTGCTGTAAAATTTTGAAACAAGTTGCAGAAACCGCAGTATTTACCCGAAGCAACACTGAATCAGGCTCCTAAAGCTGCCTGAAAACGGATAGGTTATATTTTTCCTTAGGTTAATTTTGTTCAAAGTATCCTATCTTAAAAGCGTGGTGATGAATAGATCGAGTCTCATGTTTTTGAGCCACTGTGTATTTAATCAATTCCACATGCTCAATTACCCGAATGGTTTGCATACACAATCATTGTGCTCTCAATCTATTGTCAGCTTTTGAGACTTTCAGAGTACATAGTTAAAACATTCCTGTAAATATAAAAGTGCAATAAACTTGTGGGTCTATATTCCCGGCCAAATGAGGATTAAACAACAGCCTGTGCTTCGCTATACGAGGGATTCTAAAGAGTAATTGAGCCATAGCTATGTTGTTTGTTATTAGAGCGCTCAGCACTAAATTAAAGTACAACACAACGTATATCCAAAATGTATCCAAAATATTGGTACTGTACTGGCACTGGTCGCCACTAGCCCTGCGATGTAAGTCTAGCTAGAAAGCTTTTCATCAGCTGGTTCTGATACTTGAGGTCCCAGTCAACAGAAACAGACTATACCTACCCGAAAAGATAGTTTAAGCTGTCAGCGGACATAGTATAAATAAACTCCCCGAGTAGGTTGATTTACATCCCTGAAAGGAGTTTATCTAGACCCTTGAGGGGCATATTTACCCCCCTGGGGTGTATATATATACCCCTCAACCAACAAATCAGCGCACGAATCAGGGAACTGATTCACCGAACTAACTTTTTACGAAAATCGAGTTACAAAATCATCATCTTTCAGGTGTAGATGTAACTTTTAAATCGTAGATGAACTAATTTGGAAAATTCCGGGGGGTTTATTTATACCTTGTCAACAGACCAATACATGTAGGTACATGCATACCTAATATTCACAATTTTCCATACTGTCTGCTTCCTCTCCTACATATGGATCTATATAACTTTAATTTATCCTCATACAGTATTGACTAAAATTTTTATTCATATATATATAGTGTTATAGTTCCGTGATTACTTACTTCTATACAAACTCTATACAGGACAGAGGTACGTGAAAGATTTATTCAGATTCAGGCTTTGTGTTAGAGATTTAGATTGGCTCAGGACGGAGTAGTGAAGACGAAGACTGAAATAACTTCACGTAGGCGAATTAAATTTTTTTTCTCCTCAAAGTATTCTGACAAAAGACAGTACTTTAATACTTACAACATGTGTTTATGCAGTTGATACGAATACGAGAAAAACAAAAACTTGTCGTATTATTATTCTTATCCTGTTTGTCTTCGTCTCCGTCTTCTACGTGTGCCATTGTCCTGGAATGTATGAGATTTTTAATGGTTAGTCTAATGCTAACCAGTCTGTGAGTTGTTCATGTTTGTAAATAATTATATCTGTTCTGTTACATAAAACATAACAACATAACGTCGGTGAAGGATCAAATCCGCTTTCTTCCACATTTTGCTACAAGCAAATCCGCTCCCTTCCAATTTTTGTTAAAAGCAAATCCGTAACCTTAAGAAGGAAGCGGTTTTGCTTTGCTTTTAGCAAACATTGAAAAGAAGCGGATACGCTTCTATTGAAAAATGGAAGGAACCGGATTTTATCCTTCACCGACGATAAGACATTGAGTTATCTATACACAGCCAAAAAATTCTTTATTATCCTCTTACCCGTCAAACTCACTCAAGTCCATAATTTATTAAGCAAATGTGTGTATATGGAGCCGCACCAAATCATGTTTTAAAATACTCATCCGCTCAATTAGAGTTACGATAAAAGATTCCGCCATTGCTTCTCTGTAAGTTTTATCAAAAGCCTGGAAAGCAATTATCCCATGTCACATGTGCTCGCCCCATCACTCCCAGTCCAACTCTGACCATCTCTCAGTCCCATTTTTCTTTTGATTAAACCTTCCCGTTTTTTACTTCTTCTCAATCCCAATAATCTTCTCAGGGTCAAAGCGTTGGTTGTATTTTAAAATGGGGAAAATGAGAGAATTAAATGCTGACTGCCCATTAAAAAATCGATGTGTAATTGAGGACGGAAACTTCCCTGGATAATGACTGTAATCGTGTTGGAAGGAGCACACCAACCTTAATTATCCTTAGATGCCTTACTGCAGTGTATAAGTTCTGCCAATTTTTCAAGTTTGTGTATTTTTCTACTTTTCCACTTTTGCGTTTTCTTTACTTAGATTTTTTTGTATAAGTACACATATACGCAGAATACGCACGCACCTTTACCAAAAAAAAAACCAAACCAAAGTAACTAACATAAAAATCCAATTACCTATATAATTATATTATGCTTTCACCTTCTTTTATTATAATTTATTATAGTTGTTTTCCTTCATTTGAGTATAAGAAAGAATGAAAATTTCTTACCTTGACTTGAGCAGTGTGATCGTATGGTGTGATGGCGTGAGCTCAAGAGGACATGCCACGGCCATGACCACCACGAGCCAAAATTTTCTCCAATTGATTGGAAAACAAAATTTTCAGCTTCAGCTCACACTTCACACAGCTCAAGCGAAAGGGTTTTTTGTCTTTATGCGCTATCTCTTACCATGTAGGTTTGAAGGCGTTGGATTATTGGGAGGTACCACAAACGGCGTCACTGATTATACACGGTGGTCAGATCGTCAACTTATGACACGTAATGGTTAAGATAGCCGTTTACATACGCTATGGTGAGGGACGGGTGGGTTTCAAAACTTAAGATTTTTGGTGACGCCATTTATGGTAGCTACCAAGAGGGTAGTTTTTGACACAGCATGTTTGTCCATCAATTTTTGTTTGTTTCGCTCGTATTGTTTAAACATCACCCCGCCGTAGGTCGTTGTCATACTAACAAAAAGTCACATAATGAGTGTAAAAAAAGGCCGTCTAAAAACTCTCTATGCCCCATAATCTTCTACCTACTATCTACTAACTAAGTAGTATGCTAATGATGTTTTAAGTTTAAAGTTTTAGGAGGTTTTCAAAATGTCCCATTATACAGGTATGTAAACAAATATTCTTAAAATTCTCAAAATTAATGTATTCAAATTATAGCATTTCCTTAAAATAATATACTTGTATAAATATTAATATAATCCAACTATTTTTTTATTATCATTTAGCATCCAGCATGCGGTGCATTTTTAGCCGATCCAAAAGAATTGTGGATCCTGAACAAGTTCAATAAAATAATAATAAGTTTATAATTATAGTAAATTATATATAGTTATACAGTACATATATAGTATATAGTACATTATAGTTATTAGAATTATGTATAGTACATTACGTACCTACTTCATAAGTGCAAAACGTGGTAAAATACTACTTGTGAAAATGCTGCAGGCAAAATACTTGTTCGACATATTTTAAGGATCAAGATATTTTTATTTATATATAATAGTAATTAACTTGATTATAAATTGAAATTGTTTTGTAAATCCATTCCTGTTGAAAGTCAAATCGCATATACCTGTCTTAAGGTACTCCAAAATTCATAATAAAATAATGTATTGAACGTTTCCTTATTTAAAGGGTAGTCGGTAGGTGCTTGTATTTAGCCATTTACGAGCAGATTATTAATGCAATAATATAATTACATAGATAATAAACTGCTAGGGTTGCTAATCTGCTAATACAATTTTAAAACTCATTGCTTTTTTAATAAAAACATTTTGCAAAATTAAAGAACAAACTTCTCAATAAATTTTATCAAATCCAAAAAACTAGAACAATTTCATATTAATTCTTACTTATTGAATGTTTATTATAAATGGAAGAAAAAGCGGTTGCCATTCACGACTACTATCTGTTATGCTTTTCGTTACTCGAACTGATATATTATGCCTGTTTGAAACTCCCTCTAAGCCACAGCATAATGGCAACTACTGAATATGGTATTGCCAGTATTCGTCGGTTCGTATTTAGTAGGTTTTTTATTAGTGGCGGGTTTCGTAGTGTGGCCTTTTTTGCAGGCGACGGTTTTGGTCACACTTGCAAGATGACATATTCAAGATGCAACTAGCCATATGGCAGTTGCGTGGTAGCAGCTGCGCTGCATGATGACATTCGTCTGGTAGAAACTGCCTGTAGCATCATTGACAAAGATGTTGCTACACTAGAGATTCCACACGAACTTTGGTTAAAGACTGTTGCCACTAGGCAAATGTGACCAAGCAGTTGACCCAGGGCAAGTTCGACAAGTTAGTTGCTACGAGAAAGCTGCTGCAACGCAGTTGCCCGAAATGCAATTCCTACGGGCTGGTTGCTACTGACCAGTTGCCGTAATGCAGTTTCCAGAAGGCAGTTACCGCAGTGTATTTGCTGCAAAAAAGTTGCCGCTAAGCAGTAGCATGCGAAGAGGCATTTACAAATCTTAGAGATAGGTTGTGCACCGCACCGATCCTTACTTTCCCACATCCAGACGGAGAGATCCGTATTATTTCTGATGCTTCAGGACATGCTATTGGAGCCGTATGTGAACAAAGAGTTAACGATGAGCCTTATAGACCGTTAGGATATACTTCAAGATCCTTATCTGCAGTAGAAAGGGCGTACACAATTACGGAGAGGGAATGTTTAGCAGTAGTACATGCATTTGAAGAATTTCGACCGTTTATTTATGGAAGGCACATTACGGTACATACGGATCACAGTAGCTTAATCTGGTTGTATAACTTGAAAAATCCTAACTCTAGGTTAATAAGATGGGCAGTAAAACTCTTAGGTTACGAAGTAGTCATGAAATACGTCCCCGGTAATTCAATTCCCTTAGCTGACTTCCTTTCGCGGTATACAACAAGCGAGGCTAATTTACGTAAGATCCAAATACCTTTTGAGGATCTTTCGCCTGAGCAGAATCTACTCACCGAACCAATATTTACTTACTGCAACGATACTCAACACTACTACTCACACTACTACAATCACTGCTACTGCTTAAGCAGCAGTGATTACAACACTGTTTCGAGGAGAACTAACTATTACCGTCCAAAGAGACCCGGTCGAAATTTTTTTTCGTTTTACATGTCAACGAAATATTTTTTTTCTAACGCCCCATACTACTAGTAGTAAGAATCCTCGGTTTTAGTTGAATACATGCATATGGTATCCTGTGATACCCGGGTGAACCTGAAACCTTTTTTAATTTTTAAAACGATGTTATGGTTAAAATATGAACATTTTTGTTATCGCATATTTTTTTGTGGGCTGTTCGGCATACACCTGATTTTTTCGAAATTTAAACTCCTAAAAATTCGTATTATGTTTTAATTACCCGGGTTTTGGCAATGCTATTGGGTTGTTCATTTTTTTTTCTCCGGACGCCACCCTAACTCTACTATATTTATTTTTTTAAAAAATAGGCAAAAAAATTAGCTATATTGCTGTCTTGAAATTTTGGCAGAGCGGGGGTGGCGTCAAAAATTACAACCGATTAAACTTTAATTATTAATTAGGATTAAAGTTGTCGCCGTTGCCACGTTCCCCATTAGTTTTAACTTCCCGCATATAAAAGTTTAAACTCAAGCAACGGAACGGCAACAACCCATGGCAGAACCATAGAAATCAACTGCCACAGTGGGCTAAGTGTTAAACATGCGGACGGTTTTCCCGGTGCTCAGAGTTCGAATCCCATTGGTGAAAAAAAGTTTACGCACTTTTTATCATTTCTTATGCGACTAGACTACATAATATTACGATAGATGGAAAGCTCTATTCAAACTCTATCATTTAAGCTATAATTTTATTTATTTTGACACAATTTTGGTGCGGCATTGTGCTGGACGGTAATAGTTAGTTCTCCTCTTTCCCCAAGGCAGCTGACACAAGCCAGCTGCCTTTCTAGGCAGTCGGCACAATACAGTTTCCACTAAGCAGTTCCTACAAGGCAGTTGCCTCAAGGCAGTGGCCGTAGGCAGATGGCACGATGCAGGTGCCTAAAATCAGATGTTGAATTTCCGAATGATGTTTACAGAACAGTTTCCACAAGGAATTTTCCGCGGGATAGTTTTACATACGGCGGTTGCCACAACGCGGTTGCAACTAGACAGTTTACACAAAACCGTTGGCATAAGTTCGTTGCCCACGAGGCAGGTGCGGCAGGGCAGTTCTTTCTATGCCTCAAGCTATTTGCCCTAAGACCTTTGACGCACAGGCGACTATCACAAGGCAGTTCCCCACTGCAGTTACAACTAGACTGTTGCCAACAGCCTGTAGCTAATAAGCAGTGATGGCAACTATGTCCTTCTCCTTCTCGCAGCCCCCGGTTCCGCGCTCCATCCAGTTTTAGTTCACACCCGTGTGGGTTGCACTAACTTACGCCTGCCAACTGCTCACATACTTGATTATTGCCAAATAATTATGTCTCCACTCATGCTTGGCATGTGCAATCGTGCTTTCTTCCACCCATCATTGTCTGCACCCCAACGTGACCCTGCCGTAGGCAGGGGGCCTAACTTCTAGTATGTGCATATTCAAATGAAGATAGGCAGTTGGTTCTGTATGTACACCCTATATGTTCTATGACAACTTACTTAACATTTACATCAGTAATTCGGGAACTTTGGTTGAAGGTCGACCGTCGACAGGAAACTTATTTGGTCTCGTCTCCTTAATAAGTATGTGTAAATTATTTTGATTAGGGTTTCACCTTGTACAAAGTTATCTACCCACCATACTCATGGTTGCCATTTCTTGGGTTTCATTTTGGATGGATGTCAATTCTGTTCCTGGGAGGGTAACTTTGGGTGAGTTTTAGTCAATAACTTCAGATCAATAACAGCAATTACGTACTACATACAGTAAATATTGAAATGTTTTCAAGGGATCAAATGATAATAAGTTATATCTACAATTTCTAATTAAAACTACAGAGCAAAAGAATTTCGTCATTGAAGAACCAAAATGACCCATATCCAATTTAAGTTCGAATCAAAATGAGCTATATCCTAAAACCAAAATGAGAAACATGCGTAAAATGTTAGTTAAGACTTTTTGAGAAACGTAAAATTTCCTATTTACATGTTTTTGAAAAGATTCAAAATGTTCTAATTCCATGTTTTTAAAAAGGTGCAAAGTGTTCTAATTTCATGTTTTTGAGAAGGTGCAAAAATTCCTAATTCCTTGTTTTCGGAGCGTTGCAAAATGTTTTAACTTCATGTGTTTGAAAAGTGTAAAATATTGTATTTACTTATTTTTGAAAAGTACAAAATGTTCTATCTAAATGCTCTCAAGTCATATTTGAATATTTTTTGTAGATAGTTGATATTGTTTTTAGCTAAAAATGGATATGGTTTATTTTGGTTCTTCACAGACTATATTCGTTAAAATTATTTTGAAACCTCAAACCTGCTCATTATTTGCTTTCCAGTATTTAATTTAGTCACAGTTCCAGGACATTGATTTATTTTTATAATATTGATTTTGCTTTGAAGGAATAACTACTCTGCTTACAGTGTCGTCTGTTTCAACAAGTAAGTTTATTATTAAGCTTATAATTTTAAAAACATAATAAAATGTACATAAGTAGTTAGTAGTTATTAGCGTATCTTTAATGTGAGTTTTCAACGATATTTTTAAAATAATACTACACGTTGGCGTATTTTTTCATTTTTGTAGATATTCAAGATAGCTTGCCTCCATCAAGTTACGTAAAAGGTAGGTTTTTAAATTCGTAAAAGGATATACGAAACTATACACACGTAGATAAATCGGTATGTAGGATTTTTATACAGTTGTGATTTTGATTTTGGTTTTAGCTATCGATGTTTGGCTGGGAACTTGCACGGGTAAGTTATTTTGCCTTGTAAAATACAATGAGTTAAATACTGCAATGATACAATCTGAAGACGATATCATAATATACATACGTACAAATTGTGAAAGACAGAAGTTACAGTCCAAAAACTGCAAAATCAGACATTAATGTTTTAAAGCTTTAATAAATAAGTGTGTAAAACCTAAAAACGATCAGGGTCATGGTGTCAAAAGTATGTACATGTTGTCAGTCCATGCAGTGTGCAACTATGTGACAATGCACTGTTCGCCAAGAAAGTAATTTATAAAATCTATATATCTTAAACCCTGATTATTTTTCTGGCAGCATTCGTGTTCCTGGCTCTACTAGAATTCACTTTCGTGAACTATTTATTTCGAAAAGTGGAATTGCAAGAGAGAGAATACTACATGGAGGAAGAGGCCAAAACTTTTCATATAACACGGGCGAGATACTATTGTCCGTATCACCATCATCATGACGGTGGGACAAGTTATTGTGAAAATAAAAAGTGTGCTTGCCACTGGCCAAATGAAGGGTACGAGAGATCATCCACCATCTGCAATCGCTTGGTACAGGTAAGAAAAAAGAACTTTTTTTATCACTCTCTCTAGCTTTCCCACGCTTATACATATATATACATTCTTCTCATCTTCATCAAACAGTTTATATACACTTGATTAAATTTTGATACACTCTGCTGACTGCAACGATTGGATATTGGCTCGGTCGGACCCTGAGAAAAGTAGAGTAGGGAACTGCGAAGACTTTCTCAATGTAATGATATTATTATTATCAATCGACATTTATAACAGACTTAGCACTTTGCTGTCTAGTCTACTCGGGCTGGGTAGACAGACAGGGTCAGAGTCGGAGTCGGGGGAAAATAGAGGAGCTTATTGACGGAATTTGGTCTGTCTATGTGTAATCTCGATAGGCTCAGAAACTCAGACAGAGAGAGAGAAACTTGCCAAAAATCAATCTATTTTGCGAGAAACTCGTGTGTGGAACACCCTTTGAATTATAAGTGAACACTTCACGTCACAAGTTTCCTCATCTGTTCGACAAGTTCACGTGTCTCACCTAATGCGTTAATATTTATATAGGTAGGTCTAGGTAGGTAGGTAATAGAGCTAGGGACTTACACGTACACACATGTGCCATCCATATGGCCGTTGCACAGGTTAAACTTCCTTCAATGCACATTTCGTCTATACTAAGTTTGATCCAATGAAATTGAATTCTGAAATGGATTTTTCATGTAAGGTTTATATTTTTGCTCTTTAAAAATCGAATTCGATTCCAAGTTTCCAAGTAATGACCGACTTTCTAGACACTTTTGTGCATATCATTAAAAAATTACAATTACCTTTTCTGCTTCAATATCTTTTCACGTGCGAAGGGATGGGAATGGTCATAGTACAATAGAACACATGGGAATTTCAAATCTAATTGTTTTTATTTTGTCTCACTTCAAGTTTTTATAGTGACTTGAAGGCTGATTACGTGATTTACATGTGTGTTAAAAATTTGCTGTTAGGCTCGTGTCCGGGAGAATGGGAAGGTTTCTGCGAATCATTTGGAGGCAAAATTTGTGGAACCATCTAGCCAAAGTCAAAGTCAAAACCAAAGTAGTCGCCTATGTGATGAAGGGCCCTATCCTCCAATCCCCGTCGAAAATAATGAGACTCCAAGCCAGAGTCAGAACCAGAACAAGAGTAGCAGTCCAAGCAAAAATTCAGTAGCATCCAACACAAGTGATAGAAAAACATGGTTTCGGGACCCTCAAGCACAAGCTCGAAGTATTGATGAGACTTGTAGATATGCTTTCCCCTGTGCTTTTGCCTTGTTTAACTGCATCTACTGGCCATACTACCTTCTTACGTAACTATATGTCTCAAGTTGGTCCAACAGATATTATGATGTGGGTAATTTGGTAATTAAATGGAAT
This sequence comes from Dicyrtomina minuta, assembly GCA_949802685.1. Lineage (NCBI taxonomy): Eukaryota > Metazoa > Arthropoda > Collembola > Symphypleona > Dicyrtomidae > Dicyrtomina > Dicyrtomina minuta. The sequence continues at coordinate 18,884,761 of OX461810.1, forward strand.
TACTTACTTAAGTATAGACGGTGTGTTTTGGACTTTATTGACTTCATATTTTAGGTGGTTACCGTTACCGCTACCAAAACGACCGAGCAGAACCCAAAGCTGAAAATTGATCAACCTGTCATTCAAACTGTCTTAATTATTTTTTATCTATATTACCACAACCAGAGCGTGGATGTCTTTATAGTTTTTCGGTGCGTGTAAACTCTTCTATGTGCAGAGTACAGATAAAATATAATGTTCATAATTTTTACTATAATATAATATGTTTGTGTTGTTTCCTTCGTTTATGTGGCTCCATCATCGTTAACTACACACGTATATATATATATATATATATATATATATATATATATATATCCATCGATATTTAGTTTGTACGAAGTTTTCATATAATTTGAAGTGGCATTGCTGGAAAAAGTAAAATTCTATCGCCAATTCGCCGACTCCGAGACTCCGACCTAGTTTTATAACTTTCAGGTATGAATGAAATTACGAGATTGCGTGGAGTTTTGAACTTTAAATAAATACTTGTCCTAATTTTAATTGTAAATGAGTCCATAGATACAAAGTTACAAGTTCATTAATAGAATATTGATTAAAAAACCTTTTTCCATTTGCATCTGCAACTTACTCCATAAACTTTTGGGAATTAAAAATTTTACCGTACTATTCTTTGTGGTTAGGGTTTGTTCTGACTCTGACTGATGATGAACACCCCCTCGTTATCGTTAAGGATAGAACTCCGGGGTATCCTTCAGAGTTCGTCTAGATATTCATAGCTGAAAAAAACATGATTTACAAATATGTGGCTCTGTCTTTGTAAAGTGTAATTACTTATCGTTATAGATTTGAATAACCGCAATTTTTTGAATCATACGATACTAATGATTACTACATCAAACCTCGGTTTAATGGCTTCCCCAATAGTGGCCAACTCGATTTAATGGCAAATTTTAAAATCCCCGTCAAAATCCCTATGCTTTATATAGTAAAATATGCCGATATAGTGGCTTTCGATTTAGTGGCGAACTCGATGTAATGGCGAATAAAATTTGTCCTCTGAGGCCCAATACCATGATGTTATCTGCCTTTATAGTGGCCAACGATATGTAGAAACTTTAGACTCCATCTAGGTAGTGTAGTTCAAAGTGCATCCCACATGTTTATAATGCCGGTTTGAAAAATAAGTTTCGTATCTGACTGTCCATTAACTGTGTGCGTGCTTATTCTTGTGTTGCATGTCAGTAGTGGCAGTTTACATTATGTGTTTAGTGGTCATTCACCATTACATATATAGTGGCCATTGGCCATTATAAGAATAGTGGCCATTGGCCACTATATGAATAGTGGCCTAACTTTATAGTGGCCAAAATTTGACCGTCCCTTCAGAAGCCACTAAATCGAGGTTTTACTGTATTATCTGTGTATTTCTCCAGGTTAAATGTAAAATTCAAATTATCTACTTAACGAGAGCTAGCTTAGTGCAGATAGGCTAGTCTAGGCTATAGGCTTGGTATTTATTAAGGACGTATATCTACTACATATGAATTATGTAAGGATATAATATGTTCGGTAAGACACGGGATTTTAAATATTGAAATTTTAGCCACAAATTGTCAATTGTCATATGCGTAACCACCCTTATTTGGTATTAGCAAAGTTACTGAGATAATGATACAGTATACATTTCAGGCTAAAACATGGAAAATCTCTCAACAATATTATTACCAATTGCCGTAACCATATGTATTTAATATGTCTAAAACAAGCCGAGTTTATAATAGATTGTGACATATATTATACATATGGATTTTACCTTTCGCTATTTCTACTTTTGCTTTTTTTCTCATTGAAATGCTTTCTAGTGTATAATATGCATGGTGTGAATATATTGTGTCCGTATTCATGTCATCATGAGCATTCGTAAACACCTAATTACTAATTAAATAGAGGTTCATATTTTAGTCTTAATACAGTGCATATCGTCGGTGAAAAAGCAATTTTTGCCTATGACGATATTAGATTTCGCCATTTCTCTCAAAAGTTTATCACAATTTTTTTTATTGCACTATGATCCACATTAAAATTACTTAATCTATTAAATAGTCAAGTGAATTTAATAACGTGCTGAGATATGAAGTTATTCTCCTATTTTTATTTTATTTTATCCTACGTTAAAAACTATACATGCATACAGCAAGGATTAGTTATTTACTCAGAACTCGGATTAAGAAAGAAAAGAAAACTTCTATCCTTAGCAAAACTGAAACAACGCGTAAATTAATTATGTATGTATAATGTAGGTACTTGTATGTAGGTAGGTAAAAGTTAACAGCAACGTCGTTTCGATCATAATATACAACCAAATAGTTACTACTGGAACGTATGTATTTTCTAATAGTAACCAAATATCCAAATACAAAAATATAAAAAAATTTAACTAGTTTGCGTGGGAGTATAAAAGGTAATTTTTAGGTAGTTTTCATTGATTACTTCCTGCAGAAAATCATACACAACTATGTAGTACAATGTATGTTATATTAGGTACTATAGCGATATAACCTATTACATTTAGTGAATCTATAACCAGCAAGTAATTCGTACATAATGAAGTATTAAATTATTATTGCGTATTCGCGCACGAACTTGTACCTCACAGCATATTTGAACTAGAGCATATATTAATATAATTAATATAATATACACTTTCAAAGTCAACAAAGTAGGTGTCTATTTGCATCAAAAGAAATACTGTAATAATAATTTTAGGGATTTCAGAAATAATACTATATAGGCATACATACTTGGGTAGGTACATGCAGATTATTTTCCTTAAAATATTATCAATAATTAAAAATCGATTTATATTGATGGAATTATGTCAGCATTGGTAAAGTGGTTTAGTTAACCGATATATCCATGTAAGTATATATACAAGAGAAACTACTTATGAACTTTGGTGCGTACTATCAACTATGTTACCGTACCTGCCTGCACAGATTTTATAAATATATGATAATCACATTATATGATTATTTTCTTTATTTCTTACAAATTCTATTGCTATTTTTCTAAAAATTATAATGTGTTGTAAATAAAACATTTACCTTTTCTGTTGTATACACGTCTAGATTTTAAAATTAAGCAACCAGAAAATTAATTGATTATTATGGTTACAAATTACTCAATTAATTACATGCTAAAAAATAGTTTAATATATAGTCATATATATGTAATCATATAATGTCTTCTGTGCACAATAAATCTTATTATGTATATACCACCTACATACTATGTACAAACAATATTTGAAGTACCTAGGTACTTATATAATACACCGTTTTAATAAAAATCCTTAACGCAGAAACAAACAACATTTTTTTATTTCACTGAAGTAAAACTGAACTAATGTCAGCTATATTCTCATATTTTTTATTTAAAGTTTATTAAAGCCAATAAGTGACGTTTTGCGTTGTATAGATTGTATTAATGAAAGACTCCAAGAAAATGCAAGCAACAGAAGAAAATATTCATGAACTCTATAAGTGGTAGAATTTGTTTTTTTATTCCTTCTTTATTTGTTCGCTAACAACAAATAATTATAATACTACAACTGCAAGCAACTCGAAGAAGTACACACAATTTCCGAAAAAAATAAAATAGAATAACAAAAATCTTGTTCTCAAAACTTGTTCTTCTTGTCCATAGTTTATTGCACCTCTTTTTATGTTTTGCATATATTGTGTATGTACTAAAGGTTTTCAATGCGGCTGAAAAAAAAACATTTGTATTATGCGCAGTTAATACTTATTTTACTATTTTTACTTACCCTTGAGTTCACACGTCCCAGAAAAAAAATCACTATCAACTATTAAGTACTATATACTTAGCTATGTCAATAGAATGTGTGGTTTTGTAAATTAGGAGAATCGTCCGTTGTTCTGCCATTAAAGTACGCTAAAAAGATACTGAAAGAAAAGATAAAATGTTGACGTTGATGTTGATATTGTTGAAATGACACTACATTTATGACATGCATTTCATCCCAACCCTTGAACAATAATAATTCTTATTATTAAAGCGAATGCTAATTCTCCAACCCTGGCGACTTTGACCTGCGATCATTGCATTATAAGTTATCTATGACAGCCATACAAAGCAAAGGTAAGGTCACAAAGTTTAAAGATTACAATTTTTATACTTTACCATGATATCAGTCATTTACAGTGCGTACTGCTTATTTTAACGATTCCTGCAACTGTTGTGATGGTATCTGCACGATGCTGCGGGATGCATCCCTTTTTTATGAACAATTGTATTCATTCAGTTTCAGTTATTCGGTATATTATGCTATACAATCTCTTCAAAGTTTTGTAAATCTTGAATAGTTCAAATATAAAACGAAGTCGAATGAACTGACACTACTGACACTGACTAAAGACTAAAGAAGACCGAGCAAAGTACTTTCTTAGTTCGTAGGTTAGTTTTATTATGCACTGAAAAATGAGAAATACTTGGCTTAAAGGATTTAACGATGGATTTTGTACGAGTTATTTGCGGGAAGTGTGGTTGGATTGCTTGCTATACTTACTGCTTCGTTCATTCGTAGAGTAAAAAAAGTGGAAATACGAATGACGAGTACGATTAGATATAATCTATATTTATTATTATTATTACTTTGACTTTGCAAATGGTAAATTAGAGAGTTACTACGCCATGTAAGAGGTTAGTTTCTTTTCAACGGACAACTCAATGATATTTTCATTATTTATAGAAAAATTTTTCCATCGATGTCAAAGACGTTCACCGACTAAAAGTAGTGAGAGTCAGAGTCAGACTCATTCAATCAGTGTTGTACTGTGGGAACTGGGATTTGTGGGATCGATGTACAAACGACTGTTGTGTATTGTTGGTGTTATTTGCGTTATTGTTCTTTATATTATTAGCGGTTGACAGTTGACGCTGCTGGTGTGAAAATGAAAAGTCATTAAAGTTTATTTTTATTATTTCGACTTCTTATATAGAGGATATTAAATGAGCATTAAAGCTAACAAAAGGAGGTAAGAGAGAACCGACTGTGTAGCAGTAATTATTTTTCGGAAGACAGATTTCGCATTTTGCGTATAGAACTTGCCACTTGTGATTTATTTGAAAAAGTGGGTATTTTGAACTAGTTCTGACGGATATTGTGTATTGTATTTTGTGTTGTGGCTTTCAGTGCCGCCTGTCACTATATCCTCTTGTGCAAGCGTTGACAATCTCAAAAATAAAAATGTTTACTGAAAATAAATTTCTTACTAAAATACTGGTGGTCAGTTGCCTAATATATCATTGCTGCGGCAGTGAATTTCAGTCTGACGAACGATTCGCCGATGTCAACATTAGCGATTCCTTTGAACAAATTGAAATACCTCCACAGCCACTTAAAATAACAACAACAAGTAGTGCTCCTGAAATAAGAAGAGTTGGGAATAAAAATAAAATACATGTAGGGATACAGTCACGAGGAAATTCTGGCTTGTACAATTCGAATTCCAAATATAGATATAGTGATTATACCACTGGTCCAGTGCGTCTTAGGATCCAACAGTTGCCCAGTTTTAGTGATTCCCAAAGTCAAAGTAATTTTCCAGCAGTAGATGTTTCCAGTTTCGAACAGGGAAATGGAATTAGTAAAATATCAAGAAATGATATTGACTCCACATGGGGAAATAATCCACCTCCCCCTGACAGGGTAGCTCAAATGGCAAGATACATAGTCAACGTTTCAAGTAAGTGATATTTAAAGTGATACTGAATGCAAGTCAGTATACCAATAATAAAGGTGAGTTGCCTAAATGTGAGCGTTTTTGAAACAGTAAAACTTTGAAAAATCATAAAGTGGAGTCTAGAACGATTTCAGTTGATATAAATACATAGGTATTCTGAATCGCTGGACGCATTGCTTTATTTACACTTTAAACAGTTTTAATTGAAGAAATCATATTTTGCAATTCCCAGCAATGTTTTTAAAACCAATATTTTAAAAAATTCAAAATTTCCTGTGTGAACATTTTGATTCCTAAATGTGGACGTATGATTTTACATATTATTATTGCTTCCTAAGTGTTAGCGTTGGGGTTCCTAAGTGTGAACGTCTTTCCTATACTTCTAATGGGAAGTTATTCAGGTTTAATTAAATTTTTAATTAATGCCAGGACTTGTTCACACTTACGGCAAATTCACATTTAAGCAGCGCCACTATTTATTATGGGATATTTTTATGCTGTTTCTTTCATGTACACTAACATTATGAAATTCAACCTAAAATAAATGTTTCTCTGTAGCTTATAATATATTATTATACTTTTTAATTTGCCTTTCAATGGCATAATATTATGTAGATTGGACATCAATAGCTTCAGTTTCTACAAGAGAGCCCACTGTAGGTTTTCCTTTTGGAAATATTGTATCCTTAAGTGATGGACCTCCAGGTAAATCAACAGGTGTGCCTTACATGTACGTGACTGGCTTGGATTTAACAGTTCAGGATTTGAAGGTAGTGCCTTATTTTATGTTTCTATCTTTTTGCGTCGTACTTAACCCGAATTTGAGTCTAAAAAACAAATTTTCCCTTCGCATTATTAAAATCTAATTTCAACTAGTCTACAGGATGGGTCAATGCTAAACAAAATTTTATTATTGCAGAAAGATCCTCGAGCTTCGTTGACAATGTCCCTTGCACAGACAGATTACTGCTTACATCAAGACTACGACCCAGAGGATCCTAGATGTGGCCGTGTAATTCTTACGGGCAGAGTCATTAAGGTTACTTGTATAGAATTTTATGCTTGTTAACATACATAATTAAAAACGTAATATTTTTCTAGTTTGAGGTATTCTCAGTGTAAATGTTTATGTGTACTAAATTACTGTTTGTAATTTTTGAGCGAGTAATTTTTTTGTGAAACTCCAGCTTGAAAATGGAACTGCGGAAGCCAATTTTGCAAGGCAAGCTGTTTTTTCTCGACACCCTGTAATGTCGTCGTGGCCCTTAGGTATGAGTACATACTTTTAATTTTGTCACTAGTAATTAGCTTAGGTTATTGTTATTGCGATATTTTTGGAGTACTCAAAGAAACAGCCTAAACTATGACACACCACAATTTCAAGAGCACGAAGCGAAAACAGAGTTTATCTACTATGCTATAGTCAAACATTATAGTTTTTTTTATTATTCTAAAATATTTTGGACAAAAGCTTATAATATTTTTCTCGCCTTCTTTACAGACCACGGGTTTTTCTTTGCCAAACTGGATGTTTTTAACGTTTTAGTGCTGGATTACTTTGGGGGTGCCAAAACTGTTAGTCCTAAAGATTACTTCAAAGCTAAAGTAGTTGCTTAGTCATTGTGATATAATACAAAATGTTTGTTGTGATTATTGCTGTTTCTGCTCAGCTACATTTAACAAGAGGGTAATTATAAATAGCTTGACTAAACGATAATGATGTGCTCTTATCAGTCAGCTACCTTACAGATAAATTAGGTTGTTGATTTTTGCTTGGAATAAATATTAGCTTAGGGTGTCCTTGAAAATTTTTCTCGTAGATGAGATAGTTTAACAAACTGTCGCTTCATTCATGCTGAGTTAGGTTCACATGAGTTTGCACTCATTCTTTGAGAGTTTGGACTGCATCTATGGTATCTGGCTCTGGTGTCATCGGGTAGCGAGGGAAAAGACAATTTTAATTATCAAAACTATTAAAAAGAGACTAAGTAGCATTAATTAAAACTTCTCAGTCTAGTTTAGATGCAAGGAAAATATATAGACTGTGAAATCTTGTAACTTGTAGCTAATTATTTACTTCGTAATTTGGTTCATAAATTTGTGCTTATTTGCATTCATTATCAGCTTCTAGCTGTATTGATTGTATTTTTAATGACTTTTTAGCTGGCATATTTATAGAATATATGCAAGGTGGGCTGGGGAGCGTATCATTTCAGTAAAAAGTCTCTTTCGTAGGAAATGCTTGGTTATGAAGTTTTTAACATGTATCAATTCCAATCATTTATTCATTTTTATCGTATCTCAATCCATTATGACATTCTTGAAAAAAAATAAGTAGCACCTAATTGAATTTTATTGTATTTCAATGCTTACTTACATTACTACATCCCAAGCACATTTCAAGGAGCTAACTTTAGTAATTCATATTTTATCATCAAAAATATACGATGTTATTAGTTATTGTTCGATTTGAGTTGGTAAATTTCCCCGAAAAATGATTCTCCATCCACTGCCCGTATTATTTGCACTAGTTTTGTACCGTACCCTTCCCATATCCGTCGTTCCAACGTATGTTGCTGGGGTATCCTGGGAAAGTTTCACAATAAAAACAGGAAATTACATAGCATTCTAAGAATTTCCTGGACCCATCGATACAAATTTTCAAAAATTATTTTAGATTAAGTATATTTTCATTATTTATATCAGATTTATAAGTAAGTTAGGTGAGTAATAATTAGAAGTTGCTTTTTTAAGGTGTTCATGTTCAAGTCCACGTTTTATCAGGGTAATATCTTGTATTTCATTTGGGCTACGACTGCGTACATATACATATATATACATACTTTATAAATTTCTAACTGACTTTATATTTCAAATAATTGTTAAATAACTTACCCCGGCGCAATATCTGGCTATCAGTACCGGATCTGCTGATAACGCATGAGAGTTCATTGAGGAAATTTCAACAAAATCTGTGCTGCAATCTCCCATAATATTAAAGCCTGTAACACAAATTATTGATTTAGACGATTGCTTCTATAGTTTACGTATAGACACGCCATTACAAGTTATATGTTACATCTCCGGTGCAGGATCAATTCCCTATACTTCCATTCTTCAGTGGGAGCAAATCTGTTTCCTTCAATTTTTCTTTAAAAGTAAAATTTGCTTCTAGCAAAGATTGGAAGTACACTGATCTGATCCTTCACCGAAGATATGTTCCTTCAAATACTAAAATTGCTTCTCCAGAAACATATAACCATAAAAAACTACAGCATTAAGTAAAATCATATGCGCTACTCTTAAGACGCAGACTATTATATACGCACTTGTAAACTCTAACTGCAGCTTGAGGGATGCTGGAACTCGAATTCTCCAAGCACAGTCTGAATCCCTGGAGAAGTTACCGGGGTATAATGGACTCGTGAAGCTGCATGTCAAATAAGTTTTATTTTTAAGTTTTTCATACGTATTATATTTACTGCTTTACATTAATGTTAGTGCGGGTAAGATGTGATAAAGTCATACCTTCCTCCTGTATGAAATAAGTCTCCACCGCATCCGATTCCTAAAGTGGTAAAACATTATGAATTGTTCCAAGTAAACATTTGTAAACTTGGCTTTGACAATTCATGCAAAACGAATTTAACTGATTTAAACTATTAACGTAATAGCATAAAATTAATACCATTTGGTGTCGTGGTGTATGTGAGGTCGTATCCACGAGATTGCGTAATTCGGTTAAAATAACTAATCACTAATGTATTTCCAGTTGAGAAGACGGGCTCAGGAATTGCTCCCCCGCAGTAGCGGGCAAGCACGTTTTGACTTTGGATAGTTTCCTTAACCTATGTTACGTAAAATATTACGGCGAAATGCATTATTAGGTACAATACTAATACAAAGGAAAAATTGTTTAGCAAAACGGGATAAGCTCACAAAATTTTGATTTTTTTAAATTTTCTAAAAAATCAAAAGTCGTTTTAGATTTAAGCTACTACTTGTGATATTTGGTAGACCTTCGTCTGGTGGAAAAATATTTAAAAATAAAAAAATCATCCTGTCACATGTTATTCATTCTTCGTTGTTTCAGTAAAATTTGATTTGATGCACTCATTCCGGTTTGCTAAACAACTCTTCATATAGCTTATTGCATACAATTATAGCGTTACTTGGTTTGGTAATCACAACGTTCACCAAAAAAAATAAAGTAGTACCTCTAAGGCAGTATTAACACACCCTGTACTGTCCTCCAGCATAAACTGATTAAAGTACAGAGATATGAATGAATTGTTGGGAGCAGTAATAGTAAATTGACAATTTGTAAAGAAAGGTGACTGGACTGGCCATTGAGGGCTATATATCCTTCCTTGAGTTGCAGTGTAAGTTCGATTGCAGCCTAGAATCGAAAATATAATGTATTTAAATGTTAAAATTCAAAGTTTGGAATAGTATAATTTTTAGTTTGTACTGAACTGGTAGTAATTCGCCCTTAATTTGATCTAATGCAACTGCAATAAAGGCTTCTTCGCCCTAATAAAGTGTTAATTATTTGTATTTTGTCATTGCGCTTAAAGAACTACAGGTTAAAAGAACTACAAAAAGGTTACTTACCAGCCTTTTGATACTCTATTTTAAATCCTTTAGCAGTGTTCCCACTGTCCGTCTTAAAAATAACTTCAGCAGATCTCCCAACGGAAATAAAATCTATGAAAAGCACATATTGAAAAGTTAATGTACCTATGTGTTACAGCCGCATTCAGGACTCAGAGTTCGGGCCTTGGGCATAAAATTTTAAGTTAATTTCACCTGGAGGCAAAGTACTCAAGGAGCCACAGTATGATATATCCTGCATTATGGTTTCCTACAATACGCAAATACATTATACAATTAGATTCAGTACACAATATCTTTAAAATATTTATATTAACTATTAACGCTACTAATGTCTAATACTAAACGAAAACTTTAGGATATGCGATGCGTTATACATACAATGTCAATGTCGAAGTTTCTGTATCTCCAGTCACGATTTCGATTCCCATTGAAAAGGAGAGACCCACTTATCCCCTCAGTAGAAACGTACTATAGAGTCATTGACACAAGAAAGTAGAACATCATCCATTACATTATGTAATCAATCAATCAGAATTTCCTATTTATACAAGTGATCGAAAGTTCAGGTAAACCTGAGTAAAAGGTATGCAAAAGAGTATAGCTATAGTGTAAACTAGAATGTTAGTTGTATCTATATAGACAGTAGGCTTAGGAATTGTGCAGGGCGGGCAGTTGTTACTCTGGTAAATCATTTTGCTTTCTCCATCTTCATCAGTATCTACTTTTATTCTACCAATAACCAAGACGCAGCAGCACTTCTCTGAAAAAGGATGCCTACTTATGTGCATAGGTAGGTAAGTAAGTATAGTTCGTTTTTTGCGTGTAAATGCCTTCGCTACCTTAAGAACTCCAAACCAACGCCTGTCAAGTCTCTAAAGTATATACATACCTGCTTACACATAATAGTCGTGCAGTACCAAATCAACCGATGTATATATCCTTACATTACTAGTACCTAAATAACTTTAAATAAATGTCCATGAAACTCACCGAATCCGAAACGTCCCGGATTTGAAGACTATCCTTGCTACAGTCTACGCTTGACTCAATCTGTAGATCCGTGAAACGAATATCAACCTTATCATAAGTTGAAATTCCAGTGATGATGTAACGACATCTTAGATTATTCGCGTAGTTTGCAGGATAACTTGGGCTCGTTAAGACACTACTTGTTGCGGTGGCATTCAGCACAAACGATGATCCACATGGGGCTTTAAAAAAGTAGTTTTTGATTGCACATTAAAATTTTTATCGTTTTGCGTACCTTTTATCTTATGGGCATAAAATAAAGGGCAGCTCGCTGTAAGCGGTACGTCGCTTTTGAATGAGTGCGTTAAGTACATGTAGCAAAAGTACAAAAGTGTTCAAAAATTAGGCAGTCTAGTTCACTCCCACAACTACTACTATCAGCAAAGCTACACGGTACACCTATGCCTATAAGTATATGTCCTCAAGAATGTATTTAAACAAGTAGGTTGTTAGATTGATGATGACATTTTGGTAGACTCTCGAAAAAATAAAATTGAAAGGTCATGCTTTTAAAAGAAGTGGTCATGCTGTGTTGACAACTGATTGATGTGAGTAAAAAATCAGAGATTTTATGTCCAACATAGAAATTCACGTTTCCCCTAACGCAGCAACACGATCTTAATGCCAAGTTTCTGACTACTCTAAGTTATAAGAACAAACCCTATTCAGTATTTCAAAAACAAAAAATAAGCATAAGAGGCCATACTACTAGCAAACTATAGCTAGTTCTGCTTAAATGAGTTCAGTGAAAGTTTCAATTGAAAAAGAATTTTTTTTATCACGCTTAAAATACTGTATGATTAGGACACCCGTAGAAATGAGATCATATACCTACATAATAATATATTGAGATTACAGCTCTTGCGGATAAAACATCTTTGAAAGCTCCAGTGAGTACATATAGAGTAAACCATAAACATGTGTTTAATGTCTTGTGTCAATTGAAAGATCCTGCAGCAAGTACATATAGTTCATAGTTCATTCATTCGTAGCGAGAAAAACCGGAAAGCAGAGACATTTACAACATCGCAAAAAATGAACCAAAAAACAATGCTTCTATATGTAACATGTAAGTGCATGTAATAGATACAGACGCGCCCGCATTTTTTTCTTCAAATCATAATATCCATTCGTGAAGCTTCTAGAAAATGACAAAAACGACGGCGACGGCCTTTTTGACTGTCTCGGGATCCAATTCATACACAAAAGACAAAGGTGCCTTCATAGCCTTTATATGGCACAAATATGTAGCAATATGGAAGAAAGCCCGACACACAGGATATTATTTGAGACAACACGAAATTAAATTACAAGGCCGACTGGAAACGGCGGCACGGAAACCCGGGAAATTATACGACCCATCAGTTACAAAGCTGATCCACATAAAGTTTGTTGCAGACACGATTCGAGGAGGAGTTGCAGTGGAGCAGAATTTCCCAAGTACATCACTGAAAGGACCTGGTCCATCTCGAACCTTAAATTGTTAAAATATTATAAGCTCAAATTTAAACGCCAAAATATTCGTAGTAAATAATAGTAAATATGTAATAATATTTAATTTAAAGTAAGGTACGTTTCTGAAGCCGATTTTAAGCTGCATATTTATTAACATGTAATTTATCACTAATTTAAATAATGCTATTAGCATTGGTAGTGTACATACCTCTACATAATCATACGGACATGGATCCCCCTCAGTCACAGCTCCATTTAATTTTCTAGAACCTTCTAAATTGAATTGTGAGAATAAAATTTCAATCGATTGGAACTCTGGAGCAATAATGAGCCAGTCACACTGAAGATTCACGTCATATTTTCCACTAATGTCACCGTCCGGACTTCGGATATTTTGAGATCCTCCATTTGCCAAGTGTATTTTACCGCCACAATTTTGCGATGGTCCTTCAAATTTAAGTAATATTTTTTAAACAAAGCAGAATATGATATGTCTATACATTTACTGTTGCTGACTTTAAAATTAGAAGGAGGAGGCAATGTAACCGTTGCTCTCCAACCACCAACCACAAGACATGGCCATGACCTCAAAGTTTTTTTTTTACTGTAAAGCCAGTGTTTTCTTTATTTACATATGGATTATTGCGAAAGCCTATGAAACCTTGCCCCCATGAGTTTGATTATCTATGTGCTTGTAATCGTGAAGCTTGTGTCTCTAGGATTGACATTGATTAAGTCGAGGAGCCATACAGAGGAAAATGATAAATACATTGGATTGAATTTTAGACGAAATGTACTTAAGTTGAAGGTTTTAAGTAAAGATTTAGAAGGGAACAACGGCAACGTGATCCGATTATCTTTCTCTCCGAAGTATTATGTTTACGGGCAAAGACCAGCGAGATAAGAAAGTAAATCCCGTAGCTTCAATTTTTTTTTGTTCTCTGAAAATAAAGCTTCGTGTATAAATCGGAAGACCCAGCTATGTAAGTACCTACATAGGACTCGAGTCTCAGTCAGGTCCTCAGGGAATGCATGAAAAAGGTAGAAAAGTAGAATATCCAATATATCTGTGAAGACACAAAATGACCCATTTTCAACTAAAAGCAAAATGTACTATCTACAACAAAAATATATCTTGATCCTGAAAGCATGTAAATAAAAGATGTTGCACTTTCAAAAAAATATGTACATGGAATATTTTAAACTTTTCAAAACACATACAAATAGAACATTTTGCACTTTTTTTTAAACTTGTAATTAACATTCATATATACGCAAGCGTATACATACGCGTATACCTAAGTAGGTATCTTATCTAGTGTTTTTTTTTGCATAGATTATTTTAATACTAGCTTAAGCTTGATATGGGCATATGGGCCATTTTGATTCTTCACATGCTAGGTATGCATGTCTGGATATGGATTGGATAAGATTTTACAAATTCTTTATCAGCGCTGCACTGCCTATTTCATCTTGTGTCCTGTACTATTACTATTTACCAGCACACCCCGTGGGTGGACTCTGACTGCAGTCTACATTCTATACCTGCAAAAATTGTCTCAAGGCCAGTTATCATACTTATTGATCTCGGATCGTATACTAAAATTTAGAAGCGTATTATATGAATGCAAAGGTTATAATAACTAAATAAATTTTTTAATTTTATAGCTTGACAATAAAAAATGTAATCTTCGGAAATATCATTTTCTCAATATGAAAGAAAATTATATTCTCCTCCTACAGTTACCCGTGTAGAATTGGGCATCAGTTTTCAATCTAATCCTTCGTATATTGATTGTAAATTAATCCAGGACATTATGAAAGACAACAGTAACGCAGTGCCATTACATAACTATACTTACTACCTATTTCCCTACCTTGTTATCCCAGTCCGATTCGGATGCCATATGAGAGCAATCGGTGGCCAGAGGCGTTTGTATTGTATTTCAGTACACAAAAAGCAGATATAAATAGCACACGGGCACTTCCCCCCACCTTCCTTAAGTTCCATATACCTACAGCAGCCTATGCTATTATAAATATTTGAATTTTAAAGAATCATCTATAATTTAAATTTAAACTACCTACATCTAAACTATTATACATTATACATTTAAACTATCATGATAATATTGTAATAATTACAACTTATCGATATACTATGTAAATGAGCAACTTTTTATGGATAAATGTATGCTCATGGGAAAATTTATGATTATGAAAACGAGAGAGAAAGGGATCAGTCATGGAAAAGTTGAAAGCACTTATAAGAAAAGTTGGGATCATGGGGGAGCGACATCGTCATTTGTACCCTTCTAAGGATAAGAAAAGAACAAGACTGAGGATGAGCGAGGATTGAGAGATAAACTGAATAGGATGGAGATGGATTTGAGGGTACAGAGTATTTGCAATACCCATTCATCCCCGTCGCTGCTTACTTACATGGAGTGGGGCAACTGGAAAAAAGTTGGAAATGTAATAATAAGTAGGTACCTAGGCACTTAGGTACGGGTACGAGTAATACACGCTTACGGATACATTTCCACAAGAATAGGGAAATGCCAATGCCATGGAACGTCTTATAGTTTCAAGGATGCAGTTTATAATTCAATGATTCCAGTATAGTATAGTATAGCCTATACTTTCTAAATAGCGAGAGGATGATGAATAATGGTCATTAAATACCTAATGTAAAGTCAATGACAGCTGAGAATCCACTCAGTTGAACGCTGTGGTCGGTGACAAATTGAACTGTCATTGAATCTTGGGATGAGCTCATTCGGCGTATATCGCTTGTTATATTTCCACAGTAACTCGCTAGTTTGCTATCAGCCTGAATAGTAGATCCATCATAGATGTGAACCGCATCGAATTGGCAACCTGTGTGAAACTCCAGCTCAAGCCTCTCAATTCTGCACACATAATTAGGAGGACACGATGGAAATGAAAACAAGAAGAAAAAAAAACATAAAAATTAGTGACCTCCTTCAAAAAGTTTAGCCATTACTATCATCCGCTTAGTTGCAGTCCTAACTTATTTTTTCTCCCTTAGTTAATCTATTTCCAGTAGAAAATAAAGAAATTCGTAGAGATACATAATAGAAAGGTATCTCTATAGGCTGGAGCAATGGAGACGCTGACAGTCAGTAGTCAGCAGTAGAGAGAGGCACATTCTCAAAACTTGACTTGGGCCTATCCATCCCCTCGAACCATTTTCCATTAGTAGTGTGAGAAATCAGAAAAAAAAATTGAGAAAAAAACTAAACAGTGAAAAGAATGTAGGTTAGGAGAAATACTTTGAAAATGGAAGCATTCACCCAGAATCGCATTTATTTTCATTGGTTAAGTACTTCGCGCTGTGGATATTCAGTCTTCTGTTGTTCACTGAGCTGTGAAATTACATTAGTTTTACAGTATGATTTTTTTCTCAACTACCGTCAGTATAGATATTGAGGGCGCACAGGGTAAAGTGTTCACATTCTATCGGTGTAATATTTTAAGAAAATCTAAAAAAAAACCGTCGACATCTTCACCGACTCAAGACACAACGTACATAGCTGTTTTTTAGCTACATATTCTACTACACAACTTTGCATGAAACCAATGCAAATTGTAAGCCTAAACGTAAAGTGTATGTTATACTGCGCTTACTTGAGTCTTACGACTTTATTCCTCGGTGCTTTAATAATCCATGTACAGTTCATGTTTGGAGCGGAAGTGAATGGATGGCCAGGTGATTGAATTGTTTGTGCTTCTGTGATGTCACCTCCGCATTCTATAATGGTTACACGATACAATTCACAGTAAAAAAAACCCTTGCTGAAAAGTGTTTAAATAATTTACTAAAAAAATGTGAAAAATATTTTTTCAAGCTTCTGGAATGGAGACTTACGATAAATGCTGTACTTGACACTGAAACCATAATTTTCGAAAAAGCCCATGTAATTGTAGGAAAGGACTGCTGCACCCTTGGCGACAAATGAAGGTGGAACCGTTTCACCTATAGAAAATAAGACATTTTGCATTGCCACGAAATTTTGAAACTTCATATAGTGTTTATTTATGATGATAATTTTGCATATGGTTTTCCCGAATATATTCTGCATATTCATGATAATTTTATTATTCCTACCTATCTACTTACATAATTTACCGGATTTTTCACACTTTTGAGATACTTGACCAATTTTAACGTGTGATATACCATTCAAAAGCTAATGACTTTTAGATTTCAAATAACGCAAAAGGGAAGAGTTTATCGACAAGCGTTTGCCAATTTTTTTTTTAAAAACCGTTACTTTTTTTGAAAATTCCGCATAAAATTGTTTGTATGCGTCGGAGGCCAAAAACAAAATACTCGTTTTCCTTATTTTTAAAGGGTTTTAAAATGATATATCATGCATTAACATCGGTCAATTTTGACAAACAATTAGTTAAGTTTTTTAATTACAATTAAAAATTAATCATGATCTGAGCTGTCACACTACGTTAATTGGATTCGCTCATTCATTTCAGTTTGATGGGTGTATCGTTTATGTGTAATTCCGTTTAGTAAGAGGTTCAAATTTGGATTTTAAGATTTGGCGGCAAATTCAAAAACATGTACTTCTACAAAACTTAAAATCACCTAAGGCATTTTCGCCTAAAGCATGTTTATTTAAATTTATAAGTCATCATCGTTTAATGAATGACAGAATAAATTGCTATAACCTAATAAGATCAATAATAAATCTTGAGTTTACACAATATTTAAAGTTTTCGCGGGAAATTCAAAAATTTCAATATTATAC
The DNA here is from genome assembly GCA_949802685.1 of Dicyrtomina minuta. Taxonomy (NCBI): domain Eukaryota; kingdom Metazoa; phylum Arthropoda; class Collembola; order Symphypleona; family Dicyrtomidae; genus Dicyrtomina; species Dicyrtomina minuta. The sequence continues at coordinate 18,902,420 of OX461810.1, forward strand.
TTTTCGTTTTTGCTGTTAAGCATGAAGCTTGTTTTTTAGCTTCATTTATTCCAGGTTTAATTTAGCACATAACAAGAATTACGCACCACAATAAACGCCTCCGGTTCTTCGCCCCGGAAATCCTCTCCAAATACCCTGTGGCGACGGCAGAGAGGTATCATTTCCATCCCAAATAGTAACGTTGACAATGGGACATCTGATTGCGGATGATGCGCTTGTGTCTACACCGTAGGTGGCAGGAGCTTGAGTAGAAATATAATTAGGGTTAATTGCTAATAAATATACACACCATATGAGTAATTTGCAATTAACGAAACTAGAACGCAACGATTTCATATGTTCCAATAATAATCCACCAGTAATATCAGCACGTTACGAGCTTTTCTATCGTTTCCTTCCAGTGACTGCTTACTATATGCGCATTTATTTCAACGGAGATAAACGGAGCTTACGTGAGATATGGAAAGGTTCCAGGAATTCAGCAATAATATAATCTTGAGGGTTGCTTCCTTGAATCACATAATCACATTTCTGAACAGCATACATTTGCTCCCAACCAATCCAACTAAAATATTGCCAAGAATTCATGGAATGACTAGTTGAATAGTGGGCTGAGCGGATGACTCCTTCGCGCTCTGAATACACTCCACCGCAGGGAGAGTACCAATTCAACTGAAATAATACATTTATTTATTTAAAAACCAACAAGGCAAAACCTTATAGTTTTATCAAAAATATTTATCAGCATATTACAATAGTTCATCAAGGTTTGAAGTTGGAATAATTTACAAATATAGACAATTTCAAAAACTGTACCGTGAAACCATCCCCGGAGGTTGCTTCATTTGAATGAAATACTACTTTGGCCTTGGTGTTTGTAGTATTGAGCGGTGCTGGGAGTTGTTTTCCACAGAATTTACCAAGTGATTTCCAGGATTTCTGGTAGTCTGTAAATATCTGCGTAATCATAGTTAATGCAGTTAATATAATAATTTTGGTTTAAACTTTTTATTCAGTCTCTTATTACTACTTGTATTAGAGCTAAAAAATTATTTGATGATGTAGTGTGGTTTTTCGTAAAGCCTACCTCAACATAGTCATTAGAACAATTAGCACTGATTTCAATATCAAAACGACCAGTGAATAGGAAGTTAAGTTTATAGCCAGGAATAGTTTCAATAATCCATTCGCACTCCGTGTTGAGAGGGTAGCGCCTCAGCTCACTAACTTGTGAAGCGGGCAAATTATTTTGTTTTGGTGAGCGAACAGCCCCAATTTTTGTGTGCACAACTCCTCCACATCCTAAATATGGAACAAAATTGAGGACATTCAACCAAAACATCATGACTACAGAATATTGGCTAAAGGGCGTATGGATAGAATTTGTAATTCTTGATTGATAGACTGTGCAGTACATTTGTGTTCACATACCTCTTGCAACTTCACCCACTTGTATTTTAAATCCTCGCCGATTCCCATTACCATTCTCATCAGAGTGAAATTCGATGAAGAGCTCATTAGACATGGATCTGATAGTCGGAGGGATATCATTTCCACAATATTTCCCTAACGTGGGAGATGTCGGGTATCTCCCGTTCCTCACCACTACAAAGTCTTTGTCACAACCATCGGATCCCTGCGAGTCATCCAGATCTAGGTCTGTAAATGTGAGGCTAATCTGAACTCCGTAGTCAAATTCAAGCATCCAAATACACTCTGTGTTGACTGGGTAGGTGGATGGGAAATTTGGACTTGTGATATTATCTGCGCTGTACAGGTAGCCGCCGCAAGGAGAAATAGAGTATGTTAAATTGAAATAGGAGGGTAGGTAAGCGTAAGCCTGTAAGGGATAGTATTATTATTAAATTTCAATGAATGAATATGCACATGGGTGAAAGTAAGAACCAAATGCAAAATATTTACAATGTTTCACAATACGCCGTGGCCTTAAGTGGTTGGTTTCTTACAGAATATGAGATTTTGAAGGATTCCCCCGGCAAATAAAACTTTTCATTTGTCTTTGAGCCACAAAATTTCTTCCAGTAGTAGTCCCAATGAGTGTTTGGTGTGAGGCGGAGGTAGCCACCCGAACGTGGAGTACAGGCAACGTTTGCAGCTGTCGCAGACTGCCCTGACTGGGGAATCGACAGCTGATTAATTGTAAATACAGTCGTTACATTGGTTTGGCTACCAACCCGTGTCCATGTACAAATTGTGGAAGTCGTGGTGTTTGGAGTGTTCGTAGTTTGGACGGGGGACGCAATAATACCAGTCCCATTTGTATTCTCAATGTCCCCTCCACATACTGGAAAGTATCGAAATTATGTAGGTAGGTAGGTTAGCTTTTTACTTACAAATTGTAAGTTCAAAATATTTTTTAGTCCCAATCATTACTTCAAAAATAATAGCATTATAAACATACATATGGGGAGCTCTGTTGTATATCTGGCTTTAAATCCTCTATGAGACACTGAGAAATCTGTTCGGAATAGAATCTGTAGCATGGTAGATGTACTTTCTACTGGAGGTGGTAGCGTGGAACCACATAGGCTACCATTGTACAGCATTTGATTTGGTTGGTTAAATTCCTGTCTCATCTGTACAACCTACAAATTAATTCCCATTTTTTTTTAGCGTTTGTCCTGTGTACAATAATTATTACATGGCATAAAATATGGTTTGCTTTTAATGAAATGAAAGCTATAGTGTATTGCGTGTGTTGTACTTAGGTAGAGGCAAGCTTACTTGGACGTAGTCAACACAGTATTCTCTTGTAGGTGTAAGGATTTTCTCTTCCATGTCAAAATCTAAAAATTCCAAGCGGATTCGTCGTCCAGGAGGTGCTATTATAGTCCACATGCAGTACCTGTAATGAGGGTAACCACGCGGGTAGCCTGGTGACTAAAGCGTAAATAGGTGAGGATGAAAAGGTTAAAAAAAAATAAAAACCAAATTTTAGTCATTTTCTCGCATCTCTCGTTATGTAGTATCATCTCGAATAATCATTCATTATTATTAGCAAAGATGTGGTTGAAGAAAACTTCTTACTTGGATGAATCCGGATGGCGCTTGTAGCTCACCTCCACACCCTGTGATAAAATTCAAAATAAGTTTTCAGTCCAAACTCTAAGTACTTTAAAAATAAAAGAAATGAAACTAAATTCGTGTATAACGAATATTCGAATATTACTTTCTTGGGAGACTCTCCATCGAATCTTGAATCCTTTTGAACTTATTTCTTGCCTAGAGTCTGTATTAAACTTGATTTGTACCTGAAATCCAAAATTTGTTACTATAGTCGATATCCAAAAAATATTTGAATGCTATGAATGAACTGATTTCAGTTTTAATTGTTTTCAATTTACCTGATTCATACTTGTTTCTATTCTATCTGGTAGAGCCCTATTAACACGTCCACAGAAGGTCCAATTTCGAGGTGCTTCAATGTCTTCAATAAGCATTCATTCAATTATGATTTCATTGTTTAATAATAGAATAATTGGAAACGAGAATAAAGCTAAAGATATTTCAGTTGAGTAGTAATTTTTATAACTAAAAGTGTGTGGTTAAAAAATGAGAATATTGACCTGTAACATTTTCCTCGCTCACAATTATTCTGTCTTGACTACAGTTATTCCGTCCAGAATTTAATTGTAATTCGAGGAAATCTAAAACAATGTAAGATCCTTCTGGTCCTTTAATGGTCCAAGTACAATCCAAATTAACGTCATAAGTTGCAGGATGTGCCGGGGACATGAGAGTACCTCCCCAGCCAACCAAAGTTCCACCACAACGAGCTATAAAGAATAAAAGAATCGAAAAAGATAAAAATGTATCCGTGTTCTTGTGCTTAGGGATTGTCCACAAATGACGTCATCGAAAAGTTACAATTTTTAAGATCTTGTCATCGGCTACATTTTACATGGGATGTCATCAATGACCAATAAGTTGTCCCATTGATCCTATCGATGACGTCATTTTTGGACGATCCCTTACCGTTCAGGGTTTTACTTTGCCCCACCCCCTGTCAAATGCATAAGACTTAAACTATAAGACAAAAGCAGAAAACTCTGGATATGAATTTATTTCTATTTTTTCTACCTTATATATTAATTATTTTATGGGGTTGAAACTTACCAATGGATGCCTTGGCTTTGAATCCATTTCTAGGCTCTGAGAAAGACGTGTAGTAACGAAAGTATAAATGATTTTCAGTACTTCTCTGCGTACCCGGCATTCCATTACAGTACTTATTAATAAGAGGAGACAGTATTGTCCCGCCATTTCGAATTTCAACTCCAGCTCTGTCGCAGCTGCACAATACAAGTAATTTGATCGTATTTAGTATCGCATAACAATATATACTCATTTCCGGTATTTTAGTTTTACTATGGAAAATCTATGAGCTATAAACAATCTCCGCAATTTTTATTTAGCTTGAGCTTTGGTATTGGCATTGACATTGACTTTCAGAGCCCCGAAGATACCAAGAGGAAATTTTGTTTTCAGAATACCATATTATTATTATGTAATGTTTTATTATTTTGGCGTCTTTTCACAGTATGTGATAATTATTATTACTTTTGTGAGGGCACAATGTCAAACGTGAGTTGGAAGTCAATTTGAACAGCTTCGCCGTGGGGGGTGGAGAAAACCCATTCACATTCTGTGAAGGGAGGTGGAAGAGTTGGGTAATTGGGTGACATGAACGTAAATTCTCGGACTTCCTCAGTCAGCTGAATCTGACCACCACAACTTTGTGAGACTTCATTGTAGTTGAAAGCAAATCCCTAAAGAATAAAAAACATTTGTTGAACCTACATGGTACTTAACACGTGATATTACATTTAAGTATTTCAGTATCTCACAAAATCCACCCACTTCATGTGGAATTTACATATAATATATGTAGTATAGTCATAATCTTAATTACATAAACCAGATTGTTTGCTATAATCTTACCCTTCCACCACCGCTATAAGCTTGGAATCTTACATAAAGTTGGTTTGAAGTGGTCTCCAAAACTGGAGGTCTCGTAGTACCACAATATCTACCTTGTCCTAAAAATGGAGATTCTACATGTCCCCCATTGCGCAACTACAAAACAAAGTGTGAGAACAAAATTACGTTCATATTTAAAATAATAGTTTTTATTACATAGGAAATGTAGTATATGAAATTGTATCAGTTCTAGTTAAGGACATGTTGTGTCTTGTATAATAATAATTATTAAGCTATTTGGCCATTATTGCAGTTGTGCAACAGTTACTTTAAGTTTGTCACTGTGCATAGACTTTCAATTTTCAACTCACACACACAGATTACCATTAGCATGTTGCTAAACCTGGTTATAATGAAAAGATTAAAAGTAACAACAACAGAACTGTTGTTGTTGTTTGGAGGGAACAACTTACGATCAACATATCGGTTGAGCATTGACCTCCTTGAGCGTACAGATCGAAATCGGTGAATGTAATACGAATTGTTCTGCCAGGTCTCACAAGGATTCCCCATTCGCAAATTGCATGTTGATAATTTCCCCGGCCGTAATTAGGTGAGATTATTCGTCCTACTTCCCCATTTGTATTCCGAATAAAACCTCCGCATTCTGTTGTTGTAAGGTAATCAGTTTTTTAGATTAGAATTTAGATGTGAGCCTGTTTCAATGCTAAACATAGTACAATACAGAAATTGAAGCCCTAATAGTTTGAAGATGAACATAACCATCAAGTTTTATATCTAATTATTTGAAATGTTAAGTGTAAAGTGGAAAGTGAGTAGGTAGACTATATATATACAGGGAGGCTAGTTAAAAGAGTATATGAGACTTGCGTGTGGAGATGGTAAAGTTAAATCCTGATCTCTCATGACTCGAATCAGTCTCCATTACAATCCGAAGTGCACGGCTCTTCGAAATTAATTCCGTACCAACGAATTCCCTTGAACACATTGTTCTGTTTAAGGTGTACTCTTCAGTGCCAGTGCGAGACAATGCTGTATATATAGAGAGAGAGCATTAAATTGTCAAATAAATGCAATGTAAATGAAAGGCAAAAAGTCAAAGAATGACTTTTTTCTTTTTGCATCTAATATAATGGGAATGTCCTGGTCCTTACCATCGTAGATGCTAACTTTGTCGTAGTCACAATTAGCATGATTTTCAAGATCGAAATCTTCAACTTTGAGTTTTAGCCGATGAAGATGATCCGTAAATATGAACCACTCACAGAACATGCGTGAGACGTAGCGGTTAGGATAATTTGGACTGAGTAAGGTGGTTATATTCCCGGGCGGCAGTGTTATATTTCCACCACAGCCTATATATTAATAAAATATGGCGAAATTCCATGAGACAACAAACTATATAGGTATATGCCAAAAAAATGTTTCTTGCATTAATTGCATTGGTTCTAGCCATTAGCATCTTTGAGCTGTCTTCTAAAATAGTCCAAACCGATATACTGCTAGCTATACCTGAGATGTTTGTATTGGTGGGAGGCAAAACAGCATCTACGGGAGGGGTTTCTGTCCATCTAAAATGAAATTTAAAATGTGAGGCCGCAAAATTTTTCCTCCATGTAATATAAACTACATTGCCACTGGATGTGACGGGATCTGGTATAATCTGATCGCATTTTGAGAGTATGACTGGAGCGTTTGTGTCGTAACCGTCATGAATCTTTAAATGCAAATTAATTACATAACTCAATTGAAGGAAACTAGAATATATTTAATATATATAATATTAGATAGGTATATTGCATTTGAAAATAGTGCCATACAAACCTTAAATTCTGTTATGTATGATGAACATGAGGAAGCCCGTTCAGCGGTTTGATATCCGGCGTCAAAATCATTAAAATCCATTCGAATTGCCATCCCTTCATTAACTGTAATCCTCCAGAAAAATTGACCCATGTATTCACTCGAAGAAGGATATAATGGAGAGGCGACTTCACCACTCGTTCCATTTATTTCATTCCCATGTACTATAAACATAAATTAATAAAATAGAGAATTTTCCTCCGTGGATATTATACCCCTTATGCGTGCATATAATACAAACGTTACATAAATGTGTTCATATCAATTGTGTAAACCGTGGCTATACATACTGTACACATGGTGTTATAGTGGATGTAAAAATAATAAAGGGAAACGTACTCAAGAAATAATCAGCCCAAAATCCGGGTGCTTGCCCTTCACCGTCAGACCGGAATAAAACCCATAAATTCTGAGCAGCTGTAACGTTAGCGGGGATTTCATTGCCACAGTAATGTCCCAGCAGTCTTCCACTAGAGCTGTCCTCATGAATCTCCACGAAGTCATTATTACAAAACGAATCACTGGACTCAATGGACATTTGACGGAATGACAGCAAAACTTTATTTCCTAGAAAAAAGACAGACATAGACCGAGAGTGTGAGTGAGTCTGTGTGTGTGTGTGTGTTTAGTGTGTAGACGGGGAATGTAGGACTCGGGAATTATTGCTTTTAGCACCACAACAAATCCCACATCTGTGACGTTCAAAGCCACTGTTCACTGTTCACATGGCAATCACAACTTGACAGTGACAGAACCGTAACAACAACAAACCATCCCGCATCGTAATCGTAATAGTAATCATGTCATGGATCTTCCACAAGGGCATTATCCCGCATTATATTTTATTACCATGGGAGAATCTTTAAAAATACAACTTTTACTACGAAAGTACTTTTTTTGGCACTGTGTCCGAGTATTTTTACAAGTTATATGTATAATAAGCAATTATATTGCACATCAAAGCTACAACCCATGCAGGTACATATTTAAATACATATTTTTCCTGCATGCACATTACATACTTACTATTACTATAAGTGCCCCATTTTCATATAGTGGTGGGATAAAGAATGATACATAAATGAGCATAAAATCCGCTGGGTAGTTTGACCCTGGAAGATTTTTTACCTGGTGAGGCCCTAACATTCCAGATGCACTCCGCATTCATGGGGTATCCCACAGGATAGTTTGGAGATGTAAAACTTCCTTGCATGGAAAATAGCGTTCCGCCACAAGCTAAATAATGATTGTAAAAACCAAAAGATGGTTAATTTAGCCACGGGATGCGGCTCCACGATCTACTTGTTGTATAGATAAAATTATATTCTTTCAAATATTACTATACTGTATGTCGATTTTTAAGACAGACCTGACGAAGATATTTCATACGTGGCTCGGAAATTAGGACGCGAGCCACCAGCCTTAATAAGTCGTACGAATAGAGCATTTCCACGACTCGTGATAGCAGGTGGAGTGGTAGTGAGACAAAATTTCCCAATCAATGGAGCTTCCTCGTCCTCCCCATCTAAAACTTCCACGTAAGCCTGTTCACATGTGGTAGACCCATTAGATGACGAACTACTAGGATTGATATCCATGTATGTAAACGTGAGAGTGACATGGTCCGAGGACTGCCCACCAATGATCCAACTACAATTAACGCCCGTGTAGGAGTGTCCTGCGACAGTAGACGTGTCATCTGTTGAAATGGATCCGTAGGGCCTCGTAAGCCTCGCACCACAACCCTATTGTAATCATTATGTTAAGGACGTAATATTAGTATGTTAAATTAATTCAAAATTGAGTTAGTTTTGAATCATTACGATTACTGTCTTTCAAAGTTGTGAGGGTTGAACTCAGCCAAAGCCCGAGGTGAAGTTCATTTAATTATGTTGAAAGGTTCTTTCTTTTAGCAGAGGGAACTACTTATGCAATGTAATTATATGAGTTGTATGTAAATAATTATATAAGTCTACTATAACAAAAACTTACTGCATAATACTTGGCTCGGAATCCTTTGGCAGCAGTGGTGCTATCCGTTTTCAGCTTGACGAACATTTGATTCCCAGTAGCTGTGATAATTGGTGGGTTGGGTAAAGAAGTTCCGCAGTGGAAAAGGAGTTGTGGGAAAGTTTCCGTCGGTCCGTCGTAAACCTTTTAATTGTATTTATATTCAAGTAATCGCACGTTTACAATAAATTACAGTTTCTTAAGGATCATTTTTTACACATTGTGGTCACAGATGAGATTTCTATTGGCTTCTAATTAAAATATAATAAAAATATTACATAGAGTTAATCTTACAGCAACGTGGTCATATGAGCAGTTGGAATGAGATTCGACAGCAAATTCTAAAAATTCGAGAACAGCGACGTGATTGTCGTTCACCGTAATCTGCCATCCACAATCGTCATCATGGTCGTAAACCGAAGGCCAGTTTGGTGAGTTAATAAAGCCTAAGTATAGTTAATAATGTGAGATATAAAAAGCACTCACTGGTTCTTAAAATAAATCCTAGGGAATGCAATTGCAGTATAAGCTTCAATAATTCTCTAAGTAATTTTGTAAAAATTTACCTTTGGGTGCTGTGAGACGGGCACCACAACCACCAGGGATCTGTCTGTAGGTTCCCAAGAAACCTCTTCCAGCTACAGTTACATCACTGTTGAATACGACGTACATATTATTCCCATGACTTTGTACGCTAACCACCTCCGTAGATTTATGACAAAACTCACTGATCATAGCTGAAAATGGTAGCACAAAAAATATTAATATAATTAATTATATTCTTCAAAACGTATATCAAAGTTATTTTAAGCATCGATCTTTAAACAAAAAATGCTGGAGAAAATACACCGAGTTGAAAATTTATAGAATATACCCGAATTGATATCCTCTCCACTGTATACCTGTAGAACAAGAGATTTACAAAATATATGATTATATATTATGTAGACATCATGTAACATAATGCAGATGCATTTTTATAAAAGCATAGCAGATATTATAGCAATAACATGAAAGTGTATAAGTAAGTCAAAATTATTAATTTTACCCTCAAATAATCGTAATGGCAATCATGGACATTTTCCAGATCCAAATCAAAAATGGAAAGCTGAACATTTGAGCCCAACTCTACAGTGATTTGCCAAACACATTGTATGGAGGTTGGATAGTGTCTGGGGTAATTGGGAGATCTATAGGCAAGTACAATATTTTTTATTCAATATGTTGTTCATAAAGGGACGAAATATGGAAAAATAGATTAATTATTATAGATATTATTCAATAAATGATTTTACTCACGACAGTCGACCCCAGTTACCAACCAAGCGTCCACCACAGCCTGTCAATTCGTAAAAAAAATACTCAAAATTTAAATCCAATTCATTAATCAATTAGTGAGACTATATTGGATATAGTAAAATAATAACACATACCACTAAGATACCACTCTAAACGGAATCCATTATAAGCTAACGATGAGTCAGATACAAAATTGACAAAAACAGTATCGTTGACGGAAGATATGAGAGATGGCACATTTTCTCCACAGTATTTTCCGATAAGCGTTGGTGGATCTCGTTTATTTCGTGATTTTTGTGTGATCTAATCAAGAATTCATTTAAGAATAAAATTGTATTTGTTATTAGGCATTGGAGAGAAAGTAAATATTTATTTACAACTGGCGCTACAATTGCGCTTGCCACAAGGACACAGTAAGAACAAAATACAATTTTAGGAAAAAGTAAATGGTTTTAAAAGAACACAAGAAAATTTTTGCAATAGTATAATTTGTAGAAACTAGCTTTCAGATAAATTCTTATTATATAGATGATTATGAGCAATACGACACGAGCCTCGAATGGTAGCAATTACTATTTCATGTATTATTGTAAATAATGAATAATAAACCAATAATATAATAATATTTAATAAACCATTATTAAACAATAATGGTACAATATATCTGTAATCTGTACACAACATGCGGCAGCTCAACAAATTACAATTCACAAAATAGAAAAATTTGTGTGTCCGTCATCTTGCACATGCCTTTTTGTAACATTGCATTATTAGGATGAAAAAAATTAAACAAAATTGCAAAGGAAAATAAATTTTTACACAATACATATTAATATCACGCCAGTGAACCATATCAGTATATTATAAGGGCTCCAAAACATTTAATTTAATGCTTCAAAAATATAGTAAGTACCTGAATAAAATCATGACGGCAATCATTTCGGGAAGGCCCTTCAATAGAAAAGTGTGAGAATGAAATGTTGACCATATTTCCGAGAGATGCACGGATTTCCCAAGTGCAGTTCCTATTATGAGGATATGGTCTTGGGAAGTTGGGTGATTCAATTACAGAGCCAAATCCTTCAATTACGCGGTTGCAAACTGGTAAAGTAAAAGCGTACATCATATGTTATTATGTATCGGATAAATAAAAAGAAAGAACACTAAAGTCAAGTGATATTTTATTTTATTTACAAAATGATATTACCACTAAACTTATATAATGCTTGTTATAGGCTTATGTAGTTTGTTAGTATGTAGTAAAGTACTCATATACGTTTCTGTTGGTAATAATATTTTATGAAAATGAACAGACCAGTTGTATATGTGAGATGGAATCCTCTTCCAGTTCCACCAAATTGACTCAACATTTTGATGCGGAGAGCGTTCGTTGTCGAATTGATGCTAAGTATATGGTCAGAGTAGCAGTATTTTCCAATCAACTTGGAATTTCGGTTAAGACCATCTCTAATCTGTGTATTTTTATTAGTTATTGCGCTTAAGCATTATCGTGATATACAGCCGGGGTAATCGTAAGCATTTAAGAAAAACGAATGTAATCGCTAAAAGTGTGTCATATGCAGTATCTGCAAAACCTTATAGCTTATGCGTTTTTCCCACATAAATAATACGATATAGTTGTGATAAAATTTGGCGAGTACCACTACGCCTCTTTTTTGCCCTTTCTTCAACAAACTACAATATGTACAATTATACCGTTTTAGAATGATTTATATTGGTAGTAAGGACGTGTGTAAGTACCTCAAGAAATTCTCTAAAACATGGTGTCATCCGTTGAACATCCAAGTCAGCAAATGTAAGTTGTATAATACTCCCAGGATTTACTGTAATTTTCCAAATGCATTCTGTTCGAATGCCATAATGCAAAGGATAGTTTGGACTCATAATTGATCCTGCAATATTTATTATAGTAAGTTTAGACCTCTATTTTGTAATATGCAGCTGCCAAATACGGAATCATCTGCAATATTCGGATTTTAATAAAGTCAAAAATGTACACCAATAATATTTAGTATTAACCTTGAGGACTTCCCGTTATGGTACCGCCACAACCTGTTCTCAATCACAATGTTAATGTTAGTTATCGAATATTTTTTGTATCATATTTTTGATAACAATTTATTATTTTATTGCGAACTTGCTTTAATGCAAGCGGGCAAAAGGGGGATACAATTACAGACCTGTTGACGCTCCATCCCACTCGATTTTGAATCCTCTGAAAGTTCTCGAGATATCCGAATGGAATTTTAAGTAGAGAACATTGGAAAATGATGGAATGATAGCGGGTGGTCGGTTATTACTGCAGAAGCTCCCTATCAGAGGGGAATTTTCTCGGCCACCATTCCTAAGGGTTAATTTGGCAAAATATGGGTGAGATAAACAACAACAACTCAGTTTGACATGAACTCACTACTCCCGGGATTGTGATTATAATAATTTTACTTTACCGTATTTCTAAAAAGTCATATACACATCCTCTAGCCGTTCCATTTTCCAGTTGAAAATCAGTGATATTTAATCTAATTTGATTCCCAGGGGGAACTCTGATAGTCCATGTACAATCCCGTCGATTTGGATAGTTAGCCGGGTACCTAGGGCTTTGTAAAGTTCCTAAAATTCGAAAGATATTCATATGAATATATCTTTCCAGGCTAAATTAGTTGTTAGCCGCAGATAAATTTTCAGCTATTGTAAAATACGATTAGAATAATTGTTATAATTAGTTAAATTTTTAATTATTTTTGTTACCCATTTGAGTTAAGTAATTTCCTCCGCAGGCTAAAAAGTTAATGAAATTCATGAGTGTTAAACTAAGAATAAGCAATATGTGAATCATGGATTGTATAAATATTTGCCTTTCTCATATTAATTCTATATAAAATTCATTGGTATATATTATTAATGTAATTATGCTACAATTACTTCTGCTTGAATTGAGAATTGCAAAACTAGCCATGAATCCATCATGTGCAACCGATTCGTCAGTAGTGAAAATAACAGTCATTGTATTATCTGTGGTGGTCATCACTGGTGGTAGGGTTGTGCCACAAAACCTTTTTCAATCATAAAATACAAGAGATGAAAATCATAAATAAGCATTTAAGCATTGTGAGCGTTAAATGCAATAGTATACTTTTCAGTTACTATAAGATCCCAGCTACAAAGTATGACTTAAGCATTTAATTAACTTCATAATAAATAATTAATACGTACTTTCCAGCCGATAAGCCGTTGGGGTATTGTGTTGAGTTATCAAATATTTCTACATGGTCAAATCGACATTGAGTATTTGTTGGATGCTCCAAGCTGAACGTTGCAAATGTCAGTCTAATGATCTTTTCATTTAATTTACAAAAAAAGAGTAATTAACCTCGTAGATATAGTACATGTATTGAAATAGCTGTTTTCATATATATATTTTGAAATTAATGTATTTTTATGACAGTACTTCTCCAGGTTCGCCTCGTATGATCCATTTACACGTCACCCCATGAGGGTACTCCTCTGGATGTCTTGGTGACTGAATCACGCCTAAAAATTATACGGACCACTGATAAGCGTGCTCCGAGGCATGGAAAGTTTGAAAAATGTCTCGCTTTAAATAATACTTTTGTTTTATTATCTTTTACCTATTCTTTGACCTCTGAGAATGCCGCCACAGCTAACATCAATCGTTGAATAGTTTGCTATAAATCCCTTGTTGGCAACGGTGCCATCCGTTTTAAAACGTAACCATAGATAATTCAAGGAAGATAAAATCGACTCTGGCCCATTTCGCCCACAGTAATGACCAATTAAGGTAGAATTCTCATGGTCCCCATCGCGTATCTATAGATTCTCAGTTTTATTACGAATTTTTGACAAGAATAGAATTATTTTTAAAAAAATGTATTTGCCACACTAAACGATTGCTAAAAACCCTAAAAATATAATTTTACCTCAAGGAAATCCCATCGGCATGTATTTGTTCTACCACTCGCTCCTTCCATATCAAAATCAATAAAATCTAATCGAATGGCTTTTCCCACTGGCTGAGAAATTAAGAAAATGCAATCTCTGTCATGTGGATAACTTCCAGGGTAGAATGGACTCCTTATGATTGACTCCGTTGTAAAAATGCCGCCACAGGCTTTTTATGTAAAAAACAGAAAAGAATTTTTGTTTCCAATGAAATTTGAAAAGGTAAATATCATCATCATCATCATCATATGTAGCACTTATCGGATTCTCCAGGTATATTCCTATAACCCAGTGCAGTTTTGAAAAGGTAAATATAATTTGGCGTAAAATCTACACAACGCCTACACACACAAAACATATAATACATTTATAGCATTTTGTCATTACCAACTTCATACTTGGCTTGGAAACCTCCATAAGCAACGCTCTCATCCGCATGAAATCGGACGAATAAATTACTTGAGAGGGAACGATGGGGCGGCGGTGTATTTCCTGCACAATACTTCCCGACAAGTGGAGCGTCTATTGAATTTCCTTCTCTAATCTGAGGTAAAATTGTGTAAAATGAAGTATTATAACGAAGGAAAAACAAAAGAGAAATCTTTTTATTTAAGAATATTTTAGGATTTAAATTTTTTAAAAATAATCTCCTTACTTCAACAAAGTCAAACTGACATATTCTTCCACCTTCAAGATTAAAAGTAGTGAACTCCAAGTTTATTGTCTCCATTGGTGGCATCCGTATGAGATAGTCACACTCTAATGCGTGTGGGTAGGGTTCTGGATGATGTGGAGATGAAAAAATGCCAACTGCAATCGCAAAAAGTTATTGTATTAGTCTAACAATTTTAAATGAGTGTTTTTCAACAAAATTAATTTAAATCCAGATTCACACTTTTTTGGGTAAAAAACGTAAAAGGATTATTTATTTAAATCCGAAATCCAAATTCATATCATAATTGCATTAATATCACATTATTAGTAAAATTATTTTTTGTAAATGATAGAAACCTGCAGCTGTGAGAAGTCCACCGCAGCCTGGGACCCCTGCAATTTTCAAAATTAAAGGTGAAATAAAAATCAAAAATTATAGAGTACACATTATAAAAATTGAGTTAAATGGCATTTTACAGGCAGCATTTTTGGTGGGCAGGTACCTACATGTCTTATATAAGTTTGTAAATGCATGTATGCCAATCAATGCACAACTATATCTATAGTATCTATCTATGTTGATGTTTCCTGTTGGGAAAAATATGCTGTGGACAGGACTAAATCTCTCGACAAAAATCCAAGCTGACATTGAAGTATCGGAATTTCTCTTGGAAAGAATTTGAGTTGTGACTTGGACTGGAAGGAATCACTGGCAAGAGGGAGCCATTTCCTTAACGAAAATAATACATGTATTTTTCTATATTTAATATTGCCAGTGATATATATTCGCCGTGTTACATATTATGAAGGATATGTAATTTCAAAGAAATTAGTAGAGTAGGTATATACCTAATGCAGACACTCAATCTCTCAAAATAAGAAAACTTTTTGCAGTACTTCGTTCCATAGTTTTTGGTGTTTATAGTAATGTGTGAAGCCATGAGGAAACAAAAGGCATATACATACTGTCACTTGAGGGTAATATAGAAAGCATTGCTTTTAGTATAGGTAGGTACCTTCACCTTTTTTTAAATATGCAAAACCGAGTATCTACAAGTAGGTACCCACAGAAGTGCGCAGACCTAATGACCCTACCAGTCCAGTAACGTCATTTGTGTACGATCCCTTATGTATATAGGTGGTTGATGTAGTAGTTTTTTCCGGGGTAAAGTATTACGAAAGTATGTGTACAGATTATAATACAAACACACAGGATTACTTGCAACTTAAGTGGGGAAAAGTCATCAG
This sequence comes from Dicyrtomina minuta, assembly GCA_949802685.1. Lineage (NCBI taxonomy): Eukaryota > Metazoa > Arthropoda > Collembola > Symphypleona > Dicyrtomidae > Dicyrtomina > Dicyrtomina minuta. The sequence goes on from OX461810.1 coordinate 18,918,437, forward strand.
AAAAGTGTCAGATTCTCAGATAGGAAAGACAAGTTTAGAAATCTCCAATAAATTGTATGTCACGAATACACCACATCACAAAGTTGTGACTGTCAAGAGAAACTATACATCGTGATGGAAATGATGCGATAAAGGTTATCTTGCATGTTCTCATTGTCTCGTATATTCTGAGCGTCCCGAATGCAAGCTGTACCTACCAAGGTTACGGCACCTATGTTACGGATTTTTTTCTTACACCCAAATCAAACATAATATCGTATTGGAAGAACAAAAATGACCCATATCCATTTGTAGCTAAAAATAATATCCACTATCTACAAAAATACTGAAACATGTCTTGAAAGCATTTAAATAGAATATTTTGCACTTTTAAAAAATATGTAAATAGACCATTTCACACTTTTCAAAAACATGTAAATAGAACATTTTGCACTTTTCAAAAAACATGTAAATAGGACATTTTGCACTTTTAAAAAACTCTTAATTAACATGTTACGGATGTTTCAGCTCATTTTGATTCTAACTTAAATTGGATATGGGTCATTTTGGTTCTTCACAGACAATATGCAGTAATATGCACCTTATACTGCCCAAAATATACTACATTACTATAAAGGGTGTCATGAATTTTGCTAGGCATGAATGTATATTGTAATCGTTATAGACATAAATACATATCTAACGATTTATTTGTTCAATAATATTACTAAGCTACCTAGCTACATATTAACCTTACCTTCAACTTGATTGTAAACAATGTGAAATCCTATGTCAGACTGGGAATGGTCGGAATGAAATCGTATAGCTAAATATGGCCCAGTGGATGTCATGGGCGGGGGGAGCGTCGTATTACAGAATTTTGCAAGTGTATGTGCCGTCTCGTCTAGACCATCCAAAATCTCCACGTAGTCATATTGGCAATCAGGATGGACCTCAAGTCGCATCGTGGCAAATACAAGTTGAATTCTTTTCCCGAGAGGCACGGCCAGTGTCCAGAAGCAGTCACGGTCATGAGGGTAGTTACCAGGATAGCCTGGGGAACTATTAAAGGGCAATTGCAATGGAATTAATGTACTTTATACACACGATTTTCCATAAATATATATAGCTTTTAACCACTGCATAAAGTCGAAGCTTACACACGTAATAAAATTTATATAGGTATACTGTTTTTATGAATTGACTTGAGGGCGTCTGGGTCGTATGTATGTATATCTGTGTATTAAGAAGTTCTTTGTTTTAGTTGTGCTTACCTAATGCTTCCGTGGGTAACGTTGGAATTCGTATTATCAATGTACATACCACAGTCTGTGTAAAAAATAAAGCGAGGCCAGTAAAAAAAAGAGAAGGTTAGCACTATACAGAATTCTGAAATAGTGTGCCAAGAGGTCAAGAAGACAGTAAAAATATTAATTCATTGTTATGTTTTTTTTTCTCACATGGCGTAGTAGTGTTCCAACTGAGCGCAAAGCCTAATCCTTGGATAGATCCATCAGATTTGAATGCGAGTCGTAGAACGTTATGAGTTGAGTTAAAGGAGCCTCCCATGGGGAGCTCGTTTCCACAAAATCTTCGTCCGCCAATCATTGGAGAGTCCATTGTTGGTCCATCGTTTATCTTTAGTGTCAAGGATCAAAAGAAATTAAGTATAAGGATCACACCCGTTTATTTTCAAAAGTTAAAGTTAAAGGAGCATTATTATATGGAAGTAGCGTTAAAAGCGTTAAAACTTTTGACATTGACATTAAGATAGATTTTAATTTCATAATAAACTGTATAAATAAATGAGGGCCCTTTTGCTCCTTCCTGATAATTTCAAATATGTAAATGATATTCTTGCCTGGAGGTAGTCAGCGTCACAATAGCCAGATCCTTCCAGGTGAAATGAGGTAAAAGTAACATTAAGTGTGAGGCCTGGCATCGTATGGATTGTCCATACACAATTTTCGTTATGATTGTACACCTCACTGCCCGAGTGGGGGAAACGTAGTGAACCTAATAAGACAAGGGTTAATAAAGGTTATTAAGTGTACTAATTGTAATGTTGCAATAGTATTAATGCCATCTGCAATGGATGAAAAGTGGTGGCAATGACATACCTTCCATTTCAGTGAATGTCCCACCACAGCCTAAAATAAATAAAATGAAAAAAAAAATTAGTGCAATAATAGCATTGCGTTGATCAGAGATGCCTTTGAATTTTTTGTTTTTTAAGGGGACACAGTCTTTTCTGTCTGTAGTAGTATACAACATACAACCATTCGTATTTCGTTAATAATAAAATTTCATATATTACTACTTGTAAAAACTCATGCCCAATAAAATACAGAAACATTTATCATCTCCTTAGGATCAAACTACCCACGTTTTTATCAATGATGTAACTCGATAATGCATGTAAGTACATGCGTGCAGAGGAATAGTTCATATACACTATACTGGTAGTACAATTTTATGTTCTTCTCACATGATTTTTGCTCAAGCCGTAAAGTAGCTGTAAGAACTAAAGCCTCGGCCTTCTAATACATCTACAAAAACAGTTAATGCAATAATTGGGGTAGGGATCCCAACTGAGACATTTCCAGAGATGGTTTTAGACTGGTTTGAATTACTGCTCTAGTGGACGAGAGTGATGGGCGATTGAAAGAGAAAGCGAGACTCTCCATAGTAGTCGATAGTGTGTCCCGCTTTCCTTATTTCGTTTCCATTTTTTATACTTGATGTATGCTATGTACGGAACGGCGAACGGATTACAGACGCGGATAGCTATATGTGTACTGTGTACACATAATGCGGATCATGGCTTTGGGACTGAACATAAAAGGAAGAATAAAGCTGGATTTAAACTCTCAGATGATCCGTATAACATACGTGGTATAGCATATACCTCCTTATTAAGTAAAGAAGGAAAGAAGGAAGAATAATCTGGCGGAGGGCAAGGAAGTTGATTTATAATTTATGGAGTATCTATTAATCTATAGGAGGGAGTATTGTTATCGTATTTGTGTTGTGAGGATGGTAAAGTGGTGCGCCTTACTTTCTTCTTGAGTTTCACATAAATCACCGGTGAATTCATTTGGACAACGACAGATGAATCCTGACGCGGTAACTACGCACGTCCCACCATTACTACATGGATTATTAGTACATGGGTCGACTCGGATGGCACAAGTCGGTCCTGAAGGAAACATACAAAAATAGAAGCAGAATAACATTACTATATGACAGTAAGATAGATGAATTGTTAAATTCCCCATTACCATTAGGCCATTACCATTACCAATCCCTTTTTCTCAACTTCCTATTATGCATAAAGGGCTTAATGCTATTTGTTTCCTTGTTTTTGTTTTTCGATTTTGCAAGTAATTACAAAGTACAAAGTTGTAGACGATACCCGCCGCCTCTCTTATTTGAAATGCTAATGTATTTGCTTGTCAGGTTCGATGTTTTTTTGCTGTTGTGTTGTTTGTGGTCCCTATATTTAACTTTCTAACTGAGATAATGGGGAATAAATTATTCAAATAAATTTACAGAATGGGAAAACTAATTAATGTGGATCTTATATTTCATTCCCATTACTTTACTTATTCTACTTTCTTGATTTTTGATTCCATTCACACAGTGTTCAGTTTGAGGATTTTGTAGTAACGGTATTAATTTAATTTTCTTTAAAGATTTTTAAAAATCACACAAAAATCATATAAAATGCTTACCCATATATCCTGGGAAGCAATTACATGTGAATGAACTTCCCGATGCAAAACATTGTCCTTGTCCACACGGATTGTTTGAGCATGCATTTGAAATTGGAACAATATCACCGCCACCACCACCACCACCACCACCACCTTGGTTTGGATTGTAAGGATAACATCCATGAATACCCATCCCGGTCCCGGTGTAACCCGCTGGACAAATGCACTGGACGAAGCTCTGGCCAATGACTATTAAGTACAAATAATTATTACAGGGCTAATAAAATCAAAAGTATGTATGAAGATTTCCAAATTCGTTAAGCCTATAAAAAATCATCTACGACAACTAAAATTACCTGCGTTTTGAACGCATCTTGATAAGGGATGGCAACCCCCATTATTCATTTGACACATGCCAACATACTGACAGGTGATGCCGTTGCCAATGTAACCTGGTGGACACTCTCCACATGATCGGGAACCCTGTATTACATGAGTTTCGTTACATGAGTGGATCCCACATACTTGTTTTTACCAAATAGGTTGATTAAAATTTGCATCCAATTTACGTAGAGCTAAATTTTGCAGTGATAGGAAACTCACAATTGTGTTAACACACTGGACTTGAGGATTCATACTGCAGCCCCCGTTGTTCATCATACATTCATTGATATCCTCACAGTAATATCCATTTCCAGTATAACCTATCATTTTAATGTTAATGGTATGTTAAATCCTACGAATGAAGATTTTTTGAAGACTTTTTTTTAAATGAGATTATTTGCGTTACTTGTAATATTCCACTAGATACGTTAATGTTAAGAATGGTAAAGATCAAAGTTCAATCAAGGCAATTTTCTAAAATTCCCAAAATTTCGTTTTTTTGTTGAAAAACGAGATCAGTCCACTAAATGATTTTTGGCGAGATAAGTCGACATAAAATATGCATTTCTGATTTAAATTTGGTCTTTAGTGTTTGCGTACTTTGTAGGAGACAATTCAAGTGCGTAAATCTTTTATGCAGAAAAAGTTTAAAAGTTGAAAAAAAATGTTTTGTTTCACTCAAAATGACTAAAATTTGATCTCACAGACTTTTGACTCCATGTTAAGTCATTGATTTTGAGGCAAAACGGGAAAAGTCCACAAATTAAAATGTTTGAAAATTACCTAAAAAATTCTAAAATCAGTCTGTAGGTTTATGAAACTGATTTTAATGACGCTTCGTCAGTTACAGTGCCTGTAGAAAAAATATGAGTTCAAAAAAATAATCCTGTCGTTTTTTATTCATTCTTGTTGATCCTGGATAATTTGCTTTGATGGACTTATCCCTGTTTGCCAATAAACTCTACACATGTAGACGCCATTTCAGACAGAAGCAAAAAATATCACGCTACTTGGATTTTTTGACGAAAAATTTGAAGTAAAAGTAACATTAAATAGTATAAATATATAAAAAACTACCAAAATAAAATCATAAATCTAACCTGCAGGGCATGGTCCACAATGAAAAGAGCCTGGAGTATTGATGCAGTTTACCCTGGGATTCCTGGAGCAAGTTGCATGTGCCCCACTGCATTCATCTACATCCACATCACAAGCAGGACTGACGCCGTTCGTTTTCCAACCCTGTCCAAATTTAACGACATTATTATTTATATAAGCATAATATCGGAATGCATGAGGTTGTAATACGCGCATTTGACATTTTACTTCCTTTGGCCTTTGACAAAATTCAAAATAAGCCAGAATATAGAGCTTACAAGATAACACAGAGACACAGGAAAGGAAAAGAGGGACACATTTTACATATATTAAGTAATATATGTTTAACATTTTCCATACTTGATCGCAGATACAAGTGAAAGGCCTAGACCCTGTAGTCTGACTGATGCACATTCCATGGCCACAAAGTTCCCATGTTGGACCAGTGGAGCAGTCTCCGATTCTTTTGGTGCAATGAATTCCTTGCCAACCTGACCGGCATTGACATCTGTCAAAAAAGCGAAGGATCGTGCATGATTTATGAGCTATATGAGAGATAATTTGAATTTTATAAAATCGCTACTTATAGCTAAAGCTACTTTAGCTACTACTGACTGAGTGAGTTTAGTTTTTTTTAAATGATCCGCGCTGTAGACTGACGAAGGTCGCTGCCTTTTTCCGCTACGGAAGTTACACAAAAAAAGTGGCTACATTATAAACGAAATTTAAAATAGGATCTTGTTAAAGACTTCTTGGATCGTCATAACTATAACTTAAAAAAGTCCCCAGACTTTCATTAAAAAATTGTGAAATTGCAGGATATATATTTTGACATAACTTATTACATAATTTTCTTCTACTTCAGACACGGATCAAGGGGGCCCTGTGGGCAAACAGGGCATTTGCCCGTCCCAAAATGAATTCTTTAGCATAGATTAACATATATAGGAGCATTTAAACAAGAATGACACATGCCGTGAGTCCGTGAGTAAGAAATCAAAATGAACCATATCCATTTTTAGCTAAACATAAACACTATCCACAAAAACATTAAAATATCATGATCCTAAAAGCATTTAAATAGAATATTTTGAAATTTTCAAAAACATAAATACAAAGTAGATTTTGCATGTTTCAGAAACATGTAAATAGAACTTTTTGAACTTTACAATAAACTCGTAATTAACATTTTGCGCAACTCTCTCATTCATTGATTTCTTTTGCAAGACTCATTTTAATTCTAGCTTAAATTTCAAATGGACCATTTTGATTCTTCATTGGCAGTATACATGACGCACCCCAGAAAATATCTCTAGCTCCGCCCCTGCTCCATTTTTATATCCAGCATATATCTCAATATTGCATTTGTGTCACTAAACATTAGTAGACCACCAGCATTAGTGACTCAAGTAGTATAACGAAAACGGTGACCGACCAGTATCCGACCAGATGTCCGGTTTTTAAAATCATTGATTTAATTCGATGTAAACTTTGACAATTGAATAAAGACAATACAATACAATACAATACAATACAATACAGTATGCATTAGGAGTCGTCCGTAAATGACATCATCGATAGAGTCAAATGGATCTACTTGGACATTGATGACATCCCATGTTAACCATAGCCATTTTACGCAATGGTTAACCTCATGACAGGGGTGTCTTTGTGTCCCCGAAATCGAACATTTTCGATGGCATCATTTATGGACAATTCCTTATCATTTCTGCATTATTTCATATTATTATTGCGCTTGTTAAAGGAAGATTCAAAAGATCGCATGAGTGAACCTATAAATCGGGGCTGAAGCTTTTTAATGCCTTAAATGTGATATTAATGCTTCTTTCATTTATGCATAATTACATTTCAACTCCGGTAACAACTCCGGTACTCCCTCTATGAAATAATTTCACATTACAGGAGTTTAATATAAAATAGAAAACTGAACTCACTGATATCCTCCTGGCGTATTGACACAAGTGGCACCATTCTGACATCCCAGATCTGAACCTTGCAACATACTGCATTCATTTTGATCCAGTTGACACCGATCTCCCTAAATAAATCATTAATTTCGACATTCGATACAAGTATAGTGTAAAGCATAGTCGAATTTAGGCTTGATGTAGGCGTAAAATTACAAAGTCCACCTTCAGTACATCTCCTTTGTGTACCAATATTCAATATTACAAAATTGTGGATTATCATAATGTCATAATCGAGATCGGATCTAACTATAAATAAAATCATCTGTGTATGTAGGACAGAAACTCACTTCCCAACCAGACGGACACCAGCAGAAAGGACCATACATCGTGGGTAAACAAGTGCCTCCATGTTGACATGTGCTTGCCTCACAAGGATTCGTGTCTGGGTTCGCGATATTTCGTATACGTGTCTCTATTGTTTCGATCTACAGGGTTCAAAAATTCAAAAACAGGCATTGTAGCAATTGTTTTATGTTTACTGGTTTTGGATATAAAGGAAAACATATTGAATGTAATTTAATGATATGTGCATAGTAAGTATGTATAGGTTATATATGTATCAGATTGCAGGAGCGGATTCAGGGGGTGGGCAACAATGCAGATGCACACCACAAAATGAATTCTTTGACACATAGGGGCATTTAAACTAAGATGGCACTCTAATATCGTCAGTGAAGAAAAATCAAGATGTTTCATATCTATTTTTAGCTGGAAATAAATTTCATTATCTACAAACAAAATTAAAATGTCATTATGATCATCTAAGCATGTAAGTAAATAGAATGTTTTGAACGTTTAAAAAGCATGTATGTAAATAGAAATTTTTGCAATTTTCAAAAACATGTAAATACAAATTTTTGCAATTTTCAAAAAACAATTAGAACTTTTTGCACTTTTCAAAAACAAGCAAAAATACAACATTTTGCACTTGTATAAAACATGTAAATTGAATAGTTTCCACTTTTCAAAAACTCGTAATTTTAAAATTTTCCGTAACGATCTCATTTACATAGTATTTTATAGCATAGGTAACTCGTTTTAATTCTAACTGAAATTGGGTATAGACCATTGACCATTTTGATTCTTCACTTACAATATATATGGCTCACCCCAGAAAATATTTCTAGATCCGCCCCTGTCATAGGCTGTGTGCTAATAATTTCAATTTTTTCCTGGAATAATAGCAAGAGGATACTCACCCGCTGTCTCAGCCGTCGAATGCGACCGTTCACTTGTGTTAATCGATTCGCTCCCCCCTAGATTTTATATCATAACATATTGTATAATTTGTTTAAAATTCTTAACAAAAATACGATATGGTTTAATAATAGGATTCGAAATGTCCTTGAATCTGTACAGATAGTCAAAGGCGAAATTATAAAATAAATTGGGTTTATAGCTATATAATAATCTCATGAATGTGCGTACATATAGTTATATCTACTCTGCTTTAAGTCGGATTCAATTTAGTCGGTTTGCATAATATTTACTCTCAAAGAAGATCACTAATGTTGAGTGTAGTTTGTAGCCAGGTATGTGAGTACATCTTTGTTATTAGTACTTGTTCAGAAAGGCATATTTTTGTAAATTACACTGATTCAGCTGCCTGTATTTTTCAATAAACCTATTGAAATTAGGAAGCTTCTCATACCTTCTCTTGAAATAGAAACGACGATAACTAATGTGAAGATTAGACGTTATTGTATTATACTGTATTCATGGCTTATTACTAAGTATTGTAAGATTTATTAACCTTCCCAGCTTTCCAGTGTGCTTACGTTCTTTTGTGTGGTACTTTGATTAGAGCTGCAAGCGTAGATACTCATCTTTTTTAGCATAATAAATTATTATGCGATTATATTATGTAATGTAGAACAGAAATATTTACTGTATTCTACGCCACATCCATAGAAATTGGCAAAATCCTATTCAGTTTGAATTTTTCAAGTTTGCCTTTTATTATATAGTTATTAGTTCTCTAGGACTTTGCGGGGTAATGGTAAGATATATAAATATTATACTTGTGATTCGGATTTACATGTTTTGGAAGCGAAAGGCAGGCAGGCGTTTACTTTTGAAGCTGATGTGAAGGATGTCGTATAGTCGCCAAGTCAAAGTCGTACATTTATTTACGACTGCACGAATGAGTAGAGCTTCCGTATTGTCAGTATCCGTATCATCCTTTTCATTTTATGCATGTAAGTAGTGCATATTATTAAGCATTTATATTTATTTACATAAATATATGACAACTATACTGATATAGGATATAGCCTATGTAATGAGGAAAGAACTAAATAACTGCTGCACATTTGCACAATGTTCAAGTCGATAATAATAAAAATTATTATTTTATGTTCTTTATAGCATATACATTCCATATTTTCAAGACTGTGGAGGATCAGGAAGGAAGTCGTTCTCATCCCCATTCATTTTATTCCATTGTATATAAGGAATACGCGGATACATAACTAGCTCGGATCTTTCTCCCTATTGTATGTAGCTGTAATTAAGGAGAACAGAAGGATTAATGTGACCGCAACGGCGACATGAACAGAGAGAGAGGGAGATGCTCCTGATCTTCTGAACCGTACCCTCATTATATTGTGGTATTCTCGTATTCATAATAATAATCCGTAAGTAATCCTCTGTGTGCGAAGCCATAATTTCCGAATGTCATTACTTAAGTTAATTGAAAATACGGACGTATATCCTATAATACATTTATATATAAGATATAAGATGGTTCCCTTTTTACCTTTAAATACTTGTACGCGTCGGTGTAGGTAGCTCTCATAAATAATGCATAAACAACGTTGACCTAAAAGTCTATAGTAGGTAATATGTTGCACGTACTTAGGGACGTACACACAAGTAGATGCAGTTTATTCGTATATTTCTAGCTTAGCTACCACAACTGCTTACTGAATGGACCGAGACCGATGCTGTTCCAGATCCAGACTTTGCTGATACTTGATGTGATGGAATAGTTACGAGATTACGATTAAACGACGGAGTGAGTGGCTCCACAACAGTATAAGGACAAGAAAATCTTTTCCCTATAAACCTGACTATTTATGTAGTTGTAGGAATAGAAATAGTGTACGAATGCATCAGATTCAGTCAGATTATTTTCATATACCTACATAATATAGCAGAAAGTTTCAGTTCATCCGTCATAAACCAAACTACCTTACGAACAAATGTGTGTGTGCCATATGTGTGTATCATAGTATATATAGTATGTAGCCAAATACATTATTTCTACGTTGCAGTATCCGAGTCATAAAGTTGCCATTCGTCGTTTAATTATTAAAATGAATGGAGACAAATGGAATGGACTCCTTTCCCCTTTGTTTGTTTGTACGAACAATACGGATTTCTCTTTCCTATTTTGTTTTGTTTGGATACTATACTTTCATCATCCTTTTTTTTAACGTAAAGCAAACAATAGAATGCGTGTAGGTTTTTAGTCGGAGTCACAAGTGTATTTAGTAGATCCGCTTTTAGCCCTTAAGTAGTTATAATCTTATATACCTACCTATATAAAATGTTTTTTGTCTATTATAAAATTACCTACTAGACTAGAGGCTAGTACCTCTCTGAACTTCAGGCCAAGTCCTATAGTTACACCTCCACCTCTACCTATATGTATACGGCTCCTGAGTTTCAGTGTTTCAACACTTTCAGCAGCAAAAGATATGAAGCAAGGAGGCGTATTTTGACCATTCTAAAGTGTAGTTTTGTAGGTGCTGTGGTGGGGGCTAGCTAACTAAACTAATGCAATTTCCCGATAGTTGTTCGATAGTTGTTTGGATTATTAGATTTTAGAACTCTATGATAGTACCGAAACATTATTTAAAACTATTTGAATTGTGTAGTTAATGTATGTATGTGCAAAATATACTTACCGCAGAAGTGAGATTTGAGGCTAGTTGTCTTTCCACAGTATTAAGCCGGGAATCTAATTGTTCTATTTGATTAATTCTCCGAAAAGACTGAAAAGAGTTTTCTTACATTTCATATTCGGCAGGGTGCACTTTACCATGTATATAGTTTGAAAATGTAAATCGGAATCAGGAAATGTTTTTCGTGTACACCTACCTGCTCTAAATGATCAATTCTTGATGAAAAGGCTGTAGAAGAATTCGTAGGCACCCCAAATATTCTTTTAAATGACTCTAAATCCCTCGTGCTATTTTGGACCTAGAAATTTTAAAATTTTAAATGCACTCAATTTCAGGCCAGGTGGATGTATAGCAATTGCTTACTGAATTACTTTACTCGTTTTTTGCTGCATGGAGCATTTAATGTTGCATAATAAAACAGTCTGAATTGACATTAAATGTTTTATTTTAAAGAAATAATATTGGGGAGGTCATAAGTACTTACTGAGTAAATCAATGTTTTTAATTCTACATCACCGAATTTTATCTTGCCCGTTCCGTTCGCTACAAAATATAAGTTTCGGTGTATTGCCGGCGCTATATAGAGGTTCCCATCTTCTACGATAATTTGTGGTCTAGTTTTAAGTTTTATAAAAAAGTTAACTTACGATTAGGTATTTATTCAGTTCAGGTGCAGTATACTGATTCACTTTTACATTTTGTTAAATGAGCTATAACTTATTAAAATGTATTGTAAAAGCTTTCAAACTACATGTCTAAAATTAACTACGTACTAATTCACTTACTGTGTTATTTCAAAATTGTATCCATGAGTTGATATCAATTTTGATAAAATTATTGTACAGCACACAATAAAATGATATATTAATATATTGGTGGAATAGGACTTGACTTTTTTGAGATTCATATTGGCTGAGCTTTTGCTTACAAAAATCTGCTATTTTGCCACAAAAATTGTCCTACCATGATTTAGAAAAATGAACACGGTGCCCTATTTTTAAACTTTTAGATTTATAAATTTTGCACGTTTAACGTTTTTAGGGTTTTTGCTTTGCAATTATAAAACACTGTTATTGTATTTTAATTTGTACTAAATTTAATATCACGGTTAGCTTTTAATATGCTAATAATAAATTGTTACACTTGATCTTAAGGGCAGTTAATTACTGAGTAGATGTTAAGTTGTCAATTAATCTAAACCTTTTAAATTATGGAATGTTACGTATGGACGGATGAGCCCAAAATTTAAATAAGGAAACTTTTCCGTGTAAAATTGTAGCTTTGGTGTGAATAAAACTACTACTACAACTGAAATAATTACTGGGATGTTGGGATGTGATTTAAATCCTAAAATTCATTTTGAGTAAAAGATACGTTGCTTGAAAAGGGCAAGTCAACAGTAGTATCAAATTTAAAGTGCAGATGAGATTGAGGAACTTGGAAAACTTTGGAAATTAAATATAATGAATGTTCAGGGGTAGTCTACATGTTTAATGCGTGGTACCATTTTTTCGGGATAAAAAGTATATTAAGTGTATTTATGTATAACTGGCTGTGTAAGAACATGAATGATGTGTATTTGTGGAAAATTTGCGAAAATTGATACTTTAGATTACGCCTCTGAAAATTGATATTTTTTTTTCATCCCATCTGTTTTTCGTACGATCGCTCATCTCCGATCTCCCCGTTTTAACATTATGGATATAAATTATACCATAATCCATGCTGTGTATCTCACTGTCCTTCACATTGCGCTTATACAGGCTTCCACTCGCTTCGTTTATTTGCTTTTTAAATGAATGGATTTGTTTCGACGTGTATTTTAATTCAGTAAAGTTAAAATATTATTATCAACAAATACTCTGGGCTTCTGGCTTTTACTAAAGCTACTTATGCACCGATATTCCTCATTACCTAAATGAGTACGTGGGAGATACCGTGAATGAAAGTATGGATCGAAATCCACTCCTGCATATATAAAAACAAGATTTCATAAACAAATTTTAAAAAGCATTTAAATTAATAGAACATTTTATACTTTTCAAAACCATGTAAAACCAAGTAAATAAAACATTTTGCACTTTTAAAAAATATGTGAATGGAGCATTTTGCAATTTAAAAAAACGTTTAAATAGAGCATTTTGCACTTTTCAAAAACATGTACCTATGTACCTACATATATAGAGCATTTTAAACTTTCCAAAACCACTTAAATAATTGGAAAATGGACTTTTTAAAAACTCATAACTCATAACTCATAACATTATCATTTTATGCATCTCATTTTTACCTTTTTTTACATCTAGATCTAGATCATTGCAATTACAAATTCCTACAGTAACGAAAATGATACGTAATCAAAATGGTTGGATGTACGACAAAAAATAAATTCATTAATACATTGCAGCTTTACTATTTTTATTTAAAAATTAATACCTTCCTGTTTTTGTTTAACTAATTCTTTACTATAATTTTTATTAATAGGAGAAAATAATAAATCGAAAGCAAGACTTGAAAATAATGGAATTCAACAGTTAACTAACAAACTACAGTAAAGGAACAATAAAAAGCTAGATATTGACATTATAGATAGAATTTAGCATCTCAATATAGGTTAATTACACAAACCAGTAGCACAACAACCTTCAGCAGACCTTCACCTTTTTGCTTAAAGTTAAAGACACCACATAACCTATACATGCTATATGCCTATAATACTTCATCCATGCTAATACACTAATATATATTATGTTCATATTCATGTAAGTAAATGTACCTACAATGGAAAATCATAAATGCTGGAAACCCTCAAGCTCAAACAGCTGTCACGAAATCCCAAGCGGAAATGTGCTCAAAGCCAAAACAGAGTTAATCGCTAGTCTTTGTTCATCAGTGGGTGCTGATGGAGACAAAATTGACAGTTATGAGAATAGCCCAACAGATCCTTCTGACCCCATAAACCATGACCACGACCCTTCTACTAATGCCCAAGACCAAGCTTACGTAAGACTATTGAAATTTTTTGAATCAACAGAATCGAATCGGGATAGAAATGAAGAGAAAAGGCGTCAGCAGCAGCAGGTGCAAAATGAAGCTGGATTTAGAAGATTAGAGTCACTATTTCCTTTGGTAGGATCTGAAGAAGAAGACTCATCAGCTACTATTATCATCACGGAGTCTATTGTTGATGATTTTGTTTGCTATACTAAGACGGATTGCACTAATAATCATTGTCAATGTCAAAACCAAACTGAAAACACTAAAACTGATGAAACACAACTTTTGTCAAAAGTTCAACAAATTCATCCTAACATTGGAATAGGCATTGCTAGTGACATTAGCCAAAGCCAAAACAGTAGGCCGTTATTAGATTTTAAGAGCAGTTCAAATTTGTTGTCCTTGACACTGCCACTGACATTGGGTGACTCCGATCAGGAGAATGTGGACTTCCATAAAAAAGAAGAAGAAAACGCCGCTAAAATACTGCAGGTTAAACAACAAAAAAGTGGCGGAAATTCTCAAAATATAAATTATATTAATTATATTCATCATTTCGATAATAATTTTGTGGATGCCGAAGCCGAAAATGACGTGATGGCCATGCTTTTAAAAAATACCATCAGGGATGAACATAATGAATTTCAGAAAAAACTCCATTTCTTACCCATCACTGGCAGACAACGTACAGTAGATGCAGAGAACGAGTTCGATTTTGTTGAAGGTGGCCCCTCGCGATCTTGTAGAGATGAAATGAAAGGATGGCATCCACCTGATCCGGAGCCGGACGAGCAAGACAAGGACTGCTTTAACTGGGAAATAGAAGCTGCATCCTTGTCCTTAGCACTTCATGAAAGTGTCCTTCTTACAGAGACAAAAATAAATGAGGATAAAATCAAAATTGGATCGAAAAGAGGAAATGTGTCTAAATTAAGTCATCATGAAATAGGGGAATGGGTCGCAAGTGGAAATTGGATGAAAGCAAAAAATAATACAGAAACTACTGGAAACATTCACGATCTATTCTCCTCTTGGGATACATCCTGCTGGACAAATAATTGCATGAACATCAATAGTAGTAAATCCTGTAATAATTATTGTAAATCAACGAAAAGGCAAAATGCTGGCGGCAAGATTTATTGCTGTGGGGACGAAGACGAATCGAAGTCGAACACAAACAGGAGGACAGACATGATGTTGCCAACATTACGTCGTCCTTATGATAATGAGTGCAAAACTAAAATTCAAAAAATCCTGAGAAAACCGTCAATATCTGCAAGTAATGAAACGGCTGGATTCAAAGCTAAGCGATTTAAGCAAACTGGTGGAAATGGTAATTTACGTACACAGTACTACAGTACAGTGCAAGCTCACTAGTCAGTGTTCACACGCTTTACTGTGCCACTTTTTAATGACACATTATCATCCGTTTTAGTTGTCAGTGAAGAATCGAAATGATTCATATCCAATTTTTGCTGAAAAGCTGTATTTAAGATTTACCATTTGAAACGGCAAGCTAAAAAGAAAAGCATTTTATAGTTTTAAACTTTTCAAAAACACGTAAATAGAGCATTTGACTCTTTTTAACAACGTATGTAAATGGAACATTTATAGCGCTTTTAAAAAACATTCAAATAGAGCATTTTGAACTTTTTAAAAACATGTAAATGCTACAATTTATACTTTTTAAAAACTCTGTAATTATCATTTTACGCATCTTTCTCAGTCATTTAGGTATTTTTTTGGCGTAGCTCATTTTAATTCTTGATTAAATTGGAAATAGGCCGTTTTGATTCTTCACTATATCATGTCGGAGATATATGGTGTTAATCCGTCCACTAAAAGCTTCATCATATATTTTTATAACTTGAAAATTTTGCAATGCGTATTGTGAATCCTAAGCACGAAATCCAAGTACATAGAAAGAAAGTGTATATAGAATAGTGCGTTCATAATTTTTAAAGAGTGTAGATTAATAATTCATTGCCTATGAGAACAATAATTTTTAGCCACCAGTACAAAATCTGAATATTGTGAATCAGAGAAGAACCTACAAGTTGTAGCACCGGTACCGGGACCGGAGGAGCAAGTTGAAGTTGATGAAATACCCCCTCAAGAATTCAGTGTTGACGAGATGAGTGACGACGCCGACAACGACGGTGAGATCCCAGGCCCTTCTAATCCAATGAGATTTGCAAAACCTGAGATTGACCAGCACCAGCCACGTAAAACTACTGCAGTAGACCGAGAAGTCTTCTTAGGAGGAGAAGAGAATCAATCAATGTCTTCAATATATCATCCAGCTCACACAGAATCTCTCATGTCAAATTCGAGTCGAGATCATAACCGACAGGAGGAGGATAATGTATTACTAAGCATTTCAGCAGTATCCACAGTATCCGGCATAGATATGAACCGGCAACCACTTGAAGACGAGCTCATGAAATACAAGGGAATGAACGTTTCCCTCGAATTAAAGGATGATTTCGACGGAGATCCACTTGATTTTGATGAAGGTTCCACTTCGGAAGCAGCAGCAGCAGTAGGAGCTGTTCAAATGGAAGTTTTGTGGGCTAATCGCAGATTTGTTAAAAGTGATGCTAAGGGTCAGAAGGAAATCATTATTCCACCGGAGCGGGAGCTGGGGTCATATTATAAAGGGAATTTATCCCTTTCGGGCGAGGAGTCTCCTCTGGACAATGCCCAGATGACGTTCAATATGATAAATAAAAAAAATAGTAGAAAGAAGGTGAGAGTTAGAAGACAATGCAATAATATGCAAAAGCAAAACTCAATCCAAACGTCCACAACGATTTCAGTGCCAGTACCAGCACCAGGTCCAGGTCCAGCTATGGGTCAAGACCAAGTCAATAACATGGTTTATAATAATGATAATAGCGACGATGGGACTCCAGCAACACCTGGAACCAGTCTGTCTAATGAATCTGAAGCCGAAGCCGAATCTTCTTGCTCATCAGTAGTTCCCCTACAGTCTTGTAATCAAGATTTTGAAGATGATGATGAAAGTCTGGAAGATGTTCCAATGTCCTGTACTTCGAGCACTGAGCAGCTTTCCTACGAAGCATCGCTGATGAGTGAGACGGAAGAGAGTATTTATGACGTGGAGTACATGGGGAGATGGGACATTTTTTGGCCCTTAATGTCTAAAAGCGAGAGGCAAAGTGAGCCAAGTTTAGCCATAGTTCAACCTGTAATATAGTGCTAATAATGACGTATTAGGGGTCGTCTATAAATGATGTTATCGAAATATTCACATCTCTAGGACGCTATGTATGGTGTATGGCCCCCCTGTCATCAGCTTAACCATTGCGTAAAAATGGCTACCTTTAACCTGGGATGCTATCAATATCCAAGTCGATCCATGAATCCTACCCGTGACATCATTTATGGACGATCCCTTATTATTTAATGCAAAACTGACACCCAGAGACTTTATTATTGGTAATTCGGAATAGTGCCGTAATTACCTAATTATAATTATATAGTGGTTGGAGCTCCGTCAGATGTTGATTTCATAATGAGTAGCCCACGTGGAAGTAGTTCAACAGGATTCATTGCACGGCCGGATACTGATGAAGAGGAGCATTCTAAGAATGAAAGACGTCAACGTGGGGCTGTAGATATTGAGGAAATTGAAAGTATAATAATTATATTATTATACTATTCTTATGTAGCGTCAGTGAAGACTCAAAATGACCTATGTATCCTGTTAAGCTAGAATTAAAATGAAAAATGAACTATGTCAAAAAATCACTATAAACGTGATAGATGCGCAAAATGTTAATTATTACGAGTTTTTGAAAAGTTGAAAAGTCCAGAGAAAGGTTTATTTGCATGTTTTTTGAAAGTGCCAAATATTCTATTTACGAGTTTTTGAAAAGTGTGAAATGTTTTATTTGTATGTTTTTGAAAGTTGCACAATATTCTATTTGTGAGTTTTTGAAAAGTACAGAATCTTTTATTTGTAAGTTTTTTAAAAGTGCAGAACATGCTTTATTTTTGAGTTTTTAAAAAGTGCAGAATGTTTTATTTGCATGTTTTTAAAAGCACAAAATATCATGTTTACGAGTTATTGAAAGTCATTGGATTTCGTTTTTTTGAGTCTTCACTCGCGATGTATATATCGATATCATAAACATGAAAATTAACATCATTATAAATAAGGATCATTACATCATTTGCCAAGTTCTCTGGAATTTTACATTTATTTGCATTTGTTAGATATTATGTTTCAAGCCAAGGTTTAATTATTAATTAAAATTCTAAGCGTACTTTTTTGCTTCTCAATAATATGTCCGTATAGTTCACGGTGACGACGACGACGAGAATCTTTTTCAATATTCCCATGAAATGGAGACGGAGTTGGAGTTAGCTGAAGAGGCGATTGAGGTGCAAGAACTACTTCTTAAAAATGCTACTACGACTATTAGACGAGACCCAAGTCCAGATCCCAGCTCAGGTGGAGATACGTATGCAAAGTTGGACAGTTGTCAAATCTTGTATGTTATGCGATAGTATTGTCGTATACTCTGTTAATACTAACGTTATGCTGTGAATTATTACTTCTCAATACCATATTTTAGTTTTCCGTAAGATTGAAGGAGACTTAAATTAATTTTAATGGAAGATTTAGTATTTACAGATACCACAATACTACATTTACTATTCAATAAGTGAATAATTAGTGTGCCTTAAAAAAAACAAAACATCGTTTCATGCATTTATAAATCAACATCATACTGTATAATCATTCATTTTGTATTTCAATTTCAGGTGATTTTTTTATGGTACCGATTCCGATCACTAAAAGCATGTTATACTTTATTCAATAAATCATCTGCCCCTGAAAATAATTTCGCTAATTCCTAATTTATTATACTATATACATAGTATTGTAGTTAGTATGTGAGTGTGACAAATAAATCTTTGCTTGAATTGTTTGCCTGTGAAATCATGCACAAATTCTGCTGCTCGTTTTTGCCTAACTCGTCTAAGGTTATTAATTATATAGTTAAGTTAGTTTGACTTCTATCATATTGTACTTTAATTGCTAGCTTAAAAATATGATGTATGGTTCGTCAGTAGGGGCCAATGCCAATTACATATAGGAACAATACTCCTTCCAATAACATGTAATCAGAAAAATTGTGTCAAATAAATACATGGGCATAAGTAGAAATAAATACTTAGTAACATGATTGATTATACTTAGGGATCATCCATAAATTATTTCATTGCTGGGGTCAGAGGGTCAAGTTAGGTATTGTCACGTTAAAGAAAGCAGTTTACGTTTACAAAATGAAAAAGTGATGACATGGGGATGAGGCGGTCC
Organism: Dicyrtomina minuta; assembly: GCA_949802685.1. Lineage (NCBI taxonomy): Eukaryota > Metazoa > Arthropoda > Collembola > Symphypleona > Dicyrtomidae > Dicyrtomina > Dicyrtomina minuta. The sequence goes on from OX461810.1 coordinate 18,937,863, forward strand.
CAAAAGATTGATCTAGTTTGCTACGGTGAGTGAACTTGTCATAATTGGATTAGTACAGAAAATGTTAGAAAGACGCGAGTGCCATCTTGTGGCAGAAGTTGTCTCGATGTGAGATTCAAATTTGGTAAATGCGGGCTGTAGTCGACACGTCATCTCTCATCCCTTTCATATAATCTTTCGAAACAGATTCAAATAACCGCATACGATCAAGCTTACTTAAAGTGTACGGTATTTTACTTATAGCTGTCATTGAAATAAATTAAAAATTAATTATTAGAATAATAATTAGTATTGTCGCTGTCGGCTTCAATTTTGTAAATCAGGAGGAGACTTCAACTTTTGTCTTTCTGGTTCAAAATGAGTAGTATGCCGAATGCGGATTTATAGCGAAAGCAAATCACCTTTCGGCTTTTCGGCAGAAGCAGAGTCCATATATTATCTTGAGTGATTTATGTAATTAATACGTGGCTTTAATATTGTAATTTTAAAAACAGTGTTGTTTGTAATTATCAATAGATTATATATATAATATTCGTTCAGTGTTACTTAATTTTGTTAAAAAAATGTTGAGAAGTAAGGTTAATAGTTCGAGTTGCCGATCAAGCCCCTCGTTTCGAATGCAAACACAGCCAACATCTTTCATCTGCCTTATTATAGGATCGTTATTTCTGTCAACAGTCCTTTTCCCTACACTAGTCTCTTCCGTAGAATTGACTTTTGAACTACCGGATAATGCTAAGGAATGTTTTTTTGAAAATATTCAGAAGGGCATTCAAACTACTTTTGAATTTCAGGTATAGTGTTCTATTTTTGTTACACCGTTCTTGTTTTAAGCGTAATGTCAAATATTTTTCATCACTTTTTCAGTTTCGTGTGGTTCCCCAGTAAACTTTATAGTATTATAACTGAAATTAAGTGTGGGAACTTGGCTCAAATTTTCCGGCATGGGTTTATAAGCCCGCTTCAAAAGATTAATTATTATGATTATATCAGTAGCACGCAGTTATATCTGTTGAACTTTTCGCAACAGTCAGGATTTTTTACGCCGTCCGGTTCAGCTGATACGGTTGTGATGATGTTAGAGTAAGATGTAAGATGTTGATTTAATATATATGTATGTTTTACACAGGTTGTGACAGGCGGGCATTATGATGTAGACGTCAGTATTGAGGCCCCTAACAAGCAAGTCATTTATAAAGAAATTAAGAAACAATATGACACATTTCCTTTTGTGCCCGAATTTGCTGGTGTGTACTCATTTTGTTTCTCAAATGAATTTTCAACATTTTCTCACAAACTGGTGTATATGGATCTTCAAGTTGGAGATGAACCAGCTCTTCCAGGGGTTGGCGAACATATTACGGCCATGACTCAGGTAAAGTTATACAGAATGTAATAATAATATTCATTTTTTAAGTTATGAGTTTTTGGAACTATTTTAATGGATTAACATAATTCCGTAAGCAGCTGGAAACTTCTGCCCAAAGCATACACGAAAACTTAAATAGTGTCATTGACTACCAGACGCATCATCGGTTGCGTGAATCACAGGGAAGAAAACGAGCGGAAGACCTTAATGAAAGGTTAGAAAATTGTACATGTTTTATTTATTACTACAAAATAACTTAAAACAAGGTATGTCGATCCACCTTACTTAACAAGTAACATTGTTCATTTTACTTAATTGAGAATTAATTGTTGTGGTTGTTATTAGGGTTCAGCTTTGGTCTATTTTTGAGACACTCGCAGTCGTCCTAATTGCCGTCGGACAAGTGATGATCCTGAGAAATTTCTTTTCGGAAAAAAGACCTTCAGAAATGCGAAACCCATTGTTTGCGAAACACTAATTAATATTAACTAACGATATCGACGTGTTTCAAATAATTGCAGTCTGCATATTATTGTGAATACTAAAATAGTTTTGAGACGAAAAAACTTACTGTTCGTATTAATTTAATTGCTCCACCACCACCCCCTAAGCCCTCGTTCAAAAGACTATTATAAATTGAATTATATAACGTCACCATCCAGTTCCTCCCAAAAATTATCAAATTTCGTAAAAAAAATTACAAAACACGGTTAAATTTGAAAATCTTTTATTTAGTTACAACTTCAGAATTACAACAACGTTGTATTTAAGTACACTGTGTTTACTCCTTGGCTAAAAATCAAAAAACGGAAACTAAAATTATTCGTACTCCAACATTTCAAATGTAACCTAGTCTTCTCATATCCTTAACAAGATCTTCCCTAGTGAACATTTGTATTTCTTAACACACGAAGTTGCAAAAGTTGCCCATTATTTGAAAAATCTTTGTTGTTGTTATGTTGTTATGTGTAATGTTTTACAATATTAAAAAAATCATTTGTAATGAAAGTGTTCTGTTTTTAGCGGTCCCCGGTGTAATTTTTGTGTTAGATTTCAGGTAAGTAAAAACCATGTAATCTAGTACAAGAATTATTGCCATACCGTACGTTCTATCCACTCTGTAGTATAAGTCCTTCCTAGTGTATAAAAATACCTTTTCCTACAGTTCAATCACAATTTATGACGACACGATGCGTTGAAGTTGCCATACTTCGAATCGCACCAACTTTTAAAATTCTTAGAATGAAACTACAAAAAAGTATCGATTCGTAAAAAATGATAATTTATTTTATTATATTGTTGCTTGTGTTTACGAGAGTGAAAGCCTAATTTCCATAACTTACTAGATAAAAGTTATATGCTACAAAATGTGAATTAAAAATTTGTAAATAATCAATTCAAGAAATTGGAAGTTGAATCAGTTTAATGGTATTTAAGTATTTATTTTTTAGTTTGTCCAAATCTTGCGATCCGGAAAAATAATTATAAAATAATAATAGTAATAACGGTTTTTTGTTTACTTAGTATACATACAGTTTGCAGTATCATCGTTAAAGTCATTACAGATGTAAAATAGACAAAAACAAGGTATAAGATTTGTTATCAATAAAAAAAATCAAATCAGCGACAGCGGCTATGCAGTTTTATGCGTTTAAGCTTTTACAGTTCTTCCTGTTTCATGCTGCTCATATTTTTAATAAAAGTTAAAAGTCGTCTGTATTCCTAATTAGATACTATTGTGAACTACTTAAGTGGCTTAAACCGTTGCAAATTGCAAATACCATAATGTCATAATAATCATCTACCTATTCATAATGCATCATCTGATTATTTAATAAATAAAATTAAATATAAACAAATAGCTAATCATATAGGGTGAGGGTGCCTAATTGTTACCGGTGCCCTAATTGTGACCGGTGCCCTTATTGTGGCCGGCGGATTAAATTCGTATTATTTGAAAACTTTTGAAACTCGAAGTTTCAGAATCAGTAGGTGGAAAGCCCAACTTTACAAACAAAAATGCATTCTTGTTATACATCAACTGATCAACTCGTATTAGATATACAGCCGGTGGCCACAATTAGGCATCCTCACCCTACTGCAATTCTTTTAATACCGCACGGGTCTCTTTTAACTGCCGGGATCTTTCACATTGAACCAAATGGAGAGGGTTTCTTATACCCCGACTTCTAATTACTCCCTGATCTAAAATAATAACATGGGTGTAGCTCCCTGGGGGAGTTATTAGAAGAAATACCGTACATTAAAAATAAACGATAAAAAATAAATCCTGAAAGAAAATCCAAATAATCTAGAATCAGTATAATTCGGTGGTGACGACGTTGACATCCTTGATGGAATGAAATTCCGCCGGTTTATACAGAAATATTTAGTTATGTTAATAAGCATAAATAATATTTGGAAAAAGCAAATAAGTATTAAAATATATTTTGGTTAAGAAATAGAATATTTCTGATAACACAGCAAGTACTACTGCTACTGCCTGAACTGTCTATTTTTTTTTGAAGTGTGAGATACTATACATACGGGAGTAACGCGAGTATATTATACATAGGTACATCGATTCGGCAGAAAATGGTTGTGAGACATGCTATCCTGACAGGGCCTCCAGGTCAGTTGTAAAAATTGTTTGTAATTAAGTTTTCAATTTGCATTTTATTATTTTGATTACTTTTGTGAAATAATTAATTTTATAATTTTAATCTCAATAAACTATAAGCCCTGATTTACTGGCTGTGTTTGTTACATATCACATGTATATTAATATTGCGAGTACGGGACACTGGATAAGTATATGCATTGTGCTGCTTATTTTTAGACCTTAATTTCGTATGATTGAATATTGCATTTTTTGTAGGTGTAGGGAAAACGACTTTGGTGCAAAAGATTTGCAAGGTACTGAGAGACAAAAGTATTCCTGTCACTGGGTTCGTAACACAAGAGGTCAGAGAACATGGTCAGAGAACGGGATTTCAAATTGTGACAGTTGATGGGCAAGTTGGTACTTTGTCGAGCACAAGGTGACATATATTTTATTTAGCCTTCAGTTTTGTTAAAATTTTAAATTCCAATCTAGCCTAGTCAAAATAGTTAGATGTTATAAATATAACCGAACATACTTACATACTCATAATAAATTGTAGTTGTTTTGTTGCATAAGATTAAAGCATTTTTGTACCCTTTTCAGCTCTAAAAGTACAAAACGCGTCGGCCAGTACGGAGTAGAGATTGAGGAGTTTGAAAGAATCGCACTCCCAATATTTTCGAATTTGGTACTGTGCAACTATTTAATATTTTATCCTTTCTACCTATCTCATAGCCATCACCAAAATAAAATTAAGTTGTTTGTTGTTTCTTTAGGAAGTTGAAAATATTAAAGGGATTCTTGTAATTGACGAAATTGGTAAGATGGAATTATTCAGTGAAAGGTTTAAGGCTCGTGTCAAGCAAGCATTTGAAAACGAGGGTTTGTCAATTATAGCTACTATTCCTATCCAGAAAGGTAGATTAATCCCTTTTGTTGAAGATATTAGACACCACCCGAGAGGAAAATTATTTCAGGTGAGCCATTTTCTTAGAGGAAATGTATAGAGTCGTTGCTGCTAAAATATTTCCACATGCTACTAATAATGCTACAATGGGATGTGGCATAAAATGGTAAACATTTTTTACGTCTAAGCTAATAGAGAGAAAGTAAATATTTCTTAAAACTGGTGTTTCAACAACGCTTGCCATTAAGAGACACAGTAAGAACAACATACATTTTTGTAAGACAAATAAAATGCTTTAGAGAAATGAAATAGGTTATTTAGACTTTGCCATTATTTTTGTAATCTAGCTGCTAGATTAGTTCATCTTAAGGATATGAGCTATATGACATGACACTCGGATGGTAGCAATGGCTATTTCTTTTTCTTCTCTGATTCTAGAAGGAAGACGCATCTCCTTTCAAAATTACTAAAAAAACAGGAATTATTCAAATATATTGTCTGTGAAGAATCAAAATGACCCATATCCATTTTTAGCTAGAATTAAAATCTGCACAAAAATACTAAATAAGATAGATACGGGAAATGTTAATTACGAGTTTTTCAAATGTATAATGTTCTATTTACAGGTTTTTGAAAAGTGCATAAATGTTCTATTTACGTCTTTTCGAAGGTTCTTAAATGTTCTATTTAAGTGTTTTTGAAAATTATAAAAAGTTCTATTTATTAAGTGCCAACTTTTCTATTGGCATCTTCTCAACATCGTGTTTTAGTTTTTTTTGTAGGTAGTCAATTTTGTTTTTAGCAGCTAAAAATGAATGCGGGTCAGTTTCATTCTTCACCGACGATGTGTCCTTGGGTGTTCACCAGACCGTATTACCTACTCTGGAACACATTTTTTGCAGATTGACAAATCTAACCGTGATGTAATAATCAAGGACATTCTTGAAACAATACACGGGGCAATATGATTTCAACAAAAACTGATCTGAAAAAAATGCTTTTCCCGAGGGCTGATGATTTAACAACGATGCTTGCTATATTTCCAGCAAAAATAAATTACCAACTTGAAATATCAACCACACTATGGTTGCTCTGGCCAGGTGAAATCAATGTGTGCAATGCAACTAATAAATATAAGGAGACGATGGAATGACACAAAAACAAACTCCTATTAATACACATGAACGTGCTTTCTGAGCAAAATGTGTGGTCAGTTGTATCATTTATTTTAGTTTAGTTTTTCGTTGATCATTGTTTCAACTTTTTAAATAAGTTACAACTAATCGTAACCTTCAAATCGTAAATATAGGTACATATACATCATATAATTACACCATAATAATTGCAAATGTTATAATTATTAAATTCCTTTCTCCAATTCACCGCTTATTTAATTATGTAGCTATGCTTGGTAACCTCATCCATTCAACAATAAGCATTTTATCGCATATATTAAAATATGAATAACAGAAAAGCTAAAAGCAAGAACAGCGGATATGAACCTACAGACAATCCTGTGAGTTCAATTTTAGAAAACATTTATATTATTTACTTAGATAGTCTCTTTCACAGTAATTCATGGACATTAACAGATTTTGAAATTTAAAGTTGATTTAGGTTTACTTAGATAGTGACAGACTTACAATACAGTGTGCCTACGTTGTAGTTTGTAAGTAAAGTAAGACAATTATATATAAAATACAGTGGTACAAGATAGTGTTACTACTTCACAATTTACTCTTAAGTTTCTAAGTCATTTCTTTAAAATAAAATTTATAAATTCATAAGACATATTATTTCACTAATATAAACCACTTGTGACAAGATATTCCAGAGAACAATCAGTAAATTTACGGACTATGTCAATCCAACCACACAATGATTTTAAATTGTATATGTTGTAAGAATAACTCACATTTCATCAAGTGTATTACAATCCTAAATTTAATATATATCTTTAATGATAGAAATATAACTTTGATTATGTTTCAATATTGTAACACATTGGAATGTGGTAAATCAGTACGTTTAGCTGTAAATGTACTGCATTACGTACCTCCCTTTTTCTTCGTACAATTTAAATGCTCTTAGAAAATAAGTGAACAAGCTGCAATAATAAATATTCAAGTTTAGACTAAATAAAGTATGTTCACTCATTTATATATATTAGTATTTAGCTCCTACTAAATTCCAGGCTCTGGAAGGGGCTCGATTTGAACCTGTAAATAAAAACAAATTACAAAAATAATTAATCAATACGTCAAACATACACATCTTGAACACAAGGCGAGTTACAATTTCAGGAATTTAACGGGAAAAATCAGAAGAATTATTGATCTATAATACCTTGAGAGAATGATGGGAATCAACGGACGAAGCTTCATCACAATTAGCACAGAACCACGAGTAACCTCGTCGTTTCGGAGAATATTTTAATGGTGGCTGGAGACATAAAAAGTGGAATTCTAAGTAGCATTTGTCACACCTAAAAGGATAAATTCGGAAATTCCAAAAGTTGTAACATAATAACAATAATAAACGGCAACCTAAGACCAGTCCCAATGCAACCGCTAAAAGACGAAAGTTTTAAAACCAAGGCAAGTGTTGTATTCTTTCTTACATGACTAAATTCTTTTTGAAATCATCCCGATTACATGTGTGACATTTGCCTTCATTGAAGCTACTCAGTGGACATTCAGACGATAAGTTATTGCTGGGTGATGTCATTTTTGGTGCTCCCCACACACTCGGTGACTCTTTGTCCAGTTTACTGCTGGGGTTATCTTTGTCTTTTGCTGATCCAGAAGAACCAGTACTACCAGGAGCAGGAGTGGGCGTACTATTAGGCTGAGATTTAGGAGTTTTAGGACTGGTACTGACATTGTGATTATTGGCGATTGGAGAGACTGCACTTCGATACTTATTTGGCTTCTTCAAATTTTCTCTCCCTCTTAAAGTTCTTGGGGCTTCCGTATCAACTTGAGGACTATCAGATTCTTCTGACTCGTCCCCGCAATCTGAGCACATCCTGTAATTCACAATTTGTTGAGATATTATATTGGTATATACTGCATCTAAGAAAGAATCATATAATGCAGATGTGTTAGAATTTTCCCTTACCACCCGAATGACTTTGATTTTTTAGGCATCCTACTCAGGGGAGGATCAAGACACCGGAGGTGATAATTTTTCCTGCACTCGTCACAACGAGTTATTAAATGTTGATCATCGGAATTATTGCAGACGGCACACTTAACAATTCTTAAGCGACCTGTAGGTGATTGAGATCCATTGAGAGGTGAGTTCTTGGTAGGTTTAGATGACTTGCTACTACGCTTGCTGCTTGGACTACGTCTATCACGTTTTGAGGGTGGGCTTTTATTCCGCCCAGGGGTACTACTGTGTCTCCTTTTGGGTACAACAATACTATTTAAATTTTGATTTGCTGGTGATAAAAATGTGAGAACTTCTCGAAGGGATTCGATGTTCTTAGCAATTTTTTCTCCGTCTTCCACGTCTGCTTTATGAGATGAACTTAAAGCTTCGTAAGCACTTTTCAGTCCAGCGTGCTTATCAATAAGTTGCATTTTGTCTTTTTCGAGTTTCTCACACTGATCTCCTAATGTTGTGAGTCTTAATTCCCGATCGGCGTAGTACGCTGCATACTCAACGGAAAGAGATGGCTGAATATTCCATTTCCGTTTCACATTTGCAGCGATTCTCTCATGCTTATCCTCCAACTCTAAAGCCTTTATGTCATGACCAATTATAGCAGCTTTGAGTAAAAATCTGTCCACAAAAGGAGTTGTATGAAGCATACGGGACTTTTTTGATCCTTCTCTCCATGAAATTGGCAAACTATGAATTTGGCTCGGAAGTGACACCACATTTACATTTTCTGGAGGTTGAAACTTTAGTAAACTGGTTGGGTCGACAACGTTATTGTGTAAAAACTTGGCAGCCATTTTTGAGCGAATTTTTTCGATCTTATTTTGGATCCTAGATTGTTCTTGCTTCTCTGCGTCAGTCATCGTCTCAGAGTTTTTACGCTCCTGCCGAATACGGATTTGTTCTCGAAGAATCTTATAACTTTCAGCACGCCGTCTGAAAACATAAGACATTGCTTATTTATCAAGAATAAAATTATAAAATAAAGCATGTTTACAAGTTTTTACCTACATTCTACATAATTTACCGGAATTTTGCAAATTTTGTTTAATCTATAATATAATCAGAAATGTCATTTTTGCCAAATAATAGCCCTGGTTATATAATAAAATGCAATTATATTATCGTACGATTTATATAAGGTGAAACAATGGTAAAATGCAAAGAGAAAACACCCGCGTTTAAATGTTTAGCAAAAATAAGTACCACCTTACCTTGCTACCTCCCGATTAGTGTGCATTTTGCAAGCAGCATAATATGGGTCGGCTACTTGTCCCGTTAAGTCAACAGCAACATTAGGATCCGATAAAAGTCCCGCCTTGTGTGCGCTATTATATAGAATCAAAATAAAGAAATGATATATAGATAGTTCAAAATGTATTTGTCTTTATCATTAAAAACTCGACCTGAGACTTAACGAATAATGAGAAGGGCACTTGCTCACCATGTAGCATGAATATAAGTTTTACACAGGCCAGCGTCACATCTTATCGTTATCCCAATTCTAGCATCACGATCATTTTCACAGGATGAGCAAAGATAGTAACCCCAATTTGAGTAGCTGACGTCCAAAAGATTGACAGTTCCATCATCAGCTACTTGGATGCCCGGGATATACATTGCACAAATGAGATGTACCCATCGACCTGTTGTAGTCTCCTTGAATAATCCTCCTAATTTTAAAAATCAACCAAGGATCCACATTACCCAGTGTACACTTTGAACTGATCTATTATCCAAAGTCACAGCAGCTGAGCTTAGCAGAAAAACCATATATAGCACATATTGGCAATTGGTATATATGTACGAGCCCCTACTATATGATTTTCTTGGCTCACACAGACAGAGCTATCAAACGTTCAACACCACAGTATTGCTTAGCACTCGCCTGCATGGCTTTACAACCTTAATCGCGCAAAAAAAACATAAGCACCTACCTAAATTAAAATATCGAATCAATTAAAAAAAACCTTACCCTTTGCAGGACAAACTTCACACGAAATGTTACGGACTCCACTTTTGCACGCATCACAAAACCATGGTTCTGTAGAGTTTGAAGATTCCGTCCCACTTGAAACACTCACATTATCACCCACACCGTAACACACTGAAATAAAAAATAAGTAAAATTATAAAAAGATTCCTTCTCCGCAGCAACTTGAAACTCATAGACTAAAACACAAATTTTGTAAAATCATTTGAAATTTACCCTCATGGACCGTTATTCCACATGAATCACATTCAATAATTTCATTAGTTTCGTCACTTTTATCTCCGAGACAAAACCAACATATTCGATGATCTAAGTTAATCTGGTAAGCATAAAGGGAAAAAATATTATTAATATTTGATTGTCATTTATTGTTTCTCACATCGAACTATTAAACATTCAAGTTACATTTGTCAAAATATTTGAAATTAATGATTAACTTACTTCCTTCCTGCCCTCAGACTGCAAGGATTCCAGATTATCTACTAAACTTGAAATGGAGTTGTACTTTAACTTTTTATCCTTCGTTTTTGATGAGCTACTCTTTTTCTTATGCTTTCCCTTTGACCCTCCAACATCATCCTTATCTTTCCCATTAGACTTGGTTTTACTTTTTGGCTTAGATTTTTTTGATACGTTTTTCTTTTTTGTAGAAGCTGCTGCGGTAGCAGGGCCATTTTGTAAAATGTCAGTTGCATCTCCACTAGCTGGCTTTGACTTAGAAGATTCCGTCCCACTACCACTCACACTAACACCAGAATTTTTTGTACCAGTACTTAAATCATTTGTAGAGTTAACTTTTGACTTGCTTGTCGAAGGTTTTTTCTTTTTCTTTTTAGGTTTAGGGAAACTTTGAGCCTCATCCTTTAATTTTTTTAATGTATCGCGAAGGGCGGATTTGGATTTATTACCGCTTTCTTCATTTTCATCAGAATCATCACTGCCACTAGTCTCTGTGGAATCTACATAAAACAACAGATACGATTATATCACTACAAATTACTAGTATTTTTATTTTACGGATGCAATATAAAAATTTCTCAAATCTCCTCAAAATCCACAGTCTTAAAGAACGCACCATCACCATCAGAGTCACTATCTTCACTGCTGCCATCGGAATCTTCTGAATCAGATTTATTAGAATTATCATCTCCAGAGTCGTCGTCGTCATCCAAGTCGCCGCTGTCACCTACATAATCGTAGTCCGAGTCATCTGAGTCTTCCGGAAGTAAGACATCCTCCACATTTTTTGGTCGAATCTTTCTTTTCCCACTTGCCTCACGTTCCACTGTACATAACAAATGTCAAAATTTAGCAGATATATAATACAAAAATAATAAAATCAATACTTTTCTTATTTTCAAATTTTTGAATAAGTGGGAGGGAACTATCACCACCAAACCGTTCAAATTCTAACATAAGTTCACAGGTTTATATTTATTTATATATTATTTAATAGAATAAATTAAAATAAATACTAAAAGTAAATACTTTCGTTCTAATACAAGGAAGCATATAATATATCAAAGAAACACTTGTTGTTTCTTCGTATTTATTGTGTTACCGTTATCAGTTCATATCACGCACGCCCACTGTATGGTTTTCATGCATACAGATAGTATACCGACATAAATACATAGTTTTACATCTTTGCGCAGTTTTAAAAGTTGTCACAGGGCAAAATTAGATTTTCTACCTTGCCAAAAAGCTATCTACTATACTAAGTAAAAAGGGAAACGTGATTATTTCCAATGTTGTCCTGTCACCACTGTCACGGAATTACATAAATGCCTTCCTTGGCTTATATCATCTATTAAATATTAATTACAAATGCAAAAGTACATAGATGGGCACTAGGGGACATTACTAGATTTCCGTCAACTACTTATAGAAGCCAGTTATTTCATTACGTACACTTTATATTAAGCCTGACATACTAAACACCAACAGCTGACATGCCATGAATAAAACCTTATGAAGCTGAAACTGTAGACTATAGTGTTAGTTTAAGGCTATACGTACGCTATACCTTAGTTATCTGTAGTTAGTTGGTACTTTCTTACCACATCAGCAATGTCTTCAATTTTCTCAAATCATTTACCAACTTCCTATAAAACAAGTGATCGAACAAAATCACACTAACTCTCAATGGCTTGAGTCACATGCACTTAGGCTTGTGCATACAATATATGTCATGTAATATAGCGTTGACATTTCAAAATTTAAATTGGTCAACTTAAAACTGTACACCTAATTTACTAAAATACAGCAAATTATTAAAATTTGGTCTTGCGGGTTTTCTATTATAGCTCAGGCAATAAACCTACCTATGTACCTAGATAATATGTTTTATTTGACATACGGAAACAACTCTACTGCACTCGTAGCACTACTGTAAACCTAAAACCGCCCGTTAATACCGTATACATGCGTGAAAATCAAAACAACTTGTTTCTCTGAAATTTAAAGTTTCATAAATAATTCTGCTTTTCCAAGACCCTACTTACTAGGTTTGACTGTATTAGTATCAGTTAGTGCTCACTATTACGCTAAAAGCTTTTGAAAGTACACCCGCAGAAAGCTTCAACACACGCCCGCAACTAGTGGATATGACTTTACAATTTGTACTTTAAAAATGAGTTTCAAGAAACCAATTCATTTTACTCTCTACTTGTATTAAGTATATACAATATTTACACAATAATTCAAACTCCAAATTTGAACCGAAATACCTACTTGTCATTTCAGTAAAGCCTTCAATTATCCCAAGTATTAAATAAATTAATATACAAGCAAAGATTACGAATTTAATAATCTTTTAGCTCTAAGGCTATACATTATCATTAAGCAAATACTCTTCCATAAGGACTGTTGCCCATCATGGAAGCATTGTTTCAAAATATATACGTATTTCACGTGCATTGCATTCCATGGCGTAAAGTTTGGTTTTACACAGAATCTAATTGGTGCGAGCGGGCGGATATTGATTGTTATTAAAATTAGAATACACACATTTCTAAAATTATTTGTTAATTTAATTATTACTTCAGGGGTTTCACCAGTTTTAATGTACAAACCGAAACTACGAATCAACATGAACTAATGCTTGATTGGTTATCTAAGATTAGAGATGAAATTTAGAACATAGTCTTGCTTTTATAGGAAACAGCTCATTCTAATCTAAGCAAGCACTGCGCAGTTTTCAAGATGTACTTACATGGGGCATGAATTAATCAGACAGCGAGCTAAAATGTAAAATACAACTTAAACGTTAAAAAAGGCAAGTATACACAAAATCAAGAGTGAAATTTGCAAACGAAAAAGCTACAGTAGGAGAAGAAAAAAAAACAGGTTTAGTTTAACGCAAGCCACCTGTAAATCAGTACTCAAGTCAATATCGTACCTATGCATTTACTATTTGCGTTCCTTCTTATATAGTATCCCTATTCCCTATATAGCAAAGCTGAAGTGCCAAACGCATTCGTCCAAGATCTGTCCAACTTATGACCTACCTTATTATATAAAATATGAAACACTCGCTTTTGTTTGGGTAGAAAAAGTGCTTTATTATTATGACTTGGATGTAAGAATTACCTGTATGCTCAGCATACAACACACATGTCCTGTGATACACCATTTTTATATCAGTTTATATCGTTTGAAGAAAAAATATGCATTCCGGATTAATATTGCAGCAGTTACTATCACTATATAATATAGGTAATTAAAAGTTTTTTTACATCCAAAATATCTAATCTAAATATTTAAATTTAATCAGCATTTAAGAACATGTTATACACCGTTTTTCCTACCGCAAAGAAGGAATCTAATTGACAACGGAATCATGGTCAAAATGCCAAAAAAAATGTAGACAACAACTCTCATTAGAGTACATTCATTTTTCATATGTTTATAAACATATTATCCATCCTCGAACGTTTGTTCAGCGTCAAACAATTGACTCTGAAATAATGACCGACTCCATTAGTTACTAATATTTAACTTTAGTCATTCATCCTCGAAACGTTATCAGTTATTGACCAGCTTCATATCGTATCTGATTCGTCATCCGTGTACTTCACAGCAACACTAATTATCACAATATAACTACTTATAGGTGCCTATACATGTTTGTGTTGTATATATAGAAGGGCTAGTAATAATATGTAATATATATGAAAGTATGAATACTGAACGTGAACGTGGAGTTCAAAAGTCTGTCTAATTACTTACAACAAGCAGCGACAAGCGTTCACTTTATACTTCCCACTGCCCGTATTTTAGCAAGTCTATACCTATGGGATATACTCATTAGCTGTTGAAGATGCTCATAATATAGTAATAAATGAATTCATTTTTTATCCTTTTACTGTACAGTACTGACTGACCACTGACCGTAGTTCGTGTTTTTTTTATTCTACAACCCCGTAAGAACACTTCCACACGTTGTAAAAAATACATTAGGGAAAATGTATGAAATGAGTTTTTTAATCTTCCGTTGGAATTACGATCAACTACTACTACTGCCTCATAATTATGGGATATCTGTACGAAACTTTAAAATACTGTAGCAAAATAATATGAAAAGCAAAAACAGACATTACTTGAAAAATACACCAAGTGCAAGAAATCGTCTACGGCAACAATTATTGTGAATGATAACGATGTAAAAAGAAGAAGGACTATTTGATTATATGCTGCTAGTGCTAGTGTTGATTACCAATGCCAACTCAAAAGGGGAAAAAAGGGTTATGGCAATACTGTGTTTCGCTTCCCTATGATTACCATATACTTAGGACTCAAGAGAGCTCAACTCAGTTCCTGATACATAATACACGGTGTAGACCAAGAAGTACAGGAGGAATTCTGTAATAATATATATA